>CM070578.1:38072576-39322576 GCA_036346355.1 Rhipidocladum racemiflorum | reverse complement strand
AACAAAGGAGTGCCAATATAGGAAAAGATGATCTCATTCGATCATATAACCTTATATATCACATAATATGCAAAATACATGAACTTGATGTGATTTTAACAAGTTAGGGAATGACATGCATCTCAACCTCAGTATAGTCACCTATATGCAAGTACTAAGCAAGACCTTAGCAGAAAAGCAAGGCTCAAAACTGAAGCAACTAACAACTCAGGGTGAGCAAGTAGTTTCAACTCCAATCTAGTCGGCCAATTTAATCTTTTAAAAATGATAAACTGCATGAGGCATGCTTGAAGCATACTTCTTTTATTTTCTCAGAGTGGCATGCTTGAAGCATACATCTTGTCTTTTAGGGAATGGCATGCTTGAAGCATACATCTTCTCTTTTTAGGGGAAAGCATGTTTGAAGCGCACAACTTGAGGCCTTTGCTTTTAACAACTCCTTTTTTATTGATTCCCTTTTCTTTTCTTTTTCTTTGATTGTAAACATGCAAAGAGATTAAAAGGTCTTTTGAAAGAGTAAAGCTAAAAACACACTTGCTTCATAGCCCAAATTTGTCAAGAAGATTCAATATCAAGTCTAGAAGAGTAAGATATCACAAAGTATTTAGCTATAGGCAATCAGATCAAGAAATTCCGCAATGTCATTTTTAATTCAAGTGGAACAATTTAGATTATCATATATCAGCTCAATTACATAATATATAAAGAAATACGATAAATTAAGCTCATAAAGTGAAAGAACTTGGCAAGGAAACTCCCCCTCAAAACAAATTCATTGGATGAACAATCCCATGTTCTCCCCGAATAAAAGCAAAACGAGAAGAAGACAAAGGTTTTGTGAAAATATCTGCCAATTGATGTTCAGTATCCACATGATGAAGCACAATGTTCCCTTTTTCAACATGATCTCTTAGAAAGTGAAATCTGATATCAATATGCTTAGTTCTAAAATGTTGCACAGGGTTTTTAGCAATGCAAATTGCACTAGTGTTATCACACAAAAGAGGAACACTATCCAAATTAACCCTGTAATCTTTAAGTGTGGCTATTATCCAAAGAATTTGAGAGCAACAACTAGCAGCAGCCACATATTCAGATTCAACAGTTGATTGTGCAACAGAAGATTGTTTTCTAGATGACCATGCAATAAGAGAATTACCCAAGAAGTGACATGAACCAGATGTACTTTTCTATCAATTCTACATCCTCCAAAATCGGCATCAGAAAAGGCTCTTAAACTAATGCATGAGGAAGCAGAAAGCCAAATGCCAAAGCCTTGTGTACCATGGAGATACCTGAAAATTCGCTTGAAAGCTTGTCGATGTGAAGCACGTGGGGAAGCTTGAAAACGAGCACACAAGCACATTGTATATCCGGCCTTCATCATTCTCAACATCATCATCATTGTTGTCTTCATGAACAAAGATACTCTCCCCCTGAACATATGCATATGTATCCTCACTGTACCTTTTGCCACAATATAAGTGATAGAAGCATCTCCAAAAGTAACACTTTCAGCACGAGATGCACGAGTGAAGGAGAACCAAAACTTATCACCGAACATGTGGCGTGAGCATCCAGAATCCACTAGCTATACGTTCTCCTTCCTTGCGTGATAAGCCTACATAGAAGCAGAAAATGTCGAGGTCTCGGTACTGGGGTTAGAAATAAGATTTTTGGGAATCCAGTACTGAGACACACGACACAACAAAGTAGGCACAACACGAGTATTCTTATGCACAAAATCAGATTTGCCCTTTCTTGTGATCTTGGCAACAAAAGGTATTTTCTTCATCCTAGGCACATAATGAAAAGTAAAACGTGCCCGTTCGAAGTTAGACCTAGCCTTAGTCCTTTCTTTTGTTGTTTGGGTAGTCTAAAGCAAAAATCTACTAGATGTCCATCTCTACCACAATGAGTGCAAGTGTACTATAACACCCCGGCATCAAGTATGCCCTGGAAGTCACCAAACAAGATAGACACAACATCTAAATGGCATAAATAAAGGTAAATTATAGCAAAGGTGCAAATGCTAAAACCAAAAATTTCGGTAGCATCTCCTTTGTTTTTCCACGATTTGAAGCAACAGCAATAATATGGCAATGTATAGCATAATATGAGACATCTAAACATCAATAACAATTGATGTGGCAACATCTTACGTATAGAATAATGAATCCAACCACTCCAATATTATAACGAAGCAAAAGATGAACTTAAGCACACAATCAAGCCATACTACAAGTTTCATGGCACTAAACTTATTATTATGTCTCCAAATGATAAAAACTATCTATATGTGAGGAGCTACGTGTAGAAGTATAGCTAAACCCCTTTCCCGCATGCCGGTTTCATGGTGCCTAAAAACAACATAAGACACAAGCGTGAGTTCATCACTCAACAAGTATATTGCAATGGAACAAAACGAACAGTTCAATGCTAATATCTCTATATATTATGCTTAACATCATAACCATGTTCAACATTCATTGTAGACATCTCATTGTCATCATCATGTATGCAATGCAATGCAATGCACATGTCTCCTCGAAGCACATACTGGTATTGCCGAGTGCACACCCGTCGGCGTGCACCCTCTTTCCCCTTCCATCCCGTAGACGAAGGGTGCCTACTCCTCGCTTCCATTCACAACTGTGGATGGAATCACGAGGTAGGTCTTATTCAATGGTGCTCCGGATTAGTCATAACTTTTGTGACACTACGGTATGGTGTGACATTATAAAATGTTAAATTAGAGAATAAAACCTTTCGGCTTGAGGTTTACTCGCGTTTTTGGGCCTTATGAAGTGATGTGACACCACGGAGTGTCGTAACCTTATATAATATGAATATTGAGGTCAAAAACTTTATGAAATATGAAATTGGAGGTTGAAACAATACGTTATGAAGTTAATTTACGTTTCCGGGAGTTTGGGCCTTTCCGGGGGAGTTTGGGCCTAAAGGAAAGGGTCGTGGGCTTTGGTGGGATGGAGTTTGAGTCCTAATAGGAGTAGGAGACCTGGTTGGGGGCCTCCCCCAGCCCCTTTAGGTGTCCACCCCCTGCCCTTGCGCTCCCACAAGTCCTAGCCGCCCCCCCACTCCTCCCCACCTCCTCCTTGTGGCGCCTCCACCTCCCCCATTGCTCCCCATTGCTCCCCATTGCTCCACCACCTCTCCACCACCTCTCCACCTCCCTTGCTGCCCCTAGGGGAGTTCTCCACCTCCACACCTCGAAGATCCATCCATTGGAGCGCTCCGCGACGAGGAGATCCGGCAGGATTGGAGCGAGGAAGGAGATCGCGCGAACCGGGAGGAGATCTATTGGGTTTTTGATCTAGGTACTGTTTTAAGGGTGTTTATCAAGTTTTTAGATCAATTGGTTGTGCTGGAATTGAGTAATTTGGATTAGATCTAGATGTTGCCACATTTCTGTTTTGGGACAGCATGAGCAGTTGACCTAGGGTTTGTGTTTTCGTCAATTTAGAATCCGCATCTGTCCGTACGAATGTTGAAGAAGTTGTAGATAATTTCAATACCTTTCAGTGGGTATAAAGAACGTTAAATTCCGATCAGCCGTTTGAAAGTTATGGCTGTTTTACCGAACATGATAAAATCTGTGATGTGATTGGAACAGATCACGGTAATCTGTAGATTAAACAACTTTAGAGTCCGAATCAGTCTTTCCCTATACCTAGAGAAAGTTGGGAAATTTCCTAAGCTACGCGAGGATGTACTCGTTTAATTGATTCGGAGTCCCAGAACTCAAGTTATGCCTTTTGCAAGGCTGCTGTCCCGACGGGACAGAACCTCTGTTTTTATGTTTTGCGAGTAGTTGGCAATGTCGGGGTAGATGAGGGTTTGCGTACTGTTTTGTGGACATGATTGTGAGCGTGTGGTACCTATGTGCAGGTGGTGCGACCTCGGGAGTGCCCTCTACTTCCCGCCAATCCGTTGACCGTGGTTGAGGCAAGTGTGTTGTGATGGATAGCGATTTGTAGGTTGCTTGTTGAGAATAGATGGAATTGACTACATGATATATGATCACTTGCCATGCTTTTATGATTGCCAATGATATGATGAGCATGTTGATTATGTTATGATGCCATGTGTTAATATGTGAGTTAAATATGATGTTGGCATAATTGCATACATGACATGTTACATGGCCCGGGCGGTGAGAAAGTCATAACTAATCCGGGAAGGTCGGTGAGAAAGATATGACTAATCCGGAGAGCCAATGAGTAAGTCCTACATCGTGATTCCATTCACCGCGGTGAACGGAAGCGAGGAGTAGGCACCCTCCATCTTCGGGATGGATGGGGGGAGAGGGTGCACACCGACGGGTGTGTACTCAACCATACCGGTATGAGTTTCCAAGGAGACATGAGCATTGCATTACATTGCATACATAATGATGATGATATTGTTAAGTGTTCATGAATGAGATGATATACATGATGGGAGATTTTATTGCCATGATATTGTTCTTGTTGTCCATTGCAATATGCTTGCTGAGTTTTGAACTCACGCTTGTATTTTCTTGTTGTTTTAGGTACCATGAGAACGGCATGCGGGGAAGGGAGATAGTCACACGTCCGCACGTAGCTTTGCTATGTGAGTGGTTTATTGTTCGTTTGACACTTGGAGACATTAAGTGCTTGATATTAGACTTATATCGCCGTTAAGTCTTTGATTATTGCTGTTTTTGCTGTCTCTCATATTGCATTATATTGCTATACTGTTGTTGCTCCTTTAATTCATGTTAAAACAAAGGAGATGCTGCCGAAATCTCGGTTTTTAGCATATGTACCTTTACGGGAATTTATGGTAAATTGTGGTATTTAGATGTTGTTTAGCTTATGTTTGGTAGCATTCAGGCATATTAAATGCCGGGGTGTTACAACTTTCTCACCGACCTTACCGGACTAGTTATGACTTCCTCACCGACCTGGTCAGTTCTCATGCCATGTATGCAATTATGTCATAAACATAAACAACTTGCACATAAACTCAACTAATCATTACATAGCCTCATAATAAACCATTTTTCATCATGTCGCAAGCAATAGTCAATCATGGCATCATATCATAAAACATGTGTAAACCATCTCATTATCAAACATTACGGCTCCCTAAGCCGCAACCACTACAATACACTTGCCTTCAACCGCGGGCGACGGATTGGCGAGAGGATGAGGGCACTACCGGGGTCACACCACCTGCACAAAGGTACCAAACACTCAAAACGTGCCCTCAGAACAGTACAAGAATGATCCCCTACCCCGACTTCGCAAACAACCCCTAAAACCTGAAAACAGAGAATCTGTCCCTACGGGACAGCGGGCTTCCAACTAGCATAACTTGAGTTCTAGGACTCCAAATTAAGTAAACGAGTACATTTTCTCGAATCTTAGGAAATTTCCTAACTTTTTATAAGTATTGGGAAAAACTGATTTGGCCTCTAAAATTGACTAATCTACAGATCAACACGATCTGTCCCAATCACATCATAGTTTTGAATACGTCGGTAAAACAGCCATAAATTTCAAACAGCTAATCGGAATTTCACGTTATTGGTTTCCACTGAATGGTATTGAAATTACCTACAACTTTCTCAACAGGCGGACGACCAAATTCCGAATCTAAAATTGCGAAAACCCAAACCCTAGGTCGGACGTCCAATCTGCCCGAAACAGAACATAATGACAACTCTAGTTTTCATCAAATCTAACCAATGGAAGCACAACCTTTTGAACTAATAGCATGAAAATCTCCATTAACACAGCACCTAATCCACCCCAAAGGTTTCCCATCACCATACCTTAACCCGACGAATGACGAATCGACGAAAACTCCTCCCGATTGCTCGATCTTCTTCCACGCGCCAATCCCGCCTGATCCTCTCATCGTGGAGCTCCCCAATGGCGAGGGCAACGGCGTGGAAGAGCGTGGCAGCAAGGGGTGGGGGTGGAGCTCGCTTAGGGCTGGCTAGAGGTGGTGGGGAGGAAGGTGGTGGCTAGGGGAGGCGCATAGAGGAGAGGGGGGTGGCGGCTAGGGTTTGTGGGAGTTGGGGGTGGCGCATGGGGAGGCAGGGCAGCAGCTTTGCTGCCCAAAAACACCTTCACATGGGCCCGTTCTCTCCCACCCTCGGCCCACAAGGGTCCCCCAAGGCCCAAACTCCCCCGAAAGACCCAAATTCTCCCCCGGAAAGGCCCAAACTCACGGAAAAGGCCCAAAAACATGGTACCAAAGTCGTACCTTAATCCGACACCGAAAAAGTCTCATACCGTCATTCCGTAGTGTCACATGTACTTGATATGATGTTTTGTTTTAACAGTAGAAGCACATTTTGCATTCATCAAGGTAGAAGAAAGAAAACCAACAGATTTAAAAACAATCTTTTTAGGCTTATTAAGGATCTCAATTTTGTCATTGCAAGGAGCCTGAACAATAGTGCGAGGTCTAGTTTCATATGAAGCACGAAGATCAAAATCTAAACCTTTCTTGTTTGAGCTAACCTTAGATTTTTCCAGAATCATGTTCAAAGTTTTCTTTCCTTTAGTGAACCATTATAAGGAATCTTGCAAGTAATCAACTTTACGAGAAAGCATGAGACAATTATTGCAAAGAACGTCAACTTTCCCTTTCTGTTTGTGACAAGTAGAGCATGAAAGAACCTCATGTGTAAGCAGATTATCAGTCAATAGAGAAACCCTAGCATTTGCATCTTTCACTTTCAATTCAAGAGTTGAGCATTTAGAGCAAGAAGTTGAACCATGCAAGTCATCAGTGGAATAGCTAGCATGTCTAACATGTTTCTCATTTTTCTCATTTTGATGTAACAGAAGAGCATGTTCTTTCCTAAGCCAGGTGAGCTTATTGTAAATTAAGTCACATGATTTGCAAGTATCATCATCAGGAATCAAAGTCTTAATTCTAGCAATTTCAGCATTCAATGATTCAACAATGAAATCATGTTTCTTAATTTTCTTGTCACTTTTTTCAAGTAATTTTCCAAGACGAGCAACAACAATAGCTAATTCATCATAAGAAGGATCTAACTCATTGAAGTCGCTGTCATCATCATCCTCGGTGAAGCTGTCGCTGCTTTTAGCCTTGAGACACAACCCCGTCAACTCATGCTTGCTTGGAGTTGCATCGTCCTTGCTGCTCTCCGAATCCACATCGCTCAAATTGACTTGTTCAAGAGCGGAAAGAACTCGGTGGACAACTTTGCTATTGATGAAGCTATTTTTCTTTTTATCATTTGATGAGAACTTCATCTTCTCTTTTCTTTTATCATTGTCCTTCTCCTCCTTTGACGCTTTACCTGCAAGTTTAGGACAATTTGGACGAATAGGTCGAGATCGCCACACTCATAGCATCTTGGAGGACCACCACCACCTTTCTTCCTCATTCTCACATTCTTCAAAGCTTTGTTAAAGCGAGAAGATAGTAGTGACAAGTCTTCTTTTGAGAATTGAGCAATCTGATCATCGGTTAGTGAAGACAAGAAAGATAGAACAAAACTTGAAGTAGCACCATTATGAGATATGCTAGATTGAGATGTCAAAGCAATTGATTTATGATCATTCTTTCTAGCATGAACATCTAATTCATGAGTTTTCAACTTGGAATAAAGAACATCTAATGTAAGTGTACTCATGACAGTAGATTCTCTAATGGATGTAACTTTCATCTCCCAAATAGACATGTCTAATGCACCAAGCAATTGTCTAGCATTGGCAGCATCATCAAAACTAACTCCAACAGCACTAAGATTACTAAGAATTTTATTGAAACGTGCAAAGAAGTCATCAAGTGACTCACCAGGTTTCATCTCAAATCGCATGTAATCCTTTTTGTAAATATCTTGGCGAACCTCTTTGACAGTGTTAGAACCCTCATGGTAATCACAAAGAGATTTCCATACCTCATATGCGGATCGAAGATGAACCACTCGATCAAAGCCGCTGCGTCCCAAGCCTTGGATGTGTTAGTGTTATGCCCTTGAGGCAATCATATGGATGATTGTAACATGACTATGTTTTATGAATAATAATATGATTATTGGTCCAATGAATGTATATCATTGTTTTGATCAACAAGTGTGTGACTTGTTTATGAAGCTCTTTACTTATTGATATAATTCGATAAATATCTCTGATCGGATATCATCGTATAGGACAACGATGAATAGATCAGCACATGTATTGTTCGATGATCATGTTTCATAGATCATGGGATATGAAGATATCATCAATACATTGTGGACGCATGTTGAAGAACATGTGTTAGATAGACCCACAATGGGATACTGCGAGAATGTTACATTCTTATGTGTCATCAGTGTATCTCATACATAGTAGATGTATGATCCTTAGACCTGAGATTGTCATATTCCCTACATGTGTAATAGTTTACCTTGGGGTTACCAAACACTATTTCCTAACCGGATAGTTATAAAGGTAGCTTTCATGTTTACTATGAAACATATAGAGGGAAGTGAGCAGTCAAGATGGAATTTGCCACTCCAATGTAGCAGAGATATATGTCTAGGCCACTCGTGTGATATGATTAAGGAAGTGCATGGCCATGCCGTCATTGAGAAGTCAATCACAACTTATTAATATATCACGGATACGAGAGATGGATTGAACTGTCAAAGGATGACATGCTTCTCGCTTTGAGTTCGATCTTCATATAGTTTGGCAAAGGGATTATTACATCAGTACTTTAATCATATGCGTTTGGGAGTTGGCATGCTCTGCAAGGAGCCGCTACCGACTATTGGATTAGAAAAGGGGTTTTCCGAATCCATGTCCAAATGTGCATGAACCTACAGGGTCACACACTTAACGAGCTGGGATGCATTAATTCGGATTGGATCCGTAATTAATGGACCTCGTGGGCTTAGCACGTAGATGGGCCCTGACTGCCTAGGGTTTCACCTCGTGGCTATATAAGGAGGGGAGGAGGCTGGGCGCAACACACACTTTCGTGCGGTTTAGAGGTGTTTCGCCAGAAACCCTAGCCACCTCCTCTCGTTGCCCCTGCCGAGCGACCCGGTGCTTGCACACCGACGCACGGCGTTCCATCCCCGGACGTGTGGACTGCTGTGGTGACGCTGCTGCTACTGCGGCGTGGAGAGGACGATCCGCGACGAGGACGATCTGTGGCGAGGACGATCCGTGGCGAGGACGATCCGCGGCGAGGACGATCCACGCCGAGAACGATCCACTACAACGACGTGCGAAGGATTCCGCAACTGCGCGTCTAGTGGTAATAGATCTATGATCCCCTTCTTGCGAGTAGCTTTTCTGGTTTGCGGTAGAAATTTTAATTTGTGCTAGTGTAGTATACCGCGTTCCCCAACAGGATGATCAAGTTGCGCGCCTTGCTGTTTGCTTCAACATGTGCGCGATTGGCGTCATTGACGTTGTCGTTCTCAGGGACTTGATAAGGCTTGTAAACCTTCTCCCAAATTGCGAAGCCCTACGTTTGGATGAACGCCTCCATCTTGGCCTTCCAAAACTGAAAATCAACACAATAGAACACACACGGTTTTGTCGAATAACGATCCATTAATCTAATCACTGGTTAAGATAGATTAGAAAAACCTTGCTCTGATACCACTTGTATGATCGAAGTATACGAAAATAGCAATCAGAGGGGGGGTGAATGATTGTGCAGAAGCTAAAACCAAAATTTAGATCTATTAAAAATTCACCCCAAAACGGAACCAAATAATTGCCTCGTATTCGACAAAAATAGATTGATATATGTTCGGTAAAACATGAATTCCCAGAGATCCAACCGTCAGATTGATCTGAAATTTGGAAACAAGAAACTAGATTCCAATATGAATCGAACACAAAAAGAATCAGCTCGATTGGACTTACAGATCAAAAGTTATGAACCTTGCAAGCTTGCTGTGGCAGAATATGACGAAAATCAATCTAATCAAAACTTGTAGATTAATCAAGAACGACAAAAGATTAATCAACCAAACTTTGAGGAACACTAATTTGATGCCCTAGAAATCTTTTGGATGGATCAAAACAAAAAGAAACTCAAGGAATCAAAGATCCAATCTAGAACCAGAAGATGTGCAAGAAAAGAAACCCAAAACAGAGATTACTGTAGCACGCGTGTACTGTATCTAAGAAGTTACTGTAGCACGCAAAGAATGTAGAAGAATTGATCTTTATTTCTTTTTGTCTAAAATACTCCAATCAAAAGAGTACAAACCCTAAAGCTCTGCTCTATGCTTGATGCATAAACAGGAGGCGCCTCCCCTTATTTATACAGGGCAAACATATAGAATCCTGAATACAATTCCTACTCCTAATCCTAGAAGGAGTCCCACTCCTAATCCTAGTGTAACACCCCGGCATTTAATATGCCCGAATGCTACCAAACATAAGCTAAACAACATCTAAATGCCACATTTAAACATAAATTCCAGCAAAGGGATATATGCTAAAAACCGATATTTCGCGACATCTCCTTTGTTTTTCCATGAATTAACACAATATCGAAATCATGGCAAGATATATCATAGCACATGACATCTAGAACATCAACATAAATGGACATATCATCGAATTACGCCATTAATACCACGCTCAACCACTTCATAATCTATAACGAAGCAAATAAGGAATCACAAGCATGCTAAATTAAACCATACATTAAGTTTAAGGCACAACTCTTAATATCATGTCTCCAAGTGTGTATTTATGGATTATGATGGTGGAGCTACGTGTAGAAGTGTAGCTAAACCCCTTTTTCCCGCATGCCGATCTCAAGTACCTAAAAAAACAACATAAAACACAAGCGTGAGTTCGAAAACTCAGCAAGCATATTGCAATGGACAACAAGATCATTTACAAGACAATAATACCTCACGTCACATATAACATCTCATACTTGAACACATAACAACATCCTCATCATTTAATATGTATTGTAATGCAATGCTATGCTCATATCTCCTTGGAAACTCATACCGGTATGGTTGAGTACACACCCGTCGGTGTGCACCCTCTCCCCCCTTCCATCCCGAAGATGGAGGGTGCCTACTCCTCGCTTCCAAACACCACGTGGATGGAATCACGATGTAGGACTTACTCAATGGCTTTCCGGATTAGTCATAACTTTCTCACCGACCTTCCCGGACTAGTTATGACTTTCTCACCGCCCGAGCCATGTAACATGCCATGTATGCATTTATGCCAACATCATATTTAACTCACATAATAACACTTGGCATCATAACATATTAAACATGCTCATCATATCATTGGCAATCATAAAAGCATGGCAAGTGATCATATATCATGTAGTCAATTCCATCTATTCTCAACAACCAACCTACAAATCGCTATCCATCACAACACACTTGCCTCAACCACGTGCAACGGATTGGCGGGAAGTAGAGGGCACTCCCGGGGTGTAACACCCCAAAATTTTGCTTTTCTTAAATTCATGTGTGGTTTGGCACTTTGGTGAATTTTTGGAATTTTCTGGAATTTATTTGGATTTATTTGGAATTTATTTGAATTTATTCCATTTTGAAATGATTGAAGAAATTAATTTTGCAAATAAAATTTTGTTGGAAATATTTTATTTGAGTCCAAAATGATCCAAAGTATTTTCCAGAATTTTTCTGGACTTTTCTGGGTCATTTGCTATTTTTAATGAATTAAATGAATTACTGGGAATTATTTTAAATATTAAATCGCTGGAAATTCAACTCGGGTCAAGTACTGTTCATCCGACCGAGTCGGAACCCGAGTCGGACTCGAGTCCGACCCGAGCCACGTGACTCGATCTAACCAGCTCAAAACCCTAATCAATCCCAACCGTTGGATCAAGATCCAACGGCTGAGATTCGCCCGTACCGGTTCGAGCCGTATCCGGCCCGGATCCGATCGCGCCCGTGCGATCGTGGCCGTTGATCGTGCCACGTGGACGGCTGTGCGTCGTCGTCTCCGCCGAGACCGAGCCGGACTCCGCCGCCGCGCTTGGCCGTGGGAAACTAGGTTTCCGTGTCCGCGTGACGCCGAGGCTATTTAAAGCGTGAGACGTCCCCCGAGGTTGCCCTCATCCTTGTGCACCCGTTTCCCCGAGCCATCTCGCCTGAGCCGCCGCCAGTTGCCCGTGCGAGCTCGCCGTAGTTGGAGGAAGTGACCGCCGCGGTTTTTGCTCGATTCCGCCGCCGTCCGTCGTCCTCCGCCGTCATCAAGCCCAGATCCGGAACCACCGTGACGAGACGCACCCGAAGGAAGGATTCATCTCGCCGGAGCAACCCCGAAACGCCGTCGGGCTCGTCATCGTTCTCGTCTCCGGTGCCCAAGCCTCGCCGCACCATCGCCGGACTTCGCGAGCTCGGTGAACCGTCGGATCTAGATCGGACGGTTGAGGTGAGTTCACGTGTCCCCAACCCGATTGGATCTGGACCGTTGGATCAAGATCCAACGGTTCACAATTGCCACGTGCCGGAGTAGTGTTTTTATAGGATTGGATCTGGACCGTCCGATCTAAATCGAACGGCCCACGATCAACGAGTAGTTTCAACGTGTTAACCCTGGATCTAATCCGCGCCGTTGATTTTCAAACCAACGGCCGTGATTGCGCCACGTGTCGGGAAGGGGGACCGACGCGGTCGCTGGCCCACGCACGCTGGCAGGCAGGACGCCGACACGCGGGCCCGCGCGTGTCGAGGGCCCGCATGTCGCTGGCTAATTCAGCCCCGGCTACCGACGTCACCCATGACGCCACGGGTCCCACTGCCACACTGCGGCCGAGTCCCGCCACGACGTCAGCGATGACGTCACCCGAGAGGGCCCACATGTCAGTCTCACGTGGAGTCGTGGACCGAGTCCACGGTGGACCCGAGCCAAGCGTGGACCAAGTCCATGGACCGGCTGACGTCAGCCAACCAATCAGAAGCTGCCACGTGTCACCGCTGACGCAATAATTAATTTCCGAAAAAGAAAATGATTTATTAATTCGAAATATTGATTCAAATTTAGATTCAAACTTCAAACGCTTATAACTTTTGCGTTTCAACTCCGATTTGAGTGATTCAAATTTCTAAATTTGTATAAAATTAAGATCTACCTAAATATAAATTTTATTTAATTTTTGGACTAAAGTTTTTCTCTGTAATATTATTTAATTGATTATTTAAACTTTAATAAATCATAACTTTTACGTTTTAACTCCGAATTTGACGATTCCAGTTTCTAAAAATCCAGAAAATTATGTTCTCTCTGTTTATGGATTTTATTTGGAGTTTTGGGATGTTTTTGCCTAGTGTTTATTTGTGTATTTGCTATTTGCACGCTTTACGAGTAGACGTTGAAGTGCCGGAAGGATTCGAAGGAGAAGTGTTGACTCAGGATCCAACTCAAGACCAAGAGCAAGTACTTCTTGAAGGCAAGTTGTGCTTTGACCATGTTGATCCCATTTTGAAACCTATTTTGATTTAAACTATTGCATGCTAGTTCAATTAGAAAAATACTTTGTTTAAACCTGGGGGTTAGATAAATACCAATTTGCTATATGACACCTTGATTACTTAGGTATGTGCCATGACCCTTTGTCACCCTAGTTGTGGTTTACTAGTTGGACATTATTAAATTGCCAACATGGGTTTAGACCGTTGTAGTATACTGCTTAGACCTGCTACGTGCTCATAACATGATTTTGGATAATTAAATGTTAATATTGACTTAATGATATATTGAACCTGTTTTGGAAAAGTATCATGTGATGTTGATGGCACGTGGTGCATGGTAATCAAATGGGGTTTGATAAACGATTTCGGCCAGGGCATGTGGCAAGAGTAATCAGTGGGCCAGTTGTGGCGTTGGGAATGTTGATTTGGTTCTTCGGGTAGTCTTGCCCTGGTCACTCTAAGGACTTAACCTTGCAAGCCTTTGAACTGGGTCATACTTGCAACCACATGGCTGGAATGGGACGGCCCTAGTTGACTAAGTCGCTAAGGACTCACTTGTGGAGCCTCAGGTGTCAATTACACCGTTTGTGTGATTGTGACGGGGAGCGTATCGTGGCTGTGGCCAGATACCCATCTAACGGTGTGTTGGTCCCATACTTCGCCTTGGCTAAGGGAAGGGATGGTGTAGAGCACGAACCGGAGAGGACCACCTGTGTTGTTTGAGGCTTCCGAAAGGCTTTGTTACGGGAACTCGCCTTTGTGGTGTTTGACTGTATCTTGTGGGTAAAGTGCATAACCTCTGCAGAGTGTAGAATCTATTTAAATAGCCGAGTCCACGGTACTGGACAATGCTCGGGAATTACAGTCAAGGGTTAGATTTTCTGAAAATAACTTGGATTTGAAAGGTTGGTTTGGTTTAGTAATGAAGATGATGGAAATGTGGTTTAGGATGGGGAAAATGTTTATTAAAACTTCTTGAAAAGTTATTTACGCTTTACTTATTTCTACTGCTTTCGAATCTACTTATATTACTTGTCAAATGCTGTTTACTGCAAATATACCTTGAGCTATTCCTTTGTACCAAGCCATGCATATAGTATATTAGCTTGCATTCTGTGCATGACTTGCTGAGTACCAAGTACTCACCCTTGCCTCAACACAATACCAGTTGAAGAGGAGACTACACCAGCTTTGAAGGAGGAACTCCAAGAAGATCCGTCTACTTAGGGATGCGAGCCCGATCGGTTGCCTGGTATCTTTGGATGGCGCCACGAAGCTATTTGATTTTCCGCTGCTATTATTTTTCTCTGAATAAGTTTCGCCTTGCGAGGCATACATTTGTAATTTGACCATAAGGTCGAGCAACCAGTTTGGTTATTAAAATAAAGTACTTTATTGGTATCGTTTGGTATGATTGTGATATTTACCGATGTTAAGACTGTGTGCACTAGCGCGTTCCTGGACTAGTGCTGAATACACAGAGGGTCCGGATTTGCAAATTCGGGGTCCCGACACGGGGTCGCACCACCTGCACATAGGTACCACACGCTCACAAACATAACCACAAAACAGTACGCAAACCCTCATGTACCCCGACATTGCCATCTACTCGCAAAATCTAAAACCAGAGGTTCTGTCCCGGCGGGACAGCAGGCTTGCAAAAGGCATAACTTGAGTTCTGGGACTCCGAATCAATTAAACGAGTACATCCTCGCGTAGCTTAGGAAATGTCCCAACTTTCTCTAGGTATATGGAAAGACTGATTCGGACTCTAAAGTGGTCTAATCTACATATTACTGTGATCTGTTCCAATTACGTCACAGATTTTAACACGCTCGGTAAAACAGCCATAACTTTCAAACAGCTGATCTGAATTTAACGTGCTTTATGTCCACAGAAACATAATTAAATTATCTACAACTTCTTCAACATCCGTACGGACAGAATCGGATTCTAAATCGATGAAAACTCAAACCCTAGCCCGACTGCTCATGCTGTCCCAAAACAGAAACGTGGCAACATCTAGATCTAACCCAAATTACTCCAATCCAGCACCTGCAATTGATCTAAAAACTTGATAAACACCTTAATAACAGTACCTAGATCAATCCCCAGGGTTCCCATGGTCATACCTTTGCCCGACGCACGAAAACTCCAATAGATCTCCTCGCTCTTCGCTCCTCGCTCCTCGCACCTCGCTCCTCGCTCCTCGGATGGATCCATGAGGATGCAGGGGTGGGGAGGCCACCCTAGGGCAGCAAGGGGTGGAGGAGAGGTGGTGGAGAGGTGGGGAGCAATGGGGCAAGGCAGGGGGAGGCGCACGGCCAAGGGAGGAGGGAGGCGGCTAGGGCAAGGGCAAGTGGGGGGAAAGGCGCACAAGGGGCAGGGGTGAATGCCCAAGGGCTGGTGGGGAGCCCTTTTACCAGCCCCCACACCCAATCCTAGTCCGTTACGGAGACCTACTCCATCCCACCAAAGCCCACTTAAGGCCCAAACTCCCCCGGGAAGGCCCAAAACCCCGAAAACGGCCCAGAAACGTTATTAACCTCCATACCTTATGGTTTTAACCTGCCATACCATATTTCATAAAGTTTTTGACCTTAACATGCACCATTTAAAAGGTTACGACACTCCGTGGTGACACATCACTTCAAACGGCCCAAAAACGCGAGTAAACCTCAAGCCGAAAGGTTTTATTCTCTAATTTCACATTCTATAATGTCACACCATACCGTAGTGTCACACCTAGAAGGAGTATGTATTCAACACAACTCCACTTGGCCCAACCTGGCCAAATACAGCTCTTGCACGCGTATGTCAACCCAGCCATACTCACATGACTAACAACTCTTACACGTGTATGGCCACTATGCCATACTCACGTGACTAACCATTCTTCATGTGCACCATTCTCTTAGCTCAAACGTCCCGCATGACATCCTTGACCACCAAGACCTCGGTTCCTCCCTGAACCTAGTCCTGAACCTCAGTTCCTTCATGAACCTAGTTTTGGTCCCGTCATCAACCATGTTCGCCTTCGAGCAATACCTGCACATGAACAAACCACAAAACGATTCCGAGCACAAGTCCGCGACTTGACTCAACATTAGTCCATGCAAATACTCACACGAGCATTGCATAAGTTCAAAACATGCATTATGAAATTCAAACAAATTTTATAACCACAGATCAATCACTAAACAATTTTCAAAATCACAAAAATCAACCTCGAGCAAAAAACCATTCACGCCGGACCAAACATCGGTCCAGCGCAGCTCACGATGGACCAAATATTTGGTCCGACGTACATGCGAAAGTCTCGGTTCAATTCAAAGCAAGAATGTTCAAAAACACGTTCACGACAGACCAAATTTTTGGTCCAGCGTACATGCAAAAACAACACTCAAAAAATGCGTTAACGACGGACCAAGAATTTGCTCCGGCGTAACATAGAAGCTTACTGTTTTTTAACAAGTTTGGTCCGGCACAAAACATGTTTACGACGGACTAAACAAAAACCAGTCCGGCGTACACATAAACAAAACCTTCAAATCGCCGTTCACGACGGACCAAAACTTTGGTCCGGCGTGCATGTAAAAATAGCCGTCAAAAGCTCATTTACGGTGGACCAAAAGTTTGGTCTGGCATAGCCTCGAGAAACGTTCTGGCACAGATGGGAAACTTACTGTTTTTGTGAAATCAGTCTGGCGCTAAAAGAACCACATGCACACACATTTGCAAATTCAATTCTAAGCCAATTTTTCAGCACATGATTTCGCAGCGACGTCAGCGGATCCAACAAACTCTTCGACTACGCGCAAAATGGTACAACTAAATAAATAAAATCTAAAAATTATAACATTTATACTGGCAGGTAGAGGGTGATTTTAGATGAATTTAGGAATCTAAATCACTCAATTCGGAGTTACGATGGAAGAGAACGAGCGTTTCAAAGTTGGATTGGAAAGAAAATCATGAAAAAAAAGAGAAATGGTACTGTAGCTATAGTACTTTGCGATTTTGGCATTCAGAACAAAGCTCAACCGAACCTAGGCTTTGAACAATGGGGACTTGCAAAGGAAGTGGTGGTGGGGTTGGAGAAGGTGAGCCCCGGAAAGGTCTCGACGATGCGAATCCAATGTTGGTGTCGGATCTTGAAGAGGATTACCGGAGACGACGAATTTGCCGATGAACGGCGGTGCCGCCGGAGATGTTCAATCCCAAAATTCAGAGGCAAAACTTGATGAAATCTGAAATTACTTAAGGGCTTTAGTTCATGGCATCAATGCGCACGCAAGGGAACAAGCGGACTCAAGTTTGACTCACCAGAACGAGAGATATGACGGCAAAAGCGAAGAATGGCGTTCGGCATCGGTTTTCGCGATCTCCCGAACAATTGGTGATGAGAGGCAAAGGAAGGATGAGTGCACGGGAAAGAGGACTCCGAGACGAAGATTTGAGAGGTGGAATCGCATACTTTGGAGTTGAAACGGCCAAGTTATGGACATTCAAGCTGATTTTAGTTTTTGGTTAATGGAGCCGTTTTCGGCGAGATTTAGGGTTCATTAACACCGGGAATGAAATCCTCCGTCGATACCTTTCCAACGGACCCAGCCATGCAAGATTTGAGGCTTTAATGTGCAAGATATGGAAGATTAAAGAGGTGGCCACCATTGAAGGAGAGAAAAACTCCTTCTCTGGACATTCCAATCGATGGTAGAAGATGCATAAACAGTCCGCGCTAGGTGGCAGCTCCTCATTGGCCGGAGTAAGTGGAAAAGTACGCGTGAGAGAAAAATTAGCAAAAATGGTCTAAAAATCCCAAAAAGTTCCTAAAAATATTAGGGAATATTTGGAACTCAATAAAATTAGTTTCATGAAATTTGGATGAAATTTGGAATTTAGAAAATTCCGGGACGAATAAAGGGCTTTTGACGAAAGGCCGCGAGAGATAAAATACCAGAGGGTATCCAAAAATCTTGGGAAAATTCCCAAAATGTTTTTGGAATATTTGGAACCTAATGCAATAGGTTTAGGGATTTTTGGAGCATTTTGGAACTCGGGTGGAATTTCGGGTACGGACCGGAATTCGGAAATTCGATTTTTCGGACGAAGAAGGATTGAACTCCAATTTCGGAAGGATAGGGATGCCAGGTTAATTTAAACACCGAGGAAGAACCGAATTTTGAAGTTAATTAGTTTAAATTAGATTTTGACAGAAGACTGAAATTGGGGATGTTACAAACCTACCCCCTAAAAGAATCTCGTCCTAAAGATTCGGACGGAGAAAGAAAAAGACCGAGAAACTCTGCTCGAAGATCTGCTTCTCGCTCCCAGGTGGCTTCCTTCTCTGAATGATTGCTCCACTGAACTTTGCAAAATTTGATCACTCTACTTCTGGTTCAATGCTCAGCTTCATCCAAGATCTTGACTGGATATTCTGGATACGACAGATCTTCTTTTAACTCCAACTCTTCATACGGCATCTAATGCTCGGGTACTCTGAGACATTTCTTTAGCTGAGAAACGTGGAAGACATCATGCATATCTGACAGCTGCGGAGGTAGCTCCAACTTATATGCAACTTCTCCTCTTCTGGCTACCACTGGAAAGAGACCAATATAGCGGGGTGCTAACTTCCCACTAACTCTGAATCAGCGCATCCCCTTGAGAGGTGAAACCTTCAGGTACACATGATTACCAGGTTTAAAGCTTAATTCCCGGCGACGATTGTCAGCATAACTTTTCTGCCTTGACTAGGTTGTTTTCAAATTCGCCCGAACCATTCTGACTTGCTCTTTAGCTTCTTTTAGAATATTTGGTCCAATTATCTATCCTCCCTCTGTCTCTTTCCAATATAACGATGTTCGACACTTTCTTCCATAAAGAGCTTCAAACGATGCCATTTTCAAACTTGACTGATAGCTGTTGTTGTAGGAGAATTCTGCGTAGGGCAAATTCTGATCCCATAAACCTTTGTACGTCAAAGCATAAGCTCTCAACATATCTTCTAATATTTGATTTATTCTTTCTGTTTGACCGTCCGTCTGGGGATTTATTCTTTCCGTTTGAATAATAGCTGTTTTTCGGGTTTTAAGAGTGGGTTGCGAAGTCGATGTAGTTGATAGTTCTTGTATTGTTTTGTGGGCATGTTTTTTAGTGTATTGTACCTATGTGTAGGTGGTGTGACCTCGGGAGTGCCCTCAACATCTCGCCACTCTGCCTCCCACGGTTCAAGGCAAGTGTATTGGAATCGTTTTGGCATGGGAGGCCATATGGATTCATAGCGTTGCATTATAATTTAGTGATGTGTTAATTTGCCATGTTTGGTCCTTGCATGTGAGATGATGATCATGTGTTTACTTATGGTTATGCAAGTTGTTAAAATGAGAACATGTGCAAGTTATTTATTTTTATGGCATATATGCATTCATGGCATGAGGACAAGCCACGACGGTGAGAAAGTCATAATTAATCCGGTAAGGTCGTTGAGAAAGTTATGACTACTCCGGAGCGCCACTAAGAAAGACCTACCTCATAGTTTCATCCACAGTTGTGAATAGGAGCGAGTCAGTAAGAGTATGCACCTTTCACGGGATGGAAGGGAAAAAGGGTGCACATCGACGGGTGTGCACTCGGCAATACCGGTATGTGCTAAGCAAAGAGACATGTGCATTGCATTGCATGAATGAAGATGTTTATGCGATGCTTATGAAGATGATTTATGAGATGCTTATGATGATGTTTTATGAGATGTAATTATGATGTTAATGAATACTGTTATTGTTTAATTCCATTGCAATACACTTTGCTGAGTGATGAACTCACGCTTGTTGCTTTATGTTATTTTTAGGTACCATGAATTCGGCATACGAGAAAGGGAGTTAGCGTCACGTCTCTATTTAGTTTCACTCATCTAGACAACTACACACCCTCATTTGTAGTTGTGATGGTTTATTTTATTGCGTTAAACCTGGACTATGCTATATCGTGTGCTTGGTTTTTAGCATTCACTCCGTATTGGTTCATGAAAGGCTTGAACTTATTTTCTTGGCTTGAACTGATGCTATAACTCGCATTATTGCTGTTTTAGATGTCATATGTTATGCTATTGAGTTATGATAATATTATTGTTGCTTCAAACCATTGAAAAACAAAGGATATGCTACCGAAATTTCGGTTAAGTTAATAGCGTAGTTGCTGTAATTTATTGTTAAATATGTGTTTTTTGTTGCTTCTAGTATCGTTTGGGTGACATTCGCGGCATACTAGGTGCCGGGGTGTTACAGTCAAGAAGAGGTATGCATTGGAGGACTCTTTTGTAGAGTTTTGGCGCTGGTTAGATGGGGGAGATCATGCCTAAAATTTGTGTTTAGGTACTGTTATTAGATGAATTTAGAGAGAATGCAAATCTATGATGTGTTCTGTCCTCGGGTAGATTAGGTTATCGATCTTTGGACGCGAATTAGAGATTTTTAAAAGCGTTTTCTGGGGGCCTAGCTGCTGTGAAAGTTGTAGATAATCGAATTACCTTTAATTGGGAACCAAAAACACTAAGTTTCGTTCAATGTTTAAAAGTTATGGCTATTTTACCGAACGCTATCCAAACTGTGTCACGATTGGAACAGTCTGTGTTCATCTGTAGATTAGAGGGACTTAGAAGCCGAATGAGACTTTTTGAATACTTAGAAAAAGATGGAAAATTTCCTGTAGTTCGATAAAATGTATTCGTTTACTCGATTTGGAGTTGTTAAACTCAAGTTATGGTCTTTCGAAGTCTGATGTCCCGTTTGGACAGATTGCTGTTTTTCAGGTTTTAGGAGTGGGTTGCGAAGCCGATGTAGTTGTTGGTATTGTGATGTTTTGTGTGCATGTTTTTTGAGTAGATTGTATCTATATGCAAGAGGTGTGACCCCGGGAGTGCCATCAACATCTCGATACTCCGTCTCGTGAGGTTGAAGGCAAGTGTATTGGGATGGTTGTGGCTGAGGTGGCCATTTAGATTTGTAGTGTTGCAATATAACCATATGGTATGTTAATTTGCCATGTTCTTCATCCTTGCATGTGGTATGATGTATATGAATGGTTAATTGGTTATGCAATTTCTAAATTTAGTATTTATGCAAGTTCATTCATGTTATCGCATATGTGCATTCACAATGGAAGAGGCGACCCAGTCTGATGCGAGCCAGTCTGTTCACACGTAGTGAACACGAAAGACCTACCTCATAGTCCCATCCACAGTAGTGAATAGGAGCGAGTCAGTAAGAGTAGACACCCTCCATGGGCTGGAAGGGAAAGAGGGTGCACACCGACGGGTGTGCACTTGGCAATACCGGTATGTGCTAAGCAAAGAGGCATGATGCATTGCATTGCATAAATGAGAGTATGATAAAGAAGTTTATGAATTGTTTCTCATGGTGAATGTTATCTGTTGTTAAATTGTTTCCATTGCAATACATTTTGATGAGTGATGAACTCACGCTTGTTATTTGATGTTGTTTTTAGGTACCTTGAATTCGGCATGTGGGAAGGGGAGCTAAATGCATGTCTTCACTTAGCTACACTCAATTTAGACAATTACATACCCCTTTTCACAGTTGTGATGGTTTATCTTCTTGAACTAAACGTGGTTTATGTTATATCGTTTGCTATGTTTAATTGTTCACTTCGTATTTGTAACACCCCGGCATTTAATATGCCCGAATGCTACCAAACATAAGCTAAACAACATCTAAGTACCACAATTAAACATAAATTCCAGCAAAGGTTCATATGCTAAAAACCGATATTTCGGCAGCATCTCCTTTGTTTTTCCATGAATTAACACAATCTCAATATCATGGCAAGATATATATCATAGCTCACGACATCTAAAACAACAACATAAATGGACATAACATCAAGTTACGCCAATAATACCACGCTTAACCACTTCATAAACTATAACGAAGCAAATAAGGATTCACAAGCATGCTAGATTAAACCATACATTAAGTTTAGGGCACAACTCTTAATATCATGTCTCCAAGTGGTTAATTATGGACTATGATGGTGGAGCTACGTGTAGAAGTGTAGCTAGATCCCTTTTTCCCGCATGCCGATCTCAAAGTACCTAAAAACAACATAAAACACAAGCATGAGTTCGAAAACTCAGCAAGCATATTGTAATGGACAACAAGATCATTTACAAGACAATAATACCTCACATCACATATAACATCTCATACTTGAGCACATAACAACATCATCATCATTAAAAAAAATGTATTGCAATGCAATGCAATGTTATGCTCATATCTCCATGGAAACTCATACCGGTATGGTTGAGTACACACCCGTCGGTGTGCACCCTCTCCCCCCTTCCATCCCGAAGATGGAGGGTGCCTACTCCTCGCTTCCACAACCCACGGTAGATGGAATCACGATGTAGGACTTACTCTAATGGCTCTCCGGATTAGTCATAACTTTCTCACCGACCTTCCCGGATTAGTTAATGACTTTCTCACCGCCCGGGCCATGTAACATGTCATGCATGCAACTATGCCAATTATCATATTTCACATGTACATAAACATATGGCAACTCATCATGACAAATATAAACACATGGCATCGAACCATGATAATCATACTCAATATTTCATTGGAAAATAGCAAGCATGGCAAGTGAGCATAGCAAGTGTTCAATCTTTCACCCAATATCAACAAACAACCTACAATCCGCTATACATTACAACACACTTGCCTCAACCGCGGGCGACGGATTTGTGGGACATAGAGGGCACTCCCGGTGTCACACCACCTGCACATAGGCATCACACACTCACAATAATGCCCGCAAAACAGTACACAAATCCCCATCTAACCCGACATTGCCCACTACTTGCAAACCTAAAAACAGAGGTTCTGTCCCGGCGGGACAGCAGCCTTGCAAAGGCTATAACTTGAGTTCTGGGACTCCAAATCGATTAAATGAGTACACCATCCCGAAGCTTAGGAAATTTCCTACCTTTTTCTAGTTATACGGAAAGACTGATTCGGACTCTAAAATTGTTTAATCTACAAATTACTACGATCTGTTCCAATCGCGTCACAGATTTTAACACGCTCGGTAAAACGGCCATAACTTTCAAACGGCTGATCGGATTTTAACGTGCTTTATGTCCACGGAAAGATAATTAAATTATCTACAACTTCTTTTAAGTCCGTACGGACAGATTCGGATTCTAAATCGACGAAAACTCGAACCCTAGCCCGACTGCTCAATCTGCCCGAAAACAGAAACGTGGCAACGTCTAGATCTAACCCAAAGAACTCCAATCCAGCACCACCAATTGATCTAAAAACTTGATAATCACCCTAAGAATAGTACCTAGATCAATTCCAAGGATCCCCATGATCATACCTTTGCCCAACGAACGAATCTCCAATAGATCTCCTCGCTCCTCGCTCCACGCTCCTCGCTCCTCGCTCCACGCTCCTCGCTCCTCGCTCCACGCTCCTCGCTCCTCGCTCCTCGCTCCAACGGATGGATCCACAAGGTGCAGAGGTGTGGAGACCACCCTAGGGCAGCAAGGGGGTGGAGGAGAGGTGGTGGAGAGGTGGGGAGCAATGGGGCAAAGGGGGAGGTGGAGGCGCACAAAAGGGAGGGAGAGGGGGTGGCGGCTAGGGCTTAGGAGGGGGAGGTGGGGGCGCCCAAGGGCAGGGGGAGCACGCCCAAAAGGCTGGTGGGGAGCCCTTTTACCAGCCCCCACACCCAATCCTAGTCCGTTACGGAGACCTACTCCATCCCACCAAAGCCCACCAAGGCCCAAACTCCCCCGGGAAGGCCCAAAACCCCGGAAACGGCCCGAAAACGCCCCGGAAAAGCTATTAACCTCCATATCCTATAGTTTTAACCTTAATTCCACATCTCATAATGTTATTAACCTTATCATGCACGTTAAATAAGGTTACGACACTCCGTGGCGACATAACACTTCAACCGGCCCAAAAACGCGAGAAAACCCTAAGCCGAAAGGTTTTATTCTCTAGTTTCACCTTCTATAACGTCACACCAAACCATAGTGTCACATTCTTCCCCCCTTCAACAGGATTCGACCTCGAATCCGAAAGACGCCAAAAACAACAAAAAGTCCCCAAGGGACAAAAGGCTTCTCAAGAAAGACAAAACATTCGCACAACGACTAGAACCGGAAACAAACGACAAACGAGTTCCCAAAACCAACACTTAAAGAAAAAGTGTTGATCTAGCTCAACTAAGGGCAACCGCTCACAGTTCAATTTTCAATTCAAATCCCAAACAGAATCTGCGTTTCAACCTCGAAGGGCTTCAACAACCCAAAACGCTCGAATCCTCACGACAAACACCTCACCCTTCTATCACAACCTACCTGACTACACACTGCAATAAACTCAACATGACAAAGTCAAAGGAAGTCACAATTCCTTTAACGACCTCTCTTCATTCCCGAAAGTTTCCACCGAGGGGAATAACTCATTAAGGCACACTAGCCCTTCCGATACACGATCAATATACTAACATTTTATTCCATCCTTTCCCAGGCAAGAATCAAACCCCAAAACAACTAGTGAAGACAACTGCTCACGGCAGGGCAATTATCACCGATCTACCGTCAACTTCACTTCCACCCATTGCTACTCTTAGTAAAGGTTAAACCCATACATCATCAACCTCCATCACAAACCACCCTTATACCACTAAGGTTCGACACCTAGCCCAAGCTAGGATCGAAAACCTTACCAAACCACAATTGGTTCCTTTCTTAAGAGGGTCTCGCCCTCACACAAAAATACTTAGCTATCAAGCCCAAGTGTACACACAACAACTCAAACCCAAAGCGTTAACAACCATTTTGGAAAGAATTCGGCAACATCCAAGACAAAACACAAAGGAAGCATAAATCCCCTACATCACAACCAACATACTAGAAATTGTTCATTGCTTCTTTTCATACTAGAAAGCAAGGGAAATCTCGTTTCATGACATAAATGCACACTCTTCAGGAGCACTCCGGATTAGTCATATCTCCATATATGACTTTCTCACCGACCTGGCTCAACGACTCTTTTATCATTTAACATGTAAAAACGGTGTCATGTTTACTTTTCACCATTCCCTCATCATGTAACCACACTACCGAATAGTCATTCACATGATGACTTTTGCCTCGGTATCATATGAATAAATCTCGAATAACATCGAGAGTTGCGCTAATTCATATAAACTATGACGGCAACATCGTTAATCAACAAAACACCACATCGTGTGAAAACCCATCTTCGATTTAACACTAGCTTTGCAACACCTCGCAAAATCAAACTCAACCCTTTGGAACAGAACATCGACTCCAAATCAGTCTTTCCATCAGCCGTTTGAAAGTTATGGCCGTTTTACCGAGCGTGTTAAAATCTGTGACGCGATTGGAACAGATCTCGGTAATCTGTAGATTAGACGACTTTAGAGTCCGAATCAGTCTTTCCACATACCTAGAGAAAGTTGGGAAATTTCCTAAGCTACGCGAGGGTGTACTCGTTTAATTCATTCGGAGTCGCAGAACTCAAGTTATGCCTTTTGCAAGGCTGCTGTCCCGACGGGACAGAACCTCTGTTTTAGGTTTTGCGAGTAGGGAGCAATGTCGGGTTAGATGGGGGTTTGTGTACTGTTTTGTGGTTATGATTGTGATTGTGTGATACCCCTGTGCAGGAGGTGTGACCCCGGGAGTGCCTTCTACTTCCCGCCAATCCGTTGCACGTGGTTGAGGCAAGTGTGTTGTGATGGATAGCGAGTTGTAGGTTGCATGTTGAGATTAGATCGAATTGTTTACATGATATATGTCCACTTGCCATGTGTTAATGATTGCTATGATATAATGAGCATGTTTAAGATGTTATGACGCCATGTGTTAAAATATGAGTTTTATATGATGTTGGCATGCTTGCATACATGACATGTTACATGGCCCGGGCGGTGAGAAAGTCATTAACTAATCCGGGAAGGTCGGTGAGAAAGTTATGACTAATCCGGAGAGCCAATAGAGTAAGTCCTACATCGTGATTCCATCTACCGTGGGTTGTGGAAGCGAGGAGTAGGCACCCTCCATCTTCGGGATGGAAGGGGGGAGAGGGTGCACACCGACGGGTGTGTACTCAACCATACCGGTATGAGTTTCCAAGGAGATATGAGCATTGCATACACAATGATGATGATTTTGTTAAAGTGTTCATGATTGAGATGATATACATGATGTGAGATGTTATTTTCTATGATATTGTTATTGTTGTCCATTACAATATGCTTGCTGAGTTTTGAACTCACGCTTGTGTTTTATGTTGTTTTAGGTACTTTGAGATCGGCATGCGGGAAAAAGGGGTTTAGCTACACTTCTACACGTAGCTCCACCATCATAGTCTATGATTAATCACTTGGAGACATGATTTTAAGAGTTGTGCCATAAAGTTAATGTATGGTTTAATCTAGCATGCTTGTGATCCCTTATTTGCGTCGTTATAGTTTATGAAGTGGTTGAGCGTGGTATTATTGGCGTAGTTTGATGATACATCCATTTATGTTGATGTTTTAGATGTCGTGTGCTATGATATATCTTGCCATGATATTGATATTGTGTTAATTCATGAAAAAACAAAGGAGATGCTGCCGAAATATCGGTTTTTAGCGTATGTACCTTTGCTGGAATTTATGTTTAAATGTGATTTTTAGTTGTTGTTTAGCTTATGTTTGGTAGCATTCGGGCATATTAAATGCCGGGGTGTTACATTCACCTTCTATAACGTCACACCAAACCATAGTGTCACAGTATTGGTTCTTGAGACGTTTAAATTTATATTCTTTGGCTTGAACTGTTGCTGAAATCCCTGTTATTTATGTTATAGATGTCCTCTATTATGATATTGTGTTATGAGATTATTATTGATGCTTCAAACCATGGAAAAACAAAGTATATGCTGCCGAAATTTCGTTTAAGCTATTAATGTAGGTGCTGTAATTTATTGTTAAATATGTGTTTTGGTTATTGCTAGTATCCTTTGTGGTGACATTCGTGGCATACTAGGTGTCGGGGTGTTACATCAATAAATGAAAATAACTTATACACGAAAAATCAGGAAGTTACGCTTTAGGATTAACCCTAGGTTGCCTTTAGCTCTCACATCATTTTCATATGCAACCACCTCACATGCATCATTCTCGTATGCATGACCTTGTATAGTGCTTGCATGTATGTTATTTGTACCAAAGAATAGTAACTTTGGATTTGTTTGCTTGTATGTATGTTGGCGTTGGAGTGTATGCGTGAATCATAGGACTATATGAAGGTTCTGGGCTAGGTGACGTAATCGGTACTCCGATCAACCAAAGCAAGACTAATTGTTCAACAAGCAAGGCAAGCACCCTTCTTTGATTATTTTGATCCCATATATTTACGATGTCTATTTGTTTTATCAAACTATTATGCATGCGTGTAATTTCTATAAAGATGCTATGTTGTGGGAATCGGTAGTTATAATCCTAGAATTATGGGATTTCCTTAATTATGTTGACGTGAGAACCTTATTGAACTCTAGGCTAGGTTTAAACATTCTATGAAATGTCAAATGGGTATAATCGATTAATAATTACATACGCTTAGCCATGCTATAGAAGTTGATAGGATGATAATGCAAATTGATCAAAATAGGGAAATGTTGGACATGATTAATGGGTGTGAATATTTTGGTAAAAATGAAAACAAAATCTCTAATTTAGACACAGGCGAGATGTACTTGGATGTGTATATTAACTGCATGTGCAAGGGATGGACTTGCATGTTGATATGGGGAGATCTCGCATGAGTCAACCTAAGGACCAAACTTGATGCTATCAACTGAGTCAAACTATGCAACCATATGTGCTAGTTATGGAATAGCCTTAATTTATTAAAATGGTTGAAGTTTAATCTTTCATTTTGGTAGGCCAAAGTAATATGGACACTCTGGGTAAACGGTGTCATTCTAGGTGCTCCCTTGTCGAGGCGTCGGGGTCGGAGCATGCCAATACAATGGTAAATGCCTTGCTATGGGGAGGACGAGGGCGATATGTCACGAGACCATCGTGAGTATAGGTAGTACGGCTAGTGACTTCTGCCGCCATAGCAAGGGATGCAACATTGCCGGGCTAATGCAAGGATAGGCTTTAACTAATCGAACAGTTTCGTCGTAATATAACAAAATGAGTACTTGTGTATCGCGTGGCATGGTTGACATGACTGCTAGAATATATCATGTGGGTAAAGTGCACACTCTCTGCAGATATTTAAATCTATTTAATTAGCTGTGCTCACGGTCAAGAGTAGCTTGGGACATATTGCAAGTATAGTTTTTTGGTTTTGGTTTTGCAAACACTTTGAAAAAAAATGTTGGTACGACGAGTTGGATCGTTGGTATGAAAAGTTGGATTAATGGTCTGGTGATGAGTTGGTTGCAATTTACTCTTTGGATTGGTTATGAATTGTTATACAAATGCTTTATATACTGTTAATTACTTTTTTACTAAAGTGCTCTTTACAATTTCGAAACTGACTGTTTTATGTATTACTCTCTTGCAAATAAAATCTGCTTTATGCTGAAAATAAACTTAGTATAGAAGCTTGATCCCTTTGGACTAACCCTATATATATATGTGTGTACTAAAGTCTTGCGAGTACATATGTGTACTCAATGTTGCTTGTTGATATTTATTTAGAGAGTGAGAAAGAAGACCGTCGCTTGGATACCCTTGTTTATGGCAGTGGTGGCGTATAGAGTCACGGCCGCACTCAGGCCTTTCCTGTGGATTTGTTTTCGATTGATGGTTCGTAATTCAAATTTTAGGCCAGTGGCCTACAATGTTCTTTTAATCTCATTTAAATTGGCCATAATTACATATCTGACATTCTTCTGCTGTCTTATATTGATGTAAGCAGGTGATATTCAATTTCTGTCCGAAATCGAATTCCTGGGCGGTTTCTAGGTCGTGTCATTTCCTCTTTATTTCTAACAAACAACAGGGTGTTTCAGAGCACAAGAAAATTTGTGGATCATTCAAGAATGTTTCTGATCGCGCATCAAGATCTTAGCGCATAGCCACTAGGAAATTTTTCATAGAAGCAATAATAAAGCCAACAAGACACGTAATGGAAGGAACAAATTGCAGGTAGGACTCAATAGAATATGTAGATCAAAACTGCACATGTGCATCAATTTACACAACAAAAAGTGATATGGCAAGATCTGTGGTAATGGCCAAGAAATTTGGTAACCATTTGGATATGTCTCCCCCAATTTAAAAATTTCCTTGTGGGCAGGCGATTATTGTTTCCTCAGGGAATCAAGTAGATTGGGCCGAGAAAATCTTGTGGATGTGGATTCCCAAACAAACTAGCGACACAATCTAGGGAGAGTTTTCGTGTGGGTTTCCAACCCCAGGAATTAGTCGGGATTCCAGCCAAGATTAAGGTTCCTAAACAAATCCTAAGAGAGTTTTTTTATTGAATATTCTTTGAGAGGTGCTTATATGCTCATCCTTTTAAAAGTTGCACAACTATTAAAGCATGAATGAAGGGTAGATGGTGATTACTTACCCCTTCGCTTGCTTCAAGATTTGTGCAACTTGTACTAGAAGGAAGAGCATAGAAGCAGCACCTCTCATATTCTTTCTTATTTAATTTATTTTCATAGAGCCTTCTTAACATTCATATTGTGTAGTAGACGTACACATGTGTGTGAAATATACTACATGGCGTGAGTGGGGTACGCGTCATCCATCTACTCCCTCAAAAAAGTTTATCTGGTCTGATTTTTATCCCTCGACTAGCTACGAATATTTTTCATATGCCAAGCAAGATTCCATTAACTTCTGAGTGGCTTAATCTTCTGTGCAAGTCATTCTCTGTGAGATCAGTTTTTAATTTGAACTGGTGGCTTTTAGTTCCTATGGCAAAGAAATTAAAGATTCCTACTCTTCTCTCACCCTCAAAAAAGTAAACAATTAATCCATCTTCCCTCTTGCACGCACGTCTAACAAAATCTTGACAGAGAGGTTCTCCATCGGAATAACAACTTCACTAACAACACCAAAAACAAAAAACAAAGATGCCAACACGGCTGGCCACACTCATAAGGAATAACCTGAGGCACATCATTTGTCACTGGCACTACACAAAGACATCATATCACACATGCAATTTCTTTTAATTTCTTCGTTTCGACACATCAGCGAATGGATAAACACATACATATGCAGCCGCTAATGGTATAATGACCTGACCCTACAGTACTTTGGTGTAAAATGTGCTAGTTCCAAGCAATGATGTGACCAGAGACCCAAACCAAAAGACCATGCCACTAAAGTTACTCATCACACTCAATCACTTGTTTAAAGGGCAATCAGTATGCATGATTACACACAGCCTGACGCTGAGGCTCTCTTCTTTGCCCATTGCATCTTTGCATGGTTCTGTTCAAACTTTGCATCAAAGATATGATTAGCCGGAGTGACCAATCTAATTCACAGCCATGGCTAGGTCTAAAGGAGCTTTGGTTATTCTATTGTGAGGCACCAAGTGATGCAATCATTAGTCATTGCACTTATTTTGAAGCAAAAATATCTAATGTCGGGAAAACAAAATTATTAGTCAGCTAGCACTTGATGGCTTTGATGCTAGGATACCTAAGTGGGATAGTGGGGTACTTAACAGAAAAAAAATAGTGTTATTTTACACCAGGTTAAGTATGTTAGTCTGGGTTAATAGCTGGAACTTAGTTGTTTTCCCTCGTCTTATGACATATACCATTATGTGCATATCAGTGAAAAGCATTTATTTCACTTTTGTTCTTCTGTTGTTAAATTTGTCCTTGTTTAAATTGAGATAATTAATCAATTGTCTCGATCAAGAATTCAAGACACAGCAATATTCGGTTGGCAACGTTGACATAGGTGACAAAACATAGCATATTTTTATGTGATGAACCAAAAAATGGGTTTGACAACAAACTTATTCAAAATTGGTGTAAACCTGCAATCAATAAGAACATTTGGATTTTCTTGAGTAACAAATTTGCAGATTCAAGCCAGGGAATTAGACCATAAAAATCTTTTAGAAATAAAAACTAGGAGAGAGATAGGAAGCCATCTACATCGTAGCAAACATTCAAACTCAATCCCAAGTTCCTCCCAACCCATAGTGCCATTCTGTTACCAATGATCTTTTTTTAGACTAGCCACTATTCATCTACGATTTGCATTATGTCGAAATCATGGACGCATTTTTCTCGAGTCTATCATGAAGATGCAGACCAGAAGGTGCAAGAGCAGAGATCGGCATGTATTTTTGGGCAGTAGCCGTCAGAGGTCCAAATGGCGGATCTCTTCCATACAAAAGTGTATTCCTATTCCATTCAATGTCACTGGTGAATATAGTTATGGTTGAATCGTGCCACGTAAGTGTGAGCACGAAATTAAAAACATTCAATAGGGAGGCAGAATGGGCTTAGAATGTGATGGATCCAGGACGGCACCGAAGGCAGCTGCCCAACTTACTGCAGGTTCTACAGAGCTGCAACCAGAAATGGGCTACCCTGCGCAGATGCAGATGGATGATTGGCTATTTATTTTTGTACTGTATATGACTTGAGTTTTCATGCAGATAATGTAAACAGCAATGGTGGACAAAATGATTATGTTCAATAGAACCAAGGAATCAATATAGCCAATCATAGGAGGATATGCAGAACAACTTTCTAGGAAGAAGTGATTGGGCTGCATGTCAGTAAGATATACGAGACAAATCATCAATGTCACCAGCTAAAACAGAGCAAATCATGGATACTCCCAGAACGTAGAGGGACACTGCTCAGTAGAGTTTCTCTGATCGTTCTCGAGCAACAGAAGGCAAGCATTAGCTTTCCGGTGCAGACGAACCGAAAAAGGATGAAAATGCACTAAGAAAGGAAATACCTTGCGCTTGCCTGTCCGGCCAAATCATGCAAACAAAACATCTCAGTGTTCCATTAACCGATTGACACTCGTAATCACTTTAACTACTGGTTCGGAAGAGTTATACAAAAATTTAAAGCCGGACCGTAAAGCTTTTACCCATTGCTATGACTTTTCATCAAACCTAATTTTAAATTGCTTCCCGAAAAGTTTCAGATTATTTTTGCATTAAAGGTATGCGTAACTTCATCATTTTCATTTTGAAAAGATCAACTTAATACTTAACGAGTATTCTCAGTTTCTTTGGAAGCTGACCAGCTTTTGGCCTTTTTTTCCTCATTGCAGCTGCTAGTTTTCATTGTTTGGCTTTTGACACCGAATTTGGTTTCTGTATGTAGTACTTAAGCAAAAGCTGGAAATGACTGTTGAATATCATCTGATTCAGCACTGATTTTATTGTTTCCGGATTCCTGTTTGAATAACAGAGGAAAAGGCATATCAGTCGATCAGTGGTCCGTACTCCTTAAGTCCTATCAGAGTGCAAACTGTTATGAATATGACTTGTGTTGAATATGAGGGCCAAAGGCCACAATATATAGAGTACACGAGGGAAAGGAATAGGAATATGACTCTATCTATAACAGGGACTTATCTATATCTATAACAGATAATATATCCTTAACACCCCCCCACAAATGCAAGGCGTATGCAATAGCATTGCATTTGGAAGGGATGAACTAAAAAGGGAAAATCCAAAGTCATAGTCTTGAAGTAGCCGTCGTAGCATGTAACTCCTGAAGAATCGAGCTGACGAAGATAGCCAACGAAGAACCGAGTCGGTGAAGAAAAGTCGACGAAGAAGCCAAATCGACGAAGAAAAGTCGAATGTATGGCATAATCGACGAAGAAGAGCCGACAGGGCCGACAAAACGAAGCCGAGCCGAGGTAATAAGAGTTGACAGAATAAGCCAAGCCGATAAAGGAGTCAAGCGACGACAGAACCAAGGTGCTAAAGACTTGGATAGACGCAACGGAAGACTAAAGAAAATAAAAGTAGTAGCCCGAAAGCCATCAGCCAACGAAAACCAAGATGAACCGAAGCCGAGCCGACCGAACTGGCGCCAAGCCAGCCTTGTAGAAGACCAGAAGCTATAGTTGATCCAAGAAGCCGAAGCCGATAAGCCAAGCGAAAGACTATAAGCTGAAGTCGCAAGCCGGAGTTGAAAACCTTGCTGCTTTGCTGCACGTTCTGGTAGACCGGACTTGAAAACCTTGCTGCCTTGCTTCAAGTTTATGCTCAGCAGTCACCACATGCACAGAGACGTGAATTCATGAACCTTCATGAAGAGCACACACACGGACGTGAAAATAGCCTTCACTCACGGACATGAACCTCAGCCCTTAACTTCAATCCAGGCTTGAACCGGTCAAAGCGACTACACGTTTCACGGGAGAAGAACCACGGACGTGAAGCACCAAGACTTGGAGTCCGGTCAAGTGGCTTGGAGAACTCACGAGCGACAGCAACACCGGGTGGACCACTTCGGGCTCCGAAAGAAAGAGAGCAGAGACGGGCCGGCGGGATCTAGCCGGAGATGCTCCGGAGGCGAGCCGTCAAGATCCAGGCGCTGGTCGAGCTCGGAGGAAGGAGATGCTCCGGAGGAAGGTCACGAGTCGGCGCGAGCGGCTGGACTGTCGCAGTACAGAGGAGATCGGCGGACGTGAGGGTCCGGACTCCGACGACGAAGAAGATTGGAGACAAGCGACGGCGCGGATTGAAGAAGCAGAGAGACTCCTTCCGGTCAACGCCAAGGCGAAAGTGACACGGACTCTGGCCGGCGGCGTGGCGAGGCCGTCGGCGGACGTCGCTGGCGAAGCGTCGGCGACGGGGCTTGGAACTAGGCGGCGGTCGAGTTGGTGCATGATTGGCGCCAGAGGCGACGCTAAGGGGAGCCGCGACGAGGCGGACCGAAGGCGGTGCGCCAGCTTGCCTTCGCGCGGAGGCGAGGGTGAGGCCGAGATGATTGGCTCGGGCGTCGACCGAAGGACGGCGCACCAGCGAAGAGCTTGGGCTCAGAGCACGAAGGCCAGGCACGTCGTAGCGCGAGCGGCCGGAGGTGCGACCGGGCTGGATGGCGCCGAAGCAAAGATGTCGAGCGAGGCGAACCGGCCGAGGTGGCCCAGCGGGCACGCGCTTTGCTTCGTCGTCGGCGACCCGATGAGATAGCCGCCCTCGGGAGTAGAGATTGTTCCTCCCGAGGGCAGCAGCAGCGGAAGAATATTGGAGCTAGGGTTTGAACCGTGGCTCTGATACCATGTTAAAAATCTTGGGGGGTGAAGAGCTAGCCGAGCCGAAAAGCCGAAGCCAAAGTATTGACCTAAGACTGAAAGCCGGAGTTGAAACTAGTAGCTCTTGCGCGTGGATGTGAAGCTAACTAGTATGACGTGAAGCCAACTAGTACTGAAGCCAACGAGTAGTAGTTCTTGCGCGTGGAAACAAACCACCGATCGAAGAAGTCCTGGACCAACAGCTTGGCGCCAGTGGCCGGTGGCCGGCAGCAGAGCCGGAGAGCAGCTGGAGCAGGCATGGCTGTAGCGGGCCGGTGGCGCAGAGGCGGCCAGGCTGGAGGCCGGCCAACGGAGCTCAAGACGGCGGCGGGCGCAGCAGACCCCGGCGACGGGCGCAGCAGGCCACGGCGGAGAAGCCCGGCAGCAGAGCCAGGCGACTGATTCCATCACGTGAGTCTCACTCACGGACATGAACAAATCTTCACAGAGATCCTTCACGGACGTGAGTCTCCACACACGACGTGAGTCTCCACGCACGGATATCCCGTCGGTCTGTGGGACGTCGGCAGCTGGAGCGCTGCAGTCGGAGGCGGCCGGGCTGTCGTCAAGCAGGGAGGCGACGCGCAGATCCAGCCGTTTTGGCGGGCTGCGACGATCCAGCCGAGACGAGAGCCAGCTGCGAGATCCGGCCGAGGCGAAGAGCTGCGCAGATCAAGCCAAGATGACGGGCTGCACAGATCCAGCCGAGATGAGAGTCAGCTGCGAAGATCTGGCCGAGGCGACGGGCTGCGAGGCTTCAGAAGATCAGCCGGTCCCTCGATGTGGCCCTGGAGGCGGAGGCGCTTGGAGCTGAGGCCGCCCATGGACCAGTGCGCCTTGCGCGCCCAGGCGAGGAGCGGGTCGGTGACGGACGCTGGGGAAGAAGCGCGGCCTTGGTAGGCTGCTGCCGTAGAACCGGCCGGGACCCAGCGCCACCACGCTTCGGAACGCACAGGCGGAGGTGGCCGCCCCCGGGAGTGGAGATAGATCCTCCCGGGGGCAGCGGCAGCGGAAGAATCTTGGAGCTAGGGTTTGAACCGTGGCTCACGATCACAATGTTATGAATATGAGCATGTTGTTGAATATGAGGCGAAAGTATGATATATAAATCTGTGAGGAAAGGAATAGAAATATGACTCTATCTATAACAGGGACTTATCTATATCTATAACAGATAATATATCCTTAACACAAACGACAAGAAGGATGGGAATGGTGTGGACCAACAGAGCCATTTTGATGATCAACTTCATGCAACGAAGCACTGCCGACTTCTGGGAGACATCAACATATTTTGTACATTTCCTCAAGTAATACGGGCCAAAAGAATTAACGATGAGTAATCACCGGACTCCAAATATCTCAAAATATAGAATCAATGTGAAAACCTAACCAACCTAATCAATGTGAAAACCTAACCAACCTAACACACAATGGTTTAATTGGATCCAGTTCTTTTTGGTCGCATCTATTGCATTACCATTGTACCGCAGGTTCTGTAGGCTGCATCTTACAAAAAGGCACGTTGATCATTGCATTAATGAACGTTAGATCACGGTGTGGTTAAGAGAATAGCTTATGGTAGCTCTTTGTTGCGAACACAGAAGAAGCAGAGAGGAAGGGGAACGAGACGAGAGCAAGCACAGATGAGATTCAGAAGATTGCCTTTACTTTTTCCATACCATCTCCCAGTTCCCCTCAACAGAATATAACAACTCCATGAGGCCCTTACAAATGCACCCTATTACACACAACCCACGCACCCCACACACGCTTTGTCGCCACTCGACAGAGGAAAGACTCAACGGCCCACCTCCATCACCATGCCAACCTGTGCCCTGTTACTGTAACCCGTCCGACACGCAACATCCCCTCCCCCTCAAGGCGCGGCTTGACCCCAAGCCGGTGCCGACGGAAATTGCAGGCGAATAGCAGCTACATTTTCCCACGTCGCCAGAGCTGGAGGTAAACCGGACCACTGCACTAGGGCAACCTGCACTACATGATCTCCTTTTCTGATCAATTTGTATTGGAGAATCCTCTCTGGTATCAGACAGCCATCATCTTCCAAACAGTTGACATCCTGCACGGAAGTAGCCTTAACAGAAGAAGGAATGTGGCGTTTCAATTGAGAGACATGAACGACAGGATGAATTTTACTGCCGTCTGGTAAATCCAACTTATAAGCGACCAGACCAATTCTCTCCAGAACCCGGTATGGTCCATAGAACCGAAAACACAACTTTTGATTACTGCGCGGGGCAATGGAGGTCTGAACATAAGGCTGCAGTTTAAGATATACCATGTCACCCACCGCAAATGTCCTATCTGATCGGTGCTTGTCTGCCTGTGCTTTCATCCTCAAGCAAGCTCTTTCCAAATGTTGCTTCAGTAGCTTTGTCATCACTTCCCTTTGAGTGAACCAATCTTGGACCTCAGTAACCTGACTGGTAGTGGGAGCTGTAAGACCAAAGTGCCTAGGAGGATACCCGTAGAGCACCTCAAAAGGAGTTCTGCCGACTGCTGATTGGTACGTGGTATTATACCAATACTTCGCTAATGACAGCCAACTGGACCATTTCTTGGGACAAGCATGCACAAAACACCAAAGATATGTTTCCAAACACTGGTTGAGCCTTTCTGTCTGACCATCCGTCTGTGGATGGTATGCCGAGCTCATCTGCAACTGAGTGTCAGACAATTTGAACAGTTCTTGCCAAAACTTACTTGTAAAGACTTTGTCTCTATCTGAGATGATAGCTTGAGGCAGACCATGCAGTTTATAAATATGATCACAAAAGATTTGAGCTACTTGAGGAGCTGTGAAGGGATGAGTCAGTAGCATAAAATGTGCATATTTGGAGAATTTGTCAATGACAACCAATATTGTTGTGAATTTGTGAGACGTTGGTAACCCCTCAATAAAATCCATACTGATGACTCGCCATGCTTGTGTCGGCACTGGTAAGGGCTGCAACAATCCTGGTACTTTGACATGCTCCACTTTCGCCTGCTGACAAATCTCACACTCTCTCACATACTGCTCCACGACCTTCTTTAATTTCGGCCAAGCAAACAGAGCATGTACCTTGTGATAAGTTGCATGAATACCAGAGTGTCCCCCTATGCCACTGCTATGCAACGCTTGCAAAATGTGTTGTTGAGCCAGTGCATTGTTCCCCACCCAAATTCTTCCTTTGAAACGGATCACACCATTCTGTAAGGTAAAGCCCTGCTCATTGGAGCCCGTGAGACAAAGTTCTGCCAGTAGTTGCTTGGTTTCGGCATCATCTTGGTATCCCGCCACTAAGTTTTCAATCCACCGTGGTGTGCTCACTGATATTGCTTGCACAACTGCCTCATCCGGCATGCGGGATAATGCATCTGCTGCTGCGTTGTTCACCCCCCTTTTGTATTGAATTTGATATTGCAGTCCCAACAACTTCACAAATGCTTTGTGTTGGATCGAGGTTGTAAGTCGTTGATCAGAGAGATGCATCAATGCTTTTTGATCTGTTTGAATGATAAACTCCTGATGCTGCAAATAGGATCTCCATTTCTGTATGGCCATCAAAATAGCAAGACATTCTTTCTCATAAGTTGACATTGCTTGATTCCGTGGACATAGTGCTTTGCTAAGATAAGCAATTGGGTGTCCCTCCTGCATAAGAACAGCACCAATGCCACAATTGCTTGCATCAGTTTCTAACACAAATTGCTTGGAGAAATTAGGTAAAGCCAATACTGGTGCTGTTACTAAAGCTTGCTGCAAGGCTTGGAAAGCTTCTTCAGTCACTGGTGTCCACTGAAATTGAACTCCCTTTTTCAACAATGTAGTCAATGGTTTGCATAATATGCCATAATGCCTTATGAACTTTCTATAATAGCCAGTCAACCCCAAAAAACCTCTCACTTCCTTCACCGATTTGGGTACAGGCCATTCCAGTACTGCCCTAATCTTGTCTTGGTCTGTAGAAACACCATGAGGAGTAATATGATGCCCCAAGTATTCCAGTTTTTGTTGTCCGAACAAACACTTTTCTCTCTTGATGAACAACTGGTGCTGCTCCAACACTTGTAGCACTTTCTAAAGATGGACAGCATGCTCTTTCAAGGTGTGACTATAAACAAGAATATCATCTACAAAGACCAATACGAACCGACGAAGGAGAGGGCCAAAGATTTGGTTCATCACACTTTGAAAGGTTGCCGGAGCATTTGTAAGTCCAAACGGCATGACTAAGAATTCATAAAGCCCTTGATGAGTGCAGAAAGCTGTCTTATGTTCTTCTCCCTCAGCTACTCTGATTTGATGATATCCTGCACACAAATCCAGCTTGGTGAACCAACAAGCGCCCGCTAATTCATCCAGTAACTCATCAATTATGGGTAAAGGATGCTTGTTCTTCACCGTGATAGTGTTAAGCCTTCGAAAATCCACACAAAAACGCCATGAACCATCCTTTTTCTTGACTAAGATCACTGGCGATGCAAAGGGACTAGTACTCTGTTGGATGAGTCCTTTTGACAGCATCCCCTCCACTTGTTTCTCAATTTCATCTTTTTGCTGCGGAGAATACCGATAAGCCCTCACATTAACCGGTTGAGCCCCTGGGATCAATGGAATAGAATGGTCATAAGTGCGCCTAGGAGGTAATCTTGTTGGTTCCTGAAATAAATGCTCAAACTTCTGAACCACTTCTATCACTTCTCTGGGAACCGACTCCTTGCAGGCTTTTGCCTCTACCGATTGCTGTTTCCCTGAGTCAAGGTGCACTTGTATAAGGTGAGTAACAGCTCCCCTTCTTAGCAATCCTTGAAGTTCCTTAGCCCCAATGCTCTTGCTTGATGGTTGGTCATTAGTCACACCTTGAAGCATGATTCTGCGCCCTTGGTGTGTAAACTTAATGCATTTGTGCCTCCAGTGCACCCACATAGGGCTATGCTCCTCCAACCAGTCTGCACCTAAGATCATGTCATAGCACCCCAAAGCCAACACCCTGATATCCTGAGTAAATGAATGTCCCTGAATCCACCAGGCTAAGGACTGAACGATCCGATTGCACCTCATGGATCGTCCATCTGCAATTGTGAGTTGCAAGGGAACTATGCTGGTTGTCTTGCATTGCAATGTGCTCACCAAATTTTCACTGACGAAGGAATAGGTGCTGCCGGAATCCACCAGGATAAGTATCTCTTGCTTGCCAATCCATCCTTGAAGTTTCAGTGTCTTCCGTTTGAGCGAGGCGATTGTTCAGTCATTCTGAGACAACAACTCCTCTTGTTGTGTCTCCTCTACTCTCTTAGCTTCCTCACCAGAGCTCGCTGAAACTTCCAGTACTTCAATCAACTCCTCAATAACATGTAGAGGGACCTTGTCAGGACATTTGTGATTCTTTCCCCACTTCTCCCCACAGGTAAAGCAGAGCCCATTGTCTCTTCTGTAAGTCTTAAGTGCACGCAACTTATCACTCCTCGATCAGTGTGCCCCTTCTTACGATCTTAGAGCGTCTATTGTCCTCCCATTTACTTGATCCCTTGAATCTCTCAAAAAACTTACTGCCACCCTTACCAGCTTCTTTGTTATCTGATTTATGACTGGACTTCTTCTTGCAGATCTCCAACTCCTCTTCTTGTAACAACGCCAAAGAGATAGCACTCTCCAAGTCTTCAGGATTGTGAAGCACAATTGCCGCCCTTATCTCCTCCTTCAAACCTCCCAGAAAGTGGGTCACGAAGAACACTTCATCTTGAGAGGGATTATACAACAGTAAATGATGCTGTAGCCCCTCAAATTTCTCCACATACTCAGCAACTGAACTTGTCTGCTTGAGATGGATGAGCTGATTCATCTGGCGTTTGTACAAATTCCTTCCAAACCTTCTCTCCACCGCTGCGCACAGCATGTCCCATTCCTCGAATCGCCCTGTCACCTCTTCCTTCTGCAACCATAAGGCTGCATTCCCCGTAAAATTCAAGGACGCCAATCGGGTGTGCAACCCTGGGTTCACCCCCATTACTTCAAAATATGTCTCACACCGTTCTCTCCATAACCGGGGATTTTCACCATCGAATTTTGGAAATTCCAATTTCGGCATGGATTGTCGATGTAACCACAGTGAACTGGCGTTTTGTCCTCCTCCCATACTCCTGCCTTCTCCAATCCGATGATCCACCATCTGCATATTATTCGGCCACCCTTGCTTTCCCAGGACAGGCGGCACTACTGGAGTTTCTAAAATTCCCTTCATCGGATCCTTGTTCTTGTCAGGAACCCGGAATCCCCTAGTCGATCTGACTTCATCGCCTGGTGGCGACACCGGTGCTGAGGCGGCGGAATGATGCGCCCCATGGGCCGCCGATGCCCCATGCACCGCCCCCGAATTAGCCGTTCCCGGTCGCGTCTCCAAGACATCCACCCTTTCCCGAACTGTCTCCATGGCCGATCGCACTTCTCCGACCTCAAGCTTTACTCCCTGCATATCATCCAAAATCTGTTTCAACATGGCATTCATACCTTCCAATTGGTTCTCCACCGACACCATGGCTGATGTCAGTCTCGTCTCCACTTGAGAAGGCTTCTTCCTGGGAGCCAGCCCGACCGAGATCTGATACCAGATGTTGCGAACACAGAAGAAGCAGAGAGGAAGGGGAACGAGACGAGAGCAAGCACAGATGAGATTCAGAAGATTGCCTTTACTTTTTCCATACCATCTCCCAGTTCCCCTCAACAGAATATAACAACTCCATGAGGCCCTTAAAAATGCACCCTATTACACACAACCCACGCACCCCACACACGCTTTGTCGCCACTCGACAGAGGAAAGACTCAACGGCCCACCTCCAGCACCATGCCAACCTGTGCCCTGTTACTGTAACCCGTCCGACACGCAACACTCTTGCTTGCAGGTCACCAACCAACCAAGTCGAGAAGTCCAGCAGTTTACCTAGTCATCGCCAGCCTGCTTTCATGACAAATGAAGCTAGAGGCCTGACAATCATCAGCACCATTATGAACAGATGAGAAAAATTAATGAAATATTACACACAATATAGTGTTAGGGAAAATGTGTGCGCTCTGAACCTTGAAATGACCTTGCCCTTACACAGACAGCAATTATTTCAGAAGAATAATCAGCTACGATAGGGTCCATTAAGTGGCACATAATTTGTCGTTCCATTTTGCCTGTGACGCACATTCACCTTCAAGAAAAACCTGTTTGCCTATGGGTCTGACAGTAAAAATTGCAGCAGGTGTACTCCATTTCATGCTCTTTTAAGACTAGACACAATCCTACCATGCCATTTGTCCTGCTCCTTAATCTGCACCACTCACCGATTTTGGAATATGATACCCCAACAAAATAGTTAAGAAAGCCTCTAGCATAGTTGAGTTTGAGTATGAGATGTATTGGTTTCCTACTTTATCTTTGGCCTCCTAATTTATCTCTAATGTGTTACCGTAAATATGATTTTATAACCTAGGGAAAAAAAAGAGTTTTATTGTAAACATCTCCTTATAGAGTGAAATCGCTTTTCGTGTATTTATGGTTTTTTCCCGCAAAGGTTTTTTTACGTAAAAATTAGTATCTTATGTTTTCTATTTTCCGTGTATTATTTGCACCAAATGGTATCAGAGCACAGGTGATTGAATCTCTCGGCGATGCAAGATCAAAGCGGCGGCGCAACGGAAAAAAAAAAAAAAAAGAACCGAAGAAACAACGAGCCGCTGGGAGGAGTGCATCAAGTCGAGATCGATCTACGTGCGCAAGCCATCGCAACTGCAGATCATCAAGGCCAAGCGTAGTTCAGACTTCAGAGGCGGTACGGCGTAAGGGAGATCCGATCTCTCGGCGCAAGGCGGCGCGGCGCAACAAGCAGAGAAGACGTCTCTGCTCGGTAGCAAGCGTCGGAGCGACTCGTGTGCTGTTGCGTCATCAGATCAGAGACGAAGCCAAATCCATATCGGAAGCAAAGATGTCACGCACGAAGACCGAAGCAACACATCGCATTATCGCAAGGGGCAGCGTCCAACATGACGCAAGGAGTCGGTACAGCAAAGGCACTGGCTGCAGCAAGTAAAAAAAAAAAGTCATCATGTAAAGATATCACAAAGGGAAAAGAAGACGCTCCTGCTATACAAGGATTCAAATCCTTGCGGATTCAAATCCTTGCGAAACTCTGGAAATCTTGGCTAGATTTTAGATTTTGGTCTCTTCGAGATCTTAAATCTCGGCCGTGTAAAAAAAAAAAAAAAATTCACAATGATATAGTACCCATCTAAATCTCGGTGATTTCAGCTGAAATCTCAATGATTTTGACCGGATTATCATTTTTGTGGGCCGAATTTGATTGGATTTAGGGTTAATACCATCCACAAAAAATTTTAAAAATTTTTGACATGTTTTTAACAATTTTTCGGTCGGTTCAAGTGGATCGAAATCTCAGTGATTTCAGCCGAAATCTCGGATTTACCGGTTGAAAAAAACCCAGATTTAAAATTTGGTTTTTGGATTTCATCCAGTTTGTATTTGAAATTCTAAGATCTCACCGAGATTTCGAATTTCGGCCACCTCCGAGATATATACCAAAGGCAGTAGCAAGGAAGCTTCATGCTATGTGACACAAGAAAAGCACCAAGAGAGTTCCCGCCATGACCCGTGGTCGGATCAAGCAGAGCACAGAAGTGGCTTCTGTGTGGCTGCACAAGAAGACAAAATCACCCCCCCCCCCAAAAAAAAAAATTAAGAGTTTCTTTTTAGAAGTTCTTCCCTATGACAACTCTGAAGTACGACCTTCCACTGTCACTGTTGGATCGATACACAAGATTTTCTCTTTGGCAAGTTAAGATGCGAGCCGTTCTTGCACAGCTCGATTTAGATGATACTCTTTTGGGGATTGACAAGATGCCCACTACATGGCCCCTAGAGAAGAAGCATCGTAAAAATCGTAAGGTCTTATTTCAAAATTTATTTTCATCTATCAAATAATATTATGTAGGAGGTTTTGAAGGAGAAGACCACCGCTGCATTATGGTTGAAGCTGGAGCAGATTTGCATGACCAATTATCTAACCAGTAAGATGCATTTGAGGCAGAAGCTTTATTTGCACAAGATGACGGAAGGCGGACCATTATTGAACCACCTGACAGTATTCAAAAAAGTAGTCTCGGATCTCGAGTCTATGAAGGTAACATACCACCTGACAGTATTCAAAGAAGTAGTCTCGGATCTCGAGTCTATGAAAGTAACATATTATGATGAAGATTTAGGTTTTATTCTTTTATGCTCATTGCCTAGTTCATACTCTACATTCATAGATATAATTCTATATAGCCAAAATACTCTTACACTTAATGAAGTGTATGAAGCACTGCATGCAAAAGAAAAGATGAAACTCATGGTTCCGAACGAAAGTTCAAGTTCTCATGCAGAATGCCTAGTTATCCGTGAGGAGTTCAAACAGCGAATCAAAAGGCAAAAGCCTGAGAATAAATTACAAAGGCAGATCAAAACTCAAAGGAAGGTACAAGTCGTGCAAGTATTGCAAGAAAGATGGATATGATATATCTGAGTGCTGGTGGGTAAAGCAAAAGGAGAAAAGAAATAACAATTTCAAAAAGGATCAACAAGAAGATAAAGCTAAAGCCACCATTATTACTAAGAAGATTATGATGGTGATGTTCTCGTTGCCTTTATCGGTGATTGCAAAACTGGCGGCGAGTGGATTCTTGATTCGGCCTGTACATTTCACATGAGCCCGATGTAGGGTCGAGGATGCGCCTAGAGGGGGGGTGAATAGGCATTTATAAAATTCTAATTACGAATTCGCTCTAATCAACCCTTATCTCAAAACCTATAAAATGCGGAAGCGTAAACTACGGTTTTGACAATTAAGGCCTAAATCAACTAGGCTCACTAGTGCACTTAGCTAAATTATGTCGCTACACAAGAATTGCTAAGTTGATCTAACTATCAAAACTAAGCAATTCTAAATACAATCAAGCAATAAATAAATATGCAATAATGTAAATGCTTGAATGTAAAAGACAAGTGACACACCGACTTTTTACCGTGGTGTTCGGAGACTTGCCAGTCTCCCCTAGTCCACGTTGAGGAAGTCCAATTCACTTTGGACCGGCTCACTCACTTGTGCCTACCACCTCAAATCCACTCGTGGTAGATTTTCACCCCTTCAGGTAGGCTAATCTTCAACCTTCACAAACTTTGCCAGGGCTTCTCACAAATCTTGACAGCTCCCACGCACAACGCTCCTATGCCGTCTAGGAGGCGGTAACCTCCAAGAGTAAAATGTCAAGCACTCCGCTTGAACTTCACCTAGCGCAACACATGCGCTTTCGGTGACTCCTAAGGGCAACACATGCACTAGGATCCTCTCAATCACACTCTAATTGCAACACATGCAATTAGTCTCACTCTTGAGCTCAAAAACTGTAACACCCCAAAATTTTGCTTTTCTTAAATTCATGTGTGATTTGGCACTTTGGTGAATTTTTGGAATTTTCTGGAATTTATTTGGATTTATTTGGAATTTATTTGAATTTATTCCATTTTGAAATAATTAAAGAATTTAAATTTGCAAATAAATTTTTGTTGGAAATATTTTATTTGAGTCCAAAATGATCCAAAATATTTTCCAGAATTTTTCTGGAATTTTAAGTCATTTGCTATTTTTAATGAATTAAATGAATTACTGAATTATTTTAAATATTAAATTCGGAAAATCCAACTCGTCAATCGTTCATCCGGCTCGACTGGACTGAGTCCGACCGAGCAGTTGACTCGGCCGTAACCCACTTAACCCTAATCGATCCCAACCGTTGGATCAAGATCCAACGTGAGATCCGCTGACCCGACCGAAAGCCGTGTCGGGACCGGACCGGTCGCGCCGCGATCGTGGCGTTGGGTTGAAGCACGTGGACGGCCACGATTTCGCTGCCTTCCGCAGAATCGAATTTGACTCGCCAGCAGCGTCGCGCGTCCGATTAGGTTTCCCCGCTGGTGCACGCCGCGAGGCTATTTAAGGCGTGGAGTTATCGCCGAGGATCGCTGTCAGGCGCGCTATTGCCCTAGTTTCGCGCCCAAGCGCCTTCGTCGCCTCGCATTTCGCCCGAGTTTGGGAAGTGCCACGGTTTCTTCGTTTCGGCGCCGATTGTCATCCTCCGCGCCTTCAAGCCCGGATCCGGAACCTTGCGTCGGCGCACTAAGGGTGCCTCACTTGGCCGGAGACGCATGGCGCCAAGTTAGGGTGGTCGCAGTCCTCGGCCGGCAGCGCGCCGCAAGCCATCATCGCCGCGAAGCTTCGGTGCACCGTTGATCAAGATCCAACGCGACGAGTGAGGCCACGCGTCGCCGGGTCTTGTTCCGTCTCTCGATTAGGTTTCAACCGTTAGATTTAGATCGCGGTGGTTAGTTGTGTTGTAGCGATAGGGTTAGATCCGACCGGTCCGATCTAGATCGAGCGGCGGATCAACCGTGTAGTTTTGAACGTGAGGTTCAGATCCAATGACCGTTGATTTTCAAATCATGGCCGAGATTGTGCCACGTGTGCTCACCGCGCCCACGCCGCTGAGAGCGTGTCTGACTGACACGGGACCCATGAGTCGAAGGGCCCACGGCCGCGATCCGCAGCGTGCGTGAAACCCGCCACCGGCGAGTGGGGCCCATATGTCGATCCACGTTGAGCCGTGGGCCAGTCCACTGGACCCGAGCAGCGTGGACCGAGCCCATGGACGCTGGACGCCGTGAGGCCAATCAGGAGCCGCTACGTGTCCATGCCGACAAATAATTAATTTCCGAAAAAGAAAATGATTTATTAATTCAAATAATGATTTCAAATTTAGATTCAAACTTCAAACGCTTATAACTTTATGCTTTCAACTCCGATTTGAGCGATTCAAATTTCTAAATTTGTATAAAATTGAGATCTACCTAAATATGAATTTTATTTAATTTTTGGACTAAAGTTTTTCTCTGTAAAATTATTTAATTGATTATTTAAACTTTAAATAATCATAACTTTTGCGTTTAACTCCAAATTTGTGATTCCAGTTTCTAAAAATCCAGAAAATTATGTTCTCTCTGTTTATGGATTTTATTTGAGTTTAGGATCTTTTGCATAGTGTTTATTTGTGTATTTGCTATTTGCACGCTTTTACTGAGTAGAGCGTTGAAGTCTTGGGAGGGATTCAAGGAGAAGTATTGACTCAGGATCAACTCAAGACCAAGAGCAAGTGCTTTTTGAAGGCAAGTTGTGCTTTGACCATGTTGATCCCATTTGGAAATCTATTTTGATTTAAACTATTGCATGCTAGTTTAATTAGAAAGATACTTTAGTTTAAACACAGGGTTAGATAAATACCAATTTGCTATATGACACCTTGATTACTTAAGTATGTGCCATGACCCTTTGTCACCCTAGTTGTGGTTTACTAGTTGGACATTATTAAATTGCCAACATGGGTTTAGATCGTTGTAGTATCTTTGCTTAGACACACTCACGTGCTCATGACATGATTTTGGACAATCAAAATGATAATATGGACTTAATGATATATTGAACTGTTTTGGAAAAGTATCATGTGAAGTTGATGGCACGTGGTGCATGGTAATCAACTGGGTTTGATAAACAGATTTTCGGGGGCATGTGGCAAGAGTAATCGTGGCAGTGTGGCATTGGGAGTGTTGATTTGGTTTTGTAGTCTTGCCTGGTCACTCTAAGGACTTAACCTTGCAAGCCTTTGAAGCTGGGTCATACTTGCAACCACATGGCTGGAATGGGACGGCCTAGTTGACTAAGTCGCTAAGGACTCACTTGTGGAGCCTCAGTGGTGTCGATTACACCGTTTGTGTGATTGTGCGGGAGCGATCTCCGTGGGCTGTGGCTGTACCCATCTAACGGTGTGTTGGTCCCATACTTCGCCTTGGCTAAGGGAAGGATGGTGTAGAGCACGACGGAGAGGACCACCTGTGTTGTTTGAGGCTTCCGAAGGCTTTGTTATGATCGCTCATTCGCATACTCTTGTATGGCGATTCACGGTACCGCGTGGTGAGTGGATTGTATCTTGTGGGTAAAGTGCATAACCTCTGCAGAGTGTAGAATCTATTTGAATAGCCGAGTCCACTGATGGACAATGCTCGGAATTACAGTCAAGGGTTAGATTTTCTCAAAACAACTTGGATTTGAAAAGTTGGGTTGGTTTAACAAAAGAAGATGATGGAAATATGGTTTAGGATGGGGAAAAATGTTATTTAAACTTCTTGAAAAGTTATTTAAGCTTTACTTGTTTTTCTTGCTGAATCTACTTATATTACTTGTCAAATGCTGTTTACATAAATATACCTTAAGCTATTCCTTTGTACCAAGCCATGCATATAGTATATTAGCTTGCATTACGTGACTTGTCGAGTACCAAGTACTCACCCTTGCCCCAACACAATATCGCTTGAAGAGGAGATTACGCCCGGCTTTGGAGGAGGAACTCCAAGAGGACCCGCTCTACTTAGGGATGCGAGCCTGGCCATTACTGTGGTATATCTTGGATGGCGCCAAGTTTATTTGATTTTCATTTGCTATTATTTCTCTTTTAATAAGTTCTGCCTTGCAAGGCATATATTTGTAACTTGGCCATAAGGTCGAGTAACCCTTTGATTATTTAAATAAAGTACTTTGATAGTATCGTTTGGTATGATTGTGATATATACCGATGTTAAGACTGTGTGCACTAGCGCGTTCCTGGACTAGTGCTGAATACCTGAGAGGGTCGGATTTGCAAATTCGGTCTAGAAGCAGTGAAGGTGGTATCAGAGCCATACTTGACTGTAGGCTCAACCCTAAGCTAGAATGGTCGTAGTGAGGATAAAACCTATGTTCTAAAGCTAAAAATTTGTGAAGACAAGAAATGACATCTCGACTTATCCCCTTCTCTCTTTTCTTGTCTCTTGCTGAAATTTTCCCTTACCTTGTCACAATTTAAAAATTTAATTCTTACGTTGCACTCTTGTGACTGAGATGGAGGTTTCTTGATGAGTGAGCTTAGGTTCTATAGTGAGACTCCTTCACGAGTCGTGGCATAAAATAAAGAGTCACCCTTTAGGCGATAGATTCAGAGTTAGTTCGATTTGGATTTGCTTTGTTCTTTGAGTGTGCAATTATGTGCTGCAAGGCCCTTAGGCATTGTAGCGGCCATACCAAGTTATTAATAATAAAGATGGACCTTAAAGTTACCCCTTTAGCCCCGCATAAGTTCCATATTACTTGTCTATTCTTGTTTCCCTCTCATCTCTAAACCTAGAGCAAATCAACAGATGGTGAACACCCGTGGGAACTTTGGAGCGGTGGGGAGTGGATCTCACCAAAAAACCCCAATGATGGAGCACCGGCACCGCCCTTGGATGTGCAGAATTTGGAGCATTTCTTCTGCTCAGACTTGATGCATGCTATGATGCAACAAATGCAGCACGTCCTTTGCCGATCCACTTTGCTAATCAAGTTAATCGTGACCACGCTGAATACAAAGGTTTGTCGAGTTCATGAGGACTCACCCACCCACTTTCTCTGGAAATGCCAATCCATTGAGGCCGATGATTGGTTAAGATCAATTGAGAGAAAGCTACACATAGCTCAATGCATAGGGAATGAGAAGGTACTTTACGCTTCTCATCGATTGGAAGGAACAAATTACGAATGGTGGGAGAACTTCGTGCCCTTGCAGAGAACCCTCAAGATATCACTTGGGAGGAGTTCACAAACGCATTAAAGCAGTATCACGTGCCTCAAGGAATTATGGACCTTAAGAAGGAGGAGTTCAGAGCATCAAGCAAGGTAATCAGCTGGTCGACTACTGAACAAGTTCACACAGTTAGCACGCTACGCACTCGAGGATGTAGCGGCAGAGATAAATCAGGGGTCTCGTTTCATGAAGGGACTTAACTCAGATTGCAGTAGGATTGATCACCCACACCTTTCCGCATTTCCAAGAGTTGGTGAATAAGGCGCTTATTCTTGAGGACAAGCGCAAGGAAGCCTGGATGAGAACAGAAGCGCAGGATGCACAGCCAAGGGATCACGTCGGGGAACGCAATGGCGCTTGAGAGTTGCACCAAATCAATTCTTGAGATTCCAACGCGAATGCAACAAGGACACCCCTCCCGGCACCAAGACCTGCCAATCAAAACTACCCCGACCCAGCTAGAAACGCTACCGAGCGTCGGAAACATGAGGTACTGCTACAATCGCAACGAGCCAGTGACACTTTGCCATGATTGTCCGAAGAAGACGGCAGAGCGACCCGATTCGCTTCAATCTAGGAACCACCCGGCTAGGACGCCAAAGACGAGGAGCCACTCAGTGGTGAGAGGCCGAGTCAACCATGTCACCGCAGATGCACTGCGCAGGAATACTACGGACGTAAATCGGGTAAGTTGCTTGTTAACTCGTACTGGCTTTGTTTGACTGCGGAGCTTCAGATTCGTTTGTTCATAAGGCTTTGCCACTAGAAATGACTTGAGAGTGGCAAGACTTAAGTGCATGCTTTTAGTTCAAACCCACGGTTCCGAACTCCGAACGGAAGTAGGATGTTCGGGTGAGAATACTAATAGATGGAATAGAGTTCCTAGCAAACCTTATAATTTTGGAGACCCGGACCTTAGATGTTATATTGGGAATGGATTGGTTATCCAAACACAAGGCTGTATTGGATTGTGGACGAAGAACTATCTCGATTGGAGAGCCCGTGTAGGGAAGAAAGTGGAATTTCAAGCCAACTGCTGATTAGAGATGGACATGATTGATAGTTACTTGATACCAAGGCAATCAGCATAGAGGATGTTCCGTAGTGAATGAGTACACAGGCGTTTTCCCGAGGATCTACAGTATGCCGCGACGAGGACATAGAGTTTGTGATAGAACTTATCTGCAGACGGCCACCGATAGCAAAGAGACCCTGCTCGGATGTCTCAATGAGGAGTTGGTAGAAATGAAGAAACAACTAGAGGAGTTAATGGAGAAAAGATTTATCGAGACCAAGTTGCGTCACCGTGGGGAGCACCGCTTTTGTTTGTCAAGAAGAAGGGCGGAGTTTAAGGATGTGCATCGACTACCGTGCACTCAATGAAATCACCGTGAAGAATAAGTATCCGCTACCCGGGATTGATGATTTGTTTGATCGATTAAGAGGAGCCGGAGTTTTCTCCAAGATTGATCCCGAGATCGGGATACCATCGATTGAAGATCCGATCGGAAGATATTCCGAAGATGCATTCTCGCCAAGATATGGACATTACGAGTTCTGATTTATGTCCTTTGATTTAACGAATCGCCAGCTTATTTCATGAATATGATGAATAAGGTGTTCATGGAATATTTGGACAAGTTTGTCGTCGTGTTCATAGGCGATATCCTAGTCTACTCCAAGGCGGAGGATGAACATGCCGAACACTTAAGGCGAGTTTTGGAAAAGTTTGAGGAACAGCTGACAACTTTTAGCCAAGTTCAGCAAGTGTGATTTTTGGAAGGACAAAGGTGGAGTTTCTTGGACATGTAATGAATGACCGCATGAGGAGTCGCCGTAGATCCAAGCAAAGTAGAAGTCGTGGTTACATTGAGCAGCCAAGACTGTGACCCCAGTTCGGGAGTTTCCTTGGAATGGCGGATATTACCGCTTTCTGAAGGCTTTGACAATTGCATAAACCTCTTACGCAATTGTCAAGAAGGAAAAGAAGTTTGCATGGGCCTTGGAATGTGAGGAAGGATTTCAGATTTGAAGAAGCGTTGACATCCGGTGTTAGTTCTGGATGTTGCTCAAAGCCGATATTTATTTTCAGACGTATCGCGCAAGGACTTGGATGTGTCTTTGTCACGGAATGGAAAGGTCGCCGCTTATGCATCAAGGCAGTTGAGGCCGCATGAGGAAAATTATCCGACACATGACCTAGAGTTAGCCGCGTAGTGCATGCTTTGAAAATATGGCGCCACTATCGATTGGAAGCAGATGTGAGGTGTATAATGATCATAAGAGCCTTAAGTACATATTCACCCGATCGGATCGAATATGAGGCAAAGGAGATGGCTAGAGTTGATCAAGGACTATAATGTTGGAATCCATTACCATCCGGAAGGTAACGTGGTAGCCGATGCTCACGGTCGGAAAAGCCATCTGAGTAGTCGTTGCTAGCCACAAGTCAGATGAGTTATGTGAGGATTTTCGAAAGATGAAGATTGAAGTTGTACCTAGCGGATTCTTGGCGCATTGGAAGTAAAGCCTACCCTAGAGGATCAGATCCGAGAAGGACGAAGGATGATGACAAGATCCGCAGGATTAAGTCCATCAAGGAGGAAGGCAGCGGAGGACTTCAAATTGGATGAACAAGGCACGTTGTGGATGAAGGATCGCATTTGTGTACCTAATAAAAGGAGTTAAAGCAACTAATTTTGGAAGAAGCCCATGACTCTAAGTACTCGATTCATCCCGAAGGCGCCAAGATGTATCAGATCTGAAGGAGAGATTCGGTGGCGAGTATGAACGTGAAGTTGCGACCATGTTGCATTGTGCGACGTATGCCCGGAAGAGTCAAGGCAATGCATCGAGACGGCAGGATTACTTTGTGCCATTTGAAAATACCTGAGTGGAAGTAGGAGGAAATCGGAATGGATTTCATTACCGGTTTCTTAGAAGACTCAAGGAGGTTATGACTCATATGGGTTATAGTGGATCGCTTGACTAAAGTAGCCCATTTTATCCCGTGAAGACCACTTACTCGGAGATAAATTAGCAGAATTATACATGATCGAGGATTGTTTGTTTGCAGGAGTGCCAAAAGAGGATTGTATGTCGACATGGTACCCAATTTACCTCAAGATTACGGAATAAGTTGCATGAAGCCATGGGGACCCGTTTGAACTTGATCTGACTTATCATCCTGCAGACGGATGGACACCAGAAAAGAGTCAACCAGATTTTGGAGGATATGCTAAGAGCTTGTGCATTAGCTTATGCTACCTCTTGGGATAAAAGTTTGCCGTATGGCCGAGTTTAGTTACAACAATAGTTATCAGGCTAGTTCTGAGATGTCACCTTTGAGGTAGTATGAGTCGACCTCGTCGGACACCATTGAATTGGAATGAGGCCGTGTGCGTGTCTTTGGGCCTGATATTCTTCAAGAGGTCAAGAAGCAGTCGCCATAATTAGGGAAAGGTTGAAGATAGCCCAATCTCGATGGGAAGAGTTATGCTGACAATCGTCGCCTGAGATTTGAGTTTTGAAACCAGAAGACTTTGTATACCTCGTAAATTACGCCTCAGGGGAGTTAAGAGGTTCCATGCCAAAGGGAAACTGCACTTCTATGTTGGACCATTTAAGATTTTGAGTCGCAGGTGAAGTTGCCTACCATTGGAGTTGCCCTGATCGTTGGCGGAGTGCATAGCGTATTCCATGTGTCCTGATTAAAGAAGTGTCTCGAGTTCTGAGCAGAACACTCGCAGAGTCAATTGAGTTGCATGAGGACTTGACTTATAAGGAGCACCACTGTGGAGGATTCTAGACACAATGGATCGAGAAACTAGAAACAAGTCAACCCGTTCTCAGAGAGTTCGGTGGAGCAACCATGAAGAAAGTGAAGCGACTTGGGAGCTAAGAGGATTTGAAGAAAGAATTTCCAAACCTATTCCTTTAGTAAACCCTGAATCTCGGGGACGAGATTCTATTAAGGGGGGAGGTTTGTAACACCCCAAAATTTTGCTTTTCTTAAATTCATGTGTGATTTGGCACTTTGGTGAACTTTTTGAATTTTCTGAATTTATTTGGATTTATTTGGAATTTATTTGAATTTATTCCATTTTGAAATAATTAAAGAATTTAAATTTGCAAATAAATTTTTGTTGGAAATATTTTATTTGAGTCCAAAATGATCCAAAATATTTTCCTAATTTTTCCGAATTTTACGAGTCATTTGCTATTTTTAATGAATTAAATGAATTATCGAATTATTTTAAATATTAATTGGAAAAATCTAACTCGGGTCAAAATCTTGTTCATCCGAAAGTGGACTAAAGTCCACCGAGCCGATTGACTCGGCCGAACCCTCCTAACCACTAATCGATCCCAACCGTTGGATCAAGATCCAACATTTGAGATCCTGAGCCGGCCGAGCGTGCATCCGGACCGGACCCGGTCGCGCGTAGCGATAAGTGGCGTTGGTTGTGCCACGTGACGCCACGATTTCGTCGTCTTCCGTAACAGTTGGACTCCGCTGCGTAGCGCTGCTGGCCGATTAGGTTTCCGCCGGTAGTACGCGAGGCTATTTAAGGCGTGGTGCTCGCCGAGGATCGCTGTTGTGCGCGCCTATTGCCCTAGTTTCCAACGCCAGCCGCGCGCTGTGCCTCGCGATTTCGCTGGTTTGGGAGTGCCGCCACGGTTTTCTTTTCCGCTTTGCCGCGTCGTCATCCTCCGCCGCCAAGCCCTGGACCGAACCTTGCGCGGCGCTGGTGCACTCACTCACGGGAGAGCGCCGTTAGGGTGGTCGCCGTCCTCAGCCGTGGCCCATCGCGCCGCCGCCAAGCTATCATCGCCTGGGCGAGCTTCGGTGCACATTGGATCAAGATCCAACGCGAGAGTGAGCCCGCGTCGCTTCTATTTCCGTCCTCGATTAGGTTTCAACCGTTAGATTTAGATCGTGATGGCCGTGGTTAGTTGTGTTAGAGCGATAGGGTTAGATCTGGACCGTCCGATCTAGATCGAACGCCCGGATCAACCGTGTAGTTTTGAGCGTGAGGTCTAGATCATCCGACGTTGATTTTCAAATCAACCGCCGAGATTGTGCCACGTGTTCTTTCCCGGCGCCACGGCGTGGGAAAGTGTCTCGACACGCGGGACCAGCGAGTCGAGGGCCCACGTGTCGGCCGCTGATCCAGCGTCGCGTGAAACCTGCGCCGGGCGAGTGGGGCCCATATGTCGATCCCACGTGAGTGGGTAGAGTCCACCGTGGACCCGAGCCAAGCGTGGACCCGAGCCATGGACCGGTGGCGTCGATGGGCCAATGTGAGCTGCCACGTGTCCATGCCGACGCAATAATTAATTTCCGAAAAAGAAAATGATTTATTAATTCAAATAATGATTTCAAATTTAGATTCAAACTTCAGCGCTTATAACTTTTGCGTTTCAACTCCGATTTGAAGCGATTCAAATTTCTAAATTTGTATAAAATTGAGATCTACCTAAATATGAATTTTATTTAATTTTTGGACTAAAGTTTTTCTCTGTAAAATTATTTAATTGATTATTTAAACTTTAAATAATCATAACTTTATGCTTTAACTCCAAATTTGTGATTCCAGCTTTCTAAAAATCCAGAAAATTATGTTTCTCTCTGTTTATGGATTTTATTTGGAGTTTTGGGATCTTTTTGCATAGTGTTTATTTGTGTATTTGCTATTTGCACGCTTTACGAGTAGGCGTTGAAGTGGAGGGATCGAAGGAGAAGTATTGACTCAGATCCAACTCAAGACCAAGAGCAAGTGCTTTTGAAGGCAAGTTGTGCTTTGACCATGTTGATCCCATTTGAAATCTATTTTGATTTAAACTATTGCATGCTAGTTTAATTAGAAAGATACTTTAGTTTTAAACACAGGAGTTAGATAAATACCCATTTGCTATATGACACCTTGATTACTTAAGTATGTGACCCTTTGTCACCCTAGTTGTGGTTTACTAGTTGGACATTATTAAATTGCCAACATGGGTTTAGATCGTTGTAGTATGCTCACACTTTCGTGCTCATGACATGATTTTGGACAATCAAATGATAATATGGACTTAATGATATATTGAACCTGTTTTGGAAAAGTATCATGTGAAGTTGATGGCACGTGGTGCATGGTAATCAAGCGGGAGTTTGATAAAGCTGATTTTCGGCCAGGGGCATGTGGCAAGAGTAATCAGGTGGGCCACAGTGGCATTGGGAGTGTTGATTTGGTTTTTCGGGTAGTCTTGCCTGGTCACTCTAAGGACTTAACCTTGCAAGCCTTTGAACTGGGTCATACTTGCAACCACATGGCTGGAATGGGCGGCCCTAGTTGACTAAGTCGCTAAGGACTCACTTGTGGAGCCTCAGGGTGTCGATTACACCGCTTTGTGTGATTGTGCGAGGCGTATCGTGTGGCCGTGAGTGCACCATCTAACGGTGTGTTGGTCCCATACTTCGCCTTGGCTAAGGGAAGGGATGGTGTAGAGCACAGGAGAGGACCACCGTGTTGTTTGAGGCTTCCAAAGGCTTTGTTATGATCGCTCATTCGCATACTCTTGTATGGCGATTCACGGTGACGTGGTGAGTGGATTGTATCTTGTGGGTAAAGTGCATAACCTCTGCAGAGTGTAGAATCTATTTGAATAGCCGAGTCCACTGTGACTTGGACAATGCTCAAGGAATTACTGATCAAGGGTTAGATTTTCGAAAACAACTTGGATTTGAAAAGTTGGGTTGCTGGTTTAACAAAGAAGATGATGGAAATATGGTTTAGGATGGGGAAAAATGTTATTTAAACTTCTTGAAAAGTTATTTAAGCTTTACTTGTTTTTATCGCTTTGAATCTACTTATATTACTTGTCAAATGTCGCTTACAGCAAATATACCTTAAGCTATTCCTTTGTACCAAGCCATGCATATAGTATATTAGCTTGCATTTCGTGCATGACTTGAGTACCAAGTACTCACCCCTTGCCCCAACACAATATCGAGTTGAAGAGGAGATTCGCGACTTTGGAGGAGGAACTCCGAGGACCCGTCTACTTAGGGATGCGAGCCCGGTCACTGTGGTATCTTGGATGGCGCCCGGGTTTATTTGATTTTCCGCTGCTATTATTTCTCTTTTAATAAGTTCTGCCTTGCAAGGCATATATTTGTAACTTGGCCATAAGGTCGAGTAACCCTTTGATTATTTAAATAAAGTACTTTGATAGTATCGTTTGGTATGATTGTGATATATACCGATGTTAAGACTGTGTGCACTAGCGCGTTCCTGGACTAGTGCTGAATACACAGAGGGTCCGGATTTGCAAATTCGGGGTCCCGACAAAAACCAAATTGAGGTGTGCAACACATGCAACACTCTCAAGAACTCACACAAGCTCAAACACACTCAAGAATGCAGCAACCACATTCAAATGCCTCCCCAAGGGGCCCTTATATAGCCCACATACCAAAACTAGCCATTGGGGACTAAAAACCTAAAAAAACTCGGCATTTGCGGTACAACTGTGGGTAAAAACCCGGTAGTACTGCCCTTCAGGCCAACGGCTAGAAAACTAGCCGTTGCACAGCAAATACGGTAGTACCGCCATGTAAAATGCGATAGTACTGATAATGCGATAGTACCGCAGTGTAAACTGCATTAGTACCACTGTTTCAGCACAAAAAAGGTCATAACTTTTTAATCCGAAGTCCGATTTAGGTGATCTTAGACTCTATGGAAAGCTTGTCAAGAGGGATACAATTTCTACCCTTTTTCAAGATTTAATCACCCGAAGATATTTTCAAAAAACACAAAAACTCCAATTATTACACTCTCTGAAAATATGTAACTGCAACTAAATAGCGGTACTACTGAACCAGCGGTAGTACCGGCTTTCGAACCACGGTGGTGCCGGAATTTAAAACTCATAGAAAAAAACTTTTGCAGAATAACTACCGCTTCACAAAACATGGTAGTACCGCTCTAAACACTACGGAAGCTCCGGCCTCTAAAACTCTAAAAAAACACCCCATTCTGGAATAAATCTACTGCTTCACAAAGAGCAGAAGTACCGGCCAACGGTAGTATCGACGCCCATACGACAATCCTACCGACAATACAACTGCGGTAGTGCCGGACTCATGAGAAAAATATGATTTTTCTAACATCCCTAATTTTTCTTTATCAAATTTATTGAGTTATTTGAATTTTTGAAATTTTCTGGAATTTATTTGGATTTAATTTGAATTAATTCCTTTCTTGAATTATTTAAATATGTAAAATTTTCAAATAAAATTTTGTGGAAATATTTTATTTGAGTCCAAAATGTCATAAAATATTTTCTACAATTTTTTGGAATTTTTCTGAGCATTTTACTATTTTTCTTAATTTATTTGAATTTCCGGGATTATTTTAAGTATTAAAAATGAAAAAGGAATTCAGAAAAACCCTAACGGGTTGTACTATAGGATCGAAATCGTTAATTGCGCTGGACCCGTTACCGTTAGCCCGTTAGCCGCCGCCGAACCCTAATCCGCGCCGACCGTTGGATCTGGATCCAACGGCCGTGCTTCGTCCGCATGTATGTGTGGGCGAGTCCATCGGATTCGTGCCACGCGTAAGTCTGCGATGCGGCCACATCATCGTCTCCGAGCCCAACTCGGACTTCGCCAGAATCCGCCGTATCCGCGTAGGGCTTGCCTTTCGAGTAGCTATTTAATGTGTGGACCCCCGCACGAGGATCACCGTTTTGCGTACTGTGCGTTGCCCTAGGTCTCCTCGCCAGCGCCGCCGCCAACCGCCCGTAATTGCTCGCTGAAGTTGAGACCACTACCGCTCCTTTTCTTCATTGCCGTCGCCGTCCGCCATCCCCTAACGTGATCGAGCCCAGATTTGGAGTGCGTAAGTTCAGACGCTTCGGGGGAGACCTTTCACTTTGCCGAAATCGCACCGGAGCGCCGTGCAGGTGGTCATCATCTTCGACTCCGGTAACTCAGTGCCCCCGTGACATCGCCGACCCTCGCGAACTCCATCAGCCGTTGGATCCAAATCGCACGGTCCAGGTGCGTCCACGTGTGTCCTATTCCTGTAGAGACTTAGATGCGATCTAAACCGTTAGATCTAGATCCTAGGGCTCGAAGTTGTCCACGTAGATGCAAACTGGAATAGTGGATTAGATGAGGCATGGGCCATTAGATCAGAACTCAACGAACCAGATTAGATCTAGAATTGAGATCCAGATCCGTTTGTAGTCGTCGGATTTGATTTGGATGGTTCTGATGTGTCCGCGTAGTTTTGAGCAGATCCTGTGCGGGCCGTTCGATCTAGGATCAAGGGCGTAGATGCCGCCATGTGTCGAGCATTGGGTCTATCCACGTAGCTCCTTACTGTGGTATGACCCGATTTGATCCTGACCGTTCGATTTTGAACGTACAGATCATATCATTTCGCTTAGTGTCGATCCAGATGAATCTCGGCCATTGATTTTGAGTTGGACGGATCTGATCGCTTCGAAGCCAAGCCAGCCACGCCGTGCCACGTCATGTGGAAGCTGGACCGACGCGGGCCAAAGCTAGTCGTCGCTGATGTCAGCAATGACGTCAGCCGTTGGGCCCACGTGTCAGCGTCTACGTCTGAGCCGTTTGATGTCAGCCGTAACATCATGCTGACATCACTGTGGGGTCCACCTGTTAGTACCGCTCGGCCGAGTCGCGATGATATCAGCGATGATGTCATCCAGTGGGTCCCACGCGTCAGCGTCATGTGGTCCGGTGGACCGAGTCCATTATAGACAAAGGACCGGGCGTGGGCCGAGTCCATAGGCCGGATGATGCCAACACGACGCAATAATTCGATTTTCCTTTAGAAAAATAATTCATCCGAAATTCAAATTCGGTGCTGATGTCATGCTGACATCATATTTCTGGTTTTCTATAGAAAAATAAATCAGATAATTTGGTTTATTCTTTTTAATTGATTTTCAAACTTCAAACGGCTATAAATTTTGCGCTTTAACTCCGATTGAGGCGATTTTAGTTTCTAATTTTTTCTAAAATTGAGCTATATTTTATTGGTGAATTTTATTTAATTTTTGGATATGAGTTTTTTCTATTTTTATTTATTTGTTGTTTATTTATCCGATTCGCGTAGACGTTGAATTGCCTGAAGGCTTCGAAGGAGAGGTTTTGACCTAGGAACAAGTACAAGACCAGGAACAAGACCCTTTCCAAGGCAAGTTATGCTTTGACCATGTTGAACCTGAATGTGAAATTCTATGTTGATTTAAAGTATTGCATGCTAGCTTAATTAAGTCTGGGGAATAGTTATTTGTAGGATTGATATATACGAATATAGCAATCAGAGGGGGGGTGAATGATTGCGCGGAAGCTTAAAACCAAATTTTTGATCTACTAAAAATTCACCCCGATTTGAAGTCAAAGATTGCTTCGATTCTCAGTAAAAACAGATTGATAGATATTCGGTAAAACGCGAATTCCTAGAGATCCAACCGTCAGATGGATCTTAAATTTGAACACAAGAAACTAGATTCCAATACGAATCTAAAAGAGAAAGAATCAGCTCGATCAAACTTACGTATCAAAAGTTATGAACCTTGCAAGCTTGCTGGGATAGAATATGATGAGAATTGATCTAATATCAATTTCGTGATTAAACAAAATGTTCAAAAGATTAACCAACAAAACTTTAAGGAACTCTAAATCAAAGTCCTAGAAAGGTTTTGTATGGATCAAATCAAGACGAAACTCAAAGAATCAAAGTAGATAAAGAACCAATCTAGAACCAGACCAGATGAGGAAACGAACACTCAAAACAGAAAAACTGTAGCAATGCGTGCACTGTAGCTATGAGATTACTGTAGCACATAGAGGATCTGGAAGGAATTGATCTTTATTTCTTTTTGTCTAAAGTACTTCCATCAAAAGAGTACGAACCCTAAAACATAGCACAAAATTGTTTCATGCGCTCTACTCTCTATATATCGCATAAACAGGGGACACCTCCCCCTATTTATAATGAGCAACCCTAACAAAGTACGCATGCAGGTCCACTTGGTCCAACATAGCCGAATACATGCAAGCTACCCCAAATGATTACAACTCTGCACGCGTATGGCTCACCTGCCATACTCATATGACTGACTAGACTTCATGTGCATTGTTCTCTAGCCCGAACGTCCCGCATGACATCCTTGACCACCAAGACCTCGATTCCTCCAGAATCTAATCCCAAACCTAAGTTCCTCCATGAACCTAGTTTCGGTCCCGTCATCGACCACATTCGCCCTCGAGCAACACCTGCACATGAACAAACCACAAAAATTCCAAGCACAAGTCCGCGACTTGACTCAACATTAGTCCATGCAACTACTCACACGAGCATTGCATACAAATCAACCCAATATCAAAGTTGCAAAACCTAACCCGAGCACATCACTTTCACGCTGGACCAAACTCCTGGTCTGGCGCACACAGAGACTAAATCCTAGGAAATCACATTCACGTTGGACCGAAACTTTGGTTCGGCGTCACTAACGACGGACCAAAAAATTGGTCCGGCGTACACATGCCACGCTCGATTTCAAAAGGAAATGATCCGGCGCAAAGCCATCAAAATCACGTTCATGGCGGACCAAAGAAATTTGGTCCGGCGTACGTGCAAAACTTACTGTTTTTTGTAAAACTCAGTCCAGCGCATATACAAAAACAGACCTCAAAACGCCGTTCATGACGGACCAAAAATTTGGTCTGGCGCACATACGAAAACAACTCTTGAAAAAACCATTCACGACGGACCGAAACAAAAGTGGTCCGGCGTAAACAAGCATTCCTCTGTTACTTGCCAATTTGGCCTAGCGCAACAAGACTCAAATTCATATTCACGGCGGACCGAAAAATTTGGTCCGACGCAAACATCAAACTCTCTGTTATTTCAAAATTTGGTCCGGCGCAAAGACACTCAAAATCACGTTCATGATGGATTGAAAATTTGGTCCGACACAAATGCAAAAAACGATCCGGCACAAAAGAAATCAAACCCCAAAACGCCGTTCACAACAGACTAAAAATTTGATCTGGCGTACATGTAAAACTTACTGTTTTTCAAGAAACTTAGTCTGACGCAATTCCCTCAAAACCACGTTCACGCCGGACTAAGAAATTGGTCCAGCGCAAATGTGAAAAAAACATATTCACGGCGGACTGAAATATTTGGTTTGGCGCAAATAGAAAAATCTCTGTTTTTCCGAAACACAACTAAAGCATATCACAAGAATGTCAAATGATCAAATTGGTCAACACATGCACAAGCACCACACATGCCATGAGCACAACCACTTTGCAATACCAAATTCATCACCAAGCCAATTTTTCATCACATGATTTCACATTATTCATCCTAATTGTTGTATGCCACCTTGTCTATAATAATTGTATGCCATGAATCATTTGTCACCCTAGATTATTGAATACTAGTTGGACATTAATAATTTGCCAACATGGGTTAAATAGATCGAAATAGTATGCTTAGCCCTGCAACGTGTCAATGACATCATTTTGGAATATTAAATGTTAATCTTGACTTAATGATATATGGAGCATGTTTATAAAGATGTGACATGTGTTATTGACGATGATGATGGCACGTGGTGCATGGTAATCAATTGGGTGATAAAATGATTTAGATTAAGGAAAATGGCAAGATTGTTTATGGTGGGCCAGGTGTGGCATTTGGGAGGTCGCATTTGGTTTTATTGACATGGTTACATGTGAATTCTTGGGTAGTCTTGCCTTGGTTACCCTAACGACTTAACCTTGCAATAATTTGAACTGAGTCCAACATACAGCCACAAGTCTGCAATGGGACAGACCTAATTGATTAATTTGTGATGTCTAGCCTTAGGTACTATCATGGTGGTGTGGGTCCCGGGTGTACGGGTGGAAACTCACATGGCGCAAGAGGGGGGCCCTGTTGTGGTGGTGTAACCCTTCAGTGTTGAAACCTTAGCAGGCAGTACTGGGTCTAGAAGGAGCATTGGAAAGACTTTGTTATGATCACTCGCCTTGGTGGTGTTTGATTGTATCTTGTGGGTAAAGTGTATAACCTCTGCAGAGTGTACAAACTATTCGAATAGCCGAGTCCACGGTACTGGAAATTGCTTGGGGATTATAGTCAAGGGTTAGACTTTTATTGTAACACCCCGGCATTTAATATGCCCGAATGCTACCAAACATAGACTAAGCAACCTCTAAATACCATAATTACCAGTAAATTACAGCAAAGGAACAAATGCTAATACCGAAAATTTCGGCAGCATCTCCTTTGTTTTTCCATGATTCGGAGCAACAACAAAGCATCACAAGTTATATCATAATGGAAAGCATCTAAAACAGCAATAACATGTGACATAGCAACAATATAAGTCCAGGATAAAGCATTCAACCACTTCATAAGCTAAACGAATCAAATAGTAAGACCGAGCACACAGTTAAGCAATTCCCCAAGTTTCATGGCAATACTTTCATTATCATGACACCAAATGATAACACTGTCTAATTTGTGTGGAGCTACGTATAGATGTGTAGCTAAACCTTTTTTTTTCCCGCATGCCGGTTTCATGGAACCTAAGAAAAACAACATAAACACAAGCGTGAGTTCATCACTCAGCAAGTATATTGCAATGGAACAAAACAGAGAACGTGGCAACATCTAGATCTAATCCAATCTACTCAATTCCAGCACCACCAATTGATCTAAAAATATGATATTGATCCTTAGAACAGTACCTAGCCCAACCCCAAGGAGTCCCATGGCCATACCTTCGCCCGACGCACGAAAACCCAATAGATCTCCTCCCTGATCGCTCCTCGCTCCTCGCTCCTCGCTCCTCGCTCCAACGGATGGATCCTCGAGGTGCAGGGGTGGGGAGGCTACCCTAGGGCAGCAAGGGGTGGAGGAGAGGTGGTGGAGAGGTGGGGAGCAAAGGGCAAGGGGAGGGGAGGCTGTAATATCCCGAGTATTTCTATACTCGAGTCACTGTACATTTGTACTCAAACACTGTTCAATAATACACTGTTCTTGTGTGTTTCTGTATCTTGAGCGATTGTACTCGTTCGGGATCTAAAAGAACCCTTCAACTTATTTAGCGTCACTCAAAATCAATTTCCCATTTGATCGCCGACAAGTGTTTTCGGTGATTGAATTCAGTTTTCAAGCTCTTGCGAAAGTATCTTGTACGTCGACTTAAATGTTCTCTTCTCTGTCCTTCTGAAGTACAAGTTGCCTAGTTTAGTGGGGAACTTAAAAATCTTCAAAAGGAGTTAAGGATCCGTTTAATCGGAGCTTGTAAACTTTGATCGCGGTCACATTTAAACTACCCGACTCAATTAATTTCACTCTCATGAGTAATTGCAAATTGAGTTGAATAAGTGTCAAAGTGACCCAAAATCCCTCCAACATACCTTAGAATCATTAAAAATCAGCTTTGGAAGTTTGAATCTTCAAGTTTTGTCACTTGACCAAAATACCCCTCATAAGTGCATAGTGTATATATATGTGTTAGCCATCCCCAACCAACAGCCAAACTCATTTCTTCCTCCCCCACACGCCAAGCAAGAAGAGGAGAAGAGAAGAGGGCAAGGCGCCACCCGGTTCCGCCGTTTGGAGCCGATCCGACCGGTGGAAATCGATCTGGAGCTAGGATTAAATGCGTCCCATGAGGATCCTCCCCTCCAATAACCCTCAGGTGAGTTCCTCGCGAAGTTCTCTCGTCGTTTCTCGGAGGTCCCGTGGAGTTTTTGCATTCTGACTTGATTTCTCGGCTCCCGGGTCATCCCTCTTGCCGTAGCTACGAGTTTCCCCTTCGTAGCCTCGCATTTCATCAAGTTTCCCTAAACCCTAGCCTAGGTCAAGTCTAGGTTCCATGTGTTAGACACATTGCATGGCAATTGTGCTTTAGAATCTAGACTCAGGTCATCGTTAGGTCCATTTAACTCTACTGTTGACCTAGCTTTTGGCCATCTTCGAAATCTATCAAACTATCGCTAGGTTTTCGATTTGTCGGAGTTCTAGTGGAGCAAAGCATGGGTAGCGTTTTTTTGTTAGCACTTCTGGTAGCTGGAGCTGCTATCAGAAGAATCGGAATTCAATTCTGCCTAGCCAAAATTTATTTTATTCCTTTAGGCATTAATTGTTTTTACAAAATTCTAGAAGTCCGAAACATAATTCGACAGTTCCATTATCTCTTCTGATAGCATTAATCGCGATCAGAAGAATCAGAACTGCATTCCGGCAAAACCTGCTAGCACTTGTCAGCTCTAGGTCACTAGTATTTTTGCAAAATACTAGACCTCCAGGGCATGTAATAAGTATACCGTTAGTCTTCTTAGATGCTAAAAGGATTATCAGAATCGTTGGATTTGCGTTTTGCTAGCCCACATTTTATTTTATTACTCTAGGTCCCAATTATTTTTTTAAGATACCTAGGACCTGTAGCATGCAGGGATAGCGCTACTAGCCCTCCTGGTGCTTGCAGATGAGCTCAGAAGAGCTAGATTTGCATTTTCCTAGCTTCCATTTTATTTTAATCGTCATAGTGATCAAAGCCAATTAGAGCGTTTTCGCTTCCTTTAACTTCGTTTAAGGTCACTAAGGTCGATAGCATGCTTTCCGCGTGCTTTGGATCGCATTCAAGTCACTTTTCGGGCTTTTGCCGTTTCTCGGGTAATTACCGGAGTTAAGCGGGCAATTGATCAAAAGTCAGAGAAGATTAAGTCATCTATGCTGGGGAATAGCTCCGATAGGTCGTAAGTATCCCTAAGCAACTAGCCGAGGGCTTAAAATATGTCTCGCGGCATTTCAGCTCAAAACGGCCCTTTTGGGCGAGATTGCTCGTTTTCGAGCAAAATAGCCATTTTGGCCATATTCCACATTTAAGGGTTTCTTCGCCAGTTAGCTGTCGGAATGAGTCATTTAGGGTCATTTAGACTTAGTAAAGTCGAAAACGTGCTCGTCGCGCAAGTGGAATCGAGTTTGAGCCGTTTTTGGACCCTGTGCGATCGGGAGCGTATTTAGCGACCCAAAATGCGCTTTCGATCGGAATTCGATGTAGATTTAGTGAATTTCGGTGGGGTAAGGCCCAGATAGGTCCTAAATACCCTAGATTACCTAGTGGGACAGCCTGGAGAAATCGCAAATCGATTCTGTGCGTTCTGGACAAAAATGGCTTTTGCCCTACGGTGAATAGTGCCATTTTTCTTTTTTCTGAGTTTTTCAGCTTTTTTGATTTGGTTTTTGCTGTTTTGGCTCCCGGTTGATCATTTTAATTCCAAACGAGTTGCGACAAGTCCCGTTAGGTGTGTTATACCTAATTCTACGTGTTTAACTAAATTTATTTGAATTTTACTTTAATTTACGCATTTTATTCTCTTTGGTGAGAGTTTCACCGAAATCGCCTCTTCGAGTCGCGATTACGCCGTTTTTCGCGTTTTGATCGTTTCTTTTCTTTCTTAGTATCTAGATGAGTTCCGTTTGGTGTTAAGTTGATGTTTATGCAATTAATTTCCCTTTTCGCTAATTTATTTCGCTTTTCGTTACTTTTGCTGTTTTTGGGTTGAATAGAGCCTAGCGAGTCGGACTTCGCCTCGAGCGATCCAGAAATCATCCCGGACATCACCGAAGAGCAGCGACAAGGCAAGCACCTCCTTTGACCATCTTGAAACCTATATTTCACGATGTTTACTTTGATTTCTCAAACTATATGCATTGTTTATATTCAGTAAAGTGCTAGTTTGTGGGAATGGTAGATATACCCTGATTTGGTGGTTTTTCCTCAATTAAATTCCCAGAGTTCATTGATAGCCTTAGTAGGGTTGGACAATTAATAAAATGTCACTTGGGTATAAACGACTTAGTAAATGCATATGCTTAGACACTGCACTAGAAATGAGCAAAGTCAGTCATTTACCAAATGCTCAAAACTTATGATAATTGTAATTGGTTTTGGAAATGTGACTTGTAAAGGTAATTTGATAAAAATGTGCAGTGTCTAGTTGGTAATTAGACTTGGCGGGAGGTATAATATGTGCTAGTTAAACATGATGGCGATTGGTTGGCGAGTTAAGTGGAGTTCCCCGCTTGAGTCATTAGGCAAAAATATAAGGACCGAACTTGTGACGGTTTTTGAATGAACACCGTGCAACCGCGCAATGCTGGGATGGGGCAGCCTGTTTTAGTACCAGAAGTGTGTGGGGATAGCCATGCATGTTGGTAAGCCGAAGTGTGGACCTTTTCCCCGTGTTGAGCAGTCAAGCGCGGTGTGTGTGTCCTCACGACCCGCCGTATGCACCTTCGTGAGTGCGCTTGTACTTATGCAGCGGGGAATCGCTCTAGTTCATGTTTGATTGATACAACGGTGTATGCCTTGCTATGGGATAATGCCGCGGCAAAAACTCGCCGTCGTCACGATGGATATTCCGTGGCCGCCTGAGTGGTGGTTGGCCTCTTATCGCCATAGTAGTGGGTTTATCATCGCCGGTGCTGGGGTGTGGCTATAACCTCAACGATGGGAACGAACAGATCATTCTTGTATATCAGGTACCTCGTGTATCGCGTGTCTCCTGGCTGACAGGAATGCAAGTCTGAGTTGTGTTTGGGTAAAGTGCGCAAACTCTGCAGAGTATCAAATAATTCTAATCGATTAGCCGTGCTCACGGTTATGAGCAAATCTTCTTTAATCATATCAAGTATAGAAATTTGGTTCGGTTTTGAAAATGAAAATCTATTTCGGAGTCTATCTAAAGTATATGGATCGATATGGTACTTGATGGATTTATGAATGAGTGAATATGGTATTTGGAGGATTTATGAATATATGGATGTCAATTCGTATCTCAACTGCGATCATGGATGGTGGCAGTTGAGAGACTCAAATGTTACATATATTGTAAATATGTTTTATTCAAAATGCTGTCTTTCAAATTATGTATTACATTTCGATGAACTGTTTCAAATCCTGCTTTTACTTAATAGACTTAGTGTAGTAGCCATTTCAATCGTATCACCTGCATATTAATTATATTTGCATACACTAAAGTCTTGCGAGTACATACGTGTACTCACCGTTGTCGCTAACCCCTTTTTCCACAGAGGAAGGTATTGATGATGTCGGATGATGGCGAGCCCGATTCTGCGAGTGTTGCGGCCAGAGGTCTTCCCTCCATCAAGAGCACGTGGGGTGGTCAGGCCAGCTGCGCTGGTTGTCTTTCTTTTGTTTCCGCTGTCGCTTTACTTCTTTTTGATTCTGTAATACACATGTACAAGAATTAAAATCAGTTATTTAAATTAAATTAGTTTATAATTTTTTGCATTTATACTCATCTTTGTATGTACGCGATCTTGGAGCTCTTGATCCAGGGATCGAGATCGAGATGCGTCTGAGCACCTGGTCCGAAGCTAAGGGTTCGATCCCGTCGATCGATTTTTTTTTAGATTCAGATTTCCGGTGTCGAGGCTTCCTGTTGCTATACGGTGCTATACGCTCTGATGAGCGGCGTCTGATGCGGTATAGGAAGAGGGTGCTCACAGCGTTGGTATCAGAGCCAATGACTCAGGAAGACTTAGTTAGCACGGTCGTTAGACTTAGGAGCAGATTTTCCTCTCAAAATTTATTTTGAAGTTACAAATCTTAATTGGAAAATGTAGAATGCTATTCTTGTCCATTCTATAGCTTTTCTCTTATCTACTTTTCAAAATGAATCTGATCTTAATCCAAATTTCAAAATTTGTTTCTTTCTTCTATCTTGTTCAAAAGAATTAGAAGGAACACGGGTTTAGCTCAGAATGGGTTAAGGTTAGATGTCTGTGATTGTAATTAGGGATTATTTTGTCGTTTCCCTGAGTTGGTTTTTGAATTGGTTCTTATGCTTCTTTGAATGAATGCCTTGGGTGTCATTGGCCAGTCTCAGCTGGTTGAAGAGTTTCAGAAGCTCAATCTAGAAGTGGTTGAGTATGGTTACATTTCTGCTTTAGCCGTACAACCCACTCTAGAGTCTCAGATTCAGGCAGCTCAACTCCAGGATGATGCTGTGATTGAGATTAGACGCCAGTTGACTGAAGATGGCGCATCTCTAGGTTTCTCTGAGAGGTCCGATGGGCTGATCATGCATGGGCAGCAGATGTATGTCCCAGATGATATAGAGATCAAGGAGTTGATCCTGTCAGAAACCCATGATACCCCTCTCTCTGTTCATCCTGGCAGCACCAAGATGTACCAGGACCTTCGCAAGCAATTCTGGTGGCCAGGTATGAAGAAGGAGATTGCTGCCCATGTGGCGCATTGTGATGTGTGCCAGCGTGTCAAGGCTGAACATCAAAGGCCAGCCGGATTGCTTCAGCCATTGCAGATCCCTGAGTGGAAGTGGGAAGAGATTGGGATGGATTTCATTACCGGTCTACCGAGGTCCTCCGCCGGTCACGACTCTATTTGGGTGATTATTGACCGTCTGACCAAGGTAGCTCATTTCATCCCCGTTCATACCACTTATTCTGGAGCCAAGCTAGCAGAACTCTATTTGCAGAATATTGTTCGGCTCCATGGGGTTCCAAAAGTCATAGTCACTGACCGTGGTTCATGATTCACCTCCAGATTTTGGGAGAGTTTGCAGTCTATTCTTGGCACTAAGCTATCTTTCAAGATCGCTTACCATCCCCAAACCGACGGATGACGGAAAGGGTAAATCAAATTCTGGAAGACATGCTAAGGGCTTGTGTGCTGTGTTACAGCAAGTCATGGGAGAAATGCTTGCCATGCGCCGAGTTCTCCTACAACAACAGTCACCAAGTCAGTCTTCAGATGTCGCCTTTCGAGGCTCTTTATGGCAAGAAGTGCAGAACGCCCATGTTTTGGTCCGAGGTCGGTGAAAGGCAATTCTTCGGGCCAGCCATGATTGAAGAGGCTGAAAGGCAAGTCAGCTTGATTCGGGACCGGCTGAAGGAAGCTCAGTCCAGAAAGAAGAGCTATGCTGATCGTCGCCGCCGTGAGTTGAGCTTTGAGGTGGGTGACTTTGTCTACCTCAAGGTCTCACCACTCCGCGGCACTCGCAGATTTCAAGTCCGCGGGAAGCTAGCCCCGCGATACATCGGTCCGTTCCGGATTCTTGAGAAGGTTGGTGTTGTGGCTTATCGGCTTGAGCTACCGCCACATCTTTCGGACGTTCACGATGTGTTCCACGTGTCCCAATTGAAGAAGAGTCTTCGGGCTCCATCAGAAGTTACCCAATTGGACCATCTTGATTTGCAGCCTGATCTTTCAGACGAGTATCGATCCGTATTCTCGAGACAGTGGCGTCACACTCGCAGTCAGGTTATCAAGATGCTCAAGGTCCAGTGGAGCAACCATTCAGAAGATGAAGCCACGTGGGAGTGTGAAGACCATATTCAGGCAGAATACCCCGACTTTCTTCGAGAGGATTAGCAATCTCGAGGACGAGATTTTTGTAAGGGGGGTAGACTGTAATATCCCGAGTATTTCTATACTAGAGTCACTGTACATTTGTACTCAAACACTGTTCAATAATACACTGTTCTTGTGTGTTTCTGTATCTTGAGCGATTGTACTCGTTCGGGATCTAAAAGAACCCTTCAACTTATTTAGCGTCACTCAAAATCAATTTCCCATTTGATCGCTGACAAGTGTTTTCGGTGATTGAATTCAGTTTGCGAGCTCTTGCGAAAGTATCTTGTACGTCGACTTAAATGTTCTCTTCTCTGTCCTTCTGAAGTACAAGTTGCCTAGTTTAGTGGGGAACTTAAAAATCTTCAAAAGGAGTTAAGGATCCGTTTAATCGGAGCTTGTAAACTTTGATCGCGGTCACATTTAAACTACCCGACTCAATTAATTTCACTCTCATGAGTAATTGCAAATTGAGTTGAATAAGTGTCAAAGTGACCCAAAATCCCTCCAACATACCTTAGAATCATTAAAAATCAGCTTTGGAAGTTTGAATCTTCAAGTTTTGTCACTTGACCAAAATACCCCTCATAAGTGCATAGTGTATATATATGTGTTAGCCATCCCCAACCAACAGCCAAACTCATTTCTTCCTCCCCCACACGCCAAGCAAGAAGAGGAGAAGAGAAGAGGGCAAGGCGCCACCCTGCCCGCCGTTTGGAGCCGATCCGGCCAGGTGAAGCGATGCGGAGCTAGGATTCGTCGTCCCCGCGAGGATCCTCCCCTCCAACAACCCTCAGGTGAGTTCCTCGCGAAGTTCTCTCGTCGTTTCTCGGAGGTCCCGTGGAGTTTTTGCATTCTGACTTGATTTCTCGGCTCCCGGGTCATCCCTCTTGCCGTAGCTACGAGTTTCCCCTTCGTAGCCTCGCATTTCATCAAGTTTCCCTAAACCCTAGCCTAGGTCAAGTCTAGGTTCCATGTGTTAGACACATTGCATGGCAATTGTGCTTTAGAATCTAGACTCAGGTCATCGTTAGGTCCATTTAACTCTACTGTTGACCTAGCTTTTGGCCATCTTCGAAATCTATCAAACTATCGCTAGGTTTTCGATTTGTCGGAGTTCTAGTGGAGCAAAGCATGGGTAGTGTTTTTTTGTTAGCACTTCTGGTAGCTGGAGCCGCTATCAGAAGAATCGGAATTCAATTCTGCCTAGCCAAAATTTATTTTATTCCTTTAGGCATTAATTGTTTTTACAAAATTCTAGAAATCCGAAACATAATTCGACATTTCCATTATCTCTTCTGATAGCATTAATCGCGATCAGAAGAATCGAATCGCATTCGGCAAAACACCTGCTAGCACTTGTCAGCTCTAGGTCACTAGTATTTTTGCAAAATGCTAGACCTCCAGGGCATGTAATAAGTATACCGTTAGTCTTCTTAGATGCTAAAAGGATTATCAGAATCGTTGGATTTGCGTTTTGCTAGCCCACATTTTATTTTATTACTCTAGGTCCCAATTATTTTTAAGATACCTAGGACTGTAGCATGCAGGATAGCGCTACTAGCCCTCCTGGTGCTTGCAGATGAGCTCAGAAGAGCTAGATTTGCATTTTCCTAGCTTCCATTTTATTTTAATCGTCATAGTGATCAAAGCCAATTAGAGCGTTTTCGCTTCCTTTAACTTCGTTTAAGGTCACTAAGGTCGATAGCATGCTTTCCACGTGCTTTGGATCGCATTCAAGTCACTTTTCGGGCTTTTGCCGTTTCTCGGGTAATTACCGGAGTTAAGCGGGCAATTGATCAAAAGTCAGAGAAGATTAAGTCATCTATGCTGGGGAATAGCTCCGATAGGTCGTAAGTATCCCTAAGCAACTAGCCGAGGGCTTAAAACATGTCTCGCGGCATTTCAGCTCAAAACGGCCCTTTTGGGCGAGATTGCTCGTTTTCGAGCAAAATAGCCATTTTGGCCATATTCCACATTTAAGGGTTTCTTCGCCAGTTAGCTGTCGGAATGAGTCATTTAGGGTCATTTAGACTTAGTAAAGTCAAAAACGTGCTCCTCGCGCAAGTGGAATCGAGTTTGAGCCGTTTTTGGACCATGTGCGATCGGGAGCGTATTTAGCGACCCAAAATGCGCTTTCGATCGGAATTCGATGTAGATTTAGTGAATTTCGGTGGGGTAAGGCCCAGATAGGTCCTAAATATCCTAGACTACCTAGTGGGACAGCCTGGAGAAATCGCAAATCGATTCTGTGCGTTCTGGACAAAAATGGCTTTTGATCTACGGTGAATAGTGCCATTTTTCTTTTTTCTGAGTTTTTCAGCTTTTCTGATTTTGTTTTTGCTGTTTTGGCTCCCGATTGATCATTTTAATTCCAAACGAGTTGCGACAAGTCCCGTTAGGTGTGTTATACCTAATTCTACGTGTTTAACTAAATTTATTTGAATTTTACTTTAATTTACGCATTTTATTCGCTTTGGCGAGAGTTTCACCGAAATCGCCTCTTCGAGTCGCGATTACGCCGTTTTTCGCGTTTTGATCGTTTCTTTTCTTTCTTAGTATCTATATGAGTTCCGTTTGGTGTTAAGTTGATGTTTATGCAATTAATTTCCCTTTTCGCTAATTTATTTCGCTTTTCGTTACTTTTGCTGTTTTTGGGTCGAATAGAGCCTAGTGAGTCGGACTTCGCCTCGAGCGATCCAGAAATCATCCCGGACATCACCGAAGAGCAGAGACAAGGCAAGCACCTCCTTTGACCATCTTGAAACCTATATTTCACAATGTTTACTTTGATTTCTCAAACTATATGCATTGTTTATATTCAGTAAAGTGCTAGTTTGTGGGAATGGTAGATATACCCTGATTTGGTGGTTTTTCCTCAATTAAATTCCCAGAGTTCATTGATAGCCTTAGTAGGGTTGGACAATTAATAAAATGTCACTTGGGTATAAACGACTTAGTAAATGCATATGCTTAGACACTGCAATAGAAATGAGCAAAGTCAGTCATTTACCAAATGCTCAAAACTTATGATAATTGTAACTGGTTTTGGAAATGTGACTTGTAAATGTAATTTGATAAAAATGTGCAGTGTCTAGTTGGTAATTAGACTTGGCGGGAGGTATAATATGTTCTAGTTAAACATGATGGCGATTGGTTGGCGAGTTAAGTGGAGTTCCCCGCTTGAGTCATTAGGCAGAAATATAAGGACCGAACTTGTGACGGTTTTTGAATGAACACCGTGCAACCGCGCAATGCTGGGATGGGGCAGCCTGTTTTAGTACCAGAAGTGTGAGGGGATAGCCATGCATGTTGGTAGGCCGAAGTGTGGACCTTTTCCGTGTTGGCGATCAAGCGCGGTGTGTGTGTCCTCACGACCCGCCGTATGCACCTTCGTGAGTGCGCTTGTACTTATGCAGCGAGGAATCGCTCGATTCATGTTTGATTGATACAACGGTGTACGCCTTGCTATGGGATAATGCCGCGGCAAAAACTTCGCCGTCGTCACGATGGATATTACGTGGCGCTGAATGGTGGTTGGCCTCTTATCGCCATAGTAGTGGGTTTATCGTCGCGGTCTTTGAGGTGTGGCTATAACCTCAACGATGGGAGCGAACAGATCATTCTTGTATATCGGGTACCTCGTGTATCGCGTGTCTCCTGGTGACGAGGAATGCAAGTCCGAGTTGTGTTTGGGTAAAGTGCGCAAACTCTGCAGAGTATCAAATAATTCTAATCGATTAAATTTGTGCTCACGGTTATGAGCAAATCTTCTTTAATCATATCAAGTATAGAAATTTGGTTCGGTTTTGAAAATGAAAATCTATTTCGAGTCTATCTAAAGTATATGGATCGATATGGTACTTGATGGATTTATGAATGAGTGAATATGGTATTTGGAGGATTTATGAATATATGGATGTCAATTCGTATCTCAAGCTGCGATCATGGATGGTGGCGGTTGAGAGACTCAAATATTACATATATTGTAAATATGTTTTATTCAAAATCTGTCTTTCAAATTATGTATTACATTTCGATGAACTGTTTCAAATCCTGCTGCAATAGACTTAGTGTAGTATCCATTTCAATCGTATCGGCTGCATATTAATTATATTTGCATACACTAAAGTCTTGCGAGTACATACGTGTACTCACCGTTCGCTAACCCCTTTTTTCCACAGAGGAAGGTATTGATGATGTCGGATGATGGCGAGCCCCGATTCTGCGAGTGTTGCGGCCGTAGGTCTTCCCTCCGATCGATGCTTTGTGGGGTGGTCGGGCCACTTGCTGGTTGTCTTTCTTTTGTATCATTGTCGCTTTACTTCTTTTGGATTCTGTAATACACTTGTACAAGATTTACACTCAGTTATGTAAATTAAATTAGTTTATCATTTTGTGCATTGATACTCATCTTTGTATGTACGCGACATCGGGCTACGATCCAGGGATCGATGATCGATGCTGACAGTGCACCGGTCCGGCTAAGGGTTTGATCCTGTCGATCGAATTTTTTTTAGATTCAGATTTCCGGTGTCGAGGCTTCCTGTTGCTATACGGTGCTATACGCTCTGATGACGGCGTCTGATGCGGTATAGGAAGAGGGTGCTCACGGCGTTGGTATCGAGCCAATGACTGAGGAAGACTTAGTTAGCCTGGTCGTTAGACTTAGGAACAGATTTTCCTCTCAAAATTTATTTTGAAGTTACAAATCTTAATTGGAAAATGTAGAATGCTATTCTTGTCCATTCTATAGCTTTTCTCTTATCTACTTTTCAAAATGAATCTGATCTTAATCCAAATTTCAAAATTTGTTTCAAAATGAATCTAGGGCTCAAGGGGGAGAGGTGGGGCGCACAAGGGCAGGAGGTGGACGCCTAAAGGTGCTGGGGGAGGCCCCCAACCAGGTCTCCTACTCCTATTTGGACTCAAACTCCATCCCACCAAAGCCCACGACCCTTTCCTTAGGCCCAAACTCCCCCGGAAGGGCCCAAACTCCCGGAAACGGCCCGAAAACGCAAAATAAACCTCAAACCGTATGGTTTTAACCTCCAATTCCATATTCCATAATGTTTTTGACCTCAATATTCACATTTTATAAGGTCTCGGCATCCCGTAGTGTCACATTCTCCCCCCTTAAACAGGATTCGACCTCGAATCCTAGGAACGCCAAAATCAACAACAAGTTCCCCAAGGGACAAAAGATTTCTTTGCAACACAAAACATTCACACAGACTAAAACCGGAACAACGACAAGCGAGTTCTCAAAACCAACACTAGCGAGAATGTTGATTTAGCTCAACAGAGTGCAACCTCTCACGGGTCCATCTTCACTTCAATTCCCAAACAGAAACTGCGTTTCAACCACAAAGGGCTCCATCAACCCCAAAACGCCTGAAACCTCACGACAAACACTTCACACTACTATCACAACCAACCTGTCTACCACACTTCATTAAACTCAACATGACACAACCAAAGCGAGCCACAATTCCTTTAACGACCTCTCTACATTCTCGAAAATTTCCATCGAGGGGAATAACTCATTAAGGCACACTTGCCCTTCCGATACATGATCATGCTAACATTTCTTTCCATCCTCTCCCAGGCAAGACTCAAACCCAAAAACAACTAGTTAAGGCAATTGCTCACGGCAGGACAATTATCACCGAACTACCGACAACTTAACTTCCACCCATCGCTACTCTTAATGAAGGTTAAACCCATACATCATCAACCTCCATCACAAACCACCCTTATACCACTAAGGTTCGACACCTAGCCCCACGCTAGGATCGTAAAACCTTACCAAACCAGAAATGGTTCCTTTCTTAAGAGGGTCTCGCCCTCACACAAAAACACTTAGTTATCAAGCCCAAGTGTACACATATTTCGCATATTCAACCGTAAACCAAGAACATTTATATCCTCACTCCCATCTATAGAGCAAGAGAAGTACAATTCTTTTGAACCCAAGTGGACCACACACGACAACTCAAACCCAAAGCGTTAACAACCATTTTGGAAAGAATTCGGCAACATCCAAGCCAAATCACAAAGGAAGCATAAATCCCCTACACCACAACCAAAATATCAGAATTTCTTCATTCTTTATTTTCATACTAAAAAGAAATGGACATCTCGATTCATGACATGCATGCACACTTTTCAAGAGCACTCCGGATTAGTCATATATCCATATATGACTTTCTCACCGACCTGGCTCATCGACTCCTTTATGATTAATTATGCATAAACAATGTCTCGTTTTCCTTTTCACCATTCGTTCATCATGTAACAACGGTACCGAATAGTCATTCACCAAACGACTTCTTCCTCGTTATCAAATAATGGAAACACAATTAACATCGAAGGTTGCGGATATTCATATAGACTATGACGGCAGCATAGTTGACAGTAAAACACCACGTCGCATCACATCCCACATCAATTGAAAACTGAACTTGCAAAACATTGCATTTCATCCAAATTCAACATTTTGGAAGAGAACATCAAAATTTCAAGTCGAGCATCTGCTCGCACAACCGTCACAAATTTTCTCAAGGAGAGGGAAGCTCATTTCAAAAAGGGAACAGCTCACTAACAAAATCACTTTGTGAAACATTCATAAAATCTACCTTTTTGAAGCACTCGCAAACATCACACACATTATGCAAATAAATCCAACTCCAATTAAAAAGAGTTACAAATTAAATCTCAAGGGTTTCCAACACAACCCACTATGTCCATCTGCTTTCGTTAAAATTTATTCCAAAGATAATTTAGGGTGAACGCGAAGGAGCGCGATCTACTCAAAAATCTTTTGGGTGTAAAACCATACATATAGCATAAACTAATCAAATTAGCCAAAACGAAAAATGGGCACCAATCTCTACAAGTTTTAGGGAGACTCGGAAACACAACATGAAGAACACCTCGACCAGAAACATTTAACCCAGATAGCAAACAACCAAACCAGACCAAAAGGCTTTATACACAAGCTCAGCATGAATCCGACCATAACGTGTATTCCACTACACTTACCATTTAAGCATTCAATAATCACTATTTACTCATCAAGAGAGTCCAACCGGATTTAACAAAATTTACATAACAATTTCTTTCTCTAGTTACCATTCCCAACACCTTTTAATCAAGGTTTAAGATGCTTATCACAAGGCAACCAACCAAGACTACAATGACATGATCCCCACGGATCACCAAATCATATAACAACGTATTCTATATTTCAAACATAGTACTTCAACAGTTACTTGAGCAAGGTCAACCTATCAATTTTATGCTATCCATACGTCAAAATCTTGACAATTGAAAATTGTTCAATCAATAAAATGACTTCAGCAAATAAGTAATATGTCGGGACCCGAATTTGCAAATCCGGACCCTCTGTGTATTCAGCACTAGTCCAGGAACGCGCTAGTGCACACAGTCTTAACATCGGTAAATATCACAATCATACCACTCGATACTAATAAAGTACTTTAATTAAATAGTCAAACTGGTTGCTCGACCTTATGGTCAAGTTACAAATATACGCCACGCAGGGCGAAACTTATTAAGAGAGAAATAATAGCAGCGGAAAATAAGATAACTTCGTGGCGCCATCCAGTATACCACAGGCAACTGACTGGGCTCACTCCCTAAGTAGACGGTTCCTCTGGAAGCTCCTCCTCCAAAGCTGGTGTAGATTCTTCTTCAACTGGTGTTGTATTGCGGCAAGGGTGAGTACTTGGTACTCAGCAAGTCATGCACAGAATGCAAGCTAATATACTATATGCATGGCTTGATACAAAGGAATAGCTCAAGGTATATTTGCAGTAAACAGCATTTGACAAGTAGCATAAGTAGATTCGAAAGCAGTAGAAACAAGTATAACATCAATAACTTTTCAAGGAGTTTAGTAAACATCTTTCCCATCCTAATCCACATTTCCATCAACATCATTATTAATCCAACCCAACCTTTCAAGTCCAAGTTATTTTTGAGAAAATCTAACCCTTGACTGTAATTCCCGAGCGATGTCCAATACCGCGGACACGGCTATTCGAATAGATTTTACACTCTGCAGAGGTTATGCACTTTACCCACAAGATACAGTCAAACACCACAAAGGCGAGTTCCCGTAACAAAGTCTTTCGGAGACTTCTAACAGCACAAGTGGTCCTCCCCGGTTGTTGCACACTAACCCTTCCCTTAGCTAAGGCGAAGTTTAGGCCAACTAACCGTTAGATGGGTACCTGGCCGCAGCCCCGGTACGCTCCCCCGTACTGTCGCGCCCAGAATTGGAATTCCGAACACTCTGTGTGACACACCAGTCCAGGACCACGCTGGTGCTCACAGTTAAACAGGGATGAAATACCACAATCATACACAGCGGAATTAATAATAAAGTACTTCAAACATTAAATAAACTAGTTACAAGACCTTAAGGTCAACTTAGAAATAGTCTGCCACGCAGGGCTTACAATAACAAAAGTAAATAAACAGCAGCGGAACGAAGAACGTCGGTGACCCCCATCAATATGCCACAAGCAACTGACAAGGTTCAACTCCTAGATAATTGCCTCCTCGTGGAACTTCTCCTCCGAAGTTGAAGTCTTCTCCTCAACTGATGATTGTGTTGAAAGCAAGGGTGAGTATACAACATACTCAGCAAGTCATGCACAGAGGTGCAATCCTATTACTATATGCATGGCTTCTTCCAAAGAGATGGCTTAAGTGGTTGTTTTGCATCAAACAACATTTTGCTTTGATTAAATAATCTTAATAGATTCACAAGCGGTAAAACCATATTATATAGTAAGTTATCAATCTCTTCTCAAGCAGTTTGGCACAAAGCCCTAAATCACTTTAGCAATTATCTCGGCATCTGACCACCCATTCCACATTTTATTTTAAAAGATCTAACCCTTGACTGTAATCCCCGAGATTTGTCCAGTACCGTGGACTTGGCTATTCGAATAGTTTGTACACTCTGCAGAGGTTATACACTTTACCCACACGATATAGTTAAACACCACATGGGTGAGTAACCATAACAAAGTCTTTCCGAAACCTCTATCCTCGCATGCGTACCTCCCGGTATAGTTCCCGCTGTCCCTTCCCTTTTGCGGAGCGGAAGTACAGGGCTAACGTATACCGTTGAAGAGATGTAAGACCAATCGGTAAACACTACACCCTTCTTTCCACATTTACAGATACAAAAACCACCTGAGGTCTCACATGCTAAGACTTCGGAATCGTACTCAACTAGGTCTGTCCCACTCCAGACATGTGGTTGTATGTTAGGCCCAGTTCAAAGGCTTGCAAGGTTAAGTCCTTAGGTTGACCGTGGCAAGACTACCCAAAGTTCACAAAACCAAATTCAATCAACATCTCTCCCATGTGCCACATCAGCCCCCCATTAATCACTTGCCACTTGCCACAGTCTAAATATTTTCCCACCGCAGCTTGATTATTGTGCAATACATGCCAACAATAATACCAGTTACCATGTAGAACCAAAAAGGTACCTACACTTCACATCATCATGTGGCAAGATTACACTGATTCCAAAATTCATTCCGTATATCATTAGTCAATATTATTTTGCCATTTGAAACACATTTCACGTCAGCATGGCTAAGCAACTATTCACGGTCTAGCCTCCCGTGTTGGCACAATATTAACATCCAACTAAATAAGTCAACTTAAGGTGACAATGGATACATGGCATACAAATATTATCATCAAGGGTGGAATTAACAAATAGGTTGATTAGCTATTTTACCCAAATTAAATTATTCACTTTAATCAATATAGCATGCATAATTTAAATCAGAATACATTTCAAAAACTAGGAGCAATATGGTCAAAGCACAACTTGCCTTCGTAAAGCAGCGAGTCTTGGTCTGAAGCTTGATCTTCGAAATCTGTGTCCTCACACAGCTCGACGTCTATGCGTAACAGATAAAGAACCAGATAAACACGCAAAACTACGTACAAACACACATTCGAAAACAATGCTACAAATCAAACTAGCTTATAATCCCCATGCAAGTTTCTAAATAATTATTTTAGCATTTTCTAAGATTTATAAAATTTATTTTGAATTTTTGAACGTATAGTTTAAGAGATACAAAATTCGCAAGTTTTGACTTTCCGCGAATAATTTAACAGTATAGATTAAATTATAAAATTTCAGTAAAATTAACATAGCTAGGTATTAATTTTTACTAATTAACAAAATTTGTTGCCAGCGATTCGGAGTTAGAACGAATTTGTAACGAAAAAGAGAAAATTGGCGATTCCCGGAAATTAACACACACAACTAGTTTGCGTTTCTTTTCCTGCATGACACTATTCATGTTGTATAAGTATATACTTCAGTTCGGCTAGGCTATGTGAAAGCCAAAACAACATATAAATTACGTATTTAAATACATTATACCCATAATACAACCTTATAAATGCATATAGAAAATTTATACTTGCGACGAAGTGAATATACATATTGGAAAGCGAATATACCCCTCACGTATACATCTTTGCTAGCGTCTAATAACGAGAGAATCTACCGAATCAATATACTCGATATATATATTTACATGCGTAGCAATATATATCTGGCGCGACTATATTTACCGTGAATCGACCAAGTATACCTACATGTAGACATGGATAGGCGCCAGCTCTGAATACATCCGCCTAACCTATCGTATATATACTAACATATATATACACGATTACGCGTCGGCAGGATCAATCGATCAATAAAAGGTAGAAGTGCGGCGCAAAGGAATAAAAATGTACCGTCGGCGGCCAGAGCGATGCGCGTGGATCGTCGGCGAGCGCGAGCGAGGAGAAGTGCGGCGCGGTGACAATAGTGGAGCGACTTCAACGGCGGACAGCGTCAATGACAACGGCGATAGTGGCGGCAGGCGAGCGCGGCGGCAGCGATGATGACGGCAACCAGCGACAGCGGCGGCGAAGCGTAACCGTGGCGACGAGGCGATAGCAGCGGCGAGAGGCGAGGTCGGAGATAGTCGGCACACAACTTGCGGCGCCTGTGATGTGGCAAGCAACACTGGAGGCCCGAGACGCAGCGTGCAGGATGAAGATGAGTTCACCGTGGCTGGCGGTCGGTGAGCCATGCGATGCTGGTGAGGCGTGGCCAGGAGGACACTCAAGATGTCGGGGAGAAAGCAATTCAGAGAGGAACAAATGACCAAGAGAAACCTTTGTTTGGAGAAGAACCAAGAAACAAAAAGAACCGGCTGAGCGTTCATTCCTTAAATAGCTGGAAAAGTATAGAAGGGATTCACGTGCGGAGGGAAATGAAGGAAAGCGGCACGTGAAATCAGTTTGAAGTGTTAAATTGCATGCAAGGGAAACGGATGGAAGAGAGATGGCATGCATTGACGTTAATTAGAAGGCACAAACAAACTTGAAGTCCATGCCATAATGTCACACGTAAAGGAATGAAGGAAATGCTTTGCCGTTACTAGCATGCATAGAAAAACACATTACTAAATCCCATGGCTAATAACTCCCATTCCTTAGGCAAGCACGTTTTTCCAATTCAGACGCACAAGGGCCAGTAGTCACACGACCTTTCTGTTACGTGACCGATCATATGCAAAATTCTAAATTGGAATAGTATTGAGGCAAAACACGGTTAGGATAAAATAGCGAGAAGGTTCTAAAAATCTGGAAAATATCCTCTAAAATACTAGAAACTATTTGGAACCTAACGAAGTTGGTTTCGTGATTTTTCGACGTATAGATTTTTCGTAAGAAAAATCTATTCGTAGATCAGACACCTGTACCGATTTTTATAAAATCAATGACTTACGTTATATAACATATTTTTCGAAAATATTTGAAGCAAACACTCTCGTCTACCAATTATCTTAATTATCAAGAAAATTTTAAATTTTACGCTTTTTCGAAAATGCCTGATCTTTATTTAATATGATTAGTTCAATAGACTTCCATCCGAATTAACAACGAGGACTTAAAATAATTTCTGAAAAATTCAAATAAACCCAGAAACACACTAAATAAATTAAAAGCAAATTTTGAGATGTTACACGTACAACTTACACAAAGGGTGTAGTTGACCTCCTGAGGTCCCACAGGTACGTTATTAGCAACTTAATCAACAAGGTCCGTCCCATTACGGACATGTGGTTGCATGTTTGACCCAGCTCAAAGGCTTGCAAGGTGAAGTCCTTAGGGTGACCAGGGCAAGACTACAGAAGAACCAAACCAGGCATTCGGTGCCACAAGTGGCCCACAGATCAATCTTGCCACATGCCCGGTGAAAACTATTTATCAAACCCAGTTGATTACCATGCACCACGTCTATCAACATCATTATACCTTTCCAAAATAGGTTCAATATATCATTAAGTCAATATTAACATTTGATTGTCTAAAATCATGTCATGAGCACGTGTGAGTCTAAGCGTTATACTACAGCGATCTAATTTCCCATGTTGGCATTTTAGTAATGTCCAACTAGTAAACCACAACTAGGGTGACAAGGGTCATGGCACATATTTAATTAATCAAGGTGTCATACAATGATTTGGCATTTATCTAATTTCCCATACTTAAATAAGGTATTTTCTAATTGAACTAGCATGCAATAAGTTAAATCAAAATAGATTTCAAAATAGGGTCAATATGGTCAAAGCATAACTTGCCTTCAAAAAGTACTTGCTCTTGGTCACGAGTGGCTCTGGGTCAATACTTCTCCTTGAATCCTTAGGCACTTCAACGTCTACTGTAGCAGCGTGCAAATAGCAACAAATGAATAAAACAGTAGACAAAAAGTGTCCAAACATCCAAATAAAGTTCATAAACAGAGAGAGCATAATTTTATAAATTTTTAGGAACTGGAATCGCTCAAATCGGAGTTAAAACACAAAAGTTATGATTATTTAAACTTTAAATAATCAATTAAATAATTTCTGAGAGAAAAACTTTAGTCAAAAATTAAATAAAATTCACATTTGAGTAGATCTGAATTTTATGAATTTTTAGAAATTTGAATCGTTCAGTCAGTTGAAATGCAAAAGTTATAAGCGTTTGAAGTTTTGAAATTCAAATCAATTATTAAACGAATTATTAAATCATTTTCTTTTGGAAATTATTTATTGCGTCGGCCGATGACCGCGTGGCGAGCCTCGATTGGGCGGTGGCGTCGGCGGCTCATGGGCTCGGCCAGCGGCAGCGGTCGCAGTGGACTCGGTCCCACGCGACTACGTGCGACGGTGGCCTCGGGTAGCGTCATTCTTCGACGTCGTGAGGCTCGGCCGCAGTCTTGGCGAGTGGGACCGCGGTGATGTCATTCTTGGCGTCACTACGGTGGGGTGGCGCGGCGTGCGGGCGCCATGGCGTCATCGTGGCGTCATGGTGTGGTTTGGTCAGCGTCGGCCCGACAGCGGGCGGCGTGTCGGCGTCACCTGCATAGTCTGTTGGCCGGCGCGGTCAAGCTCCCGTCACGTGGCGCAAATCTCGGCGTTGATTTGAAAATCAACGGCCCGGTTAGATCTGGACTCAGCGTTTGAGTTAGCAGCGTTTGATCTGAGCCGGTTGGATCTAGATCCAGCGGTCGAGATTGATCGGGATTAGAGCGGGATCTCACCAAGCGGTGGCGTGGCGCCATCTGGACGCTTGATGAAGATCCGACGGTAGCGAGCTTCGAAGTCCGGCTGATGGCGGCGGCGACGAGTCCGCCGGCGAAGGGGCAACGACTAAGCGGCGGCGTTGGGCGGCCTTCGGCGAGAGTGAGTTGGACTCCAGGCGCATCTTGACCTCCTGGTCCGGATCACGAGTCAACGGCGGAGGAGCGGCGGATGGCGGCGAGTCGAAAACCGCGGCGGCTCCTTCTCCTTACTCCGGCGAGCTCTAGCGGCGCAACCACGGCGGCTCAAGCGAGGTGAGTTAGGGCTACGGGTGCGCAATGAAGTGGCGGTCCCGACACGGGTGGCAGTGCAATAAATATGGCCCTCGGCGTCCGTGAAACGCACGAAAACCGAGGCCCACTCCGTTGCGGCGGCGGAGTCCGGCGGCGACTTGGATTGGGTGACGTGGCTCAACCACAGCCGTTGGATCAAGATCCAACGGTGCGGGGGTTTGGGCTCGGAGTGCAGCTCGGCGGTAGCTGGCTCGGTTGGGCTCGGGCTCGGGTGACGTGGCTCAATCGTGGCCGTTGGATCATAATCCAACGGTCACGCGGTTAGGGCTCGGCCGAGTGGGTTCGGTCGAGTCACGTGGCTCGGGTCGGACTCGAGTCCGACTCGGGTTCGACTCGGTCGGATGAACAGAACTTGACCCGACTCGATTTTCCAGCGATTTAATATTTAAAATAATTTCCAGTAATTCATTTAATTCAAGAAAAATAGCAAAATACTCAAAAAAATTCCAGAAAAATTCTGGAAAATATTTTGGGGCATTTGGGACTCAAATAAAATATTTCCAACAAAACTTTATTTGAAAATTTAATTTCTTTAATTATTTCAATATGGAATAAATTCAAATTAAATCCAAATAAATCCAAATAAATTCCAGAAAATTCCAAAAATTCACAAATGTGCAAAATAATATTTAATTTCATGAAAAGCAAAAATTGGGGTGTTACATAATATCTCTACAAGATAAAATTCGTAAATAGGATTCTAGGATATGCATTCATTAAGATTAAAATCTTGCATCATGATTATTATCCATTGTTCATCCCATCACAACATGTACTCAACATAATACCACAGTTTTACACTTTTCTTCTATTGGATCAATGGTTTCCAACAATTAACAACACTACCAAAGCATCAATATCAATTCCTTGCATAATCATCAATCAATAACATTGCTTTTAGCTACCTTACACATAGGTTGCAACAAAATTGTCACTACACAACATACTCCAACTATTAAATTACATTTAATAAGTTAGATCAGCACAATGTTCTTAACAACATCATTAACAATAAGTCTTATGTCTTCTCAATTGATATCAATAATAACATTGTAGAGACACAACTGCATACTTCCAAATATACTAGTAGTTTGCAACAGCGTAAATAGCAACTCTAATCAACTTCCAAATTAAAGTCACTAGTCAACACGATTAAATTTCTCTATTAATCCATTAGATTAGAACGTCTTTAAACAACAAGCAAGGTTGCTTTAACGATAATAGCAGTCTACATCATCTTAATGTTTAATTATGCATCAGGGTTTAAAACTTTAAACATAATCGAGGATCAAAAGCACTTTTTAAGAAAGGCAACAGGTTCTAAGCATGTACATTAACCCATTTAATCATTCTCGCTACAGAGTAAACTACAACACTAGTAGTCTATTTATTCTCCAGCTAGAGATGATAATCACATTGAATTGATTCAACTCAATAATTTAACTTAGCAACACATCATTCCATAGACCACATTGTTACCTACTACATAGCACGGACATAAACTTTTATAAACACCTTCATGGGCATGAACTCTTGGCAAACAGGATGCAACTCAACTTTTAAAGATAACCACAACTCAAGAACCAGAACGAACACCGATAGAAAATTTCTCCTTTCCAGGCAAGGAAGAAAAACAAAACTCCAACAGAAATGCAGGAGAGCTCAACTCTCAAATTCCCAAATTTGCCCACAAAACTCTTCAGGAAATCTCAAGATCTATACTTCCAAGAAGGAAGAAGGATGCACCAGGGAAAATCAAATGTTCATTAAATCTTTTCCGATAGAGATTCAAACTTAGCTTCCCCCAATCTTAAAGTCTGCACAAGGGGAAACTCCAACACTTTTCTTAAATAGGGAGAACAACAACCACAAAAGCTTCCTCCCTAAGGCAATCCACAATACTCAACAAAACCGGATGTCAAAGCAAAAATTGCGACCAAAAGACGCGCAACATAAACTCTTCTTCTTTGTCTTCACCCAAGGAAGACAAAACCACAAACCGCCTATGGAACAATCCGCGAAAACCCAATACTAAACACTTTTCTTTTGATTTTAATCGACTAAAACCAAGAAAATCAACTAAACTGACCGTCGGGACGGTAAAGAACATATGAAGGAATCCACCACCAAACTGTTCTATTTGACTCCAGTCAACTACCTGATCTACGACAGAAAGGGTAAGCACTCTTCTCCTACAGGGGTTAATAGTTCTTCGGTAATGGCGCTAACCGGCCACACCGTCAAACCACACCCTTACTATAAACAAAAAGAGGTGACCGAAACCCTTCGGCATCACAACCCCACTATAACACAAGTAACAAGAACAATTCAATCATTTATCTCATAGACATAGCAACATGCATTATCAAATGAAGGATTCAACATCAAAGCTTAAATACAACATTTAAGCGTAAAGAAACGATACCCATACCCTTTCCTACTGTGCATCCATTGTGTGTCAAATTTTAGATTAGTTATACTACTTTTGTAAGTTTTAATGTTGCTATCCTATGAAAAAATTTTAGTTAAGACCTAAGCTATGTTTCTAAGTTATTCCACATCACATTTTAGTTGTACCCTATAGCATGACACTAAAAATACACATTCCAAGGACCTACAGCCCGCTCTTATACCAACTGTAACACCCCGGCATTTAATATGCCCGAATGCTACCAAACATAGACTAAGCAACGTCTAAATACCATAATTACCAGTAAATTACAGCAAAGAAACAAATGCTAATACCGAAAATTTCGGCAGCATCTCCTTTGTTTTTCCATGATTTGGAGCAACAACAAAGTATCACAAGTTATATCATAATGGAAAGCATCTAAAACAGCAATAACATGTGACATAGCAACAATATAAGTCCATGATAAAGCATTCAACCACTTCATGAGCTAAACGAATCAAATAGTAAGACCGAGCACACAGTTAAGCAATTCTCCAAGTTTCATGGCAATACTTTCATTATCATGACACCAAATGATAACACTGTCTAATTTGTGTGGAGCTACGTGTAGATGTGTAGCTAAACCCTTTTTTTTCCCGCATGCCGGTTTCATGGTACCTAAGAAAAAAAACATAAACACAAGCGTGAGTTCATCACTCAGCAAGTATATTGCAATGGAACAAGAAAATACATTTCACTACCTTCATCACAACTTTTCACATACAACATCATACACATCTCATATTCATAGAGTAAGCATATCATTGACATCATCATAAATGTGACACTACGGTATGGTGTGACATTATAGAATGTGAAATTAGAGATTAAAATCTTTCGGCTTGAGGTTTACTCGCGTTTTTGGGCCTTTTGAAGTGATGTGTCACCACGGAGTGTCGTAACCTTTTAAATGGTGCATGTTAAGGTCAAAAACTTTATGAAATATGGTATGGGAGGTTAAAACCATAAGGTATGGAGGTTAATAGCGTTTCCGGGCCGTTTCAGGGGTTTTGGGCCTTTCCGGGGGAGTTTGGGCCTAAGGGAAAGGTCCGTGGGCTTTGGTGGGATGGTGTTCGAGTCCATTTAGGGTAGGAGTCCTGTTTGAGGGGCCTCCTCCTGCCCTTTTGGGCGTCCTCCCCCTGCCCCTTGCGCCTCCAAGTGCCCTAGCCGCCTCCCACACCTCCCCACCTCCTCCTCTTCCTTGCGCCCCCTTTGCCCCCATTGCTCTCCACCTCTCCACCACCTCTCCTCCACCCCCTTGCTGCCCTAGGGTGGCCTCCCCACCCCTGCATCCTCATGGATCCATCCGAGGAGCGAGGAGCGAGGTCCGAGGAGCGAGGAGCGAGGAGCGAGGAGATCTAGGTACTGTTCTCCTTTAAACAAAGGAGATGCTGCCAAAATCTCGGTTGTTGCTCCTTTAATTCATGTTAAAACAAAGGAGTTGCTGCTGAAATCTCGGTTTTTAGCATATGCGCCTTTGCTGGAATTTTATGTTAAATGTGGTATTTAGATGTTGTTTAGCTTATGTTTGGTAGCATTCAGGCATATTAAATGCCGGGGTGTTACAATTGGTATCAGAGCGGGCTGTAGGTCCATGGAATATGTATTTTTAGTGTCATACCTTTGGTTGCATCTAAAATATGATGTGGAATAACTTAGAAACATGGCTTAGGTCTTAACTAAAATTTTGTTATAGGATAGCAACATTAAAACTTGCTAAAGTGGTATAACTAATCTAAAATTTGACACACTTGGATGCACAGTAGGAAAGGGTATCGTTTCCTTACGCTTAAATGTTGTATTTAAGCTTTGTTGTTGAATGCTTCATTTGACAATGCATGATGCTATGTCAATGAGATAAATGATTGAATTGTTCCTGTTGTGGTGATAAAAGTGGGGTTTTGATGCCGAAGGGTTTCGGTCACCTCTTTTTGTTCATAGTAAGGGTGAGGTTTGACGGTGTGGCCGGTTAGCGCCATCACCGAAGAACTATTAACCCCTGTAGGAGAAGAGTGCTTATCCTTTCTGTCCTTGATCGGGTAGTTGACTGGAGTCAAATAGAAGAGTTGATGGTGGTTTCCTTCGGATGTTCTTTATCGTTCCGTGGTCGGTCTTGGTTGGTTTTCTTGGTTTTAGTTGATGGAAACCAAAAGAAAAGTGTTTGGTATTGGATTTTCGCGGATCGTTCCGTATGCGGTGTGTGGTTTTTGTCTTCCTTGGTTGAAGACAAAGAAGAGGAGTCTAGTGTTGCGCTTCTTTTGGGCGCCTTCCCAGTTTTGATGCCTAGTTTGTTGATTGCTTTATGGGGAAGAAGCATTCAAATTTATTTCTGTGTTTGTCTTTCTCCGAGGATAAAGGAGTTATTGCGGAGTTGTGCCATACACGGCTGTTAGGACTGAAGTTACGTGGCTTTGTAGGAGTAAGTGGTGTTTGATTTCGTTATTTTGCTGGTTTAAGAAATCATCTTTGAAGAACCCTTCTTGTTTCGTGAAAGTTTGGGGTTTGGTGTTAAGGTTTTAATTGCAAAGGTTTAATTGAGCGCTTGGTTCCCTTTCGAGAAAATTGTCTTTCAACCAATTTCCTCTAAGGGAGTCCTTGGGATTTAAAAGTGTTTTGGAGAATTCCTTTTGCATGACCAAGTTTGGGTTTGTGTCATTGCAATTTTGAGAGTCAAGTTTCCTTATGAATTTGGGCTGAGTTTTAAAACTAAAATGCTGCAAACAAGTGAGTAGTCTTTTGACTGAAATCGTTGTCCCTAGTAAGAATTGTTGTTTAGCATGTCATGTAGCATGTACCAATGTGATTTATGGGATGATGCATTGTTAAGTTAATTTGTGAGTTGAAACAATTCAATGTGATTATCATCTCTAGCTTGAGAATAAATAGACTACTAGTGTTGTAGTTTACTCTGTAGCGGGAATGATTAAATGGGTTGATGTACATGCTTAGAATCTGTTGCCTTGCTTTAAAAGTGCTTATGATCCTTGTTAATGTTTAAAGTTTTAAACCCCGATGCATAGTTAAAACTTTAAGATGATGTAGACTGCTGTTATTGATAAAGAAACCTTCTTTGGTTGTTTAAAGATGTTCTAATCTAATGAATTAATAGAGAAATTTAATCGTGTTGCCTAGCGACTTTAATTTGGATGTTGATTAGAGTTGCTATTTACGTTGTTGCAAACTACTAGTATATTTGGAGGTATGCGATTGTGTCTCTACAATGCTAGTAATCGATATATCAATTGAGAAGACATAAGACTTATTGTTAATGATGTTGTTAAAGGCGTGTTAATGCTAGTATTCAATCTATTTTAAATAGTTGGAGTATGTTGTGTGGTGGTAATTTTGTTATCGCCTATGTATAGGAGTAGTTAAAAGTAATGTTGTTGGTTGATGGTTATGCCCATTTGTTGATTTTGATGACTAAGTAGTAGTGGTAGCTGTTTAGATTACTCGTTGGAAAACCATGGTTAAAATAGAGGAAATTTTTAACATGTTGCGATGGAGTGAGCTTTGGATAATTAACATGATGAATGATGTTATCCTTAATGAAAGTATAAATTAGACTCTCCCTTACGAATTCTTCCTCATGGAGATAATATGTACATGTTGAAGTCGTTGTCTAACAGAATAAGGTTCGGTTGTCGAGGCGTGAATATATAGGAGGTATGAAATTTATATGTTGATTTTCTTTGAAAGATTTGTTGAAGTCATTTTATTGGTTGAACAAGTTTCAATTGTCAAGATTTTGACGTATGGATAGTATAAAATTGGTAGGTTGACCATGCTCAAGTATTTGTTGAAGTATTATGTTTCAAATTTAGAATAAGAAATATTATGATTCGGTGATCCGTGGGGATCATGTCAATGTAGTCTTGGTTGGGTGCCTTCTTGATAAGCATCATAAACCCTTATTAAAAGTGTTGGGAATGGTAACTAGAGGAAGAATTTGTTGTGAAGCTTTTGGTTGAATTGTGTTGGGGCTCCTCGGGAGTAAAGTGATTATTAAAGTCTTTTAATGAAAAGCGTAGTGGAGTTCTAGAGATGGTTCTTTTTATCTTGAGCTTGTGTTTAAAAGCTTTTGGATTGGTTTGGTTGTTTGCCATTTTGGTTGAAGGGTTTTCGGTCAAGGTGTTCCTTATCTTTGTGTTTGAGAGTTTCCCCAAAACTCGTAATGTTTGGTGTCGACCTTTGGTTTTGGCGAATTTGTTTAGTTCGTGTTGTGAGTTTGGATTTACATCCAAAAGTTTTTGAGTCAATCGCGCTTCTTTCAGATTCGACCTTTGAATTATCTTTGGAAATAATTTTAAAAGGAAGCAGATGGTCATAAAGGGTTGTGTTGGAAACTTTTGAGTTAAGCCCTTGATGTGTAACTCTATTTGGCTAGAGTTGGAGTCATTTGGAAAATGTGTCTGGTGTGCGGGTGTTTCACAAGTCTGGATTATTATGAATGTTTCATAAGTGAATTTGGCTAGAGAAGAGTTTTCTTTTGGGATTGAGTTTCCCTCTCTTTTGATAAAATTTATGGCAGTTGTTTGTGCAGATGTCTAACTTTGGAGTCAATGTTCTTTTCCAAAATGTTGATTTTGGTTAAAATACGATGTTTTGCAAAGTTTAGCTATCTATCGTTGGTGGGTTCTGATTTGATGTGGTGCCTTACTGTTAACTATGCTGCCGTCATAGTTTATATGAATTAGCGCAACTCTCGATGTTATTCGAGATTTATTCATGTGATACCGAGGAAGAAGTCGTCATGTGAATGACTTTTCGGTAGTGTGGTTACATGATGAAGGAATGGTGAAAAGTAAACATGACATCGTTTTTACTTGTTAAATGATAAAAGAGTCGTTGAGCCAGGTCGGTGAGAAAGTCATATATGGAGATATGACTAATCCGGAGTGCTCCTGAAGAGTGTGCATTTATGTCATGAAACGAGATTTCCCTTGCTTTCTAGTATGAAAAGAAGCAATGAAGAATTTCTGGTATGTTGGTTGTGATGTAGGGGATTTATGCTTCCTTTGTGATTTGGCTTGGATGTTGCCGAATTCTTTCCAAAATGGTTGTTAACGCTTTGGGTTTGAGTTGTTGTGTGTACACTTGGGCTTGATAGCTAAGTGTTTTTGTGTGAGGGTGAGTGTAACACCCCGGCATTTAATATGCCTGAATGCTACCAAACATAAGCTAAACAACATCTAAATACCACAATTTATCATAAATTACAGCAAAGGAGCAAATGCTACAAATCGAAATTTCGGCAGCATCTCCTTTGTTTTAACATGAATTAACACAATGTCAATATCATGGCAAGATATATCATAGCACACGACATCTAAATCATCAACATAAATGGATTTATCATCAAATTACGCCAATAATACCATGCTCAACCACTTCATAAGCTATAACGAAGCAAATAAGGAATCACAAGCATGCTAAATTAAACCATACATTAAGTTTATGGCACAACCCTTAATATCATGTCTCCAAGTGATTAATCATAGACTATGATTGTGGAGCTACGTGTAGAAGTGTAGCTAAACCCCTTTTTCCCGCATGCCGATCTCAAAGTACCTAAAAACCACATAAAACACAAGCGTGAGTTCATCACTCAGCAAGTATATTGCAATGGAACAAAAGAACAACTTACATTGCAACAACACACAACATGTTTATCATCTCATTCATAATCACATATCTTTATCATCATCATCATGAATGCAATGCGATGCGATGCTCATATCTCCTTGGAAACTCATACCGGTATGGTTGAGTACACACCCGTCGGTGTGCACCCTCTTCCCCCCTTCCATCCCGAAGATGGAGGGTGCCTACTCCTCGCTTCCAAACACCACGTGGATGGAATCACGATGTAGGACTTACTAGATGGCTCTCCGGATTAGTCATATCTTTCTCACCGGCCTTCCCGGAGTAGTTATGACTTTCTCACCGCCCGGGCCATGTAACATGTCATGTATGCAATTATGCCAACATCACATTTATCTCACATATTAACACATGGCATCATAACATACTAAACATGCACATCATATCATTGGAAATCATTAAAGCATGGCAAGTGATCAAATATCATGTAGTCAATTCAATCTATACTCAACAAGCAACCTACAAATTGCTATCCATCACAACACACTTGCCTCAACCACGGGCAACGGATTGGCGGGAAGTAGAGGGCACTCCCGGGGTCGCACCACCTGCACATAGGTACCACACGCTCACAAACACAACCACAAAACAGTACGCAAACCCTCATCTACCCCGACATTGCCATCTACTCGCAAAACCTAAAAACAGAGGTTCTGCCCCGGCGGGACAGCAGCCTTGCAAAAGGCATAACTTGGGTTCTGGGACTCCGAATAAATTAAACGAGTACATCCTCGCGTAGCTTAGGAAATTTCCCAACTTTCTCTAGGTATATGAAAAGACTGATTCGGACTCTAAAGTCGTCTAATCTACAGATTACCGTGATCTGTTCCAATTACGTCACAGATTTTAACACGCTCGGTAAAACAGCCATAACTTTCAAACGGTTGGGCGGAATTTAACGTACTTTATATCCACGGAAATATAATTAAATTATATACAACTTCTTTAACATCCGTACGGACAGACTCGGATTCTAAATCGACGAAAACTCAAACCCTAGCCCGACTGCTCATGCTGTCCCAAAACAGTAACGTGGCAACATCTAGATCTAATCCAAATTACTCCAATCCAGCACCACCAATTGATCTAAAAACTTGATAAACACCCTAAGAACAGTACCTAGATCAATCCCAGGGAACCCCATGATCATACCTTTGCCCGACACACGAAAACTCCAATGGATCTCCTCGCTCCTCGCTCCTCGGACGGATCCACGAGGATGCAAGGGTGGGGAGGACACCCTAGGGCAGCAAGGGGGTGGAGGAGAGGTGGAGAGCAAAAGGGCAAGGGAGGGGAGGGGCGCACGGCCACCAAGGGGGGAGGGAGAGGGGAGGTGGCGGCTGGGGCCAAGGGGTGGGGGCGCACCAAGGGCAGGGGAGCCCCCTTTTACCAGCCCCTAATCTGAATCCTAGTCCTAAATGGACTCTTAATCCATCCCACCAAAGCCCACAACCCCCCCTTTAAGGCCCAAAATCCGCCGGGAAGACCCAAAACCCCGGAAACGGCCCGGAAACGTTATTAACCTCCAAATCCTATGGTTTTAACCTTATTTCCACACCTCATACTATTTTTGACCGTATCATGCACGTTAAATAAGGTTACGACACTCCGTGGTGTCACAACACTTCAAACGGCCCAAAAACGAGAGTAAACCTCAAGCCAAAAGGTTTTAATCTCTAATTTCACATTCTAATAATGTCACACCATACCATAGTGTCACAGCGAGACCCTCTTAAGAAAGGAACCAATTGTGGTTTGGTAAGGTTTTACGATCCTAGCTTGGGGCTAGGTGTCGAACCTTTGTGGTATAAGGGTGGTTTGTGATGGAGGTTGATGATGTATGGGTTTAACCTTTACCAAGAGTAGCGATGGGTGGAAGTGAAGTTGACGGTAGTTCGGTGATATTTGTCCTGCCGTGACCAATTGTCGTCACTAGTTGTATTTGGATTTGAGTCTTGCCTGGGAGAAGATAGAATGAAATGTTAGCATGATCGTGTACCGGAAGGGCAAGTGTGCCTTAATGAGTTATTCCCCTCGATGGAAATTTTCGGGAATGTAGAGAGGTCGTTAAAGGAATTGTGACTTGCTTTGATTATGTCATGTTGAGTTTAATGAAGTGTGGTAGTCAGGTTGGTTGTGATAGTAGTGTGAAGTGTTTGCGAGCGTTTTGGGTTGATGAAGCCCTTTGTGGTTAAAACGCAGATTCTGTTTCGGAATTGAAGTGAAGGTCAAATTGTGAGTGGTTGCCCTTAGTTGAGCTAGACCAACACTTTTTCGCTAAGTGTTTGTTTTGGGAACTCGTTTGTCGTTTGTTCCGGTTTTTTTGTTTTGTCGTTGTGCGAATGTTTTGTGCTGCTGAGAAGCCTTTGTCCCTTGGGGACTTTGTTGTTGATTTTGGCGTCCTTCGGATTCGAGGTCGAATCTTGTTGAAGGCGGGAAGAATGTGACACTACGGTATGGTGTGACATTATAGAATGTGAAATTAGAGATTAAAATCTTTCGGCTTGAGGTTTACTCACGTTTTTGGGCCTTTTGAAGTGATGTGTCACCACGGAGTGTCGTAACCTTTTAAATGGTGCATGTTAAGGTCAAAAACTTTATGAAATATGGTATGGGAGGTTAAAACCATAAGGTATGGAGGTTAATAGCATTTCTGGGCCGTTTCAGGGGTTTTGGGCCTTTCCGGGGGAGTTTGGGCCTAAGGGAAAGGTCCGTGGGCTTTGGTGGGATGGTGTTCGAGTCCATTTAGGGTAGGAGTCCTGTTTGGGGGGCCTCCTCCTGCCCTTTTGGGCGTCCTCCCCCTGCCCCTTGCGCCCCCAAGTGCCCTAGCCGCCTCCCACACCTCCCCACCTCCTCCTCTTCCTTGCGCCCCCTTTGCCCCCATTGCTCTCCACCTCTCCACCTCTCCACCACCTCTCCTCCACCCCCTTGCTGCCCTAGGGTGTCCTCCCCACCCCTGCATCCTCATGGATCCATCCGAGGAGCGAGGAGCGAGGAGCGAGGTCCGAGGAGCGAGGAGCGAGGAGCGAGGAGCGAGGAGCGAGGAGATCTATTGGAGTTTTCATGCGTCGGGCAAAGGTATGACCATGGGAAACCTTGGGATTGATCTAGGTACTGTTCTAAGGGTGTTTATCAAGTTTTTAGATCAATTGGTGGTGCTGGATTTGAGTATATTGGATTAGATCTTGAAGTTGCAAGTTTATTTATCTGTTTTGGGACAGCATGAGCAGTCGACCTAGGGTTTGCGTTTTTGTCAATTTAGAATCCGAATCTTTCCGTACGGATGTTGAAGAAGTTGTAGATAATTTCATTATCTTTCAGTGGGTATAAAGAACGTTAAATTCTGCCCAGCCGTTTGAAAGTTATAGCTGTTTTACCGAGCGTGTTAAAATCTATGACGTAATTGGAACAGATCACGGTAATCTATAGATTAAACAACTTTAGATTCCGAATCAGTCTTTCCCTATACCTAGAGAAAGTTGGGAAATTTCCTAAGCTACGGGAGGATGTACTCGTTTAGTTGATTCGGAGTCCCAGAACTCAAGTTATGCCTTTTGCAAGGCTGCTGTCCCGACGGGATAGAACCTCTGTTTTTAGGTTTTGCGAGTAGTTGGCAATGTCGGGGTAGATGAGTGTTTGCGTACTGTTTTGTGGACATGATTGTGAGCGTGTGGTACCTATGTGCAGGTGGTGCGACCCCGGGAGTGCCTTCTACTTCCCGCCAATCCGTTGCCCGTGGTTGAGGCAAGTGTGTTGTGATGGATAGCGATTTCTAGGTTGCTTGTTGAGAATATATGGAATTGACTACATGATATATGATCACTTGCCATGCTTTTATGATTGCCAATGATATGATGAGCATGTTTATTATGTTATGATGCCATGTGTTAATATGTGAGTTAAACATGATGTTGGCATAATTGCATACATGACATGTTACATGGCCCGGGCGGTGAGAAAGTCATAACTAATCCGGGAAGGTCGGTGAGAAAGATATGACTAATCTGGAGAGCCAATGAGTAAGTCCTACATCGTGATTCCATTCACTGCGGTGAATGGAAGCGAGGAGTAGGCACCCTCCATCTTCGGGATGGAAGGGGGGAGAGGGTGCACACCGACGGGTGTGTACTCAACCATAACGGTATGAGTTTCCAAGGATCTGTTTTCAAAAAAAAAAAAGTTTCCAAGGAGACATGAGCATTGCATTACATTGCATACATAATGAGGATGATATTGTTAAGTGTTCATGAATGAGATGATATACATGATGGGAGATGTTATTGCCATGATATTGTTCTTGTTGTCCATTGCAATATGCTTGCTGAGTTTCGAACTCACGCTTGTGTTTTCTTGTTGTTTTAGGTACCATGAGAACGGCATGCGGGGAAGAGAAATAGTCACACGCCCACACGTAGCTTCACCATATTGATTCCACAAGTCATTCTATTAGTTTGATAATAAATTGCGTGTGATGCTCATTGATTTAAGGCTTAGCTTTGCTTTATGAGAGTTTTATTGTTCGTTTGACACTTAAAGACATTAAGTGCTTGATGATAGTCTTATATTGTCGTTAAGACTCTAATTATTGCTGTTTTAGATGTCTCTCATATTGCCTTATTGCTATACTGTTGTTGCTCCTTTAATTCATGTTAAAACAAAGGAGATGCTGCCGAAATCTCGGTTTTTAGCATATGCGCCTTTGTTGGAATTTTATGTTAAATGTGGTATTTAGATGTTGTTTAGCTTATGTTTGGTAGCATTCAGGCATATTAAATGCCGGGGTGTTACAATAAATCATCCTCATATAACATCCTCATATAATGCAATGCAATGTAATGCAATGCGATGCACATATCTTCTGGAAACTCATACCGGTATGGTTGAGTACACACCCGTCGGTGTGCACCCTCTCCCCCCTTCCATCCCGAAGATGGATGGTGCCTACTCCTCGCTTCCGTTCACCGTGGTGAATGGAATCACGATGTAAGACTTACTCATTGGCTCTCCGGAATAGTCATAACTTTCTCACCGACCTTCCCCGGACTAGTTATGACTTTCTCACCGCCCGGGCCATGTAACATGCCATGTATGCAATTATGCCAACATCATATTTACTTGTACATAAACACATGGCATCATAAAATAATAAACATGCTCATCATATCATTGGCAATCATTAAATCATGGCAAGTGATCATATCATATAGTCAATTTCATCTATTCTCAACAAGCAACCTACAAATCGCTATCCATTACAATACACTTGCCTCAACCACGAGCAACGGATTGGCGGGAAGTAGAAGGCACTCCCGCGGTCACACCACCTGCACATAGGTACCACACACTCACAATCATGTCCACAAAATAGTACGCAAACCCTCATCTACCCCGACATTGCCAACTACTCGCAAAACCTAAAAACAGAGGTTCTGTCCCGTCGGGACAGCAGCCTTCCAAAAGGCATAACTTGGGTTCTGGGACTCCGAATCAATTAAACGAGTACATCCTCGTGTAGCTTAGGAAATTTCACAACTTTTTCTAGGTATATGGAAAGACTGATTCGGACTCTAAAGTTGTTTAATCTACAAAATACCGTGAACTGTTCCAATCACGTCACAGATTTTAACACGCTCGGTAAAACAGCCATAAATTTCAAACGGCTGATAAGAATTTCGCGTTCTTTATACCCACAGAAAGATATTGAAATTATCTACAACTTCTTCGACAGGCGGCTGACCAAATTCAGACTCTAAATTAGCGAAAACCTAAACCCTAGGTCGACTGCTCATGCTGTCCAAAACAGAGAACGTGGCAACATCTAGATCTAATCCAATCTACTCAATTCTAGCACCACCAATTGATCTAGAAATATGATATTGATCCTTAGAACATTACCTAGCCCAACCCCAAGGAGTCCCATGGCCATACCTTCGCCCGACGCACGAAAACCCAATAGATCTCCTCCCGGATCGCTCCTCGCTCCTCGCTCCAACGGATGGATCCTCGAGGTGCAGGGGTGGGGAGGCTACCCTAGGGCAGGAAGGGGTGGAGGAGAGGTGGTGGAGAGGTGGGGAGCAAAGGGCAAGGGGAGGGGAGGCGCACGACCAAGTGGGGGGAAAAGAGAGGGGGGTGGCGGCTAGGGCTCAAGGGGGAGAGGTGGGGCGCACAAGGGCAGGATATGGACGCCTAAAGGTGCTGCGGGAGGCCCCCAACCAGGTCTCCTACTCCTATTTGGACTCAAACTCCATCCCACCAAAGCCCACGACCCTTTCCTTTAGGCCCAAACTCCCCCGGAAAGGCCCAAACTCCCGGAAATGGCTCGAAAACGCAAAATAAACCTCAAACCGTATGGTTTTAACCTCCAATTCCATATTTCATAATGTTTTTGACCTCAATATTCACATTTTATAAGGTCTCGGCATTCCGTAGTGTCACATTTATAAAAATAACTTTGGTTACTTGGTATGGAAATGATGAAACTGGTTAAGGTTGATAAATGCTTTACTTCAGAATTATTTGTGGAAGTTATTATTGTTATCACTGTTTTACTGCTTTCAATCTACTACCGTTATTTGTGAATGTTGCTTTACTGCAAATGAACCTCTTAGCCTACCCTTTGTAATAAGCCATGCATGTAGATTATTAGACTGCATCATGTGCATGACTTGCTGAGTGCTCTAAGTACTCACCCTTGCCACAACACAAAACATAAGCTGAGGAAGAATCAACACCAGCACTGGAGGAGGAGTTCTAGGAGGAGCCGATGAACAAGGGAGCGAGCCCAGTCAGTTGCCTGTGGCATATTGGTTGGCACCACACGTTTCTTTATTTTCGCTGCAAGTTTATTTATTTCAGACTTTGCCCCGCGAGGCGTACTTTTGTAACTTGACCAAAAGGTTGAGCAACCGGTTATATTTATCTTTAAATAAAGTATTTTACTATTTCATTGAGTATGATTGTGGTAATTACCGATGTTGAAACTGTGTGCACTAGCGTGATCCTGGACTAGTGCTGAACACACGGAGGGTTTTGATTTGCATATTCGGGTCCCGACAATTTTCAACTAAAATCTTTTCTCCGAAACTTCAACAACTATTCTTTGAGCCAAATGGTGATCAACTCAAGATCACACTAAGTTGTAAAACACATTTGCAACACTTCAAAACCATGCTCAAAGAATTTCAACGAAACTGCGATAAGTTTGCGAAAACACATTTCGCAAATGCCTCAAAGAATATATTTGCAAAAATGTATTAAGCAAATAAATCCCAAAGTCTATGAGATTAATCCTCTCAGCCATGTGATGGTCAAACCAAGACCAAAATAATCTTGCAAAAACCACGGTGCAAGATCACAAGCATTAGGATCCGGACTCATAGACCTCCCGTTTATTCGCACAACGAATTTTGCAAATAACAAACAAAACCTCAAGTCATGGGATATCTCCCTTTTGCAACACATGCAAATCCATAGCCTCATGTAATTATGATACTACGGGTTGGCATAACTTTAGAAAGTATGAATTCTGCAATTTGAACCCTACGGTATGGCGGTTTTGGGCCGTTTTCGGGTGATCGGGCCGTGGGGGAAACAATCTGGGCCGTCGGTGGGATGAATTGGGCCCATGTGGGGGTGTGCTAGGGCAGTACACCTGCTGTCCCTTCCCCCATGCGCCCCCATCTCTCCCCCTTTGAGCCGCCACCCCCACCTCCTCTCCCCAATCTTCCCCAAATCTCCCCACCTCTCCTCCTTTGCAAAACCGCACCTCCTCTCCACCCTTCTCCCCCTTACGGGTGCGCCCTAGACCTTCCCCTCGCTGCCACGTCGCGCTTTGGTGCTGTCCTCTCCGGTGGGAGGATCCGCGATGAGGAGGTCCGGTGGAAACGGCGCGTGGGAAGAGATCGGGTGGAGATCGCGTGGGGAAAAGTTCGTCAAATTCGTGGTTCTTCAAGAAGGTAATGGGGAAAACCTTTGGGATTGATTAGATGCTGTTTTAGTCAGGGATTTCTATGTTTTTAGATCAAGGGAGGTGCTGCCATGGGGTAGAATTGATGAAAACTTGGATTGTATTCACGTTCTGTTCGGGCAGATTTGGGAACCCGAACTAGGGCAGGCGTTTACGCAAATTTAAAGTTGGAATCTGGTCGTACGGACGTGGAAGAAGTTGTAGGTAATTTAATTATCTTTCCGTCGACATAAAGAACGTTAAATTCCGGTCAGCCGTTTGAAAGTTATGACTGTTTTACCGAGCGTGTTAAAATCTGTGACGTGATTGGAACAGATCACGGTATTTTGTAGATTAAACAACATTAGAGTCCGAATCAGTCTTTCCCTATAACTAGAAAATGTTGGGAAATTTCCTAAGCTACGCGAGGATGTACTTGTTTATTCAATTTGGAGTCCTAGAACAGAAGCTATGCCCATTGGAAGGCCGCTGTCCCGAAGGGACAGATTTGCTGTTTTCTGATTTTTAGGAGTTGTAAGCAAAGTCGGGGTAGTGGGATATTTGTGTGCTGTTTTGTGGACTCGATTTAAGTGTGTGGCACGTGTTTACAGGTGGTGTGCCTCAGGGAGTGCCCTCAATCTCTCATCACTCCGTTGCCCGTGGTTGAAGGCAAGTGTGTTGCGTGGATTGTATGATATACGTGTTGCTAGAATTGCTTGATAGTATTTGGAATAGACAACATGTTGTCTTGCCATGAATTACATGTTATAATTGATAGGATGCCCTTAGGCCATGATTTAAATGTTGTCGATGATATGGTGTCCTCATGCCATGATTAAAAATGCTTGTTGTTGATAAATGATTCACATGCCATGTTTTGAACGGTTACCGTCGATTGATGAATACGGTCCTACATGTTGTGATGCCATGTGTTGATATACAATATTTCTATTTATGTATACGTTGCTGTCCATTTTGCATACATGGCATATTTTCATGGTCGACCGGTGAGATAAGTCATAACTATTCCGGTAGGTCGGTGAGAACAGTTATGACTAGTCCGGGGCTATTCTGTTGAGTAAGTCCTACATCGTGATTCCATCACCGAGGTGAATGGAAGCGAGTGATAGGCACCCTCCATCTTCGGGATGGAAGGGGGAAAAGGGTGCATGCCGACGGGTGTGCACTCAACCATACCGGTATGAGTATTCCAGGAGACATGTGCATTGCATTGCATTGCATGAATGATATACATAAATGAAGATGTTTATGAGATAATGATGAGAGTACTCATGAGATGCTCATGAGATGATTATCATGGTGTTTTAAAGGATGTATATAATGTTAAATATGATGTGTTGTGATATAGCTGTGGAGACTGGAATTATGGTTTGTTGTCTTGCACCTTGTTTTTCATTACATTACATCTTGCTGAGTGATGAACTCACGCTTGTGTTTTATGTTGTTTGTTTATTTAGGTACAATGAAATCGGCGCGCGGGAAGGGAATTTAGCTACACTTCCTCACGTAGCACTTATAATCTAGATAATTCACCCATTTCTATGGAAACATGGCAATAAGTTATGTTGATTTTGGTGTATGGATATTATGTGTTGGTTTCCCTCATGTGTGTCATGTGGGTCTTTGGAGTGATTTGTTTTATCATCCTAGTCTTAGTAGATGCTTATTCCATGATTATCATTGCTTATTGTTATTCTAGTTGATGCTCATCTATTGTTGTCGATGCATATTGATATCTTGATTGATACATATATTGATATGATATTGTGATGTTCAAATTTATGCATAAACAAAGGAGATGCTGTCAAAATTTTCAATTATTCTAAATGATTACTTGCTGTAATTTACCTTAAACTATGGTATTAAATGTGTTATGGTCTATGTTTGGTGACATTCTGGGCTTAGTAAAAGCCGGGGTGTTACAGTAACACCAAATCAACTCAAGTGCTTGAGCATCCTCATTTTGCCACACAAGCAAAACGTAGCTCCAAGCAACTAAATCAAAACAACTCAAATGCATTAGCTCTCTAATTGCTACACACGCAATTTTCTATCTCCATGCAACAACTAAACCACAACCTTGATTGAGCTCTCTCCTTTTGCAACCCATGCAAATATAGCTCCAAGCAATACCATTTAAACTCATAAGGATTTTGGTTTGAAAACAAAAACATAAAGTTCAATGATTGCAACACATACAAAATATGAACTTCATGCGAAAACCAACGTATGAGCTCTTCCCACTTGCAACACATGCAAATCAGAGCAATCATACTAAAAGCCAAAGCATAAGCTTATCCTATTTGCAACACATGCAAATCAAAGCAATATGCCTAAACCCAACGCATTAGCTCATCCCATATGCAACAAATGCAAATCAGAGCTAATATGTGAAAAACCAAATGAGAAGAACACATTGAGCTCGAGTGACCGGATTGAGTTTATCACCATAAGATGAGGTTCAAACTAAAGACTCAACCCCTCTTAATAGTATGCATTAAATCTAGACACAAAGCTAGGAAACATCCTTAGCCTATCTAGTTATACCTTTACACCGCACGCGAGCGATCCCCTTTGGGGCCTTAATATCTTCAATCTTTTTCTTCCCCCGGGAACAACACCTCGCTCTCTCTCTTGAAGTCTTCATGATCTTCAATCATTATTTCTTCAAGATCATCACCCAAATCTACTTCTCTTTTTCGGGATCATCACCCGGCTATCTCATCATCTTGTTCATTACTTCTTCATGAACCTTATCATCTTTTCAACATTTGGACCTAATCCTATTTCACACAGCTCATAGAAAATGGTTAGTCCAAAATACATGGTTGTCTCAATCTTCTCTTGCACTCCATTAACCCATAATGGATGCCACTTATACGATTGAGCACAACCTAAATCAATTTAATGAATTTAAATATGTCTTGAGCACATGATGCAATTGATGCTTCATACTACTAAAGAACTCTCCATTTGTCCTTAATCGATCACAAGAACACCATCAACACATGATGAAATGTTCTTGATGATTAGAAGACAAATGAACTCAATTTAAACTTTCATTAAAATTGATGTGTTTCAATGTATTGATCCTTTATATATAGAGTGAAGAGTAGATCAATACTTACGAAACTTTAAGTTAAAGCTTGAACTCCTCCTAAATATGTGCATCCATGTAATATATGGATTGGGAAACATAATGCACATTTTGTGGTTAATATAATGGAGAATTCATACTTTAACTCGAATCCAAAGCATGCAATGAATAGTAGAAAAAATATGCATACTTACCTTCGATTTTCCATTTTCCATCCAAATATGAGACTATTGACAATAAGCTCAATAAACATGTTAGTTTCATCAAGATTAGATCTGTCATTAAACAAAGACTAAGCATTAATCTAAAACCAATCACCAAAACCAATGGAGCTTGAACTTACAATTTCCCCCTTTTTGGTGATTGATGGCAAATCAACTATTAGTTCCCTATTTGGATGAAAAACATTGCAAAGGGTTTTGAAGATTGAAAACGAATGAGACAATAAAGTTTTAAATTCATAAAACTTCTCTTTTGCATTAAACACTCCCTTAAACTCCCTCTTTTTTGGCAATAAAGTGAGGCTCCCCTTTTTGACAAATAAAGCAATTAAAATGCAAGGGAGATGGCTTTCATACTGTAACACCCCGGCATCTAGTATGCCCGAATGCTACCAAACATAGACTAAACATCAACTAAATACCATAAATGAAGACAAATTTCAGCAAAGGCACAAATGCTAAACACCGAAAATTCGGCAGCATCTCCTTTGTTTTATCACGATTTGAACTATAGCAATATCATCATAGCAAAATATTTCATAACATAAGACATCTAAAGCAGCAATATATAATGGATAAAACATCATCATAAACAATTAAACCAAAACCAACCACACAAACATCTATAGCTAAGCAAAGAGGATCAACAGCACATTAAAATTATTCCATACACCTAGTTCACGGCACTATTATTATGATCATGACTCAAGGTTGGTAAATGTGACTGGAACTACGTGAAGATGTGTAGCTAATGCCCTTTCCCACATGCCGGTGTCATGGTACCTAAAAAAACAACAACATAAACACAAGCGTGAGTTCATCACTCAGCAAGTATATTGCAATGGTACAAACAAAAAAAAACAATTACATGGCTACAACAACTCCCATAATGTATATCATCTCATTCATGTTCAACAAATCATTATCATCATCATTATGTATGCAATGCGATGCGATGCTCATATCTCCTTGCAAACTCATACCGGTATGGTTGAGTACACACCCGTCGGTGTGCACCCTCTCCCCCCTTCCATCTCGAAGATGGACGGTGCCTACTCCTCGCTTCCCCCACACCGCGGTGGATGGAATCATGACGTAGGACTTACTCATTGGCTCTCCGGAATAGTCATAACTTTCTCACCGACCTTCCCCGGACTAGTTAAGACTTTCTCACCGCCCGGGCCATGTATCATGTCATGTATGCAATCATGCCAACATCATAAATCACTTGTACTTTAACACATGGCATCATAACATAGTAAACATATTCCTCATATCATTGGCAATCATTAAAGCATAGCATGTGAACATAACATGTATTAAGTTTCAATCACAACCGATCTAGCAAACAATAACCCGCTACCCATTCCAATACACTTGCCTCCACCACGGGCGACGGATTGGCGAGAAGTAGAAGGCACTCCCAGGGGCACATCACCTGCACATAGGTACCACACACTCACAATAATTTCCTCAAAACAGTACACAAATCCTCATCTACCCCGACATTGCGAACTACTCGCAAAACCCGAAAACAGAGGTTCTGTCCCGTCGGGACAGCAGCCTTCCAAAAGGCATAACTCGGGTTCTAAGACTCCGAATAAATTAAACGAGTACATACACGCGTAGCTTAGGAAATTTCCTAACTTTTTCTAGGTATAAGGAAAAGCTGATTCGGACTCTAAAGTTGTTTTATCTACAAAATACCGTGATCTATTCCAATCACGTCACAGATTTTAACACGCTCGGTAAAACAGCCATAACTTTCAAACGGCTGATCGGAATTTCGCGTTCTTTATACCCACGGAAATATATTGAAATTACCTACAACTTCTTCAACAGGCGGCCGTCCAGATTCGGTGTCTAAATTGGCGAAAAACCAAACACTAGGTCGACTGCTCATGCTGTCCAAAACAGAGAACGTGGCAACTTCTAGATCTAATCTAATCTACTCAATTCAGCACCACCAATTGATCTAAAAACATGATAATGACCCTAAGAACAGTACCTAGACCAATCCCAAGGAGTCCCATGGCCATACCTTCGCCCAACGCACGAAAACCCAATAGATCTCCTCCCGGTTCGCGCGATCCTTTTCCTCGCTCCAAATCCACCGGATCTCCTCGTCGCGGAGCGCTCCAATGGATGGATCTTCGAGGTGCTGAGGTGAGGATCTCCCCTAGGGGCAGCAAGGGAGGTGGAGAGGGGAGGAGAGGGGTGGTGGCGCCATGGGGGAAGATGGAGAGCAAGGGGAAGGGTGGAGGCGCATGGGGGGCTAGGGGGTGGCGGCTAGGGTTGGGAGAGGGAGTTTGGGGCGCACCAAGGGGTGGGGGCCATATTTGGCTGCCCAAAAGTACCCCCCTTCGGCCCAAACCCTTCCACCGGAGGCCCAACTCAACCCCCAAGGCCCAAAGTCCCCTGGAGAGGCCCAAAACACCCGAAAACGGCCCAAAAACACGCTATAAACGGCATAACGTAAAGTTTTAACCTCTATTTACATATTTTATAATGTTTTGACCTCAACATCCACATTTTATAAGATTACGACACTTCGTGGTGTCACATTCTCCCCCCTTCAACAGGATTCGACACCGAATCCGAGACACGCCACTTCGCAAACAACCAAATCGAAGGGAGCTATGGTTCACGCCTTAGAACCCGCTTAAAATCCCCTACGATTTGCACTAGCCTGCACTCAGAAGCAAGGAGCTAAGGATCAAAGACTGACAGCTCTAAAGATAACTCATATTCAAAACTTGCCAGAATTCTTACTCCACTTTGAAACACCGAGTACAAACATAAGGATTCAGAACGTCCCAAGCAAAAGGATAACTTCCTAAGCTGACAATGAATGGAAACGGTCACATATTCCTCATTTTTATGCATTCCTTGGCACTAAAGTTCCCGATCCCTTTAACCGATGTTTCTCCTCAGAAGAACACGGCACCAACCTCTAGAACCCTCTTCAGCTCCCACGCACAGAAGTGCTTTCACATCTCAACCTCTCTACTGTGGTTCGTCGTATTCTAGGCAGCCTTGAACCAAGCAAGACACAACACTCCAAGACTACCAACTGCTTGAACAATCGGCTAACACCTTGCAAAAGATTGACCTTTTACAAAAGACCATTACCCACCACTACCACCGAAGGAAAAACCTACTTTATAACCAGGGTCCTTAAAACCTGCAAAAACAATATCAACCGAGCAATCCACATTGGTTGACACAACTCGCTCAGAGCTCGGCGACAAAAGATCCAATACACTTCGAAAAGGAAAAGCAATTACTAGCAACCACCAAGTGGTCCACTAATAATTTAATCAACCCTACCGAGGGACACATCAATGACACAAGTCTCCAAGAAGGTTTGAATTGAGTCCTACACAACCTTCCTTTACTCTTCACTTCCAAACTAGTTACGATCAACCACTAGCAACGCTTAATATCTTAGGTCATTACAAACCCACACTAGATTCCTCTTGCTAAGAAAGTTGAGCCCTCGCATTCTTCCTTTCAAAGAATCGGAACAATGGTACAATCATTGAGTAAGCTCAACCAAGACCCATGAACCCAAAATAATCCACATCCAACAACTCGAATTCCAAGGCGCTAAAAGCCACATTGGAAAGAGTTCGGCAATAACCAAAGAGTACTCATGTCATTTTTCTAAGACAAATCGCAAAGAAAACTCAAACCTCTAACACCACAGCCAAAACACCACAAATTATTCATTCTTTCTTTTCATACTAGGAAGAAATGGAAATCTCGATACATGACAAGAATGCACACTTTTCAAGAGCACTCCGGATTAGTCATATATCCATATATGACTTTCTCACCGACCTGGCTCACCGACTCATTTATCATTGAACATTTATAAACGATGCCATGCTTCGTTTTCACCATTCACTCATCATGTAACAACAATACTGAAAAGTCATTCACCAAAAGACTTCTTCCTCGGTATCACATGATTGAAACACACATAACATTGACGGCTGCGCTAAATCATATAGACTATGACTGCAACACCGTTAGCTGGAACACACCACGTCATGTCAGAACCCACCATTTCTCGAAAGCTAAACTTGCAAAACCTCACATTTTAACCAAAATCAGCATTTTGGAAAAGAACATCGACTCCAAAGTTAAACATCAGCACACACAACCACCACAAATGTTCTCAACAAGAAAGGGAAACTCATTTCCAAGAAGGGAACACTTCACTAACAAAATCACTGATGAAACATTAATAAAATCCACCCTTTTGAAACACTTGCAAACACCACACACATTTTCCAAATAACTCCAATTCTAGCAAAAAGAGTCACAAATTAAATCCCAAGAAACTCCAACACAACCCACTATGTCCAACTGCTTCCTTTAAAATTTATTCCCAAAGAAAATTCAGGGCGAACGTGAAGGAGCGCGATCCACTTAAAACTTTTGGGTGTCAATCCATACTCATAGCACAACTAAACAAATGGGCCAAACCCAAAGATCAACACCAATCCCTACGAGTTTAGGGAAACTCTGACACACAACATAAAAAAACGCCTTGATCGAAAGCATTTGACCAAGATAGCAAACAACCAAACCAGTCCAAAAGGTTTTAAACACAAGCTCAGCATGAAACCCTATACTTATCTTTTAAACATTCAATATTCACTATTTACTCATCGAGAAACCCTCAGGTTACAACAAGAGCTACAAAACAAATTCTTTCTCTTATTACCTTTCCCAATACTTATAAATAGAGTTTATGATGCTTATCCAAAGACATCCAACGAAGACTACGTCAACAAGATCCCCACGGACCAACATATCATATAACATCATATTCTAGATTGAAACAAATGCTCCAACAAATCTTTCAGCATGATCAACCAATGAATTTCATACCACCTATATGTAAACGTCTCGACAATCGAAACTTATTCAGTTAACAAGCGACTTCAACATGTAAATATTATCTCCACAGGGAAGAATTCGTAAGTGAGATTAAGTTATACTTTCATTAAGGATAAAATCATTCATCATGTTAATTATCCAAAGCTCACTCCATCGCAACATGTTAAAATTTTCCTCTACTTTAACCATGGTTTTCCAACGAGTAATATAAACAGTTACCACCACTACTTAGTCATCAATAACAACAAATAGGCATAATCATCAACCAACAACATTACTTTTAGCTACCCTATACATAGGTGATAACAAAATTACCACCACACAACATACTCCAACTATTTAAAATAGATTGAATACTAGCATTAACACTGCCCTTAACAACATCATTAACAATAAGTCGTATGTCTTCTCAATTGATATCAATACTAGCATTGTAGAGACACAACTGCATACTTCCAAATATACTAGTAGTTTGCAACAACATAAATGGCAACTCTAATCAACTTCCGAGTTAAAGTCACTAGTCAATACGATTAAATTTCTCTATTAACATGTAAAATTAGAGCATCTTTAACAACCAGCAAAGTTTCTTTAACAATATCAGCAGTCTACATCATCTTAATGTTTTAACCATGCATCAGGGTTTAAACTTTAAACATAATCGGGGGTCATAAGCACTTTTAAAGCAAAGCTACCGATTCTAAGCATGCACATTAATACCTTTAATCATTCTCGCTATAGAGTAATCTACAACACTAGAAGTTCATTTAATCTTAAGCTAAACACAAATATTACATTTAACTAATTCAACTCACTAATTAACTTAAGAACAAATCATTTCCTTAAACCACATTGTTACATACTACATGACATGCTAAACAACCATTTTCACTTTTGACAAACATGATGCAACTCCACTTTTAAAGATAACCACAACTCAAGAACCAGAACGAACACCGATAGACAATTTCTCCTTTTCCAGGCAAGGAAGAAAAACAAAACTCCAACAGAAATACAGGAGAGCTCAACTCTCAAATTCCCAAATTTGCCCACAAAACTCTTAAGAAATCTCAAGATCTATACTTCCAACAAGTAAGAAGGATGCACTAGGGAAAACCAAATGTTCAACCAAACCTTTTCCGATAAAGTTTCAAAACTTAGCTCCACCCAACCTAAGGTCGGCACTAGGAGAACTTCAACTCTTTTCTTAGATAGGGAGGACAACAACCACATATGTTACCTCCCTAAGACAATCCACAATAACCAGCAAAACCGGGTGTCAAAGCAAAAATTAATAGCGACCAACAGAAGCGCAACACTAGACTCTTCTTCTTCGTCTTCAACCAAGGAAGACAAAACCACATACCGCATACGGAACAATCCGCGAAAATCCAAGACCAAACACTTTTCTTTTGATTTCAATCGACTAAAAAAACAAGAAGACCAACCAAAATTGACCGTCGGAACGGTGGAAAGCATCCGAAGGATACCACCGTCAACTCTTCTATTTGTCTCCAGCCAACTACCCGATCTACGATAGAAAAGGTAAGCACTCTTTCCCCACAAGGGATTCATAGTTCTTCGGTGATGACTTTAACCGGCCATACCGTCAAACCACACCCTTTCTATTAACAAAGTGGTGACCGAAACCCTTTGGCACCACAACCCCACTTTATCACCACAACAAGCACAATTCAAACATTTATCTCATTATCAAATGAAGCATTTAACATCATAGCTTAAATACAACATTTAAGCGTAAAGAAATGATACCCATACCCTTCCTACTGTGCATCCATGTGTGTCAAATTTTAGATTAGTTATACCACTTTTGCAAGTTTTAATGTTGCTATCCTATGACAAAATTTTAGATAGAACCTAAGCCATGTTTCTAAGCTATTCCACATCATATTTTAGTTGCAACCTAAGGTATGACACTAAAAATACATATTCCAAGGACCTACAACCCACTCTGATACCAACTGTAACACCCCGGCATCTAGTATGCCCGAATGCTACCAAACATAGACTAAACATCAACTAAATACCATAAATGAAGACAAATTTCAGCAAAGGCACAAATGCTAAACACCGAAAATTCGGCAGCATCTCCTTTGTTTTATCACGATTTGAACTATAGCAATATCATCATAGCAAAATATTTCATAACATAAGACATCTAAAGCAGCAATATATAATGGATAAAACATCATCATAAACAATTAAACCAAAACCAACCACACAAACATCTATAGCTAAGCAAAGAGGATCAACAGCACATTAAAATTATTCCATACACCTAGTTCACGGCACTATTATTATGATCATGACTCAAGGTTGGTAAATGTGACTGGAACTACATGAAGATGTGTAGCTAATGCCCTTTCCCACATGCCGGTGTCATGGTACCTAAAAAAACAACAACATAAACACAAGCGTGAGTTCATCACTCAGCAAGTATATTGCAATGGTACAAACAAAAAAAAACAATTACATGGCTACAACAACTCCCATAATGTATATCATCTCATTCATGTTCAACAAATCAATATCATCATCATTATGTATGCAATGCGATGCGATGCGATGCGATGCGATGCTCATATCTCCTTGGAAACTCATACCGGTATGGTTGAGTACACACCCGTCGGTGTGCACCCTCTCCCCCCTTCCATCCCGAAGATGGAGGGTGCCTACTCCTCGCTTCCCCCACACCGCGGTGGATGGAATCATGATGTAGGACTTACTCATTGGCTCTCCAGAATAGTCATAACTTTCTCACCGACCATCCCCGGACTAGTTATGACTTTCTCACCGCCCGGGCCATGTATCATGTCATGTATGCAATCATGCCAACATCATAAATCACTTGTACTTTAACACATGGCATCATAACATAGTAAACATATTCCTCATATCATTGGCAATCATTAAAGCATAGCATGTGAACATAACATGTATTAAGTTTCAATCACAACCGATCTAGCAAACAATAACCCGCTACCCATTCCAATACACTTGCCTCCACCACGGGCGACGGATTGGCGAGAAGTAGAAGGCACTCCCGGGGGCACACCACCTGCACATAGGTACCACACACTCACAATCATTTCCTCAAAACAGTACGCAAATCCTCATCTACCCTGACATTGCCAACTACTCGCAAAACCCGAAAACAGAGGTTCTGTCCCGTCAGGACAGTAGCCTTCCAAAAGGCATAACTCGGGTTCTAAGACTCCGAATAAATTAAACGAGTACATCCTCGCGTAGCTTAGGAAATTTCCTAACTTTTTCTAGGTATAAGGAAAAGCTGATTCGGAATCTAAAGTTGTTTAATCTACAAAATACCGTGATCTGTTCCAATCACGTCACAGATTTTGACACGCTCGGTAAAACAGCCATAACATTCAAACGGCTGATCGGAATTTTGCGTTCTTTATACTCACGGAAATATATTGAAATTACCTACAACTTCTTCAACAGGCGGCTGTCCAAATTCGGATTCTAAATTGGTGAAAAACCAAACCCTATGTCGACTGCTCATGCTGTCCAAAACATAGAACGTGGCAACTTCTAGATCTAATCTAATCTACTCAATTCCAGCACCACCAATTGATCTAAAAACATGATTATTACCCTAAGAACAGTACCTAGACCAATCCCAAGGAGTCCCATGGCCATACCTTCGCCCGACGCACGAAAACCCAATAGATCTCCTCCCGGTTCGCGCGATCCTTTTCCTCGCTCCAAATCCACCGGATCTCCTCATTGCAGAGCGCTCCAATGGATGGATCTTCGAGGTACTGAGGTGAGGATCTCCCCTAGGGGCAGCAAGGGAGGTGGAGAGGGGAGGAGAGGGGTGGTGGCACCATGGGGAAGATGGAGAGGAAGGGGAAGGGTGGAGGCGCATGGGGGGGCTAGGGGGTGGCGGCTAGGGTTGGGAGAAGGAGTTTGGGGCGCACCAAGGGGTGGGGGTCAGATTTGGCTGCCCAAAAGTCCCCCCCATTGGGCCGAAACCCTTCCACCGGAGGCCCAACTCAACCCCCAAGGCCCAAAGTCCCCTGGAGAGGCCCAAAACACCCGAAAACGGCCCAAAAACACGCTATAAACGGCATAACGTAAAGTTTTAACCTCTATTTACATATTTTATAATGTTTTGACCTCAACATCCACATTTTATAAGATTACGACAATCCGTGGTGTCACACATACCAATTTAAAGCTCTTATACTAAATTAAAAGCAAAGAGGGAATTAATAGACACTCATAAATTCTCCCCCTTTTTGCATTAAACACCAAAAATGGAAGACCAATCCAAAACGGGGATACCTTGAAAGCTCGAGTGCTAAACAGTAGAACATATGGATTGAGAAATATTGCAATCAAAGGAGTGAAAATAATTCAAATGAAAGAACTAGAAAGCACTTAGTTTTCCCCCTTTAACCAATGCTCCCCCCCTTTATTTTTGAGAAACTCCAAATGAAAACAATAGAGGGCTCTCAACAAAAGATAGCACTTTTTAAAATTAATCTCATGGGTATTTGCTTGAAGATCATTTTTGGAGAATGTGCTATAAAAAGAAGGTTCCTTGAAGATCGATGCTCTACTTGGATTCTCCTCTATGTATTTCAATTCATAAAGATGAAGGGAATATTCCCTAGATCAATCATGGTGATGATTGTAATACGTCTTTGTTCATGTAATTATGATAACTTTGTTTATCGGTTCCCTGAATAAATGTGTGACACCACGGAGTGTCGTAACCTTATTTAATGTCCATGATGAGGTTAAAAACATTATGAAATATGGTATTAGAGTTTAAAACCATATGGTATGAGGTTTAATTGCGTTTTCGGGAGTTTGGGCCTTTCCGGGGGAGTTTGGGCCTAAAAGAAGGGGTTGTGGGCTTTGGTGGGATGGAGTATGAGTCCATTTAGGATTAGGAGTCTTGTGTGGGCTGGTAAAAGGGCCTCCCCCTGCCCTTATTGCGCCCCCACCTTGCCTTGTGCGCCCCCACCATCCCCCTTGTGCCCTAGCCGCCCCACCCCCCTCTTCCTCCTTTGGCCGTGCGCCCTCCCCTTTGCCCCCTTTGCTCCCCACCTCTCCACCACCTCTCCTCCAACCCCTTGCTGCCCTAGGGTAGCCTCCCCACCCCTGCACCTCGAAGATCCATCCGTTGGAGCGAGGAGCGAGGAGCGAGGAGCAAGGAGCGATCCGGGAGGAGTTTCGTTGGGTTTTCGGTCGTCGGACGAAGGTATAGCCAAGGGAAACCTTGGGGTTGATCTAGGTACTGTTATAAGGGTCATTACCATGTTTTTAGATCAATTGGTGGTGCTGGAATTGAGTAGATTAGAAAAAATCTAGAAGTTGCCACGTTCTCTGTTTTCGACAGCATGAGCAGTCGACATAGGGTTTAGTTTTTCGCCAATTTAGATTCCGAATTTGGACGGCTGTCTGTTGAAGAAGTTGTAGGTAATTTTAATATCTTTACTTGGGTATAAACAACGTCCAATTCCGATCAGACGTTTGAAAGTTATGGCTGTTTTACCGAGCGTGTTAAAATCTATGACGTGATTGGAACAGATCACAGTATTCTGTAGATTAAACCACTTTAGAGTCCGAATCAGTCTTTCCATATACTTAGAAAAAGTTAGGAAATTTCCTAAGCTACGCGAGGATGTACTCGTTTAATTGATTCGGAGTCTTAGAACCCGAGTTATGCCTTTTGGAAGGCTGCTATCCCGGCTGGACAGAACCTCTATTTTTGGGTATTGCGAGTAGTTGGCAATGTCGGGGTAGATGAGGGTTTGCGTACTATTTTGTGGACATGATTGTGAGTGTGTGGTACCTTTGTGCAGGTGGTGCAACCTCGGGAGTGCCTTCTACTTCCCGCCAATCCGTTGCCCGTGGTTGAGGCAAGTGTATTGTAATGGATAGCGGTTTGTAGGTTGCTATTTGAGACTAGATGAAATTGTTTATATGATATGATCACTTGCCATGCTTTAATGATTGCCAATGATATGATGAGTATGCTTATTATGTTATGATGCCATGTGTTAATGTACAAGTTAATTATGATGTTGGCATATTTGCATACATGGCATGTTACATGGCCCGGGCGGTGAGAAAGTCATAACTAGTCCGAGGAAGGTCGGTGAGAAAGTTATGGCTATTCCGGAGAGCCAATGAGTAAGTTGTACATCGTGATTCCATTCACCGCGGTTAACGGAAGCGAGGAGTAGGCACCCTCCATCTTCGGGATGGAAGGGGGGAGAGGGTGCACACCGACGGGTGTGTACTCAACCATACCGGTATGAGTTTCCAAGGAGACATGAGCATCGCATTACATTGCATACATAATGATGATGATAATGATATGTGATCATGAATGAGATAGTTTACATGATATGAGATATTATTGCCATGTAATTGTTCTTGTTGTACCATTGCAATATGCTTGCTGAGTTTTGAACTCACGCTTGTGTTTTCTTGTTGTTTTAGGTACCATGAGACTGGCATGCGGGGAAGGGAAATAGTCACACTTCCGCACGTAGCTTCACTCATTTGATTCCACAAGTCATTCAATTAGTTTGATAATAAATTGCGTGTGATGATTATTGCTTTAAGATTTAGTTTTGCTTTATGAGAGTCTTATTGTTCATTTGACTCTTGGAGACATTAAATGCTTGAAACTAGACTTATATTGGTGTTAAGTCGTTAATTATAGCTGATTTAGTTGTCTCTCATATTGCCTTATATTGCTATGCTGTTGTTGCTCCTTCAAACCATGTTAAAACAAAGGAGATGCTGCCGAAATCTCAGGTTTTAGCATTTACTCCTTTGCTGTAATTTACCTTAATTCATGGTATTTAGATGTTGTTTAGCTTATGTTTGGTAGCATTCAGGCATACTAAATGCCGGGGTGTTACAAAATGTTACGACTTTGTTCATTGGATAAGATCTGATTGTGAAACACATTGTCAAAGTGACATTATTCTTAACGGGTCCGTGATCCATATCATTACGAGGAGAGGTGATGATTTGATCAGCACATGTTTGGTTGATGGTAATGTTTGACATACCATAGATATGGAATCGAACAAATAATGTGGACACATGTTGAAGAACATGGGTAGTCGGACAAGACCCACTCCGAGACGCTGAGTTGTTATCTCTTATAGTGCCATCAGTGTATAGTCTCAAGTGGTACGCCTATATGGTCCTTAGACCTGAGATTGTCATGGATACCTAGCATGTAGACTTGCATGCTTTGGTATCATCAAACGCTACACCGCAACAGGCTAGTTATAAAGATGACTACTGGGTATGCCATGATACATCGCCAAGGTTGTGATGATCAAGATGGGATTTACCCCTCCTAGATAACAGGAGAGATACCTCTGGGCCCCTCGTGTGGATGGATAGGGAAAGCGCACGGCCATGGTAATATGACTAAGGAGTTAGTCATGGTTTGTATCCATCACACTATCGAGTGAAGTGGTCGAGCTATCAACAAGGGTGGCGCGCATCTCGCCTTGAGCTTGACTGGTATCGTGAGGCAAAGGGATCGGTATGTGAGTGTATCAAGGTTCAACCGAATAATGATTACTGCATTCGGGATCAATACGCATCGCTAGGTGTCATTTGTTGATCATTGAATTGGAAACGAGTTTCCAGATTCATGTCTAACTTGCACTGAACCTAACGGGTCACACACTTAACGAGTTGGAATAGTTTAATGGGTTTGTGCGTGGATAAGATCCGCGTTGGAGATGGAAACCTAACGGGCTTCAGCCCACTAGCCTGTCTATAAAAGGCGGGGCCGGGAACAGTGCGCTACATGCGATTAGAACCCTCACCACGTTCAGCCATCGCGCGCCTCTCCTGCTCCCCTGAAAACCTAGCCGTCTGGCGAGGTTCTAGCACACCCTGCACAGTGTTCCTACACGGTACGTGTGGATACCGGTAGAGGCGCTGCCGCTCGTGGACGCGCTGCTCGGTTGGATCTCCGGCGACCTTCCACCATCGAACCCGTGCAGATCGGGAACCACTCGGCGCAGACCGAAACCACTCATCATATATCGGAAACCAGTCGGCGCTGATTAGAAACCAGTCGGCGCGGTCTGGGAACCAGTCGGTGGAGATCGGGACGTGAACAACTACTTCCTCTACGCGCACGAATCTCCTTCCGCTGCATCGGCGCGTCAAGGGTAATGATTCATGATCCTCTACTTGCATGTCATTCTGGGTGTTTGCGGTAGAAATTTTTGATTGTTACTCGCGTAGCCTACCCGTATCCCAACAGTGGTATCAGAGCCGATCATGTGTTGTTAAGGTTCTGGATGGCGCGCGCATGTTGATGTGATGTTGTGTTTATCACGGGTTGATTGGATCAAACGATATCGGGGATGTATGAGGTATGAGTTGGTAGCTCTGCACGATTGTCGGGACCCGAATCTACAAATCCGAACCCTCTGTGTATTCTGCACTAGTCCAGGATCACGCTAGTGCACACAGTAATAACAGGGATGAAGTACCACAATCATACACAGCGGAAATAATTAATAAAGTACTTCAAACATTAAATAAACTGGTTACAAGACCTTAAGGTCACCTTATAAATAGTCTGCCATGTAGGTCTTACAATAACAAAAGTAAATAAACAGCAACGGAATGAAGAATGTTGGTGACTCCCATCAATATGCCACAGGCAACTGACAAGGTTCAACTCCTAGATAACGGCCTCCTCGTGGAACTTCTCCTTCTTTGAAGTTGTAGTCTTCTCCTCAACTAATGATTGTGTTGAAAGCAAGGGTGAGTATACAACATACTCAGCAAGTCATGCACAGAGGTGCAATCCTATTACTATATGCAGGGTTTCTTCCAAAGGAATGGCTTAAGTGGTTGTTTTGCCTCAAACAGCATTTTGCTTTAATTAAATAACCTTAATAGATTCAAAAGCAGTAAAACCATATTATATAGTAAGTTATCAATCTCTTTTTAAACAATTCAGCTCAAAGCCCTAAATCACTTTAGCAATTATCTCTGGCAGGCAGCCACCCATTCCCACATTTTATTTTCAAAAGTCTAACCCTTGACTGTAATCCCCAAGCATTGTCCAGTACCGTGGACTCGGCTATTCGAATAGTTTTGACACACTCTGCAGAGGTTATGCACTTTACCCACAAGATACAATCAACTCACCACGTCTGTCGTGAATCGCCATACAAGAGTATGCGAATGAGTGATCATAACAAAGCCTTTCAGAAGCCTCTAACTATACAAGTGGACGTCTCCGGTTGTTGCACACTATCCCTTCCCTTAGTACAGGCGAAGTATAGGTCAGCCAACCGTTGGATAGGGTACCTAGCCGTAGCACCGGTACGCTCCCCCGTTCAACTACACAAAAGGTATAGTTGACACCCTGAGGTACCAAATGCAAGTTATTAGCAACCTACTCAACTAGGTCCGCCCCATTACAGACATGTGGTTGCATGATTGACCCAGTTCAAAGGCTTGCAAGGTTAAGTCCTTAGGGTGACCAGGGCAAGACTACCTGAAGAACCAAAACGACTTCCCCGGTGCCAATCATGGCCCACCCTATCGTTCTTACCACTTGCCCTGGTCTAAATCTATTTATCACCCCAGCTTGATTATTGTGCAACGCATGCCAACAATAATATCAATTACCATGTAGAACCACAAGGGTACCTACACTTCACATCATCACGTGGTAAGATTACACTAACTCCAAAATTCATTTCATATAACATTAGTCAATATTATTTTGCCTTTTGAAACATATTTCACGTAAGCATGGCTAAGCAACTACTCACGGTCTAGCCTCCCGTGTTGGCACAATCATATCCTCCAACTAATTTAACCCAACTTATGGTAACAATGGAATACATGACATACAAATATTAATCATCAAGGGTGGAATTAACAATTAGGTGAATTAGCTACTTTATCCCAAATTAAATTAAATTATTTTAACAACATAGCATGCATAATTAAAGTCAAAATACATTTCGAAAACTAGGAGCAATATGATCAAAGCACAACTTGCCTTCGTAAAGCAGCGAGTCTTGGGCTGGAGCTTGATCCTCGAAATCCGCGTCCTCACACAGCTCGACGTCTACACGTAACTGTGACACCACGGAGTGTCGTAACCTCATTTATTGAGCATGATGAGGTCAAAAACATTATAAAATATGGTATTAGAGGTTAAAACCATATGGTATGAGGTTTAATCGCGCTTCCGGGCCGTTTCCAGGAGTTTGGGCCTTTCCGGGGGAGTTTGGGCCTAAAAGAAGGGGTTGTGGGCTTTGGTGGGATGGAATATGAATCCATTTAGGATTAGGAATCCTGTTTAGGGCTGGTAAGAGGGGCTTCCCCTGCCCTTATTGCGCCCCCACACCTCTCTCTTGAGCCCTAGCCGCCACCCCCCTTCCCCCCTCTTGGCCGTGCGCCTCCCCTCCCCTTTGCCCTTTGCTCCCCACCTATCCACCACCTCTCCTCCACCCCTTGCTGCCCTAGGGTAGCCTCCCCACCCCTGCACCTCGAGGATCCATCCGTTGGAGCGAGGAGCGATCCGGGAGGAGATCTATTGGGTTTTCGTGCGTCGAGCGAAGGTATGGCCATGGGACTCCTTGGGGTTGGGCTAGGTACTGTTCTAAGGATCAATATCATGTTTTTAGATCAATTGGTGGTGCTGGAATTGAGTAGATTAGATGAAATCTAGAAGTGGTCACGTTCTCTGTTTCGGACAGCATGAGCAGTCGACCTAGGGTTCAGTTTTTCGCCAATTTAGAGTCTGAATTTGGTTGTCCGCCTGTTGAAGCAGTTGTATATAATTTCAATATCTTTCCATGGATATAAAGAACGTCCAATTCTGATCAGCCGTTTGAAAGTTATGGCTGTTTTACTGAGCGTGTTAAAATATGTGACGTGATTGGAAAAGATCTCGGTATTTTGTAGATTAAACAACTTTAGAGTCCGAATCAGTCTTTCCATATACTTAGAAAATGTTACGAAATTTCCTAAGCTACGTGAGGATGTACTCGTTTAATTGATTCGGAGTCTTAGAACCCGAGTTATGCCTTTTGGAAGGCTGCTATCCCGGCGGGACAGAACCTCTGTTTTTGGGTATTGCGAGTAGTTGGCAATGTCGGGGTAGATGAGGGTTTGCGTAGTATTTTGTGGACATGATTGTGAGTGTGTGGTACCTTTGTGCAGGTGGTGTGACCCCAGGAGTGCCTTCTACTTCCCGCCAATCCGTTGCCCGTTGTTGAGGCAAGTGTATTGTAATGGATAGCGATTTGTAGGTTGCTTGTTGAGACTAGATGAAAATGGATTATATGATATGATCACTTGCCATGTTTTAATGATTGCCAATGATATGATGAGTATATTTACTATGTTATGATGCCATGTGTTAATGTACAAGTTAATTATGATGTTGGCATATTTGCATAAATGGCATGTTACATGGCCCGGGCGGTGAGAAAGTCATAACTAGTACGGGGAAGGTCGGTGAGAAAGTTATGACTAATTCGGAGAGCCAATGAGTAAGTCCTACATCGTGATTCCATCCACCGCGGTGTGGGGAAGCGAGGAGTAGGCACCCTCCATCTTCGGGATGGAAGGGGGGAGAGGGTGCACACCGACGGGTGTGTACTCAACCATACCGGTATGAGTTTCCAAGGAGATATGAGCATCACATCGCATTGCATACATAATAATGATGATAATGAGTTGTGAACATGAATGAGATGGTTTACATGATGTGAGATGTTATTGCCATGTCATTGTTCTTGTTGTACCGTTGCAATATGCTTGCTGAGTTTTGAACTCACGCTTGTGTTTTCTTGTTGTTTTAGGTACCATGAGACCGGCATGTGGGGAAGGGAAATAGTCACACTTCCGCATGTAGCTTCACTCATTTGATTCCACAAGTCATTCAATTAATCTTTGATAATAAACTGCGTGTGATGATTATTGCTTTAAGGTTTAGCTTTGCTATATGAAAGTCTTATTGTTCGTTTGACTCTTGGAGACATTAAGTGCTTGAAATTAGACTTATATTATTGTTAAGTCTTTAATTATTGCTGTTTTAGCTATCTCTCATATTGCCTTATATTGCTTTACTGTGTTGCTCCTTCAAATCATGTTAAAACAAAGGAGATGCTGCGGAAATCTCGGTTTTTAGCATGTGCGCCTTTGCTGGAATTTATGTTTAATTGTGGTATTTAGATGTTGTTTAGCTTATGTTTGGTAGTATTCAGGCATATTAAATGCCGGGGTGTTACAGTAACAGATAAAGAACCAAATAAACACGTGGAACAACGTATAAACACACATCCGGAAAATACTACAAATCAAACTAGCTCGTAATTTCACGAAAACTTCCAGATAATTAGTCTAGTATTTTCTAGGATTTATAAAATTTATTTCAGAATTTTTGGACGTATAGTTTAGGAGCTACAAAATTCATAATTTTGAACATTCTGCGAATAATTTAATGGTATAGATTTGATTATAAAATTTCATAAAAACTATTGTAGAAAGGTATTAATTTTTACTAATTAACAAAATTTGCTGCAAGCGATTCAGACTTAGAACAAATTCGTAGTGAAAAAGACAAATTTCGCAAATACCGGAAATTGACATATGTAACTTAACTTTTGCTAGCTTGCATGGTACTATTCACAATGTAGAGGCATATTCTTCATGGAAACTTTCGGGTGAATGCACGCAAGTGTATTTTTCACGCATTTGTCTTCGGTTGGCTTTGTAAGATCACGTGAAATTGAGAAAGAGTGGTAGAGGCATGTGACCAGTCAACTAGCAGCAGCCAAATGAGCGGCGCCAGTCGGCCGAAGGCGACGCCAGTGGGTCTGATAGCGACGGCGGCGACGTTCGCGATGATCAGCAAGAAAAGGAACGACCAAAACACAGTGGAACTAGCTACTCTGTCCCTCACGGAAGAAGGGAGAGCTGGGCTGCACTAGGCCGGCAGTCAGCAAGGTACGCGGTCGGCGGCGCGAGCCTAGACGGCACGAGGGAAAAAAAATGATACCAATGACAATGGCGCTTGTGCAGACGAGACCAATTGATCGAGATAGCCAGAGCGCGTGCAAGAGAGATGAGGGAGTACCGGTCGGCGGTGGCAGTAGCGCAGACCGTCGGTGCAAGCGGTGGCGTGGCCGGAAAGCGCGCCGATGTGGACATAACGGTGTCGGCGACGTAGGGGAAGGTGAGGCTGAGGGATGTACTGGCTGCGACATCCACGGCGGCAGCGACGTAGACAGCGTCGACAACGACGGCGGTGATGTAACCGACGATGGCGTTAACAGCGATACACGGCGGCGGCAGTACACGACGGCGGCGGCGACGATGACAAGAGAAGCGCGTGATCAGCCAGACGAGCAGCAGCGGCTAGGCGGCAATCAGTCGGCCGAGTCGGTCGTGTGGATTTGAAGTTAGCAGGTGCTATGAGGAGAGGAGGAAATGGAGGTATGGAAAGATCTGGCCAAAGGGAGGATGAGCCGGTACTTATAGATCAGGGTGTATGGAATTCGTAGTGAAAATTTTTGAGGCAAACGTGCAGGAAATGCACACGGAGGAAACGGCTGGAGGAAATACATGGCCTCATGCATGTGTTCAGGAGATGGAAGAGTATGCAGGCTTGCTAGAAACTGATGTGTATAGATGGGATATCAATTCACACTTGCTTCAAAGGAGTAATGCAATTAGAAAGAGGTAACGTCGGAAGAACTCATGTGCGTGTGTGGAGAAATATAATCATGCATGCATGCTAGAAAAGAACCTGCATGCATTAATAGTGGGAATGGAAACGTCTGCTAGCTAGCAAGGAACGGCTGGAGGAATCCAAAAACGAAATGAAACCGTCCACACAATGAGGCAGCACTGTAGTGCAGTGTACGTCAACTATGCATGAAAGAATATGTCTTGAGTTGGAATGCCCACTCAACCAAAATTTTTGCAATAGGAAACGGCTGGATTAAGACATGAATTATGAGATGGAGTGGAACGGCTAGAACATGGAGAGACGTGACCGTGGAAACCAACCGTCCAAGTAATCATATATATACGTATACGCATATACGTTCTCGAAAACGTGTTTAGGAAGGAAAAAAAATAGCAGAGAGGTTCTGGAAATCTGAAAGATTGCTCTGAAATACTAGGAACTATTTGGAACCTAACGAAGTTGGTTTTGTGATTTTTCAACGTGTAGATTTTCCACGAAAATTCTTTTTGTGAATCAGACACCTGTACCGATTTTTATAAAATCAACGACGTACGTTATATAACATATTTTTCGAAAATATTTGAAGCGAACACTTTAGTCTACCAATTATCTTAATTATAAATGTATTTTTAGATTTTATGCTTATGCAAAAATGCAAGATCTTTATTTAATTCAATTAGTTCAAGCAGGCTTATGTTCAAATAAATTCCAAAATTTCCAATTAAGTTCCAGAAAATTCTCAAAAATTCAAATAACTTAATAAATGTAAATAAACCAAATTTTGGGATGTTACAACGATCAAAAAGATTAGTTCGTGCTCATTTCAGATTCGTGCCATGCATTACCCCTACCGGCTGGTAACACCATCGGGGTAGTAGCAAGTGCCGAACAGATCGAGCCAACAGATCGAGATCGGTGTGGTCGCCGCCCTCTCAAGGGGACCTCGCGCATTGGATAGATGAGATCGATCCTATGGAAACTGAGGCATTCTGATGGCTCGGTATCAGCTTGATAAGATCAATCCGATTGAATTTCCATAGCATTTTCATAGATCGATCCTATGGAAACTGAGGCATTCTGATGGCTTAGGACCACTGTGATAGTCAGCATAGCGCCCATAAATTAAAATTTGTTCACTTCCCGCACGCTAGAATTAGATCCAGCGCCTAACTTATTTTTGTAGGGTTTGTTGTGAACAGTATGGACCCTTTGTGTATGTGATGCTTGATTGTATATTTCATGGCCTACGTGTCATGGTTAATTGCAGCTGTGGGCTGTCCTATTATTGTATAACGGCATGCGTGCCGGCATGTGATGCCTTAAATCCTCATGTAATTTTGCTACTAGCTGCTAGATGTAGTAGTTTAGTACATGTTCTTGAAGGCTTCAATCCAGATGACCCGGCTGTGCAAGGTTGGTCGTGGAAGATGGAGATCTCCACGTCATGGGCCATACTAGTTCACAGTCTAATTTGATTGCCTGTGATGTTTTACCTTGCATTGCTATTCTTTCACGTCATATGTGGTGAATATGTTAACCTGATTGAATAGTTTCCCTCGAAAAATTAAGAGTAAGATGCCCTTTTTCAATAGCTGCATCTATTGTCTTGTACGTTGGTGGATAAGGTCTTGACAAGTCAGGAACGCCACCCTCTTACTTGTACAATTGAGTGAGTGTATCCTAACCCGTGCACTCACAAGCATAGTATTGGTTTGCTTAACGGAGTCATCCAAATAGGATTTGGGACTTCGGGGCATCAGTGTTGGGCGCCGGGGCATATGTTGCCACCCCAACAAGCAAGAGTCACATACGATGTGATTAGCAAGGTGTTGCCTACCTATGTCGCGTGTTCAAGCGGTATTGGCAGGTCCTTACCCGAACTGCAGTGACCATGGATCTTGTTCCATGGAGATCACCAGAGGGAAAGTGGTCTTAATGGAAGCATCTTTTATTGAAACTGTTTAATAAGAGATTAACATGAACATAGTGCTAAAACTTTGCTTATTTATGTTGTAGATGGCACCAGACGTTGTTAATGCAAACACTGGTTTTAACTTGCAGTCGATTCTGGAGAGGGAAAAACTCTCTGGGACGAATTTTATGGATTGGTATCGTAACTTGAGAATTGTTCTCAAGGCTGAAAAGAAGGAATATGTTCTAAACGGTCCATATCCTAACGAATTGCCTGAAAATGCAACCGATGCTGATAAGCGTGCTTCTCATGCTTGCCACGATGAACTCTGAGCTCCAAAAGCAATATGAGCACGCCGATGCCTACACAATGATTGTAGGTCTCAAGGGCATGTTTGAGAACCAAGCAAGGGCTGGAAGATATTCGATATCTAAGGCATTGTTTGCGTGCAAGCTGGCTGAGGGTGCTCCTGTTAGCCCTCATGTAATTAAGTTGATTAGTTACATTGAGAGCCTGGAGAAGCTCGGTTTTCCCCTGCAGAATGAATTGGCCACAAATGTGATTCTCCAGTCGCTCCCTGCGAGCTTTGAGCCGCTCATTCTGAACTTTCATATGAACAGCCTGGACAAGAATCTGATCGAACTGCATGGGATGCTGAAAACTGCGGAAGAGAGCATAAAGAAAGGCACAAATCATGTGATGATGATGATGATTCAAAAGGATAAGAAAAGGAAGCGCAAGGCTATAAATAATGGTGAGGATAGGATCCAAGACCCAAAACCAAAGCCTAAAGAAAGGCCAAAGGTTGGCCCTAATGCTTCTGATAAATGTCACTATTGCAAAGGCAATGGGCACTGGAAGAGAAACTGTCCGAAGTACCTGGAAGACAAAAAGAAATGAAAGGTTCCTTCTACTTCAGGTATTAATGTTATAGAAGTTAATCTTGCAACTTGTCCTACCGAGTCTTGGGTATTTGATACCGGATCAATGATTCATACTTGCAAATCGTTGCAGGGGTTAAGAAGGACTAGAGATTTCAAGATTGGCGAGTTGGAAATTCGCGTCGGCAATGGAGCAATGGTTACTGCGAAGGCCATTGGCGTCTATCCCTTGTCATTACCTTCTGGCTTAGTTTTGGAATTGAATAATTGTTATTACATTCCTGCCTTGAGTAAGATCATTATCTCTTCTTCTTGTTTAGAGGAAGATGGTTATGATTTTGTAATAAAGAATAGGAATTGTCCAATTTATTTCAAAGGCTTGCTCTATGGTAACTGTCCATTGGTGAATGGACTGTATGTGCTAGATCTTGGTAATGCTTCTATAAATAATATTAATAAGAAACTCAAAACAAGTGATGCTAATTCCACTTATTTATGGCATTGTCGCTTGGGCCATATAAATAAAAGACGCATGGAGAAGCTCCATAAAGATGGCCTTCTTGGTTCATTAGATTTGGAATCTTTTGAAACATGCGAGTCTTGTTTACTTCGTAAGACGACAAAGGCACCTTTCACTAGTACAAGTGAGAGAATGCGCAAGTTGTTGGCTCTCGTGCATACTGATGTATGTTGACCAATGAGCTAAATGGCCAGAGGTGGTTATCAATACTTCATTACTTTCACCGATGACTATAGTAGATATGGCTATATCTATCTAATGAGGCATACTTCTGAATCTTTTGAAAAGTTCAAAGAGTTTCTGAATGAAGTAGAAAATCATTTGGGCAAGAAAAATAAATTTCTACGGTCTGACCGTGGAGGTGAATATTTGACCTAAGAGTTCAATGATCATCTAAAGAGTTGTGGAATTATACAATTGACTCCGCCCAGTACGCCTCAGTGCAATGGGGTATCCGAATGGAGGAACCGGACTTTGTTGGACATGGTACGGTCTATGATGAGTCAAGTCGATCTTCCATTGTCATTTTGGGGACACGCTCTAGAAACAGTTGCGTTCACATTAAACAGGGTTCCATCTAAATCCGTTGATAAGACACCGTATGAGATATGGAAAGGGAAATGTCCTGACTTCTCTTATCTTAAAATTTGGGGTTGTGAGGCTTATGTAAAACGTATGACGTTTGATAAGCTCCACGCCAAGTCGGACAAATGCTTCTTTGTGGGGTACCCAAGGGAAAACAAAGGGTATTATTTTTATAACCGGGAAGACAGCAAAGTGTTTGTCGCCTGGACTGGTGTCTTTTTGGAGAATGAGTTTTCCAAAAGAGCTAGTGGGAGCAAGGTGCAACTTGAAGAAGTTCGAGAAATGCCTGAAAATATTTCAGCTCCAGCTAGTCCCCAGCAGGATGAACAATGTGTTGTTGAACCTGTTGATGAGGCGCCAGCCCCACGGAGGTCCTCACAGACAAGCCGTACTCCTGAGAGGTTCATGTTCCTCATGACGGAGCAACACGATGTATTATTATGGGAAAAAGACGAGCCCAAGGACTATGAGGAAGCCTGTCGGGACCCGAATTTGCAAATCCGGACCGTCTGTGTATTCAGCACTAGTCCAGGATCACGCTAGTGCACACAGTCTCAACATCGGTATATATCACAATCATACTCAACGAAATAGTAAAGTACTTTAATTAATTAACCAAACTGGTTGCTCGACCTTATGGTCAAGTTACAAAGATACGCCTCGCAGGGCGAAGACTTATTAAAAGATAAATAACTACAACGGAATAAGATAGACTTCGTGGTGCCATCCAGTATACCACAGGCAACTGACTGGGCTCACTCCCTAGTTAGACGGCTCCTCCTGGTATTCCTCCTCCAAAGCTGGCGTCGACTCTTCTTCAACTGATGTTGTATTGTGGCAAGGGTGAGTACTTGGTACTCAGCAAGTCATATACAGAATGCAAGCTAATATTCTACATGCATGGCTTAATACAAAGGATAGGCTAATAGGTTCATTTGTAGTAAAGTAGCATGAGTAAATACAACAATAGATGCAAAGCGGTAAAACGATAATGAATAGAGTACTTTTCACAATGGTCCCACAAATAAAGCATTTCCCAACCCTATGTCCAATTCATCATTTCAAAACAACCATTCTTCCAAAGTCAAGTCATTTTTATGAAAGTCTAACCCTTGATTGTAATTCCCGAGCAATGTCCAATACCGCGGACACGGCTATTCGAATAGATTTTACACTCTACAGAGGTTATGCACTTTACCCACAAGATACAGCCAAACACCACAAAGGTGAGTGTCCGTAACAAAGTCTTTTGGAAACCTCTAACTGTACAAGTGGGCCTCCCCAGTTATTGCACACTAACCCTTCCCTTAGCAAAGGCGAAGTCTAGGCCAATCAACCGTTAGATGGGTACCTGGCAGCAGCCCCGGTACGCTCCCCCGTACAACTACACAAAATGTATAGTTGACACCCCGAGGTCCCACAAGTACATTATTAGCAACCTAATCAACTAGGTCCGTCCCATTACAGACATGTGGTTGCACGCTTGACTCAGTTCAAAGGCTTGCAAGGTTAAGTCCTTAGGGTGACCGAGGCAAGACTACCCGAAGAACCAAATCAACTTCCCCGGAGCTACAACTGGCCCACCCGATCATTCTTGCCACATGACCCGATCGAAACTATTTATCAAACCCCCAGTTGATTACCACGCACCACGTGCCATTAACATCATCATCATCAATAACACATGCCACTTTCCAAAAATATGTTCCATATCTCATTAAGTCAAGGTTAACATGTAATTGCCCAAAATCATGTCATGTATACATGGCAGGTCTAAGCATTATACTACAACGGTCTAAATACCCATGTTGGCAATTTAATAATGTCCAACTAATAACCCACACCTAGGGTGACAAGGGTTCATGGCACATAATTAAATAACCAAGGTGTCATATTGCAAGTTGGCATTTATCTAATTTCCCAGAATTAATTAAAGCATTTTCTAATTACATAGCATGCAATAGTTTAAATTAAATTACTTTCCAAAAGTAGGATCAATATGGTCAAAGCACAACTTGCCTTCAAAAAGTACTTGTTCTTGATCTTGAGCTGGCTCCTGGGTCAACACTTCGCCTTCGAAGCCCTCGGGTACTTCAACGTCTACTCGTAATGCGTGCAAATAGCAATAAATAAATAAAACAGTATATACACATTGCCCAAAAGTTCAAATAAAGTCCACAAATAGAAAGGGCATAATTTTACAAATTTTTAGAAATTTGAATCGCCCAAGTCGGAGTTAAAATGCAAAAGTTATAATTGTTTAAAGTTTAAAGAATCTATTAAATAAATATAAATAGAGAAAAACTCATGTCCAAAAATTAATTAAAATTCATATTTTAGTACATCTCAATTTTATAAAAATTTTAAAATTTGAATCACTCAAATCAGAGTTGAAATGCAAAAGTTATAAGCGTTTGAAGTTTGAAATTCAAATAAATCAATAAACCGAATTAACCCATTTATTTTTCTATTGAAAATCCAGATTTATGACGTCAGCTGACGTCAGCACGGTATTTGAATTTCCACCGAATTATTTTTCTATTGAAAAATCGAATTATTGCGTCAGCATGACGTCAGCTGACCCATGGACTTGGTCCACGGCTCGGGCCCGGTCTACCGTGGACACGGTCCACGGGTTCACGTGTCACTGACACGTGGGACCCACTACTGACGTCATCGCTGACGTCAGCACGGCTCGGCCGAAGGACGGCTGACACGCGGGCCCCACCGTGACGTCACGCTGATGTCACGGATGACGCCACGGTGCCGTTGGACTAGTCGCTAACACGCGGGCCCCTCGCTGATGTCACGCGTGATGTCAACGACGATTGGGCGCGTTCGTGTGGACCGCGCCGATTCGGCTCCTATGCACGTGGCACGATCTGGGCCGTAGATTTGAAAATCAACGGTCCAGATCAGATATGGATCTCATACGCTTTGGGGAACGTGGTTAATCTGGGCCGTACGATTTAGATCGGACGGTCCAGATCCGATCGGGTTTCGCCTCACCATAGGGTGGCGTGGCATGACTCGGGTGACGACACGTGGCTCAATCTACGCCGTTCGATCTCGATTGAATGACTGAGATTGCATCTAACGCTAGAACGCGGTTAACCCTGACCGTACGATTTAGATCTAACGGCTGATATTGGATCTAGCACGGTGCAGTCTACGGCTACGTGGCTTAATCTAAGCCGTTGGATCCTGAAGGGAATATGCCCAAGAGGCAATAATAAATTGTTTATTATCATATTCCATGTTTATAATAGATGTTTATTTCTCATGCTAAAATTGTATTAATCGGAAACGTTAATACATGTGTGTTTAATAAACAAAAAGGTTCCTAGTAAAGCCTCTTTTTAAACTAGCTCGTTGATTAACTGATGATCAAGGTTTCCTGATCATGAACATTGGATGTTGTTAATAACGGGGTCATGTCATTAGAAGAATGATGTGATGAACATACACCCAAGTTGGTATAGCAAATACGATCAAGTCATTTAGTTTGTTCTTTGTATCAAACACATACGAAATAGCTCTGTTCCTGAGACCATGAGATGATGTCAATCTCTAAGTCCGGAAGAGTACTTTGATGACATCAAACGTCTCTCCGTAACCCGGTGTCTATAAAGATGGATTTGGGTACTATGAAAGTATTAGTTGAGGCTCATGCATCAAGAGTGGGATTTGTCCATCCAGATGACGGAGAGATATACTCTGGGCCCTCTCGGTGATATCACATTGACATCGCTTGCAAGCACATGACTAGGTCACAAGAATGTCATATCACGGAACGAGTAAAGAGTACTTGTCGGTAACGGGATCGAACTAGGTATAGTAGATACTGATGATCGGATCTCGGACAAGTAAAATATCGTGAGACAAAAGGAATTGGTTATGTCATTTCTGGTTTACGCGATCACTAGTTCATCGTTGAGTGAATGGGAGTCATTATGGATCTCCAGATCCCGCTGATGATTATTGATCTGAGAGGTGTCTCAATCATGTCCATTTTATTCACGAACCGTAGGGTGACACACTTAAGGTTCATCGATGCATTTGAGTGGATACGAAACACCGGAGAAAAATATGGATAGTACAGGGACTGTTTCGAGTATCGCCGGAATAGTTTCGGGATATCGGAATAGTTAAAGGGGGTATATGTTAATGTTTGTTAATTAAAAGAATTAACAAATATTAAAATATCTGAAATAAAAATGTTTATTTATTTATGGGAGAAAACCTTTTCATTTCTTGAGTGGGGTTTTAATGGAAACCAAAGTGGGTTGATTTAAGTGAGTGGAGAGATTACTCACATGAAGAGAGGGAGGGCAAGGGGCACCCCCCATGCGCCGGCCACCCCTTGGCCTAGCCTCCTCTTCCTCCTATAAAAGGGAGGGAGGAGCTCCTCTCTTTGGTGTTCATCCATTTGACCCTTTGGTTGGTCCATTCTCCCTCCTCCTGCTGATCCGTTTTTCGAGCTGTGGCTTATGCGAAGCGCTGCTGAAATTATTTCTCCACCACCACCACCACTAAGCTGTAGTGTTGTTGGAGTTTTTCGGAGATCCTCTACTTCCGCTGCCTACCGAACGAGGGATTGGAGGTCATCGTTGATCCATACGTGTGACCAAGTACGGAGGCGCTGCCGTTTGTGGCGCTCATCTTCGCGACTTCGAAGTCGGGAGTGTACCTCTACTTCAACCACGTTTGTTTGCGGGAACGTTATTCCCGCTTTCGGTCTACGAGGGTGAGTCCTTCTGAAACCGTTTACTTGCATCTCCTAGATATGATCTTGGTGTTTGGTTGCAATCGTAGGAAAATTTTTGTTTTCCCTGCTTCGAAACCCTTCAGATCCAACGGTTGAGATTAGATCTAAAAACCAGAATGTGAAATCGAAAGGGGTGACGTGGACTCACCGTGGCCGTTGGATCCGGATCGGACGGCTAATAGAGCTCTGGGACGACGATGGTGACGCAACGGCTTGCGGCTGCTGGCACTGAGGACGATGACCACTCGAACAGCATTTGGGGCATGCTCTAGCGAGGTGAGTGGGACTCCCAGGTGTGGCTCATCATGACGTTTCCGGATATGGGCTCAATCACGACGGAGGACGGCGAAAACGGCAGCAAACGGTGAAAAACAGCGGCGGGCTTCTCCTCCAACTTCGGCGAGCTCTTGCGAGCGAACGGCGATGACTTGATCTTGGCTACCTAGGGCTACGGGTGCGCACGGAAGAGGAGGTCACGACATGGGTGGCGGCGCATTAAATAGGGGCCTCAGCTTCCATGAATCTCGCGGAGACCGAGGTCCACCCGCGCGCGACGGCGAAGTCTGGCGGCGACACGGAGAGGCAATGTGGCGCAATCCTAGCCATCCATGCGGCACGATCAACGGCCGAGATCGCACGGGCGCAAATGGGTTCAGCCCGATCCCCACGTGGGCGACTGTGACACTACGGTATGGTGTGACATTATAAAATGTGAAATTAGAGAATAAAACCTTACGGCTTGAGGTTTACTCGCGTTTTTGGGCCTTATGAAGTGATGTGACCCCACGGAGTGTCGTAACCTTATAAATGGTGCATGATGAGGTCAAAAACATTATGAGATGTGGAATTAAGGTTAAAACCATAGGGTATGGAGGTTAATAGCATTTCCGGGCCATTTCCGGGGTTTTGGGCCTTTCCGGGGGAGTTTGGGCCTAAGAGGGGGGGTCGTGGCCTTTGGTGGGATGGAGTTTGAGTCCAAATGAGGGGAGGAATCCTGGTTGGAGGCCACCACCAGCCCTTATTGCGCCCCCCATACTGCCCCTTGCGCCCCCATGATGCCCTAGCCGCCCCACACATCTCCACCTCCTCCTTGTGGCGCCTCCACCTCCCCAATTGCTCCCCTTTGCTCCCCACCTCTCCACCACCTCTCCTCCACCCCCTTGCTGCCCTAGGGTGGTCCCCCCACCCCTGCACCTTGAGGAACCATCCTTTGGAAGCGAGGAGCGAGGAGCGAACCGGGAGGAGATCCATTCAGTTTTCGTGCGTCGGGCGAAAGTATGGCCATGGGAATCCTTGGGGTTGGTCTAGGTACTATTCTAAGGGTGTTTATCAAGTCTTTAGATCAATTGGTTGTGCTGGAATTGAGTATATTGGATTAGATCTAGATGTTGCCACGTTTCTGTTTTGCGACAGCATGAGCAGTCGACCTAGGATTCAGTTTTTCGCCAATTTAGATTTGGAATTTGGACGTCCGCCTGTTGAAGAAGTTGTACATAATTTAATTATCTTTCCGTGGACATAAAGAATGTTAAATTCTGATCAGGCGTTTGAAAGTTATGACTGTTTTACCGAGCGTGTTAAAATCTGTGACGTGATTTGAACAGATCACGGTATTTTATAGATTAAACAACTTTAGAGTCCGAATCAGTCTTTCCCTATAACTAGAAAAAGTTGGGAAATTTCCTAAGCTACGCGAGGATGTACTCGTTTAATTGATTCGGAGTCCCAGAACTGAATATATGCCATTTGGAAGGCTGTTGTCCCGACGGGACAGAACCTCTGTTTTTAGGTTTTGCGAGTAGTTGGCAATGTCGTGGTAGATGAGGGTTTGCGTACTGTTTTGCGGACATGATTGTGAGTGTGTGATGCCTATGTGCAGGTGGTGCGACCCCGGGAGTGCCTTCTATTTCCCGCCAATCCGTTGCCCGTGGTTGAGGCAAGTGTGTTGTAATGGATAGCGATTTTTAGGTTGCTTGTTGAGAATAGATGGAATTGATTACATGATATATGATCACTTGCCATGCTTTAATGATTGCCAATGATATGATAAGCATGTTTATTATGTTATGATGCCATGTGTTAATGTTCGAGTTAAATATGATGTTGGCATAATTGCATACATGGCATGTTACATGGCTCGGGCGGTGAGATAGTCATAACTAGTCCGGGGAAGGTCTGTGAGAAAGTTATGACTAATCCGGAGAGCCATTGAGTAAGTCCTACATCGTGATTCCATCCACGTGGTGTTTGGAAGCGAGGATTAGGCACCCTCCATCTTCGGGATCGATGGAAGGAGGGAGAGGGTGCACACCGACGGGTGTGTACTCAACCATACCGGTATGTGTTTCCAAGGAGACATGAGCATTGCATTGCATACATAGTGATGATGATAATGTTATGTGTTCATGAATGAGAGGATATACCTGATGTGAGACATTATTGCCATGTTATTATTCTTGTTGTCCATTGCAATATGCTTGCTGAGTTTCGAACTCACGCTTGTGTTTTCTTGTTGTTTTAGGTACCATGAGACCGGCATGCGGGGAAGGGAAATAGTCACACTTCCACACATAGCTTCACTCTTTTGATTTCACAAGTCATTCAATTAGTGTTGATAATAAATTGTGTGTGATGATCATTGCTTTAAGGTTTAGCTTTGCTAAATGTGAGTCTTTTCGTTCGTTTGACTCTTGGAGACATTATATGTTTGGAACTAGACTTATATTGTGGCTAAGTCGTTAATTATTGCTGTTTTTAGTTGTCTCTCATATTCCATATATTGCTATACTGTTGTTGTTCCTTCAAATCATGTTAAAACAAAGGAGATGATGCCGAAATCTCGGTTTTTAGCATGTGCGCCTTTGCTGCATTTAAGTTTAATTGTGGTGTTTAGATGTTGTTTAACTTATGTTTGGTAGCATTCAGGCATATTAGATGCCGGGGTGTTACAGTTGGTATCAGAGAGGGCTGTAGGTCCTTGGAATATGTATTTTTAGTGTCATACCTTAGGTTGCAACTAAAATGTGATGTGGAATAACTTAGAAACATGGCTTAGGTCTTTACTAAAATTTTGTCATAGGATAGCAACATTAAAACTTGCAAAAATGGTATAACTAACCTAAAATATGACACACATGGATGCACAGTAGGAAGGGTATGGGTGTCGTTGTTTACGCTTAAATGTTGTATTTAAGCCTTGTTGCTAAATGCTATATTTGATATAGTATGCTGCAATGTGTATGAGAGAATTGAATTGAATTGTTCGTGTTATTGTGTTAAAATGGGGTTGTGATGCCGAAGGGTTTCGGCCACCTCTCTTATTTCATAGTAAGGGTGAGGTTTGACGGTGTGGCCGGTTAGCGCCATCACCGAAGAACTATTAACCCCTGTAGGAGAAGAGTGCTTATCCTTTCTGTCGTAGATCGGGTAGTTGACTGGAGTCAAATAGAAGAGTTGATGGTGGTTTCCTTCGGATGCTTTTTCACCATTCTGACGGTCGGTTTTGGTTGGTCTTCTTTGTTTTTAGTCGATTGAAATCAAAAGAAAAGTGTTTGGTCTTGGATTTTCGCGGATTGATCCACAGGCGGTTTGTGGTTTTGTCTTCCTTGGGTGAAGACGAAGAAGAAGAGTCTAGTGTTGCGCTTCCTTTGGTTGCCCTTCCAGTTTTGATGCCTAGTTTGTTGGTTGCCTTATGGGGAAGAAGCATTCAATTTATTCCTGTGTTTGTCTTTCTCTGAGGTTAAAGGAGTTATTATGAGTTATGCCGCACTGGCCGTCGTGGCTGAAGTTCTGTGGCTTTGTAGGAGTAAGTGGTGTTTGATTTCGTTATTTTGCTGGGATAAGAAATCATCTTTGAAAAACCCTTATTGTTTCGTGAAAGATTGGGGTTTGGTGCTAAGGTTTTATTTGCAAAGGTTTATTTGATCGGTTGGTTCCCTCCTGTGGGAGTCTTTAAGATTTAATTGTGCTTTGGAGTCATGTCCCATTGCAACTTTGAGAGTCAAGCTTCTTTGTGAGCTTTGGTTGAGTTTTAAAACTAAAATGCTGCAAATAAAGTAAGTATTCGTTTGACTGAAATTACTTGTCAAAAGTGAAAATTTGTTGTTTAGCATGTTATGTAGTAGGTAACAATGTGGTTTATGGATTGATGTGTTGCTAAGTTAAATTTTGAGTTGAATCAATTCAATGTGATTAATATCTCTAGCTTGAGAATAAATAGACTACTAGTGTTGTAGTTTACTCTTAGCGAGAATGATTGAATGGGTTAATGTACATGCTTAGAATCTGTTGCCTTGCTTTAAAAGTGCTTATGATCCTCTTTAATGTTAAAAGTTTAAACCTTGATGCATAGTTAGAACATTAAGATGATGTAAATTAATGATACTGTTAAAGAAACCTTGCCGGTTGTTTAAAGATGTTCTAATCTAACGGGTTAATAGAGAAACTTAATCAGGTTGACTAGTGGCTTTAATTTGGAAGTTGATTAGAGTTGCTATTTATGTTGTTGCAAAATATTAGCATGGTTAGAAGTATGCAGTTGTGTTCCTAAAGTGCTAGTGTCGAGGCCAATTGGAAAGATATGGGTTTTGTAGTTTGATGTTATTGCAAGAACTTTGTACTGGTCTAACTTATTAAATTTAATTTAATAGTTGGAGTATGTTGTGTAGTGACAATTTTGTTGTAATCTATCTATAGGGTAGCTAAAAGTAATGTTGTCGTTTGATGATTATGCTCGTTGGTTGTTATTAATAACCTAGTAGTGGTGGTAATTGTTTAGATTACTTGTTGAAAACCATGGTTAAAATAGAGGAAAATTTTAGCATGTTGCGATGGAGTGAGCTTTGGATAATTAACATGATGTAGAATTTTATCCTTAATGAATGTATGTCTTAGAATCATAGTTATGAACTCTGTCTTGTAGAGATAATATTTACATGTTGAAGTCGTTTGTTAACTGAATGAGTTTCGATTGTCGAGTCGTTGACATATAGGTGGTATGAAATTTATATGTTGATCTTGCTGAAGGATTTGTGGAAGTACTATGGTTCAAATTTAGAATAAAAAGTATTATGATTCGGTGATCCGTTGGGATCATGTCAATATAGTCTTGGTTGGGTGCCTTCTTGATAAGCATCATAAAACCTAATTAAAAGTGTTGGGGAGGATAATAAGAGAAAGAGTTTGTTTTGAAGCTCTTGTTGTAACTGGAGGGGTTTCTCGATGAGTAAAAAGTGTAATTTGAATGTTTAAAAGGATAAGAATAGGGTTTCATGCTAAGCTTGTGTTTAAAACCTTCTGGACTGGTTTGGTTGTTTGCCATCTCGGTTGAATGCTTTCGGTGGAGGTGTTCCTTATGTTGAGTTTCACAGTTTCCCCAAAACTCGTAGTGTTTGGTGTCGACCTTTGGTTTTGGCAAAACTGTTTAGTTCGTGTTGTGAGTTTGAGTTCACATCCAAAAGTTTTTGAGTGGATCGCGCTCCTTCGCGTCCACACTGAATTATCTTTGGAATAAATTTTAAAGGAAACAGATAGACATAGTGGGTTGTGTTGGAAACTCTTGAGATTTAATTTGTAACTTTTTTTTTGGCTAGAGTTGGAGTTATTTTGAAAATGTGTGTGATGTTTGCGAGTGCTTCAAAAGGTGGATTTTATGAATGTTTTACAAAGTGATTTTGTTAGTAAGGTGTTCCCCTTTTGGAAATGAGTTTCCCTCTTCTTGAGAAAATTTGTGATGGTTGTGGGAGCAGATGCTCGACTTGAAGTTTTGATGTTCTCTTCCAAAATGCTGAATTTGGATGAAATGCAATGTTTTGCAAGTTCAATTTTCAATTGAGGTGAGTTCTCTTACGACGTGGTGTTTTATTGTCAACTATGCTGCCGTCATAGTCTATATGAATGTCCGCAACCTTCGATGTTAATTCTGTTTCCATCATTTGATACCGAGGAAGAAGTCATTTGGTGAATGACTATTCGGTACCGTTGTTACATGATGAATGAAGGGTGAAAAAGGAAAACGAGTCATTGTTGATGCATAATTAATCATAAAGGAGTCGATTTGTTGTGTCGGTGAGAAAGTCATATAAGGATATATGACTAATCCGGAGTGCTCTTGAAAAGTGTGCATGCATGTCATGAATCGAGATGTCCATTTCTTTCTAGTATGAAAAGAAAGAATGAAGAAATTATGGTATTTTGGTTGTGGTGTAGGGGATTTATGCTTCCTTTGTGATTTGACTTGGTTGTTGCCAAATTCTTTCCAAAATGGTTGTTAACGCTTTGGGTTGGAGTTGTCGTGTGTACACTTGGGCTTGCTAGCTAAGTGTTTTTGTGTGAGGGCGAGACCCTCTTAAGAAAGGAACCAGTTGTGGTTTGGTAAGGTTTTACGATCCTAGCTTGGGACTTGATGTCGAACCTTAGTGGTATAAGGGTGGTTCGTGATGGAGGTTGATGATGTATGGGTTTAACCTTCACTAAGAGTAGCGATGGGTGGAAGTGAAGTTGACGGTAGATCGGTGATAATTGTCCTGCCTTGAGCAATTGTCTTCACTAGTTGTTTTTGGGTTTGAGTCTTGCCTGGGAGAGGATGGAATGAAATGTTAGTATGATCGTGTATCGGAAGGGCAAGTGTGCCTTAATGAGATATTCCCCTCGATGGAAATTTTCGAGAATGTAGAGAGGTCGTTAAAGGAATTGTGACTTGCTTTGATTATGACATGTTGAGTTTAATGGAGTGTGGTAGTCATGTTGGTTGTGATAGAAGTGTGAAGTGTTTGTCGTGAGGATTCGAGCTGGTTGTTGGAGCCCTTTGTGGTTGAAACGCAGATTCTGTTTGGGAATGGAAGTGAAGGTCGAACTGTGAGCGGTTGCCCTTAGTTGAGCTAGATCAACACTTTTTCGCTAAGTGTTGGTTTTGGGAACTCGTTTGTCGTTTGTTCCGGTTTTAGTCGTTGTGCGAATGTTTTGTGCTGCAGAGAAGCCTTTTGTCCCTTGGGGACTTTGTTGTTGATTTTGGCATCCTTCGGATTCGAGGTCGAATCCTATTGAAGGGGGGAAGAATGTGACACTACGGTATGGTGTGACATTATAAAATGTGAAATTAGAGAATAAAACCTTACGGCTTGAGGTTTACTCGCGTTTTTGGGCCTTATGAAGCGATGTGACCCCACGGAGTGTCGTAACCTTATAAATGGTGCATGATGAGGTCAAAAACATTATGAGATGTGGAATTAAGGTTAAAACCATAGGGTATGGAGGTTAATTACGTTTCCGGGCCGTTTCCGGGGTTTTGTGCCTTTCCGGGGGAGTTTGGGCCTAAGAGGGGGGTCGTGGCCTTTGGTGGGGTGAAGTTTGAGTCCAAATGAGGGGAGGAGTCCTGGTTGGAGGCCACCACCAGCCCTTATTGCGCCCCCCATACTGCCCCTTGCGCCCCCATGATGCCCTAGCCGCCCCCACACATCTCCACCTCCCCCATTGCTCCCCTTTGCTCCCCACCTCTCCACCACCTATCCTCCACCCCCTTGCTGCCCTAGGGTGGTCTCCCCACCCCTGCACCTCGAGGAACCATCCTTTGGAAGCGAGGAGCGAGGAGCGAGGACCAAACCGGGAGGAGATCCATTCAGTTTTCGTGCGTCGGGCGAAGGTATGGCCATGGGAATCCTTGGGGTTGGTATAGGTACTATTCTAAGGGTGTTTATCAAGTTTTTAGATCAATTGGTGGTGCTGGAATTGAGTATATCGGATTAGATCTAGATGTTGCCACGTTTCTGTTTTGGGACAGCATGAGCAGTCGACCTAGGATTCAGTTTTTCGCCAATTTAGAGTTGGAATTTGGACATCCGTCTGTTGAAGAAGTTGTACGTAATTTAATTATATTTCTGTGGACATAAAGAACGTTAAATTTTGATTAGCCGTTTGAAAGTTATGACTGTTTTACCGAGCGTGTTAAAATCTGTGACGTGATTGGAACAGATCACGGTATTTTGTAGATTAAACAACTTTAGAGTCCGAATCAGTCTTTCCCTATAACTATAAAAAGTTGGGAAATTTCCTAAGCTACGCAAGGATGTACTTGTTTATTTGATTCGGAGTCCCAGAACTCAAGATATGCATTTTGGAATGCTGCTGTCCCGACGGGACAGAACCTCTGTTTTTAGGTTTTGCGAGTAGTTGGCAATGTCGGGGTAGATGAGGGTTTGCGTACTGTTTTGTGGACATGATTGTGAGTGTGTGATGCCTATGTGCAGGTGGTGCGACCCCGGGAGTGCCTTCTACTTCCCGCCAATCCGTTGCCCGTGGTTGAGGCAAGTGTGTTGTAATGGATAGCGATTTTTAGGTTGCTTGTTGAGAATAGATGGAATTGATTACATGATATATGATCACCTGCCATGCTTTAATGATTGCCAATGATATCATGAGCATGTTTCTTATGTTATGATGCCATGTGTTAATGTTCGAGTTAAATATGATATTGGCATAATTGCATACATGGCATGTTACATGGCCCGGGCGGTGAGAAAGTCATAACTAGTCCGGGGAAGGTCTGTGAGAAAGTTATGACTAATCCAGAGAGCCATTGAGTATGTCCTACATCGTGATTCCATCCACGTGGTGTTTGGAAGCGAGGAGTAGGCACCCTCCATCTTCGGGATGGAAGGGGGGAGAGGGTGCACACCGACGGGTGTGTACTCAACCATACCGGTATGAGTTTCCAGGGAGACATGAGCATTGCATTGCATACATAGTGATGATGATAATGTTATGTGTTCATGAATGAGAGGATATACCTGATGTGAGGCATTATTGCCATGTTATTGTTCTTGTTGTCCATTGCAATATGCTTGCTGAGTTTTGAACTCACGCTTGTGTTTTCTTGTTGTTTTAGGTACCATGAGACCGGCATGCGGGGAAGGGAAATAGTCACACTTCCACACATAGCTTCAGTCTTTTGATTTCACAAGTCATTCAATTAGTGTTGATAATAAATTGCGTGTGATGATCATTGCTTTAAGGTTTAGCTTTGCTAAATGAGAGTCTTTCCGTTCGTTTGACTCTTGGAGACATTATATGTTTGGAACTAGACTTATATTGTGGCTAAGTCGTTAATTATTGCTGTTTTTAGTTGTCTCTCATATTCCATATATTGCTATACTGTTGTTGTTCCTTCAAACCATGTTAAAACAAAGGAGATGCTGCCGAAATCTCGGTTTTTAGCATGTGCGCCTTTGCTGGAATTTATGTTTAATTGTGGTGTTTAGATGTTGTTTAGCTTATGTTTGGTAGCATTCAGGCATATTAGATGCCGGGGTGTTACAGCGACGTGGCTTGATGCTGGCCGTTGGATCTTGATCCAACGGTCACGCGATTAGGGTTTGGTTGGGCTCGGGTCGGACTCGGACTCGAGTCTGACTCGGGCTCGGTCGCTTGAACAGTAAAACCCACTCGTCATTTTCCAGCGATTAAATAATTAAAATAATTTCTAGAAATTCAAATAATTCAAAAAAAATAGCAAAATAATCAGAAAAATTCCAGAAAAATTCTGGAAAATACTTTGAGACATTTTGGACTCAAATAAAATATTTCTAATAAAATTTTATTTAAAACTTTTAATTCTTTAATTATTGCAAAAGGGAATAAATTCAAATTAAATCCAAATAATTCAAAATAAATTCCAGAAAATTCCAAAAATTCTCAAAAATGCAAAATATCATTTAAATTCATGAAAAGAAAAAATTTGGGGTGTTGCAAACCTCCCCGCCTTAACAGAATCTCGACCCCGAGATTCAGGGCTGACTAAGGAATAGGTTTGGAAATTCTTTCTTCAAATCCTCCTCGTGCTCCCAAGTCTCTTTGCTCTCTGCATGGTTGCTTCACTGGACTCTGCAGAAACGGGTTGATTTATTTCTTGTCTCTCGATCCATGGTGTCCAAAATCTTCACGGGGTGCTCCTTGTATGTGAGATCCTCCTACAGTTCTATTTATTCTAACGGTGTCTGCTCATCTGGTACCCGAAGACACTTCTTCAGTTGTGACACATGGAACACATCATGCACCCCTGCCAATGACTGCGGCAACTCCAACTGGTGAGCAACTTCACCTCTGCGGCTTAGGATTTTGAACGGACCGACATAGCGCGGCGCGAGTTTTCCTTTGGCATGGAACCTCTTAACTCCCTTGAGAGGTGTAACCCTAAGGTACACGAAATCCTCCGGTTCAAAGCTCAAGTCTCGGCGATGGTTGTCCGCGTAACTTTTCTATCTTGACTGAGCTATCTTCAGTCTTTCCCGGATCATGGCAATCTGCTCTTCAGCTTCTTGAAGAATGTCCGGCCCAAAGACACGGCGTTCACCTATCTCATTCCAGTTCAATGGCGTCCGACAAGGTCGACTACACAGTGCCTCAAAAGGTGACATCTGTAGACTGGCGTGATAACTATTATTGTAGCTGAACTCAGCATACGACAGACTTTTATCCCAAGAGTTAGCATAAACCAATGCATAAGCTCGTAGCATATCCTCTAGAATCTGATTAACTCTTCCAGTTTGCCCATCCGTCTGCGGGTGATATGCAGTACTGAAGTTTAAACGGGTCCCCATAGCTTCATGCAACTTATTCCAAAACCTTGAGGTAAATTGGGTACCTCTGTCTGATACAATCTTCTTCGGCACTCCGTGCAAACAGACGATCCTAGTCATGTACAACTTTGCTAGTTTATCTCCTGAGTAAGTTGTCTTTACAGGGATAAAATGGGTGACATTGGTCAAGCGGTCCACTATAACCCATATGGAATCATATCCTCCTTGAGTCTTCGGCAGTCCGGTAATAAAGTCCATGCCGATTTTCTCCCACTTCCACTCAGGTATTCTTAGCGACTGCAGTAATCCTGCTAGCCTCTGATGCATTGCCTTGACTCTCTGGCATATGTCGCACAACGCAACATGTTCGGCAACTTCACATTTCATACTCGGCCACCAGAATCTTTCCTTTAGGTCTTAATACATCTTGGCACTTCCTGGATGAATGGAATACTTGGAGTCATAGGCTTCTTCCAGAATCAACTGCTTTAGCTCCTTCTTGTTCGGCACATAGATGCGATCATTAATCCACAATGTGCCTTGATCATCCAGTCTAAAGCCTTTTGCCTTGTCTTCCTCCATCTTGGACTTGATTCGTTGGACCTTGTCATCGTCCTTCTTTCCTTCTCGGATCTGGTCTTCTAAGGTAGGCTTCACCTCTAATGCGGCCAAGAATCCTTCCGGTATCACTTCAATCTGCATCCTCTGAAACTCCTTGCATAACTCATCCGAACTTGCGGCTATCATCATATTCACGGTATGGCTTTTCCGAATCAAGGCATCAGCCACCACGTTAGCCTTCCCTGGATGGTAATGGATCCCAACATTGTAATCCTTGATCAATTCTAACCATCTCCTCTGCCTATCCGATTGGTTGAAAATGTATTTAGGACTCTTATGGTCCGTATATACTTCACATCTGTTCCCAATCAAATAATGACGCCATAACTTCAAAGCGTGTACTATAGCAGCTAACTCTAGGTCATGCTTGGATAATTCTCCTCGTGCGGCCTCAGCTGCCTTGATGCATATGCAATAGCCTTTCTGTTCTGCATCAGCACACATCCAAGTCCTTGGCGCGATGCATCATAATAGATGTCGAAGCTTTGATTAACATCCGGTAAAACCAACACCGGTGCTAATATCAATCACTTCTTCAGCTCTTGGAATCCTTTCTCACATTCCGGCGTCCAGTTAAACTTCTTCTCCTTCTTTAACAATTGCGTAAGAGGTCTCACAATTGTCGAAAAGCGTTCAATAAAGCGGCGGTAGTAACCTGCCGTCCCAAGAAAACTCCGAATCTGGGTCACGGTCTTCGGCTGCTCCCAATGTAACACAGCTTCTACCTTGCTTGGATCAACGGCGACTCCTTCTGCGGTCCTTACATGTCCAAGGAATTCCACCTTGTCCTTCCAGAAATCACACTTGCTGAATTTGGCGAAGAGTTGTTGTTCCCTCAACTTCTCCAAAACTAGCCTCATATGTTCTGCGTGTTCCTCTCTTGACTTGGAATAAATGAGAATGTCATCGATGAACACGATGACAAACTTGTCCAGGTACTCCATGAAAACTTTATTCATCATATTCATGAAATAAACTGGCGCATTCATCAGACCAAAGGACATAACTATAAACTCATAATGTCCGTATCTTAACGAGAATGCGGTCTTTGGAATATCCTCCGATCGGATCTTCAGCTGATGATATCCCGATCTCAGATCAATCTTGGAGAAGACTCCGACTCCTCTCAACTGGTCAAATAGATCATCGATCCTGGGTAGTGGGTATTTATTCTTAACGGTGACTTCATTGAGTGCACGGTAGTCAATGGACATCCTGAAATTCCCGTCCTTCTTTTTGACGAACAAAATTGGTGCTCCCCATAGCGACGAGCTAGGTCTGATGAATCCTTTTTCCATCAACTCCTCGAGCTGCTTCTTCATCTCTACCAACTCTTCGGTTGACATCCGGTAAGGTCTCTTGGCTATTGGAGCCGTTCCAGGTACTAACTCTATCACAAACTCTATGTCTCTGTCTGGCGGCATCCCAGGCAAATCTTCATGAAAAACATCAAGATACTCATTCACCACTAAAACATCTTATTTGCTGATTGCCTTCGTACTGTTGACCATTAGTTGTCCATCTCGAACGGCGGTCGCTTGAAATTCTACTTTTCTTCCACATGGGCTCTCAACTGATATGACTCTTCGTACACAGTCCAACACGACCTTGTGCTGGGAAAACCAGTCCATTCCCAAGATAACATCTAAGGTCTGGGTTTCCAATATAATAAGGTTCGCTAGAAACTCTACCCCATCTATTAGTATTCTTACCCCAGAACATCCTACTTTAGTTCGGAGTTCGGAACCAGGGGTTTGAACTAGAAGCATGCATTTAAGTCTTGCAATCTCCAAATCATTTTTAGCAGCAAAGCCTTGAGAAATAAACGAATGCGAAGCTCCAGAGTGAAACAAAACTGTTGCAGGTACTGAGTTAACAAGTAACTTACCCAGTACGATGTTCGTAGCATTCTGAAGGGCATTTGCGGTCATGTGATTGACTCGGCCTCTCACCACGGTCTAGGGTGCGGCTCCTAGCTGTGCTGTCCCACGGTTTGCTCCTGGTGCAGGTGTCCTGGCTGGTGTGGAGCCCAAGTTGAAGCGGACTGGGGTCACTCCTGCAGTCTTCTTGGGGCAGCTATTGGAGAAGTGGCCTGGCTCGTTGCATGTATAGCAGCGTCTCACTGTCCCCTGTTGACTGCCCGAAGTGGCGTTTCTGGCTGGAGCTGGGGTCTGATAGTTCTAATTGGCAGGTCTTGGTGCTGGCGACAGTGTCCTTATTGCATTCTGCGGCTGGAATCTTAAAAACTGATTCGGTGCAACCCTCAATCGCTGCTGCGCTCCCTGGCGTGATCCCTGTTGTTGCATTATGCGCTTCCCGTTCTCATCCAGTTTCTTGCGCTTGTCCGCAAGAATGAGCACCTTATTCACCAACTCCTGGAAATCTGGAAAGGTGTGGGTGATCAGTCCCACCTGCAGTCCAGAGTTCAGTCCCTTCAGGAAGCGAGACTGTCTGGCCTTGTCTGTCGCTACGTCTTCCGACGTGTAGCGTGCAAGCTGTGTGAACTTGTTCAGGTATTCAGCCACCGGTTGATTACCTTGCTTCAGTTCCCTGAACTCTTCCTTCTTTATGTCCATTATTCCCTTAAGCACATGATACTGGCGAAATGCGGCGGTAAATTCCTCCCATGTGATATCCTGTGGGTTCTCTCGCGTGGCGCAGAAGTTCTCCCACCATTCTGCTACGGTCCCTTCCAACTGATGAGAGGCGTAGACAACCCTCTCATTTCCTACACATTGGGTAATATGCAGCCTCCTCTCAATTGACCAAAGCCAATCATCCGCCTCCAGTGGATTGGTGTTCCCAGAGAATGTGGGTGGATGAGTCCTTATGAACTTTGACAACTTTGAGCCCTGACGTTGTCCCTGATTGACTTGATTAGCTGCGGCCTGAGAAGTGACTGTAGGGGAACGTGGTATGCTACACTAGCACAAATTAAAATTTCTACCGCAAACCAGAAAAGCTACTCGCAAGAAGGGGATCATAGATCTATTACCACTAGACGCGCAGTTGCGGAATCCTTTGCACGTCGTTGTAGTGGATTGTTCTCGGCGCGGATCGTCCTCTCCACGCCGCAGTAGCAGCAGCGTCACCACAGCAGTCCACACGTCCGGGAATGGAACGCCGTGCGTCGGTGTGCAAGCACCGGGTCGCTCGGCAAGGGCAACGAGGGGAGGTGGCTAGGGTTTCTGGTGAAACACCTCTAAACCGCACAAAAGTGTATGCTGCGTCTAGCCTCCTCCCCTCCTTATATAGCCACGAGGTGAAACCCTAGGCAGTCAGGGCCCATCTACGCGCTAAGCCCACGAGGTCCATTAATTGCGGATCCAATCCGAATTAATGCGTCCCAGCCCGTTAAGTGTGTGACCCTGTAGGTTCATGCGCATTTGGACATGGATTCAAAAAACCCTTTCTCTAATCCAATAGTCAGTAGCGGCTCCTTGCAGAGCATGCCAACTCCCAAATGCATATGATTAAAGTACTGATGTAATAATCCCTTTGCCAAACTATATGAAGATCGAACTCAAGGCGAGAAGCATGTCATCCTTTGTGATTCAATCCATCTCTCGTATCCGTGATATATTAATAAGTTGTGATTGACTTCTCAATCACGGCATGGCCATGCACTTCCTTAATCATATCACACGAGTGGCCTAGACATATATCTCCGTTACATTGGAGTGGCAAATTCCATCTTGACTGCTCACTTCCCTCTGCATGTTTCATAGTAAACATGAAAGCTACCTTCGAGGTGTGGAGGTGGATAACTCCCCTAGGGGCAGCAAGGGAGGTGGAGAGGTGGTGGAGGGGTGGTGGCACAATGGGGAGAGGTGGGGGGTGCGGGTTGGAGGTGGATTGGGGGTGGCGGCTAGGGCACACAAGGGGAGGTGGGGGCGCACCAAGCAGGGGTGGGGCGCACCTAAGGGCTGGAGGAGGCCCCCAAACAGGACTCCTACTCCTAAATGCACTCAAACTCCTCCCCACCAAGGCCCACGACCCTTTTCCTTAGGCCCAAACTGTTGGGGAACGCGGTATGCTACACTAGCACAAATTAAAATTTCTACCGCAAACCAGAAAAGCTACTCGCAAGAAGGGGATCATAGATCTATTACCACTAGACGCGTAGTTGCGGAATCCTTCGCACGTTGTTCTAGTGGATCGTTCTCGGCGTGGATCGTCCTCGCCGCGGATCGTCCTCGCCGCGGATCGTCCTCGCCACGGATCGTCCTCGCCATGCTGCAGTAGCAGCAGCGTCACCACAGCAGTCCACACGTCCGGGGATGGAACGTCGTGCGTCGGTGTGCAAGCACCGGATCGCTCTGCAGGGGCAACGAGAGGAGGTGGCTAGGGTTTCTGGCGAAACACCTCTAAACCGCACGGAAGTGTGTGTTGCGCCTAGCCTCCTCCCCTCCTTATATAGCCACGAGGTGAAACCCTAGTCAGTCAGGGCCCATCTATGCGCTAAGCCCACGAGGTCCATTAATTACGGATCCAATCCGAATTAATGCGTCCCAGCCCGTTAAGTGTGTGACCCTGTAGATTCATGCGCATTTGGACATGGATTCGGAAAACCCCTTTTCTAATCCAATAGTCGGTAGCGGCTCCTTGCAGAGCATGCCAACTCCCAAATGCATATGATTAAAGTACTGATGTAATAATCCCTTTGCCAAACTATATGAAGATCGAACTCAAGGCGAGAAGCATGTCATCCTTTGACAGTTCAATCCATCTCTCGTATCCGTGATATATTAACAAGTTGTGATTGACTTCTCAATCACGGCATGGCCATGCACTTCCTTAATCATATCACACGAGTGGCCTAGACATATATCTCCATTACATTGGAGTGGCAAATTCCATCTTGACTGCTCACTTCCCTCTACATGTTTCATAGTAAACATGAAAGCTACCTTTATAACTATCCGGTTAGGAAATAGTGTTTGGTAACCCCAAGGTAAACTATTACACATGTAGGGAATATGACAATCTCAGGTCTAAGGATCATACATCTACTATGTATGAGATACACTAATGACACATAAGAATGTAACATCCTCGCAGTGTCCCATTATGGGTCTATCTAACACATGTTCTTCAATATGCGTCCACAATGTATTGATGATATCTCCATATCCCATGATCTATGAAACATGATCATCGAACAATACATGTGCTGATCTATTCATCGTTGTCCTATACGATGATATCCGATCAGAGATATTTAGCCAATTATACCAATAAGTAAAGAGCTTCATAAACAAGTCACACACTTGTTGATCAAAACAATGATATACATTCATTGGACGAATAATCATATTATTATTCATAAACATAGTCATGTTACAATCATCCATATGATTGCCTCAAGGGCATAACACTAACAATCTCCCACTTGCACTTGAGTCAATCAATTAAGTATCTAATACCAATAGACCTCGTGTGGGCCTCATGCTTAGGCTGGGCGAGAACCACTTCTGTTGCCTCCAAAGTTTCCGCGGGTGTTCACCATCTGTCAATTGCTCCAAGTTTTAGAGACGAGAGGGAACAAGAATAGACAAGTAGTAGAGAAACTTATGCGGGGTGGAAAGTGTAACTCAAAATCCAACTTTATTATTTAATAATAACTTGGTATGGTTGCTTACAATGCCTAAGAGCCTTGCAGCACATACTGCACACTCAGCAAGCAATAAAAATCCAAATCAACTATCACACTGAAGTCTAACGCCTCTAAGGGTGACTCTTTATTCTTAGACGCGACTCAACGAAGGAGTCTCAACTACGAAGCTTAACGCTCAGTCATCAATCCAACCTCCACTGCCTCCTTTTGGTGGGTGCGGCGGCATCGGTGCAAAGCAGTCTCCGTGACCAACAACAGCTGTGGCGACGACGCGACATCCTCCTCTGGCTCTGGCTGCTGCTCAGGCGCGGGCTGTGGATCTGGCTGCTGCTCCTCGGGGTCTGGCTCGTGCAGCTCAAGTACTAGCTTTGGCTCCTATCCATACAATGCCATCTACAGCTCATCAATCCTTCACAGAAGATGGGACATATACTCTCTAAACTCCTGCAGACTCTTCTTCTCTTTCCTGACCTCCTCACGGGCCTTCTACAGCTCCTGCACCGTATCATCAAGTGCATCCTCCTGCGCGACGACGAAACTTGCCAAGTGTGTGACGGTGACATCTTCATCTTCAATCGGCTCCCGCCCGATCCTGTTGTCTCGGCGTGGGTGGTGAAGAAACACTGTGCCTTCCAGCTCTCTGGAATAGGTGCGAGCAATGTGCCTCATAGCTCGGCGTGACACCTCCTAGATTCCCAACTCAAATGTAGACCTCCTGGCTGTGAAGTAGCATGGGCGACTGAACTTCATCTTCTCTCGAGCATACACTGTGATCTTGACATCCCATGCCGTGATCAATCCAGCCTGCACTATGGTGGTCCGCTGGTAAAGTGATCTCTCGAAACCTCCAAGCACCTATAACATACGCCACAACTCGGCGGCGTAGCCTCCTGCACGCTCGGCGTAGTTGTTGAGCATCTTCATCTGCCAAAGTACTCACGTGAGAACGCAGAAGTTTTAAAAACCAAGTGTGAGCAAGAGAAATTCATCAAAGGGGTATGAACAAGTGAGAAGGGGATAAGTCGAGAGTTCATTCGTTATCTTGTCAAGTTTTAACTTTAGAATTTAGGTTTTAACTTCACTACAACCATTCTAACTAAGTGTAGTCCTACAGTTAGTATGGCTCTGATACCACCTCTGTCGGGACCCGAATTTGCAAATCCGAACCCTCTGTGTATTCAGCACTAGTCCAGGATCACGCTAGTGCACACTGTCTCAACATCGGTATATATCACAATTATACATATCGATAGTAATAAAGAACTTTAATTAAGATAACCAAACTGGTTGCTCGACCTTATGGTCAAGTTACAAGAGTACACCACACAGGGCGAAAACTTATTAAGGAAATACATTGCAGCGGAATAAAAGCATCAACGTGGCACCATCCAGTATACCACAGGCAACTGACTGGGCTCACTCCATAAGTAGACGGCTCCTCCTGAAGTTCTTCCTCCAAAGCTGACGTTGCTTCTCCTTCAACTGATGTTGTATTGTGGCAAGGGTGAGTACTTGGTACTCAACAAGTCATGCACTGGATGCAAACTAATATTCTATATGCATGGCTTAACACAAAGGATAGGCTAACAGGTACATTTGCAGTAAAACAACAGTTAACAAGTAGCGTAAGTAGATTCGAAAGCAGTAAAGGTAAAGATTATATCAATAACTTTTCCACCGAATTATTTTTCTATTGAAAAATTGATTTATTGCGTCAGCCGGTCCATGGACATGGTTCACTGTTCGGTTTGGGTCCACCGTGGACCCGGTCCACAAGTACATGTCTCACTGACATGTGGGCCCCATCGGATGACGTCAGCGGTGACGTCATCACGCTCGACTGAGGACGGCTGACAGCTAGGCCCCACCGTGACGTCAGCAGGACGTCATGGTGCGGTCCGGCGGGCACTGACTCGCGGGTCCCATGCTGACGTCACGCGTGACGTCAGTGGCGACCGGCATGATCGCGCTGAACGCGACGGTCAGTCTTCTAGCCACGTGGCTAGATCTCGGCCGTTGATTTGAAAATCGACGGCCCAGATCGGATCTGGGTTTCACGCGTTAGGAAACTACACAGTCGATCTGGACCGTTCGATCTTGATCGGACGGTCAAGATCCGATCTAAAGCTACAACGTGGGTTAACCCTAGCCGTACGATCTGGATCTAACGGCTGAGATCTATCCAAGCACGGTGAAGTTACGGCTACGTGGCGTGATCTAAACCGTTGGATCTAGATCCGACGGCTGAGAATAAATCTAAAAGTTAACACGTGAAATTTTACCGTGGTGACGTGGACGAATCCTGGCCTTTGGATCTTGATCGGACAGTTGGTGGAGCTCACGATTCTGGCAATGTCCACGGCGGAGCAGAGGCGCCGGCGCTGGGGACGATGACGAGCCCGATAGCATTCGAGGTGCGCTCCGGCAAGGTGAGTGGTAGCTCCGGGTGCGCCTCGACGCGAGGAGTTCGGATCTGGGCACAACGGCGGCGGAGGACAACGGACGACGGTGGAAACTGCAAGAATCCGCGGCGGAACGCATGAGCAACTACGGTGAGCTCTAGCAGCGCACACACGGCGGCTCAGGCACTGTGGGTTCGGGCTATGGGTGCGCGCGGAGGTGGGATACACGGTGGCGACGGCGGCGGTATAAATAGGGGCCTCGACTTCCGTGTATCGCGCGGAGACCGAGGTCCACCCGGTTGCGGCGGCGGAATCCGAATCCAATTCGGATTGGGTGACGTGGCTCAGCGTGGACCGTTGGATCAAGATCCAACGGGCACGGGGTTTGGCTCGGGTCCGGCTCGGTTACTTGGCTGGTTCGGTCGGAGCCTGGCTCGGGCGACGTGGCGCTTTCGTGGCCGTTGGATCTCGATCCAACGGTCACGCGATTAGGGTTAGGGTTGGGCTCGGGTGACGTGGTTCGACTGAGACGGCTGGCGCGGTCGGGTTCGGGTCGGACTCGAGTCCGACTCGGACCCGAGGAACAGTACCAACCCGAAGCGATTAAATAACCAAAATAATTTTCAGAAATTTATTTAATTCATTAAAAATAGCAAAATACTCAGAAAAACTCCAGAAAAATTCTAGAAAATATTTTAGGGCATTTGGGACTCAAATAAAATATTTCCAACAAAATTTTATTTGCAACTTTTAATTCTTTAATTATTTCAAAAGGGAATAAATTCAAATAAATTCCAAATAAATCCAAATAAATCCAAATAAATCCAAATAAGTCGCAGAAAATTCCAAAAATTCACAAAAGTGCCAAATTTCATTTAAATTCATGAAAAGCAAAAATTGGGGTGTTACAAACCTCCCCCCTTAACAGAATCTCGTCCCCGAGATTCAGGGCTAACTAAGGAATAGGTTTGGAAATTCCTTTTTCAAATCCTCTTCGTGCTCCCAAGTCGCTTCGCTTTCTGTGTGGTTGCTCCATTGGACTCTGCAGAAACAGGTTGATTTATTCCTTGTCTCTCGATCCATGGTGTCCAGAATCTTCACGGGGTGCTCCTTGTAAGTTAGATCCCCTTGCAGTCAATTGACTCCAGCGGTGTTTGCTCATCTGGTACTCGAAGACACTTCTTCAGCTGGGACACGTGGAACACGTCATGTACCCCTGCCAACGACTGCGGCAACTCCAGCTGATACGCAACTTCACCTCTATGGTTGAGAACCTTGAATGGTCCAACATATCGCGGCGCGAGTTTTCCTTTGGCATGGAATCTCTTAACTCCCTTGAGTGGCGTAACTCTGAGATACACGAAATCTTCTGGTTCAAAACTCAGGTCTCGGCGACGGTTATCGGTGTAACTTTTCTTTCTTGACTGTGCTACCTTCAGTCTTTCCCGGATCATGGCAATCTGCTCTTCAGCTTCTTGAAGAATGTCCGGCCCAAAGACACGGCGTTCACCTATCTCATTCCAGTTCAACGGTGTTCGACAAGGTCGACCATATAATGCCTCAAATGGTGACATTTGCAAACTTGCTTGATAGCTATTGTTGTAGCTGAACTCAGCATACGGCAGACTTTTATCCCAAGAGGTAGCATAAGCCAATTCACATGCTCTTAACATATCCTCTAGTATCTGATTAACTCTTTCAGTCTGTCCATCCGTCTACGGATGATAGGCGGTGCTGAAATTCAAACGGGTCCCCATGGCTTCATGCAGCTTATTCCAAAATCTCGAGGTAAACTGGGTACCTCTGTCTGATACAATCTTCTTCGGCACTCCGTGCAAACAGACGATCCTGGTCATATACAATTCTGCTAACTTATCTCCCGAGTAAGTGGTCTTTAATGGAATAAAATGGATGACCTTAGTCAAGCGGTCCACTATAACCCATATGGAGTCATATCCACCCTGGGTTTTCGGCAAACCGGTAATGAAGTCCATTCCGATTTCCTCCCACTTCCACTCAGGTATCCTTAACGGCTGCAGTGATCCCCTGGTCTCTGATGCATTGCCTTGACTCTCTGGCATATGTCGCACAACGCAACATGCTCAGCAACTTCATGCTTCATGCTCGGCCACCAAAATCTTTCCTTCAAATCCTGGTACATCTTGGCACTTCCCGGATGAATTGAATACTTGGAGTCATGGGCTTCTTCTAGGATCAGCTGCTTCAGTTCCTTATTGTTCGGCACACAAATTCGATCCTTCATCCATAACGTGCCTTGTTCGTCCAGGTTGAAGTCTTTTGCCTTGCCTTCCTCCATTTTGGACTTGATTTGCTAGACCTTTTCATCGTCCTTCTGTCCCTCTCGGATCTGGTCTTCCAGGGTAGGCTTTATCTCCAGTGCAGCCAAGAATCCTTCTAGTACTACTTCAATCTGCATTCTCTGGAAATCCTTACATAGCTCATCTTGACTCGTGGCTACCAACATGTTCACGGTATGGCTTTTCTGACTCAAAGCATCGGCCACTACGTTGGCCTTTCCAGGATGGTAATGGATTCCGACATTGTAATCCTTGATCAACTCTAACCATCTCCTCTGCCTCATATTCAAGTCTGATTGGGTGAAGATGTACTTAAGACTCTTATGATCCGTATACACTTCACATCTGTTTCCAATCAAATAATGATGCCACAACTTCAAGGCGTGCACTACGGCAGCTAACTCTAGGTCATGCGTCGGATAATTCTCCTCGTGTGGTATCAACTACCTCGATGCATAAGCGACGACCTTACCATTCTGCATCAGCACGCATCCAAGTCCTTGGCGCGATGCATCACAATAAATATCGAAGCTTTGATTAACGTCCGGTAGAACTAACACCGGGGCTGATATCAATCGCTTCTTCAGCTCTTGAAAACCTTTCTCGCACTTCGACGTCCATGCAAACTTCTTCTCCTTTTTCAACAATTGCGTGAGAGGTCTCGCAATGGTCGAAAAGCCTTCAATGAAGCGGCGGTAGTAACCTGCCATTCCAAGGAAACTCCGGATCTGGGTCATGGTCTTCGGCTGCTCCCAGTGTAACACAGCTTCTACCTTGCTCGGATCAACGGCGACTCCTTCTGCGGTCATTACATGTCTGAGGAATTCCACCTTGTCCTTCCAAAAGTCGCACTTGCTGAACTTGGCGAAGAGTTGTTGTTCCCTCAGTTTTTCCAAAACTCGCCTCAACTGCTCTGCATGTTCATCCTTTGTCTTGGAGTAGACTAAGATATCATCTATGAACACATCAACAAACTTGTCCAAATATTCCACGAACACCTTATTCATCATATTCATGAAATACGCTGGCGCATTCATCAGACCGAATGACATAACTGTAAACTCGTAATGTCCGTATCTGGACGAGAACGCAGTCTTCAGAATATCCTCTGATCGGATCTTCAACTGGTGGTATCCCGATCTCAGATCAATCTTGGAGAAGACTCCGGCTCCTCTCAGCTGGTCAAACAGATCATCGATCCTGGGTAGCGGGTATTTATTCTTCATGGTGACTTCATTGAGTGCACGGTAGTCAATGCACATCCTGAAGCTCCCGTCCTTCTTCTTGACGAACAGAACTAGCGCTCCCCACGGTGACGAACTCGGTCTGATGAATCCTTTCTCCATCAGCTCTTCCAGCTGCTTCTTCATCTCTACCAATTCTTCAGTGAACATCCGATAGGGTCTCTTTGCTATCGGCGCTGTACCAGGTACAAGCTCTATCACAAACTCTATATCTCTGTCTGGCGGCATACTAGGTAGATCTTCAGGAAAAACATCTGGATACTCACTCATTACTGAGACATCTTCTATGCTGATCGCCTTCGCATTGTTAACCAACAACTGTCCATCTCTAACGGCCACTTTCCTTTCACATGGGCTCTCAACTGAGATAATCCTTCGTCCACAATCCAGCACAACCTTATGCTTGGATAACAAATCCATTCCCAAAATAACATCTAAGGTCTGGATTTCCAGTATAATAAGGTTCGCTAGGAATTCTACCCCATCTATTAATATTCTCACCCCAGAACATCCTACTTTAGTTCGGTGTTCGGAACCAGGGGTTTGAACTAAAAGCATGCATTTAAGTCTTGCAATATCCAAATCGTTTTTAGCAGCAAAGCGTTGAGAAACAAACGAATGCGAAGCTCCAGAGTCAAACAAAACTGTTGCAGGTACTGAGTTGACAAGTAACTTTCCCAGCACGACGTCTGTGGCATTCTGGAGTGCCTCTGCGGTGACATGGTTGACACGGCCTCTCACCACGGTTTGGGGCGTGGTTCCCGGCTGTGCTGTCCCGCGGTTTGCTCCGGGTGCAGGCGTCCTGGCTGGTGTGGATCCCAGATTGAAGCGGACCGGGGTCACTCCTGCTGTCTTCTTGGGGCTACCGTTGGAGAAGTGTAACACCCCAGCATCTAGTATGCCTGAATGCTACCAAACATAGACTAAACAACATCTAAATACCACAAATTAACATAAATTACAGCAAAGGAGCAAATGCTAAAACCAAAAATTTCGGCAGCATCTCCTTTGTTTCTCATGCTTCGAAGCAACAACAATAGTAAGACAAGATATAGCTTGGTAAATGACAACTAAAATAGCAATAACAATTGATATGGCAACACTTATATCTACAAACAGCGAATTCAACCATTTCACCAATTATAGTGAAGCAAAAGATGAACTTAAGCTCAAAACCAAGCCGAGCACCAAGTTTCATGGCACAAATCTTATTATCATGTCTCCAAGTGATTAAATATAGACTATGAATGTGGAGCTATGTGTAGAAGTGTAGCTAAACCCCTTTCCCGCATGCCGGTCTCAAAGTACCTAAAAACAACATAAAACACAAGCGTGAGTTCATCACTCAGCAAGTATATTGCAATGGGCCAAAAAAAACAATTCAATGTAACATCACTACATACCATGCTCAACTTCATGGTCAAGTCATAATCTCATATTCAACATCATATTCATGTCTCAAAATCATTGTTCACATATCATCATCATCATGTATGCAATGCGATGCAATGCAATGCTCATATCTCCTGGAAGCTTATACCGGTATAGCTGAGTGCACACCCGTCGGCGTGCACCCTCTCCCCCTTCCATCCCGTAGATGGAGGGTGCCTACTCCTCGCTTCCATTCACCACGTGGATGGAATCACGATGTAGGTCTTACTCAATGGCGTTCCGGACTAGTCACAACTTTCTCATCGACCTTACCGGACTAGTTATGACTTTCTCACCGCCCTCGCCATGTCTCATGCCATGAATGCAAAGATACCAACATCATAAAATAATTTGCACATTTACTTAAACCAATCATGGCATAGAATCATAATGGATCATTTTCATCATACCAATAGCAAGCATTAAAGCATGGCATGTTATCGCATCATAAATTCCATTTCAACTCATCAAAACTGGCGATCTACAACTCGCTACCCATTCCAATACACTTGCCTTAACCTCCGGCGACGGATTGATGAGAAGTAGTGGGCACTCCCGGGGTCACACCACCTGCACATAGGCATCACACACTCACAAACATGCCCACAAAACATTACACAACATTCATCAAACCCGACTTCGCACCCTACTTGCAAAACCCAAAAACAGAGGCTCTGTCCCGCCGGGACAGCAGACTTCCAACGGCCATAACTTGAGTTCTAAGACTCCAAATCAATTAAACGAGTACATCCTCGCATAGCTTAGGAAATGTCCCAACTTTTTCTAGTTATAAGGAAAGACTGATTCAGAATCTAAAGTTGTTTAATCTACAAAATACCGTGATCTGTTCCAATCACGTCACAGATTTTAACACGCTCGGTAAAACAGTCATAACTTTCAAACGGCTAATCGGAATTTAACGTTCTTTATGTCCACGTAAAGATAATTAAATTAGCTACAACTTCTTCAACGTCCGTACGACCAGATTCTAAATCTAAATTGGCGAACAATTGAACCCTAGGTCGACTGCTCATGCTGCCCGAAACAGAGAACGTGGCAAACTCAAGATTCCATCTAATCTACTCAATTCCAGCACCACCAATTGATCTAAAAACATGATAATCACCCTTATAACAGATCCTAGACCAACCCCAAGGATTCCCATGGCCATACCTTCGCCCGACGACCGAAAACCCAAAGGATCTCCTCCCGGTTCGCGCGATCTCCTTCCTCGCGCCAAATCCACCGGATCTCCTCGTCGCGGAGCGCTCCAATGGACGGATCTTCGAGGTGTTGAGGTGGAGAACTCCCCTAGGGGCAGCAAGGGAGGTGGAGAGGGGAGGAGAGGGGTGGTGGCGCCATGGGGGAAGATGGAGAGGAAGGGGAAGGGTGGAGGCGCATGGGGGGGCTAGGGGGTGGCGGCTAGGGTTGGGAGAGGGAGTTTGGGGCGCACCAAGGGGTGGGGGCCAGATTTGGCTACCCAAAAATCCCCCCCCTTGGGCGCAAACCCTTCCACCGGAGGCCCAACTCAACCCCCAAGGCCCAAAGTCCCCCGGAGAGGCCCAAAACACCCGAAAACGGCCCAAAAACACGCTATAAACGGCATAACGTAAAGTTTTAACCTCCATTTATATATTTTATAATGTTTTGACCTCAACATCCACATTTTATAAGATTACGACACTCCGTGGTGTCACATTCTTCCTCGCTCAAGATTCGACCTAATCCGAGACACGCCACTGCAAACAACCAAATCGAAGGGAGCTATGGTTCACGCCGTAACCCGCTTAGAAGCCCCTACGATTTGCACCAGCCAGCACTTTCGAAGCAAGGAGCTAAGGATCAAAGATCGACAATTTGTAGAAATAACTCACATTCAAAACTTGCCAGAATTCTTACTCCACTTTGAAACACCGAGTACAAACATAAGGATTCAGAACGTCCCAAGCAAAAGGATAATTTCCTAAGCTGACAATGAAGGGAAACGGTTTCATATTCCTCATTTTTATGCATTCCTTGGCACTAAAGTGCCCGATCCCTTTAATCGATGTTTCTCCTCAGAAGAACACGGCACCAACCTCTAGAACCCTCTTCAGCTCCCACGCACAAAAGTGCTTTCACATCTCAACCTCTCTACTGTGGTTCGTCGTATTCTAGACGACGCGAACCAAGCAAGACACAACACTCCAAGACTACCAACTGCTTGAACAATCGGCTAACACCTTGCAAAAGATTGACCTTTTACAAAAGACCAATACCCACCACTACCACCGAAGGAAAAAACCTACTTTATAACCAGGGTCCTTAAAACCCACAAAAACACTGTCAACCGAGCAATCCACATCGGTCGACACAACTCGCTCAAAGATCGGCGACAAAAGATCCAATACATTTCGAAAGGATAAAGCAATTACTTGCAACCACCAAGTGGTCCACTAATAGTTTAATCAACCCTACCGTGGAATGCACCAACGACCCGATTCTCCAAGAAGGTTTGCATTGGGTGCACTCAACCATAAACCATGAACCCCAAATGGTCCACCTACAACAACTCAAACCCCAAAGTGCTAAAACCACTTTAGAAAGGATCCGACAACATCCAAAGAGCACACATTTTAATTTCCTATGCCAAGACACAAAGGAAACGCAAATCCCCTACACCACAACCAACATACCAGAAATTCTTCATTGTTTTCTTTCTTGCCAGACATAAATAGAAATCTTGATTTATGACGTGCATGCACACTTTTCAAGAGCACTCCGGATTAGTCATATATCCATGTATGACTTTCTCACCGACCTGGCTCACCGACTTTTTCATCATTAAACATCTATAAACAATGTCATGCATCCTTTTCACCATTCATTCTTCATGTAACAACAATATTGAATAATCATTCACCAACCGACTACTTCCTCGATATCACATGTTTGACACACACATAACATTTACGGTTGCGCTAAAACTTATAACTATGACAGCAACACCGATAATAGCAAAACACCACGTCATAAAAGAACCCACATCAATTGAAAACTGAACTTGCGAAACATTGCATTTCATCCAAATTCAACATTTTGGAAGATAACATCAAAATTTCAAGTCGAGCATCTGCTCCCACAACCGTCACAAATTTTCTCAAGGAGAGGGAAACTCATTTCCAAAAGGGAACACCTCACTAACAAAATCACTTTATAAAACATTCACAAAATCCACCTTTTTGAAGCACTTGCAAACTCTACACAGACTTTTTTCCAAATAACTCCAACTCTAGCAAAGAAAAGATTACAAATTAAACCTCGTGAGTTTTCCAACATAACCCTCTATGTCCATTTGTGTCCTTTAAAATTTATTCCAAAGATAATACAGGGTGCACGCGAACAGTGCGATCCACTCAAAAACTTTTGGGGTGTAAATCCATACTCATAGCACCAACTAAACAAATTAGCCAAAACCAAATATTTGCACCAATTTCTACGAGTTTTAGGGAAACTCTGAAACACAACATATGGAACACCTTGACCGAAAACCCTTCAACCAAAATGGCAACCAACCAATCCAGTCCAAAAGCTTTTAAACACAAGCTCAGCATAAATACAATCATCTCTAGTGTTCCACTACGCTTTCCATTAAAGACTTCGAAATTCACTACTTACTCATTGAGAAAGTCCAACCGGTTTTAACAAAATTGACGTAACAAATTCTTTCTCTAGTTACAATTTCCAACACTTTTAATTAAAATTTATGGTGCTTATAAAATAAGACACCCAACCAAGACTACATCGACATGATCCCCACGGATCATCATATCATAATACATCTTATTCTACATTTGAAATATAGTACTTCAACAAATCTTTCAGCATGATCAACCTATAAATTTCATACCACCTATATGTCAACGTCTCGACAATCGAAACTTATTCAGTTAACAAACGACTTCAATATGTAAATATTATCTCCACAGGGTAGAATTCGCAAGTAAGACTCTAAATTATACATTCATTAAGGATAAAATCATTCATCATGTTAATTACCCAAAGTTCACTCCATCACCACATGTTACAAATTCCTCTATTTTAACCATGGTTTTCAACAAGTAATCTAAACAATTACCACCACTACTAGGTTATTAATAACAACCAATGAGCATAATCATCAAATGACAACATTACTTTTAGCTACCCTATAGATAGGTGATAACAAAATTACCACCACACAACATACTCCAACTATTTAAAATAGATTGAATACTAGCATTAACACTGCCCTTAACAACATCATTAACAATAAGTCGTATGTCTTCTTAATTGATATCAATACTAGCATTGTAGAGACACAACTGCATACTTCCAAATATACTAGTAGGTTGCAACAACATAAATAGCAACTCTAATCAACTTCCAAATTAAAGCCACTAGTCAACATGATTAAATTTCTCTATTAACCCGTTAGATTAGTACATATTTAAACAATCGGCAAGGTTTCTTTAACAGTATCATTAATTTACATCATCTTAATGTTCTAACTATGCATCAAGGTTTAAACTTTTAACATTAACAAGGATCATAAGCACTTTTAAAGCATGGCAACAGATTCTAAGCATGTACATTAACCCATTTAATCATTCCCACTATGGGGTACTCTACATCACTAGAGGTTCACCTAATCTTAAGCTAAAGGTAACAATTACATTTAATTGTTTCAACTCGCAAATTAACTTAACAATACGTCATTCCATAAACCACATTGGTACATACTACATAACATGCTAAACAACAATTTTCACTTTTGACAAGTAATTTCAGTCAAACGAATACTTACTTTATTTGCAGCTTTTTTTCATTTAATACTCAACCAAAACTCACAAAGAAGCTTCACTCTCAAAGTTGCAATGAGACAAACCCAAACTTGATCATGCCAGAGGAAATTCTCCAAAACACTTTTCAATCTCAAAGACCAGCATATAGGAAAATGGTTGAAACACAATTTTCTTAAAAGGGAACCAAGCGATCAAGTAATCCAATTCAAATAAAACCTTAACACCAAACCCCAAACTTTCACGAAACAAGAAGGGCTTTCAAAGATGATTTCTCAAACCAGTAAAATGACGAAATCAAACACCATTTACTCCTACAAAGCCACAGAACTTCAGCCCTGACAACCAAGTCTGGCATAACGCCGCAATAACTCTTTTGACCTCGGAGAAAGACAAAAACATGAATAAATTGAATGCTTCTCCACATAAAGCAATCAACAAACTAAGCATCAAAGCTGGAAAGGCGACCAAAAGAAGCGCAACACTAGACTCTTCTTCTTCGTCTTCAACCAAGGAAGACAAAACCACATACCGCATACGGAACAATCCGTGAAAATCCAAGACCAAACACTTTTCTTTTGATTTCAATCGACTAAAAACCAAGAAGACCAACCAAAACCGACCGTCAGAATGGTGAAAAGCATCCGAAGGAAACCACCATCAACTCTTCTATTTGTCTCCAGCCAACTACCCGATCTACGATAGAAAAGGTAAGCACTCTTTCCCCACAAGGGGTTAATAGTTCTTCGGTGATGGCTTCAACTGGCCATACCGTCAAACCACACCCTTACTATTAACAAAAGTGGTGACCGAAACCCTTCGGCACCACAACCCCACTTTATCACCACAACAAGCACAATTCAATCATTTATCTCATAGACATAGCAACATGGATTATCAAATGAAGCATTCAACATCAAAGCTCAAATACAACATTTAAGCGTAAAGGAACGATACCCATACCCTTTCCTACTGTGCATCCATGTGTGTCAAATTTTAGATTAGTTATACCATTTTTTTGTGAGTTTTAATGTTGCTATCCTATGACAAAATTTTAGTTAAAACCTAAGCCATGTTTCTAAGTTATCCCACATCACATTTTAGTTGTAACCTAAGGTATGACACTAAAAATACACATTCCAAGAACCTACAGCCCGCTCTGATACCAACTGTAACACCCCAGCATCTAGTATGCCTGAATGCTACCAAACATAGACTAAACAACATCTAAATACCACAAATTAACATAAATTGCAGCAAAGGAGCAAATGCTAAAACCGAAAATTTCGGTAGCATCTCCTTTGTTTCTCATGCTTCGAAGCAACAACAATAGTAAGACAAGATATAGCTTGGTAAATGACAACTAAAATAGCAATAACAATTGATATGGCAACACTTATATCTACAAACGGCGAATTCAACCATTTCACCAATTATAGTGAAGCAAAAGATGAACTTAAGCTCAAAACCAAGCTGAGCACCAAGTTTCATGGCACAAATCTTATTATCATGTCTCCAAGTGATTAAACATAGACTATGAATGTGGAGCTACGTGTAGAAGTGTAGCTAAACCCCTTTCCCGCATGCCGGTCTCAAAGTACCTAAAAACAATATAAAACACAAGCGTGAGTTCATCACTCAGCAAGTATATTGCAATGGGCCAAAAAAAACAATTCAATGTAACATCACTACATACCATGCTCAACTTCATGGTCAAGTCATAATCTCATATTCAACATCATATTCATGTCTCAAAATCATTGTTCACATATCATCATCATCATGTATGCAATGCGATGCAATGCAATGCTCATATCTCCTGGAAGCTTATACCGGTATAGCTGAGTGCACACCCGTCGGCGTGCACCCTCTCCCCCCTTCCATCCCGTAGATGGAGGGTGCCTACTCCTCGCTTCCATTCACCACGTGGATGGAATCACGATGTAGGTTACTCAATGGCGTTCCGAACTAGTCACAACTTTCTCACCGACCTTACCGGACTAGTTATGACTTTCTCACCACCCTCACCATGTCTCATGCCATGAATGCAAAGATGCCAACATCATAAAATAATTTGCACATTTACTTAAATCAATCATGGCATAGAATCATAATGGACTGTAACACCCCAATTTTTGCTCTTCATGAAATTAAATATTATTTTGCACATTTGTGAATTTTTGGAATTTTCTGGAATTTATTTGGATTTATTTGGATTTAATTTGAATTTATTCCATATTGAGATAATTAAAGAAATTAAATTTTCAAATAAAGTTTTGTTGGAAATATTTTATTTGAGTCCCAAATGCCCTAAAATATTTTCCAGAATTTTTCGGGAATTTTTCTGAGTATTTTACTATTTTTCTTGAATTAAATGAATTACTGGAAATTATTTTAATTATTAAATCGCTGGAAAAATGCGATCGGGTTTTACTGTTCATCCGACCGAGCCGCACCCGAGTCAGACTCGAGTCCGACCCGAGCCAGCCGAGTCGGTCGAACCCAACCCTAACCCAAGTTGATCCCGACCGTTGGATCGAGATCCAACGGTCCGGATTGACCGCCTGCTCGAGCCGAGACCGGGCCGGATCCGGTTTCGACCGTGCGATCGTGGCCGTTGATCGCGCCACGTGGACGGTCGACCGTCGTCGTCCCCGCCGGATCCGAGCCGGACTCCGCCGCCGCGCCCGCCGCCGTGTGGGTCTAGGTTTCCATTTTCCGCGCGGACGCCGAGGTTATTTAATGCCCGGGTTGCACCTCGAGGACCGCCTTGACCCCGCGCAGCCACTGCCCTAGCTCACCGAGCCCCAGCCGCCATAGGTTTGCCGGAATCGCTCGTCGAAGTTTGAGGGGAAGCCGCCGCGGTTCTAGCCGTTTTCCGCCGACGCCCGCCGTCCTCCGCCGCGTCCAAGACCGGATCCGGAACCCCCGAAGTCAGGCGCACCCGTAGGGACAACTCACCTCGCCGAGCGCGCGAACGCCGAGGCCGTGGTCATCGTCTTCATCCCCGGCCAAGCTAGCGCCGCCGCGTGCCATCGCCATCATCGAGCTCGGACAGCCGTCCGATCAGGATCGCACGGTCGCGGTAAGCCCACGTTCTCCCTTGGACCCTAGAACCCAGATCAGATCTGGACTGTTGGATCAAGATCCAACAGCCCACGATCGGCCACGTCATCCGTAACGTGGATAACGTTACGGGTTAAGGTTGTTTTCAACCGTTGGATCAAGATCCAACGGCCCACGATCACCGTGTTGTTTTCAACGTGTTAACCCCTGGATCTAATCGCGGCCGTTGATTTTCAAATCAACGGACAGATCGTGCCACGTGTCCGGGGAGCCGAGCCGCCGTGCCCACGCGCGCGTGTGTGGGTCACTGACACGCTGGGCCCGTGTGTCAGCGACCGCACCATGACGTCACCCATGACGTCACAATGGGTCCCACTTGTCAGCGCAATGGGCTGAGTCCCCGCTGACGTCAGCAATGACGTCACCCGAGTGGCCCCACCTGTCAGTCTCACGTGAGCCGTGGACCGAGTCCACGGTGGACCGAGCCGAACCGTGGGCTGAGCCCATGGACCGGCTGACGTCAGCCGCCCAATCAGAGGCTGCCACGTGCCCTCGCTGATGCAATAATTAATTTCCGAAAAAGAAAATGATTTATTAATTCGAAATAATGATTTCAGATTTTGATTCAAACTTCAAACGCTTATAACTTTTGCGTTTCAACTCCGATTTGAGTGATTCAAATTTCTAAATTTGTATAAAATTGAGATCTATCTAATTATGAATTTTATTTAATTTTTGGACTAAATTTTTCCTCTGTAATATTATTTAATTGATTATTTAAACTTCAAAATGCTATAACTTTTGTGTTTTAACTCCGAATTGAGCGATTCCAGTTCCTAAAAATTCATAAAATTATGTTCTCTCTGTTTATGGATTTTATTTGGATGTTTGGACACTTTTTGCCTATTGTTTATTCGTGTATTGCTATTTGCACGCTTTACGAGTAGACGTTGAAGTGCCGGAAGGATTCGAAGGAGAAGTATTGACTCAGGATCCAACTCAAGACCAAGAACAAGTGCTTTTTGAAGGCAAGTTGTGCTTTGACCATGTTGATCCTATTTTGAAACCTATTTTGATTCAAATTATTGCATGCTAGTTTAATTAGAAAATACTTTATTTAGATATGGGAAACTACATAAATGCCTAATTGCTGTATGACACCTTGATTATTTAAATATGTACCATGACCCCTTGTCACCCTAGTTGTGGTTTACTAGTTGGACATAATTAAATTGCCAACATGGGTTTTAGACCGTTGTAGTATATTGCTTAGACCTGCTACGTGCTCATAACATGATTTTGGACAATCAAATGTTAATATTGACTTAATGATATATTGAACCTGTTTTGGAAAGGTATCATGTGATGTTGATGGCACGTGGTGCATGGTAATCAACTGGGCTTTGATAAATAGCTTTTGACCGGGGCATGTGGCAAGAATGATCAGTGGGCGGTTGTGGCACCGGGAATGTTGGTTTGGTTCTTCGGGTAGTCTTGCCCTGGTCACCCTAAGGACTTAACCTTGCAAGCCTTTGAACTGGGTCAAACGTGCAACCACATGTCTGTAATGGGACGGACCTAGTTGATTAAGTTGCTAATAACGTACCTGTGGGACCTCAGGAGGTCAACTACACCCTTTGTGTAAGTTGTACGGGGGAGCGTACCGGGGCTGCGGCCAGGTACCCATCTAACGGTTGGTTGGCCTAAACTTCGCCTTAGCTAAGGGAAGGGTTAGTGTGCAACAACCGGGGAGGACCACTTGTATTGTTAGAAGTTTCCGAAAGACTTTGTTACGGGAACTCGCCTTTGTGGTGTTTGACTGTATCTTGTGGGTAAAGTGCATAACCTCTGCAGAGTGTACAATCTATTCGAATAGCCGTGTCCGCGGTATTGGACATCGCTCGGGAATTACAGTCAAGGGTTAGACTTTATTGAAAAATAACTTGGATTTGAAAGGTTGGGTTTGGTTTAATAAAGATGTTGATGGAAATGTGGATTAGGAAGGGAAAGATGTTTACTAAACTCCTTGAAAAGTTAGTTATGCTTTACTTGTTTCTGCTATTTTCGAATTTACTTATGCTACTTGTCAAATGCTGTTTACTGCAAATATACCTTGAGCTATTCCTTTGTATCAATCCATGCATATAGTATATTAGCTTGCATTCTGTGCATGACTTGCTGAGTACCAAGTACTCACCCTTGCCGCAATACAACACCAGTTGAAGAGGAGTCTACACCAGCTTTGGAGGAGGAGCTCCAAGAGGAACCGTCTACTTAGGGAGCGAGCCCAGTCAGTTGCCTGTGGTATACTGGATGGCGCCACGATGTTATCTTATTTTTCCGCTGCTATTATTTCTCTCTTATTAAGTCTTTCGCCCTGCGTGGCGTATATTTGTAACTTGACCATAAGGTCGAGCAACCAGTTTTACTATCTAATTAAAGTACTTTATTAAGTATCGAGTGGTATGATTGTGATATTTACCGATGTTAAGACTGTGTGCACTAGCGCGTTCCTGGACTAGTGCTGAATACACAGAGGGTCCGGATTTGCAGATTAGGGGTCCCGACATGGACCATTTTCATCATACCAATACCAAGCATTAAAGCATGGCATGTTATCGCATCATAAATTCAATTTCAACTCATCAAAACTAGCGATCTACAACTTGCTACCCATTCCAATACACTTGCCTTAACCTCCGGCGACGGATTGATGAGAAGTAGTGGGCACTCCCGGGGTCACACCACCTGCACATAGGCATCATACACTCACAATCATGACCACAAAACATTACACAACATTCATCTAACCCGACTTCACACCCTACTTGCAAAACCCAAAAACAGAGGCTCTGTCCCGCCGGGACAGCAGACTTCCAACGGCCATAACTTGAGTTCTAATACTCCAAATCAATTAAACGAGTACATCCTCGCGTAGCTTAGGAAATTTCCCAACTTTTTCTAGTTATAGGGAAAGATTGATTTGGACTCTAAAGTTGTTTAATCTACAAAATACTGTGATCTGTTCCAATCACGTCACAGATTTTAACACGCTCGGTAAAACAGTCATAACTTTCAAACGGCTGATCAGAATTTAACGTTCTTTATGTCCACGGAAAGATAATTAAATTAGCTACAACTTATTCAACGTCCGTATGACCAGATTACAAATCTAAATTGGCGAACAACTGAACCCTAGGTCGACTGCTCATGCTGCCCGAAATAGAGAACGTGGCAAACTCAAGATTCCATCTAATCTACTCAATTCCAGCACCACCAATTGATCTAAAAACATGATAATCACCCTTAGAACAGATCCTAGACCAACCCCAAGGATTCCCATGGCCATACCTTCGCCCGACGACCGAAAACCCAACGGATCTCCTCCCGGTTCGCGTGATCTCCTTCCTCGCTCCAAATCCACCGGATCTCCTCATCGCGGAGCGCTCCAATGGACGGATCTTCGAGGTGTTGAGGTGGAGAATTCCCCTAGGGGCAGCAAGGGAGGTGGAGAGGGGAGGAGAGGGGTGGTGGCGCCATGGGGGAAGATGGAGAGGAAGGGGAAGGGTGGAGGCGCATGGGGGGCTAGGGGGTGGCGGCTAGGGTTGGAAGAGGGAGTTTGGGGTGCACCAAGGGGTGGGGGCCAGATTTGGCTGCCCAAAAGTCCCCCCCCCCTTGGGCCCAAACTCTTCCACCGGAGGCCCAACTCAACCCCCAAGGCCCAAAGTCCCCCGGAGAGGCCCAAAACACCCGAAAACGGCCCAAAAACACGCTATAAACGGCATAACGTAAAGTTTTAACCTCCATTTACATATTTTATAATGTTTTGACCTCAAAATCCACATTTTATAAGATTACGACACTCCGTGGTGTCACAAGAAGTGCCCTGGTTCATTGCATGTGTAGCAGCGTCTCACTGTCCCCTGTTGACTGCCTGATGCGGCGTTCCAGGATGGAGCTGGGGTCTGATAATTCTTGTTGACGGGTCTCGATGCTGGTGACGGTATCCTTGTTGCATTCTACGGTTGAAATCTGAAAAACTGATTTGGCGCAACCCTCAAGCGTTGCTGCGCTCCCTGACGCGATCCCTGCTGCTGCATCCTTCGCTTCCGGTTTTCATCCAGTTCCTTGCACTTGTCCTCAAGAATAAGCACCTTGTTCACAAGTTCCTGGAAATATGGAAAGGTGTGAGTGATCAGTCCCACCTGCAATCCTGAGTTAAGTCCCTTCATAAAGCGAGACTGTCTGGCCTTATCTGTTGCTACGTCTTCAGGTGCGTAGAGTGCAAGCTATGTGAACTTATTCAGATATTCTGACACCGGTTGATTACCTTGCTTCAGTGCCCGGAATTTTTCCTTCTTTAAGTCCAATATTCCTTCAGGCATGTGATACTGACAAAATGTGGCCGTAAACTCCTCCCAAGTGATGTCCTGAGGGTTCTCCCGCGTGGCGCAGAAGTTCTCCCACCATTCTGCGGCGGTCCCTTCAAACTGATGAGAAGCGTAGAGTACCTTCTCATTTCCCATGCATTGGGCAATGTGTAGCTTCCTTTCAATTGACCTTAACCAGTCATCGGCCTCCAACGGATTGGCATTTCCAGAAAAAGTGGGCGGATGAGTCCTCATGAACTCCGACAACTTTGCTCCCTGTCGTTGTCCCTGATTTGCTTGGTTAGCGGTGGCCTGAGCAGTGACCTGCTGCATCTGCTGCACATTACATGCATCAACTGGGTCTGTGCAGCAAGGAAGGCCCCAAAGTTCTGCATGTCAACTGGTGGTGCTGGCTGGGGTGCAGGCGTTCCATCATTGGGGTTCCCAGCTGGGCGAGACCCACTTCCATTGCCTCCAAGGTTTCCGCGGGTGTTCACCATCTGTCGATTACTCCAAGGTTTCAGAGATGAGAGGGAATAAGAATAGACAAGTGGTTGGGAAACTTATGCGGGGAAAGTGTAACTCAAAATCCAACTTTTATTATTTAATAATAATAACTTGGTATGGTTGCTTACAATGCCTAAGGGCCTTGCCACACATACTGCACACTCAATAAGCAATGAAAATCCAAATCGTCTCACACTGGAGTCTAACGCCTCTAAGGGTACTCTTATTCTATAATGCGACTCGACGAAGGAGTCTCAACTTCAACGCCTATGCTCACTCGTCGAGAAAACCTCCACTGCCTCCTCGGGGAGGGTGCGGCGGCATAGGCACGAAACAATCGCCATGCCCTGCAACTGCAGCTGTGGTTGACGACGCGGCGTCCTCCTCTGGCTCTGGATCTGGCTGTTGCTATGGCTGCGGCGTGGGTGCAGGTGGCGCCTCTTCTGGGTCCTCCTCTGGCTCTAGGGCGTCCAACTCTAACACTGGATCGGGGCCCTGTCCATACAATGCGGTCTCCAGCTCTACGATCCTTTCCGCAGCATAGGCGACATACTCACGAGCATTCTCTAAATGCTTTTTCTCTTCCTCAACCTGCTCGCGAGCCTTCATCAACTCCTGAACTGTGTCATCAATAAGCTCCTCCTAGGCGGCGACGAATCTGGCTAAGTGAGTGACGGTGGCATCCTCGTCCTCTATTAGTCTTCGCTGAGCTCTGTTATCTTGGCATGGGTGGTGACGGAATATTGTGCCTTCTAGCTCCCTGGAGTAGGTGCGAGTGATCTGCTGCATTGCTCGACGTGACACCTCCTGGAGTCCCATCTCAAAGGTAGACCTCCTGGCGGTGAAGTGAAAAGGGAGGCTAAACTTCGTCTTCTCTCGGGCATACACCGTGATCCTGACGTCCCATCCTATGACCAGTCCGGCCTACACGAGTGTAGTCCCTCAGTAGAGCGGTCTCTCAAAACCTCCAAGAAACTGAAGCATACGCCACAACTCGGCAGCGTAGCCTCCCTCACGCTCGGCGTAGTTGTTCTTCATCATCATCTGTCAAAAGACGCTCGCGTAAGAACGTAACATTTTAAAATCAAGGTGGGAGACGAAAAGAACTCAGCAAGGGGTATGAACAAGAAAGAAAGGGGTAAGGCGAGAATTCATTCATTATCTTGACGACTTTTAACTTTAGAAAATAAATTTTACCCTCACTACGACCAATCTAACTATGGGTGAGCCTACAGTCAGTATGGCTCTGATACCACCTCTGTCGGGACCCGAATTTGCAAATCCGGACCCTCTGTGTATTTCGCACTAGTCCAGGAACACGCTAGTGCACACAGTCTCAACATTGGTAAATATCACAGTCAAACTCAATGAATAATAAGGTACTTTAATTAGTTAACCAAAACTGGTTGCTCAACCTTAAGGTCAAGTTACAAATATACGCCACGTAGAGCGAAAACTTATTAAAATAGAAATAATAGCAGCGGAAAATAAGATAACTTCGTGGCGCCATCCAGTATACCACAGGCAACTGACTGGGCTCGCTCTGGTTCCTCTTGGAGCTCCTCCTCCAGAGCTGGTGTAGACTCTTCTTCAACTGATGTTGTATTGTGGCAAGGGTGAGTACTTGGTACTCAGCAAGTCATGCACAGAATGCAAACTAATATACTACATGCATGGTCTATTACAAAGGAATAGCTCAGGGTATAATTGCAGTGAAACAGCATTTGACAAGTAACATAAGTAGATTCGAAAGCAGTAGAAACAAGTATAAGATCAATAACTTTTCCAGGAGTTAAACAAACATCTTTCCCATTCCTAATCCACATTTCCATCAACGTCATTATTAAACCAAACCAAACCTTTAAGTCCAAGTTATTTTCAAGAAAGCCTAACCCTTGACTGTAATTCCAGAGCAATGTCCAATGCCGCAGACACGGTTATTCGAATAGATTTTATACTCTGCAGAGGTTATGCACTTTACCCACAAGATACGGCCAAACACCACAAAGGCAAGTGTCCGTAACAAAGTCTTTTGGAAACTTCTAACAGCACAAGTGGGCCTCCCCGGTTATTGCACACTAACCCTTCCCTTAGTGAAGACGAAGTTTAGGCCAATCCACCGTTAGATGGGTACCTGGCCGCAGCCCCGATACGCTCCCCAGTACAACTACACAAAAGGTATAGTTGACACCCCGAGGTCCCACAGGTACGTTATTAGCAACTTAATCAACTAGGTCCGTCCCATTACAGACATGTGGTTGCACGTTTGACTCAGTTCAAAGGCTTGCAAGGTTAAGTCCTTAGGGTGACCAGGGCAAGACTACCCGAAGAACCAAATCAGCGCTCCTGGTGCCACAACTAGCCCACCCGATCATTCTTGCCACAAGCCCAGGTCGAAAACTATTTATCAAACCCCCAGTTGTTTACCACGCACCACGTGCCATCAATATCATCGTCAATAACACATGACACTTCTCAAAATAGGTTCCATATCTCATTAAGTCAATGTTATCATGTAATTGTCAAAAACATGTTACGTGGCAAGGCTAAGCATACCCGGGGTCACACCATCAAGCAAACATCAACTCGCTACCCATTCCAATACACTTGCCTCAACCACGGCGACGGATTGGCGAGACGTAGAGGGCACTCCCGGGGTCACACCACCTGCACATAGGTACCACACACTCACAATCATGTCCACAAAACAGTACGCAAACCCTCTTCTACCCCAACATTGCAAACTACTCACAAAACCCAAAGACAGAGGTTCTGTCCCGTCGGGACAGCAGCCTTCCAAAAGGCATAACTCGGGTTTTAAGACTCCGAATCGAATAAACGAGTACATCCTCGTATAGCTTAGGAAATTTCTTAACTTTTTCTAAGTATATGGAAAGAATGATTCTGACTCTAAAGTGGTTTAATCTACAGAATACCGTGATATGTTCCAATCACGTCAGAGATTTTAATACATTCGGTAAAACAAGCATAACTTTCAAACGGCTGGGCGGAATTGGACATTCTTTATACCCACTGAAAGGTATTGAAATTACCTAAAACTTCTTCAACAGGCGGCCAACCAAATTACGAATCTAAATTGGCGAAAACCCAAACCCTAGGTCGACTGCTCATGCTGCCCGAAACAGAGAACGTGGCAACTTCTAGATTTCATCTAATCTACTCAATTAAAGCACCACCAATTGATCTAAAAACACGATATTAACCCTTAGAACATATCCTAGACCAACCCCAAGGATTCCCATGGCCATACCTTCACCCGACGAACGAAAACCCAACGGATCTCCTCCCGGTTCGCGCGATCTCCTTCCTCGCTCCGAATCCACCGGATCTCCTCGTCGTGGAGCGCTCCAATGGATGGATCTGCGGGATGGTGAGGTGGAGAACTCCCCTAGGGCAGCAAGGGGTGGTGGAGAGGTGAGGAGAGGGGTGGTGGTGCAATGGGGAGGAGGAGGGTGACGCACAAGGGGGAGGGTGGCAGCTATGGGAGGGAGAGGAGGAGGTGGGGCGCATGGGGGGAGGGTTTGGGTTGCCCTAGGGCTGGTTGGCTGCCCCCTCCTCCCCTCATGGGCCCAGAAGCCTCCACTTAAGGCCCGAAAAGACCCCCCCCATGGCCCAAGTTTCCCCGGAAAGGCCCAAAACAACCGAAAACGGCCCGAAAACGCGAATAAACCCCATACCGTATGGTTTCAACCTCTAATTCCATATTTCATAATGTGTTTGACCTCAACATTCACATTATATAAGGTTACGACACTTCGTGGTGTCACATTCTCCCCCCCTTAAACAGGATTCGACCTCGAATCCGAAGAACGCCAAAATCAACAACAAAGTCCCCAAGGGACAGAAGACTTCTTTGCAGCACCAAAACATTCACACAGAGACTAAAACCGTAACAAACGACAAACGAGTTCTCAAAACCAACACTAGCGAGAAAATGTTGGTTTAGCTCAACTGAGTGCAACCTCTCACGGTTCCATCTTCACTTCAATTCCCAAACAGAAACTGCGTTTCAACCACAAAGGTCTCCATCAACCCAAAACGCCTGAAACCTCACGACAAACACTTCACACTACTATCACAACCAACCTGACTACCACACTTCATTAAACTCAACATGACACAATCAAAGCGAGTCACAATTCCTTTAACGACGTCTCTACATTCCCGAAAATTTCCATCGAGGGGAATAACTCATTAAGGCACACTTGCCCTTCCGATACACGATCATGCTAACATTTCATTCCATCCTCTCCCAAGCAAGACTCAAACCCAAAAACAACTAGTTAAGACAATTGCTCACGGCAGGACAATTATCACCGAACTACCGTCAACTTCACTTCCGCCCATCGCTACTCTTAATAAAGGTTAAACCCATACGTCATCAACCTCCATCACAAACCACCCTTATACCACTAAGGTTCGACACCTAGCCCCAAGCTAGGATCGTAAAACCTTACCAAACCACAATTGGTTCCTTTCTTAAGAGGGTCTCGCCCTCACACAAAAACACTTAGTTAACAAGCCCAAGTGTACACATATTTCGCATATTCAACCATAAACCAAGAACATTTATATCCTCACTCCCATCTATAGAGCAAGAGAAGTACAATTCTTTTGAACCCAAGTGGACCACACACGACAACTCAAACCCAAAGCGTTAACAACCATTTTGGAATGAATTCGGCAACATCCAAGCCAAATCACAAAGGAAGCATAAATCCCCTACACCACAACCAAAATACCAGAAATTCTTCATTCTTTCTTTTCATACTAGAAAGAAATGGACATCTTGATTCATGACATGCATGCACACTTTTCAAGAGCACTCCGGATTAGTCATATATCCATATATGACTCTCACCGACCTGGCTCATCGACTCCTTTATGATTAATTATGCATAAACAATGTCTCATTTTCCTTTTCACCATTCATTCATCGTGTAACAACGGTACCGAATAGTCATTCACCAAGTGACTTCTTCCTCGGTATCAAGTAATGGAAACACAATTAACATCGAAGGTTGCGGAAATTCATATGGACTATTACGGCAGCATAGTTGACAGTAAAACACCACGTCGCATCACATCCCACATCAATTGAAAACTGAACTTGCAAAACATTGCATTTCATCCAAATTCAACATTTTGGAAGAAAACATCAAAATTTCAAGTCGAGCATCTGCTCCCACAACTGTCACAAATTTTCTCAAGGAGAGGGAAACTCATTTCAAAAAGGGAACACCTCACAAACAAAATCACTTTATAAAACATTCATAAAATCCACCTTTTTGAAGCACTCGCAAACATCACACACATTATGCAAATAAATCAATCTTCAGTCAAAAAGAGTTACAAATTAAATCTCAAGAGTTTCCAACACAGCCCACTATGTCCATCCGCTTCCGTTAAAATTTATTCCAAAGATAAATTCAGGGTGAATGCGAAGGAGCGCGATCCACTCAAAAACTTTTGGGTGTAAATCCATACTCATAGCAAAAATTAAACAAAATGGCCAAAACCAAAGATTGGCACCAATAGCTACGGGTTTTAGGGAAACTCGGAAACACAACACAAGGAATACCTTGACCGAAGGCATTCAACCAAAATGGCAAACAACCACACCAGTTCAAAAGGTTTTAAACAACATTTCAAAGATGAAACCCACCATAACTTGTATTCCACTACACTTACCATTTAAGCATTCAATAATCACTATTTATTCATCAAGAGAGTCCAACCGGATTTAACAAAATTTACATAACAATTTCTTTCTCTAGTTACCATTCCCAACACTTTTAATTAAGGTTTAAGATGCTTATCACAAAGGCACCCAACCAAGACTACATTGACATGATCCCCATGGATCACCAAATCATATAACAACGTATTCTACATTTCAAACATAGTACTTTAACAGCTACTTGAGCATGGTCAACCTATCAAGTTTATAATATCCATACGTCAAAATCTTGACAATTGAAACTTGTTCAATCAATAAAATGACTTCAACAAATAAGTAATATCTCTACAAGATAAAATTAGTAAATAGGATTCTAAGATATGTATTCATTAAGGTTAAAATCTTGCATCATGATTATTATCCATTATTCATCCCATCACAACATGCACTCGACATAATACCACAGTTTTACACTTTTCTTCTATTAGATCAATGGTTTCCAACAACTAACAACACTACCAAGGCGTCAATATCAATTCTTTGCATAATCATCAATCAACAACATTGCTCTTAGCTACTTTACACATAGGTTGCAACAAAATTGTTAGTACACAACATACTCCAACTATTAAATTAGATTTAATAAGTTAGATCAGCACAATGTTCTTAAAACAACAACCAGACCTATGTTTTTTTTCGAATTGACATCGGTACTAGCATTAACACTGCCCTTAACAACATCATTAACAATAAGTCTTAAGTCTTCTCAATTGATATCAATACTAGCATTGTAGAGACACAACTGCATACTTCCAAATATACTAGTAGTTTGCAACAACATAAATAGCAACTCTAATCAACTTCCAAATTAAAGCCACTAGTCAACATGATTAAATTTCTCTATTAACCCGTTAGATTAGAACATCTTTGAACAACCGGCAAGGTTTCTTTAATAGTATCATTAATTTACATCATCTTAATGTTCTAACTAGGCATCAAGGTTTAAACTTTTAACATTGATGAGGATCATAAACACCTTTAAAGCAAGGCAACAGATTCTAAGCATGTACATTAACCCATTTAATCATTCTCGCTACAGAGTAAACTACAACACTAGTAGTCTATTTATTCTCCAGCTAGAGATGATAATCACATTGAATTGATTCAACTCAAAATTTATCTTAGCGATATATCATTCCATAAACCACATTGTTACCTACTACATAGCACGGACATAAACTTTTCTAAACACCTTCATGGGGCACGAACTCATGACAAACAGGATGCAACTCATCTTTTATAGATAACCACAACTCAAGAACCAGAACGAACACCGATAGAAAATTTCTCCTTTCCAAGCAAGGAAGAAAAACAAAACTCCAATAGAAATGCAGGAGAGCTCAACTCTCAAATTCCCAATTTGGCCCACAAAACTCTTCAAGAAATCTCAAGATCTATACTTCCAAGAAGGAAGAAGGATGCACCAGGGAAAATCAAATGTTCATTAAAACTTTTCCGATAAAAGATTCAAACTTAGCTCCACCAACTCAAGGCCTGCACAAGGGGAAACTCCAACACATTTTCTTAGATAGGGAGAACAACAACCACAAAAGTTTCCTCCTCAAGACAGTCCGTAATGACCAACAAAACCGGTGTCAAAGCAAAAATAGCGACCAACAAAAGCGCAACACTAGACTCTTCTTCTTCGTCTTCAACCAAGGAAGACAAAACCACATACCGCATACGGAACAATCCGCGAAAATCCAAGACCAAACACTTTTCTTTTGATTTCAATCAATCAGAGCCAAGAATACCAACCGAAACCGACCATTAGAACGGTAAAGAGCATACGAAGGAATCCACCACCAAACTCTTCTATTTGACTCCAGTCAACTACTCGATCTACGAAAGAAAGGGTAGGCACTCTTCTCCTACAGGGGTTAATAGTTCTTCGGTGATGGCGCTAACCGGCCACACCGTCAAACCTCACCCTTACTATGAAATAAGAGAGGTGGCTGAAACCCTTCGGCACCAAAACCCCACTTTATCACAACAACAAGAACAATTCAATCATTTATCTCATAGACATAGCAACATGCATTATCAAATGAAGCATTCAACATCATAGCTTAAATACAACATTTAAGCGTAAAGAAACGATACCCATACCCTTTCCTACTGTGCATCCATTGTGTGTCAAATTTTAGATTAGTTATACCACTTTTGCAAGTTTTAATGTTGCTATCCTATGACAAAATTTTAGTTGAAACCTAAGCAATGTTTCTAAGTTATTCCACATCACATTTTAGTTGTACCCTATAGCATGACACTAAAAATACACATTCCAAGGACCTATAGCCCGCTCTGATACCAACTGTAACACCCCGGCATTTAATATGCCCGAATGCTACCAAACATAGACTAAGCAACCTCTAAATACCACAATTACAAGTAAATTACAGCAAAGGAGCAAATGCTAATACCGAAAATTTCGGCAGCATCTCCTTTGTTTTTCCATGGATTGAGCAACAACAATCTTCACATATCAAAATAGCATAAAGAACGATAGTAATAACTTGAGAAAATAGGAATTTCAGCCATCATACAGTTAAGGATATAAGCCTATTCGTCTCATGTCAAATATGGATTAATCATTTACTCATGGCAACCAACAAAGCATCAACACCACAGTTTAGTTCAGTGAATTAACCATCACAATTAAAGGAAGGAACATGTCATTGTTTATATGTGTGAAGCTAAGTGATGACGTGTGACTAGCTCCCTTTCCCGCATGCTGGTTTCATGGTACCTAAGAAAAACAACATAAACATAAGCGTGAGTTCATCACTCAGCAAGTATATTGCAATGGAACAAGAAAATACATTCCAATACCTTCATCACCACTTTTCACATACGACATCATACACATCTCATATTCATAGTGTAAGCATATCATTGACATCATCATAAATCATCATCATATAACATCCTCATATAATGCAATGCAATGCAATGCGATGCACATATCTCCTGGAAACTCATACCGGTATGGTTGAGTACACACCCGTCGGTGTGCACCCTCTCTGTAACACCCCGGCTTTTACTAAGCCCAGAATGTCACCAAACATAGACCATAACACATTTAATACCATAGTTTAAGGTAAATTACAGCTAGTAATCATTTAGAATAATTGAAAATTTTGACAGCATCTCCTTTGTTTATGCATGAAACTTAACAACATAACATCATATCAATATGTAGGACAAACAAGATCTCCATACGCAGCGATAATGATAGCTAATCATCAACTAAAACATCAATAAGCATCGTTAGCAAAAGAATAAGCATCAATTTAAGTCTAGGAAGATAAAACAACTCACTCCATAGCCCCACATGATACACATGAGGGAAATAACCAAACAAAAAGACCATACACTAATGATTATTGTAATACTTATTGCCGTGTCTCCAAAACAGGTGAATTAGCTAGATTATGATACTACGTGGAGGAGTGTAGCTAGATCCCTTTCCCGCGCGCCGATTTCATGGTACCTAAAGAAACAAACAACGTAAACACAAGCGTGAGTTCATAACTCAGCAAAGTGTATTGTAATGGATCAACAAGGATCAAGACAACAAACCATCATCCCAGTCTCCACAGTTATATCACAACACATCATATTTAACATTATATACATCCTTTAAAACAACACGATAATCATCTCATGAGCATCTCATGAGTACTCTCATCTTCATCTCATAAACATCTTCATTTATGTATGTCATTCATACAATGCAATGCACATGTCTCCTGGAATACTCATACCGGTATGGTTGAGTGCACACCCGTCGGCATGCACCCTTTTCCCCCTTCCATCCCGAAGATGGAGGGTGCCTATCACTCGCTTCCATTCACCTCGGTGATGGAATCACGATGTAGGACTTACTCAAAAGAATAGCCCCGGACTAGTCATAACTGTTCTCACCGACCCTACCGGAATAGTTATGACTTATCTCACCGGCCGGCCATGAAAATATGCCATGTATGCAAAATGGACAGCAACGTATACATAAATAGAAATATTGCATATCAACACGTGGCATCTCAACATGTAGGACCGTATTCAACAATCGATGATAGCAGATTCAAAACATGGCATGTGAATCATTTATCAACAACAAGCATTTTTTAATCATGGCATGAGGACACCATATCATCGACAACATTTGAATCATGGCCTAAGGACATCCTATCAATTATAACATGTAATTCATGGCAAGACAACATGTTATCTATTCCAAATACTATCAAGCAATTCTAGCAACACGTATAGCATACAATCCACACAACACACTTGCCTTCAACCACGGGCAACGGAGTGACGAGAGGTTGAGGGCACTCCCGGAGGCACACCACCTGCAAACACGTGCCACACACTCAAATTGAGTCCACAAAACAGCACACATATATCCCACTACCCCGACTTTGCTTACAACTCCTAAAATCAGAAAACAGCAAATCTGTCCCTTCGGGACAGCAGCCTTCCAATGGGCATAACTTCTGTTCTAGGACTCCAAATTGAATAAACAAGTACATCCTCGCGTAGCTTAGGAAATTTCCCAACTTTTTCTAGTTATAGGGAAAGACTGATTCGAACTCTAATATTGTTTAATCTACAAAATACCGTGATCTGTTCCAATCACGTCACAGATTTTAACACGCTCGGTAAAACAGTCATAACTTTCAAACGGCTGATCAGAATTTAACGTTCTTTATGTCCACGGAAAGATAATTAAATTACCTACAACTTCTTCGACATCCGTATGACCATATTCCAACTCTAAATTGGTGAAAACGCCTGCCCTAGTTCGGGTTCCAAATCTGCCCGAACAGAACGTGAATACAATCCAAGTTTTCATCAATTCTACCCCATGGCAGCACCTCCCTTGATCTAAAAACATGGTAATCCCCCTCTACAGCAGCAAGAGATCTACCCCATAGGATCCCCCCATTACCTTCTTGGAGAATCACCAATCGACGACCTTTTCTTCACGATCTCCACCCGATCTCCTCCCACGCAACGTTGCCACCGGTTCTCCTCGTCGCGGATCCTCCCACCGGCGAGGGCAGCACCGTGGTGTGGCGTGGCAGCGATGGCATCACAGCACGGCAAGGGATTGTGGAGGGGGAAGGCGCAAGGAGTGGGAGAGGTGGTTTGCAAGATGTGAGGAGGGAGGGGCGGTTTGGGGGAGATGGGGAAGAGGGGTGGCGGCTTGGGGGCAAGGGAGGGGCGCACCAAGGAAGGCAGGGCAGCAGGGTGTGCTGCCCTAAAGCTCTCCCTCATGGGCCCAATTCATTCCACCTTCGGCCCAATTGCTTTCCCCCACGGCCCGATCACCCAGAAAACAGCCCGAACCTCCCGGAAACGACCCAAAACGACATAGAAATATGGTTTAATCTCATGCCGCAAAGTTTTACTCCCAAATATCATATTTTATAATGTCACACCGTTCCGTTGTGTCACACTCTCCCCCCTTCCATCCCAAAGATGGAGGGTGCCTACTCCTCGCTTCCATACACCGCGGTGGATGGAATCACGATGTAGGACTTACTCATTAGCTCTCTGGAATAGTCATAACTTTCTCACCGACCTTCCCCGGACTAGTTATGACTTTCTCACCGCCCGGGCCATGTATCATGCCATGTATGCAAACATGCCAACATCATAAATAACTTGTACATTAACACATAGCATCATTGCATATTAAGCATATTCATCATGTCAATGGCAATCATTAAAACATGGCATGTGAACATATCATATATTCAATTTTAATCTCAACCAATCAAGCAAACATCAACTCGCTACCCATTCCAATACACTTGCCTTAACCACGGCGACGGATTGGCGAGACGTAGAGGGCACTCCCGGGGTCACACCACCTGCACATGGGTACCACACACTCACAATCATGTCCACAAAATAGTACGCAAACCCTCTTCTACCCCAACATTGCAAACTACTCGCAAAACCCAAAGACAGAGGTTCTGTCTCGTCGGGACAGCAGCCTTGCAAAAGGCATAACTCGGGTTCTAAGACTCCGAATCGAATAAACGAGTACATCCTCGCGTAGCTTAGGAAATTTTTTAACTTTTTCTAAGTATATGGAAAGACTGATTCGGACTCTAAAGTGGTTCAATCTACAGAATACCGTAATCTGATCCAATCACGTCAGAGATTTTAATACGTTCGGTAAAACGAGCATAACTTTCAAATGGCTGGGCATAATTGGACGTTCTTTATACCCACTGAAAGGTATTGAAATTACCTACAACTTCTTCAACAGGCGGCCGACCAAATTCTAACTCTAAATTGGCAAAAACCAAAACCCTAGGTCGACTTCTCATGCTGCCCGAAACAGAGAACGTGACAACTTCTAGATTTCATCTAATCTACTCAATTCTAGCACCACCAATTGATCTAAAAACATGATATTAACCCTTAGAACATATCCTAAGCCAACCCCAAGGATTCCGATGGCCATACCTTCGCCCGACGAACGAAAACCCAACGGATCTCCTCCCGGTTCGCGCGATCTCCTTCCTCGCTCCAAATCCACCGGATCTCCTCATCGCGGAGTGCTCCAATGGATGGATCTGTGGGATGGTGAGGTGGAGAACTCCCCTAGGGCAGCAAGGGGTGGTGGATAGGTGAGGAGAGGGGTGGTGGTGCAATGGGGAGGAGGGAGGAGGAGGGTGGCGCACAAGGGGGAGGGTGGCGGCTATGGGAGGGAGATGAGGAGGTGGGGCACTTGGGGGGAGGGTTTGGGGCGCCCTAGGGCTGGTTGGCTGCCCCCTCCTCCCCTCGTGGGCCCAGAAGCCTCCACTTAAGGCTCGAAAAGACCCCCCCCCAAGGCCCAAGTTTCCCCGGAAAGGCCCAAAACACCCGAAAACGGCCCGAAAACGCGAATAAACACCATACCGTATGGTTTCAACCTCTAATTCCATATTTCATAATGTGTTTGACCTCAACATTCACATTATATAAGGTTACGACACTCCGTGGTGTCACATCAGCGGTGACATCATCACGCTTTCGGTGAGGGCGGTGGCCAATTTTGGGCCCCACGATGGCGTCGACATGGCGTCGTCATGGTGCGGTCCGGCGAGCGACTCAGCGGGTCCCATCTTGGCGTCCGCAGCGTGGCGTCGGCGGCAGCGGCGTGACGGCCGCGGCGGTCGATCTTCGACCACGTGGCTAGATCTCGGCCGTTGATTTGAAAATGAACGGCCCAAATCGGATCTGGGTTTCATGCGTTAGGAAAGTACACGGTCGATCTGGACCATTTGATCTTGATCGGACGGTCAAGATCCGATCTAAAGCTACAATGTGGGTTAACCCTAGCCGTACGATCTAGATCTAACGGCTGAGATCTATCCAAGCACGATGATGTTACGGCTATGTGGCGTGATCTAAACCGTTGGATCTAGATCCGACGGCTGAGAATAGATCTAAAAGTTAACACGTGAAATTTTACCGTGGTGACATGGACGAATCCTGGCCTTCGGATCTTGATCGGACGGTTGATGGAGCTCGCGATTCCGGCAATGTCCGCGGCGGAGCAGAGGCGCCGGCGCTGGGGACGATGACGAGCCCGATGGCATTCGGGGCGCGCTCCGGTGAGGTGAGTGGTAGCTCCGGGTGCGCCTCGACGCGAGGAGTCTGGATCTGGGCACAACGGCGGCGGAGGACGACGGACGGTGGCGGAAACTGCAAGAATCCGCGGCGGAACGCACGAGCAACTACGACGAGCTCTAGCGGCGCACACACGGCGGCTCATGCACTGTGGGTTAGGGCTACAGGTGCGCGCGGAGGTGGGCTACACGGTGGCAGCGGCGGCGGTATAAATAGGGGCCTGGGTTTCTATGTATCGCGCAGAGACCGAGGTCCGCCCGGTTGCGGCGGCGGAATCCGAATGCAATTCGGATTGGGTGATGTGGCTAAACGTGGACCGTTGGATCAAGATCCAACGGGCACGGGGTTTGGCTCGGGTCCAGCTCGGTGACTTGGCGGGCTCGGTAGGAGCCTGGCTCAGGCGACGTGGCGCTTTCGTGGCCGTTGGATCTCGATCCAACGGTCACGCGATTAGGGTTAGGGTTGGGCTCGGGTGACGTGGTTCGACCGAGATGGCTGGCGTGGTCGGGTTCGGGTCGGACTCGAGTCCGACTCGGACCCGAGGAACAGTACCAACCCGAAGCGATTAAATAATCAAAATAATTTTCAGAAATTGATTTAATTCATTAAAAATAGCAAAATACTCAGAAAAATTCCAGAAAAATTCTAGAAAATATTTTAGGGCATTTGGGACTCAATAAAATATTTCCAACAAATTTTTGTTTGCAACTTTTAATTCTTTAATTATTTCAAAAGGGAATAAATTCAAATAAATCCAAATAAGTCCCAGAAAATTCCAAAAATTCATAAAAGTGCCAAATTTCATTTAAACTCATGACAAGCAAAAATTTGGGTGTTACAGCGGACGGCGGTGGAAGGAAGCCAAAACCGAGGTCTAACCCTAGCCAACTACGGCGAGAAATCGTGGGCGCGGTGGAGCTCTACGGGCGGCGGCTAGGGAAGAACGTGCGCACGGTGAAGGCGATCCTCGGGCACGCATCCACGCATTAAATACTGGCGCGGACGTCGAGTTAGGCGCGGATTCCGCGGGCGGGGCCGGTACGGGCGGCGGAGTCCGGCTCGGACACGGCCGGGCGACGCGGCGCAATCGACGCCGCCCACGTGGCTCGATCCACGGCTGGGATCGCTCGAGCGCGGCAGATCCGAGTTGGGTCCGGGTCGGGTGACGTGGCACCATCTCGGCCGTCGGATCTCAATCCAACGGTCGCACGCGAATGGGTTCGGTTTGGTCTGTCCGGCTCGGGTCGGACTCGAGTCAGACTTGAGTCTAACTCGGGTTGGATGAACAGTGAAACCGATTTGATTTTCCTGTGATTAAATATTTAAAATAATTCCTAGAAATTCAATTAATTCAAGAAAAATAGCAAAATAATTAGAAAAATTCCAGAAAAATTCTGGAAAATACTTTGAGACATTTTGGACTCAAATAAAATATTTCCAACAAAATTTTATTTAAAACTTTTAATTCTTTAATTATTTCAAAAGGGAATAAATTCAAATTAAATCCAAATAAATTCCAGAAAATTCCAAAAATTCACCAAAGTGCAAAATGACATTCAAATTCATGAAAAGCAAAAATTTGGGGTGTTAGAAACCTCCCCCCTTAACAGAATCTCGTCCCCGAGATTCAGGGCCAACTAAGGAATAGGTTCAGAAACTCTTTCTTCAAATCCTCCTCGCGCTCCCAGGTCGCTTCGCTCTCTTCATGGTTGCTCCACTGGACTCTGCAGAAACGGGTTGACTTATTTCTCGTCTCTCGATCCATGGTATCCAGAATACTCATAGGGTGCTCCTTGTAAGTAAGATCCTCTTGCAGCTCTATTGACTCATCGTAGACACTTCTTCAGCTGTGATACATGGAACACGTCATGCACTCCAGCCAACGACTCATCGTAGAAACGGGTTGACTTATTTGCTCATCTGGTACTCGAAGACACTTCTTCAGCTGTGATACATGGAACACGTCATGCACTCCAGCCAACGACTGCGGCAACTCCAATTGGTAAGCCACTTCGCCTCTGCGGCTCAAAATCTTAAATGGCCTAACATAACGTGGTGCGAGTTTTCCTTTGGCATGAAACCTCTTAACTACCTTGAGGGGTGTAACCCTAAGGTACACAAAATCCTTCGGTTCAAAGCTCAAGTCTCGGCGATGGTTATCCGCGTAACTTTTATGTCTTGACTGAGCTATCTTCAGTCTTTCCCGGATCATAGCAATCTGATCTTCAGCTTCTTGAAGAATGTCCAGTCCGAAGACAAGGTCGACCATACAGTGCCTCAAAAGGTGACATCTGTAGACTGGCCTGATAACTATTGTTGTAGCTGAACTCAGCATATGGTAGACTTTTATCCCAAGAGGTAGCATAAGCCAAAGCACAAGCTCTTAGCATATCCTCTAGAATCTGATTAACTCTTTCAATTTGCCCGTCCGTCTGTGGGTGATATGTTGTACTGAAGTTCAAACGGGTCCCCATGGCTTCATGCAGCTTATTCCAGAATCTCGAGGTAAATTGGGTACCTCTGTCCGATACAATCTTCTTTGGCACTCCGTGCAAACAGACGATCCTGGCCATATACAACTCCGCTAATTTATCTCCCGAGTTTGTGGTCTTTACAGGGATAAAATGAGCGACCTTGGTCAAGCGGTCCACTATAACCCATATGGAGTGATATCCTCCTTGAGTCTTCGGCAAACCGGTAATGAAGTCCATTCCGATTTTCTCCCACTTCCACTCAGGAATCTTCAGCGGCTGCAGTAATCCTGCTAGCCTCAGATGCATTGCCTTGACTCTTTGACATATGTCGCACAATGCAACATGTTCAGCAACTTCACATTTCATATTCGGCCACCAGAATCTTTCCTTCAGGTCTTGATACATCTTGGCACTTCCCAGGTGAATGGAATACTTTGAGTCATGGGCTTCCTCCAGAATCAACTGCTTCAGTTCCTTTTTGTTCGGCACACAAAGGCGGTCCCTCATCCACAATGTGCCTTGCTCGTCCAGCTTGAAGCCTTTGGCCTTGCCTTCCTCTATCTTGGACTTGATTCGCTGGGCCTTGTCATCGTCCTTCTATCCGTCTCGGATCTGGTATTCTAAGGTAGGCTGCACCTCCAATGTGGCCAAGAATCCTTTCGGTATCACTTCAATCCGCATCCTCTGAAACTCCTTGCATAACTCATCCGGACTTGCGGCTATCAACATATTCACGGTATGGCTTTTCCGACTCAAGGCATCAGCCACCACATTGGCCTTCCTGGGGTGATAATGATCCCAACATTGTAGTCCTTGATTAATTCCAACCATCTCCTTTGCCTCATATTCACATCTGATTGGGTGAAGATGTACTTAAGACTCTTATGGTCCGTATACACTTCACATCTGTTCCCAATCAGGTAATGACGCCATAACTTCAAAGCTTGCACTACGGTTGCTAACTCTAGGTCATGTGTCGGATAGTTCTCTTCATGCGGCCTCAACTGCCTTGATGCGTACGCAACAACCTTTCTGTCCTGCATCAGCACACATCCAAGTCCTTGGCGCGATGCATCACAGTATATATCAAAGCTTTGATTAACATCCGGTAAAACCAACACCGACGCTGATGTCAATCGCTTCTTCAGCTCTTGGAAGCCTTTCTCACATTCCGGCGTTCAGTTAAACTTCTTCTCCTTTTTCAACAATTGCGTAAGAGGTCTGGCAATCATTGAAAAGCCTTCAATAAAGCGGCGGCAGTAACCTGCCATCCCCAGAAAATTACGGATCTGGGTCACTATCTTCGGCTGCTCCCAATGTAACACAGCTTCCACTTTGCTTGGATCAACAGCGACTCCTTCTGCGGTCATTACATGTCCAAGGAATTCCACCTTGTCTTTCCAGAAATCACACTTGCTGAACTTGGCGAAGAGTTGTTGTTCCCTCAACTTCTCCAAAACTAGCCTCAGATGTTCTGTGTGTTCTTCTCTTGACTTGGAATAGATGAGAATGTCATCGATGAATACGACGACAAACTTGTCCAGGTACTCCATGAAAACCTTGTTCATCATATTCATGAAATAAGCTGGCGCGTTCATCAGACCAAAGGACATAATTGTAAACTCATAATGTTCGTATCTTGACGAGAATGCGGTCTTCGGTATATCCTCTGATCGGATCTTCAACTGGTGGTATCCAAATCTCAGATCAATCTTGGAGAAAACTCCCGCTCCTCTCAACTTGTCAAAGAGGTCATCAATCCTGGGTAGCGGATACTTGTTCTTCACGGTGACTTCATTGAGTGCACGGTAGTCAATGCACATCCTGAAACTCCCGTCCTAATTTTTGACCAACAAAACTGGTGCTCCCCATGGCGACGAGCTAGGTCTGATGAATCCTTTTTCCATCAACTCCTCGAGCTGCTTCTTCATCTCTACCAACTCTTCGGTTGACATCCTGTAGGGTCTCTTCGCTATCGGTCTTTGTGCAGTACTAACTCAATCACAAATTCTATGTCTCTGTCTGGCGACATTCCAGGCAAATCTTCAGGAAAAACATCAGGATACTCGTTCACCACTGAAACATCTTCTATGCTAATTGCCTTCGTGCTGTTGACCATCAGCTGTCCATCTCTAACGGTGGTTGCTTGAAATTCCACTTTTCTTCCGCATGGGCCCTCAATTGAGATAATCCTTCACCCACAATCCAGCACGGCCTTATGCTTGGATAACCAATCCATTCCCAAGATAACATCTAAGGTCTGGGTTTCCAGTATAATAAGGTTCGCTAGGAACTCTACCCCATCTATTAATATTCTTACCCCGGAACATCCTACTTTAGTTCGGAGTTCGAAACCAGGGGTTTGAACTAAAAACATGCATTTAAGTCTTGCAATCTCCAAATCATTTTTAGCAACAAAGCCTTGAGAAACAAATGAATGCGAAGCTCCAGAGTCAAACAAAACTGTTGCCGGTACTGAGTTGACAAATAACTTACCCAGTATGACGTCCGTAGCATTCTGAAGTGCATCTGCGGTCACGTGATTGACTCGGCCTCTCACCATGGTCTGGGGCGCGGCTCCTGGCTGTTGCATTGCTCGACGAGACACCTCTTGGATTCCCATCTCAAATGTTGACCTCCTAGCGGTGAAGTGGAATGGACGACTGAACTTCATCTTCTCTCGAGCATACACCGTGATCTTGATGTCCCACCCTATGACTAGTCCTGCCTGCACAATGGTGGTCCCTCGGTAGAGCGGTCTCTCAAAGCCTCCAAGCAACTGCAGCATACGCCACAACTCGGCGGTATAGCCTCCCTCACGTTCGGCATAGTTGTTCTTCATCAACATCTGCTAAAAGACACTCGCGTAAGAACTCAATATTTTAAAATCAAAGGAAAGACAGAAAGAACTCAGCAAGGGGTATGAACAAGAGATAAGGGGATAAGTCGAGAGTTCATTCATTATCTTGGCAACTTTTAACTTCTAGAAAATAGTTTTTATCCTCACTACGACCATTCTAACTACGGGTGAGCCTACAGTCAGTATGGCTCTGATACCACCTCTGTCGGGACCCGAATTTGCAAATCCGGACCCTTTGTGTATTCAGCACTAGTCCAGGATCACGCTAGTGCACACAGTCTCAACATCGGTAAATATCACAATCATACTCAACGAAATAGTAGTGTACTTTACTTAATTAACAAAACTGTTTGCTCGAACTTACGGCCAAGTTACAAAGATACGCCTCATAAGGCGAAGACTTATTAAAAGAGAAATAACTGCAGCGGAATAAAGTAGATTTTGTGGCGCCATCCAGTATACCACAGGCAACCAACTGGGCCCACTCCCTAGTTAGACGGCTCCTCCAGGTACTCCTCCTCCAAAGATAGCGTCGACTCTTCTTCAACTGATGTTGTATTATGGCAAGGGTGAGTACTTGGTACTCAGCAAGTCATGCAAAGAATGCAAGCCAATATTCTATATGCATGGTTTATTACAAAGGATAGGCTAACAGGTTCATTTGCAGAAAAGTAGCATGAGTAAATACAATAATAGATTGCAAGCGGTAAAACATTAATGAATAGAGTACTTTTCACAATGATCTCACAAATACAGCATTTTTTTGATCCTAGGCCCAATTCATCATTCCAAACCAATCATCTTTCCAGATTCAAGTCATTTTTGTGAAAATCTAACCCTTGACTGTAATTCCCGAGCAATGTCCAATGCTGCGGACTCGGCTATTCGAATAGATTTTACACTCTGCAGAGGTTATGCACTTTACCCAAAAGATACAGCCAAACACCACAAAGGCGAGTGTCCAACAAAGTCTTTCGAAAACTTCTAACAGCACAAGTGGGCCTCCCCGGTTATTGCACACTAGCCCTTCCCTTAGCAAAGGCGAAGTCTAGGCCAATCAACCGTTAGATGGGTACCTGGCGCGACCCGTGCGCTCCCGTACAACTACACAAAAGGTATAGTTGACACCCCGAGGTCCCACAGGTACGTTATTAGCAACTTAATCAACTAGGTCCGTCCCATTACAGACATGTGGTTGCACGTTTGACTCAGTACAAAGGCTTGCAAGGTTAAGTCCTTAGGGTGACCAGGGCAAGACTACCCGAAGAACCAAATCAACTTCCCCGGTGCCAATCATGGCCCACCATATCATTCTTGCCACATGCCCCGGTCGAAATCTATTTATCAAACCCCAGTTGATTACCATGCACCACGTGCCATCGATAACAACATCAATAACACATGACACTTCTCGAAAACATGTTTCATATGTCATTAAGTCAAAGTTAACATGTAATTATCCAAAATCATGTTGTGACTACGTGGCAGGTCTAAGCAATATACTACAACGATCTAATTACCCATGTTGGCAATTTAATAATGTCCAACTAAATAATCCACAACTAGGGTGATAAGGGTTTATGGCACATAAGTAATTAATCAAGGTGTCATACTGCAATTTGGCATTTATCTAATTTCCCAGAATTATTTAAAGCATTTTCTAATTGAATTAGCATGCAATAATTTAAATCAGATAGATTTCAAAAATGGGATCAATATGGTCAAAGCATAACTTGCCTTCAAAGAGTACTTGTTCTTGGTCTTGAGCTGGCTCCTGGGTCAACACCTCTCCTTCGAAGCCTTCAGGTGCTTCAACGTCTACTCGTAACGCGTGCAAATAGCAATAAATAAATAAAACAGTACATGCACATTGCTCAAAACATCAAATAAAGTCCACAAACAGAAAGGGCATAATTTTACAAATTTTTGGAAATTTGAATCGCCCAATCGGAGTTAAAATGCAAAAGTTATAATTGTTCAAAGTTTAAAGAATCTATTAATTAAATATAAACAGAGAAAAATTCATGTCCAGAAATTAATTAAAATTAATATTTGAGTAGACCTCAATTTTATAAAAATTTAGAAATTGGAATCGTTCGAATCGGAGTTGAAACGCAAAAGTTATAAGCGTTTGAAGTTTGAAAATTCAAATAAATCATTAAACCGACTTAATTCATTTATTTTTCTATTGAAAAATCCAAAAAATGATGTCAGCATGACGTCAGCACGGTATTTGAATTTCCACCAAATTATTTTTCTAAATAAAAATCAATTTATTACGCAATCATGACGTCAGCCGGTCCGTGGACTCGGTCCACGGCTCGGGCTCGGGCTCGGTCCACCGTGGACCCGGTCCATGGGTTCACGTGTCACTAACACGTGGGACCCACTGGATGACGTCAGCACTGATGTCATCGCCCTTCGGCCGAGCGGACTGACACGCGGGCCCCACCCGTGACGTCAGCATGACGTCACAGATGACATCATGGAGCCATTGGCCAGTCGCTGACACGCGGGCCCCACGCTGACGTCACGCGTGACATCAGGGGCGACCGCGGCTGACCGCGCTGTAACACCCCAGCTTTTACTAAGCCCAGAATGTCACCAAACATAGACCCTAACACATTTAATACCATAATTTAAGGTAAATTACAGCAAGTAATCATTTGGAATAATTGGAAATTTTGGCAGCATCTCCTTTGTTTTTGCATGAAACTTAACAGCATAGCATCATATCAATATGTAAGACAAACAAGATATCCATACGCAGCGATAAGGATAGCTAAACATCAACTAAAACATCAATAAGCATCGATAGCAAAATAATAAGCATCAATTTAAATCTAGGAAGTTAAAACAACTCCCTCCATAGCCCCACATGATACACATGAGGGAGACAACCAAACATACAGACCATACACTAAAGATTATTGTAATGCTTATTGTCATGTCTCCACAGCAATTGAATTTGCTAGATTATGATACTACGTGGAGTAGTGTAGCTAAAACCCTTTCCGCGCCCGATTTCATGGTACCTAAAGAAAACAAACAACGAAAATACAAGCGTGAGTTCATAACTCAAGTGTAATACAATGGAAAGCAGTGCAAGACAACAAACCATCAACTTCAATCTTCATAAGCATTACATATCACATCATTACCATTCTCACGTACCGACATGGTAAAAACATCATAATCATCTCTTGATCAATATGGTGTTCGTCTCATGAACTCATGAACAATTCAACAACATTCTCATTCATAGTTTCATTCATGCAATGCAATGCACATGTCTTCTGGAATACTCATACCGGTATGGTTGAGTGCACACCGTCGGCATGCACCCTTTTCCCCCTTCCATCCCGAAGATGGAGGGTGCCTATCACTCGCTTCCAGTCACCTCGGTGATGGAATCACGAGGTAGGACTTACTCAAACGAATGGCCGGACTAGTCATAACGGTTCTCACCGCCCCTACCGAATAGTTATGACTTAACTCACCGGCCAGCCATGAAAATATGCCATGCATGCAAAATGGACAGTAACGTATTCATAAATAGAATATTGCATATCAACGTATGGCCTCTCAACATGTAAGACCGTGATCAACAATCAGCGGTAACCTTTCAAAGACATGGCATGAATCCTTTATCAACAACAAGCATTTTAATCATAGCATGAGGACCCCATATCATCGACATTATTTCAATCATGGCCTAAGGACATCCTATCCATTATAACATGTAATTCCATGGCATGGCAAGACAACATGTTAACTATTCCAAATACCATCAATCAATTCTAGCAGCACGTATAACATAAAAACCACGCCAAAACACTTGCCTTCACCCACGAGTAACGGAGTGGCGAGAGGTTGAGGGCACTCGGAGGCACACCACCTGCAAACACGTGCCACTCACTCAAATTGGGTCCACAATACAGTACACAAATAAATCCCACTACCCGACTTCGCATACAACTCCTAAAATCAGAAAACAGCAAATCTGTCCCTTCGGGACAGCGGACTTCCAATGGGCATAACTTCTGTTCTAGGACTCCAAATTGAATAAACAAGTACATACCCGCATAGCTTAGGAAATTTCCCAACTTTTTCTAGTTATAGGGAAAGACTAATTCGGACTCTAATGTTGTTTAATCTAACGTTGAACACGAACTGTCCCAATCTCGTCACAGATTTGACAGCGCTCGGTAAAACAGCCATAACTTCTAAACGGCTGGGCGGAATTTCAATTTCTTTATATGCACGGAAAGATAAGGAAATTATCTACAACTTCCTAAAAGTCCGTACGGTCAGATTCAAACTCGAAATTGGCGAAAACGCCTGCCCTAGTTCGGGTTCCCAATCTGCCCGAACCAGAACATGAACACAACTCTAGATTTCATCAATCCTACCCCATGGCAGCACCTCCCTTGATCTAAAAACATGAAATTCATCCCTATAACAGTACCTAGACCCAAACCCAAGGATCACCCATGCCTTACCTCCTCCCGACGAGCAGCGAGCGCCGAGATCTATCCTCCCGAGCCTCCCGAGCGTCCTCCTCGCTAGAATCGCCGGATCTCCTCGTCGCGGGGCTTCCCGTTGGAGGGGACAGCGAGGTTGTGTGGTGGGGGATCTCCTCTTTGCAGCAAAGGAGGTGGAGAGGAGGAATTGGGGGCGCACCCAAGGGGGAGGGGAGGAGGCGCCCAAGAGAGATGGGGATTGGGGGAGGGGCGGCTAGGGCAGGGAGGGACGCCCCTAGCCCCCAAAATTCTGCCTCTTCTCCCTCATGGGCCCTAACTCTCTCCCACCAAGGCCCACGACTCACCCCCCTAAGGCCCAAACTCCTCCGGGAAGGCCCAAACTTCCGAAATCGGCCCGGAAACGCGATTAAACTGCATAACGTAAAGTTTTAATCTCCGATTTCATACTTTATAAGGTCACATTCTCTAATTCACATTTGTTTACGGTGTCTCGGCATTCCGTGGTGTCACACGCGCCGGTTCGGCTCCCGCGCACGTCGCACGATTTGGGCCGTTGATTTGAAAAATCAACGGTCCAGATTGGATCCAATGCCGCACGTTGCGATGCAACGCGGCTAATCTGGGCTGTTCGATTTGGATCGGACGGTCCAGATTCGATCGGGTTTCGCCTCACCGTGGGGTGGCGTGGCATGACCCGGGTGGCGACACGTGGTGTCGGTGTATTCTACACCGGGGTGCCCACTTCACCTTAGTAAGAGCCGCCCAGCAAACACGTGGCATCCAGGCCACACCGCTGGCGGTCAGCAGAGTGATCGCCCAGCGGACAGGTGGCGACCAGGCCACGCCGCTGGCGGTCAGCAGAGTGATCGCCCAGCGGATAGGTGGCGACTAGGCCACGCCGCTGGCGGTCAGGAGAGTGATTGCCCAGCGGACACGTGGCGACCAGGCCACGGCCGCTGGCGGTTAGTAAGGTGGTCGCCAGGCGGACGCACGGTGCCCAGGTCACACCGCTGGCGCCCAGCTCCCGAGGCCACCTAGTAACTTGTGCCACCACACGGAAGGTCAAAGGCATTTAATGCGTATCGTGCGCATTAAATGGGGGTAATGAAGGTCACAGTATGGCTTTGTGTGTTCCCAACACGCGCCATAATTGCGAGTGACGTCACGACGCAATTTCCCACCTCGGCAGAGCGGGCGGAGCCGGCAGGCGGGGGAGAGGACGGCTATGCCAGGGCATTAAGTGTGCTGCAAGAATAGTGACAGGTGCATTAAATGCGACGTAGCAGTGTGCTATACTATTGTAAGCCCCGTGCGCCCCAGCACGCTCGAGTATAAAAGGTAGCTGGGGTGCATGGGAGAAGGGGCTCGATCTTTTAGATTGGTTCATCCTCCTTTGGGTTTAGAAGCCAGGAGTTCCTTGTTCCTGGTTCTTTCAATTTCTCCAAGAACACCAGCAAGAATAACACAAAGCAGGACTAGGGCTATTACTCGTGAGGAGGGCCCAAACCTGGATAAACCCTAGTGTCTTCTTGTGAGCTTCATCTGTTTTCTTTCCACCGTATCCCGAGCAATCTCCACGAAAGCCCCCCATTCGGACTTCTTACGCCCCATTTCGGAAGGGGTCTGTTAGCTCATACGCTGATAGTGGCGCGCCAAGTAGGGGGCTCAGTGGCTGGATTGCCCTTTCTTCTTCCACCTTCTTGCGAAGCTTGCAAGAAGCCTTGACGGTCATCAGCATGGTGGTTTCACGCTCCAAGCACGACAACCTACCCGAGGAGAGCAACGCTCGTAGCCGGTCCTGGCGCTAGCCCAGGGCGTCGGACCTCCCGGGTCCCTCTGTCCAGGGAGGGACGCGTGGTGCTTCCGCGCAAGGAGGATAGCCCGTCTGACGGCGTCTCCTGATGGGAGACGACACCCCAGCGCGGAATCTTCATGCGGCTCGGCTACTCCTCGATCACCCCCCGGTTGCGCTAGGGGGCGAAACCCCGGCCGCTCCATGGCTGCGGGACATCGCCCGCCTAGTGGATGCATCCCAGCAGCAGGTGGAGGCGGCAAATTAGCCGGGTGCTTCCGGCGTCGGGCGGCAGGACGTGCGTGCGACCGACGCGCAAGCCTCTGTTGGTGATATGCCCTAGAGGCAATCATGTGAGATGATTATATCATACGTCTATGTTCATGTACTTATCAGTTCCATGAATAAATGTCACTCCTTTGTTCATTGAGTACGACTTAATTGTGAAATACATTGGTTATATGATATTATTCTAAATGATCCCTGGTCACATATCATTATGTGGGACAATAGTGATTTGACTAGCACATATATTGATTGATGGTAATGTTTCACATACCATAGATATGGAGATATCAAATCAATAATGTGGGCACATGTTAGAGAACATGGGGTTGGATAGACCCGCTTCGAGACACTGCTGAGATTGTTATCTTAAGAAGTGCCATCAGGATGTAGTCTCGAGTGGTATTCCTATATGATCCTTTGACCTGAGATTCTTATTGATTCTCAGCATGTGTAATTGTATACTTCGGGGCTATCAAACGCTTCACCATAAAAGGGGAGTTATAAAGGTAGCTTACGGGTATGCCATGAAACATGACGTGAGATGTAAGAGATCAAGATGGAATTTGCCCCTCCTTGATAACGGGAGAGATATATCTGGGCCCCTCGGTGTGGATGGATAAGGAAAAGTGCATGGCCATGCCAAAGTGATTAAAGAGTTAATCACGAATTATATCCATTACAATGACGAGTGAATTTGTCGAGCTATCACAAGGGTGGCACGCTTCTTGCCTTGAGCTTGGCGATATCGTGTGGCAAAAGGATCCTATGTGAGTATATCAAGGTTCACTGATTCGATCATTGTGTACATTCGAGGGGTCAATATGTGCTTTGCTAGGTACCGCTATTGACTTGTGGTGCAGAAAAGGGTTCTCGGGACCGCGGCTGACTTGTACATGAGCCTAATGGGTCACACACTTAACGGGTTGGATCATGTGTAATGGATCGGATCCATTAGTGGGTTTATGTGGATTTGGATCCTCTAGCGTCTTAATGGATTTCTATTGTAGAAGATCCATTAGTGCGAGCCCTAGTGGGCTTCTATTACAGAAGGCCCATTAGTGCGCTCGATATAAAGGAGGCGTGGGGGCGTGCGGAGTGACAGTCTCCCCACAACAAGCCCTAGCCGCCACCGCGTCCCACTAAACCCTAGCCGCACGCGTGGGTGCTAGCACACCAGCGCACGGTGATCCCACCCCGGACGTGTGGATACCGTAGAGGCATCATTGCTGTTGCGTCGGCGCTGATTGATTCAATCGGCTACATCAACTGTGTGACTACAACGAAGCTGTTGTGACGGTGATCCGCGACGAGGAGGAGGTGTGCTTCGGAGCACGCGGGGAGGCTTCACCCACTCTACTTCCGCTGCTAACGTGCTCCGAGGGTAATGCTCCATGATCTCTGACTCGCATGTTTCCTGAGTGTTCACGGTAGAAAAGTTTTGTTTTCGGCTAGCGTAGCACCGCGTTCTCCTTCAGCCTCCAGCCGCCCGGCCACAGCATTTCCTGGTCGCGAGGGCCGGGACAAAGGAAAGGGTGCACAGGTTGCAGCCCCCTCGGGTACAGGGGGACGTGCACATGCTCCCACTTCTTCTCATGGTTCCCCCAGGCCGGCGGGGGGCCACGGGGATCTGATGGCCCGCCTAGACGAAAGGAGGTCTCAGCGCAATGGTGACTTGCGCGATGTCCTTAGGGGGCATCGTGCGCACATGCAGCGTCGCGTTGGCCACCCGATGTCTAGCGGTCGGGGGGATACCTCACTCCTTGACTCCAGGGAGAGCGTAGACTCGCACTCCTCGACCTCATCTCAGGGCCAAGGGGCGGGCGAGCAACGCTACTCCGCCTACAACGTCGGATGCTAGGCGTTTTCCCTCCGCTTACGCCAAGCACGTGGTCGGAGAGGTTCTGCCCCACGTCCATCGAGAAGTACGATGGCACCATCAACCCGGAGGAGTTCCTGCAGATCTATAACACGGTGGTGCGCGCCGCGGGAGGGTCTGAAAAGATTATGGCCAACTACCTCCTGACATCGCTGATGGGCTCTGCCAGCTCCTAGCTGTTGAACCTCCCGCGAGGCTCCGTGCACTCGTGGGAGGGGCTGTGCGACCTCTTTGTCACCAACTTTCAGGGCTCCTACACTCAGCCGGGTGTGGAGGACGACCTTCACGCCCTGGAACAGACGAAGGGGGAGTCCCTGAGGGAGTTCATTCGGCGGTTCAGCCACTGCTAGAACACGATCCCCCGGATTTCCGAGCAATCGGTGATTATCGCCTTTCGGAGGGGGGTCCGAGATCAAAAGATGCGGGATAAGATGGCTACCCGCACCATTTCGACCACCTCCGAGCTGTTCTCCCTGGCGCATAAGTGCGCCCGGCAGTGAAGGCAGGAGAGCACGGCAGGGCCGTCCGGCCACAGCGAGGCAGGAACCTCAAAGGCTTCTGATCACAAGAAGAAGAAGAAGCGCAAAGAGGTCGGCGTCGGAGAGATCCTAGTCGCTGAGCCGGAGACCAAGCCCCAGAAGCGCGACCGCCGGGACAGGAGGGGTGATCGCCGAAACTCTCGTGGCGACCGCGGGGATCGCCATTCGCCCCGCCGAGAAGACGACGGGGGCAGACCTTACTGCCCCATCCACAGGACCAACGGACATGATCTGGCGGATTGCCAGGTCGTGTCCAAGCTGGTGGAGCAGTGGCTTAGGGAACGCCGCGAAGACGACCACGACGATGCGGGAGAAGACCCTGCTCCGCTGGCCTTTTAGCAAGCAGAGCACACGGTGGCGTTCATTCATGGAGGCTCCGCCACCTACTCTTTGAACTCGCAGTACAAGCGAGAGTTGAGGGAAGTGTGCGCCACCGTACCAACCCCCGGGGCGAGCAGGGCACTGAAATAGTCGGAGGAGCCGATCACTTTCAGTCGAGCCGACCACCCGGAGAGCACCTCAGGCCCGGGCCATCTTCTGATCATGGTTTCCTCCACGGTCCGAAATGCAAGACTCGGGCGAGTGCTTGTCGATGGAGGAAGCTCCATCAACCTTATGTCTGTCGGGGCGTTTAAGGCACTCCAAATTCCCTATGAGGAGTTGCGCCCGGCCCCTCTCCTCTACGGAGTTGCCCCTGGGGTCGGCTTGACGCCCCTAGGACAAGTCTGGCTACCCATCACCTTCGGAAGTGTGGAGAACTTCTGAACAGAGAAAATCAACTTCGAGATCGCCGACTTCGACCTCCCCTACAATGCTTTGCTTGGCCGCCCAGCTCTGGTCAAGTTCATGGCGGCCATGCATTATGCCTACATGATGATGAAGATCCCTGGGCCTGGGGGCCCGATTACTGTGAAGGTGGATCGGCTGGAAGCCCTGTGCCTCAGCAAGTAGGTGCAGGACCTGGCCGGCACCACCTGCTCGGCCCGAGGAGAGGACGACCGCCCAGAGCTCCCCCCGGTCAAGGCCCGCACCTCACCTGGTTCCTCGGGTGAGGTGAAGGCGGTCCCCATGGGTGAGGACAGTTTTGGGAAGGTCGTGAAGATTGGTGCCAGCCTCAGCACTAAATAGGAAGACGTGCTCGTCACCTTCCTCCAGTCTAACTTAGATGTGTTCGCCTGGGAACCATCTGAGATGACCAGGGTCCCTAGGGAGGTGATTGAGCACCGATTGGCAACGCTCCCTGGAGTGCACCCAGTCCAGCAGAAAGTCCGGAGGCAGGCACCAGAGCGGCAGGATGCCATTCGGGATGAGGTAGAGAAACTGTTGTAGGCGAGGATTGTACGGGAGGCCACCTACCCCGAGTGGCTAGCCAACCCTGTGCTCGTCAAGAAGTCAAACAGGAAGTGGCGGATGTGCATCGACTTCACCGACCTCAACAAAGCCTGCCCCAAGGAACCGTACCCCCTGCCGCGGATAGACATTGTCGTCGATTCCACAGCAGGGTGCGAGGTCTTGTGCTTCCTAGACGCCTACTCCGGCTACCACCAGATCAGCATGGCGCTGGAAGACGAGGAGAATACTGCTTTTGTGACCCCTCTAGGCGTGTACTATTATGTCTGAATGCCATTTGGGTTGAAGAACGCTGGTTCAACCTACCAGCGAGCTATGCACACTGTATTTCGGTCGCAAATTGGAAGAAATCTTGAAGTATATGTTGATGACTTGGTAGTGAAGACCAAAAAGACTGCAAGGCTTATTGAAGATCTAGAGGAGACTTTCTCCCACCTCCGGCAGTATTGTTTGAAGCTAAATCCTAAGAAGTGTGTGTTCGGTGTGTCGTCTGGAAACCTGCTTGGGTTCCTCGTTTCCAATCGTGGAATCGAGGTCAACCCGGAAAAGATCGCGGCCATCGAGCGCATGCAACCGCCTACACAGCTCAAGCAAGTCCAGTGCCTGGCTAGTCGCCTGCCCTTTCTTGGCCGGTTCATAGCCCGGCTTGGAGAGAAGAGTCTCCCCTTTTTCAAGCTGTTGAAGAAGACCAACTCCTTCGAGTGGACTACAGAAGCACAACAAGCACTCGAAGAATTAAAGAAGTACCTCTCCTCCCCTCCGGTGTTGGTCGCTCCCGAGCCAGGCGAGCCGCTACTGTTATATGTGGCGGCGATCCTGCCGATTTGTGGCCAGCGGCTGGTGGCGGAGCGTGAAGGCATCTAACGGCCAGTTTACTACGTCAGCAAGGTGCTACATGATGCGGAAACAAGGTATCCGCAAGCCCAGAAGATGGTGTACGCCGTGCTGGTGGCATCCAGGAAGTTGCGACATTATTTCCAAGGAAGGGAGATCACAGTGGTTTCGTCCTACCCCTTGCGCGAGATTGTCGGGACCCCGAATTTGCAAATCCGGACCCTCTGTGTATTCAGCACTAGTCCAGGAACGCGCTAGTGCACACAGTCTTAACATCGGTAAATATCACAATCATACCACTCGATACCAATAAAGTACTTTATTTAAATAGTCAAACTGGTTACTTGACCTTATGGTCAAGTTACAAATATATGCCTCGCAAGGCGAAGCTTATTCAGAGAAAAATAATAGCAGCGGAAAATCAAGTAACTTCGTGGCGCCATCCAGTATACCACAGGCAACTGACTGGGCTCGCTTCCCTAAGTAGACGGATCTTCTTGGAGTTCCTCCTCCAAAGCTTGTGCAGTCTCCTCTTCAACTGGTGTTGTATTGTGGCAAGGGTGAGTACTTGGTACTCAGCAAGTCATGCACAGAATGCAAGCTAATATACTACATGCATGGCTTGGTACAAAGGAATAGCTCAAGGTATATTTGCGAAACAAAGACATTTGAAAAGTAATGTAAGTAGATTCAAAGCGGTAGAAATAAGTAAAGCATAAGTAACTAGTCAAGAATGTTTGGTAAACATCTTTCCCATCCTAAACCACATTTCCATCAACTTCATTATTAATCTGGCCCAACCTTTCAAACCAAAGTTATTTTTGAGAAAATCTAACCCTTGATTGTAATTCAGGCGATGTCCAATACAGCGGACACGGCTATTCGAATAGATTCTATACTCTGCAGAGGTTATGCACTTTACCCACAAGATACAGTCAAACACCACAAAGGCGAGTTCCCAGTAACAAAGTCTTTGGAAACTTCTAACAATACAAGTGGTCCTCCCGGTTATTGCACACTAACCCTTCCCTTAGCTAAGGCGAAGTCTAGGCCAATCAACCATTAGATGGGTACCTGGCCTCGGCCAGACGCTCCCCGTACAACTTACACAAAGGGTGTAGTTGACCTCCCGAGGTCCCGCAGTAATGCGTTATTAGTAACTTAGTCAACTAGGTCCGTCCCATTCTGGACATGTGGTTGCACGTTAGACCCAGTTCAAAGGCTTGCAAGGTTAAGTCCTTAGGGTGACCAGGGCAAGACTACAGAAGAACCAAATCAACATCCCCAATGCCACAACTGGCCCTTTGATTACTCTTGCCACATGCCGGCCGAAAACTGTTTATCAAACCCCAGTTGATTACCATGCACCACGTGCCATCAACATCACATGATACTTTTCCAAAACAGGTTCAATATATCATTAAGTCAATATTAACGTTTGATTGTCCAAAATCATGTCATGAGCACGTAGCAGGTCTAAGCAGTATACTACAACGGTCTAAACCCATGTTGGCAAGTTAATAATGTCCAACTAGTAATCCACAACTAGGGTGACAAGGGATCATGGCACATACTTAGATAATCAAGGTGTCATACAGCAAATTGGTATTTATCTAATCCCCATGTTTAAACAAAGTATTTTTCTAATTGAACTAGCATGCAATAGTTTAAATCAAAATAGATTTCGAAATAGGATCAACATGGTCAAAGCACAACTTGCCTTCAAAAAGTACTTGCTCTTGGTCCTGAGTTGGATCCTGAGTCAATACTTCTCCTTGAATCCTTCCCAGACTTCAACGTCTACTCGTAAAAGCGTGCAAATAGCAAATACACGAATAAACAATAGGCAAAAGTGTCCAAACATCCAAATAAAATCCATAAACAGAGAGAACATAATTTTATGAGTTTTTAGAAACTGGAATCGTCAAATTTGGAGTTAAGGCATAAAAGTTATGATTATTTAAAGTTTAAATAATCAATTAAATAATTTTGCAGAGAAAAACTTTAGTCCAAAAATTAATTAAAATTGATATTTAGGTAGGTCTCAATTTTATACAAATTTAGAAATTTGAATCACTCAAATCGGAGTTGAAACGCATAAAAGTTATAAGCGTTTGAAGTTTTGAAATTCGAATCAATTATTAAACCGATTTATTAAATCGTTTTCTTTCGAAAAATCATTTATTGCGTCGGCGAGGACACGTGGCAGACCGGATTGGTCTGGCGTCGCCACCGGTCCATGGACTCGGTCCACGCTCGGCTCGGGTCTACAGTGGACCCGGTCCACGGCCACGTGTCGGCCCGACATGTGGGCCCGCTCGGGTAGCGTCATCGGCGGCGTCGGCGGGGCTCGACCACGGTCTTGGCAGGTGGGACCTACCGATGACATCATGGGTGGCGTCCGCGGTGCGATCGGCCGACACGGGCCCAGCGTGTCGATGTCGCTGCGCGCGCCGCGTGGCGGCGGTTCGGCTCCCTGGACACGTGGCACGATCGTATCGTTGGTTTGAAAACCGACGGCTAGGATTGATTTGGGCCTCGGTGCTTGGGCGCCGCGGGTTGATGCGGGCCGTTGGATCTTGATCTAGCGGTCGAGATCCAATCTAGCCTGGTGCGAGTCCCGCCACGTGTACGACCTAAGCCTTTGGATCTAGATCCAGCGGTTGAGATTAGATCTAGGATTTTCAGCGGGGAACTCACCGAGGGTGGCGTGGCGCGATCTGAGCCCTTGGATCTTGATCGGACGGTTGAGTGGAGCTCGGGAGTCGGCGATGGCTTCACTGGCGAAGTCGTGGCTGCCGGCCCGAGGCCAGCGACCACACGAACAGCGTTTGGGGCGTGCTCCGGCGAGGTGAAGGGTCTCTTCAGTGCGCTGGCCGTGGGTTCGGATCTGGGGTCAATGGCGGCGAGGGGCCGGGCGGCGGCGGAATCAAGCAAAACCACGGCGGAGGATGCTATGACTCCGTGGCGGTCGGCGGATCTACGGTGGTCGAGGCTCGGTGAGGTAGGGCGAGAGAGTGCGCGGAGTCACGGCGGTCCTCGGGTACCACCCAAGATTTAAATGCCCTCGGCATGCAGCGCCTGAGGCGGAACCCTAATCCTACCGCAGCGGCGGCGGCGGAGGAGTCGGCTTCCGGACTCGGCGGGGCGATGACGCACGGTGCGTCCACGTGGCACGATCAGCGGCCACGATCGGCGTGGACGCGATCGGATCCGCGGATTCGGCCAAAGCGATGCGGGAAGATCCTGGCCGTTGGATCTTGATCAGCGGTTGGGATCGATTAGGTTTTGGAGTTGGTTTGGTCGAGTCACGTGGCTCGGTCGGACTCGAACTCGAGTCGACTCGGGCTCGATCGGATGAAACGATGCTTGACCCGACTTGAATTTCCAGCGATTTAATATTTAAAATAATTCCCAGTAATTCATTTAATTCATTAAAAATAGCAAAATACTCGGAAAAATTCCAGAAAAATTCTGGAAAATATTTTAGGGTATTTGGGACTTAAATAAAATATTTCCAATAAAATTTTATTTGCAAAATTAAATTCTTTAATTATTTCAAAATGGAATAAATTCAAATAAATTCCAAATAAATCCAAATAAATTCCAGAAAATTCCAAAAATTCACCAAAGTGCCAAATCACACATGAATTTAAGAAAAGCAAAATTTTGGGGTGTTACAGAGATCCTTCACAACCGCGAAGCTGAAGGCCGCATTGCCAAGTGGTCTGTGGAGCTGGGGGAGTTCGGCCTCAAATTCGTCACCCGTACTGCGATCAAGAGTCAAAGGCTGGCAGAGTTCATTGTTGAGTGGACTCCTGCCGAGTCTGAGACTGAGGAAACCCCCGCGCCCTCCCCCTGGGCACTCTACTTCGATGGTTCCTTCAGGCTCGAAGGCGCGGGGGCTGGGGTCCTCCTGGTTTCCCCCAACCAGGGACCTCCTCAAGTACGTGGTCATCCTGGACTTCAAGGCCACTTTGAATCATGTGATGAAAAATTGGCTTGATCTTGTGCTGAAAAATTGGTTAAGATTAACCTTGCAAAATTGCTTGCATGAAGGACCAAACATTCAAACATCCAAAAACAGAAACTTTGCATTTGCGCCGAACCAAATAACTAAAAATCGCGTTTTTCGCATGTATGACGGACCAAACTTTTTGGTCTGTCATAAACGTGATTTTGATGCTTTTACGCTTGTACAAGAAATCGCGTTTTTTCCATGTATGACGGACCAAATTTTACAGTACATCATACCTGAGCTTTGGTGACCGTTTTTCAATGTATGAGACCAAAGATTTTGGTACATCATACACATGCTTTGGGCGATCTCATTTTTCCCATGTATGGACCAAACTCTTTGGTACATCATACACATGTTGATAGCAAACTCATACTTCCCATGTATGATGAGACCAAATGTTTTGGTCTGTCATACACATGCTTTTGGCGGTTTTGAGCAAAATTGAAATGGTTTGAATTTGAAATTATGAAATTTGTGATGATTTCATGATGCGTGTTTTGAAGTGGACTTTATGCAATGCTCATGTGAGTAGTTGCATGGATTGACCTTGAGTCAAGTCGTGGACTTGTGCTTTCGGATTTGTTTTGTGGTTTATTCATGTGCGGTATTGCTCGAAGGCGAATGTGGTCGATGGCGGGACCGGAACTAGGTTCATGGAGGAACTAAGGTTCGGGACTAGGTTCAGGGAGGAACCGAGGTCTTGGTGGTCAAGGATGTCATGCGGGGCGTTCGGGCTAAGGGAATGGTGCACATGAAGAATGGTTAGTCACGTGAGAATGGCAGGAGGTCATTCGCGTGCAAAGTGTTAGTCACGTGAGTATGGCGGTGGCCATACGCGTGCAAAGTGTTAGTCACATGAGTATGGTAGGGTTGCCATGCAGCGTGCAAGAGTTGTACTCGGCCAGGTTGGGCCAAGTAGAGTTGTGTTGGATACGGATTCCTTCTAGGGAATAGGAATCGTATTCAGAACTCCTTGTGGGTTGGTGCTTTAAATAGGTGGGGGGTCTCCTGTTGAAAGGCACCAAGTAGAGCTGAGCGCATCAAGCTTTGAGCTTGGTTTTAGGGTTTGTACTCTTTTGATGAGAGTATTTTAGACAAGAAATAAAGATCAATTCTTCCAAGATTTCTGCGTGCTACAGTAACCACGTCGCTACAGTGTTTTCTGTTTTGGTTCTTGTTTGCATGCTTGTTCTAATTCTAGATTGGTTTTTGATCATTGAGTTTCATCTTGATTTGATCCATCAAAAACCGTTCTAGGGTATCGATCTAGTGTTCTCAAAGTCTTGTTGATAAATCTTTTGTTATTCTTGATCAATCTACAAGTTTCGATTAGATTGATTTTCGTCAAGTTCTGGAATAGCAAGCTTGCGAAGCTTATAACTTTTGATTCGTAAGTCCGATCGAGCTGATTCTTTTTGAGTTAGATTCGTATTGGAATCTAGTTTCTTGTGTACAAATTTCAGATCGTTCCGACAGTTGGATCTCCGGGAATTCACATTTTACCGAACCTCTGTCATTCTGTTTTTGTCGAAAACGAGGCAATTATTTGGTTCTGTTTTGGGGTGAACTTTTAATAGATCAAGAATTTCATTTTAGCTTCCACACAATCATTCACCCCCCCTCTGATTGCTATATTCGTATACTTCGATCCTACAAGTGGTATCAGAGCAAGGTTTTTCTAATCTATCTTAATCGGTGATTAGATCAATGGATCATTATTCGACAAAACCTTGTGTGTTCAATGGTGTTGATTTTCAGTTTTGGAAGGTCAAGATGGAGGCGTTCATCCAAGCTCAGGGATTCGCAATTTGGGAGAAGGTCTACAAGCCATATGAAGTCCCTGCAAACGACAACGTCAACGACACCAATCGCACACATGTTGAAGCAAATAGCAAGGCGCGCAACTTGATCATCCAAGGCTTGGGGCCTTGGCGACTTTGATCGTGTGGTTCATCTTCGATCCGCATATGAGGTATGGAAATCTCTTTGTGATTACCATGAAGGTTCTAACACTGTCAAAGAGGTTCGCCAAGATATTTACAAAAAAGAATACATGCGTTTTAAGATGAAACCTAGTGAATCTGTAGATGACTTCTTTGCACGTTTCAATAAAATTCTTAGCAATCTACGTCTTTGTTGGAGTTAGCTACTGTGATGCTGAAAATGCTCGACAATTGCTTAGTGCTTTGGACATGTCAGTGTGGGAGATGAAAGTAACATCTATACAAGAATCTACTACCATGAGCACACTCACATTAGATGTTCTTTACTCTAAGTTGAAAACTCATGAGTTGGATGTTCTTGCCAGGAAGGGTAACATTAAATCAATTGCTTTGATCTTTAACCCTAACATGTCAAATGCAAATTCTTCTTCTAGCTTTGCCTTGTCTTCCATGTCTTCTTTAACAGATGAGCAACTTGAAGAGTTTCCTGAAGAAGATCTGGCACTACTCTCTTCTCGCTTTAACAAAGCTTTGCAGAATGTAAGAATGAGAAAGAGAGGTGGTCCTCCAAGATGCTATGAGTGTGGTGATCTCAACCATATTCGCACAAATTGTCCTAAGCTTGCAGGAAAAACATCAAAGGAGGAGAAGGACAACGACAGAAGGAATGAGAAGAAAAGGTTCTCGTCAAATGATAGGAAGAAGAAGAGCTTCATCAACCGCAAGGTGGTTCACCGAGTTCTTTCCGCTCTTGAACAAGTCAATTTGAGCGATGTGGACTCGGAGAGCAGCGAAGATGATGCAACTCCAAGCAAGCATGATTTGATAGGATTATGTCTCATGGCAAGCAGCAAGGATAGCTTCACAGATGTAGACCACCACAGCGACTACAATGAGGTAGATACCTCTTATGATTAATTAGCTATTTTTTATGCTAGTCTTGGAAAAAAGCTAGAAAAACTTGATAATAAAATTAAGAAAAATGATTTAATTATTGAATCATTGAATGCTGAAATTGCTAGACTTAAGACTTTGATTCCTAGTGATGATACTTGCAAATCATGTGACTTAATTTACAATGAGCTCACCTTGCTTAGGAAAGAACATGCTCTTTTGTTGCATTTAAATGAGAAAAATGAGAAACATGTTGTACATGCTAGCTGTTCCAATCGATGATTTGCATAGTTCAACTTCTTGTTCTAAATGCTCAACTCTTGAATTAAAATTGAAAGATGCAAATGCTAGGGTTTCTCAATTAAGCGATAATCTGCTTTCACATGAAATTCTCTCATGCTCAACTTGTCGCATAAGCAAAAAGGAAAAGTAGATGTTCCTGCAATAATTGTTTAACTCTTGCTAAGAAAGTTGATTACTTGCAAAATTCTTTGGAACGTTTCACTAATGGCAAGAAGAAGTTGAACATGATTTTGGATCAATCTAAGGTTAGCACAAACAAGAGAGGTTTAGGTTTTGATCCTTATGCCATATATGAAACTAAACCTCGCACTGTTGTTCAGGCTCCTTGCAAAATTGAGTTATCTAATGAGCCTAAGAAAATTGCTTTTCAATCTGCTGGTTTTTTATCTTCTACTATGATGAATGCAAAATGTGCTTTTACTGTTAAAGCTAAACATCATGTCAAGTACACTTGCACTCATTGTGGTAGAGATGGACACTTAGTAGATTTTTGCTTTAGACTAGCCAAACAAAGAAAAGAAGGAAAGAAGCGAGGCTAGGTCAAATTTCAGCAAAGCACATTTTTATGCGCCTAGAGTGATGAAAACACCTTCTGTTCCTACAAACATGGGAAAAGGCAAATCTGATTTTGTGCATAAAAATTATCGTGTTGTGCACTGCTTTGTTGTGCGTCGTGTGTCTCAAGATCTTGGATTCCCAAAAATCTCATTCCTAACCCGATCGAGACCTCGACATGTTTTGTTGCTATGTAGGCTTCTCGCGAGGAAGGAGAACATATGGCTAGTGGATTAGGATGCTCACGCCACATGTCCGGTAATAAGAATTGGTTCTCCTCCCTCACTCGTGCATCTCGTCTTTGAAAGTGTTACTTTTGGAGATGCTTCTTCCTCTTCTGTTGTGGCAAAAGGTACAATAAAGGTAAGTGACAAGTTTATGTTCAAAGATGTGGCTCTTGTTGAAAATTTGAAATATAACTTGCTTTACATCTCACAAATGCTTGATGAAGATCTTGAGATAAGCTTTAAGAAAAATGAATGCAAAGTGCTAGATGCTTCAGGTGATCTTGTGTTCAAAATTTCTCGTTTTGGAAGAGTCTTTAAAGCTGATTTTGATGCATCGCCTTCTTCTAAGCATAGGTGTCTAATTGCCAATGTTTCTAAAGATTTATTCTTTTGGCATCGTAGACTTGGTCATGTTGGTTTTGATCATCTTACTCGTGTAAGTGGTTTAGATCTTATACGTGGCCTTTGCCTAAGCTTAAGGGTGATAGCAATCTAGTATGTTCTTCTTGTAGACATGGTAAGATGATTGCAGGTTCACATCCACCTCTTACCATGGTAATGACAAATGCTCGGGACAGCTTCTACATCTTGATTGATTGGACCATCTCGAGTTCAATCCTTTGGAGGCAAATGGTATGTGCTTGTGATTGTTGATGATTTTTCTAGATACTCTTGGGTATACTTTATGGCATCTAAGGATGAGGCCTTTAGTCATTTTAGAAGTCTTGTTCTTAGGCTTTCTATTGATCATCCAGGAGCTCTCAAAGCTATTAGAAGTGATAATGGAACTGAATTCAAAAATGCTTCTTTTGATCTCTTTTGTACTGAAAAAGGAATTGATAATCAATTTTCATCACCGAGAGTGCCTCAACAGAATGGTGTAGTTGAAAGGAAAAACAGAACATTGGTTGAGATGGCTAGAACCATGTTAGATGAACATCATACTCCTAGAAACTTTTGGGCTGAAGCTATTTCAAGCTGCTTGTTATGTTTCAAACCGTGTGTTTTTGAGATCAAAATTGGGTAAGACTCCATATGAGCTTGGTTTGGACATAGACCTTACATTTCTCACTTTCGGGTTTTGGATGCAAATGCTTTGTCTTGAAATCTGGAAATCTTGATAAATTTGAAGCTAGATCAATGGATGGCTTTTTCCTTGGATATCCTGCTCATACTCGTGGCTATCGTGTGCTTGTTTTGGAGACTAACAAAATTGTGGAAACTTGTGAAGTTACTTTTGATGATGCTAGTCCAGGCACTAGTCCAAGTGATGCAGTCTGACGCATATGTTAGGGGGAGAAAATCTTTGAAGATAATGATGATGTTGAAGATGAGGTCTTGACTCTTCCTAATGCACAACAAGATGTAGCACCTTTGGCACCTACTACTACATCACCTACTGACTAACCATCCTCAAGCTACAACATCATCTGTACATGCTGAAACTGATGCAGTAAAAGGAGCTGTCTCAAAAGCCAAGGCTCCCTTGCACATTCAAAAAATGCATCCATCTGAACAAATGATTGGTGACCTAAATGAGAGAGTCACTCGATACAGGTTTATTCATTCTGACACTCCTGCTCATTCTCGCTTTAGTTGCTTCTTTTGAACCCAAAGATATATCTCATGCATTATCGTGAATCTTGGATCAATGCCATGCATGAAGAATTAGAGAATTTTGAACGAAATAAAGTTTGGAAACTTGTCTCACCACCTCCTAATTTTAATGTTATTGGAACTAGATGGGTTTTCAAAAATAAACAAAGTGAGGATGGTGTTGTTGTTAGAAACAAGGCTAGATTGGTTGCTCAAGGTTACACTCAAATTGAAGGCTTAGATTTTGATGAAACCTTTGCTCCTGTTGCTAGAATTGAAGCCATTAGAATCCTTTTAGCTTTTGCTGCATCCAAAGGTTTCAAATTGTATCAAATGGATGTGAAAAGTGCTTTTCTGAATGGCTACATAAATGAGGAGGTTTATGTCAAGCAACCACCTGGTTTTGAAAATCCAAAGTTTCCAAATCATGTGTTCAAACTAACAAAAGCTTTGTATGGTTTGAAACAAGCCCTAGAGCATGGTATGATAGGCTAAAAACCTTTTACTTGAAAAGGCTTTTTAATGGGAAAGGTTGACAAAACTCTCTTTTTACTCAAGCAAGGCAATGATCAACTATTCGCTCAGATTTATGTTGATGATATTATCTTTGGTGGTTCATCTCATGTTTTAGTGTGCGAGTTTTGAAACAATGAGGAAGGAGTTTGAGATGAGTATGATGGGTGAGTTGACATACTTTTTGGGATTTCAAATCAAGCAATCGAAGGATGGTACTTTTGTACATCAAAGCAAATACCACGAAAGACTTGCTACATCGCTTTGGAATGGAAAGCGACAAGCCGATCATGACACCCATGGAGAGCACTTGCACACTTGACCACGATGAAGATGGTGAGCAGGTTGATCAAAAGGAATATAGAAGCATGATAGGTTCACTTTTGTACCTCAACGCATCAAGGCCGGATATACAATTTCTTTGTATGCTTGTGTGCTCGTTTTCAAGCTTCCCACGTGCTTCACATCGACAAGCTGTCAAAAAGGATTTTCAGGTATCTTCATGGAACTCAAGATTTTGGCATTTGGCTTTCTGCTTCCTCATGCATTAGTTTGAGATCTTTTACGATGCTGATTTTGGAGGATGTAGAATTGATAGGAAGAGCACTTACGGTTCATGTCACTTCTTGGGAAATTCTCTCATTGCATGGTCATCTAGAAAGCAATCTTACATTTGCACAATCAAGCTAGAATCTGAATATGTGGCTGCTGCTAGTTGTTGTTCTCAAATTCTTTGGATAGTAGCTACACTTAAAGATTATGGGGTTATTTTGGATAGTGTTCCTCTTACGTGTGATAACACTAGTGCAATTTGCATTGCTAAGAACCTGTGCAACATTCAAGAACAAAACATATTGACATCAGATTTCACTTTCTTAGAGATCATGTTGAAAAAGGCAACATTGTGCTTCATCATGTGGATCCTGAACATCAATTGGCAGACATTTTCACAAAACCTTTGTCTTCTTCTCGTTTTGCTTTTATTCGGGGAGAACTTGGAATTGTTCATCCAATGGGATTGTTTTGAGGGGGAGTTTCTTTGCCAAGTTCTTTCACTTAATGAGCTCACTTTATCATATTTCTTTATATGTTATGTAATTGAGCTAATATATGATAATCTAATTATCTCACTTGAACTAAAAACGACATTGCAGAATTCCACTGGGTGATTACCTATAGCTAAATACTCTGTGATATCTTACTCTTCTAGGCTTGATATTGAATCCTCTTGACAAATTTGGGCTATGAAGCAAGTGTGGTTTCAACTTTACTCTTTCATAAGACCTTTTAATCACTTTTGCATGTTTATAATCAAAGAAAAATGAAAAGAAAAGGGAATAAAAAAAGGGTTGTTAAAAGCAAAAAAAAGCTTCAAGTTATGTGCTTCAGGCTTGCTTTCCCTAAAAAGATAAGATGTATGCTTCAAGCATGCCATTCCCTCAAAGATAAGATGTATGCTTCAAGCATGCCACTCCTAGAAAATAAAAGAAGTATGCTTCAAGCATGCCACATGCAACTTATTGTTTAAAGATTAAATTGGTCTACTAGATTGGAGTTGAAACTACTTGCTCGCCCTAAGTTGTTAGTTGCTTCAATTTTTAAAGCCTTGTTTTTTCTACTAAAGGTTTTGCTTAGTACTTGGCTATATTTGACTGAATTGAGGTTGAGATGCATGTCATTCCCTAACTTGTTAAAATCACATCAAGATCATGTATTTTGCATAATATATGATATATAAGGTTATATGATCGAATGAGCTCATCTTTTTCTATCTTGGCACTCCCTTGTTTCTCATTGTGAAATCATTGCTGCAGGAAAAAATTTGAACAAATTCTCTCTTTTGTACTCTTGATGAATCCATTGTCAAAGGGGGAGAAATTTTGGGAATATTTGAGAAGTTCAAAGAAAAAAGGGAAAAAGTTTTTTTTGGAAATTTGAGCTTTTTTGGGAGAATTTTGGAATTCTTGGACACATTGCACATTCACACACATTTTCATTCTCAGGGGGAGATTTTGTTTTGCCTTTTTGTCAAGGGGGAGGTTCTGTGTTTTGGTGTTAATCCTTTGGATCTCAAAATCTTTTAAAAAAAGAGAATGCCAATGTTCAAATCTAAAGTGGTGTTGCCAATGTTTTCATCAAGGGGGAGATTGTGAATCATGTGATGAAAAATTGGCTTGATCTTGTGCTGAAAAATTGGTTAGGATTAACCTTGCAAAATTGCTTGCATGAAGGACCAAACATTCAAACATCCAAAAACAGAAACTTTGCATTTGCGCCGAACCAAATAACTAAAAATCGCGTTTTGATGTATGACGGACCAAACTTTTGGTCTGTCATAAACGTGATTTTGATGCTTTTACGCTTGTACAAGAAATCGCGTTTTTCCATGTATGACGGACCAAATTTTACAGTCTGTCATACATGTGCTTTGGTGACCGTTTTTCAATGTATGACAGACCAAAGATTTTGGTACATCATACATGCTTTGGGCGATCTCATTTTTCCCATGTATGACAGATCAAACTCTTTGGTCTGTCATACACATGTTGATAGCAAACTCATACTTCCCATGTATAGCCAGACCAAATGTTTTGGTCTGTCATACACATGCTGGCGGTTTTGAGCAAAATTGAAATGGTTTGAATTTGAAATTATGAAATTTGTGATGATTTCATGATGCGTGTTTTGAAGTGGACTTTATGCAATGCTCATGTGAGTAGTTGCATGGATTGACCTTGAGTCAAGTCGTGGACTTGTGCTCGGATTTGTTTTGTGGTTTGTTCATGTGCGGTATTGCTCGAAGAGCGAATGTGGGCGATGACGGGACCGGAACTAGGTTCATGGAGGAACTGAGGTTCGGGACTAGGTTCAGGAGGTACTGAGGTCTTGGTGGTCGAGGATGTCATGCGGGACGTGCGGGCTGAGGGACGGGTGCACATGAAGAATGGTTAGTCACGTGAGAATGGCGGGAGGTCATTCGCGTGCAAAGTGTTAGTCACGTGAGTATGGTAGGTGGCCATACGCGTGCAAAGTGTTAGTCACGTGAGTATGGTAGGGTTGCCATACGGCGTGCAAGAGTTGTACTTTCGGCCAGGTTGGGCCAAGTAGAGTTGTGTTGGATACAGATTCCTTCTAGGGAATAGGAATCGTATTCAGAACTCCTTGTGGGTTGGTGCTTTAAATAGGTGGGGGGTCTCCTGTTGAAAGGCACCAAGTAGAGCTGAGCGCATCAAGCTTTGAGCTTGGTTTTAGGGTTTGTACTCTTTTGATGAGAGTATTTTAGACAAGAAATAAAGATCAATTCTTCCAAGATTTTTGTGTGCTACAGTAACCACGTCGCTACAGTGTTTTCTGTTTTGGTTCTTGTTTGCATGCTTGTTCTAATTCTAGATTGGTTTTTGATCATTGAGTTTCATCTTGATTTGATCCATCAAAAACCGTTCTAGGGTATCGATCTAGTGTTCTCAAAGTCTTGTTGATAAATCTTTTGTTATTCTTGATCAATCTACAAGTTTCGATTAGATTGATTTTCGTCAAGTTCTGGAATAGCAAGCTTGCGAAGCTTATAACTTTTGATCCGTAAGTCCGATCGAGCTGATTCTTTTTGAGTTAGATTCGTATTGGAATCTAGTTTCTTGTGTACAAATTTCAGATCATTCCGACGGTTGGATCTCCGGGAATTCGCATTTTACCGAACCTCTGTCATTCTGTTTTTGTCGAAAACGAGGCAATTATTTGGTTCTGTTTTGGGGTGAACTTTTAATAGATCAAGAATTTCGTTTTAGCTTCCACACAATCATTCACCCCCCTCTGATTGCTATATTCGTATACTTCGATCCTACAGCCACCAACAATGTTGCCGAGTACGAAGGCTTACTGGTGGGGCTTTGCGCCGCCGCGGCCATCGGAGTTCGGCACCTACAAGTCAAGGGCAACTCGCTGCTAGTTGTCAACCAAGCGAGAAAGGAGTTCTGCTCTGATCCTGTCATGGCAGAGTACTTGGCAGAGGTCAGAAAGATGGAGCGACATTTTGACGGGCTGGGGTATACTCATATCCCCCGGCGCGACAACTACTTGGTGGATGAGCTCGTGCAGCTCGCCTCGACAAGATCCCCTGTTCTGGTCGGTGTCTTTGAAGAAAGCTTCCGCGACCGTCCATCACAGCCCCCGTTTCTGGTGGGGACGATGGTGACGCTGCTTCAGCCCTCATTCCGGAAGGGAGAGTAGTACCGGCGGAAACGCCCGGCCAGGCGGAGTACCCGGGCGATCACCCTGTGGTCGCCACACTTGACCTGGAAGGCACATGGATGGATCCGATCCTGGCCTACCTGTGGGATCAAGTGTGCCCCGACGATGATGCGTCAGCAGAGAAGATAGCACGAAAGGCCAAGTGCTATACCCTGGTGGGCGGGGACCTTTACCGCTGGGGTAGAAATGGAGTTCTTCTGAAGTGCATCACTCGGGAAGAGGGGAGAAGTTTGCTCTCTAATATCCACGGAGGTGTGTGCGGGAGCCATATGTCCAGTCGAACGATGGTGGGGAAGTTTTCCGCCAAGGGTTCTATTGGCCGACTGCCCTCCAGGATGCCTGCGAGCTGGTGAGGAAGTGCGAGGTATGCCAGTACCACGCTAAGCAAATCCACCGACCAGCCCAGGCCCTGCAAACCATCCCGCTCTCATGGCCCTTCGCGGTCTGGGGGCTGGATATCCTGGGCCTGTTCCCGTGGGCCAAAGGGGGCTACACCCATCTGTTCGTCGCCAAAGCGGTAAGGGCGATTACCGCCGCCGCTGCGATCAAGTTCATGCAAGGTATCTGTAACATCCCAAAATTTTGCTTTTCTTAAATTCATGTGTGATTTGGCACTTTGGTGAATTTTTGGAATTTTCTGGAATTTATTTGGATTTATTTGGAATTTATTTGAATTTATTCCATTTTGAAATAATTAAAGAATTTAATTTTGCAAATAAAATTTTGTTGGAAATATTTTATTTGAGTCCAAAATGATCCAAAATATTTTCGTAATTTTTCTCGAATTTTTCTCGAGTCTTTTGCTATTTTTAATGAATTAAATGAATTCTTGGGAATTATTTTAAATATTAATTCATTTGGAAAAGGACCGACGTCGGCATTATTCATCCGATCGAGCCCGAGTCGGACTCGAAGTTCGAGTCCGACCAGCCACGCGGACTCGACCGAACCCACTCCTAACCCTAATCAATCCCAACCGTTGGATCAAGATCCAGCGGTGAGATCACCAGACGGCTCGAGCCGTATCCGGCCCGGATCCGATCGCGCCCGTGCGATCGTGGCCGTCGATCGTGCCACGAGGATGGCCACGATTTCGTCGTATTCGCCGAGTCCCAGCCGGACTCCGCGCGCTTGCCGGCCAGAATTTAACTAGGTTTCCGTCTAGAGCACGAACGCCGAGGCTATTTAAAGCGTGAGACGTCCCCGAGGTTGCCCTCATCCTTGCGCACCCGTTTCCCGAGCCATCTCGCTGGCGCCGCCCGTTGAGCCGCAATCGCCGCCGGAGTTGTCTCTTCCCTCCGCCGCGGTTTGCTTGCGTTTCCTGCGTCGTCTGTCGTCTTCCGCCGAGAAGGAGCCCGAATCCGGAGTCCCCGCTGACGAGACGCACCCGAAGGAGGTTTCATCTCGCCGGAGAAGCCCGTGGCGCGCGCCCTTGGTCGCCGTCCCGTCTCGGTCAAGCGGCGCCCGGCAAGTGAAACCATCGCCGTCGCGAGCTCGGAGGACCGTCAGATCGAATCGAGCGGTTGAGGTGAGATCACGTGTTCCAAACCCGATTAGATCTGGACCGTTGGATCAAGATCAGCGGTTCACAATCGCCACGCGTCGTAGCAAAGGCGATTATAGGATTAGATCCGGACCGTCCGATCTAAATCGAGCGGCCCACGATCAACGAGTAGTTTCAACGTGTTAACCCTGGATCAAATCCGCGCCGTTGATTTTCAAACCAGCGGCGAGATTGCGCCACGTGTCGGGAAGTTGGACCGACGCGTCGGCGCCGCCCACGCACGCGTGTGGCAGCAGGACGACACGGGCCCGCAGCGTGTCGAAGGGCCCGCATGTCGCTGGCTAACCCAGCGGCGCCGACGTCACCCATGACGCCACGTCTGGGACCCCACTGCCGCCACCATGGGCCGAGCCCCGGCCGACGTCGGCGATGACGTCACCCGAGTGGGCCCACATGTCGGGCCTCACGTGGAGTCGTGGACCGAGTCCACAGTAGACCCGAGCCGAGCGTGGACCGAGCCCATGGACCGGCTGACGCCAGCCAGGCCAATCAGAGGCTGCCCCGTGTCCATGCTGACGCAATAATTAATTTCCGGACAAAGAAAATGATTGATTAATGCGAAATATGGATTCAAATTTAGATTCAAACTTCAAACGCTTATAACTTTTGCGTTTCAACTCCGAGTTGAGTGATTCAAATTTCTAAATTTGTATACAATTAAGAAATACATAAATATAAATTATATATAATTTTTTGACTAAAGTTATTCTCTGTAAAATTAAGTAATAGATTATTTAAAATTTAAAAAATCATAAATTTATAGTTTTAACTACAAAATTAGCGATTCCAGTTTCTAAAAATCCAGAAAATTATGTTCTCTCTGTTTATGGATTTTATTTGGAGTTTTGGGATGTTTTTGCCTAGTGTTTATTTGTGTATTTGCTATTTGCACGCTTTACGAGTAGACGTTGAAGTGCCGGAAGGATTCGAAGGAGAAGTGTTGACTCAGGATCCAACTCAAGACCAAGAGCAAGTACTTTTTGAAGGCAAGTTGTGCTTTGACCATGTTGATCCTATTTCGAAATCTATTTTGATTTAAACTATTGCATGCTAGTTCAAGTAGAAAGATACTTTGATTAAACATGGGGGTTAGATAAATACCAATTTGCTATATGACACCTTGATTATCTAAGTATGTGCCATGACCCTTTGTCACCCTAGTTGTGGTTTACTAGTTGGACATTATTAAATTGCCAACATGGGTTTAGACCGTTGTAGTATGCTGCTTAGACCTGCTACGTGCTCATGACATGATTTTGGACAATCAAATGCTAATACGGACTTAATGATATATTGAACCTGTTTTGGAAAAGTATCATGTGATGTTGACGGCACGTGGTGCATGGTAATCAACTGGGGTTTGATAAACGCTGATTTCGGCCAAGGGCATGTGGCAAGAGTAATCAGGTGGGCGATTGTGGCATTGGGAGTGATGATTTGGTTTTTCGGGTAGTCTTGCCCTGGTCACTCTAAGGACTTAACCTTGCAAGCCTTTGAACTGGGTCATACTTGCAACCACATGGCTGGAATGGGACGGCCCTAGTTGACTAAGTTGCTAAGGACTCACTTGTGGAGCCTCAGGTGTCGATTACACCGTTTGTGTGATTATGCGGGGGCGTATCGTGGCTGTGGCAGGTACCCATCTAACGGTGTGTTGGTCCCATACTTCGCCTTGGCTAAGGGAAGGGATGGTGTAGAGCACGTCTGGAGAGGACCACTGTGTTGTTTGAGGCTTAGAAAGGCTTTGTTACTGAACTCGCCTTTGTGGTGTTTGTTTGTATCTTGTGGGTAAAGTGCATAACCTCTGCCAGAGTGTAGAATCTATTTGAATAAGCCGAGTCCACTTATCGGACAATGCTCTGGAATTACAGGTCAAGGGTTAGATTTTCTGAAAATAACTTGGATTTGAAAAGTTGGGTTGGTTTAACAAGGAAGGTGATGGAAATATGGTTTAGGATGGGAAAAATGTTTGTTAAACTTCTTGAAAAGTTATTTATGCTTTACTTATTTCTACCGCTTTCGAATCTACTTATATTACTTGTCAAAAGTGTTTCATCGCAAATATACCCTGAGCTATTCCTTTGTACTAAGCCATGCATATAGTATATTAGCTTGCATTCTGTGCATGACTTGCTGAGTACCAAGTACTCACCCTTGCCTCAACACAATACCGATTGAAGAGGAGATTACGCCACTTTGGAGGAGGAACTCCAAGAGGACCCGACTACTTAGGGATGCGAGCCCGATCAGTTGCACTGTGGTATCTTGGATGGCGCCACTAAGTTTATTTGATTTTCATTTGCTATTGTTTCTCTCTGAATAAGTTTCGCCCTACGAGGCATATATCTGTAACTTGGCCATAAGGTCGAGTAACCCTTTGATTATCTAAATAAAGTACTTTGATAGTATCGTTTGGTATGATTGTGATATATACCGATGTTAAGACTGTGTGCACTAGCGCGTTCCTGGACTAGTGCTGAATACACAGAGGGTCCGGATTTGCAAATTCGGGGTCCCGACAGTATCTTCGCCCGCTTCGGGGTCACCAACCGCATCATCACCGATAATGGCGCCCAGTTCACCAGCGCTGCCTTCTTGGGTTTCTGTGAAGAAATGGGCACCAAGGTTTGTTTTGCCTCGGTGGCCCACCTAAGGAGTAACGGCCAAGTTGAGCGGGCTAATGCGATGGTGCTAAAGGGCCTCAAAACCAGGGCGTTTGATCGACTCCACAAGCGCGGAGCCCGGTGGATTGAAGAGCTCCCGGCGGTGCTGTGGTCGCCATTACCACCCCACCGCCACCGGGAAACTCCTTTTTTCCTGGTCTACGGCGCGGAAGCTGTCCTGCCTTCGGAGCTGGCCGTAGGGTCACCGCGCGTGGCGGCGTTCACTGAGGAAGCCCAGGAATATCTGCGTCGAGAGGACATCAATCTTCTGGAAGAAGTGCGAGATCGCGTAGCCTTGCGCGCTGCCTGGTACCAGCAGAGTCTCAGGCGGTACCACGCCGCCCGGGTCAGCGAGAGAACACTGGCAGTAGGCGACCTGGTCTTGCGTAGAGTTCAGACGCATGCCGGGTTGCACAAACTGTCTCCCAGTGGGAGGGCCCCTTTAAGGTGGTCTCAGTCTCTCGCCCCGGGGCGGTCAGGTTGGCCACTGAGGACGGGGAGGAGTTGGCGAACTCCCAAAACATAGAGCTTTTGTGCAAGTTCTATCCCTGAGAAGGCTATAAGTGCAGAGCTGCACACCCCGACCAGCCGAGTTGAGCTTTCCTCTCCAAAGCTGGTCGGGGGAAGCCTCTATTTAATCCAGTGTTCAGTTTCTATTCAAAGCAGTTGTCACCTTTGTTCTCTTTTTCCTGGTTTGCACCCCGATGGGCCGTGTCCGCGTAATAGCCCTCAGTACCTTAAGGCTCTCTGAATTCTCGACGGTAAAAGTGGGACCACTGGGTGAGCGTGGAGTGCAGGGATGGGCGATCGGATGGCTAGTTTGGCACGGTTTTCAACATGGTCATGACGCTCAGGGTGTCCCCGTGAGAACCGGCGACTCAAACACCACTACCGAGAGCCTATTACCCTGCCACACCTCACCAAGTGTTCGGCCCCAAGAGACCGCGAGAGTAATTAATTTCACAAGGTCCTAAGGTCCTGAGATAGCGATATTCCGGAGCGAGGGATCCGGGCCCTGCACCCCAACTAACACTTAAAGCGTGCGGTTGCCTTTTTGTTCGTCCAGAACCAACATAGTAGAGGCGCGGACAAGCATCCAAACATAAGACATGCGAAGGGAAGTATATGCATTTATAAACAAGAAACTGACTTGCAGGAGTCTTTTACAGAGGACGGCAAAACAAAAATGCAGGCAAGGCTAAATCTGGAGTCTTCACTCCTCGTCCGCCGTGGCTTTCGCGGCTGCCTGGTCCTCTACCGGGTCAGCGTCCAGCTTGAGCACCACGTCGTCGGCCACTGCTTCCAGCGCCAGGTTGACCATCTCGAGCTGGTCGGTAACCTGCTCGGCGGCATTGCTGATCTATGCCTCTGCGCGGGCCCAGTCCCCTTCCACCCCCTGGATTGCAGCCAGGGGGTCGAAGTTGGCGTCCCGGCTAGCGCAGCAGGCGAGCATGTATGTCGCCGTGGCCGCCGCGACTGCCCGCCCCTCTTGGCTGGACCGGGTGGCTAAGGCGCCAGGCGGGCGGGTGAGGAAGTCGGCGATCTGGCTCATGCAGAAGGCATAGTGCGGTATCGCTCAGGGGGCCGGTACTCCGGCCCAATGGCTCCAAGCTGGCCACCATCCGGTCGAAGGCAAGGCGCAGCATGGAGGTGGTCTCGGCTTCCGCGCGGAGCCGCTCACCCTTCTCTTCGTCGCGCTCCCGGGTGATCGCCTCGACGCGGAGGGCTCCTTGCTCCCTCTCCTGCAGCAGATCCCGCTCCAACCGCTTCGCCCGGCTGCGCCAGTCCTACGCCTCCTTGCGGAGGCGGTTGTTCTCCACGGTGGCCTCCCTCAGCCTCTCCTTGCTCGTCACGAGGCAGCCGCTCACGCTGGAGTGCAACTCGCTGAGGGCAGCCAGCAGAGCGTCCGCATCCGCATAGGGGACTAAGGCATTGGGGGCCTCCGGAGTGGGCGGCAGGCCCATCCCGCCTTCAGGCGGTAAGATGGCCACCCCTGCGGTGGCCCAGCTGATCACTGGGTTGCCTCGGTGCTCGACCCGCTGCGATCGGCTTTGCCTTGGCAGCTGCAGTACCTTGGTCGCCTCCGGCTGGGGTGCTTGAAGTGGTCACCCTGAAGAAGGTAAAAAGGAGGTAAGCATCTCAGATTAAAAGAATTTGACAATGTGTTGTGTGTCAGTTTGCGTACCCGTGAAGGCCTCTGAAGCAGCGGCCGGCGGCGTCGATCCCCTTGCGGCGCCAGATCTTGGCGAATTGACTGCGCCCGATGGCGTGAGCAAGGACCGGTGCAGCGGTGGCGGCGGAGCGGATCGACTGCGCCGGTGGTGGTGGCGGGAGGACCGGTGCCGGCGGGCGGCGGCGCGGAGGCGAGGTCGGTCGACCGCTGGGCGGCAGAGAGATCGACTGCCGGCCGGCGGAGGAAGGACCGGTGCCGGTGGAGCTATGGTCGGAGCGACGCCAACTTCAATCACCTCGACGGGAGCAGTTGAAGTGGCAGCTGCGGCCGCCGTACAGCACCCCGCCCCGATCGTGGTCGCCGCGCCCCCTAGTGGGACGCGAACCCTCCTGGGGCTGGCACCAGGGGCGTCGTCGTCAGAGGGGCGCTTGCCCCTCCTCTGGTCGCCAGCTGGAGGAGGGTCCCGGATCATCAACGCCCCTTGGCGGGGTGTGTTCACTAGTCCCATGGCGTCCATAGTGGGCATGGCACGGGTGATCGCCACGCATTCCCGGGGCTCCACTCGGTAGAGTGGGAGCGCGCCCGTCGGGAAAGGCGGGAGGTTGCTAGAGGCGCCCAGCAAGCCCAGCCAGGATTCGAGCTTTGTGGGGGACAAGTCCCCTGCGGCTGAAAAAAAAGAAAGAAGAAAAGAAGAAGAAAAAAAGATAGAGGAGTGAAGCCATCGTTAGTTCAGCAGCGGTTGCAAAAAGCACCAGAAAGAGAGAAAAACAAATAACCTACCTCCGGGAGCTGTCCTGGTCATGTCGTCGGGGCCCGTGTCGCCCGAGCGAGGCGAGCCTGGCCAGGGGCTGATTCTCAGAGAGATGTAGTCCCGGAGAACCATGCCTCCCGTCAGGCCCGCTGTTCGCAGCTGGTCCAAGCGTGCCAGCATCATCTGGAGCTCGGGCATCTCGTCGATGTGAGCTCCCCAGGTGGGGGTGCTGACCGCTGGCCCAGTCGGCAACTCCAGGACTTCTACACCGCTGTCGTCCTCGACGTAGAGCCACTCGTTGCGCCAAGTCCTCCAGTTGGAACGGAGGTTCAGCGGAATGTAGCGTGAAGCCGCGCTGTCCCGAAGGCGGAGGTGGCAGCAGCCTGACGTGGTGGAGGTGTCCTTGGCCACGCGCAAAGAGTAGAAGAAGCGGAAGAGAGGAAGGTTGGGGGCCACTCCCACGAACATCTCGCAGAAGTGGACAAAGACAGCAAGAAGGATGACGGAGTTAGGGGGAAGGTGAATGTTGTGGATGGAGTAGAAGTTGAGGACGGCGAGGTAAAAATCGGAGATCGGCGGGAGGAGACCCGCCAACATCACCCAGCCGAAGAAGATTACTTCTCCCGGGCGGCAGCCGGGCGCGGCGATCCCGGCGCGAGTGCGGACGGTGCCGCCGGAGATGTACCAGGAAAACCTCGCGGCGTCGACATCCTCGATGGTCGATGGAGGGAGCAGAGGTGCTGGCGGCGCCATGTGAGTGAAGGAGGGAAGGTGCAAGAGGGAGGCGATGCACGGCAAAGGAGCAGTTCGCAAGAAGTAAAGGCTAGGGCTTAGCAGTTGGGCGAGGCTGAAAGGAAAGAACGAACCGCTCCCCCAGTGGCCACTTGTATATATATAGGCGCATGGAGGAATGCTTCGGCGGGAGACCTGAAGGGGCGCGGCGGTTCGATGGCGGGAAGCCCAAAAAATCAGTAAAGGTGCGGGCACGTTCCAAAGGCCCGCGCCGGTTACTAGGAGGGGGCGGCTGCACGCTCCACCTCGATGCCCGGAAACAACGGCAGCATTTAAAGCCGCAGCGTTACGTGGGCATTTATGATGGACCCACCCGGGAGACTAAGCCACTTTTGGGTGGGTCCGGGGGCTACTGTCAGTGTATTCTACACCGGGGTGCCCACTTCACCTTAGTAAGAGCCGCCCAGCGGACAGGTGGCGACCAGGCCACGCCGCTGGCGGTCAGCAGAGTGATCGCCCAGCGGACAGGTGGCGACCAGGCCACGCCGCTGGCGGTCAGCAGAGTGATCGCCCAGCGGACAGGTGGCGACCAGGCCACGCCGCTGGCGGTCAGCAGAGTGATCGCCCAACGGGCAGGTGGCGACCAGGCCACACCACTTGCGGTCAGCAGAGTGATCGCCCAGCGGATAGGTGGCGACCAGGCCATGCCGCTGGCGGTCAGGAGAGTGATCGCCCAGCGGACACGTGGCATCCAGGCCACGGCCGCTCGCGGTTAGTAAGGTGGTCATCAGGCGGACGCGCGGCGCCCAGGCCACACCGCTGGCGCCAAGCTCCCGAGGCCACCTAGTAACTTGTGCCACCATACGGAAGGTCAAAGGCATTTAATGCGTATCGTGCGCATTAAATGGGGGTAATGAAGGTCACAGTATGGCGCCGCGTGTTCCCAACGCGCGCCATAATTGCGAGTGATGTCACGACGCAATTTCCCACCCCGGCAGAGTGGGCGGAGCTAGCAGGCGCGGGGCCCGAGGTGGGGGAGAGGACGGCTGTGCCAGGGCATTAAGAGTGCTGTAAGAACAGTGATAGGTGCATTAAATGCGACGTGGCAGTGTACTCAGTATGCTGTACTATTGTAAGCCCCGTGCGCCCCAGCTAGCCCGAGTATAAAAGGTAACTAGGGTGCATGGGAGAAGGGGTTCGATCTTTTACATGTGTTCATCCTCCTTTGGGGTTAGAAGCCGGGAGTTCCTTGTTCCTGGTTCTTTTGATTTCTCCAAGAACACCAGCAAGAATAACAAAAGCAGGACTAGAGCTATTACTCGTGAGGAGGGCCCGAACCTAGATAAACCCGAGTGTCTTCTTGTGAGCTTCGTCTGTTTTCTTTCCACCGTATCCCGAGCAATCTCCACGAAAGCCCCCCGTTCAGACTTCTTACGCCCCATTTCGGAAGGGGTCTGTTAGCTCATACGCTGACACGTGGCACGACGTACGCCGTTCGATCTCGATCGAATGGCTAGGGTTGCATCTAACGCTTCAACGTGGGTTAACCCTAACCGTACGATCTAGATCTAACGGTTGAGATCTATCCAAGCACGGTGCAGTTCACGACCACGTGGCTTAATCTAAGCCGTTGGATTTAGATCCAATGGTTGGGTTTAGATCTAAAAACCGAAACGTGAAATCTAACGGGGTGACGTGGACTCACCGTAGCCGTCCGATGAAGATCTAACGACTGACGGAGCTCGCGAGGTCGGCGATGGCACGGCGGGGCTGAGGCTGCCAGAGACGAAGACGACGACGCGGGGAACGGCGTTGCGGGCGCGCTCTGGCAAAGTGGATGGGACTCCTAGGTGCGGCTCGTCCTTGTGGTTCTAGATCTGGGCACGTTCATGGCGGAGGACGACGGATGCGGCGGTAAACGGCGAAGAACCGCGGCGGGCTTCTTCTCCAACTTCGGCAAGATCCTGCGGGCGAACGGCGGCGGCTCAACCTCGACGGATTGGGGCTACGGGTGCGCACAGAAGAGGGCTTCACAGCAGGGGTGGCGGCGCATTAAATAGGGGTTTCGGCTTCCGTGAAAATCGCGGAAACCAAGGCCCACACGCGGGCGGCGGCGGAGTCCGGCGGCGATACGAAGAGGGTGACGTGGACACACGCGGGCCATCCACGTGGCATGATCAACGGCGTAGATCGCACGGGCGCGGACGGTTTCGGCTCGGGTCGCACGTGGGCGACGTGGCACGATGCTGGCCGTTGGATCTTGATCCAACGGTTATGCGATTAGGGCTAGGTCGGGTTCGAGTCGGACTCGGACTCAAATCTGATTCGGGCTTGGTCGCATGAACAGTAAAACCCACTCAGCGATTAAATAATTAAAATAATTTCTAGAAATTCAAATAATTCAAGAAAAATAGCAAATTGATCAGAAAATTCTGGAAAATACTTTGAGACATTTTGGACTCAAATAAAATATTTCCAACAAAATTTTATTTATAAATTTAAATTCTTTAATTATTTCAAAAGGGAATATTTCAAATTAAATCCAAATAAACTCCAAAAAATTCCAAAAATTCACCAAAGTGCAAAATTTCATTTAAATTCATGAAAAGCAAAAATTTGGGGTGTTACATATCCAGATCAAGATGTTTGATGGCACCATCAGAACTATGTCGGATGTCCGACATATTCCAAATTTAAAGGGAAGTCTTATCGCATTAGGTGCTCTTAATGCTAAAGGGTACAAATATTCAGGTGAAGGTGGAGTTCTAGAAGTCTCCAAAGGTTCCCTTGTTGTGATGAAGGGTGCTATGAAGGCTGCCAACATATATCATGTGCGAAGCACCACAATTTTAGGTAATGCAACTATTGCCTCATACAAATCATCTGATTCTGATGCTACTAATATTTGGCATATGCGTCTGAGACATATGAATGAAATTGGCATGATGGAGTTATGTAAAAGAGGTCTTCTTGATGGTCAAAACATCGACAAGTTGAAGTTTTATGAACACTGTGTCTTCAGCAAGCAAAAGGGGGTGAAATTCAGCGCCTGCAACTCACAATACAAAAGGCATATTGGACTATGTTCACTCTGATTTGTGTGGAGAATCCCGCATTCCATCGCTTGGAGGTGCTAGCTACATGTTGACTATCATTGATGATTACTCAAGAAAAGTTTGGTTATATTTCATAAAGCACAAATCGGATGTGTTCAAGACATTCAAGGAGTGAAAAATAAACTGGTAAGCATGTAAAAAAGCTTCGTACTGACAATGGCTTAAAGTTCTGTTCTAGAGAATTTGAAACTTTATGTAGATCAAAGAATATTGTGAGAGATTACACTGTCCCTTACACTCCTTAACAAAATGGTGTGGCCGAACGCATGAATAGAACCATTATAGAGAATGTACGTTGCATATTATCTAACTTTGGCTTATCTAAGAGTTATTGGGCTGAAACCGCTTCCACTGCTTGTTATTTAATCAATTGGGCACCCAACCTAGCAATTGATAAGAAGACTCCAATTGAGGTATGATCTTGTTCTTCAGTAGATTATTCAAATTTGAGAATATTTGGTTGTCCTGCTTATGCTCATGTTAATAATGGTAAATTGGAGCCTTAAGCAGTTAAGTGCATTTTTCTTGGTTATAAGTCTGGTGTGAAAGGCTATAAATTATGGAATCTTGAAACTAAAAAGGTGGTTACTATTAGAAATGTTACAATTATGAATCTGCTTTGTTGCATGATAAACCATCTATTAATGTTCCTGCTGAGGGGCAGCAAAAATCAAGCGTGCAGGTGGAGCATGTTATTAATTTAGGATCTACACCAAAAGCCAAAAAGGAAAACATACATGATGTTCCTATTATTGTACAACCAACACAACGTTCTATTGCAGCTGATAGGCCTAGGAGGAATGTTCAAGCACCCAAGAGGTTGATTGAAGAAGCCAATATTGTGGCTTATTGCTTGAATGTGGTAGAAGGAATTGAGGGCACTGCAGAACCTTCAACGTATTCAGAGGCTATATCTTCTGGTGATTAAGAAAAATGGATGACCATCATGCATGATGAGATGCAATCTCTTGAAAAAATGGCACGTGGGAGCTGGTCAAGTTGCCAATTGACAAGAAGGTTATACGCTATAAATGGATATTTAAAAAGAAAGAAGGTGTATTTCCAACCGAAGAGGTTAATGCAGGGCAAGACTCGTTGCTAAATGATACAGCCAAATTTCAGGTATTGATTTCATAGAGGTCTTTTCCCCAGTTATGAAGCATATTTCTATTTGTACTTTACTCAGTATCGTGGATATGCATAATTATGAACTGGAGCAATTGGATGTGAAAACTGCGTTCTTATATGGGGAACTAGAAGAAGACATTTGTATGGAGCAACCAGAAGGTTACATCATTCTAGGGAAGGAGAATTTTGCTTACAAACTAAAGAAATTTCTTTATAGTTTGAAGCAATCGCCGAGACAGTGGTACAAGAGATTTGACTCCTTTACGATATCTTAGAATTTTAAAGATAAGATTGTGATAGCTATATCTATTTGAAAACTGTAACAGCCCGGCATCTAGCATGCCTAAATGCTACCAAACATAGGCTAAACAACATCTAAATACCATAAATTAAGATAAATTACAGCAAAGGAGTAAATGCTACAACCGAAAATTTTGGCAGCATCTCTTTTGTTTTTCCATGAATTGAAGCAACAACAATCTTAACATATCAAGATAGCATAAAGAACGATAGCAATAACGTGACAAAACAGAAATTTCAGCCATCATACAACTAAGGATATAAGCCTATCCGTCTCATGTCAAATATGGACTAATCATTTACTCATGGCAACCAACGAAGCATCAAAACCACAGTTTAGTTCAGTGAATTAACCATCACAATTAAAGGAAGGAACATGTCATTGTTTAAATGTGTGATGCTAAGTGATGACGTGTGACTAGCTCCCTTTCACGCATGCCGGTTTCATGGTACCTAAGAAAAACAACATAAACACAAGCGTGAGTTCATCACTCAGCAAGTATATTGCAATGGAACAAGAAAATACATTCCAATACCTTCATCACCACTTTTCACATACAACATCATAAACATCTCATATTCACAGTATATGCATCTCATTGACATCATCATATATCATCATCATATAACATCATCATATAATGCAATGCAATGCACATGTCTCCTGGAAGCATATACCGATATCGCTGAGTGCACACCCGTCGGCGTGCACCCTCTTCCCCCATTCCATCCCGTAGATGGATGGTGCCTACTCCTCGCTTCCACTCACCGCGTGGGTGGAATCACGAGGTAGGTCTTACATCCATGGCGCTCCGGATTAGTCATAACTTTCTCACCGACCTTACCGGAATAGTTGTGACGTTCTCACCGACCGGGCCAAGTTTCATGCCATGTATGCAACATATGCCATAATCAATAACCATAAACCATTGCATAGCATCTTAACACACCCTTTTCATCATATCATGGCAAACACTAAGCATGGCAAGATAGCATAACATGGAAACAATTGCATCTAGTCATGACAAGCAAATAAACCACATGCTACCCATCCCAATACACTTGCCTTAACCTCGGGCGACGGATTGGCGGGATGAGGAGGGCACTCCCGGGGTCACACCACCTCTTCTTGACGGATCACCCGGTCGACGAATGTCTCCTCCTCGCGACCCGATCTCTCCTCCAAATCGTCGGGAACGTCGGAAACGCCGAGAACACCGGATCTTCTTGGACGGAGAGCTCCCGGACAGCGAGATCGCAAGGAGGTGGAGGCTCTAGGGCCGGCTAGGGGAGAAGGAGAGGTGCAAGGGGATGGTGGCGCATGGGGGGGAGAGGAGAGGAGGAGGTGGCGGCTAGGAGGGAGGGGAGGAGAGGGGGTGGGGCGCATGGGGGCTAGGGTTAGGGTGCAAGGGCTGAAATTTCAGCCCCCCACTCCCCCACATGGGCCAAGAGCCTCCACCAAAGGCCCAAATACGTCCCCCAAAGCCCACACTAGCTCTCGTAAGGCCCAAACTCCCCCGGAGAGGCCCAAACACCCCAAAAAGCCCAAAAACTTGGTATAAAGTCGTACCATATTGCCAAAATCTATAATGTCACAATCTGGGGTGTCACAAAAACTGTTAATGATTCAGCTATTTATTTAGTCCTATATGTTGATGATATGTTGATTGGTGCAAAAGATAAGGCAAAAATTCCAAAACCAAAGGAACAATTAAATAGTGAATTTGAGATGAAGGACCTAGGTGCAGTAAATAAGATTCTTGGTATGGAAATTACTAGAGACAAATGGTTTGAAAAATTATACCTATGTTAGAATGGGTATATTGAAAAAGTCCTTCATCATTTCAACATGCATAAAGCCCATAAAGCCAAACCAGTGAGTACTCCATTAGTTGCACATTTCATATTATCTTCAGCGTCATGCCCACAATCATATAATGAAATTGAGTACATGTCTAAAGTTACATATGCCAGTGCAGTTGGTTCACTTATGTATGCCATGGTGTGTTCTCACCCCGACTTATCACAACCATTGAGTGCTGTTAATAAATACATGGCTAATCCTGGCAAAGAGCATTGGAAAAGTAGTACATTGGATTTTTAGATATTTGCAGGGCACTTCTAATACTTGTTTATAGTTTGGGAATACTAGAGATGGACTAGTGGGTTATGTAGATTTAGATTTTGCTAGAGATTTAGATAAGAGAAGATCTCTTACTAGTTATGTATTCACTATTAGTAGGTGTGCCGTTAGCTGGAAAGCAAGTCTCCAAGCTACCGTTGCCTTGTCTAGTAAAAAAGCTAAGTATATGGCTACTTCTGAAGCTTGCAAAGAAGTCGCTTGGCTGAGAGGTTTATTTACTGAACTTTGTGAAAATACATCTTCAACTACAATATTCTGTGGTAGTCAGAGTGCTATTTACCTTACGAAGGATCAGATGTTCCATGAGAGAACAAAGCACATTGATGTCAGATATCATTACATTCGAGGTGTCATTGCTCAAGGTGACATTAAAGTCAGCAAGATAAGTACACATGATAATCCAATAGATATATTGACAAAGCTAGTACCAACCACTATGTTTGAGCTTTGCTCATATTTAGTTGGTATCACTCAGTAGTCCTTTGGACTTGTGATGCACAAGGTGTTCATGATGATTTGTTTAGAGGAGTCACATTATATTTTGGCTACAAGAGAAATTTGTTTCAAGGTGGAGATTGTTGAGTTTGAGTATGATACGAATTGGTTTCCTTCCTTATCTTTGGTTTCCTACTTAATCTCTAATGTACCACTTTAATATGAGCTTGTAGCCTAGGGCAAAAAAAATAGCTTCATTGTAAATATTTTCTCATATAGTGAAATTGCCTTCGTGTACTTGTGGTTTTTTTCTGCAATGATTTTTCACGCAAAAAATTGTATCTCCTATTTTCTATTTTTTGCGCATTATTTGTAACAATAATGATCCATCATAAGCATTGCGACAAAAATATTTTGTACATTGTGTGCTCTTTGTGAAGTTATTTTGGCAGCATACTCATAAACACTTCAGCCAGGGCTAGGACGGGCTGTAGAGTAGGGATTAGAACTTGACATACATCATGGTAAATGCATCTGCAACCTCTCCTCTGAATTTGTACCAGAAAAGAGACATACGCATAGGGATGGCAACGGGGACGTCCCCTAGCGGGGAGTGGTGGAATGTCCCCATCCCCGAGAAGAAGAAAAACACCCATTCCCCAGCCCCAAACTCGGCATCGGGTGCCACTTTGTCCCGTTCCCCATCCTGTTGGGTATCGGGTCCCCCGTAGGGAGCCATACCCAATAATAAGCAATAATTACAAATTCACAACACAAATGACGGATTCAAAGCACAAATCACATAATCATAGCAAAAGGCATCAATATATCAATTGGGGATTGAGTTCACTCACTGCCTCACTTGTGCCATGGTGCGGCAGTGTGGGATGAGGAAGCACACCGAGGCCGCAGAGGGGGAGGTGGCCATCGATGCCCACGCCACCAAGGCAGCCATGGTGGAGGGGGAGGGGGAGGGGGAGGCGACAATCAATGCCACTCACACCCGCGCCACTGACATCGTGCCGCTCAACGAACTTTGCCGCGGAGGGGGAGAGTGAGGTAGCAATGGCGACGGGGAGTCGGAGGGGGAGAGGGCAAGGCAAAGCAAGCAGAGGCGATGGGGGCAAGGCGGAGCCGCGGCGATGATAGGGGCGAGGCGAGCAGCCGTAGGTGACGAGGGTTTGACTGGATCTGGAGGGATGGATTGGGGAATGCGGGAGGCCGACGGGGATTTGGGATTTATGCTTACGCGAGGCTTCTTTGCTCCACTAGTCGAGGTGGGCCACCATACATACATAACCGGGGTTGGGTATCAGGGATGAGGAGCCAAGGAATACCCCCACACCCGATTCCCTCGACAGGGATAGTTTTTCCCCGTTATCAACCCCATGGGGGGGGGGAACTTGCCTGTCCACACCCCATAATTGGGGAATTCTCCATCGGGGAACGGGAAATGGGCCCCATTGCCATCCCTACATATACGGATTCAAGATGTAACAGCTAAGTGAGAGATTAACTCTTGCAAAAATAACTTAGCCCGATTGGCTGGAGCGAGCAAAGCTCACCCAGCTTATTTGTGTTTAAGTGCAGCTTAATGTGGGTGTGCGTGAGGAGACGAGTGCTGCACGAGTGCGTGCGTGTGTGTATGTAGCTTGTCTATTGTTCTTTCTTCTATAATGAATGTTAGAGCTTTTGACCAATTTTTTTTTTTAAAAAAACTCTTGCAGAAATAACAGTCGAGAGAATTGCGAGGTCTTATAACAGAAGGTGTTCATCCATGGGACAAAGAAACACAAAGGTAAGTTGCTATCTGTAATCCTTTTCTTTGCATAGCAGCAATCCTTCCATGGCTGCTGATCCCTGTGTAATGAACTTGACTAACCATTCAACAACCAAGCTTCGGAGGAAGAAGAGATGGGCTGGTCTTAGGGTGTGTTTGATTGATGGGATGAAATTGAATAGGATGGGATAGTCCTGTACCATTTGATTCCATTGTTTTGGATGAATAGAATGGTTCAGCATCTATAGAGAATATTCCTCAAATTTGTATCACTTGGTCCAGAATAAAATGGTTCTATTTAAGTAACCAAATACATGAATAATTTTTTTTCTTAAACCACCTCATGCATATCTCTACTACTATAAAGCAACAGTTGGTGGCAGTGGTGAGTTCTACCCATATCATTAATTACTCTGCTTAATTGCTCTACTTAATTGCCCTGCTTAATTGCCCTACGCAAAAAACGAAGCGTTGCTTTAGGGCCTGTTTGGGGAGGTCAATTTTGAAAAGTCGCTTTGGCTTGTCATTGTAAAGTCATTGTGTAGCTGTGGCTTTTCTTGATATGTCATTTGGCAAACTAGTCACTTCTGTGTATCTTTTGGGGCAACCGAAAGTGGGCACTGAGTGAGGAGGGAGTTGGAGAGATGGTGCAGAGCCAGGAGGAGTCAAGGAAGCGATTGAGAGGGGATCTGACGGGATGAGGGGACACAGAGCGAGAGGAGATCGGCGAAGCCACTGAAAAGCACCTCCTACCGGTGTGGCTTTTAGGGGTGCTTAACTATGGCTTATTGTGCCGCGGCTTGGGTTGTTTGGGGGCTTTAGACCCAAAGTCGGGCTCTAAGCGCAGCACCTCCCAAACAGAGGCCTTAATTAGCCATAAGAAACGAAGCGTTAAAGATAGATGTTTGATCTTGTGAAATAATTTTTTTATTTTTTAATCTTTATTTTTTGTTATCAATTTTGTTTTTCGTAGCAACGCACGGGCATGTAACTAGTACCATACCAAACGCAACCTTATACGACTAGTTGGGCTGGGCTTCCAATACAAAACCAATGTCAGCCGCGAAACAGGAAATCCACGGTCCAGATCTTCTACAGCTCCACCTAAGGCGTGTGGCCCACTCTCCATGTCCACGCTTTGCAACTTTCTCCATAAGTCCTCCCGGCTTCCATGAGTCCATAATTTCGCTTCACCCCACGGCGCCTCGCACCGCGTCTCGTCCCCTCCGCCTCGACGGCGCTGGCCAGCGTCTGCCTACACTCTCCGGTCAGCCATGTCCAAGTACGGCACCATCCCCACCTCATCCTCCTCCTCGTCCTCCGTTCCCCCGCCGCCCCCCGGCTCCTCCCCGCTCGACTTCATCTCCCGCGCCAAGGCCCGCGGCGCGTCGGCGCTGGCGACGCGCCGGCCCTGGCGCGAGCTCGGGGACCCGCGGGCGCTCTCCGTGCCGCGGGGGCTCGGCGACGCCTACCTCCGCGCGCGCACCAACCTCGCGCACTTTGCCATGAACTACGCGATCGTCGTCCTCGGCGTCGTCTTCATCTCTCTGCTCTGGCACCCCATCTCCCTCATCGTCTTCCTCGCCTGCTTGGTCGCCTGGCTCTTCCTCTACTTCCTCCGCGACGAGCCGATCGCCCTCTTCGGCCGCACCGTCGGGAACGGCGTCGTGCTCGCCATCCTCTCGGCGGTCACGCTCGTCCTGCTCCTGCTCACCGGCGCCACTGCCAACATCCTCACCTCACTGCTCGTCGGCCTCGTGCTCGTCCTGCTGCACGCCCTGCTGCACCGCCCTGCGGACAGCATCGACGAGGAGGCCGGGCGGTGGTACACACCCGTCCCGCCGCAGCCCACGTACTAGTGTGAGCCGCTCCGCATCTCCTTGCTTCTTGTTGGTTCTTGGTTTGTGATCCGTCGGAGCAGCTGCTAATTCTTTGCTGAATTAATTGCAGCTGTTCTTGATCCATTTGTGCACTTGTTAATAAATAATAATGTGATGAATCGGTGTTCTTGTTATGCTTTATCTTACAATTGGTTCGGTTGAATTCAAACATTTCTTATCTTTAGATGATTTGTTAGTGAAATTTAATAAATTGTCACCAATCATTCGGTTATGTAGTAGATGAATTAGGCAAGAAGTGACCAATTTGGAGGCAATTTGGGCTCAATTATGCGGTACTTGTGTAATGGTTCAGGATGCGTCCTGAAGAAGGAATTGCATGGTCAAACTAAGATCTTCTTAATGTGCCTTGTGTTACACGGTGTGGCCAGAAACCGACGTTCCCTAGTGAGATGGAGACGGCGTGTGACCATATGAGCCACTTAAACCAACTATACTTCGTTAATAGTCTCTGACCAATAACAATAGGACTCTTATGCTTATCCGCAGAAACCATCCAGAATAACCGGGTGAGTTTGAGGTTTATATTGGGAATTTGTTAGCTCGCATAATATAGCGCTGCTGTTAACATTATCCTTTTGGGAAGATCACAGGATGATCATTTTTTTTATCAAATCAACCCGTCTTCATATGCAGTAAGGCAGTAATTTCTCACCAGTCAGCTAACAATGGGCATCAAGACATCATAATGTAGTTATCTTTAGCCATCAAATCAACTCTTTGTACGTAATGATTTATTTCTAATTAGCTGGTAGTTTTCTTATTTCTTTTTTGTGAGCGTAAATGATTGATGTGCCAGCTGTTGAAGAGAGAATAGTAACTTATCCTCATGGGATTTTTATGATTGCATTATCTCTGTGGTTCATGTAGGACATCTAGGTGTGTCCATCCAATTGAAAATCGAGATTCAAGATTCAGTTAAATGGCATTCAGAAAAAATTTTCTTGCTGAAAATGGACATATGCAGTTAGAACAGGTTAATTCCATTTGGATTGCCCATTGGGGAACCCAAATCTGTGATAATTCTAAAAAACGTGTGTGGGAGTGCCCTTGCCGCAGGGCCTACTAATTTCATGGGAGAATGGTTGGCTTTGTCATGAGTGGTGGGGAACAAGCTGACAACTATCTTGTGACATGTTCGTTAATATCACCACCTGGAATTTTTTTTTCTAAATAATCATTTTTTTTATCAGAAAATTCAAAAATATTCTACCGAAACATAAAATTACAAAAATGGACTCCTGTCGTGCCACGTGGCAACGATCTGGTCCAGTCGCGCCAGCATGGCATGACAAGCATTAGTCGCGCTGCGTGGCAGCGACGGACAAGCCAGTCGAGCTACGGTGGCACGACTGAACAGCGCGCTGCCACGTAGCAGTCGGGAGGGCAGGGCGACGTCCATTAAAGGCCCAGTTTGACCGGTCGGAAGAAGAAGGAGAAGGAGAAGGAGAAGGAGAAGGAGAGGAGAGGAGAGGAGAGGAGAGGAGAGGAGAAAGAAGAGGAGAAAGAGAAAGAGAAAGAAGAGGAAAAAGAGGAGAGGGAAAAGAAAAGGAGAGAAAAAAAAAGAGAGTTCGCGGCCGTTTGGCGTTATTCGATGTCGTTCGTTCGTCGTTTATCGGTTAGTAATTTATATAAATATTTTTTCCTCGGCATAATTGATATGTAGTTAGAAAAAATATAGTTAGTGTCGAAAAAAATATTAGGGTAGTCCAAAAAATGTAGTGACCGATTAGTTTTTTTATGTATGTATATAATTATTTTTTGTGAGTATAATTTATGTGTAGTTAGAAAAAATATAGATAGTTTCAGAAAAAATACTAGGGTAGCTCAAAAAATGTAGCAACCGATTGAAAAATGGTTCAAACCATGTTATACATCAATAATGTTCTCGTAAAATTTATAGATAATAATCTGGCCTAAGGAAATTTTATACCTTCTGACAAGCAGTATCAAGATTCAAAAAACATCATGGTGGAAGGAAAGCAGAACATAATATGTTAACTTCACATCATTCTCAAAGGTGTTAGTGAGCATATTTAGCAAATGGAATAAAAAATTTGTACCTTGTTTTTCTCGGCATAATTGATATGTAGTTAGAAAAAATATAGTTAGTGTCGAAAAAATATTAGGGCAATCAAAAAAATGTAGTCACCAATTAATTTTGTTTTACGTATTTATGTAATTATTGTTTGTGAGTATAATTTATGTGTAGTTAGAAAAAATATAGATAGTTTCAGAAAAATACTAGGGTAGCTCAAAAAATGTAACCTAGGTGTGTTCAATATCCATCGTGAACTAACATTGCTTTAAACTTTACTTTGAATACATGCTTTAAAGTACATGTTGTACATGCTTTCAGGTTACTTTCCAGAGGGCCCCACTACATCGCACACGCGTGTAGAGGACTTTGACACGCCTTATTCCGTGCCGCCGCATCCGGACTACGTTTATGGGTCCCAGCCGAGCGCCCTCACGCCTACACACCCGACGGACCCGAGTTCTTCATGCCATACCCCTGCAGCGGTCGAAACCCTTGGACCCCGGATCGGCCACGCACTAGACCAGTGGACCCTTTCAGGGCCCAGACGTCGCCCTGCCGCTTTACGTCGAGCAGCGAGGCGGACCAGACCTCGTGCACAGGGCGGGGGAGGTCAGCAGGGAGAGGAGTTGGAGGGCGCCGATTGAGCATTGTATTCCTAAGTTGTTTTTTTCCGCGTTGTAATGTTATGTTCTAACTTATACATTTCTACATTGTATTTTCTGCATTTTGTGTTCGAGCTTCTATATGGCTTGTCGTTACATGCCATACGTGACACCACAACACCGGATACGCCAACACAGCATCGCCTTTTCAGATTGAGGTGACATAACGCTACAACACGCTGCAGCCTGCCTTTCTCAGTGCTATTAGACTACACACATCTGGCGTGACATTAAAGAAAGCATCCATCACCTTTTGCAGTGACAGGTTGTGCAGCTTTGCCAAATAGTACAGGCCCTGCAGCTTGGCCAATATGGGTCGATCAACCTATATAAGGGCCTTCCCCTCCTACCTTCATTCTCACCGAACGAGTCCCACAGCAGGGAAGAGGAAAGAAAAGTAAGAGAAGGGAAGGAGAAGAGGGAAAAACCGAGGGAGGAAAAAATGCCGAGGTGTGCAGATGGAAAGGGAAAGGGGAAAGCGAAGGAAGAGGGAGGCGCTTCGGGTTTTGCGCATACCAAGACCCCTTCCTACCTCCGATGTGTTTGTGCGGAGATCCATGCAGACTTGTCCGCTCTTGGGAAGTTCCAACTTGGAAGAGGAGGCAATGGAAGTGCCGCAACTACGCTTTCGACCCACCGGAGAAGAGCCTGAAGAATCGCCAGATGGTAATAATCATACGTCTTTTGTAGTATTTCCACATAACACTTTGCTAATTTATGTATTATGCAGTCGTCTCCGCCACTGTGTGAATTTGAGCAGTGGTTTGACATGGAGATCAAGCCCGAGGACCAAAGGCTCCTAGATCAAGCCAATCGGAACGAGGAGCTCAGGCGGGGGCTACAGCAGGATCGTGATGCCGCACGTGAGGAGGCACGTAGGAAGGAAGAGGAGGAAAAGGAGGCCGAGAGAGAGAGAGGAAGCGAGAGAGGGCACGTCGTACTAGAGAAGCCCCACCAGAGGCATGGACGAAGAGGAAGTGGCCTCGATGCACTCAGTAGACGTCTACGTTGTTTTTACTGCGTTGTAATGTTATGTTGTAACTATTATTTTCCTTGTTCGTGGTACCGCTTTTCGTTTTAAGCCGTAATACAGAGTATAAAGAGTATGGCCTACCTTATTTTCATCACTAACATCTTATTTGTGAATCGACCTCTCTCGTATCTCCGGCTCCCACCCTTGTTTGGCAATAAAGAAAGTTGTTGTAGACTATAATACTTATGGTTATTGCACTAGTACTTTTGAGATGCAAAGAAAAATGTAAATAAAATATTATTCCATAATATGGTAGCCCACATATCAAATGGAAAATCTCATCCATTCTTACAAATAAATACTTAGGGTTATGGTTTGTTTCCGACTATAATACTTAGGGTTATTGCGCTTGTACATTTTACATGCAAAGAAAGGTGTAAATAAAATATTTTTTTCGGAATATGGTAATCCATACATCAAACATCAAATCTGCCACATTCTTTCAAAAAAATACATTCAAAGATGATATTCTACGGGCTGCCGAAAAGGCTTAAGCGTTATCGTTTTTCGTCAACTATAATAGTTAGGGTTATTGAGCTACTAGAATTTATCTCCAAAGTAAGGTGTAAATAAATTATTTTTTCAAAATATGGTAGTCCATATATCAAAGAGCAAATCTGCCCCATTCTTCCAAATAAATACATGGTTTACGTAGTTTCTTCAAAATCCATAAAATGGTGTTTTACTAAACTTGATTTTAACATTTTAAATTTGCATGGAACATGCTAGTTTTTGTCATATATTATGAATGCTTACAGCGTAATAAAAATTTACAAATTTTTTTCATTCCATTTGAAGGTTCCTAGCATCCGATATGAATTATTGCAATTAAATAAAATTAATTAAATAGAAAATAGATCGTTCCTACCACCATGGCGCGACTGCCCAGTCAGTCACTACCACGTGGCGCGACTGGGCTCTGTCGCGCCACGGTGGCGCGACTGACCCATGAATCGTTGCCACGTGGCGTGATTGGCTCTAGTCGCTGCCATGTGGCGCGACAGGAGATCACTTTTATTATTTTTTTTGTAGTATATATTTGATTTTTCGGTTCAAATAATGATTATTTAAAAAAAAATATTCTCACCACCTGCATCTGTCCACCATACCTCTGCTTGTGCCCGTGCATTAGAGAGTTACAGATAACTAATGATTGGAAGGTATTAGCTTATGAATTTATTTGGGAGCAGAATCATATGATGATAGGTATGATTTGTTTAGTTTTACACATACTATCAAAGTTTTTACTGCAAGTCAGCCATGTTGGGTACAATTTCTAATTTCCATGTGGTACCTGGACAGGCTAGACTTGTTAGTAAAATTTATTCCTTTGCCATTAGAAATCTATAATTTGTTGAATCTGTTCACTAAGCCTTCAAATTACAACAATTCCCTCTCGCAGTGGCAGAGCCAGGCCTCGGACCACCCGGGCCGTGCACCGAGGCCTGAAATCAAAAATTTGTGAGAAAATGGCTCAGAATCAGCTGGCCCACCTAAGAGATGGCCCATCCTTAGCAGCTCGGCCCGAGGCCTGGGCTAGTCTGGCTCGGCCCCCTGCCTTCTCATCTAACTGTTGCAGCTGATTGAATGTGAACTCCTGACATGTAGTTTCAGACTTTGCTTTGATACTGATTTTGTTAGTGACTACTTCAACCCAGGTCATCTGTTTCTGGATATTTGAATTAAAATCTTCCTGCATCACACGCTCACACTGACTAAAAAATTACTAAGCCTATTATTCATAGTTCATATGTCATCTCCAAAAGTTGACAGTAAGAGTAGTAGTAGTTCAATTCATGATTGTTTTGCCCAGTTTTCTGGCAGCTGAATGTTCTTGGAACATGTGAATTGCATATTTTCTTTGACATAGTGCTGATGTCTTTCTACTAAAAGAGCACCAGTGAAAATGTGAAAACACAGAATCTCATTCGTAATGGCAAATGCTGGGCCAGTAGTCTCATTCTTACAGGTGAATTCTGAGTTAATTCAGTATTTCAGTCTCATTCTTACAGATTAACTCCAAGCTCAAAGAGCTGACCTTGCATTCAGATGATAAAGTTTGGTGGGGTTAGTATCATGTACAATTGTACATTTGGATTTTGGAGTTTGGACAGAGTAATATAGAAAGAGTAGTGTGGGGTCATTGAACTTTCAAGATAAGGTAACGTGGGAATGGATTCAACCTGAAGAAAAGAAATACCTTGATAGATACAACGAGTGGAAAGGTCAAGCGTGGAATTCCTTGCTGTTTCTTCCTTCACCAATTGTTTTCTTTTAGCAACAGATCTAATTGATAATAGACATTTTGATTTGGAGACTGAACTTTGGCTTCAACAGATACAATTGAATGTATCAGGTTTTCCCTTTTTAGTTCGTATCTGTGTTCAGGTTGGGTTGCTATCAGTGAAAACCCTGCATTTTTAGAGGGTACGAAGCTGAAGCTATGTCGTATATCCATTGCGCAGCAGTAAACTATTGTGGTTTGAGACGTGCTTATTTTTCATTCTATTGTAACGTCTGAAGCATCCTCGTAGTTAAAGTTGAGTGATTGTGCTAATAGTTGCCTTGTTCAGGGGCACAGACTTTATGCAACATTTATGGTGGATGTTCTCTTGTTCATGGGACCTAGCGTGTGGTGACGGGTGAAGCCAATGCTTGTTGAGGATTCAATATGTATTTGAGGTTTATCAGTATTGAAATTTTATTCATTAGAGGCTGAGAGGTTGATGCCTCGCCGGCATCCAATCCTCCCGGCGCCGCCTCTGGGAGCTTGCGCTTCCGGTCAAGAGAGAGCGTCGTCGCTGGGTTTAATTTCTTTAAACCCGATTAGATTTTTTTTCTTTGAATAGTGATAATTTTTATACGAAAACAGAGTTAAATTCTCAGATAAAAAATTTCGAGAGTTAAAACTCCTTGATTTGATTTTTTTTTTCTAAATTGAAACTTTTCTATTTTAATTTTTTTGACTTCAAAGTTTCGATTTAAAACTTTTATAGTTGAAAATTTCCGATTAGAAATTTGCCGAGTTGAAACTTTTAAATTTTGAAAATTTCCTAGTTGAAACCTCCGAAATTTGAAATTTGCTAGGTTGAAATTTTTTTGTGTGTGTTTTTGGAAGGAATGAATTGCAAATGTGAGCCGTGAGGAGGAGGGAGGATAGGTGTTGGAAACATTAGTACGGTGGCAAATAGCTCGAACTCCGCGTGGGAAGGGGGAAGAACGGGACTAGCAGTGAGAGAAACGACACCTAGTGTGTTAGGGTGCGTTTGGTTGGAGGTACGAGGGTGAACGGAACGGGACGGTACAGGATAAATTTTGGTACATGCGTTTGGTTGGGTGTATGGAACCATTTCATCCAGGATGAAGTGGTACAGATCCTGGGAATATTCCTCAGATATCCTGTACCATCCCGTTCGCCCAATTTGGCCGAACCAACTCGTCCCGGACGCGTTCTTCCTCTCGGGGCCACTCCCCGCGGTCTTCCTCACGGGCGGCCTCACTCCGTGCCCTCACTCCGCCGCTCCCGCGCCGTCTTAAATGCATACGCCATTGCATAGTTGTATATCATGCATATCATGTACAATGCATAGTTGTTGCTGCTAGCTACTTAGGTTGCCATTGTTTTTCTTTGATAAGCACGTGGTTAATCTGGCTTTTTGATCACTCAAGGGTATTCTATCTGCAGATAATACAACACTATTTCATACCTACCTCATCCTTTAAACCAAACAGCATCTTGAACGATCCAGGATCATCCCATTCAGGCAACCAAACAAAAACTTGTACCATCCCATTCAGACAACCAAACACCTTCCCTGAACCATCTCATCCAGGATCATTCCATCCATCCTGTACCATCCTGTTCCGTTCACCCTCGTACCTCCAACCAAACGCACCCTTAGATAGCGAGCTCGTTGGTAAAATTAGTCGTTCCCATGAGAATTTGAAATTCCTTGTTTTGATTCTAGCATCTGTTCGGATAATAAAGTCATTTTAGCTAGTTTTTAGTATGTATACATCAGTTTTAGTTTGTGCGAAAAAATAAAAAAAGAAGGGAGAAAAGAATTTGTTCTTATTTAGTAGTCAGTTTTATACGGAAGCATAAATAGATTATTTATATAAAAAAAATATAATTATTACACAACATCTAGAAATAACTTTTAAAACAGTTATTATACAATCTAGATTTTAACTACTATTAGTTTTTAGTATGTCTTATTATTGTAACCCTCTCCAAAAGTTCCTCATCCTCGTTCTCTACCTGAATTTTTGGGGAATGTATAGTACTGTAGCGCCGAAATCAAACTCCAACAGATTTCCCATTTTTATGGTTATGTTTAGGGACAGGAGAGAGAATCCCGCCCGTCGGCTCGGAGGCAACGACTGTTCCTCCCACGCCTGTGAGGAAGCCGGAGCCCTGGAGGAGCACCGACGCTCGGTCCCGCGAGGCCTCCAGTTCTAGCGCCCCTCCTCCTCCCCACTCCGCTGGATTGGCTCGGCGTGGAGCGGAGATCCAGTTTCTCTTTTGTTGGTAAGGAATCCCTAACTTTCTTGGATTTCTTCTTTCAATAGTTGAGCTTTTCTTCTTGTCCTCCTCCTTAGATTCACTCGTTGCCTTCGCCGCCGTGGGCAATCGAGTCCCAAATATTTTTCTTTTGGGATTGGATTCGATACTCCAGTATGTACAGTACAGCTAGTTGTTCATAGATTTGTTCGCCGCTGTGTACCAATCTAATCCATCCAACATCTTTCGTTTGGTTCGATTCTTGGAGATCCTCGGTTCATGTTTCCTTTTGATTGGGGGCAACATATGATTCTGCTTGATAGCCAAGCTCGCTATCTTGGAGATCCACCGCCAGAATTGAGGGGATTGGGTGATGGGGCGTTGACATGCAAGGTTGTTGGAACCAAACGCTGGGCCAGATTCGTTATTCATGATCGACGTGTGTATTGTCTGCATGTGCATGCTTCAGGAGTGAAGAATGGATATGGTTTTTCAGATTTGTCAAACTACTGAGCCCGAAAAACACATGTAGGTAAGAATTTTTCAACCAAACAACATTTTTTATGGTAATAAGATCACATACATCTACATAATGTTACCTTGATTTCGTCGTGGTGCCATTACTATTCAATTTATCGGCACTGACATGTTTTTCTTACTATGAAACACAAAAGTTGCCCCTCAACTAGCAAGATTGTAGGTTACTTGGAATGGTGCTTAGACAGAAAAAAATACCAACATATGTACCATGTTATAGTTTCCTTGTTACGATAGGTATTAGGTTCTAGCCATCTATTTAAACTTAGGAATCCTATGTTCATCACTACCTATGTCATAAAAATCAAGTGGAAATTGCATAGAAATCAAAAGCACTTGTGGTTACTAATAAATCAGTGTTTATCAATACCTTGAACTCCCAATTTGCTTTCAATCCGTGCTTTTTTCTATTCTAGTGGAGCAAGGAGCATTTTGAGACACCAGACATGCTATTAATTTCAACTAAAAGACTAGAAACAGATTTGCGTCACAAGAAGAAACTGAACATACAAATAAAATTGAAATCATCATCTGTTGTACATGAAATAAGGTTGCAATATTGCGATATGCTGCAAGTAAAATTAACTAAAGATAAGGTTCTTCAGATTGTAATAATTTCATAAAGCACAAAAGATGACGGTTTTTTTAGACACACAAATCCTTGCACATAATCTACTTGGCTATCTTCTCAGGATTATCTCATTTCACCTGGGGCCTGATACATGTGAGGCTAGAGGTGGACTTGACTTGGATGATGATGTTTGAACTTTCTATCTAAAAATCTGTTGAATACTCTGTTTAATGTTCTCATTTGACTTGAACATCGAAACATAGATTTCAGGAAAACAACTTCAATTTTATATAAATTGCCAGAGCCAGAGATGTCTTCCTGAATGAGGAAATCATACAATCGAAAATAATTTCTTTAAGCCATGAACTTATTTGCCTAGTTAGTATTTATTGTAAACGTCATTAAGATCATAAGAGACATTAAGAAGTACAGGGATGCTGCAATGATAGAATTGGCATTAAAGTGCCCGATTCCGAAGAAGGAATGGAACTCTATTGTATTTGCTTGGATCAAACTATCAAGCTTTATGGTCTGAGGCTTTTGAGAAACAGATCTCATCACCACCATTGTATGCGTTATTGCAATGATCATGAACAGCTTTAGGAGTGATTACTAATAGCAATATATATTTATGCTATTCTATTGTTAGATGCATTTCAGAACTTCTTTTCTAACTTGATTTCTACTGGTTCAATTATTACACAAGATTTCAGGAAATTGCTGGTGGTCTTGATTCTGCTCTTACATCCACAATTAGTCCTATTGGAATGCATGAGAATCAAGCTAAGAAGAAGACATTATTGTTAAAGCAAAGTATTAAGCTTTTAGAAAGATGCAGTCGTGCTGGAGTGATGATGTTATTATTTTCTCTCACTCTGATAAATTTCTTCGTTTGTCTTTGCAGCTTATTTGAAGGTATAACTAGCGCAAAGGATATTCCTATACAATAAGGTATACAATATGGCTTTCTTCTGGTCTGGCTGCACATAAAGCTTCTGATGGGGTTTTTCGAATCTTGAAACACAAACATTGGCAGTGAAATGTTTAGTGGGTTTATTTGTTAATTGCTTTGATATAATGCGGCCAGAACTTGCTAGAATTGCATGTATAAAGTGAAGGAATTTGTAAAAGTGGAGGAATGAGAGGAATTAAAAGTGAGCTATGGTGTTTCTAGAATCTGTAAAATATTTAAAGATTTCCATTACGATATAGTCGTTACTATATAGCTGTTGACATATATCCGTTATAATATAACCGTTACGATGGTCGTTAGAATAAATTTTAAATTTTCGTATTTAAAAATAACCGTTCGAATTTTTCCCGATAAAAAATAAACTTTGCTTATATGACGGTTATGAAATATCATTATAATATAGGAGGAAAAAAAGAGAGTGTGATTTGGAAAATGCTGTTGGAGAGGAAAGAGATATAGGGAAAAAATCTTTTTAAAAAATTATGTATATAGAGATATAAAGATCCAAATTTAAAAAATATTGTTGGAGATGGCCTTATATGTGCCGAGAGCCAAGAAAATCTATTGTTGCCAATTGAAAACTTGGAGCCAGCCACTGACCACTGTCCATACCCCTGGGTCCACTAACCGGTCGCGGTCCCCGTAGAATTTGTTTTTTGGTTGCCCAAATTTTCCCCATCCACCCGACCCATCACCACCACACCCTCCTCCCTCCCTTCCCAAAGGCCACAACCAGGGAAGCCGGCGGCGGAGACGCCACCGAACCGACGAGCGCCCCGTACTTCCCTTGCCTGCGCCGCCTCCTTGTAGCCTCGGATTCTACCGGCACCGGCGCCGAATACATTGTGGCAGCGGCGATCTAGCGGTGCTCGCCGGAGTTGTTGTCCTCGTCCCTTCCTGGGGCGAAGCGGACTGGAGCAGAGCACATGGCCGAGGCCGTCCTCCCCCTCCCCCGCTGCTTCGTGGCCTTCACCGCGTCCTCCTCGTCACCGTCGTCTCAGTGGGTCCTCTCGCCCGCTTCGCGCGCCGAGCTGTGTCGGACGCGCTTGTCGGCCGCCCCGCGGCCTCGCCGGTTCAAGGTGCGTGCTGGTTCCTGTCTCCTGTGCCTGAGCTCTCGGGGGTTATGGAGAGATGCCACGCCCGTGTCTAAGGGTTTTTGCGTTGTTGCGGTGCGGGCAGGATGGAGGTTACTTTGTTAGGGTTTTTGGGATGCTGGGAAGGCGGGGTTGCAAAAGGCGTCTGCTAGCTTTGTAGGGTTTTGGTTCTGAATTACGGAAGAGTGTATACTGACTAATTTGTTGAATCATGCGGCACCGCGGAGATCATTGATTCAGGCCCTGCTTGGTAACTTGGAACTAGACCGTTTTTACTAGATTCTGGAAGAAACTCAACCAAATAGGTTAAAGCTTGGAACGATTCTCCTCGGATCGTTTTTTCTTTTTCCACTTCGTGGCCGAATCGGTCTCAACTCCGTTCCACCCGATTCACAGAATCCTACCTGAAACATTTTTACCAAGAATCTGGAATCGTTTCCGTTTCTACTAGAATCTGGAACCGTACCAAACAGGGCCTTATTGTGATTCTACAGCTCCAACAAGATGCATGTGCAAGTGGTAGCTTTGCAAATTGTGTTGCTGTTGGTATGGACTGTTACAGGCTAACTTTGCTTTTTGGGGTAAGAATTGAGCCAGTCAAGTTCCAGGATTTTGCAAAATGGGTCTTTTCTTTCCTAGGGTTCGTTTTGTTTTGGATTAGATAAATGCCCACTGATTAATTCTTGATGTTGGGAAGTGTCTAGACTATGCCATTTATACACTATAAACTGCTTGCTTGATTTGGGTAATTGGGTGATAGCAATCACATTAATAATTAACATCCCTGCCCCTGTCCACTATGATTTTACACACCGATTTGGCAATTGTGAATGGTATCAAACATCAAACTGTGTTACTCCATCTGTGGCTGAGGTTCTCGAGGATGTGCTAGAAACTAGAAAGGCTTCTTGAATTTACATGCTTGGGATGACTAGACATGGGTAGGGTTGCCGCTCTGCTCAATGTTTGATGGTTTTAGTTCTTGTGGCAGGCCCATGCGACAGTCTCAGAGACTGGTGAGCAACCAAAATGGTGGGAAAAGAATGCTGGTCCAAATATGATTGACATCCACTCCACGCAGGAGTTCCTGGATGCACTAAGGGATGCAGGTGACAGGCTTGTTATTGTGGATTTTTATGGAACGTGGTGTGGTTCTTGCCGGGCACTCTTCCCAAGGGTAACTGCCATTAGTCCTTGCTGATGTGTTTCCTTGAATACATTTTCTTGCTAATCTGTTTCTCACATGGGTAGTTGTGACCTTACGCAGTTATGCCGATACATGACATTTACTGCTTTATAGACTTATATAGACATTCTTTACCATGCTAGCTCTAAGCTGTAAAGAAGTGTGTGAGAGCATTATGTAGCTTTAATAATTTTGTGAACTCATTGGCAAGAGACAAAAGTGATCTGTCACACACTTTAGCAATCCATCATTGGGATCTCAACAGGTTTCTGGTGAGTTCTCAGATGTTACTTGTAGCGACCCGCCCAATTAGCCCAGAGTAATTAGCAACAGCTGCCATTACCTCCGGTTAATTAAGCGAATCTCGGCATAGTGGCTAACAAAATAACGGGCGTCCCGGTACTTTATTAGCTACTATACCGTGTTCAGAGTGTTGCAACAGGACAATAATTAGAGACTGAATGTAATTATATTACAAGCCAATCCACGCAGGCTACAAGTCCAATACATAATTAGACAGGATCCAAGTACAACAAAAGCATAAGACATAACTACTAGTTACACAAAAGACCGACGTAGTGTAACACGGATACTCAGCACTCTATTCTCCCTGGTAGTCCTCTGCGTAGGTTTGGTTCTGCAGGTTACCCTCACTCCAAGTCTCACGGTCGGACCAATTGGGATCCACGTCCCAACCAGAAGCTTGATCGACAGAACAAATATCTAGCAGGGGGAGAGTTAGCAAGAGTGAGTACAGGGTACTCAGCAAGTAATAGTATAGAATGCAATACATGAGCTTTTCCTCCATTTTTCCAAATCCAACTTAGCTCCTTCCCAAAATCTGATTTTTATTGGAAATAGGTTTTGATTTTCTTTAAGAGTTGCACATTTTAATTCAAGAGACTACTAACACCCGTATACGAGGCAGACTTAGCTTCCGTAGCCTCCAATCCAGGAGACAGGCATGAATTCATGATTTGACCCTGCGCAGGTTTGTACCACTTTACCCATAGTGACCCCTAACACGAGAGGCCCCAGAATGTTTATCACTAGTCCAGTATTAGATCTCCAACTCACATTGCAGTCGCGGATTCCTTCACTAGGCAATCCCGCCGGCTTGCGGCTAACAGTTGTATCAGACTATCCAGGCTACCGTAGCAGCACAACTGATACTCAACCCAAGGCTTTATTCATATATAGCCTGAAAGAACCATCAGTGTCCCTCACTGGGCCTTCCTAAGATACCCGACTTCACACGCGTATTTATCTACTCTTACCCAATGTGGAGATCATAATACCTTCCTAGGACAACCTTTTCTGGTCGATCCACACACTATGATTGATACTGAAAATACGGCTCATTGCCCGAGTGTAGTTGTTTATCCTTACATCATAGCCTATGTAGAGGGTCCCACCGGCCACACTCCAAATACCATGGCCCCCCTCTACCCACCATATTAACACCACACCATTATAATAAATAGCACCAGCCAGCTGCTCCATCAGCCGGACTTGCCAACACACTCCACACCTCATCATCATCAATAGCACTTTCATTCCAACAAACCACATTTCCATCCATATTCAATTCAGTATTTCCAATTTACAAATAAAGTTTGCAATGCATGAACGATACTTATAATGATATTAAAATTCATTGAAAGCATTTAATGAAAGATTTCCCAAAGGATGCTTGCCTGAAGTAGGATTTGCAAGTACGGCCTCGCTCGAATACAGAGGTGGTTGGTATGACTGGTTCGGTTCTGGACCTGACAAATACAACGTATCAACTCTACGGGAATTAACCCACATCAACCTTACGGTATCTGAATCTACGGACAACGCTTATTCAACTAAACCCACTGACTTAACCCGATTCATAATATTCTAGCAGCAATGAACATAGCAATTCAATTAATACAGCAATTAACAATTTACACATTTATTAACTACTAACTCGCAGCTTTTAGAAATTTAAATGCAGTTTTCCTACGATCTGCATACGGTGATTTAACCTACGTTAAAAGCACGAAGAACAGCAATTTTTCCTACTTTTCTTCTTTCTCTTCTTTTCTTTTCTCTTCTTTCCTTTTCTTTTTCTTTCCTCTTCTTCTCTCATTTTTCCTTCTGCTCTTTCTTTTCTTCCATTTCCTTCTATTCTCTGTTTCTTTCCTCTCTTGGCCGAACGCCTCCCTCTGCCTGTCTCCTTCTCTTGGGCTCTCCTCCACTGGAACTGACCACCTCTCCCCTGGCTCGATCTCCCGCCGCCACCCGAGCGCCTCACCGCCGCCGGCCAGCCAGCGCATCGCGCCGCCGCCGCTCTCCCTCCCGGTTCCTCTCCTCCCTTCTCCTCTCTCTCTCTCTCTCTCTCTCGAATCCCCCCTCCTCTCCTCCTACTTCCTCTCTGTTTTCTCCACTGCCGAATCCTCCTCCCTCCTCTCTGCCTTCCTCCCGGCCAACTACCGCCGGTTGACGCTGCCTCTGCCGTCGCCCTCTCTCTCTCTACTCCCTTCCCTCTACTCTTACTTGCCCTAATGGCTGACAGAAGAACAGATACTACTCGGCATTTACGTTTGCTTTACTCTTGATTTTGCATTTCTGAGTTGATGATAAGAACAGATGCTACTTGATCTACCGGGTTTTCGCATTCTACTCTGGGTTTCAGTTTTGCTTGCAAGTTCTTTGGGGTCAATGAGGCAAGAACTCTAGTGGGACGGCAGGTTTTCACTCATGCAACCCTAGGATTCACTGAGACCACCATCCTCTAATTGATCTACCAAGGTTGTGCTAACAAGTAGTAGTACTGCTGCTACTACCAATAAGGTGAGGCAACAGCGCACCTGGGAGATCGATCTAGAGGGTGGCTGACGGTTTGGAGGGCGATGAAGTGGTTGGATCGTTTCTTGTGGCTCCTGCTGGTTCGGTGCTTCTTGATCTTGGGGGTCTCTTTGTTCGGCTCTTCTTGTGGATTCCTCCTTGCTCCTTGCTCTTTGTTCGGTTCAGTGGACCTTGGGGAACCTCCGGCTTCTGCGCTTGGGGATCCTCCTGGTTCTTGGCTTGTGGATTTCCTCCTCCTCCGGCTTCTGGACCTTCTCTCTTGCTTCTTGCTTCTTGGTCCTTCGAGCCCTCCCTCTGGACCGAATGTGCTTGTGTGCTTGGTTCTGTGGTTTGGCTGGAGACTGAGGGAAGAGGTGAATGCTTTGCTCTCTTTGTACTGGAGTGAGGGGTGCTAAGGATGGCCTGTAGCCATGCCCTCCCCTGGCTGGCTACGAGCTGTGCTTGGCTGGGAGAGCTGCGTGGTTGCTGGCTGTGAGCTGGCTGTGGAATGGTCAAGGGCCCTGAAGTGTCCAATGGGTAAAGCAAAGGCTCCAATGGTTGTGTGGTTACTTGGTCAAGTTACTGAGTTACCTCTTGGCTCCCTGGTGGTTCTCTGGTTAAAGCAATGCTGCTGGTTAACTAATGGGTGTTGCCTTTGTTTCACTTGGTTGCCCTCTTGGGTAAAACGCTACTACGGATACCCGCAATCCGAACAGGTAAGTACGGATTGCCGAGTGATGAACCGATCTAGCGAGAGGTACCGATTCGGCCCCTACAGGTCTGGTATCTCGGTGATCAATACCTCGCCTGCGGGTCTGACGACAATCCTCTTTTCTATTTCTATTCGCTCTATTCGCATTTTTGAATTTTACACTAGCAAAGAACACTAATTAATAACTTCATTAACCACTAATACTATTATTTAACTAGTTAATATAGTGGGTCCTTACATTACTGTGCTTTGAAATTTGAATAGGAGAGAAATGATCAATTAATCATCGGAATACCATCATGCGTGGATGATGCTCAGAGTGAATAGAGAGGATGTGGACATATAGTAGTACTGAGGAATCTAATAATGTTTGCAATTATTGTAAGAACTATCCTGGGTCTACCTTAAAATTTTCATTGCAACAACTTCGGATACAGTCATTGGCAGTTTACCATGGCCTGCAATTTCTGGAGATATTGAAATAGGATGCAAAGAAATATTTGAATTTTTGTAGAATGAGGAGAAGTTGGATACTTGTATGGATGTTATGTAACAAACCACCCACTCCTAACACCCGAACTCTAAGTGACTTACGAGCCTTCATTTTTGTACAATCTGTGCTTCCAATACACTAGATGAGGTCACTAACTAATAAATTAAACATTAATACCTCCATTTCACAATATTTTTCCAGCACACATACCAAGGAGGCACAAAATTGAAATAATTAATGGAATTAGACCATACTTGCTCATATGAGATAGAGTAGTACTATGTCTATCTAATAGGGCAAGCATGGTCTAATTTCATGAAATATTACTTCAATTTTGTGCCTCCTTGATATGTGTCCCGGACAAATATTTTGAAATGGAGTATTTAGCCAATCGTGAATGCATATGGCCAACTTACATCCTTAGCTAAACTCACCATTCTTTATATAGATATTTGCTCGGTACCATGCATGCTTGAAATTTAGGTCTTGTATTATGGAACACAGGTTACCTATTCGTCTAGAATTCCCACCCATGTCCCATCCCATGCTTATTGATGTGTAGCCCCACTTTCATTAGCTAATGTGCGATTATTATTGGTCAAAATGCTTGGGTGTGGGAACCCACCTGCAAATACTGCTTCTATTCAGTGATATGCTATACTTGTTAGTTGGTATGCATGTTGGCTAATGTGATAACTAGCTTGCAATCTGTTAGGTGACTTCTATAAGATAGCTCCATCTAGTTAGGATTGCTTAACTATTGTATGAGCAATTACCTTCAAACTTTTTGCTGCGGTGAAGTACCAAACTCCGCAGAAAAATCTAGGAGTAATCAATATTCAATATCCTTCTTCCTCGAGCATCGAGATTGTGGATATGGAGGATATGCTTGTAAACGTAAAGTGTCACTAAAGGAAAGAACATAAACCGTTTGAGAGTTGTATGGTTTCTAATCAGAACACATGCATGGGTTGAGTGTATAATCCATGTGCATGCCAAGTGAGGTTGTATAATTGCATCCATGCCATGGTTTTTTATCAATTGCACCCTCTGTAGCACCGACACGTCGGTTTGGTGCCGTATCAGTGTCCGACACGGATACGACACCGACGCACCACTCGACACGTATCGGTCACGTATTGAACAATTAGGTAGCCAAAATAAATAATTTTAATTTTTGACATGGTTTCAACACTTCATCGACACGTATCCGACACATAAGATGACAGTCCGATCCAACTCATCAACCTAAAGGGTAACCGTAGCCACCTAAGAGAAGCAAAACACCAACATCAAGGCTCCTTTGTGGAATCATTGTTGATGTTGTAGATAAGGGTGGTGGTCCGTCTAGAGGAAATGTGAAATGGAGATGCAAGTATTGCAAATATATTGGTACTAGTAGCTATTCTAGCTTTAGTGTGCACTTGCTGAAAATTACTAATGGTGATTGAAAGATATATCCTATGGTGACGGTACCTATTCTTTGCTCAGCTTAGAAGTGAAATTGCAAGGCTATGGTACATATTCCTAGTTTACGTTTAGTAAAATGGAGAATAATACATATTATTATTATTATTATTATCATTATTATTATTATTATTATTATTATTATTATTATTATTATTATTATTATTATTATTATTATTATTGAAATATATATAATCGTGTCGCCATGTCGGCATTTTTGGAAAAATGGCGAATTTCGTGTCGGTGTCGTGTCGATGTATCCATGTCCGTGCATCATAGATTGCACCAAATGAAATAGTGGCACATGTAATGGAAGGTGGCATATGTGAAAGATTTGAGTTTAGTATTATGTGTTTGATTGGTATAGGCTTTTTTGGAAGTTTGTGATTGAGAGTTTATTGTGGGGAAATCCTTAGCCCTTCCGATTTGGATGCTTCTGAAGACACCCAATTTTCTCAAGTATATAGGCTTCTGGGCTTTCTTGTAGAAGCTTGTGCCTCCATGGAGGCCCTAAGCCCCTAAGAAGTCCTGCATATCAGGTTGTATAAGATTTATGAATATACAGTTTATTATGTTATTTCATGTTTCTCCTAAACCCGCTATCTTACCTGTAACATTATGATTTTTGCATCTTTGAATTGGTTTTATATTTTTTTAGCCTTTTCGAAAAATTTCACAATTTTCTTGCTAATTAAAGCTTAATTTGGAATTTCCCCAATTCAAAAAGGATTTAATATGAATAATGTTTGAGTGTATAATTGTTGAGATTATTTTATTTGGGTTCTATATGCCCTAAAGTATTTTACAGATTTTTTGGGGATTTTTCCAAGTTTATTTGCTATTTATTTGGAGCTCATTTGTATTTTTAGTATTTTCTAAAATGAGAAAAAAAAATTAAAATCCTGGTTTTGCTTTTGGGTTGAAACCCAACCTGTTTGGTCCATCCAACCAGTTTTGCCCAAGGCCCAGCCAGCCCTTCATTACAACCAAGCCAACCTGGTCCGCTAGCCACGCACACGTGAGTCGCTGTGGGGCCTACCTATCATACTCATCTTCTTCGTGTTTGAGCCGGACCGTCATTCTGTGCGAAACACGGATGCCGAGGCCTATTTATGTTGTGCTTTAGGACCGCCTTGAACTGTGCAATCCAAACCACGGACCTATTTCCCTCCATTCACTGACGTTTTGCCGGGATATGGGAATTTGCTCGATTCGTCGCCGCGGGAGAAGAAGGCTCGATTCGTCGCCGTTGGTGAGGTCCTAGACCCTTGGTCTACACCATCTTGATTGCCGTTCCACATTCTACCCAATGCTCTCATCCTCTCGGCCTGAGCATGCTCAGATGTCACCGTTCATGCTCAGATGTCACCGTTCATGCTCAGATGTCACCGTTGAGGCCGTGACGCTGTTGCTCTTTCATGCGCCGCTGTCGTTGCCGGCCATTGTTGCCTGCGACGCTCGCATCAAAGTCTTCGCCTTGCCAAGATCTTTCCAGTGGTTTCACCTGAAGTCGTCAGAGGTCGTTAGTGACCTTTGGTCTCTGTGTCACCGCTGCTGACGTGGATGCCACGTGGTGTGCCACATAAGCTGTTGATCTGTGCTTGGACTTGGTCCACCATGAGCCTAGTCACTGACATGTGGGGCCCACATGTCATTCTTTGGGATTTTTTGAAAATCCAAAAAATTGTTAAAAAAATTAGAAAATTGCCCGGGCCCACTTATCAGGGAATATTCTATTCTCTCTCTTCTTGCAGATTTAATTGTTCGGTGAATCTTTCGAGAGTCCATTCTCCTTCATACGAACTCCAATTTAGCCCATTCAAGCTTTAAATTCATGTAAATTCGAGCTCTACCTTTTGGTGTATTTTATTTGATTTTTGTAGTTTGTTTGGTATTTATTTTGTACTTATTTTAGTTTTTGCTATTCGTTTCGTTTAGACGTTGAAATGCCTAGAGCGTTCGATAGTGCAGGGTTGATCCAAGACTAAGATCAAGAGTTGTTCCAAGGCAAGTTGTGTTTTGATCATGTTGGTCCTAGTTTTACAAATGTTATTTTGTTTTAATCCACTTCATGTTGTTTCAAATTATACTTGATTTCAATTAATTTGGGATTTAGCTATTCAAAATCCATTTGAATTATACCTACCTTGTCAATTGATATGCCATGATTATTTGTCACCTTAGGATGGATCTTTGTTACTTGGTTGCTAATAGAATACCAACGTGTGTTGATTAAATCGTCAATAGTTTGCTTAGCCATGCCACGAATAACTAATACCTTTGGAAAGTGCAAATTCAGACTTGACTAATGGTCTATAGAATATCTTTTGAAAAATGGTATGTCACGTGTTATCATACAAATGATGATATTGTTGATGGCATGTGTTGTACGATAATCAACTAGGGTGGTAAATGATTTAGATCGAGTTAAGTGGCAAGATGCTATGTGCTAGGATGGGTCTGTGTGATATTTCGGTTGGAGATTCTGTGTGAATCGCTTGATATGGTTTCTGAGAATATTTGGAAGTCTTGCCTCTGTCAGTTAAGGATTTAACATGGTAAACTATTGAACTGGGTTAAATCATACAACCACATGTCTGTTATGAGCCAGACCTAGCTCAGTAAGTTACCGAGTCTTGATATATGATATCTCAAGAGGATAACCAAACTGTATGTGCAGTTAGGGAAGGTGTGTTTTGCAGTGGCTTCACATCGAACAGTGATTGTTTCTAGTCCAACGATGAGTCCCTCTTATTTTTTTGCTTTGTGTGAAGGTGGAATAGTGAGACCAAGCTTATTGGAAGTATCTATGTTAGGATAGAGTTTTCGAAAGGTTTTGTTATGATCTTCTTAGTTGCACGTCGATGGGTACGTGTTATTGCATGACAATAAGAGATTGATCATATCTTATGGTTAAACTGTATAACCTTTGCAGAGTGTACAAATTATTCGAATAACCATGTCTTTGGTTATGGACAATGCTCGGAAATTTCAATCAAGGGTTAGATTTTATAAACTAAACTTGAGAAGTGAGACTGTGCGCCATTGAAAGCTTTGGAATTTGGTTTAGGTTGTATGCCAGTATATCTTGAGAAATTTATTATTATTGTTATTTGTTTTACTGTTGTTTTAATCTAATTATTGTGTTCAATTGAAATTGCTTATTTATTGCAAAATAACCATACCAGCCATTCTTTTGGTAAAAGCTTTGCATACAGTTATAATAGACTTGCATTCTGTGCATAACTTGTTGATTGCTTTATGCACTCACCCTTGCTACAACAAATCCATTAGTTGAAGAGGAGTCTATATTTGCTTTGGAGGAGTTCCTGGAGGAGACAAGTTGCTAGTAATCAAACCTTGTTCGATGCTTGTGGCATGTTGATGGATTACCTATCGAAGTTTTCTGTTCCGCTGTTGTTTTCTTAAAGCTCTGTAAGGTCTAATAAGTGTAAAGTTAACCTTAAAGTTATTCAACTATCTTTTATTCAACAAATAGTCTTTTATTATTTTTGCTATGTATGACTGTGATATTACTTTTATGCGTGATCCTAGACTAGTACAGTATACACAGAGGGTCTGAATTTGTATATTCGGATCCTAACATTACCTCACATTAATGCTCTCACCTCTGTTTCACAATTAGGTCTCTTTCTTGTCTGCATCATGATTAGGTATCCTATCTCCGTGTGTGTATCCTTGTGACAGTTGTGCAGCTGGTAGGCTGTTCATCAACATCAACGGTGGTAAGCACTTGTGGGCTGCTTTTGCAAATGTTGTTAGTGCAGCCAGCCTTTCTTGGTGAATGATGCTTCAGTGACTCGGCTGCATAGTTCACAACCAAGATTCGGGTTGCCCTAGCTAGAGAAAAAAGGCAGCTCAGTTGCCATGAGGAGGCAACTTGCAATGCTCTGGCCATGTAACTGGTGGTGACCTCATTTGCATTGACCTCAGCAGCAGTTTTGGCTTGGGACTTTCTAGTTTATGATTGTACTGTGAGCTCATTAATAATCTGCCTTTGGAGGATCACAGCATATTTGGAGTGTTTAAACAAAGTATTTTCCCCACCCGGAGAGCACTTTTAGAATCCATAATGAGGCTTGTATAATTAATTTTGCCTCCCTTTTAACATTGCCATCTGACCCTCCTTACTAGCTTTTATATTGTGAAGATTTCCTGAAAATCTGGTGTTCTAAAACTAATGCCTTCTCAATGATATTGCAGCTCTGCAGGATAGCTATGGAGAATCCTGATATCTTGTTTCTAAAAGTAAATTTTGATGAAAACAAACCTATGTGTAAACGACTGAATGTGAAAGTCCTTCCTTACTTCCATTTATACCGTGGAGCTGACGGGCAACTAGAGGCGTTCTCATATTCCTTAGCTAAGGTAAGCATACATCACCCCATTCATAGATTAATTTTGGCTTCACCTTTTAATGGCCCCATTTGGAGTGCGGGAGTTTTTCCTGATTCCTATAGGAAATAAATTGTTTCTTGTGTTTCTATACTTTTCCTCTCAATACAAATTGTACAAATTTTGAAACAAACGAAAGGATAAGTAATCATCATCTACCTTTCATTCATGTTTTAATATTTATGTAACTTTCAAAAAGAAAAACATAGAAGCACCTCTCAAAAGGTTTGCTCAAAATTAGGTATGGAAAAAATAGGAAAGAAAAAAGTCAGCAAATAAATGAGTTAGGGAGAAAAGCCTGTCTAGTGGAACACTCCGGTTTTATTGCTTCTGTGCGTGTTTGCACGATCAAATTCGGTTTCCCCTTCTGCAGTTTCAGAAGCTGAAGGATGCCATTGCCATTCACAACACTGCTCGCTGCAGCATCGGTCCGCCGGTCGGAGTTGGGGATGTGCTGGATAGCTCGAGCCCTCAGGAGAAGCGTGCAGAAGCTAGTCCCCGGTAGATTGGCTCCGGTTATATTGGGTCTTCAACACTTCGTTGCTGTATCTGCTCATTTTTTTTTGCCCCGATAGATCTATACTGTAATCAGCTGGGGAGAATCTTCAGTTTTCCTAGCAGGGGGTGTCAGCATCAGGTGTTGTAAGGATTACTATTTTACTTTTAAGAAAGGAAAATGTGTATCATATAGTGTGTCAACATCTCAATTTTTACCTTTTTGAAAATATTTTTGACTAGTTTAGCCTTCTAAAATTTTTCACCATTTTATTTGCTAAGTAAAGCTTAATATAACTTTCATAAATAAAAGATGATTTAAAACGATTATTGCTTAAGTGAGCAACTATTAAAATTGTTTTATTTGAATTCAATGTGCTTGGAAGTATTTTTTAGATTTTTCATAGAACTTTTTGAGTGCATGTGCTATTTTAAATTAATTACTGAAATTTCCTTCAGGCTGAAATCTAGCCTAGCCAGCCCATTTCCTCTCGGCACGGTCCCTGTCTGTTGGATTTCGTGATACATGCACGACGAGATCGCTATAAATAATGCTGACACTCAATTTATTGGTCTCTCTTCGTTTAATATCCTATTTATTTGCCTTTCGGTATTTGATATTGAAACCATCAATTTCTTCGTTTCATAACACCAAACTCTTTTTGTAATATGTTTTTCATGTGCTAGGACCTTATTGAGAAAAAAGGATGGGTGTCATGAAATGAAAAAATTTGGTTTCGGTGTCATACCGAAAGGCAAGTGAATGGGGTGTCAAACGGAGAGGTCGATGAATTGAGTATCAAATAGTGAAATTTCCCGACCAAAAGAGTGCCTCGTCCAAAGCCTTAAACCTAGTTGCTAAGATTCGTCAATGTTGAGTTGGATTTTTAAGGTTTTTCTTGAGCACCGCCGCCAAGCTTCTCACCGGATTTTATGCTGTTGGTGAGTCTTTATTTTCTTGGTCTTTATCTTTGGGTTCGCCATCTTGTGTTCTACTCAGTGCACTCTTTCGTCTCTGCAGCGTCGTCGGAGGTCGCCATCACCGTGAAGGTTGCCACCGTCGCCGGTCAAGCCTCGCCACCACTCATCGCCGTTCACTAATCGCCATGGCATCCACGTCACTATGTTCGCCTCGTTGAAATCTACCCAGTGGTCTAGAGAAGGTGTCGGTGAATCTCTTGCTGCTCACCGGAGTTCTCCGTCGCGTTTTCGCCGTAGCACAGCCGGTGATGACCATTGGTTCCCGTGTCAGTGTGTTGAGTTCGCGGTGTTGTCCATGCTAGATTGTGCTGCTTTGGGTCCCTAGAAACGTCGCCATTTGTCATTTTTCTGTTCGCCGAAGTTGCGTCGCCGTTCATTGTCTTTGTCCCCAGGAAGTCGGCCCACATGGCTGGACATTTCAGAGCCATGTAGTCATCACATCAGCGGCATGCAACTATAAGTCCAGATTCGATACGAATAGCTTAAGTCCATAGTGAGCCCTTTCTTTCACACGTGGGTCCACATATCAGTGAGCTAAGTTACGCACCGAATTTATCGTAGACTATGCACTATGTCTATGGACCTGGTCTATAGACCAAAGGCCCACATGTCAGTCACTGGTTAATTTATGAAATTGCAGAAATTAAAAAAAAACCCTACCCACTTGTTAGCCTCTTAAAGAGGAATATTCTTGAATATTCTCATTTCTCTCATAATTTCCATGATTTATTTGTATGATAAATCTTCTGAGAGTCCATTTTTCTTCATACGAACTTCGATTGAGTCCGTTAAAGTTCCTTAATTTATCTTCCGAGAGTCTATTCTCCTTTATACAAACTTCGATTGAGTCCGTTAAAGTTCCTAAATCTCTACTATATAAAGTGAGAGTTTCTTCCCACGTCACATTAATTGCCCTGCTTAATTGTCCTACTTAATTGTCCTGTTTAATTACCCTACGCAAGAAACGAAGCATTGCTTTAATTAGCCACCTTTTGTAAGAAACGAAGCGTTAAAGATAGATGTTTGATCTTATGAAATAGTATTTTTTTTATTTTTTAATCTTTATTTTTCGTTATCAATTTTGTTTTTCGTAGCAACGCACGGGCATATAACTAGTATATATATATATGAGAGTACAAAATATGCTTTATTTTCTAATCAAGATAAACCCGTTAACAACTTTCACGTATAAAATATACTTCCACATACGTAACATCAATTAATCTCTACTATTATAAAGCAGCAGTTGGTGGCAGTGGTGAGTTCTATCCACGTTATTAATTACCCTGCTTAATTGCCCTACTTAATTGCTCTGCTTAATTGCCCTGCGCAAAAAACGAAGCGTTGCTTTAATTAGCCAGCTTTCGCAAGAAACGAAGCGTTAAAGATAGAAGTTTGATCTTGTGAAATAATTTTTTTATTTTTTAATCTTTATTTTTCGTTATCAATTTTGTTTTTCGTAGCAACGCATGGGCATGTAACTAGTTTATCTAAAATCGATCCTACACTTCGATATATTTTATTCCACTTTTGGAGTTGGTTTTATCTCCATTTTGTATTTGTCTAAAATTGAGTATGCACTCTTGTTTTCAATTGTGTGTAGCATGTGCTGCAAAAGGCCTAAGTAGCCATGCTAAGATCTTATTAAAAAAAAGTTGCTTAGTTTAATTGGAGTTTCGTGCTAGGTTTTTTGGGTTAAACTTGCTCCCCGAATTAGTTACTTTTCCTTCCATACGCTTTTCCCTCTTACCTAATCATGTGGAGTAATCAACATATGGTTTAGACTCGTGTGAACATCTCTGGAGCTAGTGGAAGTGGGACCCGTTCCAATGAGAATCCCAATGAAGGATCAATTTCCTAGTCATCACCTCAAGTGGATATGAATGACTTAAGAGATTTTCTGGCTGCTTAGACTTAGTAGATGCATACTATGATGCAACAAGTTAGACTATGACAAATTAAGCTATTGTAAACTGTTGACGATTGGGATACGGGTTCTCGCCGAGCTTACTTGTTGAATGAGGGATCAACACATGCCCCTTTTTCGATGAAGGGTTTGTGTCTAAGTGATGCTCGGAGGACCTAGGATACTCAGGATGTGCACAAAGGGGTTTATACTGGTTCGGGCCTCTCACTGCGGAGATAATAATCCTACTCCAGTGTCTATGTATTGCTAATTGTTGCAAACGTGTTTTTGCGCGTCTGTTCTCGCGTCCAATCCTTTTTTTATCAATATGGCCAGGAGGTACTTATAGCTTACAAAATATCTAACATAACTGCAGCAAATAACGGGCACTTGATTGCATCAATCGTGGCCGTAACCGAAGCCTTAATTCTCACTACGTTCCCGTCGTGGGTGTAACGGCACCAGATCGTGGCGTAATTAGCGCTATTTGGACGTTACGGGCCGAACACGACCTTTCGACCATGCCATTCGCGGGAGAGCTTGAACTGAGCACAGTTGGTCATGGCCGAGCATAGATGCTTGTGCCACGAGCATGGGTACTCGTGGCTGAGTATTGAGCTTAGTTCGATCGGGTGGACTAGCCAGCTAGATCATGCAAGGGTCTTCCTTGGGAACATCATCCGAGGGTACACATGGTCGGCCGAAACCGGCTGCTGGGGTATTACAGTACTTATGGAGATTACTCAATCCCTGACAGCTAGCCCCCGAGGCTCAAGTGGAGAACTACTTGGCGGGGCCTTCCCCTTGAGCCTACAGACTCAATGGAGGGATTGGAATCTTGTAGCGAAACGCTATTGCAGCATCCGAGCATGTCCCATTTGTAGATGAGCATGGTTGGGAGAAACCAAACAGTTAGCTCGACCTCCGACCAAGGGAAGCTCATGTAAGAGAATATAAAAGGTCGCCCCGATTCCTTCTCCGAGAAGCCTCGCAGTAGTGGTGCGAACAGTTTTTTGTGGACCGCGCCTTTATTGGAGAGTTTCAGAAGTTGTGTATCCACACGTTGACTCATGAATGGTGAGAAACTCTTCACCTACGCCAGAGCCTTTAGGACTTCTCGAGTCTGGCAACAGGAAAATTTTTGCCTGTATTTTTCCTTCAAGGCTTTAGGAATGCCCAAGTCTTTTATTTAAACAGTGGTGAGGAACCCTTCACTGGTGTTTCGCAACTAAGACTCAAGAAATTCTTAAGTCCCGTGCTTTGCGCTCGTCTCTTCTTCTTCCACCAAGTCCGTGGCAAAGTTCGAAGTGAGCAAGATGAGCAAGGAGAGGCTCCGACTGCTCGTGGAGCTCGGTTACCTCGACGAGAACTCATGGCGGGCACTCGGCGATGAGGAGGTCCTGGAGCCGCAGGAGGGAGAGGTTGTTTCCTACGAGCTCTACTCCGTCAATGGGCTGCGGGCACCCGAGAGTGAGTTCCTTGAATCCGTACTCGCCCAGTGCGAGTGCGAGATTTCCAATCTCAACCCCAACTCCATCCTCATCTTGGCAATCTTCTCGCACCTTCAAGAGGGATACGTGGGCGTCTTGCCCATGGAAGCCTATTTTTTTATTTTTATTCCTTGTTTCGCACCGGTGGGACTTCTCCCGCCGGCTGCCTATACTTTTGTCTTTGGTCCAACCAATCATACGAGTATCTGAGCCTCACGCTCAAGGACTCGGTGTCGGGCTGGGCTGAGAATTGGTTCTATTTGAAGAAAGCGGAGGGGAGTTCCCTCTGCTATACCAGAGCAGCGGCTTCGGGCATCGAGATGCCACGCCCCCCTCGTGCAGGCCGAGGAGGAGAGGGTGCTGATGACGATCAGCGAGCTTACCAACATGGGGCTCACTGGTTGGGACGTCACCCAGGACTTCCTCAGGAATCGGGTGACACTGCTGAGGAAGAGGGAGCACCCATTCCTCGAGATCTTAGGGTGGTAAGACCTCACCCGAGAACACTATGCCTTGGTCAGACTGCAGCCCTGAGCAAGGGCTGGGTCGGGTGGCAGATCCCGAGCAACGTGCTCAAGCGCAGTGAGGCGGTAAGTAAACGAACAAACCGTGCTCGGGGAATTTCGTCCCGAGCACCTCTAACATTTTTTGTTTCTTTTGCCAGAAAAGGTCACCTTTGAAGCCGTAGTGGCCACGATCAAGCCACTAATGGGCGACCCCGGGGACCTTCTCCCCGGCGTCAAAATCAAGAGGGTGGCGGGACACAAGCAGCGTGTCACCACCTCCGCCGTCCCCTCTCAAGCGCCTCAAGAAGCGGGTGGCCTCGAGCAGGAGCCCCCCTCGGTAGCATTTGGAATATGTTGACAAGATGGAGGTAAGGAGCTGAAAATGTGGATGACCGAGCATACCAGGAAAAACCCAGACCTGATGGCTCGTCTGCACCAGCTCATGGAGGACGCGAAGAAGAAGGCGAAGGCGAAGGCGAAGGCGACGGTGGAGGACCCCGTGCGGAAGGAGCAACTGGAGGGGAAGATCGCCGCCCTCCAGGCCAAGCTCGTGCAGGTGACCTCGAGCTCAGCAGCTGAGGAGCTCAAGGAGGAGGAAGAAGACCAGGTGCCCTTGATCCCGATGCGTCGGAGGTCACCAGGCGCATCGTCGGACGCCCGGTGAGGACTTTGCTGGAGGCCGACCTGGATAAGGTCGACCCCAAGGTGGCGAAGGCCAGCCACTCGGCGGCAGAGATGGCCCAGCTCTTAGCCACGGCTCGAGCTTCCTTGGCGAAGTCCGAAGACCCCAAGGACGAAGACGAGAAGCTCGATAAAGGTAATTTGTTGTTCTTCTTTTCTACTTTCCTTCGTTTTAAATATTAGGCTAACCCCACACTACTGTCGTGGGCGAAATAACTAGTAGGAAAGCTTTGGATTTTGAGGGCATGGCTGATGAAATCTTCAAATTCGTAAAAGAAAAAGAGCTTGCCCATGCCGCCGAGATCGTGATGACCAAGGAAGCCATGAACGAGGGCGCCACAGTCGAGGGCGCTAAGGGCGAGGACGCCATGGTCAAGGACGTCATGGTCGAGGCGCCTCATGCCCTAGGAGAACTTGCTCCCTAGCAAAGCCAGCAGCTCAAGGTTTTGGAACCGAGAGTGGCTGAAGGCTAGGACCGCTCCCCGAGCAAGGAGGTTGCCTGGGAGTCGGGACCTGATGCCCCTGTAACACCGCTTAGTTTTGTTCCCAGTGTTAGAATTTATCATCTGGGTATTTTGTGGCCCAATCTGATGATCTGTAGGATTATCACTTTTTAGGTGTGTGTGGGAGGAAATCTCCCACCTTACTTTTCCCTTCCCCTCCAATTAAACTCCCCCTCCTTTTCTTTCTTTTCCACCCGAGCTTCCCTTCCTGTTTCTTTTTCCTTCACTCGGCAGGCACTTTGGTTTCTCCTCCAAAGCCACATCTCCTTCCTCCTCCAACTCAGGCAGCATCAAGGGTGCCTCCTCCTCCCTGCTCCCTGCAGTAAGGCCTCCGCTCCTCCTCCAAGCCGGTGGCGCCCAGCTCCATCCCAGCCGCCCGACTCCTCCTCTCCTTGCTCCTTCCCCCTTGGTGAGAGGAGCTAAACTTTGGAAATCTTTCTTGTGTGCTCAACCATAGAGGTCCTAGACTGGTTAGAAGCGGTTCTAGGGTTCTAGGGTTTGTTCTTTTGGAGGGAAACTAGTTTTTCGAGGGAAACCCTTTTTGATGTTTTTCGAGCTGAGAATTAGTCTCTGTTGCAACTCGATTTTGGGGTCGTTAGAGTGGTCCCATGCTTATTTGGCTATAGAGAATGTTGTAGATTATCCTTTACCCTTTAATTTGAGTATAAGAACACTAAAATACGTTAAGACAATTAAAAGTTATGAGCTTTTTACTGCAGGCTGTCCTGATTAGGTTTGTGCTGTGAGCTGAAAGTTTGAACTGCTGATTAGAGCTAGTTGCAGGCTGAGCTAGCTTTTCCATTTGCCTGGAGAAAGCTAGGAAATTTCCTGTAGATTAATAAAATGTACTTTTTTTTTTTGCATGATTTGGATTCTAGAATCAAAAGTTATGTTGAATTGAAGTTGCTGTCTAGAACTGAAATTTTACTGAAAGTTAAGAGTTTGGTATGAAGTTCAGAGTGCAGTTTTGTAGGAACAAGTATGGCAACTAGAGGGGGGGGGGGAATAGTTGCACGGAAGCTAAAAAAAATAAATTTTGATCTACTGAAAATTCACGCCAAAACAGATTCAAATAATTGCTTTGTAATCAACAAAAAAAGAGTAGATGCATTCGATAAATCTCAAATTCCTGAAGATCCAACTGTTGGATTGATGTGAAATTGTTACTGCAGAAACTAGATTCAATTTAGAAACTAACCCAACAAGAATCAGCTCAATCAGATCTTCAGATCAAAAGATATAAGCTTTGCAAGTTGACTGTTAAAAAATCGACTAGTTCGGACTAGTCCGATTGTGAGCGTCAAGTTCGGACCGCTCCTGTAACACCCCGGCATCTAGTATGCCCGAATGCTACCAAACATAGACTAAACATCATCTAAATACCACAAATAAAGATAAATTACAGCAAAGGCACAAATGCTAAAAACCGAAATTTCGGCAGCATCTCCTTTGTTTTAACATGAATTGAAGCAATAGCAATCACATAGCAAGTTATATCATAGTATAAGACATCTAAAACATCAATATCAATGGATAAAGCATCAACATAAACCAATAAAACCGAATCCAACCACTCCATAATCTATAGCTAAGCAAATAAGGATCACAAGCACACTAAACTATTCCATAAACCAAGTTCATGGCACTTATTATGATCATGACTCAAATTGGTAAATGTGACTGGAACTACGTGAAGATGTGTAGCTATTGCCCGTTCCCACATGGCGGTGTCATGGTACCTAAAACAACATAAAACACAAGCGTGAGTTCATCACTCAGCAAGTATATTGCAATGGGTCATACATAACAATTCAATATCATCATCACTACATAACAAACTTAATATCATGATTAAGTCATACTTCATATGCAACATCATATTCATATCTCAACCTCATTGAAATCATTTCATCATCATCATCATCATCATGTATGCAATGCAATGCACATGTCTCCTCGACGCAAATACCGGTATTGCCGAGTGCACACCCGTCGGCGTGCACCCACGTCCCCCTTCCATCCCGTAGATGGAGGGTGCCTACTCCTCGCTTCCACTCACCGTGTGGGTGAAATCACGAGGTAGGTCTTACATCCATGGCGCTCCGGATTAGTCATAACTTTCTCACCGACCTTACCGGAATAGTTATGACGTTCTCACCGACCGGGCCAAGTTTCATGCCATGTATGCAACATATGCCATAATCATTAACCATAAACCATTGCATAGCATCTTAACATACCCTTTTTATCATATCATGGCAAATACTAAGCATGGCAAGATAGCTTAACATGGAAACAATTGCATCTAGTCAAGACAAGCAAATAAACCACATGCTACCCATCCCAATACACTTGCCTTAACCTTGGGCGACGGATTGGCGGGATGAGGAGGGCACTCCCGGGGTCACACCACTTGCACATAGATGCCACACAATCACAACGTGCTCACAAAACAGTACGCCATGGCCCATCTACCCCGATATCGCAAACTACTCCCGAAAACGAAAAACAGAGAATTTGTTCCCTCCGGGACAGCAGACTTCAAACTATCATAACATCAGATCTAGGACTTCGAATTGATTAAACGAGTACATCATCGCGTATCTTAGGAAATTTCCTAACATTTTCTAAGTATATGGAAAAGCTGATTCGGACTCTAAAGTTGTTTAATCTACAAAACACTACGTTCTGTCCCAGCCACGTCACAGATTTGAACACGTTCGGTAAATCGAGAATAACTTTTAAATGGCTGGGCGGAATTGGACGTTCTTTATATACACTGAAAGGTATTGAAGTTACCTACAACTTTCGCAACAGGCGGCCGACCAAAATACGAATCTAAGGTCGCAAAAATGCAAACCCTATGTCGACTTCACAATCTGCCCAAAGCAGAGAACGTGGCAAACTCTAGTTTTCATCTAATCTACCCAATCACAGCACCACCACTTGATCTAAAAACATCCAAATACCCTCTATCACAGCCCCTAGATCAACCCCAAGGATTCCCCATGCCATACCTTCGCCTGACGAATGATGAACGCTGAAATCCTTCCTCCCGGGCTCCCCGATCGTCCTCCTCGCGCCGGAACTGCCGGATCTCCTCGTCGCGGGGCCTTCCGGTGGATGGAACAGCGGGGTGGCGCGGTGGAGAGCTCCCTTAGGGCAGCAAGGATGGTGGAGAGGAGAGGGGAGGGGAGGGGCGCAATGGGGAAGGAGATGGGGGCGCAGCAAGGAAGAGAGTGGGGGTGGCGGCTACCAAGGGGGAGAAGTGGGAAGGCTGCTAGGGCAGCATGGGGGGGGGGCGCACCAAAGGCCCCTTGCTTCCCGCCTCTCCCCTCATGGGCCAGAGAGCCCCACTTTTGGTGTGGGCCCCCGGATCGACTATCCGGAGTCCTCTGTGTATTTCTGTACTAGTCCCAGATCAGTAGCTAGTACACACAGTCAAAAGTGATGAATCAACAACCATATCACGAATACATATAACTAAATAAGAATAATACCAAATAAAAGCAAAGACCTTATGGTCAAGGTTTACCATTACGGCTGAGCAACAGTGAACGACTTGAACACTGCAGCGGAAGACGAAAACGCCAATGCGACCCATCCAAATGCCCACAGGCAATCGAGTGGAGAACGCACCCTAGTCGATGGAAATCTTGAACAGCTTCTTTCACTTCTAAGAGAGGATTAGAATGTAGCACGTGAGTACATAAAGTACTCAGCAAGTCTGGGAGATTATGCACAATGTAGGCTATCAAAAGATGGCTTAATATGGTTCTTTTGCATAAAGCCAAGTTTCATCAAATCATACTTGTTAATAAATTTCACAAAGCATATTTGAGCAATTCTTTTTAATAATTAAATTACGTAATATTGTAGTGAAGGTTCTAACCACCACTCACTAATATACAGGCTCTATCCGCCACATCTCAACAAAAACAGGGTTCAATCCAATCACATGGCTATGTCCGCCATGGTTCATAAAATCAGGTTCTTTCCACCTACCTGGCTTTGACCGCCAGAAGCACACCCGAGAGTTCTAACCGCTCCCGGATCCCAAAACAAAACATTGTTTAGTTTGAAATCAAAACCCAAAGTCTACCAAAGATGAAAGCATTCAGCAAGCTTCGCCTTTGACCGTAGGCACGGCTATTCGAATAGTTTTAACTCTGCAGAGGTTGTATGCGACTTTACCCACAAGACATGATATTCCCTTGATGCCAAGCTATTAGCACACTTCCTTGGGTGTGCGGTAGGGATATCATGACAAGGCCTTTACAATGTATACGCCTAACTCCGACTCACCGTGAGGTTTCACGCTGTTAGGGTTATTTCCACCCAAGTCTGAAGCCCCTCTTGCGTGTGAGAAAAACAACAACAACAACAACAACAATGCCTCTTTCCTGGCTCTCACACAACAACCGAGTGGTGAGTCTAAGTTAGGTTTCTACAAATTATTCGGCCAGTCGTGCCCACTTTGACATGTGGTTGTACGGTAATGCTTAGAATGGAGACAGTCATAAGCGTCGGTCCTTAATTGACTTGGGGCGGTACTTGCACAAAAGAACCAAGGCTTGGTCCGCTTCCACCCGACATTCCATGCCGCCCAAGTCGAAATCATTTTTCATTTTATTTTTATTTTGTAAACCATTGGCAATACTTCTTGCCTATAACTTCCAATACAAATTTTCAAGAGATAATTGAAAGTCCCACCCATAGGTGAATATTGACCGACAGCGAGACTAAGCATTTTCTACCGTACTATTCTATTCCACCAATAGTCTATTTTTATAAAATACAAAGGTCAGGGTTTGATCACAATCCCCATAATTAATTTTGTAATCTCTCAATAATCATTAAATTGCCCCAATGTGACAATCATATGAATAATCCAATTCAATATATATTATCCACCAAGTAATAAGTATATCATGGTACTATTTTTACTCCAAAGTCATATTAAACCACAATCAGGTTTGTATCTTTCCCTTGAACTATAACTTGTATTAATGATTTATCCATCATTCTTACGGCGATCAGCCTTATCATCCACTAAGAATATTTCACAAAATCATCTATTAACCCACCAGGAATACTTCACAAAATCATTTACTAAACCACCGAGAATATTTCACAACATTATCTTAAATCATCTTGCATCCAATCCACCGATAATCTTGCATAATATTCTATATTTAATCATTCACATTATCACCTCTAACTCATCTACTTAATCCGCCAAGAATATGTAATACTACCATTTATTAAACCACCGAGGATGATTCGCAATATTATCCATTTAATCCACCGAGTAGGGTTGATAATATCCTTTACCAATCCCCACGTGTCATTTCCAATGTCATCTAACTAACCCTTCACATGATCATCTCTAAACCACGTAATATACTTGTTAGAATCTCCCGAATATGACTCTCTACTCACTCTGTTTGACCCCCAAGTATGGTCCTCAATGTCATTTATGTAATTCCTCCACTATTATTCTTGATATCAAACTTCTTACAATAACCCTCCAATCCATACAAGTTATATTGCGAATTGCTATCACAACCCAACTCCTCAATATTTCAACTATCACCATTCATATATCAATTTCATTTTAACAACCCCCACCTTATCACTACTATTCACCCATCTCCAATTACATTCCAAACTATGGGTTCAATTCAAACTATCCTCCAAATAGTCATTTTCATAATCGAAGGGTATTTTATTAAAAATAGTTATTATGGTGGATCACTGTTCTAGGGCGACAAAGAGTTACGGATAACAATTTCAAGGAGGTATAATCAACAGGTATAACTAACAACCTAACGTTTGACATCATCATTTTATATACATAGCAATGCAATTTGTAAAACAATTTTAAATCAGTTCGCAAACATAGGAGCAAAGTGCATCAAGGAGACTTGCCTTCAGTCCCGGGTAGGTCTTCGTACGCGGGAAGGTCGGCGGCGGAATCGGCGATCACGGCGGGATCGTCGACTACACGCAAAACGAGACAACAAATAAATAACAGAAAATAAATAAAATCCAAAAGTTATAAAATTAGTACTGGCAGGTAGATCTTGATTTTAGATGAATTTAGAAATTTGAATGGAGTCAAACGGAGTTCGGACGCAAAAGTTATAAGCGTTTGAAGTTGGAAAATGATAGAAAATCAAGAAAAAGAGAAAAGTTACTATTTGCTACAGTAACTCGCGAGAGGATTGGTTCCAGAACTGAACCAAAATTGCAGAGCCCTCTTTTGCTTCCAAAAAATAGATTTTTGTCCCATTTTTGCATGGATTTGGATAAAATAAAATCATGGATTCTCTAGATAACATCCTTAGGGACTCATAAGAGGAAGGAATTTAGTTGGTTCTCACCGGAGATGATGAATTTCGCGATGAACGGAGCTCCGGCCGAACGAACAAAAACTCGAAATTCGTCGCCAACTCTTTATCAAACCTAAAATTGATGATTGGATTAGACTCTAGACTTATCCACGGTCACAAGGAAACAAGCGGCACGAAGAATGACTCACCGGAGAAGAATCTACAAGCATGAACTTGAAGAACACCGAAAAAGTGTGACACACCGTCGGTTTTCTTGATCTCACGGGCAAATGCGTGGAGTAGAGGGAAAGGGGAGCACACTCCCGGAAAGGGGATACTTATACGGAGTGGATGGAGGTGGTGGTGCGGCGTTTGGACGAGAAACAGACGAGTTAATGGCAAGTGAGTGGATTTTAGTTTTTCTTGAATGAGGCCGTTTCCGGCGAGCTTGATGGCGCACCGAGGTGGGGAATAGCAAGAGCTCGTCGTTGCGGATCCACCGGAACCGACCGTTCGCGTTTTGGAGTTGAATTGAGGGAGTTATGGGTGTTGGAATCAAGCCCTAGCCATTGTTGCACTTGCAAGCTTCTCTGTTCTTTGGCTTGGCTACAGGTTGAAGATGACCACTATTCCCTTGCCACGTGGCAACGTCTCATTGGTCCGCCTTTACGCAAATGATTCGCCCTAGAGAAAAATTAGGAAAAATGGTCTAAAAATTCCGGAAAAATTCCTAGAGCCATTTTAGAATATTTGGAACCCAATAAAATTGGTTCCGCTGAATTTGGATGGTTTTTGTAGAATTGGATATTCGGGCGCGGATCGCAGGTATTAAACAAAAGCCGCGCGAGATAAAATAGGAACGGAGGTCCAAAAATTCGGGGAATGATTCCGAAAATCATTTTGGAATATTTGGAACATTTTAGAAGTGGTTTGGAGATTTTTGGAGCATTTTTGGACTCGGGTGAATTTTCGGGTACCGGTGGGACTGGAAAACCCGATTTTTCGACCGGGAGGGAATTAATTCCCGATTTTGGATAGGAATGGATGCCAGGTTAATATAAACACCAACGAAACTCCAAATTTTGAATTTACTTTATTTAAATTAGGTTTTTCTCCAGAAAGCGAAAATTAGGGTGTTACAAACCTACCCCCCTTAGAAAGAATCTCGTCCCTGAGATTCGGACGGAGAAAGAGAAAGAGGTTAGGAAACTCTGCTTGGAGATCTTCTTCACGCTCCCAGGTAGCTTCCTTCTCAGAATGGTTACTCCACTGAACCTTGCAGAATTTGATCACTCGGCTCCGCGTCCGACGCTCGGCTTCATCCAAAATCTTGACGGGATACTCCGGGTAAGACAAGTCTTCTTTCAGCTCCATTTCTTCCAACGGCAACTGATGCTCGGGCACCCTGAGGCACTTCTTCAGCTGGGACACATGAGAGACATCATGTACCCCTGACAACTGTGGCGGTAACTCCAACTTATACGCAACTTCTCCTTTTCGGGCAATCACCTTGAATGGTCCGATATAGCGAGGTGCTAATTTTCCACTGACGCGGAACCGTTTCATTCCTTTCATCGGGGATACCTTCAAATACACATGGTCTCCAGGTACAAAGCTTAATTCCCGTCGACGATTGTCCGCATAACTCTTCTGTCTTGATTGGGCTGTCTTCAGATTTGCCCGGATCTGTCTGACTTGCTCTTCGGCTTTCTTCAGAACATCTGGTCCAATGATTTGCCCTCCTTCGGTTTCTTTCCAATACAAAGGTGTCCTGCATTTTCTTCCGTATAGAGCCTCGAAAGGCGCCATCTTCAAACTGGCTTGATAACTGTTGTTATAGGAAAACTCAGCATAGGGCAAATTCTGATCCCACGAACCTTTGTATGTTAGAGCGCAGGCTCTCAACATATCCTCTAAGATTTGATTGACCCTTTCTGTCTGACCATCAGTCGGGGAATGGTAAGCAACGCTGGAATTCCCATTCGTACCCCAAAACTTTATACCACTTCTGTCAAAACCTCGAGGGGAACTGAGAACCTCGATCTAACACGTCCTCTTTGGGCGCACACTGAAAATGCACTGCTTTAGCCACGCAAAGTTCCACAAGTCCATTACCAGATAGGGTTGTCTTGCACGAAACAAAGTGTGCAACTTTTATCAATCTGTCCACACTACCCCCCTTAGAAAAAAAATCATATCCTGACTTAGTTCCAAGGGGTTCAATGGTGAAATTCATTCTTATTTCTCCCCATGTTTCGGACGAGAACTATGGCTCTTCAGCCATCCTTTAAGTACCCTAGTACTGGTGTCCAAACATAATTATGTTTCAAGAACTATCAACAAAAATCCACTTCCACAGTTATAATTCTTCCAACTCTTTATTGATAACAATACTGACGCTTACATCTTACAGACTGATCATTACACAACTCTTTTATTTTATTCCTTAAAAGAGGTAGGGTACTACGAAGGTACCATCTACTAACATTTATTGCTAACATCAAGTTTGATTGCTTCTTCTTCAACTTCAGGGATCATGAGCGGACTGATGTCCTATATCGCAGAACCTGTGAAGTTGCCGATTGCGCCTCCCACTGCCTGGGGTTATAGTCCAAGAACAACAACATCTGGAAGGTTGGAATTGGAAGAAGATGCTTGGCGCCCTTGCATCACCGGTTGCACTTCCGGGTCCTGGGGTCTTGATTAAGGTTGCTTCTTGGGCTTGGTTAAGTTGAAATTGGTCCACACGAAGCCAAGAATTACTGGCAACATACTGCTCCTGACTTACTCCCTTCCTTTTGCGAGAATCCGGTTGATGACAGTTGTCTTCCAGGGAGACTGCTTTGCCTTTGCCAGCTGGAGGAATCTTCGATACTTGGGGCAGCTTAGAAGGTACTTCCCCACAGACTTCTGCCGCTGGAATTGCTTGTTTTGATAAGACGTTTTGTTTTCCCAAGGGACATTGTTTCACATAATGCCCTTCCCTGCCACAAAGGTTGCAAACCCGGTACTGAATCTCCTTTCTGCGAGGGCACTTGCGGAATTGGTGTCCAATCCTGTTGCAGTGACTACAGTGGGTATCTTCTTTGGCCTTGCCCTGTTGGGGACAACTATAAGCAACATGTCATTTTTCACCACATCGATAGCAGACGACATATCTCCACGGGTGAAGGTTTACAAGAGGGGTATTGCTAGCGCCACCATCACCACATAATACTGCTGGAGAGTTGGTCTTTCGTAACTCATCAGAAGGGTACTGCTGAGGAGTTGTAGATGTAGTGACCATGGAGGCTTGGTTGTTCATATGTTGTATCATCACTTGCATGAGCTGAGTCTGAGTCATCAGAAACTGATTCATATTCTGAAGAAAAGCTGTTATCACCTCGGAAGGTTGCTGGTTGAGCTCGGTAGCAGCCCTGACGTTGATAATCGGAACTTCACTAGGGTTGCCATTGACGTTGACCGAAGGATTGGAACTTGATGCAGCAGCTTCTTTCTCCATCTGACGGCAGAACAAGGCTTCCAGATGAGAGGGAACAGCACAGACGAGCGAGAAAGGGGAGGTTCTAACGACACCAAAACCAACTGTCAGTGCAAAGGACGGCACAAACGCATTTAAAAGCAAAACATTTTTAACACCAAGCGAATGAACTCGTCCACTCGATCAAACTACGCACTCTAACAGAACAAGGCGACCAACCACGGAACGAAACTTGGCCACTTAACCTACAGGGTTAGTCTAAGGTCAACCTTGCTTCTTTGGTCTTCATCGGTCAACGGTTGGATCCTCACCATGAAGACGCACACTTCAGTAGCCACTTTTGCAGAATTGCACCTCTTGAGTCCTCAAGCTTGGAAGTCAAAAGCAGGAACTCGATTACCCTAATATAGAAGTTGTTAAGGGAGGTAGGGTCTAATTTTCATTCCAAAAAGGTGAAGAAGCAACCACCGGGGAAGAAAGGAATAGAAAGAGAGAGAAGACGAGACTAGCACATTATTTGGTTTCTCTCTTTATAAATATAAGTTTTGAAGCTTCCTAACAACGACCATTCTAACTAAGGGCACGTCCTACAGTCGATATGGCTCTGATACCACCTTTGTGGGCCCCCGGATCGACTATCCGGAGTCCTTTGTGTATTTCTGTACTAGTCCCAGATCAGTAGCTAGTACACACAGTCAAAAGTGATGAATCCACAACCATATCACGAATACATATAACTAAATAAGAATAATACCAAATAAAAGCAAAGACCTTATGGTCAAGGTTTACCATTACGGCCTGAACAGGCTGAATGACTTGAACACTGCAATGAAGATCTAAAACGCCAATGCGACCCATCCAAATGCCCACAGGCAATCGAGTGGAGAACGCACCCTAGTCGATGGAAATCTTGAACAGCTTCTTTCACTTCTGAGAGAGGATTAGAATGTAGCACGTGAGTACATAAAGTACTCAGCAAGTCTGGGAGATTATACACAATGTAGGCTATCCAAAGATGGCTTAATATGGTTCTTTTGCATAAAGCCAAGTTTCATCAAATCATACTTGTTAATAAATTTCACAAAGCATATTTGAGCAATTCTTTTTAATAATTAAATTACGTAATATTGTAGTGAAGGTTCTAACCACCACTCACTAATATACAGGCTCTATCCGCCACATCTCAACAAAAACAGGGTTCAATCCAATCACATGGCTATGTCCGCCATGGTTCATAAAATCAGGTTCTTTCCACCTACCTGGCTTTGACCGCCAGAAGCACACCCGAGAGTTCTAACCGCTCCCGGATCCCAAAACAAAACATTGTTTAGTTTGAAATCAAAACCCAAAGTCTACCAATATGAAAGCATTCAGCAAGCTTCGCCTTTGACCGTAGGCACGGCTATTCGAATAGTTTTAACTCTGCAGAGGTTGTCTGACTTTACCCACAAGACATGATATTCCCTTGATGCCAAGCTATTAGCACACTTCCTTGGGTGTGCCGGCAGGGATATCATGACAAGGCCTTTACAATGTATACGCCTAACCTGACTCACCCGCTGAGGTTTCACCGCTGTTAGGGTTATTTCCACCCAGTACAGAAGCCCCCTCTTGCGCCGTGTGAGAAAAACAACAACAACAACAACAACAACAATGCCTCTTTCCGGCTCTCACACAACAACCGAGTGGTGAGTCTAAGTTAGGTTTCTACAAATTATTCGACCAGTCGTGCCCACTTTGACATGTGGTTGTACGGTTATGCTTAGAATGGAGACAGTCATAAGCGTCGGTCCTTAATTGACTTGGGGCGGTACTTGCACAAAAGAACCAAGGCTTGGTCCGCTTCCACCCGACATTCCATGCCGCCCAAGTCGAAATCATTTTTCATTTTATTTTTATTTTGTAAACCATTGGCAATACTTCTTGCCTATAACTTCCAATACAAATTTTCAAGAGATAATTGAAAGTCCCACCCATAGGTGAATATTGACCGACAGCGAGACTAAGCATTTCTACCGTACTATTCTATTCCACCAATAGTCTATTTTTATAAAATACAAAGGTCAGGGTTTGATCACAATCCCCATAATTAATTTTGTAATCTCTCAATAATCATTAAATTGCCCCAATGTGACAATCATATGAATAATCCAATTCAATATATATTATCCACCAAGTAATAAGTATATCATGGTACTATTTTTACTCCAAAGTCATATTAAACCACAATCAGGTTTGTATCTTTCCCTTGAACTATAACTTGTATTAATTATTTATCCATCATTCTTACAGCGATCAGCCTTATCATCCACTAAGAATATTTCACAAAATCATCTATTAACCCACCAGGAATACTTCACAAAATCATTTACTAAACCACCGAGAATATTTCACAACATTATCTTAAATCATCTTGCATCCAATCCACCGATAATACTGCATAATATTCTATATTTAATCATTCACATTATCACCTCTAACTCATCTACTTAATCCGCCAAGAATATGTAATACTACCATTTATTAAACCACCGAGGATGATTCGCAATATTATCCATTTAATCCACCGAGTAGGGTTGATAATATCCTTTACCAATCCCCACGTGTCATTTCCAATGTCATCTAACTAACCCTTCACATGATCATCTCTAAACCACGTAATATACTTTTTATAAACACCCGAATCTGACTCTCTACTCACTCTGTTTGACCCCAAGTATGGTCCTCAATGTCATTTATGTAATTCCTCCACTATTATTCTTGATATCAAACTTCTTACAATAATCCTCCAATCCATACAAGTTATATTGCGAATTGCTATCACAACCCAACTCCTCAATATTTCAACTATCACCATTCATATATCAATTTCATATTAACAACCCCCACCTTATCACTACTATTCACCCATCTCCAATTACATTCCATACTATGGGTTCTATTCAAACTATCCTCCAAATAGTCATTTTCATAATCGAAGGGTATTTTATTAAAAATAGTTATTATGGTGGATCACTGTTCTAGGGCGACAAAGAGTTACGGATAACAATTTCAAGGAGGTATAATCAACAGGTATAACTAACAACCTAACGTTTGACATCATCATTTTATATACATAGCAATGCAATTTGTAAAACAATTTTAAATCAGTTCGCAAACATAGGAGCAAAGTGCATCAAGGAGACTTGCCTTCTGTCCCGGTTAGGTCTTCGTACGCGGGAAGGTCGGCGGCGGAATCGGCGGTCACGGCGGGATCGTCGACTACACGCAAAACGAGACAACAAATAAATAACAGAAAATAAATAAAATCCAAAAATTATAAAATTAGTACTGGCAGGTAGATCTTGATTTTAAACGAATTTAGAAATTTGAATGGAGTCAAACGGAGTTCGGACGCAAAAGTTATAAGCGTTCGAAGTTGGAAAATGATAGAAAATCAAGAAAAAGAGAAAAGTTACTATTTGCTACAGTAACTCGCGAGAGGATTGGTTCCAGAACTGAACCAAAATTGCAGAGCCCTCTTTTGCTTCCAAAAAATGGATTTTTGTCCCATTTTTGCATTGATTTGGATAAAATAAAATCATGGATTCTCTAGATAACATCCTTAGGGACTCATAAGAGGAAGGAATTTAGTTGGTTCTCACCGGAGATGATGAATTTCGCGATGAACGGAGCTCCGGCCGAACGAACAAAAACTCGAAATTCGTCGCCAACTCTTTATCAAACCTAAAATTGATGATTGGATTAGACTCTAGACTTATCCACGGTCACAAGGAAACAAGCGGCACGAAGAATGACTCACCGGAGAAGAATCTACAAGCATGAACTTGAAGAACACCGAAAAAGTGTGACACACCGTCGGTTTTCTTGATCTCACGGGCAAATGCGTGGAGTAGAGGGAAAGGGGAGCACACTCCCGGAAAGGGGATACTTATACGGAGTGGATGGAGGTGGTGGTGCGGCGTTTGGACGAGAAACGGACGAGTTAATGGCAAGTGAGTGGATTTTAGTTTTTCTTGAATGAGGCCGTTTCCGGCGAGCTTGATGGCGCACCGAGGTGGGGAATAGCAAGAGCTCGTCGTTGCGGATCCACCGGAACCGACCGTTCGCGTTTTGGAGTTGAATTGAGGGAGTTATGGGTGTTGGAATCAAGCCCTAGCCATTGTTGCACTTGCAAGCTTCTCTGTTCTTTGGCTTGGCTGGAGGTTGAAGATGACCACTATTCCCTTGCCACGTGGCAACGTCTCATTGGTCCGCCTTTACGCAAATGATTCGCCCTAGAGAAAAATTAGGAAAAATGGTCTAAAAATTCCGGAAAAATTCCTAGAGCCATTTTAGAATATTTGGAACCCAATAAAATTGGTTCCGCTGAATTTGGATGGTTTTTGTGCAATTGGATATTCGGGCGCGGATCGCAGGCATTAAACAAAAGCCGCGCGAGATAAAATAGGAACGGAGGTCCAAAAATTCGGGGAATGATTCCTAAAATCATTTTGGAATATTTGGAACATTTTAGAAGTGGTTTGGAGATTTTTGGAGCATTTTTGGGCTCGGGTGAATTTTAGAATGCCGTGGAATTGGAAAACCCGATTTTTCGACCGGGAGGGAATTAATTCCCGATTTTGGATAGGAATGGATGCCAGGTTAATATAAACACCAACGAAACTCCAAATTTTGAATTTACTTTATTTAAATTAGGTTTTTCTCCAGAAAGCGAAAACTAGGGTGTTACATTTGGCCCATGAGGGGTCCCCCCTAAGGCCCAACTAGCCCCGGAAAGGCCCAAACTCTCGAAATCGGCCCAAAAACGCGATTAAAACTCATAGCGTAAAGTTTTAACCTCCGATTTCACATTTTATAATGTTTCAACGTTCTGTAGTGTCACAACTCCGATGTAGGTTTGGACCGCTCTGATCAAGTTTGGACCAGTCCAATGTAGGTTCGGACCGCTCTGATCAGAATCATCAAGTTCGGACTAGTCCGAACTTGATGATATTGCCTTTTTGAGATGCGTTGGGTAAAACGCAAATTCCTGGAGATCCATTTGTCGGATTGACCTAAATTTTAACACAAGAAACTAGATTCCAATAAAAATCTAACAAAAGTAGAGTCAACCCGATCGGACTTACGGATCAAAAGTTATGAACCTTGCAAGCTTGCTGTGACAGAAGATGACGAGAATTGATCTAACCAAAACTTGTAGATTAAACAAGAACGACAAAAGATTAATCAACTAAATTTTGAGGAACTCTAAAACAATACACTAGAAATGTTTTTGATAAATCAAAACAAGATGAAACTCAAGGAACAAAAACCAATCTAGAACCAGAACAAGCATGCAAATAAGAACGAAAACAAAGAATACTGTAGCAACGTGGTTAGTGTAGCACGCAAGGATCTGGAAGAATTGATCTTTATTTCTTCTGTCTAAAATACTCCAACACAAGAGTACAAACCCTAAAAATTGCGCTCTACTCTCTGCTTGGCACAATGCACTAATTGATACCTTCAACAGGAGACAACCCCTCCTATTTAAAGGAACAAACATAAGGAGTACGCATGCATGTCCAGTTGGCCCATCCTAGCCCAATACATGCAAGCTACCCCAAACGATTACAACTCTTGCACGTGTATGGCGCACCTACCATCCTCACGTGACTGACAAGCCTTCACGTGTACTGTTCTCTTAGCTCGAACGTCTCGCATGACACCCTTAACCACCAAGACCTCGATTCCTCCAGAACCTAGTCCCGAACCTCAGTTCCTCCACGAACTTAGTTCCGGTCCCGTCATCGACCACGTTTGCCCTCGAGCAACACCTGCACATGAACAAATCACAAAACAATATTCCGAGCACAAGTCCACGATTTGACTCAACATTAGTCCATGCAACTACTCACACGAGCATTGCATCAAGCAGAACAATTACCATGCTATCACAAGCATATCAAATAATTATCTGAAACAACACATGCACATGCACTACACATGCCATGAGCACAACCATTTTGCAATACCAAATTCATCACCAAGCGAATTTTTCATCACAAGATATCACAAGTTTGAAGACTTTAAATTCAGATACTGAAAAAAGGCTGTCGGGGTAACTTTAGGTTATCCTCTTGTGGTCGTTTAGAGTACAAGAGCGCAAATATTGGTCTAGCCATTTAGGAGTTACGCTCTCTTGAACGCCTGCTATCCTGGATCGAAATTTTAGGGCTGTTTTTGGGCTGATTTGGGTTCAGGGCGTAGTTGCGCACTTGTATAGTTTTTGAGTTTTGTATGTGAATGTGGTTCCTTTTCAGGTGGAGTAGCCTCAAGTGCGGCTTCTTCCTCTCGCCACCCCCCTCTTCGCGGTTGAGGCAAGTGTAGTGTGTCGAGTTGCGTGATAGCTAAATAATTGCTCATATTTGTGATTTAATCTATTTTATAGAAATTATGTGATGTCTTGCCATGATTTTATTCATGACTTTATTTAGTCTAGAATGAAGGATCATATATGGGCAAATGAGAAATTTAGTTGATGCTTCCATATTGATTATGGCTATGCAAGTGGGAAAATGAATGACGTTTGCAAATGTATCCATGTCAATTGCATAATTGCATTCATAATGGAAGAGGTGACGCACTTTGATGCGGGCCTCTGTGTTCACACGTAGTGAATACGAAAGTCCTACCTCGTAGTCCCCTACACGCGGTTGTACGGGAGCGAGTCAGTAAGAGTAGGCACCCTCCACGGGATGGAAGGGAACGTGAGGGTGCACATGTTCGACCTTCTCGCTGCGACTGAAGGCAAGTCCCTTGACGCATTTTGATCCCATGTTTGCAAATGTGTTTACAATGTTTTATAAACATGCATCGCTATCTTTATCATCGTATGTCCAATATAAATAATTAGTTAATCCCAATTGCGATTACCTCCTTGATTGTTGTTATCCATGCTTAATTGTAACCATAGGACCCTTTGCTATGTCATGTATATGTTATATTGTGACATTTGTTGGTTAGAACGGTAGATATGCTTAGTACCCGAATTGATGAAAATGACCCATGAGTGGGATTATACAAAAGTTATGATTTAAATTATAATTTGGAAATTATTACGAAGTATTTGGTACTGTTTTTCTGAAATAAAAAGAAAAAGAAAATGGATTTGGACTTGGGCGGATTGGAATGTCGGGTGGGTGCGGATTGAGCACTAGTTTCCAATGTGCAAGTACCGCCCCAAGTCAATTAAGGACCGACGCTTATGACTGTCCATTCTAAGCATAACCGTACTACCACATGTCTAACATGGTACGACCTGGCTAAATAATTTGTAGAAACCTAACTTAGACTCACTAATTGGTGGAATGTGAGTGCCGGATAGAGGCAAGACTATTTTTCTCACATGGCGCAAGAGGGGGCTTCTGTACTGAGTGGATAGAACCCTAACAGCGGTGAAACCTCAGCGGGTGGGTCGGGTTAGGCGTATACATTGTAAAGGCCTTGTTATGATATCCCTGCCGGCACACCTAAGGAAGTGTGTTAGTTGTACATGGCACTAAGGGAATATCTTGTCTTGTGGGTAAAGCCGTACACCTCTGCAGAGTTAAAACTATTCGAATAGCCGTGCCTATGGTCAAGGGCAAAGCAAAGAATGCTTTCATACTGGTAGACTTTGGTTTTGGTTTTCAAAATAAATGATATTTTGGGATTCGGGAGTGGTTAGAACTCTCGGATGTTTAATTGGCGGATTGAGCCAACCAGGCAGATGGAACCTGTTTTTATGTCATGACGGATAGAGTCATGTGTGGATATCTTGATCTTTTAAATTGTGGCGGATAGAGCCCTTATACTAGTGACGGTGGATAGAACCCTCACTGAAATATTACATAATTCAACTGTTAAAAAGAATTGCTAAAATAGGCTTTATGAAACTTATCATTAAGTATGTTTGATGAAACTTGGCTTTGTGCAAAAGAACCATATTAAGCCTTCCTTGGAAAGCCCTACATGTGCATAATTTTCCAGACTTGCTGAGTACTTTTGTACTCACGTGCTACATAAACTGTTGTTATCAGAGAACTATCAGGACACCATTGAAGACGGTGAGTTCTACGCCGAGGAGTTCGAGGAAGATCACTAGAAGAACTAGTCGTGTGTCTTGTCGTCGCCTGTGGTGTTCTTTGGGTTACGCTGTTTGTCGTTTTGTTTCCGCTGTCGTGACTCTGGTCGTGTGACCGAGTGCTGTAATAAGTAGCCATGTGGCTAATACTTTATAGTTATGTTACAATTTCATTATGTTCGGCAATGATGTATCACTGTTGACTGTGTGTACTAGCTACTGATCTGGGACTAGTACAGAAATACACAGGAGATTTCGGATAGCTGATCCGGGGTCTCACAGATAGTACCATGATATACTTACTACTTGTTGGTTTACAAAATAAAAATAAAATGAAAAATGTTTTAGATTTGGGCGGAATGGTTGTTTAGCGGGTGTGGATAGAGCACTGGTCCTGGTTTGTGCAAGTACTGCTCCAAGTCAATTAAGGACCGGCACTTATGATTGTCTCCATTCTAAGCATTACCATACAACCACATGTCCATTATGGGTACGACCTGGCTGAATAATTTGTAGAAACTTAACTTTGACTCACCAGATGGTGGAATGTGAGTGCCGGATAGAGGCAAGACTGTTTTTTTTCTCACACGGTGCAAGAGGGGGCTTCTGTATGGGTGGATAGAACCCTAACAGCAGTGAAACCTCAGCGGGTGAGTCGGGTTAGGCGTATACATTGTAAAGGCATTGTCATGATATCTCTTCCAGCACACCTAAGAAAGTGTGCTAATAGCTTGGCATCAAGAGAATATCATGTCTTGTGGGTAAAGCTGTACACCTCTACAGAGTTAAAACTATTCGAATAACCGTGCCTACGGTCAAGGGCAAAGCGAAGAATGCTTTCATATTGGTAGACTTTATTTATTTGTTTTAAAAACTAATGATTTGGGATCCGGGAGTGGTTAGAACTCTCAGGTGTGCTTCTGGCGGCTAGAGCCAGGTAGGTGGATTGAGCCTGTTTTGTGAACCATGGCAGATAGAGCCATGTGGATGGATTGAATCCTAATCTTTTTAAGTTGTGGCGGATAGAGCCTATATACTAGTGATTGGTGGCTAGAACCTTCACTAGAAGTTATAAATAATTGCAAATGTATAAATAATTGTGAAAATGACTTTGTGAAAAATACTACATGTTAAGTTTTTGAAAGTGTTGCCTTGCGCAAAAGAACCATATTAAGCCATCCTTGGATAGCCCTGCATTATGCATTTTTCCCAAACTTGATGAGTACTTTATGTACTCACATGCTACATTCTAAACATATCTCAGAAGTGAAGGAAGCTGTCAAAGGAGATTCCAAGGACTAGGACGCGTACCCCACTCGATTGCCTGTGGGCATATGGATTGATCACCTCTTGATGTTGTCTTCTTCCGCTGCAGTTATTCAAGTTGTTCAGCCTGTAAAGGCAGTAATGGTAAACCTCGACCATAAGGTCTTTGCATTCAATTGGTGTTATTATTATTTGGTTATATGTAATCATGATATGGTTGTTGATTCATCACTGTTTGACTGTGTGTACTAGCTACTGATCCGGGACTAGTACAAAAATACACAGGGGATTCTGGATAGCCGATCCAGGGGCCACAGTTACCCTTTTAGACGCTAGATTAATGTGTGCTTAGGAATTTGGATCTTTCTTGATTGCTGAGTGATTCCGAGGCAGTTCAAGTCAGTTTAGTTGCTACTACTAGCGTTAGTGACAACGCAGATTGTGACCAGCAGCTGTCCACCGTACCAACTGTGACAATTCAAGACATGGATCAGTTATCCACCACCCAGGCTCAACTTATGCAGACAATGATGCAACATATGAATGCTATCAGTGCTAAAATCAACCCCTCCACAACTAAAGTCACAACCTTCTATTCACAATCAAAGTTTGCCTTGTTCATGAAGACAAAACCACCCACGTTTGATGGATCAGCCACTCTCAAAGACGCAAAAATATGGCTTCGTGTCATAGAAGAGAAGCTGGCTTTAGTGCAATGTGAAGATGAAGAGAAGGTTCCTGTCGGGACCCCGAATTTGCAAATCCGGACCCTCTGTGTATTCAGCACTAGTCCAGGAACGCGCTAGTGCACACAGTCTTAACATCGGTAAATATCACAATCATACCACTCGATACTAATAAAGTACTTTTATTTAAATACCCAAACTGGTTACTCGACCTTATGGTCAAGTTACAATATACGCCTCGCAGGGCGAAACTTATTAAGAGAGAAATAGTAGCAGCGGAAAATCAAATAACTTCGTGGCGCCATCCAGTATACCACAGGCAATTGACTGGGCTCGCTCCCTAAGTAGACGGATCCTCTTGGAGCTCCTCCTCCAAAGCTGGTGTAGTCTCCTCTTCAACTGGAGTTGTATTGTGGCAAGGGTGAGTACTTGGTACTCAGCAAGTCATGCACAGAATGCAGGCTAATATACTATATGCATGGCTTGGTACAAAGGAATAGCTCAAGGTATATTTGCGAAACTTGACATTTAACAAGTAACATAAGTAGATTCGAAAGCAGTAGAAACAAGTAAAGCATAAATAACTTTTCAAGGAGTTTAATAAACATCTTTCCCATCCTAATCCACATTTCCATCAACATCATTATTAATCCAACCCAACCTTTCAAATCCAAGTTATTTTTGAGAAAATCTAACCCTTGACTGTAATTCCCGAGCGATGTCCAATACCGCGGACACGGCTATTCGAATAGATTGTACACTCTGCAGAGGTTATGCACTTTACCCACAAGATACAGTCAAACACCACAAAGGTGAGTTCCCGTAACAAAGTCTTTCGGAAACTTCTAACAATACAAGTGGTCCTCCCCGATTATTGCACACTAACCCTTCCCTTAGCTAAGGCGAAGTTTAGGCCAATCAACCGTTAGATGGGTACCTGGCCTCGGCCAGACGCTCCCCCGTACAACTTACACAAAGGGTGTAGTTGACCTCTTGAGGTCCCACAGGTACGTTATTAGCAACTTAGTCAACTAGGTCCGTCCCATTACAGACATGTGGTTGCACGTTAGACCCAGTTCAAAGGCTTGCAAGGTTAAGTCCTTAGGGTGACCAGGGCAAGACTACACGAAGAACCAAATCAACATCCCCAATGCCACAACTGGCCCACCTGATCATTCTTGCCACATGCCCCGGTCGAAAAACTATTTATCAAACCCCAGTTGATTACCATGCACCACGTGCCATCAACATCACATGATACCTTTCCAAAACAGGTTCAATATATCATTAAGTCAATATTAACATTTGATTGTCCAAAATCATGTCATGAGCACGTAGCAGGTCTAAGCAGTATACTACAACCGTCTAAAACCCATGTTGGCAATTTAATAATGTCCAACTAGTAATCCACAACTAGGGTGACAAGGGTCATGGCACATATTTAAATAATCAAGGTGTCATACAACAAATTGGAATTTATCTAACCCCCAGATTTAAATAAAGTATTTTCTAATTGAACTAGCATGCAATAGGTTAAATCAAAATAGATTTCAAAATAGGATCAACATGGTCAAAGCACAACTTGCCTTCAAAAAGTACTTGTTCTTGGTCTTGAGTTGGATCCTGAGTCAATACTTCTCCTTCAAATCCTTCCGGCACTTCAACGTCTACTCGTAAAGCGTGCAAATAGCAAATACACGAATAAACAATAGGCAAAAATTATCCAATCATCCAAATAAAATCGATAAACTGAGAGAACATAATTTTATGAATTTTTAGAAACTGGAATCGTCAAATTTGGAGTTAAAGTGCAAAAGTTATGATTATTTAAAGTTTAAATAATCAATTAAATAATTTTACAGAGAAAAACTTTAGTCCAAAAATTAAATAAAATTCATATTTAGGTAGGTCTCAATTTTATACAAATTTAGAAATTTGAATCACTCAAATCGGAGTTGAAACGCAAAAGTTATAAGCGTTTGAAGTTTGAAACAAAATTTGAAATCATTATTTCGAATTAATAAATCATTTTCTTTTTCGGAAATTAATTATTGCGTCAGCCTGGACACGTGTCAGCCTCTGATTGGGCGGCTAACGTCAGCCGGTCCATGGACTTGGTCCACGCTCGGCTCGGTCCACCGTGGACCCGGTCCACGGCTCAGGTCGCTGACATGCGGGTCCCACCCGTCAGTGGGTCACGTGCACGGTGCGACTCTCGGGCGAGACACTGACATGCGGGCCCCGCATGTCGATGACGCTGATCACGCCAGGCGGCACGCCCGCGACACATCGGTGACTCAACGCACGGCGCGGCGGCGGCTACGTGGCATAATCACGGCCGTTGGATCTAGATCCAACGGTCTAGATCTACCCTAGGTTAACTCCGTTATAATCTACACGGTGAACATGGGCCGTTCGATCTAGATCGGACGGTCCAGATCTAACCTAGTTTTACGGTACTAAGGCGCTCGAGGTGATCGTGGGCCGTTGGATCTTGATCCAACGGTCCAGATCCAATCATGTTCGGAAACACGTGAACTCACCGCAGCGGTTTGATCGGAATCGGACGGTCGAGAAGTTTCGCGCGGTGATGGCGTCACTGGCGGGCTTGGGTTGCCGAGTCGGGACGATGACGCGTGGAACGGCGCTCAGGGTCCTCGGCGAAGTGAGATGTCTCGCCGACGCAGCTTGACCTGGGGTCTCGGATCCGGGCTTAACGGCGACGAGGCGACGGATGGCGGGCGCGGCAAAAACCGTGGCGGAGGTAAGATCTAGCTACGGCGAGCGATTACGGCTAGCTGGCAGTGGCTCAAGCTCGGAGACTAGGGGCGAAAGATGCGCGCGACGACGGGCAACCCTGGGAGATGTCCCACGCCTTAAATACCCCCGGGATGCGTGCTAGAATCGGAACCCTAGCGGGGACGCGGCGACTACGCGGCGGAGGAGTCCGTCCCGAACTCGGGCGGAGACGATGACGGACAGCCGTCCACGTGGCACGATCAGCGGCCACGATGCGCGCGCGAGATCGGATCCGGGCCGGATCCGGTCGAAGCGGTACGGGGAAATCCTAACCGTTGGATCTTGATCCGACGGTCCACTACGGTTAGGGTTTGGACGCGGTTCGATCAAGTCACGTGGCTCGGGTCGGACGCGAGTCGGACTCGGACTCGGGTCCGGTCGGATGAACAGTACTTGACCCAACTCGAATTTCCAGCGATTTAATATTTAAAATAATTCCCAAAAATTCATTTAATTCATTAAAAATATCAAAAGACTCAGAAAAATTCCAGAAAAATTCTGGAAAATACTTTGGATCATTTTGGACTCAAATAAAATATTTCCAACAAAATTTTATTTGCAAATTTTAATTCTTTAATTATTTCAAAATGGAATAAATTCAAATAAATTCCAAATAAATCCAAATAAATTCCAGAAAATTCCAAAAATTCACCAAAGTGCCAATTCACACATGAATTTAAGAAAAGCAAAATTTTGGGGTGTTACAAACCTCCCCCCTTAACAGAATCTCGTGCCCAAGATTCAGGGCTTACTAAAGGAATAGGTTCGGAAACTCTTTCCTCAAATCCTCTTCGTGTTCCCAAGTCGCTTCGCTTTCTTCATGATTGCTCCACTGAACTCTACAGAGGATACAAAGTCTTCTAGTTCAAAACTCAAGTCCTGGCGACGATTGTCAGCATAACTCTTCTGTCGTGATTGGGCGATTTTCAACCTTTCCCTAATCATGGCAATCTGCTCTTCAGCCTCTTGAAGAATATCAGGCCCGAAGACACGGCGCTCGCCGGTCTCATTCCAATTCAATGGCGTTCGGCGAGTCGACCATATGATGCCTCAAAAGGTGACATTTGTAAACTAGCCTGGTAACTATTGTTGTAACTGAACTCGGCATACGGCAAACTCTTATCCCAAGAGGTAGCATAAGCCAATGCACATGCTCTTAACATATCCTCCAGAATCTGATTGACTCTTTCGGTCTGTCCATCCGTCTGTGGATGATAGGCTGTACTAAAGTTCAAACGGGTTCCCATGGCTTCATGCAACTTATTCCAAAACCTTGAGGTAAATTGGGTACCTCTGTCCGATACAATCCTCTTTGGCACTCCGTGCAAGCAGGCGATCTGATCATGTACAACTCTGCTAACTTATCTCCCGAGTAGGTGGTCTTCACGGGATAAAATGGGCTACTTTGGTCAAGCGATCCACTATAACCCATATGGAGTCATAACCTCCTTGAGTCTTAGGCAAGCCGGTAATGAAATCCATTCGATTTCCTCCCACTTCCACTTAGGTATTTTAATGGTGTAGCAATCCTGCTGGTCTCTGATGCATTGCCTTGACTCTCTGGCATACGTCGCACAATGCAACATGCTAGGCAACTTCACGCTTCATGCTCGGCCACCAGAATCTTTCCTTCAAATCCTGATACATTTTGGCGCTTCCAGGATGAATTGAGTACTTGGAGTCATGGGCTTCTTCCAAAATCAGTTGCTTTAATTCCTTCTTGTTGGGCACACAAATGCGATCCTTCATCCATAACGTGCCTTGCTCATCCAACTTGAAGTCCTCTGCCTTGCCTTCTTCCTTGATGGACTTAATCCTGCGGATCTTGTCATCATCCTTCTGTCCTTCCCAGATCTGATCCTCTAGGGTAGGCTTCACTTCCAATGCGGCCAAGAATCCGCTAGGTACCACCTCAATCTTCATTCTCTGAAAATCCTCACATAACTCACCCTGACTTGTGGCTAGCAACATACTCACGGTATGGCTTTTCCGACTCAAGGCATCGGCAACTACGTTGGCCTTCCCGGGATGGTAATGGATTCCAACATTGTAGTCCTTGATCAACTCTAACCATCTCCTCTGCCTCATGTTCAGATCCGACTGGGTGAATATGTATTTAAGGCTCTTATGATCCGTATACACTTCACATCTGTTCCCGATCAGATAGTGACGCCATATCTTCAAGGCATGCACTACGGCAGCTAACTCTAGGTCATGCGTCGGATAATTTTCCTCATGCGGCCTCAACTGCCTTGATGCATAAGCGACGACCTTTCCATTCTCGCATCAAAGACACATCCAAGTCCTTGGCGCGATGCATCACAATAAATATCAAAGCTTTGATTAACATCCGGTAGAACTAACATCGGTCTTGATGTCAATCGCTTCTTGACTCTGAAATCCTTTCTCACATTCGCGTCCATGCAAACTTCTTCTCCTTTTTCAGCAATTGAGTAATAGGTTTAGAAATTTTAGAAATGACTTCAATGAAACAGCGGTAGTATCCTCGCCATTCCAAGGAAACTACGGATGCCGGGTCACGGTCTTCGGTTGCTCCCAATGTAACACGGCTTCTACTTTGCTTGGATCAACGGCGACTCCTTCTGCGGTCATTACATGTCCCAGAAACTCTACCTTGTCCTTCCAAAAATCACACTTACTGAACTTGGCGAAGAGTTCTTTGTTCCTCGGCTTTTCCAAAACTTCGCCTCAAGTGTTCGGCATGTTCATCCTCTGTCTTGGAGTAGATTAGGATATCATCTATGAACACAACAACAAACTTGTCCAAATATTCCATGAACACCTTATTTATCATATTCATGAAATATCTTTGGCGCATTAAATCGATCCCAAAGGACATAGCGTAAACTCGTAATGTCCATATCTTGGCGAGAATGCGATTTTGAATATCTTACGATCGGATCTTCCACGATGGTATCCCGATCTCAGATCAATCTTGGAGAAAACTCCGGCTCCTCTCAGCTGATCAAACAAATCATCAATCCTGGGTAACGGGTACTTATTCTTCACGGTGACTTCATTGAGTGCACGGTAGTCAATGCACATCCTGAAACTCCCGTCCTTCTTCTTGACAAACAAAATTGGTGCTCCCCACGGCGACGAACTCGATCTGATAAATCCTTTCTCCATTAACTCCTCTAGCTGTTTCTTCATCTCTACCAACTCCTCGGTGGACATCCGATAAGGTCGCTTTGCTATCGGCGCTGTACCAGGTACAAGCTCTATCACAAACTCTATGTCCCTGTCTGGCGGCATACCAGGTAGATCTTCGGGAAAAACATCTGGGTACTCATTCACTACGGAGACATCCTCTATGCTGATTGTCTTGGTACTATTAACCATCATCTGTCCATCTCTAACTGCAGTGGCTTGAAATTCCACTTTCTTTCCACACGGGCTCTCAACTGAGATAGTCCTTCGTCCACAATCCAATACAGCCTTGTGCTTGGATGACCAGTCCATTCCCAAAATAACGTCTAAGGTCTGGGTCTCCAAAATTATAAGGTTCGCTAGGAACTCTATTCCATCTATTAGTATTCTCACCCCGGAACATCCTACTTTCGTTCGGAGTTCGGAACCAGGGGTTTGAACTAAAAGCGTGCATTTAAGCCTTGCAATCTCCAAATCATTTTTAGCAGCAAAGCCTTGCGAAACAAATGAATGCGAAGCTCCAGAATCAAACAAAACTGTTGCAGGTACTGAGTTAACTAGCAACTTACCCGATCTGACGTCCAGTAGCATTGCGGTGCATCTGCGGTGACATGGTTGACTCGGCCTCTCACCACAGCCTGGGTGTGGCTCCTGTCTTTGGCGTCCTAGCTGGGTGGTTCCTAGATTGAAGCGAATCGGGTCACTCCTGCTGTCTTCTTTGGGCATTGTTGGCAAAGTATCTGGCTCGTTGCGGTTGTAGCAGCGTCTCACTGTTCCTTCTTGTTTGCTGGAGCAGCATTTCTAGCGGGGCTGGGTGCAGTAGTTACGATTGACGGGTCTTGGTGCTTTGGTGACGGTGTCTTTGTAGCATTGTGGCTGGAATCTGAAAAATTGATTTGGTGCAACTCTCGGTATTTGTTGCGTTCCACTGGCGTGATCCTGCTTTGTTGCATCCTGCGCTTCTGTTCTCATCCAGTTCCTTGCGCTTGTCCTCAAGAATAAGCACCTTATTCACCAACTCTTGGAAATCTGGAAAGGTGTGGGTGATCACCCTACTTGTAGTCTGAGTTAAGTCCCTTCATGAAGCGAGACTGTCTGGCTTTATCTGTTGCTACATCCTCAGTGCGTAGCGTGCTAGGCTGTGTGAACTTGTTCAGGGTAGTCGGCCATTTGGTGATTACCTTGCTTGATGCTCTGAACTCCTCCTTCTTAAGGTCCATGATTCCTTCAGCACGTGATCTTGACAAACGCACTGGTGAACTCTTCCCAAGTGATATCTTGAGGGTTCTCTTGCGTGGCACGAAGTTCTCCCACCATTCAATGTTTGTTCCTTCCAAGCGATGAGAAGCGTAGAGTACCTTCTCATTTCCTATGCATTGAGCTATGTGTAGCTTCCTCTCAATTGACCTTAACCAATCATCGGCCTCCAATGGATTGGCATTCCCGAAGAAAGTGGGTGGATGAGTCCTCATGAACTCGGCAGTCTTGTATTACGGCGTTGTCCCCGATTAACTTGATTAGCGATGGCCTGAGCAATGACGTGTTGCATTTGTTGCATCATAGCATGCATCAATCGAGTCCGAGCAGCAAGAAATGCTCCAAAATTCTGCATATCCGATGGCGGTGTTGGTGCTCCATCATTGGGGTTTCTGTTTGGCGAGAACCACTTCCATTGCTTCCAAAGTTTCGCGGTGTTTACCATCGCCGATTTGCTCTAGGTTTTAGAGATGATAGGAAACAAGAATAGACAAGTAATATGGAACTTATGCGACGAAAGGTGTAACTTTAAGGTCCAACTTTATTAACTAATCAATAGTAACTTGGTATGGTTGCTTACAATGCCTAAGGGCCTTGCAACACATCACGCACACTCAAGAAACAATGAAAATCCAAATCGAACTAACACCGGAGTCTAACGCCTAAAGGGTGACTCTTTATTCTATGACGCGACTCGGCGAAGGAGTCTCACTATAAAACCTACGCTCACTCATCGAAAACCTCCACGGCCTGGAGTGCGGATCTTTGCGGCATAGGCGCAAAACGATTGCCATGTCCAGCAATCTGTGTCATCTGTGGTAGTCGAAGAAGCGATGTCCTCATCGAGATCGACTCCTCGGATCGGCTCGTGTAGCTCGAGCATCGGCTGCAGTCCGTCCGTACAATGACGTCTCTAACTCTCCAATCCTTTGCGAAGGTGGGACACATACTCTTGAGCTTCCCGCCATCTATTCTTCTCTGTCGTGATCTCCTTGCGGGCCTTCTGTAGCTCCTTGCTTGTATCATCGAGTACATCCTCCTGGGCGACAACAAGTCGTGCCAACTGTGTAACCATGGCATCCTCATCCTGAATCGCCTTCGGGTCAAGAAGGTTATTGCTGCGCGGGTGATAACGGAGCACCGTGCTCTCCAACTCTCTGGCGTAGATACGGGTAATGTGCCGCATTGCTCGTCGTGATACTTGTTGGATACCCATCTGCATTGTAGACCTCCTGGTAGTGCAGTGTATCGGGCGATTGCCTGGGCCCTTCTTCCTAGCAGGTACCTCAATCTTCACGTCACAAGCCTTGATCAATCCTGCTTGTCTGATCACTTCCACTTGGTATTGCGGCTTCTCAAAATCTCCGAGAGTCTGAAGCATATGCCAAAGTTCCGCGGCATGACCAACCTCCAGATCGACGTAGTTGAACTCTCCCTCCATCCGTCACAAGAGTGCTCACGTAAGAATTCGAAAATTTTAAATCGTGACAAGGTAAGGAAAAATTCAGCAAGAGGCAAGAAAAGAGAGAAGGGGATAAGTCGAGATGTCATTTCTTATCTTAGCAAATTTTTATTCTTTTTAGAAAATAGGTTTTATCCTCACTACGACCATTCTAGCTAGGGTTGAGCCTACGGTCAGTATGGCTCTGATACCACCTCTGTCGGGACCCCGAATTTGCAAATCCGGACCCTCTGTGTATTCAGCACTAGTCCAGGAACGCGCTAGTGCACACAGTCTTAACATCGGTAAATATCACAATCATACCACTCGATACTAATAAAGTACTTTTATTTAAATACCCAAACTGGTTACTCGACCTTATGGTCAAGTTACAATATACGCCTCGCAGGGCGAAACTTATTAAGAGAGAAATAGTAGCAGCGGAAAATCAAATAACTTCGTGGCGCCATCCAGTATACCACAGGCAATTGACTGGGCTCGCTCCCTAAGTAGACGGATCCTCTTGGAGCTCCTCCTCCAAAGCTGGTGTAGTCTCCTCTTCAACTGGTGTTGTATTGTGGCAAGGGTGAGTACTTGGTACTCAGCAAGTCATGCACAGAATGCAGGCTAATATACTATATGCATGGCTTGGTACAAAGGAATAGCTCAAGGTATATTTGCGATGCTTGACATTTAACAAGTAACATAAGTAGATTCGAAAGCAGTAGAAACAAGTAAAGCATAAATAACTTTTCAAGGAGTTTAATAAACATCTTTCCCATCCTAATCCACATTTCCATCAACATCATTATTAATCCAACCCAACCTTTCAAATCCAAGTTATTTTTGAGAAAATCTAACCCTTGACTGTAATTCCCGAGCGATGTCTAATACCGCGGACACGGCTATTCGAATAGATTGTACACTCTGCAGAGGTTATGCACTTTACCCACAAGATACAGTCAAACACCACAAAGGTGAGTTCAGTAACAAAGTCTTTCGGAAACTTCTAACAATACAAGTGGTCCTCCCGGTTATTGCACACTAACCCTTCCCTTAGCTAAGGCGAAGTTTAGGCCAATCAACCGTTAGATGAGTACCTGCCTCGGCCCGATGACGCTCCCCGTACAACTTACACAAAGGTGTAGTTGACCTCCCGAGGTCCCACAGTGCGTTATTAGCAACTTAGTCAACTAGGTCCGTCCCATTACAGACATGTGGTTGCACGTTAGACCCAGTTCAAAGGCTTGCAAGGTTAAGTCCTTAGGGTGACCAGGGCAAGACTACCCGAAGAACCAAATCAACATCCCCAATGCCACAACCGCCCACTGATCATTCTTGCCACATGCCCGGTCGAAAAACTATTTATCAAACCCCGCTTGATTACCATGCACCACGTGCCATCAACATCACATGATACCTTTCCAAAACAGGTTCAATATATCATTAAGTCAATATTAACATTTGATTGTCCAAAATCATGTCATGAGCACGTAGTGAGTCTAAGCGATACTACAACCGTCTAAAACCCATGTTGGCAATTTAATAATGTCCAACTAGTAATCCACAACTAGGGTGACAAGGGTCATGGCACATATTTAAATAATCAAGGTGTCATACAACAAATTGGAATTTATCTAACCCCCAGATTTAAATAAAGTATTTTCTAATTGAACTAGCATGCAATAGGTTAAATCAAAATAGATTTCAAAATAGGATCAACATGGTCAAAGCACAACTTGCCTTCAAAAAGTACTTGTTCTTAGTCTTGAGTTGGATCCTGAGTCAATACTTCTCCTTCAAATCCTTCCGGCACTTCAACGTCTACTCGTAAAGCGTGTAAATAGCAAATACACGAATAAACAATAGGCAAAAAGTATCCATTCATCCAAATAAAATCCATAAACAGAGAGAACATAATTTTATGAATTTTTAGAAACTGGAATCGTCAAATTTGGAGTTAAAGTGCAAAAGTTATGATTATTTAAAGTTTAAATAATCAATTAAATAATTTTATAGAGAAAAACTTTAGTCCAAAAATTAAATAAAATTCATATTTAGGTAGGTCTCAATTTTATACAAATTTAGAAATTTGAATCACTCAAATCGGAGTTGAAACGCAAAAGTTATAAGCGTTTGAAGTTTGAAACAAAATTTGAAATCATTATTTCGAATTAATAAATCATTTTCTTTTTCGGAAATTAATTATTGCGTCAGCCTGGACACGTGTCAGCCTCTGATTGGGCGGCTAACGTCAGCCGGTCCATGGACTTGGTCCACGCTCGGCTCGGTCCACCGTGGACCCGGTCCACGGCTCAGGTCGTTGACACACGGGTCCCACCCGTCAGTGGGTCACGTGCACGGTGCGACTCTCGGGCGAGACACTGACATGCGGGCCCCGCATGTCAGTGACGCGCAGTCACGCCCAGGCCCGGCCGCTGGCACGCGGGCCCAACCTGTCGGTGACTCAACGCACGGCGCGGCGGCGGCTACGTGGCATAATCACGGCCGTTGGATCTAGATCCAACGGTCTAGATCTACCCTAGGTTAACTCCGTTATAATCTACACGGTGAACATGGGCCGTTCGATCTAGATCGGACGGTCCCGATCTAACCTAGTTTTACGGTATTAAGGCGCACGAGGTGATCGTGGGCCGTTGGATCTTGATCCAACGGTCCAGATCCAATCATGTTCGGAAACACGTGAACTCACCGCAGCGGTTTGATCGAATCGGACGGCCGAGAAGCTTCGCGGTGATGGCGTCACGGCGGGGCTTGGGTTGCCGGAGTCGGGGACGATGACGCGTGGAACGGCGCTCCGAGGGTCCTCCGGCGAAGTGAGATGTCCTCGCCGACGCAGCTTGACCTGGGGGTCTCGGATCTGGGCTTAACGGCGACGGAGGGCGACGGATGACGGCGGGGCGCGGCAAAAACCGTGGCGGAGGTAAGATCTAGCTACGGCGAGCGATTGCGGCTAGCTGGCAGCGGCTCAAGCTCGGAGACTAGGGGCGAAAGGTGCGCGCGACGACGGGCAACCCCGGGAGATGTCCCACGCCTTAAATACCCCCGGGTTGCGTGCTAGAATCGGAACCCTAGCGGGGACGCGGCGGCTACGCGGCGGAGGAGTCCGTCCCGAACTCGGGCGGAGACGACGACGGACAGCCGTCCACGTGGCACGATCAGCGGCCACGATGCGCGCGCGAGATCGGATCCGGGCCAGATCCGGTCGAAGCGGTAAGGGGAAATCCTAACCGTTGGATCTTGATCCGACGGTCCACTACGGTTAGGGTTTGGACGCGGTTCGATCAAGTCACGTGGCTTGGGTCGGACTCGAGTCGGACTCGGACTTCGGTCGATCGGATGAAACGATACTTGACCCAACTCGAATTTCCAGCGATTTAATATTTAAAATAATTCGAGAAATTCATTTAATTCATTAAAAATAACAAAAGACTCTTTAACATTCCAGAAAAATTCTGGAAAATACTTTGGATCATTTTGGACTCAAATAAAATATTTCCAACAAAATTTTATTTGCAAAGTTTAATTCTTTAATTATTTCAAAATGGAATAAATTCAAATAAATTCCAAATAAATCCAAATAAATTCCAGAAAATTCCAAAACTTCACCAAAGTGCCAATTCACACATGAATTTAAGAAAAGCAAAATTTTGGGGTGTTACAGTTCCCTATGCTACTTGTTAGTTAAAGGGAGATGCATTAGTCTGATGGAAAAGTTTCTACACCACCTCTGAGGATGGACATACTATCACTTGGTTGGAATTTGCCACCGCCCTTCGTCAGTTTGTTGCGTCATCAGATGATAGTGTGACTACTGCGAGTTCAGAAAAGAGTACAACCCCTGCACCTAATACCATACCGAGATGTTGTTCTTTGAAGTGTTGTCATCCAAACAAGTCAGAAGATCGTGCATAAATTCGATGTGGAGAAATAGGACACACTGCTGATGAACATGTAATCAATTGTTCCAGCTGTGAAGGAAGCCATTTACCCGGAGAATGTACTGTGCGCAACATCACATGCTATCTATGTGAAGGTTTGGATCATTACCCATCTCAATGTCCCCTGGATCCAATAGTAACTGCTGTGACTTGGCATTAGTGAGAGAATTTTCAAGCCGTCATTACTCAAGAGTTAGTGAAAAGAGAAGGATTGTCATCCGCACTTGCTGAGCCACGTGAAGAGATGAAGAAGAAACATGTCAACCCTATCCATCTACCTCAGGAAATCGGTGATACTTGGTCACCATGGAATTGTTTCTTGTGTGATGAACAAGGTCACTAGGCCAGAGAATGCCCCATCAATCCGGTACGATGACCCAAAGATTCATGTTACAACTGTGGTGAGTTAGGTCATCTTGTTAAAGAGTGCCCACAGAAAGATCAAGCAATTTATGAAGCCATGATCATTCTAGAAATTATTTCTGTAAAGATTATAACACAGAAAGTGAATGGTAAGACTATGGAAGCAACTTGCTTAAGGAGTCAGTTGAACCAAGAGGAGTTAGTCAACAAGATCCTCGATCTAGAAGATGAGTGCAAGGAATTGAAGGACAACCGCAAGCATCAAAAAGTTCATCAAGAAGGACCACTGCAACAGCGAATGAGGAGTGCCCTCAACAACTCAGCTGCCATACTACTCAGACTTTGTTCGAGACATCTTCACCTGTGCTTCATCCTGATAGTCAGAGTTTTCATAACACCACCCCTGTGAAAAGTTCTCATGGAAGAAGCCTGCTCTCTAGCGTTGCTTTACCCGTCATCAGCTAAGACATCTTGCTAATAATTGCCCTAAGAAGAAAGTGATCACTGCGGATCGCATCGGTCTCAGCTCTACCCCTACCAATACCAGTGCTACACCAGGAGGATACCAACAGATGTCAGTCAAGCATTGCTTCAGATGCAATGAGCCGGGACACTTGCTAATAGTTGTCCTAGGAGAAAAGGTGTTATACCTGCCCACTTCAATCCTAGACCCCCACCTACCGAGACACTTGTGCCAGACAATGAATTGTGAAGCAGATCAAGATGAAGTGTTGGGACCCGAATTTGCAAATCCGGACCCTCTATGTATTCAGCACTAGTCCAGGAACACGCTAGTGCACACAGTCTCAACATTGGTAAATATCACAATCATACTCAACGAATAATAGGGTACTTTAATTAGTTAACCAAACTAGTTGCTCAACCATAGGGTCGAGTTACAAATATACACCACGCAGGGCGAAACTTATTAAAAGAGGAATAACAACAGCGGAAAAATAAGATAACTTCGTGGCGCCATCCAGTATACCACAGGCAACTGACTGGGCTCGCTCCCTAGTTAGATGCTTCCTCTTGGAGTTCCTCCTCTGAAGCTGGTGTATACTCTTCTTCAACTAGTGTTGTATTGTGGCAAGGGTGAGTACTTGATACTCAGCAAGTCATGCGCAGAATGCAAACTAATATACTACATGCATGGCTTAGTACGAAGGAATAGCTCAGGGTATAGTTGCAGTAAAACAGCATTTGACATGTAACATAAGTAGATTCGAAAGCAGTAAAGACAAGTATAAGATCAATAACTTTTCCAGGAGTTAAATAAACATCTTTTCCAATCCTAGTCCACATTTCCATCAACATCATTATGAAACCAAACCCGACCTTTCAAGCTCAAGTTATTTTCAAGGAAGTCTAACCCTTGATTGTAATTCCCGAGCGATGTCCATTGCCGCGGACACGGCTATTCGAATAGATTTTACACTCTGCAGAGGTTATGCACTTTACCCACAAGATACAGCCAAACACCACAAAGGCGAGTGTCCGTAACAAAGTCTTTCGGAAACTTCTAACAGCACAAGTGGGCCTCCCCGGTTATTGCACACTAACCCTTCCCTTAGCGAAGGCGAAGTTTAGGCCAATCAACCATTAGATGGGTACCTGGCCTCAGCCTCGGTACGCTCCCCGTACAACTACACAAAAGGAACAGTTGACACCCCGAGGTCCCACAGGTACGTTATTAGCAACTTAATCAAATAGGTCCGTCCCATTACAGACATGTGGTTGCACGTTTGACTCAGTTCAAAGGCTTGCAAGGTTAAGTCCTTAGGGTGACCAGGGCAAGACTACCTGAAGAACCAAATCAACGCTCCCGGTGCCACAACTGGCCCACCCGGTCATTCTTGCCACATGCCCCAGTCAAAAACTATTTATCAAACCCTAGTTGATTACCATGCACCACGTGCCATCAACAATCATAACACACGATACTTCTCTCAAAAACAGGTGCAATATCTCATTAAGTCAATATTAGCATTTGATTGTCCAAAACGTTTCACGTGGCAAGGCTAAGCATATTACGTCGGTCTAACTACCCATGTTGGCAATTTATTAATGTCCAACTAATAATCCACAACTAGGGTGACAAGGGTCATGGCACATATTTAATTAATCAGGGTGTCATACAGCAAATTGGCATTTATCTAGTTCCCCGGAATTAAATAAAGTATTTTCTAATTAAGCTAGCATGCAATAATTTAAACCAATTTAATTTGAAAATGGGATCAACATGGTCAAAGCACAACTTGCCTTCAAAGAGTACTTGTTCTTGGTCTTGAGCAGGCTCCTGGGTCAACAATTCACCTTCGAAGCCTTCGGGCACTTCAAGGTCTACTCATAAAGCGTGCAAATAGCAATAAATAAATACACAATAGACAAAAAGTGTCCAAACATCCAAATAAAGTCCATAAACAGAGAGATCATAATTTTATGAATTTTTAGAAACTGGAATCGTCAAATTCGGAGTTTAAATGCAAAAGTTATAACCGTTTAAAGTTTAAAGGAAACATTAATTAAATATAAACAAAGAAATATTCATAATAAAAAATTAATTAAAATTCATATTTGAGTAGGTCTCATTTTTATGAAAATTTAGAAATTTGAATCACTCAAATCGGAGTTGAAACGCAAAAGTTATAAACGTTTTAAGTTTGAATCCATTTTTGAAATCAATAATTCGAATTAATAAATCATTTTCTTTTTCGGAAATTAATTTATTGCGTCAGCATGACACGTGGACCAATCAGGGGCCGCCAAGTCACCTCGGGTCCATGGACCCGGCGCATGGTTTGGCTCGGTACACCGTGGACCCGGTCCACGGCTCGTGCTCTCACATGTGGGCCCCTTGGGTGACGTTAGCACACGGTTCAGCCGAGTGGGCTGACACGCGGGCCCCACCGTGACGTCAGCATGACGTCATGGTGCGGTTTGGCTCGGTCGCTGACAAGCGGGCCCCGCGTGACGTCCACGGCCGACGTCGTGGCGGCCGGCGTGGCGCGGCCGCTGACGGTCGATCTCCCGACCACGGCGGGATCTCGGCCGTTGATTTGAAAATCAACGGCCCAGATCAGATCTGGCTTAACGCAATAGGAAAACTACTCGGCTGATCTGGACCGTTCGGTCTTGATCGGACGGTCAAGATCTAATCTAACGCTAAAACGTGGGTTACTGCTAGCCGTACGATCTAGATCTAACGGCTGAAATTGGATCCAGCACGGTGCGGTTAAGGCTACGTGGCGCGATCTAAACCATTAGATCTAGATCCAATGGATGGAAATAGATCTGGAGATTACCACGTGAGATCTCACCGGGGTTGACATGGACGAATCTGGGCCCTCAGATCTAGATCGGACGGTGGAGGGAGCTCGAGCGACGGCGATGGCGCGCGGCGGAGTTGGTTCACCGGAGACGGGGACGGCGACATGCTCGACGGCGTTTGGGCGCGATTTCGGCGTAGTGAAAGGTCCCCTTCGACGCGGCTTGTCCTTGCGGTTCCGGATCTGAGCTCAACGGTGGCGGAGGGCGGCGGACGGCGGCGAAAACGGCGATTAACTGCGGCGGAACGCCAAACCAACTACGGCGAGCTCGCGCGGGCAAACGGCGGTGGCTCAGGCGACGTTGTCTAGGGCTACGGGTGTGCACAGAAGTCGGCAACACATTGGCGGTGGTGGTGCATTAAATAGGCCCCTCGGCGTCCGTGAAAACCGCGAAAACCGAGGCCCACACGGCTGCGGCTGCGGAATCCGAATTGGATTCGGATTGGGGTGACGTGGCTCAACGTGAGCCGTTGGATCAAGATCCAATGGTCAGGGGTTTGGGCTCGGGTCTAGCTCGGGCGACCTGGCTGGTCCAGTCAGGCTCGGGTTCGGCGACGTGGCGCGATCGTGGCCGTTGGATCGAGATCCAACGGTCACGCGCGTTAGGGTTTGATGACTGGGTTCAACCGGAACGGCTGGCTCGGTCGGGTCCGGGTCGGACTCGAGTCTGACTCGGACTCGGGTCCGGTCGGATGAACAGTAAAACCGGTTAGGTTTTTCCAGCGATTAAATAATCCAATTAATTCCCAGAAATTCATTTAATTCATTAAAAATAGCAAAACTCTCAGAAAAATTCCAGAAAAATTCTAGAAAATATTTTGGAACATTTTGGACTCAAATAAAATATTTCCAATAAAATTTTATTTGCAAAATTAAATTCTTTAATTACTTCAAAAGGGAAAAAATTCTAATAAATTCCAAATAAGTTCCAGAAAATTCCAAAAATTCACCAAAGTGCCAATTCTTATTTAAATTCATGAAAAGCAAAAATTGGGGTGTTACAAACCTCCCCCCTTAACAGAATCTTGTCCCCGAGATTCAGGGCTTACTAAAGAATAGGTTCGGAAACTCTTTCTTCAAATCTTCTTCGCGCTCCCAAGTTGCTTCACTCTCTGCATGATTGCTCCATTGAACTTTGTAGAAACGGGTTGACTTATTTCTCGTCTCTCGATCCATGGTGTCCAAAATCTTGATGGGGTGTTCCTTGTAAGTCAGATCCTCTTGTAGCTCAATTGACTCTAACGGTGTCTGCTCAGCAGGTATTCGGAGACACTTCTTCAGCTGAGACACGTGGAACACGTCATGTACTCCTGCTAGTGATTGCGGTAACTCCAGCTGGTACGCAACTTCACCTCTACGGCTGAGAACCTTAAATGGTCCAACATATCTCGGCGCGAGTTTTCCTTTGGCATGGAATCTCTTAACTCCCTTGAGTGGCGTGACTATGAGATACACGAAATCTTCTGGTTCAAAACTCAGGTCTCGGCGACGGTTATCGGCGTAGCTCTTCTGTCATGACTGTGCTATCTTCAATCTTTCTCGGATCATGGAAATCTGCTCGTCAGCTTCTTGAAGAATGTCCGGCCCAAAGACACGGCGTTCACCTGTCTCATTCTAGTTCAACGGCATTCGACAAGGTCGATCGTATAGTGCCTCAAATGGCGACATTTGCAAACTTGCTTGATAACTATTGTTGTAGTTGAACTCAGCAAACGGCAGACTTTTATCCCAGGAGGCAGCATGAGCCAATGCACACGCTCTTAACATATCCTCCAAAATCTGATTAACTCTTTCGGTCTGTCCATCCGTCTGCGGATGATATGCTGTACTAAAGTTCAAACGGATTCCCATGGCTTCATGTAGTTTATTCCAGAATCTTGAGGTAAACAGGGTACCTCTGTCCGAGACAATCTTTTTTGGCACTCCGTGCAAACAGACGATCCTGGCCATGTACAACTCGGCTAACTTATCTCCCGAATAGGTTGTGTTTACGGGAATAAAGTGGGCGACCTTAGTCAAGCGGTCCACTATGACCCATATGGAGTCATATCCACCCTGGGTTCTCGGCAACCCGGTAATGAAGTCAATTCCGATTTCCTCCCATTTCCACTCAGGTATCTTCAACGGCTGTAGCAATCCTGCGGGTCTCTGATGCATTGCCTTGACTCTCTGACATATGTCGCACAGCGTAACATGCTCGGCAACCTCACGCTTCATGCTCGGCCACCAGAATCTTTCCTTCAAATCCTGATACATTTTGGCACTTCCCGGATGAATTGAGTACTTGGAGTCATGGGCTTCCTCTAAGATCAACTGTTTCAGCTCCTTCTTGTTTGGCACACAAATTCGATCCTTTATCGATAACGTGCCTTGCTCGTCTAGTTTGAAGTCTTTTGCCTTGCCCTCGTCCATCTTGGATTTAATCGTGCGGATCTTGTCATCATCCTTCTGTCCTTCTCGGATCTGATCCTCCAGGGTGGGCTTTACTTCTAATGCTGCCACGAATCCTTCTGGTACTACTTTAATCTGCATTCTCTGAAAATCCTCACATAGCTCATCTTGACTTGTGTCTATCAACATGTTCACGGTATGGCTTTTCCGACTCAGAGCATCGGCCACCACGTTGGCCTTTCCAGGATGGTAATGGATTCCAACGTTGTAATCCTTGATCAACTCGAGCCATCTTCTCTATCTCATGTTTAAGTCCGATTGGGTGAAGATGTACTTAAGACTCTTATGGTCTGTATATACTTCACATCTGTTTCCAATCAAATAATGATGCCACGACTTCAAGGCATGCACTACGACAGCTAGCTCTAGGTCTGCGTTGGATAATTCTCCTCATGCGGCCTCAACTGCCTTGATGCATAAGCGACGACCTTTCCGCTCTGCATCAGCACACATCCAAGTCCTTGGTGCGATGCATCACAATAAATATCGAAGCTCTGATTAACATCCGGTAGAACTAACACCGGGGCTGATGTCAATCGCTTCTTCAGCTCTTGAAAACCTTCCTCGCACTCCGGTGTCCATGCAAACTTCTTCTCCTTTTTCAACAATTGCGTGAGAGGTCTCGTAATTGTCGAAAAGCCTTCAATGAAACGGCGGTAATAACCTGCCATTCCTAGGAAACTACGGATCTGGGTCACGGTCTTCGGCTGTTCCCAGTGTAACACAGCTTCTACCTTGCTCGGGTCAACGGTGACTCCTTCTGCGGTCATTACATGTCCGAGGAACTCCACCTTGTCCTTCCAAAAGTCACACTTGCTGAACTTGGCGAAAAGTTGCTGTTCCCTCAGCTTTTCCAAAACTCGCCTCAAGTGCTCTGCATGTTCATCCTTTGTCTTGGAATAGACTAAGATATCATCTATGAACACAACAACAAACTTTTCTAAATATTCCATGAAGACCTTGTTCATCATATTCATGAAATAGGCTGGCGCATTCGTCAGACCGAAGGACATAACTGTAAACTCATAATGTCCATATCTTGACGAGAATGCGGTCTTCGGAATATCCTCTGATCGGATCTTCAACTGGTGGTATCCTGATCTCAGATCAATCTTGGAGAAAACTCCTGCTCCTCTCAGCTGATCAAAGAGATCATCGATCATGGGTAGCGGGTACTTATTCTTCACAGTGACTTCATTAAGTGCACGGTAGTCAATGCACATCCTGAAACTCCCGTCCTTCTTCTTGATGAACAGAATTGGCGCTCCCCACGGCAACAAACTCAGTCTGATGAATCCTTTCTCCATTAGCTCTTCAAACTGCTTTTTCATCTCTACCAATTCTTCGGTGGACATCCGATAGGGTCTCTTTGCTATCGGCGCTGTACCAGGTACAAGCTCTATCACAAACTCTATGTCCCTGTCTGGCGGCATACCAGGTAGATCTTTCAGAAAGACATCTGGGTACTCATTGACTACTGAGACATCTTCTATGCTGATTGCCTTGGCACTGTTAACCACCAACTGTCCATCTCTAACGGCGGTAGCTTGAAATTCCACTTTCCTTCCACACGGGCTTTCAACTGAGATGATCCTTCGTCCACAATCAGGCCTGACCTTGTGCTTGGATAACCAATCCATTCCCAAAATAACATCTAGGGTCTGGGTTTCCAATATAATAAGGTTTGCTAGGAATTCTACCCCATCTATTAATATTCTCAACCCAGAACATCCTACTTTAGTTCGGAGTTCAGAACCAGGGGTTTGAACTAAAAGCATGCATTTAAGTCTTGCAATCTCCAAATCATTTTTAGCAGCAAAGCCTTGAGAAACAAACGAATGCGAAGCTCCAGAGTCAAACAAAACTGTTGCAGGTACTGAGTTGACAAGTAACTTACCCAGCACGACGTCCGTGGCATTCTGAAGTGCCTCTGCGGTGACATGGTTGACTCGACCTCTCACTACGGTCTGGGGCGTGGCTTCCGGCTGTGCTGTCCTGCGGTTGGCTCCGGGTGCAGGCGTCCTGGCTGGTGTGGATCCTAGATTGAAGCGAACTGGGATCACTCTTGCGGTCTTCTTAGGGCAACTGTTGGAGAAGTGACCTGGCTCGTTGCATGTGTAGCAGCGTCTCATCCCCTCGTTGATTGCCAAGCGCGGCGTTCGGGCCGAGCTGGGGTCTGATAATTCTGATTGACGGGTCTTGGTGCTGGTGACGGTGTTCTTGATGTATTCTGCGGCTGAAATCTGAAAAACTGATTCGGCGCAACCCTCAAGCGTTGCTGTGCTCCCTGACGCGATCCCTGCTGTTGCATCCTGTGCTTCTGGTTCTCATCTAGTTCCTTGCGCTTGTCCTCAAGAATGAGCGCCTTGTTCACAAGCTCCTGGAAATCTGGAAAGGTGTGGGTGATCAGTCCCGCCTGCAGTCCTGAGTTAAGTACCTTCATAAAGCGAGACTGTCTGGCCTTATCTGTCGTTATGTCTTCAGGTGCGTAACGTGCAAGCTGTGTGAACTTATTCAGATATTCTGACACCGGTTGATTACCTTGCTTCAGTGCCCTAAATTCTTCCTTCTTTAAGTCCATTATTCCTTCAGGCACGTGATACTGAAGGAATGCAGCGGTAAACTCCTCCCAAGTGATATCCTGAGGGTTCTCCCGTGTGGCGCAGAAGTTCTCCCACCATTCTGCGGCGGTCCCTTCCAACTGATGAGAAGCGTAGAGTACCTTCTCATTTCCCATGCATTGAGCAATGTGTAGCTTCCTCTCTATTGACCTTAGCCAATCATCGGCCTCCAACGGATTGGCATTCCCGGAGAAAGTGGGTGGATGAGTCCTCATGAACTCTAACAGTATTGAATTCTGGCGTTGTCCCTGATTGATTTGATTATTCTGATTAGCAGTGGCGTGGGCAGTAATCTGTTGCATCTGCTGCATCATGCATGCATCAACTGGGTCTGTGTAGCAAGAAAAGCTCCAAAATTCTGCATGTCAACTGGCGGTGCTGGCTGTGGTGCAGGTGCTCCATCATTGGGGTTCCCAGCTGGGCGAGAACCACTTCCATTGCCTCCAAGGTTTCCGCGGGTGTTCACCATCTGTCGATTGCCCCCAAGGTTTCAGAGATGAGAGGGAACAAGAATAGACAAGTAGTAGGGATACTTATGCGGGGGAAAAGTGTAACTCCAAAAATCCAACTTTATTATTTTAATAATAACACTTGGTATGGTTGCTCACAATGCCTAAGGGCCTTGCAACACATACTGCACACTCAGCAAACAATGAAAATCCAAATCGACTCGTACTGGAGTCTAACGCCTCTAAGGGTGACTCTTATTCTATAACGCGACTCGACGAAGGAGTCTCAACTTCAACGCCTACGCTCACTCCACGAGAAAACCTCCACTGCCTCCTCGGGGCAGGTGCGGTGGCATAGGCACGAAACAATCGCCATGCCCTGCAACTGCAGCTGTGGTTGACGACGCGACGTCCTCCGCTGGCTCTGGATCTGGCTGTTGCTGTGGCTGTGGCGCGGTGCAGGTGGCGCCTCTTCTAAGTCCTCCTCTGGCTCTGTTGCGTCCAACTCTAGCACTGGATCGGGGCCCTGTCCATACAATGCGGTCTCCAGCTCTGCGATCCTTTCCGCGGCATAGGCGACATACTCACGAGCATTCTCTAAGTGCTTCTTCTCTTCCTCAACCTGCTCGCGAGCCTTCTTCAACTCCTGAACTGTGTCATCTATAAGCTCTTCCTGGGCGGCGACGAATCTAGCTAAGTGAGTGACGGTAGCATCCTCATCTTCAATCGGCTTCCGCTGAGCTCTGCTGTCTCGGCGTGGGTGGTGACGGAATACTGTGCCTTCCAGCTCCCTGGAGTAGGTGCAAGCGATCTGCTGCATTGCTCGACGCGACACCTCCTGGATTCCCATCTCAAAGGTAGACCTCCTAGCGGCGAAGTGGAAAGGGCGGCTGAACTTCGTCTTCTGCCGGGCATACACCATGATCTTGATGTCCCAACCTATGACCATTCCTGCCTGCACGAGTGTAGTCCCTCGGTAGGGCGGCCTCTCAAATCCTCCAAGAAACTGAAGCATACGCCAGAACTGGCACAACCGTGACCAGGGCAAGACTACCCGAAGAACCAAATCAACGCTCCCGGTGCCACAACTGGCCCACCTGGTCATTCTTGCCACATGCCCCGGTCGAAAACTATTTATCAAACCCCAGTTGATTACCATGCACCACGTGCCATCAACAATCACAACACATGATACTTCTCTCGAAAACAGGTGCAATATCTCATTAAGTCAATATTAGCATTTGATTGTTCAAAACGTTTCACGTGGCAAGGCTAAGCATACTACGTCGGTCTAACTACCTATGTTGGCAATTTATTAATGTCCAACTAATAATCCACAACTAGGGTGACAAGGGTCATGGCACATATTTAATTAATCAGGGTGTCATACAGCAAATTGGCATTTATCAAGTTCCCCGGAATTAAATAAAGTATTTTCTAATTAAGCTAGCATGCAATAATTTAAACCAATTTAATTTGAAAATGGGATCAACATGGTCAAAGCACAACTTGCCTTCAAAGAGTACTTGTTCTTGGTCTTGAGCAGGCTCCTGGGTCAACACTTCACCTTCGAAGCCTTCGGGCACTTCAACGTCTACTCGTAAAGCGTACAAATAGCAATAAATAAATAAACAGTAGGCAAAAATTGTCCAAATATCCAAATAAAGTCCATAAACAGAGAGAGCATAATTTTATGAATTTTTAGAAACTGGAATCGTCAAATTCGGAGTTTAAATGCAAAAGTTATAACCGTTTAAAGTTTAAGGGAAACATTAATTAAATATAAACAGAGAAATATTCATAATCAAAAATTAATTAAAATTCATATTTGTGTAGGTCTCATTTTTATGAAAATTTAGAAATTTGAATCACTCAAATCGGAGTTGAAACGCAAAAGTTATAAGCGTTTGAAGTTTGAATCCATTTTTGAAATCAATAATTCGAATTAATAAATCATTTTCTTTTTCGGAAATTAATTTATTGCGCCAGCATGACACGTGGACCAATCAGGGGCCACCACGTCGGCTCGGGTCCATGTACCCGGCGCATGGTTTGGCTCGGTCCACCGTGGACCTGGTCCACGGCTCGTGCCTCTGACATGTGCCCCCTTGGGTGACGTCAGCATGACATCAGCACACGGTTCAGCCGAGTGGGCTGACACGCGGGCCCCACCGTGACGTCAGCATGACGTCATGGTGCGGTTTGGCTCGGTCGCTGACAAGCGGGCCTCTCGTGACGTCACGGCTGACGTCAGCGGCGACCGGCGTGGCCGCGCTGACCGCGATGGTCAGTCTCCCAGCCACGTGGCGGGATTTCGGCCGTTGATTTGAAAATCAACGGCCCAGATCAGATCTGGCTTAACGCAATAGGAAAACTACTAGGCTGATCTGGACCGTTCGATCTTGATCGGACGGTCAACATCTAATCTAACGCTAAAACGTGGGTTACTGCTAGCCGTACGATCTAGATCTAACGGTTGAGATTGGATCCAGCACGGTGCGGTTAAGGCTACGTGGTGCGATCTAAACCGTTGGATCTAGATCCAACGGTTGGAAATAGATCAAGAGATTAGCACGTGAGATCTCACCGGGGTTGACGTGGACGAATCTGGGCCCTCGGATCTGGATCGGACGGTGGAGGGAGCTCGAGTGACGGCGATGCCGCGCGGTGGATTTGGTTCACCGGAGACGGGGACGGCGACACGCCCGATGGCGTTTGGGCGCGATTCCGGCGTAGTGAAAGGTCCCCTCCGACGCGGCTTGTCCTTGCGGTTCCGGATCTGAGCTCAACGGTGGCGGAGGACAGCGGACGGCGGCGGAAACGGCGATTAACCGCGGCGGAACACCAAACCAACTACGGCGAGCTCGCGCGGGCAAACGGCGGCGGCTCAGGCGACGTTGTCTAGGGCTACGGGCGCGCACGGAAGTCAGCAACATGTTGGCGGCGGTGGCGCATTAAATAGGCCCCTCGGCGTCCGTGAAAACCGCGAAAACCGAGGCCCACACGGTTGCGGCGGCGGAATCCGAATTGGATTCGGATTGGGGTGACGTGGCTCAACGTGAGCCGTTGGATCTTGATCCAACGGTCGGGGGTTTTGGCTCGGGTCCGGCTCGGGCGACCTGGCTGGTCCGGTCGGGCTCGGGTTCGGCGACCTGGTTGGATCACGCGCGTTAGCGTTTGATGACTGGGTTCAACCGGAACGGCTGGCTCGGTCGGGTCTAGGTCGGACTCGAGTCTGACTCGGACTCGGGTCCGGTCGGATGAACAGTAAAACCGGTTAGGTTTTTCCAGCGATTAAATAATCCAATTAATTCCCAAAAATTCATTTAATTGATTAAAAATAGCAAAACACTCAGAAAAATTCCAGAAAAATTCTAAAAAATATTTTGGAACATTTTGGACTCGAATAAAATATTTTCAACAAAATTTTATTTGCAAATTAAATTCTTTAATTACTTCAAAAGGGAATAAATTCTAATAAATTCCAAATAAATCCAAATAAATTCCAAAAAATTCCAAAAATTCACCAAAGTGCCAAATCTTATTTAAATTCATGAAAAAAAATTGGGGTGTTACATGAAGCCATGCCGCAAGCGCTAGTGAAAGATCGTGTCAATCACATTATGACTAATGAAGCTTAGAAAGCATCAGAGGTTGTACTGATCAAAAGTCATATGTAATGCGGGATGTTGAGAGTTAATTTGTCTCCTGTTAAGACTAAGTTTTCAATAAAGCTTACCATACTGGAAACCCATGCTAGAGATGTTTATTCTTGGAGTTAAATTAGTTACCCAAGAGAAAGGCAGTTTTGGTCTATGGTTCGAGATGTAATCAGTTAAGAAGAGCTAGAGTGTTTCTGAGATAAATTTGCATCAGGTTAACTTCAATATATTGGAGATAGCGGAGAACCATCTATTCCGTTATGGTTAAAGTCAAGAAGGTGGATGTGCCATCACAACAGAAGAAAGAGTTGTTACGTATGCTTAATGACTACAAAGGATAATTGCTTTCCTGAAGAGTTACTCTAGCTACCGCAGTGTATGCCAGCGAACCAGTAACATTACCCCAATAATAGTTGAAGCTTGAGTTCAATATGAAGGGATATTCAGTTGACAGGAAGTTTAAATCAGTACTGGAGAATCAAGCCGATAAAGACAGTACAAGATAAACCGGAATGCTATTCAAGTCTCGTTCAAGACTGTAGAACTTCAAGTAGGTTTCGTCGTCAGATGCAACTTGTTCAATTTCTCCGAGAAGCAGAAAATCAAGAGTTTAGGAACAAAAGCAAGGGAGCCTGTCACTGGAGTTGCTGGAGATGTCAGCAAGAGTGCATGAGATGTTCAAGATTTCCCAACATAGGAGGTATCAAGATTTTCCGCAGAAAAAGTGCCTTCTTGTGCCAGAGAAGCAGACACAGTTGAAGTCAGTGGAGTTGCAAAAGGATCTCATCCGCAGAGAGCAGCCCACAAATTTTGGATGTTACCAAGCGTTTGTTCAGAAGCGACCTGTCCACTGTGCAGTTGCTTGAAAGTTTGAAGAAGCCTCAAGTGTTGAGTCCCCTGAACCTGTTTCAATAGTTAGCCTTGAATCTCAGGGATGAGATTCTGTTAAGGGGCGGGGGACGTTTGTAACATCCCAAAATTTGGGTTTTCAAAAAATTTTGGTTTAGTTTATCTTCCCAAAAATTTTCATTGATTTTCTCGCGTTTATAAAGCTTGATTTGAATTTTCTAAAAGCTAAAATAATTTAATTTGATTATTTTATACTTCAAATAAAATAAATTTAATTTTATTTGGATTCCTCTTACTTCAAGGAATTTTTCTGTAATTTTGAAATTTTTCGGAGCTCGTTTGCTATTTATCGGATTTATTTGAAATTGATTTGTATTAAGCCCTTTTATGGAAATTAATTAATTATTTTAAATTTTTATATTAATATTTTTTGTAAATATTTTATTTGAGTTCAAAATGTCTTAAAATATTTTCTAGATATTTTCTAGTATTTTGTTGCCTCAAATGATTTATTTGAATTTGTGGAATTGTTTTAATTCGAAAATCCTGTTTTTCCATTGGGCTTAATCTTCTCTCTCCTCCCCACCAGCCCACACCGCCACCGGGCCCCGCACCCCACTCCACCTCGGCTCGGCCCAGCCCGCAGCGAGCTGGCCCAACCCCCCTCCACAGCGCGCACAAGACGCGAATGGGCCAAGCGCCCGGTGAGCGCGCGCCAGCAGATCAGGCCGGCCACGTCACCGCTGCGATACAGGCCATCCGGAGCCGATCGGACGGCCGAGGAAAGGCCACGTCACCGATTCCAGCTGGACGCACACCAAGTGCTCGTATAAATGCCAATTCTGCCCGTTTTTGCTCCAAACATGATTTTTCTTGACCTAGCCGCCTCCCCCATGACCTCAACCACAGATTAATTTTCCAAAACTCCAAAACCGCCGTCGAGACCTCTGGACGTTGCCCGACGATGACCGAACTTTGGAGCGCGACTACTGTTAGCTCGTCAACTCTTTTTGAGATCCGTCTTCGCCATGGAAAGAATTGAAGCCCCATCTGTTTCCCCTCCAAATTTCATCCAGTTTGGCCCAAGAAATCAAAAGTTATGGCCGTTTCAATCTTGAATCTTGCCGAGGCCATATCTCCCTCAATTTTTTGAGTTTGGCCGTGAAATTTTTTGTGTAGACTCCTGATGATGTCCTATACATTACGCACATCTTTCTCCATGGTTTTACTCTCTAGAATTTGCGCAGAAAATTCCTTTCTCCGATCAGACTGCGTTTCAGACAGCAACAATCATCCTCGCGCGTTCGCTGCTGATCCAGAAGGTAAAACTCTGAGCCACCAATGTCACGGTGTTCCTCTTGGTCACATCTAGCTCTCGGTCAAATTTTGTTAAGATCCGATCATTATTCTAGAAGTTATGGCCGTCTGAAGTTTTGGTCCAAAACCCGTTAATTGGTAGTTTGTGATCAATCCGGCTTGTCGCCGCAAAATCCGCCTATGCTGTTGAGTTTGTCTCGTTGTGTTCTATGTGATGGAGAATCCTTCTTTGCCATCCCATCCTCCGAATTTGTTTTTATATAAGTAGGCCGTCTTTTGCCGCCGCCGCGCGCCATCTTTTGACGCCGGCTATTTTAGCTCGCTCCGGCCGTGTTGTCGCGTCCAGTGGATCATCATGTACTATTTTGGACCATCCTTAGAATTCTTTTGGCCTCCGTTCGCCGACAGAGCGCGGTTTCGGCTTAAAACCATCGTCTTTCAACCTAGCCGTTATTACCGGTTCGCGTCTCGATTAACCCTCCTTGGTAGCGTTTTATCGCGGCCATGTCGTTGCACCAACGGTCGCTACATTCCCATTTCATGAGCGTCCCGCCGTCGTTTCACCTTCGCCGTCAACGTGTGCTGTTAACGTTCCACCTTTAACGTTTTGCCATTAACGTTCCACCATGAACGCTTCACCGTTAATGCTCTGTCGTTAAAGTTTCGTTGTTAACATTCCACCGTTAACGTTCTGTAGTTAACGTTTCACCGCTAACGCTCCACTGTTAACGTTCCGTCGTTAACGTTCCGTCGTTAACGTTTCGCCGTTAACGCTACGCCGTTAACGCTTCATTGTTAATGCTTGGCTCTCATCGCTTCGTTGTCATCACATGCGTGCATTCATGCAAGAGCCCTAGTGCGATGTCATCATCTATTCTATCATCATGATGTGAGCCTAGCCTCATCATCATATCATCTTCAAAGCCGAACCAAAACCCTAACCTAAGACCGGTTCGATGAACTAAGTTTATCGTGAGCCGCATTGTTATCTTTGCAATCTTTCCCGTTGTTTCAATCGTGGTAAGACACTTGTCTTGTCTTATCCCTGAAAACCTAATCTACCAATAACCTAGACTTCATTTGTGGACTTGTTCGATAGACCATTGGCCATCTGTCATACCCCTGTGGCCGATTTATCCGTCTCTCTTTTGTTTGACTGTGTCCGTTCGGTCAACAAAAGTCAACTTTGAGAATCAGTTTAGTTCATTGTGAACTAACATATCCTTATGGACCGATCTATAGATCGAGAGCCCATATGTTGTGGGGACCCATCCCTGGGACTCCATTGATTCACTCAATTGCACCATACAAATCAAGTAAATCAAGGGAACCTCGGGCGTCCCGCATATATGCCCGTGTTGATCCCAGCACAGTTCACCAACACGCGCGACAATGCACAACAGTTTGTATCACAGCGCATACACAATAACGGAAACATAAATGTTTATATACATACCAAAAGTGATACCATGGTTCATGACGACATACATAAAGTATTACATTATCAGGCAGCGGAAATATAACAAAACGACAAAAGGTAATGTCCAGCGTAGTATGCCCCAAACCCTCAGGCAACCAACTGGAGGCAAGAACGTGCATCTAGACGTTAGTGTCGCCGAAGTCTACCCGGTAAAAACCTCCGGGCAGCACCTCATCCTCACTTGCAGCAAGTGGACAATCCGATTGAGTACAAAGAGTGTACTCGCACAATAATATAAATGCAAATGTGAAGTTCTAGCTACATGTGGTTGCTACAACAAAGGAAGGCAAAAGGGTAACTTTAGCATAAAGAAATATTTGCAACGAAAACATAGACATGTATAGATTGAAATTTTGCATTTCGTAAACCTTTTCAAAGTCTAATACATAATATAACATCATCATAAGCATAACCATCATATATTCATTTCATGCCTTCAAGCATTCTCCGAACCACGAGTCCAACGCTCGTGTTCACATACACACACGCGTACTGTAACACCCCGGCATTTAATATGCTCGAATGCTACCAAACATAGACTAAGCAACCTCTAAATACCACAATTACAAGTAAATTACAGCAAAGGAGCAAACGCTAATACCGAAAATTTCGACAGCATCTCCTTTGTTTTTCCAAGAATTGAAGCAACAGCAGAAGCATAGCAATATATATGGCAATATAAGAGACATCTAAAATAGCAATAAATAATGGCATGACAGCAATATAAGTCAAATCTCAAGCATTCAAAGTCTTCATGAGCCAAACGAACAATAAGGCTCTCATAACGCAAATCTAGATCATAAACCAATATGCATCACACTAAATTTATTATTAAGACTCCAAATGAATAACTGTGGGAACAAATGTGTGAAACTAAGTGTAGGAGTGTGACTAGTTCCCTTCCCCGCATGCCGGTCTCATGGTACCTAAAACAACAAGAAAGCACAAGCGTGAGTTCAACACTCAGCAAGTATATTGCAATGGTACAAAAGATCAATTACATGGCTTCAACACCTCAATCATGCCTATCATCTTATTCATACTCACATATCATTTTTCACATATCATCATCATCATAAATGCAATGCGATGCACATGTCTCCTGGAAACTCATACCGGTATGGTTGAGTGCACACCCGTCGGTGTGCACCCTCTCTTCCCTTCCATCCCGAAGATGGAGGGTGCCTACTCCTCGCTTCCATTCGCCGCGGTGCATGGAATCACGATGTAGGACTTACTCAATGGCGCCCCGTACTAGTCATAACTTTCTCACCGACCTTACCGGACTAGTTATGACTTCCTCACCGACCCGGCCATGTATCATGCCATGTATGCAAACATGCCAACATCATAGATAACTTGTACATTAACACATGGTATCACAACATAATAAACCGTATTCATCATATCAATGGCAAACATTAAAGCAAGGCATGTGAACATATCATAGATTCAATTTTAACTCAACAAAACTTGCAATCTACAACCCGCTAACCATTCCAATACACTTGCCTCAACCACGGACGACGGATTGGTGAGAAGTAGAGGGCACTCCCGGGGTCACACCACCTTCGCCCGATGAACGAAGAACCAACGGATCTCCTCCCGGTTCACGCGATCTCCTTTCTCGCTCCAAATCCACCGGATCTCCTCGTCGCAGAGCGCTCCAATGGACGGATCTGCGGGGTGGTGAGGTGGAGAACTCCCCTAGGGGCAGCAAGGGAGGTGGAGAGGTGGTGGAGGGGGTGGTGGCACAATGGGGAGAGGAGATGGGGCGGCTAGGAGGGAGATGAGAGGGGTGGCGGCTAGGGTTTGCAAAGGGGAGAGGTGGGGGGCGCACAAGGGCTGTGGGGGGGTGCATGGCAGGTCATGCTGCCCTCCTCCCCCTCATGGGCCGGGAAACCCCCACCTTTGGCCCAAGTGGGGTCCCCCCTAAGGCCCAATTCGCCTTGGAAAGGCCCGAACTCCCGAAATCGGCCCGGAAATGCGATTAAACACATACCGTAAAGTTTAAATCTCCAAATTCACATTTTATAATGTCACAATCTCTAATTTCACATTTTATAAAGTTTCGACATTCCGTAGTGTCACACGTACTACAATACTCGTGTCAATCTTTCACATCCATCCCATTCTTACCAAGTCCTTAAAATTCGCCCAGTGACTGACAAATTAAGGGATCATCCTTGACCATGGACGTGGCTATTCGAATAGTTTAAACTCTGCAGAGGTACGACTTTATCCACACGACACGCCACACTCGTAAGCCAAGCTATGAACACATTTCCTTTGATGTGCCGGCCGAGGTAAATGTGACAAAACCATTTTCCAGTATGCATGGTAGTGCATCTAAACCACCCAGGTGATTGTGGCCCTTGATCCCGCGTGCTTAGAGTTCCGTGTGTGTGGACCAAGGAGTACACCCGTTGTTAGACATCCCCAACTCTCACAAAGTTCGAGGGACTCTGAGGACGTTCCTTGACACTCTAACGGGCTCAAGGAATTCCGAAGTGCATATGGTTTAAACACCCCTAGTCATACACAAGTACTTGGTTAAGTCGGCCCCATAAACGGCGTGTGGTTCACACGATAGTTACTTAAAGAGACGTCACCAGGATTTGATCCTTAAGATCCTTAACCAACATTGCTACACAATAACCACAATTGAACCATCATTATCATAATCATCTTTAATCATCACGACCGATGGACTAAGTCCATCTATCGCGGTTCCTAATGATGTTCTAAGCATGGCTAAGCAAATCGTACGAACCCATACATAATAATAAACCAACCACCTAGGGCAACAATGGTATACGAAAGGAACACGGTAAGAGGATAACATGTCAACGAGGTAATAACTAAGCATTCTACCCCAACATAGACATAATTGAAAGTAGGCATACAATTTGTAAAATAACTTCAAAGCATAATTGCAATTAGTAGGAGCAACCATGTTCAAGGAGTAAAGTAGTGCCTTGCTACTCGCTCTTGACGTCGTAAGCGTAGTCGTACTCCGGGTTGTCTTCCGAAGCGTCGGCACCTAACGAGAAATCCAATTCCAAAGGAACACCGATCAAGAAACCAACAATAAACAATACGAGGGTAGGCACAATCATGCATGAAATGCATCATGATTACATTCCTAATCCTAGCATGCATACGAGAAGCATTTTATCCATTGATGTCCGGAGTATCCGGGTTCTAACCCGAAGTATCCGGGTTGATCCTCTCAGTACCCTATTGCTGACTAACCCGGAGTATCCGGGTTATATATCCGGAGTATCCGGGTACACCGGACTATCCGGGTTGAAACCCCGGTGTGTCCGGGTTGGGCTGATCTGTCCGAAAATAGGTGTGGGTGCATGTGCTCTTATACTTCAAAAACGATAACTTGGGTATAGCCTTACCACTGTGGGGATACTCTTGCACTCGGTGGAAGGTCGGTTCGTCGAAGGAATGAAGAATGTTGTCAACGTTGTGATCTTCGTTGTTTCTCCCGGTATCGACTCCTCCTCCTAGCTCTTGGAGATGACACCTTCTCCTCCTAGTGCTTGCAATGCTTCTCCTTATCCTCCTTAAGCTAGCAACATGACATGCGTGATCCGATCCTCAACTTGGAGATGATTTTCATGGAGAGAAATGGAATGAGTTTCAAAGGGACAATTTTTAGAACATGGAGAGAAAAGATTTGATTAGAACTTACCCAATACTTGAAGCATCAACAATCCACTTGGATGGATTTGAAGCTTAAGATGAAAGGAATCCAATGGTATAGCATGCACAATCTTAATCTAGATCTTTGGATGGATTTTTGGGGGAGAAAGGAGAAGGTTTGGGAGTGTGTTCTTGCTCTCCCTCTCCTTTCTTGCAAAAATTCTGGTTGGGGAGGAGCAAATGAGGTGGCTTGGAGGAGAACAAAAGGTGGAAAACTCTTATATATGGTTGCCACTTCATCCCTTACATGTGGGGCAAGGTCCCACATGTCATTTGGTGGGTGAAAAGTGAGTATGAAGTAGGTAAGGTGGGAAAAGTGGAGGTAGGTGTGTGCATAATTTTTCTTCCTCTCACTTAGAAGTGTGGTCCATATGTCATTGAGTGGGTAGAAGTGAAAGAAGTGAGAAAAGGCAAAGTGGTTAGGTGCAGCCCACTTCTCTCTCTCTCTCTCATGCAAACATGACCCACATGTCATCGACCATGGGTAAAGAAGGAATTTTTTAAATAATATTATTTTAATCAAAATTTACAGAAATAATATGCCGAAAAAGAAAATAGCAAAACTACCCCCCTGTGTCCATTTGAATTGGCAACAGGGGGCATCCAGCCTCTGCCTGCGTGGGGCAGCAGTGGAAATGTCGAGTTTGCCCCCCGTCGCCATTTGAAATGGAAATACCCCATGTCGCCAATTGAAATGGACATAGGAGGGCAAACTCAATAAATTAAGGAAAAAACATATTTAGCTGTGATAATTGATGTTGTAATGTATAAAATTACAATTATGAAGGAAAAATATTGTAAAAGGGTGAGAAAATATTATTGAACTTTATATACTTTAAATTATATATATGCGGCACATGTATAAGGAAATTTTTGAATTCTATACACAATATTGACTGTATTTTCAAATCTCTACAACATTTTTGTGTATTTGCGAAAAACCCAACCGTATTCGCTCTGCTGTACTGCGAAAACATGTATACCCAACACCATATTGCGAATACAGTGTATACCCAACGCCATATAGCGAATACTCAGTATACACAACACCATATAGCGAATACTCAGTATCCCCCACACCATATAGCGAATACTCAGTATTCCCCACACCATATAGCGAATACGCAGTGTATTCGCCACCTGGTGGTGCGAATACGCCCAAACTGCAATACAATGTATTTGTTTGCAAAAATATTTGCGTATTCACATAAAAACAATGTTCTACGGTTTTTGAAAACCTGAAATTGCATCTCCGGTATATGGAAAACCAGACATGTTTTATTCGGTCAACGCTAAACCGGAAATCGGTGTATTTGGAACGCCGAAATGACAATAGTGAACAGTACCTTGTCCGGTTCACCCGGAACAGGGCCAGCCAATCTATTTTTTTTGTTTATTTCGGATTTTTGAAACCGAGTTGATAAAAATGCAGATAAGTTTCGATGTACTAGTCATGTTAAATTCGACTTTTTCATAATCGGTTGTTGCTTATTTGTATTTTCGAAAACTGGTGACTATGTATCCATATCACATGATGAAATTTTATATTTTAATGCTGGAGAATTCTGAGCTCCTCACGAAGGTGTTACATTTTACGTATATGTCAAGAAAACCTATGTCAAGAACCAAACATTGCAAATTCAGAGGGCTGTACAACTTGTACATGCATGGATAATTCCAGTCTAATAGGTTGGCTTTCATGGCTCAACAGGAAAGAAAAGGAATCAAGCAAAGAAGGCTACCAATTGATGACTGATTTTACGATCATTGTGAAAAGCACGTACATGCAGGTAGTAACCTTAGGAACAAAACTCAACCTTAGTAGTGCACATGTAACGAAAGTTTAGATGATGAAAGAAGCAACAGATTATATTACAATGACATTACAACAGTGACGATATTTCTAGGAGAAGTGACGATAACACTGGTTGTCATGGTGGAACAAGTGATCATTCCGTCTATGTTCGTAGAGTGGGAACGATGCCATACATTTTCTACATATTACATCACCCGTCAATCTTTTGTGATTTGTTCTCAAACACCGCTCAATCTCTCTTATGAAAGAGCTCCATGGCCGTGGGTAGTGCTCCCAGTTGCTGCCGAATGGGTAGCCTATGCCATACGTCTCTGGGGTATAAGAAGTAACTTGTTTGTGTGCATTCTGTAACCCTATGTTAATACCGCTCGGGTTCCCTGATGGTCTTTGTAACCCGGCAAGGATTTCTTCCGTTGTGCGCATCTCGGCCGGCTGCTTCCCCTTGTCCCTACTCAGAGTGGAGGAACCCTCTTCCACTTCTGGTTCCTTGCGGAGACGTCTTCTTTGTTTCGGCACGCACTCCACTATATGGTGCAGGAGGTGCGTGTTGGGCTTGTCCTTGTATAATCGGAAGCGTGCCCTGCAGTCCATACAGTATGTCTGCTGTGGTCGTTGCAAAATACCTTGGGCGTACTCGGGGTCTATCTTTTCGGGGCGGAAGTAGCACCACGGAGAGGGTTGCTCCCCCCAGTTATCCCATATGGGAAGTTTGAGATGTGGGTGGTACTTCTCCGGATCCACCCAGTTGAAGTAGGCGCACCATTCATCCTCGGCAAAGGGGCACTGGTAGAATCTCCGGTCCGCTAGATCCCCTTGGCAGGTATCAACGACTGCTTGCAGGTCGTGATCACAAAATTCGGGGCTTTCGGGTGCGGGCCCTTGAGGAGGTTTCTCCTTTGACTTTATCCATTTTGCAAGTTTCTTCTTGAAGTCCTGTATGCGACGAAGCGGTTTAGAATTACTACTTTGTGACTGTGTAACATTAGCATGTCGCATGGAACTCACCGATTGGTTGCTCTCTTGCCCACCGGCCCTAAACTCCGGTCGATCTAGAAGGGGGACATATCCCGGCGGCCTCTCCCACCGGGTGAAGTTCTCAGGCGAAGTGGGGTAGGCGTCGTGGCAGTTGTTGAGAAATTCGTAGTCACGTCGTTCTGACCCGTCGATCCATTGGAAGAAGCAACACCGGTCCATGCACTACAAAACAAAAACGACGCATGAAATGGTAGTGGTACCCTTAATCATCGACACCAGGGTTTACCTCATAGCCGTGTACTGCACTTGATAATGAGCGAGCGGCGATAGCTCCGTGCTTAGACTGCGTCATCTTCGCCGGAAGGTTGCAGGCGCAATTAGGTCGGGGCAACTCCGGAAGAACTGGAGCATCAACACAACTCGCATCCGGGTATTCGGGGGGGTTAAGTTTCGCTTGCAGAAGAGGCGACGGTAGAACGACATCGTAGCCTAATTTGTGTAAAGTGTGCAGAAGTTTATTGTCAGTCTGTTGGTAATGGATGTATATCCCTCCACCGGTTTTATAGTGGTGGCGAGTTAGATAGCCTGTCATCCACTTGGCAAAGCTGCATGACCTGTCTCCCCTCTCCGAAAGATGCACAAACTGTCACATCATTAGCAAAGCTGAACGACATGTCACGCCTTTCGCAAAGCTGCATCACATGTCACGCTTCGTGAAAGCTGCACGACATCATGGTCCAATAAGTCTGAGAAAGCTGACAGCAGTGTGTGATAGGTCGTGCAGCTTTTATTGAGGGTGATAGGTCATGCAGCTTACATTGAGGGTGATAGGTCGTGCAGCTGAGGGTGATAGGTCGTGCAGCTTACATTGAGGGTGATAGGTCGTGCAGCTTACATTGAGGGTGACAGGTCGTGCAATTTTGATTGAGGGTGGTAGGTCGTGCAGCTGAGGGTGATAGGTCGTGCAGCTTTGTGTTGTCTCGTATGGCTTGTAACGACAAATCATATTAAAGGCATAAAATACAGCGTTGAAATGGATAAGTTACAACATAACATTACAACGCGGGAAAAACAACGGTGGAATACGAAGCCTTACCAACGTACATGACGGGTGCCTCACTAATACATATTATTTTAACAACTCTAGCGATACAGGATTACAACGATCCAGAATCATCACTATCTATATCAATACCCTCATCTTCTAAGTATTGCCAGCGGTCGCGTTTGCCCTCCTCATCACTCTGGTAGTCACATGGAAGACACAAGTCTGGGTCTGCATCTTCGATGTCCTCTTCTGTGGCAACCTGGTGACGGTTGCGAGCTATGGCTTGAAGGTCCGGATGTTACGGTGTGGGAGTCCGATTGCGTGAACTCGTTCGACTGTATGGCAACCATTTCAAGGCTACTAGCTATAGCTTCAATGTCAGTCACAAAGCTGTTGAATTCGTTGGCACTTGAACTTGTGCCAGGACTAAAGTTGTCTTTTGCAATTTTATTCAGGTCAGCTGCGATACCATCTATTTCTTTTATTGTCCAGGCCAAGCCTTTCTTGAGCCGCTCCGGATCCTTGTCCATCTACACATTGGTAGCAATTATATTTCAACCTAAAAGAGTAGGATTCAAGCATAACTGAAATTTACTTCGAATAAAAATATAAAAAAGAAATAGATGGCCTCAAAGCCCCCAAGAACCAATCAATATCCCTTGTACTTCACTGACCCAACAACACAACAATGTAGCTTCGCATACAAAATAAGTTTCGTAAATAATACCTGTGAAACACGAAGCCGGAATAAAATATTGGAAGAAAGGAAAGCTAAACCACTAGTTCTACTCTTTGCGTTGTGGGTTTTCTCAACTCACTCGCAGCTTTATGAACTCGAAACAATGGCTCACAATTGCCTGATAGAAATACATGCGGCCTTGTAATTTATAGCGAGGGCGCGAGGGAGAAACGAGCCAGCTGGCGGCACATCAGCGCTCGGAGCGAGGGGCCAAGACAGGAAAGCGGCACGTGGGAGCGTTTGCAGTGCGCAGTGGGGGTCCAGGCTGTAGCTTCGCTGCATCTGGCATTGGCCAGCAGCTGGCGGCACATTAGCGTGCGAGGCGAGGGGCCGGGATAGGAAAGCGCCACGTGGCAGCGTTTACAACGCGTGGGGGGGTCTGGCTGGTTCCAAGCTGCAGGTCACAGTGGCCTGGTAGTGCCTAGGGAGCAGTTTGCAGCACATTAGCTTGCGATGCGAGGGGCCGGGACAGGACAACGGCACGTAGCAGCGGTTGCAGCGCGCGGCGGGGGCCTGGCTGAAGCGAAGCTACAGTTGGCAGTGGCCTGGCCGTAGAGTACCGCGAACAAAGATGACAACTTGAAACTTTTCGGCAGGCCATAGAGTATCACGCTTGGGTCTAATTTTTCGGAATAACGAAGCTGATTTGCTCTCCGGTATACGGACTACCATATTCTCAACGTGGAAGACAATATAAAATGCTGGACAGTTCAGTGAGGGTTGGAAAAACTGTTTTAAAAAAAAAGCTAGAAAAGATGACAACATGTACGCCCAGCTTTGTCAGAGTGAAATGACAACACGTGCAAGACTGTCATGTTAGCTTTTTCTGCATTTGTCATGTTAGCTTTTTCTGTATTTTATCATGTCAGTGTTTTCAGCGTGTTGTCATCTCACCATTCTTAGCCTTTTGGCATGTCACCATCCATATCGGTGCGAGGGAACCTGTGCGGGCCCCCCGATAAACTCCCTACGACCACCTGTGCCGGCCCCCCCCTCGGCAGACTTCGTACCGCACAACTCTCTTCGCATATAAATTCTCAAGGCCCAACAACCCTAAGTATTATAGTCGCGCACAAACCCTAACGATGAAGGATTTTCGGCGGCCCGTAAAAAAGCATGTTCGAAGTTATTTTTGGGCCCGATGCCACGCTACTGCGTTGTAATGTACTCAATAGGCATCTACGTTGTTTTTTCTGCGTTGTAATGTTATGTTGTAACTGTTATTTTCCTTGTGCGTGCTACTGCTTTTGGTTGCGTTTCCCTAAGGCTTTATGCCATTGTTGCCGCAGTGCTGGGTCCCCGTTGTTCACTTCCTGTAATCTCTCACGCTCAAACGAGGAAGTCGTCAAACCATGAAAGGCGAATTCAATGAGATAAAACATACGAAAAGATAAACCAGTTGAACAAAGTCATTGTTGCACAGAAGGAACTGATAGTACTAAAAGGTAAAACTAAAACAAAAACTAGCTATGGCCCCTGCGAGGGGCGACGCCCCGTGTGGCCCCAGGCCTCCTCCGACGTTGAACATGCCCGGCTGAATATGTCAGCGGGTCAGGAGGCACTCCGCGAGAACTCCTAGTAGTGCGACGTGGTGGAGTCGGAGTAGTGAAGGGGTCCTGCGTCGGCTGACTGGGTCCGGGCGCGGGGGCGAGCTGCGTCGGCTGACTGGGTCCGGGCGTGGGGGCGACCTGCGTCGGCTGACTGGGTCCGGGCGCGGAGGCGAGCTGCGAAGGACCAAGGATATCCTCCATCGTCGCCTACTAGGGGGACTGAAGCCAGTCGCGCTACGGTCATCGATGGCTGTTGAGAAATGTTTCACGTTAGCACACATACTGTAAAAAATGTAGTAGACAAGGGCAGAGCAGAAAGGTGTACCTGTAGTGGGCTGCTGCCACCTAGAGCCCCCGGGTACATCGGGAGGAGGGGCGAGTGGCGCAGTGCTGGGTGCGGTGTGCGAACCCTGTCGCCCACATACAGCGGACGAACGGCCCGGGACCTGTGCCGCCACATCGTCCCTCAACCTCGTGCCCGACGTAAGGTGGAAGATGCGAGTGAACTTGTCGACAACACCCTGCAGCATCGCTCTCACCTGATCCATGGTCGCGTTGCCCGTGTCGATAGCTGCTACCATCGAGGCCGCGTCGTCGTGCACCTCCCGAGCAATGTCACCCTGTGAAAATGGCTTGTTAGTTCTATGCATGCATGGTATACGACTTGTGGGAGCAAGTACTAACCACGCGTTGAAAAGCAGAGTCCGGCTGTGTAGGGTAGGTGTCCGCTGTGGAGGGAACGTGCCTCGGAGGTGACTCCACCACATGCATAACTCGAACGCGTGTGCACGGGCTGTACCACTGGATGTAGTCGACGTACGTGGCGTGGTCGTAAGGGGCAGTCTCATCGTGCACGTCTGCCAAAGCCTGTGCCCACTGCTCAACATGAGGAACCATGCATGTCGCCCAGCTCGTAGTAGGGCCTAAGCCCTTGCTTGTCAGTCTGCATTAGTCGATTTGCAACGAAAACTTCATTAGTAATATATGCAATTAAATGAGATGTTAAATAATTGTAACAGAGATGGAAAGCAATACTAACGAGTGGACGCTAGCCGGGACGATGGCACCTGCAGGTGGGGGGAACGCCTGACGGAGGCCAAACTGCCGCATGACGCGGTGGGCCGCGTACGTCTCAACGAACACGTCGAAAACCAAGTGACGCCGTGTGAGCCAGTAGGCAGCGTCACTGGTGCACTATAGCAAAAGTCAGTGAGGAGCTCGCGCGTCGACAAGCTCCGGAAGGTAGGGCCGCCAAATGACGCGGTCATTTGTCAGCTAGTCAAACATCGCTATGTACTCCGGGTACGAAGCGTGCGACGTAACTGGGGCGAAAGTGGGCTGCAAAAACAAGGAATACACCAACGTTAGTACAGAATAGTATTGATAAAAATTATTTCACAAACAAGGTAATAAATTATGTGGTACTAACCCGTCGGCGACACCACAAAGACCCCATGGTAGGTTGGTCGATGTAACACCCCAAAATTTTGCTTTTCTTAAATTCATGTGTGATTTGGCACTTTGGTGAATTTTTGGAATTTTCTGGAATTTATTTGGATTTATTTGGAATTTATTTGAATTTATTCCATTTTGAAATAATTAAGGAATTTAATTTTGCAAATAAAATTTTGTTGGAAATATTTTATTTAAGTCCAAAATGTTCCAAAATATTTTCCAGAATTTTTCTGGAATTTTTCTGAGTATTTTGCTATTTTTAATGAATTAAATGAATTTCTGGGAAATATTTTAATTATTAAATCGCTGGAAAATGCGAGTGGGTTTGTACTGTTCATCCGACCGAGCTCGAGTCAGACTCGAGTTCGAGTCCGACCCGAGCCATGTGACTCGACCGAACCAACTCCAAAACCTAATCGATCCCAACCGTTGGATCAAGATCCAACGGTCAGGATTTCCCCGTACCGCTTCGGTCGAATCCGGCCCGGATCCGATCGCGTCCACGCGATCGTGGCCGTTGATCGTGCCACGTGGACGGCCGTGCGTCGTCGTCCCCGCCGAGTCCGAGCCGGACTCCTCCGCCGCCGCTGTAGTGTAGGATTAGTGGCTCGCCCCAGGCGCGCATGCCGAGGGCATTTAAGTACCGGGTGGTACCCCGAGGACCGCCGTGACCCCGCGCACTCTCTGCCCTATCTCACCGAGCCTCAGCCGCCGTAGATCCGCCGGGATCGCTCGCCGGAGTCATAGCACCCCTCATTGCGGTTCGCTTGATTCGCCGCCGTCGCCGTCCCCTGCCGCCATTGACCCAGATCCGAACCCCGGCCAAGCGCGCACGAAGAGACCTTTCACCTCGCGAGCACGCCCCAACGCCGTTCGTGTGGTCGCCGTCCTCGGCGCCGGCAGCCACAACCAGCCGTGAAGCCATCGCCGACCCGAGCTCCACCAACCGTCCGATCAAGATCCAAGGGCTCGAGATCGCGCCACGTCACCCTCGGTGAGTTCCCGTTGAAAATCCTAGATCTAATCTCAACCGTTGGATCTAGATCCAACGGCTTAGGTCGTGCCACGTGGCGGGAATCGCACCAGGCTAGATTGGATGCGGACCGTTAGATCAAGATCCAACGGCCCAGATCAACCCGTGCGCCCAAGCACTTGAGACCCAAATCCAATCCTAGCCGTCGGTTTTCAAACCAACGGTTACAATCGTGCCACGTGTCCAGGGAGCTGAACCGCCGCGCCACGCGGCGGCGTGCGTGTGCCAGCGACACGCGGCCCGCGTGTCGGCCGATCGCACCGTGGCGTCACCCATGACGTCACATCGGATGGACCCACTGTCAAGCACCGTGGCCGAGCCCGCCGACGCCGGCGATGACGTCACCCGAGTGGTCCCACATGTCAGTCTCACGTGAGCCGTGGACCGGGTCCACGGTAGACCGAGCCAAGCGTGGACCGAGTCCATGGACCGACTGACGTCAGCAGACCAATCCAGTGCTGCCACGTGTCCATGTTGACGCAATAATTAATTTCCGAAAAAAGAAAATGATTTATTAATTCGAAATAATGATTTCAGATTTTGTTTCAAACTTCAAACGCTTATAACTTTTGCGTTTCAACTCCGATTTGAGTGATTCAAATTTCTAAATTTGTATAAAATTGAGATCTACCTAAATATGAATTTTATTTAATTTTTGGACTAAAGTTTTTCTCTGTAAAATTATTTAATTGATTATTTGAACTTTAAATAATCATAACTTTTGCATTTTAAGGTCCTGTTTGTTTCCTTCTCCAGCTTATATAATCCAGCTTTTTGGTGTTGGATTATATAAGCTGGATTATATAAGCTACCTTTAAATAAGCCGGTGGGTTGTTTGTTTTCCTGGATTATTACTGTGTTGGATTATTAGTTTGAGATTATATAAACACCCTAATGGCTGCTTATAGATTATTATAATCTCATGCTTTAGATTATATAATCTAGATTATAATCTAGGCTGTTTGTTTCCCCATTAACTTATATAAGCTGGATTATATAATCCATAGGGCAAACAAACAGGGCCTAACTCCAAATTTGACGATTCCAGTTTCTAAAAATTTATAAAATTATGTTCTCTCTATTTATGGATTTTATTTGGATGTTTGGACACTTTTTGCCTATTGTTTATTTGTGTATTTGCTATTTGCATGCTTTACGAGTAGACGTTGAAGTGCCGGAAGGATTCGAAGGAGAAGTATTAACTCAGGATCCAACTCAAGACCAAGAGCAAGTACTTTTTGAAGGCAAGTTGTGCTTTGACCATGTTGATCCTATTTCGAAATCTATTTTGATTTAAACTATTGCATGCTAGTTCAATTAGAAAAATACTTTGTTTAAACATGGGGGTTAGATAAATACCAATTTCTTTGTATGACACCTTGATTACTTAAGTATGTGCCATGACCCTTGTCACCCTAGTTGTGGATTACTAGCTGGACATTATTAAATTGCCAACATGGGTTTAGACCGTTGTAGTATACTGCTTAGACCTGCTACGTGCTCATGACATGATTTTGGACAATCAAATGTTAATATTGACTTAATGATATATTGAACCGTTTTGGAAAAGTATCATGTGATGTTGATGGCACGTGGTGCATGGTAATCAACTGGGGTTTGATAAACGATTTCGGCCAGGGGCATGTGGCAAGAGTAATCAGGTGGGCCAGTTGTGGCATTGGGGATGTTGATTTGGTTCTTCGGGTAGTCTTGCCCTGGTCACCCTAAGGACTTAACCTTGCAAGCCTTTGAACTGGGTCTAACGTGCAACCACATGTCTTTAATGGGACGGACCTAGTTGACTAAGTTGCTAATAACGTACCTATGGGACCTCAGGAGGTCAACTACACCCTTTGTGTAAGTTATGCGGGGAGCGTCTGGAAGTGAGGCCAGGTACCCATCTAACGGTTGATTGGCCTAGACTTCGCCTTAGCTAAGGGAAGGGTTAGTGTGCAATAACCGGGGAGGACCACTTGTATTGTTAGAGGTTTCCGAAAGACTTTGTTACGGGAACTCACCTTTGTGGTGTTTGACTGTATCTTGTGGGTAAAGTGCATAACCTCTGCAGAGTATAGAATCTATTCGAATAGCCGTGTCCGCGGTATTGGACATCGCTCGGGAATTACAGTCAAGGGTTAGATTTTCTCAAAAATAACTTGGTTTGAAAAGTTGGGCCCGGATTAATAATGATGTTGATGGAAATGTGGTTTAGGATGGGAAGATGGTTGTTAAACTTCTTGAAAAGTTACCTATGCTACACTTGTTTCTCTTTGCTTCGAATCTACTTATGTTACTTGTCAAATGCTATTTACTGCAAATATACCTTAAGCTATTCCTTTGTACCAAGCCATGCATATAGTATATTAGCTTGCATTCTGTGCATGACTTGCTGAGTACCAAGTACTCACCCTTGCCTCAGTACAACACCAGTTGAAGAGGAGGCTACACCAGCTTTGGAGGAGGAACTCCAAGAGGATCCGTCTACTTAGGGAAGCGAGCCCAGTCAGTTGCCTGTGGTATACTGGATGGCGCCACGATGTTACCTTCTTTGATTTTCCGCTGCTACTATTTCTCTCTTAATAAGTTTCGCCCTGCGAGGCGTACATTTGTGACTTGACCATAAGGACAAGTACCCAGTTTGACTATTTAAATAAAGTACTCGATTAGTATCGAGTGGTATGATTGTGATATTTGCCGATGTTAAGACTGTGTGCACTAGCGCGTTCCTGGACTAGTGCTGAATACACAGAGGGTCCAGATTTGCAAATTCGGGGTCCCGACAGTCGACCTCATCTCCAACTGCCCCGTAGAACTCGTCGCCATACGGCTGCAGGTCCATATGTGGACATCTGATCTGGAACCTCTCGAACGACCACAACTGAAGCAGTAGCGGACACCCAGCGAGAACGGATGAGTCCGAGGTGCGACGACACGCATCGCAAAGAGCACGGTTGGTGGCCGCCAGTACTGCTGGTCCCCAAGCCAGCTGTGGGATATGATCCATGTCGGCCTCCGCGATCGTCCTGGCGAACTAGATCAAGTGCTTGTCGATGCTGTCTCCGTGGCTCGAGCTGAACATGACCCAGTCGAATAGCCAGATCAGGTACGCCTCGAAGTGGCGGGTGACGACGTAGTCCTCCGCTCCGGCCGCCATCCTCTCGGGCTGCAAAAGGCTATGGTTAGCGGCAGAACTGAAAGCGGCTAACAAAAAAAAACCTACAAAATAAAGCGCAACTTACATAGAACTGAACCAGCCACTTCTGCGTAGGGCCGTGCGTAGAAGTGAAAGTGTTGTACCCCGCTGGTATAACACCTGCGAACCGGTGCAGGAGGTTCGTCTGCCAGTCAGGGTCGACGTCGACCGGCACCACTGCGTCCCCTGAGCAAGGTAGGCCTAGTAGGTAACTCACATCGTCAAGTGTGGGCGCCATCTTGCCGCACGGAAGGTGGAGCGTGTGCGTCTCAGGGCGCCAACGGTGTGACACCACGGAGTGTCGTATCCTTATTTATTGAGCTTGATAAGGTCAAAAACATTATGAGATGTGGAAATAAGGTTAAAACCGTAGGGTATGGAGGTTAATAGCGTTTCCGGGGTTTTGGGCCTTTCCGGGGGAAATTGGGCCTAAAAGAGGGGGTTGTGGGCTTTGGTGGGATGGAGTATGAATCCATTTAGGAGTAGGATTCAGATTAGGGGCTGGTAATAGGGGGCCCTCCTGCCCTTATGCACCCACCCCCCCCATTGTGTGCGCCCCCACCACCTCTCCCTTGCCCTAGCCGCCCCTCCCCCATTGTGGCCGTGCGCCCCCCCTCTTGCCTCCTTTGATCCCCACCTCTCCACCACCTCTCCTCCACCCCCTTGCTGCCCTAGGGTGGCCTCCCCACCCCCTGCACCTCGAAGATCCATCCGAGGAGCGAGGAGCGAGGAGCGATTCGGGAGGAGTTCTTGTGGGTTCTCGTGCGTCGGGCAAAGGTATGGCCATGGAAATCCTTGGGGTTGATCTAGGTACTGTTCTAAGGGTGTTTATCAAGTTTTTAGATCAACTGTTGGTGCTGGAATTGAGTAGATTAGACGAAATCTAGAAGTTGCCACGTTTCTGTTTTGGGACAGCATGAGCAGTCGACCTAGGGTTCAGTTTTTCGCCAATTTAGAGTGCGAATCTGGCCGTACGAACATTGAAGAAGTTGTAGATAATTTCATTATATTTCAGTGGATATAAAGAACGTTAAATTCCGATCAGCCGTTTGAAAGTTATGACTGTTTTACCAAGCATGTTAAAATCTGTGATGTGATTGGAACAGATCACGGTATTTTGTAGATTAAACAACTTTAGAGTCCGAATCAGTCTTTCCCTATAACTAGAAAAAGTTGGGAAATTTCCTAAGCTACACGATGATGTACTCGTTTAATTGATTCGGAGTCCCAGAACTCAAGTTATGCCTTTTGGAAGGCTGCTGTCCCGACAGGACAAAACCTCTGTTTTTAGGTTTTGCGAGTAGTTGGCAATGTCGGGGTAGATGAGGATTTGCGTACTATTTTGTGGACATGATTGTGAATATGTGATGCCTATGTGCAGGTGGTGCGACCCCGGGAGTGCCTTCTACTTCCCGCCAATCCGTTGCCCGTGGTTGAGGCAAGTGTGTTGTAATGGATAGCGATTTGTAGGTTGTTTGTTGAGAATAGATGAAGTTGACTACATGATATATGATCACTTGCCATGCTTTAATGATTGCCAATGATATGATGAGCATGTTTATCCATTCTAATGATGTTCAAGTCATCTACATAGACAAAGATTATACAAAATCCATTCGGGAATCATTGTATAAACACAGATGGACAATCTTCGCTGTTCGTGTAGCCTTTCTTGCCGAGAAAGTCACTCAAGCGATTGTACCACATTCTTCCTGACTGCTTCAGTCCATACAGTGATTTCTCCAATTTCACACTGTATAGGTTTCTGTTTGCTCTGTGTTGGTTCGGGATATGTATACCTTCCGGTACTTTCATGCATATTTTTGAATCCAAGTTTCGATACAAATATTCTGCGACAACATCGATTAGCTTCATTCTCAACTTCAAGTTGACTGCCATTGAGATCAAGTATCTAAAGGTAATTCCTCCCATGACTGGAGAATAGGTTTCTTCATAATCATCCCCAGGACGTTGAGTGAAACCTTGAGCGACAAGCCTTGCCTTGTATCTTCAACTTCGTTGTTTTCATTCCTCCTCTGAACAAAAACCCATTTGTGACCTACGGGGTTTATATGGGGAGGCGTGCGGCACACAGGCCCAAACACCTCTCTTTTGTTCAGAGAGACTAACTCTGCAGTGATTGCCTTCTTTCATTCTTCCCAATCGAGCCTTTTCTTGCACTCTACGAGAGATGTAGGCTTAGGATCAAGATCAATGTCGTGGCAATCTTCTTTGCAAAGCATAGATCGACATTGGCTGTTGCTCTATTCATAGATTCTCCTATTATTACAAAATTTATGGCCATTTTGTCATGGGGTGCTTCAAGCACTTCTACTTGCTCTTCTCTGCTATTTCCCATCGCAGGAGCAAGTTCCTTTAGTTTTTCTTCGTCAATATGTGCGCACACATTATTTCCGGCAGCTTCCTTCAATGGAAGATTCAAGTCTGGAATTGCCTTTTCCACGGGCTTCTTTCCAGTGCCAGGTCTCAACTGGCTCTCCTTCTTTCTTTAGGGTATTTTCGTGATTGGTTGTGGTAAATCCTCTTGCCCAGTTTTCCCTAGACGTCTCTGGGTATTTTGGGTTTGAGAAGCCAAATTTTTTGTCCTTTTTCTTTGAGGCCTCTGAACAGGATGAGGGATACCTTCTGCTTTCTTTGGTATTTCAACCATCTCTGGTGCATTTCTTGCTGGTACAAGCAACTTAACCATGCTCTTCAGATCTCAAAAATGATCAGGCAGTTCATTTGCTAGGTTCTGCAAATCAATTATCTTCTGGACTTCTTGATTTGCTTCATTAGTGCGAGGGTCATGCGTGGGGATCCCAGTGGAATGCCATAAGATTTCCTGGCATTTTTCATCCAATAATTGATTTTCTCCCCCTAATGACGGGAAACGGTCCTCGTCAAAGATGCAATCAGCGAATCAGGTTGTACGCAAGTCTACAGTCATGGGTTCCAAATATCTGATTATGGATGCACTCTCATAACCAACGTATATCCCAGACTTGCGGAGAGGGCCCATCGCAATCCGCTGTGGGGGTGGTATAGGTACATATACCATACAACCAAATTTTCTAAGATGGGAAATCTTTGTGATGACCCCTTGCACTAATTGTATAGGTGAATGGATGTTGTAGGTCGATGGTCTATAATTTGAAGAGTGTTGCTGCGTGCAGGACTGCGTGTCCCCAACAAGTGTTGGGCAAGTTACAACTCTGCAAGAGCGGCGGGCTATGAACTTAATCCTCTTTATTAGTGCTTTAGCTAGTCCATTTTGCATATGGATGTGCGATACTGAGTGCTCAACAGTTATTCCAGTTGCTGTGCAATAATCATCAAATACCTTATAATTAAATCCGTCGGCATTGTCCATTCGAATGGACTTCACGTGATGATTAGGAAAAGCATTCTTAATTCTGATGATCTGCGAGATCAACTTTGTGAATGCATGATTCCTTGTTGACAACAAACATACATGCGACCATTTCGAGGAAGCATCAACGAGCACCATGAAGTACCGAAATGGCCCTGACAAGGGCTGAATCGAGCCGCAAATATCCCCTTGAATGCATTCTAGGAATGCCCAGATTTCATTTTGCACTTTCATAAAAAATGGTCTAATTATTAATTTCTCGGTGGCACATGCATGGCACACAAAATCTTCATGATTCGGGAAATTTTTAAGATTAATGCCATGACCTTGTGAGTTGTTAACTATATTTCTCAATATTCTAAGACCAGGATGACCTAATCTACAATGCCATAAAGAAAATAATTCAAAGATTCTAAAGACAGTCTTCAAAGAAGTATACACTACGGGTGCATTGATTCTTGTGTAGTACAACCTAGATTAATATGAGGGACATTTTTCTAATGCCATTTTGCCATATTCCGTGTACTTCACTACGCTCAATTGCTCTTTGCCAATTTCTTCATTGGTTTCTACGTGAAACCCATTGGCGCGGATATCTTGAAAACTTAAGAGAGTGCGTGTTGATTCAAGGTACAAAAGGGCTTCTTCAATTACTAAAGTTTTACCCATTGGCAATATAATTGTGGCTCTTCTAGAGTCTATTATATATGTATCGCTGCCTGCGATTGTCGTAATTCTTCCAGCGTTCTTCGTGATCGTTTGAAAGTATTTCGACTCTCTTAAGATGGTATTTGTTGTGCCACTATCAATAATGCATATTTCCTCCATTGGGCACTACACGATTTCTAGATGAGAAGAAATATAATTCTAATCAGACAGTGTCAAAGTAATTCAAACATTGCTTACAAATATAGAATACTGGAATAAAGAGTAAATTGCTATCATGAGAAAAGTAAAATGTATACTCTTCTAAAGCTTACAATCAATTATTCAAAATTAACTAACAACTACTGTTCTGTAGTCTGCAAACTTCAGGCGAACCCAATCTTGCTGTGCTTGGAGCAAGATGGTGGACTTGAGTTCCTCGAACCGCTTCTGAAGTGCAGTCCACAACTTAAGTGCACTCATCTCAGCCATGTATTCATTCTTTAGAGTGGCTGAAAGGTGATGCCTAAGAAACGACAAAGTTTGATTGTTTTGCTCAGCATTAGGTTGCGCGTCCTTCGAGGACCCTAAGCCAGTGGCAGCTTGGAGCTTCTTGCTCGCAAGTATGATCTTTACATTTGATGCCCATGTGAGCTAATCCTGACCATGCGGGGCCAGTTCTTCAAACTCACGATTGATGGGATTCACCAACGTTCTTCGTTCTGCTGCTGCTTATTTAGAGTTGAAGCCGTCAAGGCCTCATAAGTGTAAGGTAGACCTTAAGGCCGTTCAATAGTTTATATTCTATAAATGAGTTTTTTTTAATATTTCGCTATGTATGATTGTGATATTTCATCTGTGTTGAGACTGTGTGCACTAGCGTGATCCTGGACTAGTGCTGAATACACAGAGGGTCCGGATTTGCATATTTGGGTCCCGACAGATCACAAACTAGAGTAATCGATCCGGGATGTAAGTGAGTAACTCTCCCCCCACGGACCCACTAGGACACGTGTCAACCAAAGGTGGGGGACTCACTAGGACACGTGTCCACTAAAGGTTGCTTCTGTAACACCTCGGCATCTATTATGCCCTGGATGTCACCAAACATGATAGAAGCAGCATCTAAAAACCATAAATAAAGAAAAATTATAGCAAGGGTGCAAATGCTAAAACCAAAAATTTCGACAGCATCCCCTTTGGTTTTCCATGGTACGGAGCAACAACAAGAATATCTCAAGATATATCATAATGGAAAGCATCTAAAACAGCTATAACAGGTGACATAGCAACAATTTAAGTCTAGCATAATGAATTTAACCAATCCATGATCTAAAACGAAGTAAATAATATGACCAAGCACACAAATAAGGCATACTCCAAGTTCTCAACGCATTAACCTATAATCACAACTACGAATGGCAAAATTGTGTATGTCTAAATGAGTGAAACTTTGTGAAGATGTGCCACTAAGCCCCTTTTCGGCATGCCGATTTCATGGTACCTAAAAAACATCATAAACACAAGCGTGAGTTCATCACTCAGCAAGTATATTGAAATGGAACAAGGAACAGGTTTCAATACCAACATCACTGCATCTCATCATTAGCATCATAAGCATTTCATATTCACATGGCGTGCATCTCATAAACATCATAAGCATCTCATATTCCCATGGTATACATCTCATAAAGATCATCATATATGCAATGCAATGCACATGTCTCCTTGTTGCACATACCGGTATTGCCGAGTGCACACCCGTCGGCGTGCACCCTCTTTCCCCTTCCATCCCGTAGATGGAGGGTGCCTACTCCTCGCTTCCATTCACAACTGTGGATGGAATCACGAGGTATGGCTTATTCAATGGCGCTCTGGATTAGTCATAACTTTCTCACCGACCTTACCGGACTAGTTATGACTTTCTCACCGACCTGGCCAGTTCTCATGCCATGTATGCAAATATGTCATAAACATAAACAACTTGCACATAAACTCAACTAATCATTGCATAGCCTCATAATAAACCATTTTCATTATGTCGCAAGCAAGAGTCAATCATTGCATCATATCATAAAACATGTGTAAACCATCTCATTATCAAACATTACGGCTCCCTACGCCGCAACCACTACAATACACTTGCCTTCAGCCGCGGGCGACGGATTGGCGGGAGGTTGAGGGCACTCCCGGGGTCACACTACCTGCACATAGGTACCACAAACTCAAAACGTGCACACAAAACATTACAAGAACGATCCCCTAACTCGACTCCGCAATCTACCCCTAAAACCCGAAAATAGAGAATCTGTCCCGACGGGACAGCGGGCTTCCAACTAGCATAACTTGAGTTCTAATACTCCAAATCAAGTAAACGAGTACATTTTATCGAAGCTTAGGAAATTTCCTAGCTTTTGTTAAGTATTGTAAAAAACTGATTCGGCCTCTAAAATTGACTAATCTACAGATCAACACGATCTGTCCCATTCACGTCACAGTTTTGAACACGTTCGGTAAAACAGCCATAACGTTCAAACGGCTGATCGGAATTTTGCGTTCTTGCTGTCCACTGAAAGGTATTGAAATTATATACAACTTTATCAACAGGCGGATGACCATATTTCGAATCTAAAATTGCGAAAACCCAAACCCTATGTCGGACGTCCAATCTGCCCGAAACAGAACACAATGACAACTCTAGTTGTCATCAAATCTAACCAATGGCAGCACAACCTTTCGAACTAAAAGCATGAAAACCTCCATTAACACAGCGCCTGATACACCCCAAAGGTTTCCCATCACCATACCTTAACCCGACGAACGACAAGCCAACGAAAACTCCTCCTGATTGCCCGATCTTCCTCCACGCGCCAATCCCACCGGATCCTCTCGTCGTGGAGCTCCCCAATGGCGAGGGCAATGGCGTGGAAGAGCGTGGTAGTAAGGGGTGGGGGTGGAGCTCACCTAGGGCCGGCTAGAGGTGGTGGGGAGGAAGGTGGTGGCTAGGGGATGCAAGGGGAGGCGCATAGGGGAGAGGGGGTGGCGGCTAGGGTTTGTGGGAGGTGGGCGTGGCACATGGGGAGGCAGGGCAGCTGCTTTGCTGCCCAAAAACACCTCCACATGGGCCCGTTCTCTCGCACCCTCGGCCCACAAGGGTCCCCAAGGCCCAAGTTAGGTCCCCCAAGGCCCAAACTCCCCCGAAAGACCCAAATTCTCCCCCGGAAAGGCCCAAACTCACGGAAAAGGCCCAAAAACATAGTACCAAAGTCGTACCTTAATACCGACACCGAAAAAGTCTCATACCGTCATTCTGTAGTGTCACATTCTCCCCCCTTAAACAGGATTCGACCTCAAATCCCAAGAACACCGATTCGACACACCAAGCCCACGAGGGACTCAACCTCAAAGTTAGAACAAAACAACTGAAATGCCCACGCATAGACATCAAACAAAAGCGAACAACAAACCAACTCTCCAAATCCACTATTGACAAAAGTGACTTGGCTTAGCTCAACTATGCGCAACTTGTCACAATTCCTCATTCACTTCAATGTCTACTAAAATTTCTGAGGGACAAAATAATTCCTAGCAATCTGGATTACAAAAAAATTTCTGAACCAGATATCTCATACCACTATCCTCATAATTGATCTGACAAAACTCAAACAAGATTTTCCTTTATCACTGCGACACACTATACCTCTTACTCGATTATTCTTCTCAACAGAGGAGTTTATTAATTTCTAAACTCAACAGAGGTCTAATCTCCTCCTTCTAACACCCTGTCATGAATCAACGAACTCAAGATGACACAATCATCGCTGGACACATCCTGATAACAAGCATTTAACCCCCTTTTTTCATTAGTATTGAACGATCAACTGGGGTTCCAAACCTGAACCCCCAAAGAATCAATTACACAAAATCCCATCTCTTCCAATTATTCAACCTTTTTCACAAAGAATCAAAATTAACCAATGTCATCTACGTACATCGCCCACGTCGACAATAATTTCCTTTCGACTACAAACCACATTACATTTTCATTCTATCCTCTCCCAGGCATAACGCACACCCAGGAACAACTAGCTAAGACAATGATCATGTTAAAACGTTCTTGCTTCAAAGTTTTTCCCTATAACTTTCACTACCACCAAACAGTACTCTCAACAAAAGTTGAACCACGACATCAACAACCCCCATCATACTCCACCCTTATACCACTAATGTACAACACCTATCCCAAGCTAGGGCTGCAAATCATTTCCAAACCACAATTCAAAACTTTCCTCATAGGGTCTCGCCCTCCCAAACTCTCACTCAAATAACCAAGCTCATGAGTATTCCTCTAATATTCTCATCAATTTATAAACATTCCTACTCATATCTCAAAACGAGAATGACAACAAATAGCAACTCTCTTTAGCCGGATGAATCACATTCATACACTTGAACCCAAGGCGCCACAAATCACTTTGGAACAAAGGTTCGACAACATACAAAGATCACTCTATTTCTTGTCCTAATTCAAGCCGCAAAGGAAAAACTCAAATCTCCAATCAATGCGATACAATTTCGCATCGGGGAACACTCCAACAAAAGACAAACTCCACACAAATCTTTGACAGAAGTTCTCAACATCCAAAGACAACTCAACTCGCTTTCACCAAAGCCAAACCTCTCATCTTAACCAACATCAACAATTTGGAAGAGAAAACCGATTCTCAAATCACACACAAAGATCCACATACCAGCATTTATCCATTCTTTCTTTTCATGCTAGAAAGCAATGGGAATCACAATCCATGACATGAATGCAAACTTTTCAAGAGCACTCCGGATTAGTCATATATCCCTATATGACTTTCTCACCGTCCTGGCTCAACGACTCTTTTATGGTTATAAATATATATATAAACGTTGTCATGATTCATTTTCACCAAGGCAGCAAGCATACTCAAGGGAAAAACTCCATTAGAAGGGAAACACCGCACGAAACTTTATTAGGGTAACTCACTTTCACAAAAACAAACATCAAGCCTTTACCAAAGCAAAACATCTCTTGAACAACCACTGAGCACATATGAAACAATCGTAAGTTTCACTTCTTTTTTTTTGAAACACTCGCAAACTCCACACACTTTTTCAATTAAACCAAACTCTGGTCAAGATAGAGTTGCAAGAATTTTCACCTCAAGAACTTTCAACACAACCCGTTAGGTTTATTTGCTTCCTTTAAATATCGTTTCCAAAGATGATTCAGGTTGCACGCGAAAGGACGCGATCCACTCAAATATTCTTGGGTATAAACCCCAAAATCAACACGTAAGCTAAACAGCTTGGCCAAAAAAAATATTGGCACTAATCACATAACTACCATCGGTCATCTGAACATAAACTCTAAACCAAGTCTATCTTATGACAATCAATGTAACACCCCAAAATTTTGCTTTTCTTAAATTCATGTGTGATTTGGCACTTTGGTGAATTTTTGGAATTTTCTGGAATTTATTTGGATTTATTTGGAATTTATTTGAATTTATTCCATTTGGAAATAATTAAAGAATTAAACTTTGCAAATAAAATTTTGTTGGAAATATTTTATTTGAGTCCAAAATGATCCAAAGTATTTTCCAGAATTTTTCTAGAATTTTTCTGAGTCTTTTGATATTTTTAATGAATTAAATGAATTACTGGGAATTATTTTAATTATTAAATCGCTGGAAAATGCGAGTGGGTTTGTACTGTTCATCCGACCGAGCCCGAGTCAGACTCGAGTTCGAGTCCGACCCGAGCCACGTGACTCGACCGAACCCACTCGGCCGAGCCCTAACCGCGTGACCGTTGGATTCAGATCCAACGGCCACGATTGAGCCACGTCACCGAGCCCGAGCCCGACCGAGCCACCTGGCCGCCGAGTCCGACCGGACCCAAACTTCGCGTCCGTTGGATCTCGATCCAACGGTGCGCGTGCCACGTCACCCTAACCGTGTCGCCGCCGGACTCGCCGCGCGACGGAGGACCTCGGATTCGCGGCGTTCACGGACGCCGAGGGCCCTATTTATTGCGCCGCCACCCGTGTCGGGATCACCGCTTCATTGCGCACCCGTAGCCCTAGACAACGTCGCCTGAGCCGCCGTGGTTGCGCCGCCAGAGCTCGCCGGAGTAGGGAGAAGGAGCCGCCGTGGTTTTCGTCAAATTCGCCGCCGTCGCCCGTCCTCGTCGCCGTTGACCCCGATTCGAGACCCCAAGCCAAGGCGCACCAGTGGTACCTCTCACTCGCCGAGCGCCGAAATGCCGTCGGCTAGGTCGTCGTCCCTCGCCGGTGAGCAGCGCCGCGCAAGAAGCCATCGCCGTCGTTCGAGCTCCACGGCCGTCGGATCAAGATCCAAGGGCCCAGATCGCGCCACGTCACCGGTGAGTTTCCACGTTGAAAATCCTAGATCCAATCTCGGTAGTTAGATCTAGATCCAACGGTCGAGATCAACCGCGTTCACCCCAAACGCGTGAGATCCAGATTCAATCGACCGTTGATTTTCAAACCAACGATCGAGATTGCGCCACGCGTCCGGGGAGGCTGACCGTCGCGGTCAGCGTCGTCCGCAGCGTGCGTGTGTGACGCCGACACGAGGCCCGCATGTCGGCGGCCAAACTGCACCATGACGTCACGCTGACGTCATGGCGGGCCCGCATGTCAGCGGTTGTCCCAGCCAAGCGCTGACGTCAGCAATGACGTCACAGTGGGTCCCACCTGTCAGCACCATGGGCTGAGCCCCGCTGACGTCAGCAGTGACGTCACCCGAGGCGGACCCACATGTCAGCGACACGTGGATTCGTGGACCGAGTCCACGGTGGACCCGAGCCGAGCGTGGACCACGTCCATGGACCGGTTGACGTCAGCAGGCCAATCAGAGGCTGACACGTGTCCTTGCTGACGCAATAATTAATTTCCGAAAAAGAAAATGATTTATTAATTCGAAATAATGATTTCAGATTTGATTCAAACTTCAAACGCTTATAACTTTTGCGTTTCAACTCCGATTTGAGTGATTCAAATTTCTAAATTTGTATAAAATTGAGATCTACCTAAATATGAATTTTATTTAATTTTTGGACTAAAGTTTTTCTCTGTAAAATTGTTTAATTAATTATTTAAACTTTAAATAATCATAACTTTTGCGTTTTAACTCCAAATTTGACGATTCCAGTTTCTAAAAATTCATAAAATTATGTTCTCTCTGTTTATGGATTTTATTTGGATGTTTGGACACTTTTTGCCTATTGTTTATTTGTGTATTTGCTATTTGCACGCTTTACGAGTAGACGTTGAAGTGCCGGAAGGATTCGAAGGAGAAGTATTGACTCAGGATCCAACTCAAGACCAAGAACAAGTACTTTTTGAAGGCAAGTTGTGCTTTGACCATGTTGATCCTATTTTGAAAATCTATTTTGATTTAACCTATTGCATGCTAAGTTCCAATAGAAAAATACTTTATTTAAATATGGGGAATTAGATAAATACCAATTTGCTGTATGACACCTTGATTACTTAAATATGTGCCATGACCCTTGTCACCCTAGTTGTGGTTTACTAGTTGGACATTATTAAATTGCCAACATGGGTTTTAGACCGTTGTAGTATACTGCTTAGACCTGCTACGTGCTCATGACATGATTTTGGACAATCAAATGTTAATATTGACTTAATGATATATTGAACCTGTTTTGGAAAGGTATCATGTGATGTTGATGGCACGTGGTGCATGGTAATCAAGCGGGTTTGATAAATAGTTTTCGACCAGGGCATGTGGCAAGAATGATCAGGTGGGCCGGTTGTGCCTTTGGGGATGTTGATTTGGTTCTTCGGTAGTCTTGCCCTGGTCACCCTAAGGACTTCACCTTGCAAGCCTTTGAACTGGGTCTAACGTGCAACCACATGTCATATTAATGGGACGGACCTAGTTGACCAAGTTGCTAATAACGCACTGTGGGACCTCGGAGGTCAACTACACCCTTTGTGTAAGTTATGCGGGGAGCGTCTGGGTGAGGCCAGTACCCATCTAACGGTTGATTGGCCTAAACTTCGCCTTAGCTAAGGGAAGGGTTAGTGTGCAATAACCGGGGAGGACCACTTGTATTGTTAGGAGTTTCCGAAAGACTTTGTTACGGGAACTCGCCTTTGTGGTGTTTGACTGTATCTTGTGGGTAAAGTGCATAACCTCTGCAGAGTGTAGAATCTATTCGAATAGCCGTGTCCGCGGTATTGGACATCGCTCGGGAATTACAGTCAAGGGTTAGATTTTCTCAAAAATAACTTGGATCTGAAAGGTTGGGTTGGATTAATAATGAGGTTGATGGGAATATGGATTAGGATAGGAAATATGTTTGTTAAATTCCTTGAAAAGTTATCTATGCTATACTTGCTTCTACTGCTTTCGAATCTATTTATGCTACTTGTCAAATGCTGTTTACTGCAAATATACCTTAAGCTATTCCTTTGTACCAAGCCATGCATATAGTATATTAGCTTGCATTCTGTGCATGACTTGCTGAGTACCAAGTACTCACCCTTGCCACAATACAACACCAGTTGAAGAGGAGACTGCACAAGCTTTGGAGGAGGAGCTCCAAGAGGATCCGTCTACTTAGGAAGCGAGCCCGATCGGTTGCCTGTGGTATCTTTGGATGGCGCCACGGTTATTTGATTTTCCGCTTTGCTACTATTTCTCTCTTAATAAGTATCGCCTGAGGCGTGCATTTGTGACTTGGCCATAAGGTCAAGTAACCATTGCTTAATTAAATAAAAGTACTTTATTAGTATCGAATGGTATGATTGTGATATTTACCGATGTTAAGACTGTGCACTAAGCGCGTTCTGGACTAGTGTTGAATACACGAGAGGGTCGGATTTGCAAATTCGGGTCCCGACAGAGGTGGTATCGAGCCATACTTATTTGTAGGCTCAACCCTAAGCTAGAATGGTCGTAGTGAGGATAAAACCTATTTTCTAAAGCTAAAAGTTTGTCAAGACAAGAAATGACATCTCGACTTATCCCTTTCTCTCTTTTCTTGTCTCTTGCTGAATTTTTCCTTACCTTGTCACGATTTGAAAATTTCGAGTTCTTACGTGAGCACTCTTGTGACAGATGGAGGAAGAGTTCAACTACGTTGATCTGGGAGTTGGTCACGCCGCGGAACTTTGGCATATGCTTCAGACTCTCGGAGATTTTGAGAAGCCGCAATACCAAGTGGAAGTGATCAGACAAGCAGGATTGATCAAGGCTTGTGACGTGAAGATTGAGGTACCTGCTAGGAAGAAGGGCCCAGGCAATCGCCCGATACATTGCACTGCCAGGAGGTCTACAATGCAGATGGGTATCCAAGAAGTATCACGACGAGCAATGCGGCACATTACCCGTATCTACGCCAGAGAGTTAGAGAGCACGGTGTTCCGTTATCATCCGCGCAGCGATAACCTTCTTGACCCGAAGGCGATTCAGGATGAGGATGCCATGGTTACACAGTTGGCACGATTTGTTGTCGCCCAGGAGGATGTACTCGATGATACAAGCAAAGAGCTACAGAAGGCCCGCAAGGAGATCACGACAGAGAAGAATAGATGGCGGGAAGCTCAAGAGTATGTGTCCCACCTTCTGCAAAGGATTGGAGAGTTAGAGACGGCATTGTACGGACCGGAACCAGAGCCAGTACTCGAGCTACACGAGCCAGATCCGGAGGAGTCAGATCTCGATGAGGACACTGCTTCTTCGACTACCACAGATGACACAGTTGCTGGACATGGCAATCGTTTCGCGCCTATGCCGCAGCATCCGTACCCAGGCCGAGGAGGTTTTCTCGATGAGTAAGCGTAGGTTCTATAGTGAGACTCCTTCGCCGAGTCGCGTCATAGAATAAAGAGTCACCCTTTAGGCGTTAGACTCCAGTGTCAATTCGATTTGGATTTTCATTGTTTGCTGAGTGTGCAGTATGTGTTGCAAGGCCCTTAGGCATTGTAAGCAACCATACCAAGTTACTATTAATATCAAATATAAAAGTTGGACCTTAAAGTTACACCTTTCGCCCCGCATAAGTTCCATATTACTTGTCTATTCTTGTTTCCCCCTCATCTCTAAAACCTAGAACAAATCGACAGATGGTGAACACCATGGAAACTTTGGAAGCAATGGAAGTGGTTCTCGCCAAAAAAACCCCAATGATGGAGCACCAGCACCGCTTGATTGATATGCAGAATTTTGGAGCATTTCTTGCTTTGCTCAGACTCGATTGATGCATGCTATGATGCAACAAATGCAACACGTCACCGCTCGTGCCACAGCTAATCAAGTCAATCGGGGACAACGCCGTAAATACAAGACTGTTAGAGTTTATGAGGACCCATCCACCCACTTTCTCCGGAAATGCCAATCCATTGGAGGCCGATGATTGGTTAAGGTCAATTGAGAGGAAGCTACACATAGCTCAATGCATAGGAAATGAGAAGGTACTCTACGCTTCTCATCAGTTGGAAGAACATTGGCCGAATGGTGGGAGAACTTCGTGCCACGCAGAGAACCCTCAAGATATCACTTGGGAAGAGTTCACGGTGCATTCCGCCAAGATATCATGTGCTGAAGGAATCATGGACCTTAAGAAGGAGGAGTTCAGAGCATCAAGCAAGGTAATCGGCCCGGTGGCCGACTACGAACAAGTTCACACAGCTAGCACGCTACGCACCTGAGGATGTAGCGACAGATAAAGCCAGACAGTCTCGCTTCATGAAGGGACTTAACTCAGGATTGCAAGTAGGATTGATAACCCACACCTTTCCAGATTTCCAAGAATTAGTGAATAAGGCGCTTATTCTTGAGGACAAGCGCAAGGAACTGGATGAGAACAGAAGCGCAGGATGCAACAAAGGGGATCACGCCAGTGGAACGCATGGCGTCGAGAGTTGCACCAAATCAGTTCTTGATTTCAGCCACAAAATGCAACAAGGACACCATCACGGCACCAAGACCCGTCAATCGAACTACTGCACTTCACCCCGCTAGAAACGCCGCTGCTCGGGCGTCAAGAAGGAACAGTGAGACGCTGCTACAATCGCAACGAGCCAGGACACTTTGCCAACAGCTTGTCCGAAGAAGACAGCAGGAGTGACCCGATTCGCTTCAATCTAGGAACCACCCCGCTAGGACGCCAAAGACCAGGAACCACATCCTGCACCGTGGTGAGAGGCCGAGTCAACCATGTCACCGCAGATGCACGCTGCAGAATGCTACGGACGTCGTCTTGGGTAAGTTACTTGTTAACTCAGTACACCTGCTTGATTTTGTTTGACTCTGGAGCTTCGCATTCGTTTGTTTCGCAAGGCTTTGCTGCTAAAAATGATTTGGGGATTGCAAGACTTAAGTGCATACTTTTAGTTCAAACCCCTGGATCCGAACTCCGAACGAAAGTAGGATGTTCCGGGGTGAGAATACTAATAGATGGAATAGAGTTCCTAGCAAACCTTATTATTTTGGAAACCCAGACCTTAGACGTTATTTTGGGAATGGACTGGTTATCCAAGCACAAGGCCGTATTGGATTGTGGACGAAGGACTATCTCAGTTGAGAGCCCGTGTGGAAAGAAAGTGGAATTTCAAGCTACTGCCGTTAGAGAAGGACAGTTGATGGTTAACAGCACCAAGGCAATCAGCATAGAGGATGTCTCAGTAGTGAATGAGTACCCAGATGTTTTTCCCGAAGATCTACCTGGTATGCCGCCAGACAGGGACATAGAGTTTGTGATAGAGCTTGTACCTGGTACAGCACCGATAGCAAAGAGACCCTATCGGATGTCCACCGAGGAGTTGGTAGAGATGAAGAAACAGCTAGAGGAGTTAATGGAGAAAGGATTTATCAGACCGAGTTCGTCGCCGTGGGGAGCACCAGTTTTGTTTGTCAAGAAAAAGGACGGGAGTTTCAGGATGTGCATTGACTACCGTGCACTCAATGAAGTCACCGTGAAGAATAAGTATCCGCTACCCAGGATTGATGATTTGTTTGATCAGCTGAGAGGAGCCGGAGTTTTCTCCAAGATTGATCTGAGATCGGGGTACCATCAGTTGAAGATCCGATCAGAAGATATCCCGAAGACTGCATTCTCGTCAAGATATGGACATTACGAGTTTACAGTTATGTCCTTTGGACTGACGAATGCGCCAGCATATTTCATGAATATGATGAATAAGGTGTTCATGGAATATTTGGACAAGTTTGTCGTCGTGTTCATAGATGATATCCTAATCTACTCCAAGACAGAGGATGAACATGCCGAACACTTAAGGCGAGTTTTGGAAAAGCTGAGGGAACAGCAACTTTTCGCCAAGTTCAGCAAGTGTGATTTTTGGAAGGATAAGGTAGAATTCCTCGGACATGTAATGACCGCAGAAGGAGTCGCCGTAGATCCAAGCAAAGTAGAAGCGGTGTTACATTGGGAGCAGCCGAGGACTGTGACCCAGATCCGGAGTTTCCTTGGAATGGCCGGGTACTACCGCCGTTTCATTGAAGGCTTTTCGACAATTGCGAAACCTCTTACGCAATTGCTGAAAAAGGAAAAGAAGTTTGCATGGACGCCAGAATGTGAGAAAGGATTTCAGGAGCTGAAGAAGCGATTGACATCAGCGCCGGTGTTAGTTCTACCGGATGTTAATCAAAGCTTTGATATTTATTGTGACGCATCGCGCCAAGGACTTGGATGTGTGCTGATGCAGAATGGAAAGGTCGTCGCTTATGCATCAAGGCAGTTGAGGCCGCATGAGGAAAATTATCCGACGCATGACCTAGAGTTAGCTGCCGTAGTGCATGCCTTGAAGATATGGCGTCACTATCTGATCGGGAACAGATGTGAAGTGTATACGGATCATAAGAGCCTTAAGTACATATTCACCCAGTCGGATCTGAATATGAGGCAGAGGAGATGGTTAGAGTTGATCAAGGACTATAATGTTGGAATCCATTACCATCCCGGGAAGGCCAACGTAGTAGCCGATGCTCTGAGTCGGAAAAGCCATACCGTGAGTACGTTGTTAGCCACAAGTCAGGATGAGTTATGTGAGGATTTTCAGAAAATGAAGATTGAGGTGGTACCTAGCGGATTCTTGGCCGCATTAGAAGTAAAGCCTACCCTAGAGGATCAGATCCGGGAAGGACAGAAGGATGATGACAAGATCCGCAGGATTAAGTTCATCAAGGAGGAAGGCAAGGCAGAGGACTTCAAGTTGGATGAGCAAGGCACGTTATGGATGAAGGATCGGATTTGTGTGCCTAACAAGAAGGAGTTAAAGCAAGCGATTACGGAAGAAGCCCATGACTCCAAGTACTCAATTCATCCCGAAGCGCCAAGATGTATCAGGATCTCAAGGAGAGATTGGTGGCCGAGTATGAAACGTGAAGTTGCCGAACATGTTGCATTGTGCGACGTATGCCGAGAGTCAAGGCAATGCATCGAGACCAGCAGGATTGCTACTGTACGAAAATACCTGAGTGGAAGTGGGAGGAAATCGGAATGGATTTCATTACCGGTTTGCCTAAGACTCAAGGAGGTTATGACTCCATATGGGTTATAGTGGATCGCTTGACCAAAGTAGCCCATTTTATTCCCGTAAAAACCACTTACTCAGGGGATAAATTGGCAGAGTTGTACATGATCAGGATTGTCTATTTGCACGGAGTGCCAAAGAGGATTGTATCGGACAGAGGTACCCAATTTACCTCAAGGTTTTGGAATAAGTTGCATGAAGCCATGGGAACCCGTTTGAACTTCAGTACAGCTTATCATCCACAGACGGATGGACAGACCGAAAGAGTCAACCAGATTCTGGAGGATATGTTAAGAGCTTGTGCATTGGCTTATGCTACCTCTTGGGATAAGAGTTTGCCGTATGCCGAGTTCAGTTACAACAATAGTTACCAGGCTAGTTTACAGATGTCACCTTTTGAGGCACTGTATGGTCGACCCTGTCGAACGCCATTGAATTGGAATGAGACCGGCGAGCGCCGTGTCTTCGGGCCTGATATTCTTCAAGAAGCTGAAAAGCAGATTGCCATGATTAGGGAAAGGTTGAAGATAGCCCAATCACGACAGAAGAGTTATGCTGACAACCGTCGCCGAGACTTGAGTTTTGAACCAGAAGACTTTGTATACCTCAGATTTACGCCTCTCAGGGGAGTTAAGACGTTCCATGCCAAAGGGAAACTCGCACCCCGTTATGTTGGACCATTTAAGATTTTGAGCCGCAGGGGCGAAGTTGCTTATCAGCTGGAGTTGCCACAGTCGTTAACAGGAGTACATGACGTATTCCATGTGTCCCAGTTGAAGAAGTGTCTCCGAGTACCTGAGGAACAGACTCCGCTAGAGTCAATTGAGTTGCAAGAGGATTTGACTTATAAGGAACATCCCGTGAGGATTCTAGACACAATGGATCGAGAGACCAGAAATAAGTCAACCCGTTTCTGTAGAGTTCAGTGGAGCAATCATGAAGAAAGCGAAGCGACATGGGAGCGCAAAGAGGATTTGAAGAAAGAGTTCCCAAACCTATTCCTTAGTTAGCCCTGAATCTCGGGGACGAGATTCTATTAAGGGGGGGAGGTTTGTAACACCCCAAAATGTTGCTTTTCTTAAATTCATGTGTGATTTGGCACTTTGGTGAATTTTTGGAATTTTCTGGAATTTATTTGGATTTATTTGGAATTTATTTGAATTTATTCCATTTGGAAATAATTAAAGAATTAAACTTTGCAAATAAAATTTTGTTGGAAATATTTTATTTGAGTCCAAAATGATCCAAAGTATTTTCCAGAATTTTTCTGGAATTTTTCTGAGTCTTTTGATATTTTTAATGAATTAAATGAATTACTGGGAATTATTTTAATTATTAAATCGCTGGAAAATGCGAGTGGGTTTGTACTGTTCATCCGATCGAGCCCGAGTCGGACTCGAGTTCGAGTCCGACTGAGCCACGTGACTCGGCCGAACCCACGGCCGAGCCCTAACCGCGCGTGGCCGTTGGATTCAGATCCAACGGCCACGATTGAGCCACGCCACCGAGCCCGAGCCCGACCGAGCAGCGGTTCGCCGAGTCCGACCCGGACCCAAACTTCGCGTACGTTGGATCTCGATCCAACGGCCGCGGCGTGCCACGTCACCCTAGCAGTGTCGCCGCGGACTCGCCGCCGCTGACGGAGAGGACCTCGGATTCGCGCATTTCACTGACGCCGAGAGGCCCTATTTATTGTGCCGCCACCCGTGTCGATCGCCGCTTCATTGCGCACCGTAGCCCTAGACAACGTCGCTGAGCCGCCGTGGTTGCGCCGCCAGAGCTCGCCGGAGTAGGGAGAAGGAGCCGCCGTGGTTTCGTCAAATTCATGCGCCGTCGCCGTCCTCGTCGCCGTTGACCCCGATTCACGAGACCCCAAGCCAAGGCGCACTGGTGGTACCTCTCACTCCGCCGGAGCGTGCCCGAAACGCCGTCGGCTAGGTCGTCGTCCCCCGCGCCGGTGAGCCAGCGCCGCCGCAAGCCATCGCCGTCGTTCGAGCTCCACCAGCCGTCGGATCAAGATCCAAGGGCCCAAATCGCGCCACGTCACCCCGGTGAGTTTCCACGTTGAAAATCCTAGATCCAATCTCAGCCGTTAGATCTAGATCAAACGGTCCAGATCAACCGCGTTCACCCCAAACGCGTGAGATCCAGATCCAATCTGGACCGTTGATTTTCAAACCAACGATCGAGATTGCGCCACGCTTCCGGGGAGGCTGACCGTCGCGGTCAGCGTCGTCCGCCCACGCCGCAGCGGCGCGTGGCAGACGCCGACACGCTGGGCCCGCATGTCGGCCCGGCCAAACCGCACCATGACGTCACGCTGACGTCATGGCGGGCCCGCATGTCAGCGGTTGTTCCAGCCAAGCGCTGACGTCAGCAATGACGTCACAGCGGGTCCCACCTGTCAGCACCGTGGGCTGAGCCCCGCTGACGTCAGCAATGACGTCACCCAAGGCGGACCCACATGTCAGCGACACGTGGATTGTGGGACCGAGTCCACGGTGGACCCGAGCCGAGCGTGGACCACGTCCATGGACCGGTTGACATCAGCAGGCCAATCCGAGGCTGACACGTGTCCTTGCTGACGCAATAATTAATTTCCGAAAAAGAAAATGATTTATTAATTCGAAATAATGATTTGATTTGATTCAAACTTCAAACGCTTATAACTTTTATGCTTCAACTCCGATTTGAGTGATTCAAATTTCTAAATTTGTATAAAATTGAGATCTACCTAAATATGAATTTTATTTAATTTTTGGACTAAAGTTTTTCTCTGTAAAATTGTTTAATTGATTATTTAAACTTTAAATAATCATAACTTTTGCGTTTTAACTCCAAATTTGACGATTCCAGTTTCTAAAAATTCATAAAATTATGTTCTCTCTGTTTATGGATTTTATTTGGATGTTTGGACACTTTTTGCCTATTGTTTATTTGTGTATTTGCTATTTGCACGCTTTACGAGTAGACGTTGAAGTGCCGGAAGGATTCGAAGGAGAAGTATTGACTCAGGATCCAACTCAAGACCAAGAACAAGTACTTTTTGAAGGCAAGTTGTGCTTTGACCATGTTGATCCTATTTTGAAAATCTATTTTGATTTAACCTATTGCATGCTAAGTTCCAATAGAAAAATACTTTATTTAAATATGGGGAATTAGATAAATACCAATTTGCTGTATGACACCTTGATTACTTAAATATGTGCCATGACCCTTGTCACCCTAGTTGTGGTTTACTAGTTGGACATTATTAAATTGCCAACATGGGTTTTAGACCGTTGTAGTATCTTTGCTTAGACACACTTTCGTGCTCATGACATGATTTTGGACAATCAAATGTTAATATTGACTTAATGATATATTGAACCTGTTTTGGAAAGGTATCATGTGATGTTGATGGCACGTGGTGCATGGTAATCAACTGGGGTTTGATAAATAGTTTTCGACCGGGGCATGTGGCAAGAATGATCAGGTGGGCCAGTTGTGGCACTGGGGATGTTAATTTGGTTCTTCGGGTAGTCTTGCCCTGGTCACCCTAAGGACTTCACCTTGCAAGCCTTTGAACTGGGTCTAACGTGCAACCACATGTCTGTAATGGGATGGACCTAGTTGACTAAGTTGCTAATAACGTACCTGTGGGACCTCAGGAGGTCCACTACACCCTTTGTGTAAGTTATGCGGGAGGCGTCTGGCCGAGGCCAGGTACCCATCTAACGGTTGATTGGCCTAAACTTCGCCTTAGCTAAGGGAAGGGTTAGTGTGCAATAACCGGGGAGAACCACTTGTATTGTTAGGAGTTTCCGAAAGACTTTGTTACGGGAACTCGCCTTTGTGGTGTTTGACTGTATATTGTGGGTAAAGTGCATAACCTCTGCAGAGTGTAGAATCTATTCGAATAGCCGTGTCTGCGGTATTGGACATCGCTCGGGAATTACAGTCAAGGGTTAGATTTTCTCAAAAATAACTTGGATCTGAAAGGTTGGGTTGGATTAATAATGAGGTTGATGGGAATATGGATTAGGATGGGAAATATGTTTATTAAATTCCTTGAAAAGTTATCTATGCTATACTTGCTTCTACTGCTTTCGAATCTATTTATGCTACTTGTCAAATGCTGTTTACTGCAAATATACCTTAAGCTATTCCTTTGTACCAAGCCATGCATATAGTATATTAGCTTGCATTCTGTGCATGACTTGCTGAGTACGAAGTACTCACCCTTGCCACAATACAACACCAGTTGAAGAGGAGACTGCACAAGCTTTGGAGGAGGAGCTCCAAGAGGATCCATCTACTTAGGAAGCGAGCCCAGTCAGTTGCCTGTGGTATACTGGATGGCGCCACGAAGTTATTTGATTTTCCGCTGCTACTATTTCTCTCTTAATAAGTATCGCCCTGCGAGGCGTACATTTGTGACTTGGCCATAAGGTCAAGTAACCAGTTTGCTTAATTAAATAAAAGTACTTTATTAGTATCGAATGGTATGATTGTGATATTTACCGATGTTAAGACTGTGTGCACTAGCGCGTTCCTGGACTAGTGTTGAATACACAGAGGGTCCGGATTTGCAAATTCGGGGTCCCGACAATCAACCAGGAGAACCACGTTCTCACAACTTCGGCACAATGAACTTACCAGTTAACGTGACATAAGACTCATATCAACCTCTTCTTTTGGACTTGTAACACCCCGGCATCTAGTATGCTCGAATGCTACCAAACATAGACTAAGCAACCTCTAAATACCACAATTACAAGTAAATTACAGCAAAGGAGCAAATGCTAATACCGAAAATTTTGGCAGCATCTCCTTTGTTTTTCCATGAATTGAAGCAACAATAATATTAACATGTCAAGATAGCATAATAAAGGATAGCATTAACATGACCAATCAGAAATTCAACCTCCATACAACTAAAGATATAAGTCTATCCGTCACATGTCAAAATTTTAGTTAAAACCTAAGCCATGTTTCTAAGTTATTCCACATCACATTTTAGTTGTATCCTATAGCATGACACTAAAAATACACATTCCAAGGACCTACAGCCCGCTCTGATACCAACTGTAGGTCCTTGGAACAGATCACGATATTTTGTAGATTAAACAACTTTAGAGTCCGAATCAGCTTTTCCATATACTTAGAAAAAGTTAGGAAATTTCCTAAGCTACGTGAGGATGTACTCGTTTAATCGATTCGGAGTCGTAGAACCCGAGTTATGCTCGTTGCAAGTCTGCTGTCCCAACGGGACAGAACCTCTGTTTTTGGGTTGTGCGGGTAGTTTGCGAAGTCGGGGTAGAAGAGTGTTTGCGTATTGCTTTGTGGGCATGATTTTGAGTGTGTGGTGCCTATGTGCAGGTGTTGTGACCCCGGTGGTGCCCTCTACGTCTCGCCAATCCGTCGCCCGTGGTTGAGGCAAGTGTATTGGAATGGGTAGCGGGTTGTAGCTAGTTTGCTAGTTTTGTTGAGTTGAAATTGAATATATGATATGTTCACATGCCATGCTTTAATGTTTGCCATTCATATGATGAATATGCTTATTATGTTATGATGCCATGTGTTAATGTACAAAGTTATTTATGTTGTTGGCATATTTGCATACATGGCATGATACATGGCCCGGGCGGTGAGAAAGTCATAACTAGTCCGGGGAAGGTCGGTGAGAAAGTTATGACTATTCCGGATAGCCAATGAGTAAGTCCTACATCGTGATTCCATCCACCGCGGTGTTTGGAAGCGAGGAGTAGGCACCCTCCATCTTTGGGATGGAAGGGGGGAGAGGGTGCACGCCGACGGGTGTGTACTCAACCATACCGGTATGAGTTTACAAGGAGACATGAGCATAGCATCGCATTGCATACATAATGATGATGATAATGATATGTGATCATGAATGAGATGATTTACATGATGTGTTTTGTTATAGCCATGTAATTGTTCTTTTGTACCATTGCAATATGCTTGCTGAGTGTTGAACTCACGCTTGTGTTTTCTTGTTTTAGGTACCATGAAACCGGCATGCGGGAAAGGGAGCTAGTCACACGTCATCACTTAGCATCACACATATAAACAATGACATGTTCTCTCCTTTAGTTGTGATGGTTAATTCACTGAACTAAATTGTGGTTTTGTCTTCCTTGGTTGAAGACGATGAAGAAGAGTTTTGAGTGGCGCGTCTGTTGGTCATAATTTTTGCTTTGACATAGGATAGCAACATTAAAACTTGCAAAAGTGGTATAACTAATCTAAAATTTGACACACATGGATGCACAGTAGGAAAAGGGTATGGGTATCATTTCTTTACGCTTAAATATTGTATTTAAGCTTTGATGTTGAATGCTTCATTTGATAATGTATGTTGCTATGTCTATGAGATAAATGATTGAATTGTTCTTGTTGTTGTGATAGAGTGGGGTTGTGGTGCCGAAGGGTTTCGGTTACCTCTTTTTGTTCATAGTAAGGGTGTGGTTTGACGGTATGGCCGGTTAAAGCCATCACCGAAGTACTATTAACGCCTATGGGAGAAGAGTGCTTACCTTTTCTGTCGTAGATCGGATAGTTGACTGGAGACAAATGGAAGAGTTGGTGGTGGATTCCTTCGTATGTTCCGTACGCGGTCGGTTTTGGTTGGTTTTCTTGGCTTGAGTTGACTGAAATCAAAAGAAAAGTGTTTGGTATTGGATTTTCGCGAATTGTTCCGTAGGCGGTTTGTGGTTGTTGTCCTCCCTATCTAAGAAAAGAGTTGAAATTCTCCTAGTGCCGACCTTAGGTTGGGTGGAGCTAAGTTTTGAATCTTTATCGGAAAAGATTTGGTTGAACATTTGGTTTTCCCTAGTGCATCCTTCTTCCTTCTTGGAAGTATAGATCTTGAGATTTCTTGAAGAGTTTTGTGGGCAAATTTGGGAATTTGAGAGTTGAGCTCTCCTGCATTTCTGTTGGAGTTTTGTTTTTCTTCCTTGCCTGGAAAAGGAGAAATTGTATATCGGTGTTCGTTCTGGTTCTTGAGTTGTGGTTATCTTTAAAAAGTGGAGTTGCATCCTGTTTGTCAAAAGTGAAAATGGTTGTTTAGCATGTCATGTAGTATGTAACAATGTGGTTTATGGAAATGATTTGTTCTTAAGTTAATTGGTGAGTTGAATTAGTTAAATGTAATATTTATGTTTAGCATAAGATTAAATGAACTTCTAGTGTTATAGATTACTCTATAGCGAGAATGATTAAAGGTATTAATGTACATGCTTAGAATTGGTTCCTTGCTTTAAAAGTGCTTATGAGTTATGACCCCCGATTATGTTTAAAGTTTTAAACCCTGATGCATAGTTAAAACATTAAGATGATGTAGACTGCTGTTATTGTTAAAGAAACTTTGCTGGTTGTCTAAAGATGTTGTAATCTAACGGGTTAATAGAGAAATTTAATCGTGTTGGCTAGTGGCTTTAACTTGGAAGTTGATTAGAGTTGCTATTTTTTTTGTTGTTGCAAACTACTAGTATATTTGGATGTATGCAGTTGTGTCTCTACAATGCTAGTATTGATATCAATTGAGAAGACATAAGACTTATTGTTAATGATGTTGTTAAGGGCAGTGTTAATGCTAGTATTCAATCTATTTTAAATAGTTGGAGTATGCTGTGTGGTGGTAATTTTGTTATAACCTATGTATAGGGTGGCTAAACGTAATGTTGTTGGTTGATGATTATGCCGTTTGTTGATATTGATGGCTTAGTAGTGGTGGTAATTGCTTAGATTAATGGTTGAAAATCCTTGTTAAAAATGGAGGTTACTGTAACATGTTGTGATGGAGTGGACCATGGATAATTAATATGATGTAGAATTTTATCCTTAATGAATGTATGTCTTAGAATCATAGTTACGAGCTTTGCCTTGTGGAGATAATATTTACTTGTTGAAGTCATTTATTGATTGAACAGGTTCCAATTGTCAAAATGTTGACTTATGGATGGTATAAAATTGATAGGTTGATCATGCTAAAGTATTTGTTGAAGTATTATGTTTTAGAATGAGAATAGGATGTTGTATGATGTGTTTGTCTTTGGGGAACAGGATGAAGTAGTATTGGTTGGATGTTTTTTTTATAAGCATCGTAAACTTTATTTATAAGTGTTGGGAATGGTAACTAGAGAAAGAAATTGTTATGTAAATTTTGTTAAATGTCGGGGTGTTACAGGTCTACCAACAATTATGATTCCTCATTCATACAACTATCTATCCCAAGCTTAAAACGCATCTCTTCATCTCTTATCTTTGCATAATCAACAAATGCCTTTTGCACAATCCCTTAGTTACTCCCTTAATATCCCTAGTTCAATCAACTAATGAATAATTTTAACCACTCAATACGATCCCCACTAGACATTTTTCATAACTACGGATCCCAGACAGACATTTGTCGAGGACAATTTCAACCCTTCCTACAATCATTCCATATCCCTATTCTTTGATTACATAGCAGTTAAGTCATTTTGCCGATTCACAGTTTACTCGACCCCCAAACATCAAAACCCAACAATCCTCAAGTCTTTACACCATTCTACTCTGGTGTTTTACACCATAACCTTGCTATACTAATTTGACAATCAGAAAATTCTAGACCTTCTCAACCGGAATCAAAACTTACTAATCTCGAACTTCCAATAGTCTCCCATAACTCACAACACTTTGCATAAAACACTAATCGACTTTCACTTTGGATCACTTATCATCGCGATTAATCGTTCTTTATCAACACAATCAATTAGGTTGTCTTTAAACAACCAACAACTTCACTTTAACTGGATCAGTAATTTACTTCATCTCAATGTCCCAACTACCCAACATCGACCTAACGTCTTGAACACCCTCGTGGGTCACGCACCCAACCTCCAAGTAAGCCACAACCCTAAGCTTAAATAGCCACAAGAAAAACATCCTTCTTTCCAGAAAACCCAACCAAAATGCACGAGAGGTCAACTCATAAATTTCCAAATGTCGACACGCAACTACTCCACAAATCTTGAGAGCAACAACTTCCATGAAGGAAGATGGATGCGAGGGGGAAAACCAAGCGATCAACCAAATCCTTTCCAACTAAAGCCATAACACCAAACTCTCAAACTTCCACAAAACAAAAAGGGTTTTTCAAAGATGATCTCCCAAACCAATAAAACGATGAAATCAAACACCACTTACTATTACAAAGTCACAGAACCTCAGCCCTGACAACAAGGTCTGGTATAACACTGCCATAACTCATTTAACCACAGAGAAAGACAAACACAGGAATAAATTGAAAGCTTTCCCCATGAAGCAACCAGTAAACTAGGCATCAAAGCTGGAAAGGTGACCAAAAGAGGCGCAACACCAAACCGACCGTTAGAACGGTAAAAGAAATCTAAAAGGGTCCACCATCAACTCTTCCATTTGACTCCAACTAACTACCCGATCTACGATAGAAAGGATAAGCACTCTCCCCACAGGGGTTAATAGTTCTTCGGTGATGGCTTTAACCGGCCACACCGTCAAACCTCAACCTTTGTCACGGCCCCGAATCTAGGATCTGACTCCCGCGGCCAACTTTGGCGTCAACCAAGGTTTTTCCGCATTCGAGGTCGATTTTTAACTTCCGAACCTGTGCCAAGCCTTTGTCATATCAATGAGTTCGAACGTGACCAAATTCTGGAGCTGAGAATTTTTGTTTGCAAATAAGGTTTTCATCAAAGTTTGGAGCCTTGTAGTTTGAACCCAGTCTGACATCAAGCACTAGTTGAATTTGTGGCGTGAGAACTGAATCTGGAAATTCAATTGGGGACTTAGTCATTTTGTGTTAGCTTTCCATGTGAGTTGGCATGGTGGGCAAATAGGTAATTTCCCATCCTGTATTTTTTCCCCTTTATTTTTCTCTCTCTCCCTCCCTCACCTGTTTCCTCCCCACCCACCCGACGCTGGCGCCTCCTCCCACCCCTGCGCCCGGGCGACGCCCTCCCCGCCTCCTGCGCCGGCCGGCTCTGCGCCCGACGCCGCCGTTCTTCTCCCCCCCCGGCTTCCTCCCCACGCCTCTCCTGTTCTCCACCCGCCCGACTCCACCTGCGCCCAGCCGGCCGCGCCCTGCCGCGCGCCGCCGCCCCCGGGTGGCCGCGCCGCCCTCCAGCGCCCAACGCCGCCGTCCCTGCCCTTGCGCCCCAGCTCCATCTCCACTGGTCGACCCTGCACCTCCCGGCGTCCCTGCGCCGCCTTCAGGCTCCCCGGCCGACCGCCCCTCCCAGCTCGACGCCGCCCCCTCCGCTCGGCTCGGCTGCCACCTCCCCCAGCTGCCGGCGACCCCCCTGTACGGCTACTCCTCCTCCCCCTTGCTCTCTCTCTACGTTCTGTGATGGAAGGTTGAGGTAGATCGTGGTGTTTAGTTGTTGGTGCACGCCATGTGTTTGATAGAATGCCTAGTAGGTGTATGGTAGATGGGTGATTGCATGGTGATGTCGATGATTTGGGATTGGTACCCCCTTTCCTGTTCTTCCCTCGCTCCCCCTCCTGCTGCTCTGTGATGCTTTAGTGTTGCTTGAGATTGCTCTACGGAATTTTGATGTGAAGATTCATGGTGCGTGTGGTTATAAATGCTTAGTCATGGCGTGATGATCATGGTTAATGTTTTGGGTTGCATGGTACATGATAATGATTTGATGCCATGCTAGGGAATTTTATTGCCTCCTTTGGTTTGTGATGCAAAGACTCTATCAAAATGTCTTGCAAGTTGGGTGGTGTTGTGTGTTTCCAATTTTAATACTTTGAGAACCTGTGTGGCTAACTGAATACATAATGCAATCCTTGCATAATTCCCCCAAATACTGAGACTAAGAATTCCATTCTTAGTATTAAATCTTTACTGCTCCTTCTCGTCCTATATTACTTGCCCCTAATGTGAGTAGGTATTGTTCGTATGTTTAGTTGTAAATTGGAATCGCCCAAGTTGGTTGAGGCTAAACCACGATGTGAGATGCTAGGATCTTTATCTAGGTCATATGGTGTATAATGGTAACTAATGCTAATCCAAGTTAGAGTTTTGTGGGTGCTCGATTATGTATGATTGACTATGCGCGAAAAATTAATTTCGGCGAGATGTTTAAATGCCGAAAGGGGTGGTGTTCTAACTATTGTGTGGCCTCAATTAGTTCGTGGCCTAGGATGGCTCACAGATTAAATTGAGGCTCATGATGGGATTTGTGATTTATTTACATAAGTAGATGATGATTTCGGTGCCATAGATTGCTTATTAGCGTTGACTAAGTACTGATGAATTACGGTCTGTAAGAATTTCTGGAAGGTTGTACAGCGTTTTGTTCAGGGATGGTTTGGTTATTAGATAGTGAATTGAATCAATAACCATATAAGGGATTGTGCGTACACGTGAGCGTGACAATTGTGCTAACTGACAGTTGTGTTAGTCGTATATTTCAAGCCAGTAAGTTCAATCAATGTGTCAGATTAAGATAGCTATATATATCAATTGTATTCGGAGAGATGGCAAATACATTAGTACCTGTGGGAATTATTGTAGTGCTTCTACACAGCATATTAGTTCCTTGCCTAAGAGATCTCATGAACTGCAACATTTGTTAGCTGGTGATATCTCAAGGTAGATGGGCGCTTAAGAAGGTACCTTGCTGTTGATGGTGAGTGTTAGTATGGAGTGCATGTTTGGTTGCTGTTGTAGTTCATAGACTTTAGTTTAGAAGTATAGTCTAAGTCTTTGTTGAAAGGTGTGAAATGCTACTAGTAGAATTTTGGGTAGAGCTAACTAATAATAGATAGTTCTATGCGGTGATTCAATGGATGAGTGTTGTGGTTAGTCGTCTTCCATTTGTAATTAAAGATTAGAGGTTAAAATAGTGTTGGGTATTTCAAAAATTTATTGTTTACCTGTTGGTGGGCTCTCGCATTGTGTTTCCTTTTGGTTGTCGAATGCTTGCGTGTTGTTTTTCAATTCTCATTACATGTCATCGGCATAGCATTCATCTCATTTCATACATATGTATCGTGTAGCGAACGATCCCGCGGAGGGTGACGTGGTCGCGATCGAGGGTGATCACGGTGAGCAGGTTGTCACTGAGACTCCGGCAGAAGCATCAGGCAAGCACCTATGCATCTTGAACCCGTATTAATTGTAATTTTGTGAATAACCTGCTTAATTGGTGACATAAGTCTGCATTAGGAATTGAATGGGGTTAGGGTTAGATCCTATTTGCTGCACATTCATCCCTTGGATTTGTGAATATTTCCGTTGGAGCTAACATGGGTAATATAATGAGTCCACGCTTAGCATGCTTAGATGTCGGGTTTGGGCCAAGTGACGGAGGGTTCTGTCACTTGTGGTTGTGTCATTTCACACGTACTACATTATGTTGGACTTGGAATTGGGAAAGGGTTGGAAAGAAAAAGATGAATTGGAGACCGGGCGGGAAGGTTGGGACATTGGGTAAGGAGACCCGATGTGGTAGTTCCCGTCTGAGTCGATTAAGGACCGATTCGATGGTTGCCCTTTGATTGAGCACACCCCGGTTGGTCGCATGCCCGATTATGGTACGGTAAGCCGCTCTTTCTCTCATACGGAATCGATGGACCGTAACTTCCTGTGGTTGGACGTGGTTGAGGGCGAGGCTTAGGCCGACTCTCGAGCACCAAGCCGAGCTTGGGGCTGCTCGAGGGGGTGCTAGGTTTTCGGGCCACAGGAGGACGCTTCAGCGATTGGGTATGATTGGGAGGGGGTTGACACTAGGCCCTTGTGGTAAGTGTCGTGCGATCAATGCTTCCCTGCAGGGTTAATTAAGCGATTCGAATTGCCGCGCTCTCGGATATGAGCAAGCTCTTTCATCGCACAGTCACGTAGTAAATAACTTGAACTTGTGGTTCGCCGTTGGGCTTGAGCTTTAAATTGGTTATGTATTGCTCTACTTTAATTGTTGTTACTTTCAATTTCACACTAGAAGTAAGTGCGGTCTATAACTGCTTTAACTTGTAATTGTTTCGGTTGTCGCACTTATATTACAAATGTTAATGCTTTTCCGCACTTTTACCTTAAGCTTGCTCCTTGCTACAACTAAATGCATAATCCTTTGGAGTCGGTCATATATGGACCCCGGGTAAGTCTTGCGAGTACCTTCCGTACTCATGCTTCTGCTTTGTGGTTTTCAGGTGAGGACCAGGATGGCGGGTGTGAGTTCTGCCCATACTGCCTCTCGGTGACCGGGCGGGGCACCGAGTAGAGGCTTAGCGCGATATCGCACACGCCCGGAAGTGTTCAGTGGCAGGACACTTCCGGAGTAGTCGTATTTTGCTTGTGTTGCGATTTGGTTCACTTTTGTTGTGTAGTTAGTCTTCTACTTTATGTCTAATCGTTGTTCAAGTTTATGTCGTCGTCCTGTGGGTGGTTGTCTCGGCTTGTGATTGTATGGCTGTTGTGGTTGTTGCTTTACTTTTGAATATTTATTTTCTGAACTGTGTTTTCTTGTCTGCTGAGTGGATGTCCGTAGGATCTAGAAAGGTCATGCCGAAATTTTCCGTTTTCGGCGTCTTGGTCCCTTTTTTTTCTGGGTTCTGGTCTAGTTTAGAGTCTTGGTGTTGTTTTGATCTTGGTTTGGTGGTTGTCGGGTTTGTCTTTGTGCCGTTTGTTTTCCGCTTGCGTGTTGGTTCGAAAGTTTCGAGTTTGTTGCCCCCTTTGTGCAAATTGAATTGATAACGACTGTGTAAACCGGTATGTGGGGATCCTGGGCGAGTTCGGGTCGCATACCGGGGGAATACCGGGGTTGTTGTCAAGTCGTTTGGATGTTCGTAGGGTTGTCTCTGTTGGGCTTGGGTATTAGCACCAGGATCACCTCCGGTGATTGGTTGCTAGGATCCAAATCCGATGGGAACAACTGTTCATCCAACAACTCGAGGACGATCTGGGCGGCTCCTCACAACCTTACTATGAACAAAAAGATAACTGAAACCTTTCGGCACCACAACCCCACTTTATCACGAGAATAAGTACAATTCAATCAATTATTTCATAAACATAGTAGCATAAGTTATCAAATGTAGCATTCAACAACAAGGCTTAAACACAACATTTAAGCGTAAGCAACGATACCCATACCCTTTCCTACTGTGCATCCATGTGTGTCAAATTTTCATTAGTTATCCTACTTACACAAGTTTTAATGTTGCTATCCTATGACAAAGTTTTAAGTACAACCTAAGCCATGTTTCTAGGTTATCCCACATAAAAATTTTAGTTAACCTTATGGTATTTCACTAAGTTCATACACCACGGACCTGAAGCCCGCTCTGATACCAATTGTAACACCCCGGCATCTAGTATACCCTGGATGTCACCAAACATGATAGAAGCAGCATCTAAAAACCATAAATAAAGATAAATTACAGCAAGGGCGCAAATGCTAAAAATCGAAAATTTTGGCAGCATCCCCTTTGTTTTTCCATGGTACGGAGCAACAACAAGAATATCTCAAGATATATCATAATGGAAAGCATCTAAAACAGCAATAACAGGTGACATAGCAACAATTTAAGTCTAGCATAATGAATTTAACCACTCCATGATCTAAAACGAAGTAAATAATATGACCAAGCACACAAATAAGGCATACTCCAAGTTCTCAACGCATTAACTAATAATCACAACTACAAATGGCAGAATTGTGTATGTCTAAATGACTAAACCTTTGTGAAGATGTGCCACTAAGCCCCTTTCCAGCATGCCGATTTCATGGTACCTAAAAAAAACATTATAAACACAAGTGTGAGTTCATCACTCAGCAAGTATATTGAAATGGAACAAGGAACAGGTTTCAATACCAACATCATTGCATCTCATCATTAGCATCACAAGCATTTCATATTCACAAGGCGTACATCTCATAAACATCATAAGCATCTCATATTCCCATGGTGTACATCTCATAAACATCATCATATATGCAATGCAATGCACATGTCTCCTTGAAGCACATACCGGTATTGCCGAGTGCACAACCGTCGGCGTGCACCCTCTTTCCCCTTCCATCCCGTAGATGGAGGGTGCCTACTCCTCGCTTCCATTCAAAACTGTGGATGGAATCACGAGGTAGGTCTTATTAAATGGCGCTCCGGATTAGTCATAACTTTCTCACCGACCTTACCAGACTAGTTATGACTTTCTCACCGACCTGACCAGTTCTCATGCCATGTATGCAAAAATGTCATAAACATAAACAACTTGCACATAAACTCAACTAATCATTGCATAGCCTCATAATAAACCATTTTTATTATGTCGCAAGCAAGAGTCAATCATGGCATCATATCATAAAACATGTGTAAACCATCTCATTATCAAACATTACGGCTCCCTAAACCGCAACCACTACAATACACTTGCCTTCAACCGCGGGCGACGGATTGGTGAGAGGTTGAGGGCACTCCCGGGGTCACACCACCTGCACATAGGTACCACACACTCAAAACGTGCACACAAAACATTACAAGAACGATCCCCTAACTCGACTCCGCAATCTACCCGTAAAACCCGAAAATAGAGAATCTATCCCGACGGGACAGCGGGCTTTCAACTAGCATAACTTGAGTTCTCAAACTGCAAATTAAGTAAACGAGTACATTTTCTCATAGCTTAGGAAATTTCCTAGCTTTTTCTAATTATTGGGAAAAACTGATTCGTCATCTAAAATTGACTAATCTATAGATCAACATGATCTGTCCCATTCACATCACAGTTTTGAACATATTCGGTAAAACAGCCATAACTTTCAAACGGCTGGTCGGAATTTCACGTTCTTGGTGTCCAATGAAAGGTATTGAAATTACCTACAACTTTCTCAACTAGTGGACGACCAAATTCCGATTCTAAAATTGCGAAAACCCAAATCCTATGTCGGACGCCCAATCTGCCTGAAACAGAACACAATGACAACTCTAGTTCTCATCAAATATAAGCAATGGCGGCAGCTTTTATTATCTGTAATTCTGACCAGAGAAAAAGATGCATATCATTGTTAGACAACCTCGCTATCGAATAGTCCGGGGTTGCCGAACAGATCTAAAGTGGAGAACAAAGAGAGGGAGAGCGAGACACCAATATGAGGAGGAACGGATCTGCTATTCTTTATTGCTTGTTTTTGTATACAGTGGGTGACCCCGTGCCCCCTATTTATAACCTACAGCTAGGGTTTCGGTAAGAGTCCACATGGGCCACAATGGGCTGAGTTTGCTAACACTCCCCCTTGAACTCTTTACCGCGAGATGCATATGCCTCATCAAAACTCTTGAAAAACCCAGTGGGAAAAATACTTGGAGAAAGAGTACATAGCATACGCTTGCTGTGTTGCACAGATTGCCTCATCAAAACCTTATGTAAGAAAACTTCAATGAGAAACTTACTAAGGAAAAAGAGTACAATCCACCCAAACTTCAATGTTAATCTTCTAGATTCACGTTGGGTACTCAAACTTCATGTTCGAGATTTATATAGGAGTATGTGAAAATTCTCCCCCTGAAATCTGCACTTCTCTAAGTCTCATCATCCCGATTCCTCTAACGCACCTTTCAAAAGAAGATGCTGGGAGTGACTTAGTGAATAAATCTACGAGATTTTCACATGACTTAGTATGTAGTATCTTGACTTCGTTCATCTTATGCATTTCATGAGCTTAAAAGAACCTGGGGTTGATATACTTCGTGAGGTTACTTTTCACATATCCCATTTGCACTTGAGCAACACAAGCTGCATTATGTTCATAGATGATAGTTGTAACATCCCAAATTTGTGCTTTTATTTAGTTTATTGAGTTCATTGAATTTGTTGGAATTTTCTAGAATTTATTTGGATTTAATTTGAATTAATTCCCTTTTGAGTTATTTAAAAATTTAAAAGTTTCAAATAAAATTTTGTTGGAAATATTTTATTTGAGTCCAAAATGTCTCAAAGTATTTTCCAGAATTTTCCTGGAATTTTTCTGAGCATTTTGCTATTTTTATTGATTTATTTGAGTTTCTAGAATTATTTTAAATATTAAATCGCTGAAAACCCTAACGGGTTTGTACTATTGGATCGACCGAGTCAGGCTCGAGTTCGACCGAGCCGGACCCGAGTCTAACTCGAACCGCGCCCGAGCCGAACCCTAATTGCGCGAACCATTGGATCACGATCCAACGGCTGATCGCGCCGCGTGGCGCGCGCGCGCGAGCCGCTGGATCGTGTCCACGTGGACGGCTATGATGCGGCCACGTCGTCGTCTCCGATCTCGACTCGGACTTCACCGTAATCCGTCGTTTCCGCGGTGGGCTCGCCTTACGAGTGCCCTATTTAAGGCGCCGCCAACCTCGCCCGATGCCCCTCTCCGTGACGCGTCCGAAACCCTAGCCCATCGAGACTAAGCCGTCACCGTTCTTCGTTGATTGCTCGCTGAAGCTAGAGAAGAGCCACCACTGGTTTTGGTCGTTTCCACCGCTGTCACGTCGTTTCGATCAGCGTCGAGCCCAAATTCGGACTCACGGTGAAGTGGCGCATCGGGAGGGACCATTCACCTCACCGGAACAGCCCCAAAATGCCGTCGCGTAGGTCGTTGTCCCTGTCTCCGGTAGCCACGCTCCACCGCACCATCGCTGGGATCTTCGAGCTTCGACAGCCGTACGATCTCCATCCAACGCTCCAGGTTCGTCCACGTCACCACCCTGTGCACAAATCCCAGATTAGATCTCAACCGTTAGATCTAGATCATACGGTTAGGGTTAGATCCCATGTTACTGTGTAGATCTATTATCAACCGTTAGATCTAGATCCAACGCACCAGATTGAGCCACGTAGATCCCTATTGCACCGTGCTAGATTAGATATCAACCGTTAGATCTAGATCGTACAGTTAGATTAGGTTCACGCGGTAGCGCTAGATGTAATCGTGGCTGTTCGATCGGAAACATACGGTGTAGATCGAGCCACGTGGCAAGCGCCGGGTCATGCCACGTCGTCCCCACGATGCGGTAAAACTCGATCTATTCTCAATCGTCCGATCCAGATCGAACGGTCCAGATCAAACCGCGAAGATCCACGGTGGTGAGATTGGATCTAATCGTGACCGTCGGATTACAAACCGACGGCTCAGATCTTGCCACGTAGCCGAGAGCCGAAGCGGCGATGATCAACCCGGTCGTCGCTAACGTCACGCGTGATGTCAGCAACGGGCCCGCATGTCAGCCGCTAGCCGTGTGCACGATGACGTCATCCGTGACATCATGCTGATGTCATGATGGGGCCCGCGTGTCAGTACCCCTCGGTCGAGCCATGCTGACATCAGCGATGACATCACCCGAACGGGACCCACCTGCCAGCGACACGCGGCCCGAAACGTGAGCGTGGACTGGGTCTATAGACCGGATGACGCAAGCACGACGCAATAATTCGATTTTCCTTTAGAAAAATAATTCGGCCAAAATACAAAATTCACGCTGACGTCATGTTGATGTCACATTTCGGATTTTTGAAACTATGTTGGTTTAAATTATTGCATGCTAGTTTAATTAAAATGCTTTCGAATAATTTCGGGAATAGTTATGTGACCTATCTGATTACGCCCCTTGTCTATAATAATTGTATGCTATGAACCATTTGTCACCCTAGGATGTGGAATAATAGTTGGAAACTAATACTTTTCCAACATGGATTAATTAGACCGTAATTAGCCAGCTTATCCATGCAATCGTGTTATTGATATAATTTTGAATGTCGAAAATTAATCTTAACTTAATGAGAGATGGAACATGATTTTGGGAATTGCTACATGTGTTGTTGATGACGTTGATGGCACGTGGTGCATGGTAATCAACTTGGTGATTTAAATGATTTAGACTGGGGCAAGTGGCAAGATTATTCTAGTGGGCTAGGTGTGGCACTTGGGAGGTCGCATTTGGTTTATTGTTTTGGTTACTTGTAAATCCTTGTGTAGTCTTGCCTCGATCACCCTAAGGACTTACCTTGCAAGAATTTGAACTGAGTCCAATATACAGCCACAAGTCTGGAATGGGACAGACCTGGCCGAGTAAACTGTGATGTCTAGTCTTTGGTACTGTCGTGGTGGTGTGAGGCTCGAGTTCGCGGGTAGGTTCACATGGTGCAAGAGGGAGGGCCCTAAGTGTGGTAACTAGTCTCTTCAGTGTTGAAACCTTAGCGGGCAGTACCGGGTCAAGAAGTAGCTTTGGAAAGGCTTTGTTACGATCACTCGCCTTGGTGGTGTTTGATTGTATCTTGTAGGTAAAGTGTATAACCTCTACAGAGTGTACACCCTATTCGAATAGCTGAGTCCACGGTATTGGACATTGCTCGGTGATTACAGTCAAGGGTTAGACTTTCGTGAAAATAACTTTTGGGTCAATTGGTATGGAAATGATGAACCTGCTTTAGGTGAATAAATGTTTTACTTGTGAAACTGTTTATGAAAGTTATTATTGTTATTACTGTTTTACTGCTTTCCAAGCTATTACTGTTATTTATGAATGTTGCTTATTGCAAAAGAACCTCTTAGCCTGTTGTTCGAATAAGCCATTGCATGTAGCTATTAGATTGTATTTCTGTGCATGACTTGTTGGGTGCTTTTAAGTACTCACCCTTGCAACATCAAACAACAGTTGAAGAAGAATCAACGCCAGCACTGGAGGAGTTCTAGGAGGAGCCGACGAACTAGGGGTGAGCCCAGTCAGTTGCCAGTGCCATATTGGTTGGCGCCACACGTTTCTTTATTTTCCGCTGAAGATTTAATTGAGTAAGACTTTAGCCCTATGAGGCGTACTTTTGTAACTTGACCATAAGGTCGAGCAACTAATTATATTTCCCTTTCAATAAAATAATTTACTATTTCATTAAGTATGATTGTAGTATTTACCGATTTTAAGACTGTGTGCGCTAGCGTGATCCTGGACTAGTGCTAAAAACATAGACGGTTCGGATTTGCATATTCGGATCCCGACAATAATGGGGGTTTGTTCCATGTTCAAGCCACCTGACTTCTGGATGTGGTGAACTATTCTTCGAAGCTATGTACATTCTCGAGAGGCTTCATACATGTCGGGACCCCGAATTTGCAAATCCGACTCTCGTGTATTCAAAGACTAGTCCAGAACGCCGCTAGTGCACACGCCTTTAACATCGGTAAATATCACAATCATACCAATCGATACCATAAAAGTACTTTATTAAAGTAATAAAACTGGTTACTCGACCTTATGGCCAAGTTACAAATATATGCCTCGTAGGGCGAAACTTATTCAGAGAAAAATAATAGCAATGGAAAATCAAATAAACTGTGGCGCCATCCAAGATACCACAGTGCAACTGATCGGCTCAGATCCCTAAGTAGTCGGGTCCTCTTGGAGTTCCTCCTCCAAAGTGGCGTAATCTCCTCTTCAATCTGATATTGTGTTGGGGCAAGGGTGAGTACTTGGTACTCAAGAAGTCATGCACGTAATGCAAGCTAATATACTATATGCATGGCTTAGTACAAAGGAGTAGCTCAGGTATATTTGCAAGAAATACTTTTGACAAGTAATATAAGTAGATTCAAAGCAAAGAGAAACAAGTAAAGCATAAATAACTTTTCAAGAAGTTTAAATAACATTTTTCCCATCCTAAACCATATTTCCATCATCTTCTTTGTTAAACCAACCCAACTTCTCAAATCCAAGTTATTTTCGTAAAATCTAACCCTTGACTGTAATTCCGAGCATTGTCCAAAGATCGTGGACTCGGCTATTCAAATAGATTCTACACTCTGCAGAGGTTATGCACTTTACCCACAAGATACAATCCACTCACCACGTCACCGTGAATCGCCATACAAGAGTATGCGAATGAGCGATCATAACAAAGCCTTTCTAAGCCTCAAACAACACAGTGGTCCTCTCCAGACGTGCTCTACACCATCCCTTCCCTTAGCCAAGGCGAAGTATGGGACCAACACACCGCTAGATGGGTACTGCCACGCCACGATACGCCTCCGCATAATCACACAAACGGTGTAATCGACACCCTGAGGCTCCACAAGTGAGTCCTTAGCGACTTAGTCAACTAGGGCCGTCCCATTCCGACCATGTGGTTGCAAGTATGACCAGTTCAAAGGCTTGCAAGGTTAAGTCCTTAGAGTGACCAGGGCAAGACTACCCGAAAAACCAAATCAACACTCCCAATGCCACACCGGCCCACTGATTACTCTTGCCATATGCCCTGGCCGAAATCTGTTATCAAACCCCGCTTGATTACCATGCACCACGTGCCATCAACATCACATGATACTTTTCCAAAACAGGTTCAATATATCATTAAGTCCATATTAGCATTTGATTATCCAAAATCATGTCATGAGCACGAAAGTGTGTCTAAGCAAAGATACTACAACGATCTAAACCCATGTTGGCAATTTAATAATGTCCAACTAGTAAACCACAACTAGGGTGACAAGGGATCATGGCACATACTTAAGTAATCAAGGTGTCATATAGCAAATTGGTATTTATCTAACCCTGTGTTTAAACAAAGTATCTTTCTAATTGAACTAGCATGCAATAGTTTAAATCAAAATAGATTTCAAATGGGATCAATATGGTCAAAGCACAACTTGCCTTCAAAAAGCACTTGCTCTTGGTCTTGAGTTGGATCCTGAGTCAACACTTCTCCTCGAATCCTTCCTAAGACTTCAACGCCTACTCGTAGCGTGCAAATAGCAAATACACAAATGAACACTATGCAAAAGATCCCAAAACTCCAAATAAAATCCATAAACAGAGAGAACATAATTTTCTGGATTTTTAGAAACTGAATCGCCAAATTTGGAGTTAAAACGCAAAAGTTATGATTATTTAAAGTTTAAATAATCAATTAAATAATATTTCAGAGAAAACTTTAGTCCAAAAATTAAATAAAATTCATATTTAGGTAGATCTCAATTTTATACAAATTTAGAAATTTGAACCACTCAAATCGGAGTTGAAACGCAAAAGTTATAAGCGTTGAAGTTTGAATCTAAATTTGAATCAATATTTCGAATTAATAAATCATTTTCTTTTCGGAAATTAATTATTGCGTCAAAGATGGACACGTGGCAGCTCCTCGATTGGCCTGGCTGACGCCACCGTCCATGGGCTCGGTCCACACTCGGCTTGGGTCCACCGTGGACTCGGCCCACGCTCCACGTGAGATCGACATGTGGGCTCACCGGTGACGCCATTGTCGACGCCGGGCTCACCACTGGCCGACAGTGGGTCCCACCGATGACGCCATGGGTGACGCCACGCATCGCCGCCGACACGCTGGCCCTGCGTGTCGCTGACCACGACGCCGCTGGGCGCGACTGCTCGGCTTCTCGACGCTGTGGCACAATCGTGGCTGGTTTGAAATCCGACTACCGGGATTGAGTTTGGCCTCATGTGCTTGGGGCGCACGTGGATCGATCGTGGGCCGCTGGATCTAGATCCAACGCTTGGGATTAGATCTAGGATTTTCAACGGGAAACTCACCGGCGACGGGCACGATCCGGGCCTTTGGATCTTGATCGGACGGTTGGTGGAGCTCGGTCGCGATGGCTTTCACGGCGGAGTTGCGCCGGGCGCCGAGGACGGCGACCACCCAAACGGGCGGTTGGGGCGTGTTCGCGAGATGGAGGGTGTCTTCGGTGCGCCTGGCCGGGGTTTCGACCGGGGTCAATGGCGCGAGGATCGCGACGGCGGCGAGGCGAGGCAAGGACCGTGGTGGCGCTTTCACGCAACTACGGCGAGCGATTCCGCGAACCTACGGCTAGAGCTCGGCGGTTAGGGGCAAGAAGCGCGCGGGTCACGGCGGTCTCGGTGCGATCCGGCATTAAATAGCCCGGAGGCGTGTTTCAGCATGAGCCCTAATCGGTCACGCGGCGCTCGGGCGGCGGAGTCCGGCTGCTGAAGACGACGAATCGTGGCCGCCCACGTGTCGCGATCAACGCCACGATCGACGGCGCGACGGTCCGGTCCCAAACACGGCTCGGCTTGGTCGGCGGATCTCACTGTGGATCTTGATCCAACGGTTGGGATCGATTAGGGTTAGGAGTGGGTTCGGCCGAGTCAACTGGCTCGGTCGGACTCGAGTCCGACTGGTCGGATGAACAAGATTTGACCCGAGTTGGATTTTCCAGCGATTTAATATTTAAAATAATTCCCAAGAATTCATTTAATTCATTAAAAATAGCAAATGACTTAAAAAAATTCCGTAAAAATTCGAAAATATTTTGGATTATTTTGGACTCAAATAAAATATTTCCAACAAAAATTTATTTGCAAAATTAAATTCTTTAATTATTTCAAAATGGAATAAATTCAAATAAATTCCAAATAAATCCAAATAAATCTAAAAATTCCAAAATTCACCAAAGTGCCAAATCACACATGATTTTAAAAAAACAAAATTTTGGGATGTTACAAACCTCCCCCCCTTAATAGAATCTCGTCCCCGAGATTCAGGGCTCACTAAAGAAATAGATTTGGAAATTCTTTCTTCAAATCCTCTTCGCCCCAAGTCGCTTCACTTTCTTCATGGTTGCTCCACCGAACTCTACAGTAATCGGGTTGACTTGTTTCTAGTTTCTCGATCCATTGTGTCTAGAATCCTCACAGGGTGCTCCTTATAAGTCAAATCCTCTTGCAACTCAATTGACTCTAAGCGGTGCCTGCCTCGTGAACTCGAGACACTTCTTCAATCGGGACACATGGAACACGTCATGCACTCCGCCAACGATCGTGGGCAACTCCGGTAGGCAACTTCACCGCGACTCAAAATCTTAAATGGTCCAACATAACGGTGCGAGTTTCCTTTGGCATGGAACCTCTTAACTCCCCGAGAGGCGTAACTCGAGGTATACAAAGTCTTCTCGTTCAAAACTCAAATCTCGGCGACGATTGTCAAGATAACTCTTCTGGCCGAGATTGGGCTATCTTCAACCTTTCCCTAATCATAGCGACCGCTTCCTCACCTCTTGAAGAATATCAGCCCAAAGACACGGCGCCGCCGGGTCTCATTCCAATTCAATGGTGTCCGACAGGTCGACCATACAAAGGCCTCAAAAGGTGACATCTCAGAACTAGCCTCGATAACTATTGTTGTAACTAAACTCAGCATACGGCAAACTTTTATCCCAAGAGGTAGCATAAGCCAATGCACAAGCTCTCAACATATCCTCTAGAATCGGTTGACTCTTTCGCCTGTCCATCCGCCTGTGGATGATAGGTCACATCAAGTTTAAACGGGTTCCCATGGCTTCATGCAACTTATTCCAACCTTGAGGTAAATTGGGTACCTTCGTCCGATACAATCCTCTTTGCACTCCGTGCAAACAAACAATCCCGATCATGTACAACTCGCTAATTTATCTCCGAGTAAGTGGTCTTTACGGGATAAAATGGGCTACTTTAGTCAAGCGATCCACTATAACCCATATGGAGTCATAACCTTCCTTGAGTCTTCGCAAACCGGTAATGAAATCCATTCCGATTTCCTCCCACTTCCACTCGTATTTTCAGCGTTGTAGCAATCCCGCTGGTCTCGATGCATTGCCTTGACTTCTTCCGGCATACGCCGACAATGCAACATGCTCGCAACTTCACGCTTCATACTCGGCCACCGTAATCTCTCCTTCGATCCTCGATACATCTTGGCGCTCTGTGATGAATCGAGTACTTAGAGTCATGGGCTTCTTCCGTAATCGCTTGCTTTTAACTCCTTTTGTTAGGCACACAAATGCGATCCTTCATCCATAACGTGCCTTGCTCGTCTAGCTTGAAATCCTTTGCCTTGCCTTCCTCCATTTTGGACTTAATCCTACGGATCTTGTCATCATCCTTCTGTCCTTCTCCTTGACAAACAAAACTGGTGCTCCCCATGGCGACGAACTTGGTCTGATAAATCCTTTCTCCATTAACTCTTCTAGCTGTTTCTTCATCTCTACCAACTCCTCGGTTGACATCCGATAGGGTCTCTTTGCTATCGCATTACAAGCTCTATCACAAACTCTATGTCCCCTGCCTGGCGGTATACTGTAGATCTTCGGGAAAAACATCGGGTACTCATTCACCACTCGACATCCTCTATGCTGATTGCCTTGGTATCGTTAACCATCAATCTGTCCCATCTCTAATCGCAGTGGCTTGAAATTCCACTTTCTTCCCACACGGGCTCTCAATCGAGATAGTCCTTCGCCCACAATCCAATACACCTTGTGCTTGGATAACCAATCCATTCCCAATATAACATCTAAGGTCCTGGTCTCCAAAATTATAAGGTTTGCTAGGAACTCTATTCCATCCATTAGTATTCTCACCGGAACATCCTACTTCGCTCGGAGTTCTGGAACTGTGGGTTTGAACTAAAAGCATGCACTTAAGTCTTGCAATCCTTAAGTCATTTCTAGTAGCAAAGCCTTGCGAAACAAACGAATGCGAAGCTCCAGTCAAACAAAATGCTGCAGTATCGAGTTAACAAGTAACTTACCCAAGACGACGTCCGTAGCATTTTTGCAATGCATCCGCGGTGACATGGTTGACTCGGCCTCTACCACGATGCAGGGTGTGGCTCGTGTCGGGCGCCTAGCTGGGTGGTTCCTAGATTGAAGCGAACTGGGTCGCTCGCTGTCTTCTTCGGACAATCATGGCAAAGTGTCTCGCTCGTTGCTTGTAGCGTCTCACTGCTCCTCCGACGCTCGTAGCGAAGCGGGGCTGGGGTTTGGTAGTTCGATTGGCGGGTCTTGGTGCCGGGGATGGTGTCCTTGTTGCATTCTCGTGGTTGGAATCAAGAATTGATTTGGTGCAACTCTCAAGCGCTATGCTCCTCGACGTGATCCTCTGTTGCATCCTCGCGCTTCTGTTCTCATCCGGGCCTTGCGCTTGTCCTCAAGAATAAGCGCCTTATTCACCAACTCTTGGAAATCTGAAAGGTGTGGGTGATCAACCCTACTTGCAATCTGAGTTAAGTCCCTTCATAAAACGACGGATTTATCCGTCCGCTACATCCTCGTGCGAGCGTGCTAGCCGTGTGAACTTGTTCGTAGTCGGCCATCGGTTGATTACCTTGCTTTGCTCAACTCCTCCTTCTTAAGGTCCATAATTCCTTCAGCACGTGATATCGCTTTAATGCAACCGTGAACTCTTCCCAAGTGATATCTTGAGGGTTCTCTGGGCACAGTTCTCCCACCATTCGTTGTTCCTTCCAACTGATGAGAAGCGTAAAGTACCTTCTCATTTCCTATGCATTGGGCTATGTGTAGCTTCCTCTCAATTGATCTTAACCAATCATCCGCCTCCAATGGATTGGCATTTCCAGAAAGTGGGTGGGTGAGTCCTCATGAACTCCGACACTTGTATTCTCAAGCGTGGTCCCCGATTAACTTGATTGGCAAAGTGGCCGAGCGGTGACGTGCTGCATTTGTTGCATCATAGCATGCATCAACTGGAGTCTGAGCAGCAAGAAATGCTCCAAAATTCTGCACATCCAAAGATGGCGGTGCCGGTGCTCTATCATTGGGGTTTTCATGAGATCCACTCCCATTGCTTCCAAAGTTCTACGGGTGTTCACCATCCGTTGATTTGCTCTAGGTTTAGAGATGAGAGGGAAACAAGAATAGACAAGTAGTATGGACTTTATGCGAGGCTTAAAGGGGTAACTTTAAGGTCCATCTTTATTATTAATAACTTGGTATGGCTGCTTATAATGCCTAAGGGCCTTGCAACACATAATACACTCAAAGAAACAAAGCAAATCCAAATCGAACTAACTCGAATCTAACGCCTAAAGGGTGACTTCTTTATTTTATGACGCGACTCGGCGAAGGAGTCTCTACTATAGAACCTAAGCTCACTCATCGAAAAACCTCCACGGCCTGGTGCGTGATGCGGCATAGAGCGCGAAAGCGATCGCCATGTCCAAATGACTATGTCATCTGTGGTAGTCGAAGAAGCGGTGTATCCTCATCGAGATCCGACTCTCCGATCTCGCTCGTGTAGCTCGAGTAATCGCCTGGGTCTGGTCCGTACAAAGTCATTTCCAACTCGTCAATCCTTCGTAGAGAAGGTGTGCCACATACTCTTGAGCTTCTCGCCATCTCGCTCTTCTCTCGTCGTGATCTCCTTGCGGCCTTCTCGTAGCTCCTTACTTGTATTATCTAGTACATCTTCCGGGCGACATTTAATCGCTAACCGTAACCGTGGCATTCTCATCCTGAATCGCCTTCGGGTCAAGAAAGGTTATCGCCGCTGGATGATAACGAACACCGTGCTTTCCAACTCTCTGGCGTGGATATCGTAATGTGCCGCATTGCTCGTCGTGAAACTTCTTGGATACCCATCTCGCATTGCAGATCTTCTAGCAAGGCAGCAGACGAGGCGCATTGCCTGGCCCTCTTCCTCGACGCTGTACCTCAATCCTCACGTCACAAGCCTTGATCAATCCTCGCTTGTCTCGATCACTTCTACTTGGTATTGGGGCTTCTCAAAATCTCCGAGAGTTTGTAGCATGTGCCAAAGCTCGGGCGTGACCAACTCCCGGATCAACGTAGTTGAACTCTTCCTCCATCTGTCACAAGAGTGCTTTACGTAAGAACTCGGAATTTTCGAATTGTGACAAGGTAAGGGAAATTTTTAGCAAGAGACAAGAAAAGAGAGAAGGGATAAGTCGTGATGTCATTTCTTGTCTTCACAAATTTTAGCTTTAGAAAATAGGTTTTATCCTCACTACGACCATTCTAGCTAGTGGTTGAGCCTACTTGGTCAAGTATGGCTCGATACTTCACCTCTGTCGGGACCGAATTTGCAAATCAGGACCCTTCGTGTATTCAAAGACTAGTCCAGAACGCGCTAGTGCACACAGCCTTTAACATCGGTAAATATCACAATCATACCAATCGATACTCATAAAAGTACTTTATTAAAGTAATAAAAGCCGGGTTACTCGACCTTATGGCCAAGTTACAAATATATGCCTCAGAGGGCTAAACTTATTCAGAGAAAAATAATATAAATGGAAAATCAAATAAACTGCGGGCGCCATCCAAAGATACCACGTGCAATCGACCGGGCTCGCATCCCTAAGTAGTTTCCGTCCTCTTGGAGTTCCTCCTCCAAAGCCGAAGGCGAATCTCCTCTTCAACTGATATTGTGTTGGGGCAAGGGTGAGTACTTGGTACTCAAAGGCAAGTCATGCAGAATGCAAGCTAATATACTATATGCATGGCTTAGTACAAAGGAGTAGCTCAGTGGTATATTTGCAGAACAACTTTTTGACAAGTAATATAAGTAGATTCGAAAGCAAGAGAAACAAGTAAAGCATAAATAACTTTTCAAGAAGTTTAAATAACATTTTTCCCCATCCTAAACCATATTTCCATCATCTTCTTTGTTAAACCAACCCAACTTCTCAAATCCAAGTTATTTTCGTGAAAATCTAACCCTTAGTGTAATTCCCGAGCATTGTCCAAGATCGCAGGACTCGGCTATTCAAATAGATTCTACACTCTGCAGAGAGGTTATGCACTTTACCCACAAGATACAATCCACTCACCACGTCACCGTGAATCGCCATACAAGATATGCGAATGAGCGATCATAACAAAGCCTTTGAAGCCTCAAACAACACTGTGGTCCTCTCCAGACGTTGCTCTACACCATCCTTCTCAGCCAAGGCGAAGTATGGGACCAACACACCGTTAGATGGGTACTGCCGCGCCCACGATACGCCTCCCGTACAATCACACAAACGGTAACTGACACCCGAGGCTCCACAAGTGAGTCCTTAGCGACTTAGTCAACTAGGGCCGTCCCATTCCGCCATGTGGTTGCAAGTATGACCCGCCAAAGGCTTGCAAGGTTAAGTCCTTAGAGTGACCAGGGCAAGACTACCCGAAACCAAATCAACACTCTCAATGCCACACTGCCCACCTGATTACTCTTGCCATATGCCCTTGGCCGAAATTGTTATCAAACCTCCCGCTTGATTACCATGCACCACGTACCATCAACATCACATGATACTTTTCCAAAACAGGTTCAATATATCATTAAGTCCATATTAGCATTTGATTATCCAAAATCATGTCATGAGCACGAGTGTCTAAGCAAAAGATACTACAACGATCTAAACCCATGTTGGCAATTTAATAATGTCCAACTAGTAAACCACAACTAGGGTGACAAGGATCATGGCACATACTTAAGTAATCAAGGTGTCATATAGCAAATTGGTATTTATCTAACCCCGTGTTTAAACAAAGTATCTTTCTAATTGAACTAGCATGCAATAGTTTAAATCAAAATAGATTTCAAATGGGATCAATATGGTCAAAGCACAACTTGCCTTCAAAAAGCACTTGCTCTTGGTCTTGAGTTGGATCACGAGTCAACACTTCCTCGAATCCTTCCGCACTTCAACGTCTACTCGTAAGCGTGCAAATAGCAAATACACAAATGAACACTATGCAAAAGATCCCAAAACTCCAAATAAAATCCATAAACAGAGAGAACATAATTTTCTGGATTTTTAGAAACTGGAATCAAATTTGGAGTTAAAACGAAAAAGTTATGATTATTTAAAGTTTAAATAATCAATTAAATAATATTTCAGAGAAAAACTTTAGTCCAAAAAATTAAATAAAATTCATATTTAGGTAGATCTCAATTTTATACAAATTTAGAAATTTGAACCACTCAAATCGGAGTTGAAACGCATAAAAGTTATAAGCGTTTGAAGTTTGAATCTAAATTTGAATCAATATTTCGAATTAATAAATCATTTTCTTTTTCGAAATTAATTATTGCGTCAGCATGGACACGTGGCAGCTCGATTGGCCTGCTGACGTCAAATGGTCCATGGGCTCGGCCACACTCGGCTTGGGTCCACCGTGGACTCGGTCCCACGGCTCCACGTGAGATCGACATGTGGGCTCACTCGGGTGACGCCATTGGCGTCGGCCGGGCTCACCACGGTGCCGACAGGTGGGTCCCACCGATGACGTCATGGGTGACGCCACGATCGTCGCCGACGCGGGCCCCGCGTGTCGCTGACCACGCTGCGCGTGGGCGCGACAGTTCGGCTTCGACGCTGCGTGGCACAATCGTGGCCGCTTGGTTTGAAATCCGACTACCGGGATTGAGTTTGGCCTCATGTGCTTGGGGCGCACGTGATCGATCGTGGGCCGTTGGATCTAGATCCAACGGTTGGGATTAGATCTAGGATTTTCAACGGAAACTCACCGAAGTGACGCGGGTACGATCCGGGCCTTTGGATCTTGATCGGACGGTTGGTGGAGCTTCGGTCGGCGATGGCTTTCACGGCGAGTTCTGCCGTGGCGCTGAGGACGGCGACCACCCAAACGGGCGGTTGGGGCGTGCTCGGCGAGATGGAGGGTGTCTTCGCGCCTGGCCGGGGTTTCGAATCTGGGGTCAATGGCGGCGGAGGACTACGGACGGCGGCGAGGCAAGGACCGTGGTGGCGCTCACGCAACTACGGCGAGCGATTCCGCGAACCCACGGCGGCTAGAGCTCGGCGGGTTAGGGCAAGAAGTGCTTGGAGGTCACGGCGGTCCTCGGGTGCGATCCGGGCATTAAATAGCCCCGGAGGCGTGCTCAGCGGAGCCCTAATCGGTCACGGCCGCAAGACTCGGCGTGAGTCCGGCTCGATTACGGAAGACGACGAAATCGTGGCCGTCACGTGTCGCGATCAACGCCACGATCGCGCGGGCGCGATCCGGGTCCCAAACACGGCTTGGTCGGTCGGCGGATCTCGGCCGTTGGATCTTGATCCAACGGTTGGGATCGATTAGGGTTAGAGTGGGTTCGGTCGAGTCAAGGCTCGGTCGGACTCGAGTCCGACTCGGTCGGATGAAACGATTTGACCCGAGTTGGATTTTCCAGCGATTTAATATTTAAAATAATTCCCGAATTCATTTAATTCATTAAAAATAGCAAATGACTTAAAAATTCCAGAAAAATTCTGGAAAATATTTTGGATTATTTTGGACTCAAATAAAATATTTCCAACAAAAATTTATTTGCAAAATTAAATTCTTTAATTATTTCAAAATGGAATAAATTCAAATAAATTCCAAATAAATCCAAATAAATTCAGAAAATTCCAAAAATTCACCAAAGTGCCAAATCACACATGATTTTAAAAAACAAAATTTTGGGATGTTACAAACCTCCCCTTAATAGAATCTCGTCCCAGATTCAGTGGCTCACTAAAGAAATAGGTTTGGAAATTCTTTCTTCAAATCCTCTTCAAGCTCCCAAGTCGCTTCACTTTCTTCATGGTTGCTCCAGAACTCTACAGAATCGGGTTGACTTGTTTCTAGTTTCTCGATCCATTGTGTCTAGAATCCTCACAGGGTGCTCCTTATAAGTCAAATCCTCTTGCAACTCAATTGACTCTAGCTGCCTGTTCCTCGTGAACTCGGAGACACTTCTTCAATCGGGACACATGGAACACGTCATGCACTCCTCGCCAACGATCGTGGCAACTCCACCGTAGGCAACTTCACCTCGCGACTCAAAATCTTAAATGGTCCAACATAACGGGTGCGAGTTTCCCTTTGGCATGGAACCTCTTAACTCCCGAGAGGCGTAACTCGAGGTATACAAAGTCTTGGTTCAAAACTCAAATCTCGGCGACGATTGTCAAGATAACTCTTCACGAGATTGGGCTATCTTCAACCTTTCCTAATCATAGCGACCGCTCCTCACGCCTCTTGAAGAATATCAGGCCCAAAGACACGGCGCCGGTCTCATTCCAATTCAATGGTGTCCGACAGTGGTCGACCATACAAAGGCCTCAAAAGGTGACATCTCAGAACTAGCCTCGATAACTATTGTTGTAACTAAACTCGGCATACGGCAAACTTTTATCCCAAGAGGTAGCATAAGCCAATGCACAAGCTCTCAACATATCCTCTAGAATCTGGTTGACTCTTTCTGGCCTGTCCCATCCGTCTGTGGATGATAGGTCAGATCTTGAAGTTTAAACGGGTTCCCATGGCTTCATGCAACTTATTCCAGAACCTTGAGGTAAATTGGGTACTGTCCGATACAATCCTCTTTGGCACTCGTGCAAACAAACAATCCCGATCATGTACAACTCGCTAATTTATCTCCGAGTAAGTGGTCTTTACGGGGATAAAATGGGCTACTTTAGTCAAGCGATCCACTATAACCCATATGGAGTCATAACCTCCTTGAGTCTTCGGCAAACCGGTAATGAAATCCATTCCGATTTCCTCCCACTTCCACTCGGTATTTTCGGTTGTAGCAACTCGCCGGTCTCGATGCATTGCCTTGACTCTCCGGCATACGCCGCACAATGCAACATGCTCGGCAACTTCACGTTTCATACTCGGCCACCGAATCTCTCCTTCAGATCCTCGATACATCTTGGCGCTTCGGGATGAATCAGTACTTAGAGTCATGGGCTTCTTCGAGAATTTGCTTTAACTCCTTTTTGTTAGGCACACAAATGCGATCCTTCATCCATAACGTGCCTTGCTCGTCTAGCTTGAAATCCTTTGCCTTGCCTTCCTCCATTTTGGACTTAATCCTACGGATCTTGTCATCATCCTTCTGTCCTTCTCCTTGACAAACAAAACTGGTGCTCCCCATGGCGACGAACTTGGTCTCGATAAATCCTTTCTCCATTAACTCTTCTAATTTGTTTCTTCATCTCTACCAACTCCTCGGTTGACATCCGATAGGGTCTCTTTGCTATCGGTCTTGTATCTGCATACAAGCTCTATCACAAACTCTATGTCCTGTCGCGGTATACTGGGTAGATCTTCGGGAAAAACATCGGGTACTCATTCACCATCGACATCCTCTATGCTGATTGCCTTGGTACGTTAACCATCAATCGTCCCATCTCTAATCGCAGTGGCTTGAAATTCCACTTTCTTCCCACACGGGCTCTCAATCGAGATAGTCCTTCGTCCCACAATCCAATACTGACCTTGTGCTTGGATAACCAATCCATTCCCAATATAACATCTAAGGTCCGGGTCTCCAAAATTATAAGGTTTGCTAGGAACTCTATTCCATCCATTAGTATTCTCACCTTAACATCCTACTCCGCTCGAGTTCGAACTGTGGGTTTGAACTAAAAGCATGCACTTAAGTCTTGCAATCCTTAAGTCATTTCTAGTAGCAAAGCCTTGCGAAACAAACGAATGCGAAGCTCCAGAGTCAAACAAAACTGCTGCAGGTACATAGACAAAGATTATACAAAATCCATTCGGGAATCATTTGGAGCTTCTTGCTCGCAAGTATGATCTTTACATTTGATGCCCATGTGAGCTAGTCCTGACCATGCGGGGCCAGTTCTTCAAACTCACGATTCGCAATTTCAGACATCTTCATGTTTACAAAATTCATTCATTAGATTACTATGTGCAATCTAATAAAGGAGTGGTTGCAAAATTCATAAAATGCATAATTAATTTCTCATGAATTTGCAGCAAACTAAAAGAAAGCAATAATTGCAAGATTCATAAATACAAGATTTTACAAATATTCATAAAATTTCATAAAGATTCATAAATACAGCTTCGTGCATGTATGTGATCGGCTTCGTGCATGCGATCAGATTCATGCGCGTGATCGGCTTCGTGCGATCAGCTTCATGCATGCGATCGGATTTATGCACACAATTCGTGCATGTGATGCGGTCAGTTCCATGCACGGTGGTCTTTCTGGCGCGACGGTGGCCGCTTCATGCGGCGTGCTTCATGTGTATATTAGAGAAGAAAGAAAAAAAGAAAAACTCAAATATAAGTGAAGCAATAATTACAAATACATGGAACATATTCATAAATACTGCAAGAGAATGCTAGAAAAATTAAAACCAGAGCCCAAAAATTTTCTGGAATTTTCTAACTATTTTTTTCAGAATTTTCTGTTAATTTTATTCAATTTTCTGACTATTTTATTCAAAATTCCGAGTTACTGTTCAATTTCGAAAATCAAGAAATAGTAGAAAAGTAAATAAATAATGTGGAGGGCAAAAGGGTAACCCCCCCCCCGTGCCCCATCCGGCTCTTAGCTGCATTGGATTCGATTTCATTCGGACTTCAAGTCCGGCCGGCCTCGTCTCAGCTTGGGGAAAGGTGAGCGGCGGCGTGTGGGGGCTTGGCGGAACAGCGATGGCCTGCGGGGCCGACAGTCGAGCGCGGCGACAGCCCGATGAGGTGCTAGTAGCTTCATTGTTCAGTAGATTCATACCATGATCTGTAAATGAATGCAAAACGTAGCTTCGTGCCACGTAGATTAGATGTATGCATACGAGCAAGCGATTAGATTCAACCTCCCGAATCTCACCTTTCTCACCTTTAATTTGTTTCACCGGTAGAGCTTCATGCTGATAATGTGTTAGACAATCTCGCTATCGAATAGTCCGAGGTTGCCGAACAGATCTAAAGTGAAAAACAGAGAGAGAGAGACACCAATATGAGGAGGAACGGATCTGCTATTCTTTATTGCTTGTTTCTGTGTACAATGGGTTGACCCCCTGCCCTCTATTTATAACCTACAGCTAGGGTTTTGTAAGAGTCCACATAGACCACGATGGGCTAAGTGTCCTAACAATCAATACGCGTGCATCAGCAGATGGGAGTAGGCGACAACTAGCCAGCAAATGCGAAGAAGGAAAGTTTCGGGACAAAACAGCTGCCAAAGCCGTGGCCCATGCGTGCGACGATACTCCACACCACCGACGCGGCCGTGGCGCCCGCCGTGCACTGTGGCTTCTCTCGCCATCCACCCTGTATTGAACTGGTGAAACACCAACCCCGTGGCGTGGATCCACGCAAGTTCAGCTAGACCCACGTCTCATTGGCCGCTTGTAACAACCTAGACCCACGTGGTGGTAACATGCTTGAAATGCGGCAATTTTTCCGTTTCCTGAAAAATTCAATCAGAATTCATACGAAATTTCCGCGGTCCAAAAAGATCTTTTTTAGGAAACAAAACTCCTTACACGCGGAGCACGTGGGCTCCGTTACTCCATACGGTCATACCTGGGAGGCTGGGACGCGCGCGTCAACGCAACCGACGGAGGGAGTGGGTTTGCGATTGCCGCGTGAGCTGTGTCGGTGCTGCCGACCGGTGGGTTCGATCGCCGCACGGCTTCGTCGAGCAAACGGCAAAAGCTGGAGCAGGAAGCAACACGGGTGTGTCGGGCGCTCGTGTCTTCCCTGCCGTGCACAGGCTATTACTGCGTTGCATACAAACAGGGGAAAGCAGCTTAATCACCCAATGTACGCGACAGTGTTGTGACAAACTCAGGGTTGAAGTGTCACACCTTTGCCGTGCGCACCTGCATGTTAATATAGTCCAGAAAAATATCTCTGGCGTGGCTTGCAAGGAAAGCAACGATATTGCCCAGTTTAAGAGAATAAGATCCTATTTACGAAACAAACTATTCTCAATATAGCTAGGATTCCTAGACTGGTCAAGATATCATGCATGTACAAGTTATTCACATGCTAACATTCCCCCTCAATCATTACTTTCCTAAGTTAAGATTGTGTCGAAAATTTTGAAGCTTGTTTACTGTGAGTGCCTTAGTAAAGCCATCCGCCAACTGATCTTCACTTGAAATTGGTCGAACTTCCAGCAACTTCTGTGATACTCTTTCTCTGACAAAATGACAATCAACTTCAATGTAGGTTGTTCTGGCATGAAAAACTGGATTAGCAGAGAGATAAGTTGCACCAATATTATCACACCATATCCTTGCAGTAGGTGGACAATGAATACCCAACTCTCTTAGGAGTGTTTGCACCCGGCCCATATGATTTCTTCATTTGCATTTGCCATTGCCTTGTACTTAGCTTCTGTACTCGATCTCGATACTGTAGCTTGGTTCCGTGAACTCCATGAATGAGATTGCATCCCAAAAATATAGCAAATCTACTAGTAGATCGACTATCATCAACACAGCCTGCCCAGTCTGCATCAGAAAAACCACTGACAAGCAAAGATGTTAATTTTCTTATTTTCATACCAATGTTTGAAGTAAACTTGAGATATCTCAATATTCTTTTTACTACTGTCCAATGTACTGTGGTAGGCGAATGCAAAGACTGACACACCTTATTTATTCAGAAAGATATATCTGACCGAGTCAAGGTTAAATACTGCAAAGCTCCGACAATGCTTCTAAATCGTGTAGCATCTTCTGTTTCTAGCTTTTCACCATCTTCAACTGAAAGCCTTTCAGATACAGATAAAGGAGTAACAACAGGTTTACAGTGTTCCATGCCTACACGTTTTAGAATATCTGAGGCATATTTATCTTGTGACAAAATAATACCATCACGTACCTTCTTTACCTCAATACCCAGAAAATAATGTAGATCACCAAGATCTTTTAATGCAAAATCCATCTTGAGATCACCAAGAAGTGCCTCGACTGCATCTTGCGACGAACTTGCCACAATGATATCATCAACATATATGAGCAAGAATATTGTTGTTTGACCTTTACTATAAAAGAATAGTGAAGTATCAGCCTTGGATGCTTGAAAGCCAAGGTGTATCAATTTTTGACTTAACCGAGAATACCATGCCCTTGGAGCTTGTTTCAGCCCATATAGTGTTTTGTCCAATTTGCAAACAAATTGAGACATAGACTACCTTTCATACCCTGGTGGTTGTCTTATATACACATCCTCCTCTAGAATGCCATGAAGAAACGCATTCTTAACATCCAATTGTCAAAGACACCAACCTTTTGATACTGCAATAGACAAAATAATTCTGATAGTTGTAGCTTTAACAACAGGGCCAAAAGTATCCTCATAATCAATACCATATCTTTGTTTAAATCCTTTTGCAACTAGGCGAGCCTTGTATATATCTATAGTCCCATCGTTTTTTCTCTTAATGTGTTACCCATTTACAATCAATTATATTTTGACCCTTTTGTGCTGGAACCAAATGCCAAGTTTTATTTTTCATAAGAGCTTGATATTCATCATCCATGGCAACTTGCCATTTTTCATGATTCAACGCTTCATCTAGGCTTTGAGGTTCACCGGTACTTGTAAACCATTCATACCTGATTCTCCCATCAGTGAAAATTTTTCGTTTACAAATACCTTGATGTAACCTTGTTACTGGGCGAGTGTACTGTGACTGCACAGATGCCGGAGTAGGTCTGTTCGTCGAGTTTGCTGGTGCAGGTGCTGCCGACACAGGACTCAAACCCGTGCCTGCTGGTTCACGCAGAGATGGGAGAGCCAAGTCCCATGCCGCGGTTATCGGTAACTGCAACAAGGCACCCTCTGGCTGAGCGGTTCCTTCCCCAGATGCAAGAGCAGAAACGCCCGAGGTTAATTCACCTGGAGTGGTCACAGGAGCACCTGCGTTAGAATTAACTTCATGTTCTGTGTTCTCCATACACTGTAAAACATCATTACTTGGGACAAAAATATTATTCTGATCAAGATTTAATGAAACATTAGCCAACGAATCATCTAGCTGTTCACCCCCTTGATCAGTATGCAAAAATGATGGCAATAGAAGAACATCAGACCGTAGATGTGATCCAGCATTCAGATGTAACTCAGAAAATGGAAAGATATCTTCGTCAAAGACAACATCCTGTGAAATATAGATACGACCGGTGTATATATCTAGACATTTGAAGCCTTCATAGAGATTGCTATAACCAAGAAAAGCACAACGTTCGGAGCGAAACTCTAATTTTCTAGAGTTATAGGGTCGAAGATTAGGCCAACAAGCACACCCAAAAACTCGAAGGGAAGAGTAATCCGGTTTTTGATTCAGCAGTCGTTCAAGAGGTGTAGAAAACTGAATAACTCTACTAGGAGTCCTATTTATGAGATAGACAGCAGCAAGAAAAGCTTCGTCCCAAAATTTGGGAGGCATGGATGCATGAGCAAGTAAAGCAAGTCCAACCTCAACTATATGTCGATGTTTGCGCTCAGCAGAACCATTCTGTTGGTGGGCATGGGGACATGATACATGATGCGAAACACCAATCTTGGTAAAGAAAAGAATTGAGCTTCTCATACTCACCACCCCCAATCTGTTTGTATAGCAATAATTTTGCGATTAAAATGCCTCAACAAAATTCTGAAACTCACGAAATTTCCGAAGCATCTCAAATTTCTTCTTGAGCAAATAAATCCACGTAAATTAGCTAAAATCATCAATAAAACTAACATAGTATTTGTTTCTACTCACAGAATCAGGCGCAGGCCCCCAGACATCAGAGAAAACAAGTTCCAAAGGAACAGAAGAAATACTAGTTGACTTCGAATAGGGGAGCTGATGACTTTTAGCCTTTTGACATGCATCACAAATAGATTGTTTATTGGACTCACTAGAACAAGGAAGATTATTTTTGCTAATGACATGCCGAATAATAGAAAACGACGGATGGCCTAAACGACTGTGCCAACGGGCGGATGACGGTTTATTAACTCCAAGCGCATGCTTCTTCGAATCAACGGAAGCTGAGGGAAAAGGATAAAGACCACCTCTACATCTGCCTTGCAGCAAAGTTTTCTTCGTTTCCTGATCCTTGACAAGAAAGAAACCAGGATGAAATTCCATAAAGGCATGATTATCAATGGTGAACCGATGAACAGATAATAGATTTTCTTGGCTTTAGGAACGTGAAGGACATTATTTAAATGCAAATTGTGAACTGGGGTATGAACAACAGAATGACCAATATGACTAATGTCCATACCTGCTCCACTTACTGTATGAATCTAGTCGCCTGCATGATATCTGTCACGAACTGTTAATTTCTCCAGTTCGCCTGTGATGTGATCTGTAGCCCCTGAATCAGCATACCAGTTTGTATCCACATAATATTACAAAGTGGCAGCGTTAACGTGTCTCTCATCAGGCACAAAATTCTCATCAAAACGATGCCAGCAATCAGAAACAGTGTGTCCTTCCTTGAAGCATAGTTAACACTTGGGTCTGATAGTATTAACAGAGTTATTTGGGTAAGACCGATTCTTGTTGTTGGTGAAGCCGCCGTGTCGTCCTCCATTGCCGTGACCCCTGTTGGAGTCGCGTCCTCGCATGCCTGCAGTGTCGTGTCCGCCACCGCGACCACGACGCAAGGCAGCGTTGACAGATGATGAGGAAGAGGATCCCCCTTGCAGGACATCAACACGCTGCTCAAACGCAAGCAACTATGTGTAAAGCTCGGCGACCGTGATAGGTTCAACACAAGCGAGAACAACAGACACAATTGGATTATATTCCATGTTGAGTCTGGTAAGGATGTAGCCCACGAGCTCTTCATCATTTATGGGCTTGCCGGCGGTTGCCATCTTGTCGCCGAGCGCCTTCATCTTGCCAACATACTCGGCAATCGTCATGCTATCCTTCTTGGTCGTCGCCAATGCGATCTGGGTGTCGACAGCCCATGCATGCGCTTGGGAGGAGAACATGTCCTCCAAAGCCTTCCTTAGTTGAGCAGCCGAGGTGCACATCACAACTTGCGTCAACACCTCATGAAAGAGGGAAGACACGAGATAACTGAAGACTTGCTGATCTTGAGCCAACCACTGTGCGTATGCAGGATTCGGCACTTTCTTCTTTTCTTTTTCATCGTTGATTTCGGCGGCCGGAGCTGGGACCGTGCCGTCAATGAAACCCACCAGTTGAGCACTGTGGATCATAGGGAGGACCTGGATCTTCCACAGTGGGTAGTTCGTCTTGGTGAGGAGCTCAGTCACCGGATGGCCGATAACGCTCACCGCAACGGAGGAAGACGACAAACTCGCCATAGCAGATGGGAACGCTAACTCTCGTCGCTTTTTTGTTTTTGTTAAAGGAGAGACTCTAATACCATGTGACAAACTCAGGGTTGAAGTGTCACATCTTTGCCGTGCGCAGCTGCATGTTAATATAGTTCAAAAAAATATCTCTGGCAAGGAAAGCAACGATATTGCCCAGTTTAGGACATCGAGATTCTATTTACATGGAAACAAACTATTCTCAATATAGGATTCCTAAACTGGTCAAGATATCATGCATGTACAAGATATTCACACGCTAACAAGTGTCGCTCTGGGTAGCTCCATCGATTTGGTGGTCGCGCTTACAATTGTGACCTTAAAACGGGTGCCTCGACAGCTCAGTCCTGGACTCAACAGGCTCGCTGCATGGTTTGCCACTTGAGTGGATTCGGCAAGCCATTAGTCGGCAAGCTAGGTGTGAAATCGCGGGGTAATACATCCGGGGTGAAAGTTATCAAATCCCAAATAAGAAACATTGCATTTCTGCTCTCCTATTTTCGAGTGCGATGCTGTCGGGTTAGCCTTGTATATGCACTCGATATGGTGCAGAAAACGCAGAACCTAAAACGTTTCTAACTGCGCAAGCCCAAACACACGGTGGAAAGTTTTTGAGCTGTAATTAACTTGATCGATTGGGAGTCTGAGTTTAAGGCTGTTTTTAATATGAGCTCGAGCACGCAAGTACTACTGCTGATCATAAATATCACAACAAATTATTTTTTTCTTGCCATATATTGTAGACTAGCACTTTGCATGTTAAACACAATCAGGAGAAAGCCCTTGGTTGGAGATTGGACCCTCTTCTCTCGCTCTCCGCCCCCAGCACCCTGGCCATGGTGGCGGCGACGGTTTCCCCTCCGGCATCGGTGCCCAGGAAACTCCAATCTCCCTAAATAAACTTGTTCTTTTCTCTGTAACACCGGCACATTAGTTTAGTATCGTATCGATATCCGATATGAATACGACACCGACATGTCACTCGATATATATCTGTCACATGATAATTAGATAGCTAAAATAAATAATTTAATGTTTGATACGGCTTCAACACTTTATCGACATGTATCCAACATATATGATGACATTGTTCGGCCCAGCTCTGCCACGTAAAGGGTAACCGTAGGCATCCGAGAGAAGCAAAACACCAATATTAAGGTTTCATTGTGGAACTATATTGACATTCTAGATAAAAATGATCCTTCTAGAGGAATGTGAAATGGAGATGCAAATATGTTAACACTAGCAGCTACTCTAAAATCAAAACGCACTTACTAAAAATTACTATTGGTGACTGAAAGATGTATCATAAGTTAATTAATGGTACCTATTCTTACTTAGTTTAGAAGTGAAGTTGAAAAGGTTGAGATGTATATTCTTAGTTTACATTTTACATTATTTTAGTTTGATAAATACGTAGAAAAATAAAAAATAGTACATATGTATATTATTATTATTTAAATATGTATACTCATATCGTTGTATAGGCATTTTTAGAAAAATAGCGTTTACCGCTGTCTCTGTGTTTATAGGCCACTTTCCCTATCTCTCCTCCCTGATTCCAAATTATGAGCATCATTGTCCTCAGCGAAAACCACACATACTCTTCGGATTTGACCAAACTAGGGTCGATGGAAGCAATCCATGGCGTCGACGGCTGCTCTGCTCCAACTTTTTCTTCCCTGGAGACGTTAACTCCTTCTACCTCCTACTCAGGCTTCTCCTGTAGAAGAGGCACCCAGCTGCTTCGGCGTCAACGGCCGGAGGTGGCTGTGGGCAGGCGCAAGGCGGTCTTCTTCGAAGCTACAACTCCTGGCCAGTATTGTCGTCAGGTTCAAGCCGGCCGTCACCTACAGCTCCGGCGACTGCCTTTTCGGGTCAGCACCGGCCATCATCTACAGCTCCGTCGACGTATACTTCTAAGCACAGTTCAGTTGCAAGGAGAGAACAGAGTAGTGGTTTCGGTCCTGAGGGATGTTTCTATAATTTTCTTGTTTCATGGACTATTCTGTAATGTTAGGCCGGCCTTTGTACTGCTTAAGCTCTTTATATAAATCAGGGTTTATTTCCTTCAAAAAAAATTAGAAGTTGGCCATGAATACCATTTGAACTCTTATCTATAATCAATACTGATGTGGCACACAGACTTTTACTACATGTCCGTTGCAGTTCAAGTAACCTATCATTTTCTGACGGACCTCTTGGTAACTATACAGAAAAGGAGAATATTAATGATTGAGGAGACACTACTACGGAAAGGGCTTTTAGTACCGGTTTAAAAGAGCCTTTAGTACCGGTTTTTGAACCGGTACAGGCCATCCGGGACTGATGCTCAAGGGCATCAGTCCCGGTTCCCTCACCCGGTACTGATAGAGTATCAGTACCGGTTGGTAGTCACACGTGGTAGCGCATCGTGAGACCCAGTGGACCTTATCGACTGCGGTTGGTGTCTCCAACCGTTCTCGATGAGGTTTCATCGATACCGGTTGTTTTATCTAACCGGTACTGATGGGTTGTATATAATATATATGTAAATATGTGTGTGTCCAATACTGGCTATTATATATAATATATGTGTGTGTGTGTGTGTTAAATCACAACGAATTAAAACACATATAATCAATCATGCACATTTGCCTGATAATGAAATCACTGTACATTCATTAACAAATTTAATTACATATAATGTACTACAATATGTACACAACTTTAATTACAACTCCAGTATTTCTTTTCCTTCTGTTCATTGGGATTTTTTACGTGCATCGCTGGTTCGTGGAACTCGCCTTTTGGATTTACAACCTCATCGTAAATGAAGCCAACGAGTTGTTCTTGAATTGCTCTCACTCGCGTCGGCGAGAGTTCCGAACCTTGTTCCGCCAAATATTGAGGCACTAGTTTAAGTCATTAACAAATCAATCCTTGAATTTGTACAAGATGTAAGGAGTAATATACATCATTAAAGGTAGTAATTATATTTACTCACCCCCTTGTCGCCTTTTAGCATGCGGTCAGCGGCTCCGGTTTGGGTGTGCAAAAACTCACATACATAGTAACCGCATAAATTGTTGCTCGCCGACTGACTCAAGATCTGCGGTTGAAAAAGTTGAAAGCGTGAAATGAATGCAAGGAAATTAACTTAACTAACCAAAAAGCTAGCATTATGATATACGTACTTGAGAGGCTGTTGTAATTTCAAATTTCTCCTTGAATGCGCCCCTATTTTTAGCACGAAACTGTGCAAATGCACTACACATGTGATTACCAATTGTACATGATTAGAATTTGTTTCAAATGGAAGGAAATAGAAGTAATACAATAATGAAAGGAACAAGAATTAATACCGGTCGAGCAAATCGATAAAGGTTTGATACGTTTGAATTGGTTTCCTTCTCGAGTCCATAATTGTGATCCGACTATGATCTAGCTCGATCATAATAAGAATCCAGTGAAAACTGTACATACATATGTCAACATAGATAACTAATTAGTTCTAACATAGTGTTATGAAAAAGGAGTAGAACAAGGCGGTACGAAAACACATACTCATGTGCGTAGGGTAGATATATCCTTGACTTATATTGATGTCCCATTAGCGCATTGTATACGTTAGTCCGTGTTTCGCTTGGGTGTATCTAACGGTTGTCTCGTTGATAACTCTGGGTCCATGAATCCTATGTCAAAAATTTGATCCCTTCGGCATCTTTGTATCTCCATGCTACATAAGAAGAAATTAGTTAGGCTTGCAAGGTCCGTACTCTACAAGGGCACGACGATGGTTTTGTAAATAAGACACTTACAGAGTCCAGCAACCCACCAAGGACGCGCTGAGGGCGTCTGTCTGGTATAGATCATACATGACGTGCCATTCGATAAAAAATTCACTATCACCGTGAAAAAATCTTGATCCTTGTACTTGACAGCAAACAACTGTAGACCATGCTTGGTCGCGTCCAAGTACCATTCATGGAATTGCCGCATCTTTGTCGTTAGCTGGAGCAGCTCCTCACGCCTGACCAATGATCCACCCAATGTAAATGGCCATCTTACTTGGGCATACTCAATCTCTGCTGTGCCTAATATTTGATTTGGGTCAAGGCCAGTTTCATCAAAGAATTGTAGCATCGCCTTAGCCTTCTCCTTCTCCTTCTCCTCAGCTGTCATCTTCTTGTGGCATTCCTTTCGCAATGTGCGCTCGTAGTTTGATTGGCGAGGCATTTCTTTTTGATCCTTCAAATTTGTAATAGTCCTCAAGCCTTTGTGAAATTCTTTCGTACCAGGTTGAACCTTCTTCTTTGGTGACTTGGGTCTAAAAAATTCAGTTACCTCACCTTGTACAATCTTATTGGTCTCCTCGTCGGTCATATCGTACGCCAGATTCGAAAGTGGACGCAACTTCTTGGATTGGGTGGAGGAACTCGTCTTCTTGGGAGCTGCTAGCTGAGCTGGCTTGTTTCCTTTGGTCGGCGCCTTCTTGGGAGGAGACGGTCTTCTTGTGGGGCTTAAGTGCACGGGAGGTGGTGTAGAAGTCGGCGCATTCTTGGGAGGAGACGGGCTTCTCGTAGGGCATATGTGCGCGGGAGGTGGTGTAGGAGTCGGCGCCTTCTTGGGAGGAGATGGGCTTCTCCTAGGGCTTATGTGCGCGGGAGGTGGTGTAGGAGTCGGGCTTCTTCTTGGGCTTGGGTGTGCGTGAAGTGGTGTAGGAGTCGGGCTTCTTCGCAGAGAGGACACATCCATGTTATCTTGAAAAATTATGTGCCGTTTGCGCCATAAGATGAAAGTGTGTACCGCCTCTCCTAGCTTCGTACTCCCGTCACCTCCGGGAATTTCGAGCTCAAGGTCCTCGTACCCTGGGCAAACCTCCTCCATCGAAACCTTGGAGTAGTTTGACGGTATCTGTTGGCCATGGATGAGCTACCCCGGCTCCACTAGGTGAACCATGCCATACGCCGCCTTTAAGGAGAGGTTTCGCGCCCCGACATGCAGCTCACAAGGTGTCTGCTGCCTGATGTCATCTACGGGATACCTGTCCAAGTCCGCCTCGGGCAGCCCACCGGAAGCGCAGTTGCTCCGCTGTCCGGTGGGGCTGATGATGTTAGGATTGCTGGGAGGTTCCTGGCACATCTCCCGCTGTTGGCTCTGGGCTAACTGTTCCTCTATTTGAGTCATGCGTTCTTCAAGCGCACTAAGTTGTTGTGCATGTCGAGCCTTGCTTCTCATCCGACTCCTATAGGTCTCGGCGTCCTGAGCGAAACCAACCTTCCACGGGACGACGCCAACGCCTCGTGTACGTCCAAGGTGCTCCGGGTTTTGTAGAGCCCTTGTTAGCTCGTCATTCTCCCTGTTTGGCATGAAGCTACCTTGGGAAGTCTCCTCGATGGACTGCACAAGCCTTCTGGCCACATCTCTCAGCACCTCCCCAAACACCGCATTGCCGTTATCATCGAGGCCACCGCTGTGAGCATAGAACTAATGCTTTGCTCTGTCAGGCCATTCCATTGTTGCGAGTGTGACACCCTTCGCTAGCAGGTCATGCTCCCTCTTCTCCCATTTGGGTATTGCTTGGCGGTAACCACCAGGGCCGAGTCGGTGGTGGTAATTCTTCTTCTGTGCATTCAGCTTGTTCTTCTCACTCAAACTTTGACCTTCCACCGAAGTCTTGTAGTTCACGAACGCTTCCCAGTGATCTTGCAACTTTGGGAACTTGTTGAAGTCGGGCGTTCGATTCTCCTTGATATACTCTATGTTCAACTTCTTTTTATAAGTTTGGAATGCGATGGCCATCTTCTTGAGAGTGTAACTCTTCACCTTCTCTTCGGTCCCTTGGGGGAAGGTGAATGTCTCTCTGACATCGTTCCAAAGCATGTTTTTCGTATCTTCAGGAACCTGATCCCATTTTGCTATGCTAATGGGCACGTGGTCCCTAACGTGGACGCCGCATGCCGAATTGAACGGCCCAATCACCGTCAAGGGTTTCTAAGGTTGGCCGTTCTCGTTGACTTCGGTGACAACATATCTTGCCTTCGGCTTCTTGGTTGGACCTCGCTGTCGTGATTGCCCACTTGGTTGATCGATCTGAAAGCATGGTACAATCATGAATGGGTCAAAATGTTGGCTTAGCATGATAGTGAAATCGACAATCATTAACGTGATTGATTGTTACCTCTCCGGCCTCATCGTGCTGTGTGGCCTCATTGTGCTCTGCGGCCTTATCGTGCTCTGCGGCCTCATCGTGCTCTGCGGCCTTATAACCACCATCTCCCGCAATCAAATTGGTCATAAATTCTTCTTGATCAAATCCTTCGCCATCCATTGTTGTTTCTTAGGCTAGAAGAAGGCACTGAAAATTAACGGCGTGGAAGACGGCGAGGAACAAATGCTGATTAGACCAACTCTACTTATACATTTCACATTTCACATATACTGACACATCTCACATATACATAACATTTGACATATAATTACTCATCTGACACATCTCACATATACATAACATTTTACATATAATTCGGTAAACAAAAGTTATTTTTCTTTTTGCTTGGATGGTATATTGCTTCGTAGAAATTCGGTAAACAAAAAAGTGTTTTCGGGATTACAATTGCCGGTTTATCACATTCCTGAAATTGACCACATGGAAAAGAACAGATATTGACAATTGAGAATATATCTCTGGAGTAACCATTTCTTCACCAATGTAATCAATGATACATAAATCGATGGTCTCTAGATCATTTATCGCGAATCGAACTTACATCATTTTGCATACAAGGCCTGACATTGCAAATATATTACAACTGCAACATATACCAAAAAGTTTTGATTCTATACAGGTGCCAATTCAAATATATTACATTTTGCAGTAAAATTCACATGAACAGGTGCCAATTGGGTAAGGTTACTACAGTTTTCACCCTTGGCGGGAACGTTGCAATCTGGCAAAGTGACAATGTAATGGTCTAATTGCTCTAATTGCTGAAACAATACTAGCTAATGTCTAATTGATCAGTACAACATCATGTTAGCATTCATTCAATATTCACATGAACAAGTTCACAACCGAAATAGAAATGAAATCCTACACATTTTCCTCCAATTAGCAAATCCAACATGAATCTACACCATACATGTACACCAGAGAGAAGGGAGGACAAGGAGCAAGGGCTGCAGCGAGCTATAACCTCCACGGGTCTGAGGGAAGAAGCGGCAAGGGGGAGCGGTCTCCAAGCTGTGATCGGACGAGCTCAGGGAGAAGCGGCGTCCGTCGGGGCGAGCTGGGGCGGTGGCGGTCGGGCAAGCTACGGAGCGGCGCCGTCAGGCGAAACTCGAGGGCGGCGCCGTCGAAGCGAGCTCCGGGGCAGCTGTGATCGGGCGAGCTTCTGAGATAGCGCGCGGTTGGGCGAGCTCGGGAGAAGCGGCGCCATCGAAGCGAGCTCGGGACAGTGCTGATCAGGCGAGCTCCGGGGCAGCGGCGCCATCGAAGCGAGCTCGGGACAGCGGTGCGATCAGGCGAGCTCCGGGGCGGCTGGCCTTGATCGAGCGAGCTCCGGGAGGGCTTCCGACGCCGGCACAGGCTCTGGTGGCGGCGGTGCGCGCGTCAGGAGGAGGAAATGGGATAAAATCGGGCAGGAGGAGCACCAAAGTGGGGAAGAAATGGCAGCAGCGAGGTTTATACGGGCACCATCAGTCCCGGTTGGTGTATCCAACCGGGATTGATATACACATCAGTACCGGTTGGATACACCAACCGGGACTGATCATTCCACATATGACTCAAGAAGGAAAACCTAGGAGCTATCAGTACCGGTTAGTGTATCCAACCGGTACTGATTAGATCACATCAGTACTGGTTAAATACACCAACCGGTACTCATTAGAATTAAATTCAAAATCTCTTTAGAATAAAATGAAAGAAAAATCAATTATTGCTTCTTTGCTTAATAAAAAATAATAAATTATACTTATTCCACACTAAAATGACTTTTTTAAAAAAAATAAGATTACTAGTCATTTATAAATTCCTTTTATAGTTTCTACAATTCAACAATAATATTGAAAATCTATATATTCTTTAGAATATTAGTTTATAAATTAAAAATATAAAAATAAAATAAGGTTATTAATATAAATTAAAAATATAAAAAATAAAGTAATTTTTGCACTCTTATAATTCCAATGCAAATTTTCACCTTGTTACATAAATTCAATTATTGCTTCTTTGCTTAATAAATAATAATAAATCATTATTATTCCACACTAAAATGATTTACAAAAAATAAAATAAGGTTATTAATACACAACTAGTATGTTAGTAGTCTATTACACCAAAAGAAAGCAAAGTGATCCATCACAATAGACAATTTAGTAGCATGGGAACACAAAGAGACAAGATTTAACATGAAAAAAGAAAACTAAGCATCCATCAGTGATAGACTATAACTTGTAACAACGGACTATACAACAAGGTTGGACTTATTTGCTAACATACTTTGTTTTTACAAGCGATCCTTCATTATGATCACGGCGTACGTAAGGAGAGTCCTCTGTATCATTCAGGTCACTAATGTCTACGTCCACTGTGAAAGGAGGCAGCTCGTCGAATTGATTATACTCTTCTTCGTCCGTGACGCCCTCAACTCCGACAATCCTTTTTTACAGAAAGAACCATTTGGCGCCTTGGTTGATAGCTACTGCTAGTATTCTCATTTTGATTTATTTTTTAGGTAGATTTGTCATGCTGCCTCTTCCTTTTAGTAGGCTTGTCCTTCGCTTCGCTTTCTTTGTCCATGTCCATCACATAGAATACTTGTGTCACATCATTAGCGAGCACGAATGGTTCATCCCTATAGGCCACTTGCTTGAGGTCCACAGTTGTCATACCGTACTCATCGATCTCCACGGCTGCCAGTTTGACCCATTGGCACCGAAACAGAGGGACTTTTAAAGGTCCATACTCGAGCTCCCAAATCTCCTGTATGAAACCATAATAGGTATCCATCTTTCCATTTTTGTCCAAGGCATCTATACGGACGCCGCTGTTTTGGTTGGTGCTCTTGCTATCCTAGGCTGTTGTGTAAAATGTGTACCCATTTATCTCATACCCTTGGAATGATATGACTGTTGTGGATGGTCCCTGAGCCAAGAGTTTCAACTGTTCATCATCTGTCTGGTTGCCCAACTGTTGCTTTTGTAACCAACCGCCTAAATGATCCATTTGCTCGACTACGATCCACTTATCTGACTTCTCTGGGTATTAGGTGCGTAGACTCATCTCGTAATCATACATATATGGAGCCACTACAGTTGCTTGTTTCAATACTGTGAAATGTGCTTGTTAAAATGAAAGTAGATTGTCGCTATAGGATTCTTTTCTCCCAAAGTCCCTTTTCCCCGTAGCCTCCCCTCATGGCGTGATACAGGAACGCTAATCGGATTCAGATCATCAATGTAATTAACACAAAACTAGATCACCTCCTCTGTGCCGACACCCTGCGCAATGCAGCCTTCTGGACGAGACCGGTTACGAACATACTTCTTTAGGATGCCCATGTACCTCTCGAAAGGGAACATATTGTGGAGGAACACGGGTCCGAGAATTTGTATCTCTTTAACAATGTGGACCATGAGATGGACCATAATATCAAAGAATGATGGAGGGAAGATCATCTCAAGGCTAACCAGACTATTGACCATGTCGTCATGCAGATTACATAACTTATTCGGCTCGATGACCTTCTGCGACACCGCGTTGAAGAACGAGCACAACTTTATGATTGTCCCTCGTACCCAGTCCGGCAGAATACCTCGCACCGCCACTGGGAGCAACTGTGTCATCAATACGTGACAATCATGGGATTTTATGTGTACGATTTTATTCTCTTTTGTGTTTATGAGTCTCCTTATGTTCGAGGAGTATCCAGAAGGGACCTTCACACTGTTCAAGAACTTAATCATATTTTTTTTCTCTTCCTTGCTCAGAGTGTAGCTCGCGGGGTGGAGGTAATGCTGTCCTTCCGCTCTCATTTCCGGATGTAGGTCGTTCCTGATTCCCAGCAGCTGTAGGTCCTTTCGTGCTTGAAGTGTATCTTTTGATTTGCCATACATATCTAGGAAGCCTAGCAGGTTCACACAGACATTCTTTGTGATATGCATGAAGTCCAATGAGTGGCGAACCTCTAAGTCTTTCCAGTAAGGTAAGTCCCAAAATATTGACTTCTTCTTCCAAATGGGCTTTGTGTGACCTTGTTTTGTCGGGACAGGTTTGCTACCTGGACCTTTTCCAAATACTACTTTCAGATCGTTTACCAAAGAAAATACAAGAGCCCCACTGCGATGCGGGGGCTTCTTACGTTTCTCTTCCTTCCCATCAAAATTCTCACCCTTCCTCCTTAACGGGTCCTTCGTATGGAGGAATCTACGGTGGCCCATGTACACAACCTTTTGAGAGTTTTTTAGGTACTTGCTGTCCGTTTCCTCTAAGCAGTGGATGCAGGCTTTATATCCTTTGATGGATAGGCCCGACAGGTTACCAAGTGCAGGCCAGTCGTTGATGGTTACAAATAGCAATGCACGTAAAATGAAGTGCTCTCTTTTGTACTCATCCCATACACGTACACCATTGTTCCACAATGTTAGCGGATCTTCAACCAACGGTTTGAGGTACACATCGATGTCGTTTCCAGGTTGCTTCGGGCCTTGGATAAGCAACAGCATCATAATGTACTTTCGCTTCATACACAGCCAAGGAGGAAGGTTGTTGATACACGATACACATAGTCACGGGCCAAGTGCTGTGACTGCTGCTCATCTCGCCATACGGGTTCATCCCATCTGTACTCAACCCAAACCTTATGTTCCTTGCATCCTCAGCAAAGTCCGGGTATGTTCTATTGACTTTCCTCCACTGGGAGCCATCAGCAGGGTGTCTTAGCCTTCCGTCCTCCTTACGGTCTTCTTTGTGCCAGCGCATCATCAGGGCATGCGCTTTGTTCGCAAATAAACGCTTCAACCGTGGTATTATAGGGAAATACCACACCACCTTAGCAGGGGGCCTCTTCTTCTTACGCTGCCCCTCTACCTCACCTGGGTCATCACGCCTGGTCTTATACCGCGAAGTTTTGCACACCGGACAAGCATCCAAATCCTCGTACTCATTGCGATAAAGGATACAATCGTTACGACATGCATGTATCTTCTGTACCTCCAACCCCAAAGGGCAGACAACTTGTTTGGCATTGTACGTAGTTTCGGGCAGTGTGTTCCCCTCTGGAAGTATCTTCTTGATGAGGCATAACAACTCGTCGAATCCCTTATCAGATAATCCATTGGTCGCCTTCCATTGCATCAGTTCTAGTGTAGTACGCAACTTTTTATGGCCCTGTTGGCAGTTTGCGTACAACAGTGTTTTGTGGTCCTCCCATAGGCGTTGAAACTTTTCGTAATGTCTTTCATCGATGTATTCTCCCTCTCCATCAAGCAGCATCTGGTCTAGGTCATCATTGCCAAACTCCCCAAATGTATCTTCGCAAGAGCCAGGTTGGCCAGCGTCCAAGATATTGTTCGCCTCTTCTTGTTCACCGTCTTCTTGTATAATCTCTTCTTCACCATGCTTGGTCCAACAGGTATAGTTTGTCATGAAACCTCTTGTGAGCAAATGGAAGTGAAGGTGGCTGGAGTTTGCCCACTCCTTCTCATTCTTGCAGTCTATAGATGGACAACATATGTAGCCTGACGTCGTGTATGCATCGGCCGCACGAAGAAAATCTTGCAAACCCTGCAAGAACTCCAGGGAGCGTCGGTCCATGTACATCCATCGCCGGTCCATCTACATTATATTACATCAAGGTAACTTTTAGCTCATTTTTCGATAATGAATTGTTCAACATTTCCCAAAATCCAAATCAAGACAACTATATTTTTAAAATGATTTTATTTCATAATATACATTAAAGGCACTATATTTCATTACATATTTTTCCATAAAATGATTATTTGCTCCGGTATTCATACTCGACAAGTTTTTGCAACCTACTAAAATAATTAGTCAATGAAAATCTAGATTCAAAATTCTTCATCAATCGATGGAACCAAAACCTAAATATTAATGCAAGCATAATTTCACGACAGCTTTGCTCAAATTTTCAAAACTTTTTTTGAAAACTTTTTCACAAAATTTTTTAAAACTTTTCTCGAATCTTGAACTCATTTTATATTTTCTGTAAAGCCATTTATATTTTTTATATTGTTTTAATTCGCAAATGAATTTAAAATTCTTCTTTTTTCCACATAACTATTGCCATTTGAAGATCCTAAACGCTATGATTTTCATGCACCATCCAACATCGAACGATGGAACTAAAACGTAAATTTGAGCTAGATCCACACCTTAAATGTGAGAAATATTATAATCCAAGCAAATTTAAGCTTAGTGACCTTGGTTGCGAGTAAATTTTTGTATCCTACTTGAAACGATCGAGCTAGAACTTTACATTTCTAATCTTTCATCGATTAATAGAAAAGATCAAATTTTCGTTATAATTCAAGCAAAGAAGAGGCACCATTTAACACCAAATGTAGTGAGGAATGATGTTACTAACCTTAGTTACCTTGGTTGCGAGTGAAATGACCAAAAATTTAAAATTTGGGCAGCACCTCCCCTTCCTTAGAGCTCTTGCCCGAACTCCTGTTCTTCTCATTTGGTGATCAAATGATGTTGGTGCAGCGGAGAGCGGGAGGAGGAAGAAGTTTAAATTGCGACAGAGTACCGGTTGAAAGCACAAGCCGGTACTGATAGTTTCACATCAGTACCGGTTCGTGCCTTTCACCGGTACTAATATCCACCTGCAACTGTAGCCGTTGCTACTAGATAGTACCGGTTCGGAATACAAACCGGTACTGATGTGACTATCAGTACCGGTTGGTACCTTTAACCGGTACTGACCACCCTCGAGATAAATGTACACATATGATTTTCATGCATATAATATAAATACTTATAAAGATATTCATAGCTAAAGTTTCAAAATTTTGACCACACGTATCTCAAACCGACAAGTTTTTGCGAGCTGGAGAGAGCATCATCTCTTGTCTTTCAATGTTGTTAAGTGAGGTATCTAAGTTGTTTTCTATTACACTTTTTTTAAATTCAAAAATTCAATCTAAAGTTACTAGTCCATTCGGTCTTCAAAAATGCCGACCTTTTCGACATAGTGATGGCAAAATTCAAAACTTTAACTATCGATATATTTTAAAATATTTAAATTGGATACGTGAAAATTATATGTGTACATTCATCTCGAATCATACTTTCATAATTTTTCTTCCGATTTTCTCCTGATTTTCACTGTCCAATTGAATGTTTCTCGAAGCCATTGTTTTGAACGATTTGCTCATTGTGCCGTAATTTTTTTCAACATTTTTTTTTATGTTTTATAATTTTTTTTGAATATTTCAATTTAACGGTAGAGGCGGCGGAGCTTCAAGAAGGGGGAGGTAAAACATTATATATTATATTAATAATTCATTACATAAAACATTACATATCATATTAATAATTCATAATATAAAACATTACATATTATATTAATTAATTACAATATATATAATATGCATAGCGGCGCACGGGTGGTGGGTGGCGTGATCACCCATACCACCACTCGTCGTCGCTGCCGGGGGGGCTATCATCGCCGGAGTCGTCGTCAGGCGGGGGGCGGTCGTCGTCGTCGTCGTGGATGACGTCTTCATCATTGTCATCCTCGTCCGACAACATCGCGCTCCTTGAGCGGACCCAACCCTCCTCCTCCCGCTCCTCCTCCTCCTCCTCATTGTCCTCCTCCTCATCCTCATCCTCATCCTCCTCCTCCTCCCGCTCCTCCTCGTCCTTCTCCCGAGGTGGTGATGATGGCGCGCCAGAGGGAGAAGAAGGAGAAGCTGTCATAGTTAAAAAATGGACTAACTACTGATCATCAGTACGTCTACCTCCTCAGTCGATCTGACGGTTTTATAGGAGACTGGATCGGAAAACAAGAATTCGGATGAACACGAATTAAGAGTTTCATCGTAAAGGCGCGCGGGGGATTGATCGGGCGCGCACGAAGCGCATTAGTACCGTTCAAACACAACAACCGGTGCTAATGCTCTCACATCAGTACCAGTTGGTTACACCAACCGGTACTGATAACACGAACATCAGTACCGGTTGGTTACATCAACTGGTGCTAAGAACCATCCACGGCTCCTGTGCTGCTTAGTACGGGTTGGCGTAACCAACCGGTACTGATGTGAGAGCATCAGCACCGGTTGGTAGTTAAAACTGGTACTGATGATCCCCCCGGACCTGTAGACCGTTGAACCGGGACTGATGTAAATGTTAGTCCTGGTTCATGCATAACCTGTACTATTGGGCCGGTATGGAAGGCCAGATCTGTAGTAGTGAGACATGCAAATTGTTTCGATATAGTTAACACTAACCATACAAAACGGAGCTTCCATGGCACGTGACCTAAGGTAATCAAACAATATTGTAGAACGCTATTATTGCATAATTTAGCACCTAGTATTAGTATGAACTAGTATATTTACCCGTGAAACTATGTAGCTAGATATTATGATAAATTGCACTGTTATAATTTATTCTATCAAAATAAGTAGTAGAGATTATTCTAAAAGTTTTAAAAGATTATTACGAAATTTTCTTACCTTTAAAACAAAGAAGATGTCTGGAATATTACACTAGTACAGAAAACCTCATTATAGACGGTTCAGAAACGTCATCACATGCGATTTTGTGAACCGTCAGTAAGAATGGGTCAGTGATGCCTCGTAATCATCACAAACGGTTGAAAAAGCCATCATAGATGGTTCTAAATAGGAACCGTCTGTGAAAAAGCCATCACAGACGATTCCAATTTAGAACCGCCTGTGATGGCTTTTTTCACAGACGGTTCCAATTTAGAACCGTCTGTGATGTTGATTTTTCATTTTATTAGTAAGTTATTCTCATGTATTCTCATGTACTTCGTAACTGCCCAAGAACACTTAATTTCTGAGTTATATCGCTGATTTAAACACAATACGGGCACTTCCCGAGCGATCACCCATCCTAGTACTGCTTTTGCCCAAGCACGCTTAACTTCAGAGTTCTTACATGATCTGATACTATAATGTTGTTATGATAACATCTGAAATATAATGTGTCCCCCTCCCCTTAACCTCACAGAGCACCAGAACACCGATTTTAGTATTCTCATAGTCCGAATACTGTTTGGAGATCACGAAAACGCAAAAAAAAAAGACTGAAACGGATACAAAACTTCGGAGGCTGTTTTGAGGCCCTAAACGATGTTTTTTTGGAATTTTGATTTTCTCACACGCACGTACTCGCCCAAAAGTTCAGGATCCGATCATTTTCGGGTACAACTTTTCGTTATCTTTTCAACGAGCTAAAGAACGCCTCGATCGGAGTTACGAGTCAAAAGCTATGGCCGTTTTAACAAACGTACTCGAATTTCGTACTTACAAATCGAATCAGACTTTGTGCCAAAGGAGAAATTCAAGAGCTCATTGTGCTGATTCCAGAAAGCACAAGAACGCTCCGATCGAAATTACGAGTCAAAAGTTATGATATTTTTATAAATCGTGCGGAAAGTCATCACAAACTGTTTTATACTAAAACCGTCTGTGATGACTGGCATATCACAGACGGTTTCCTAATAGAACCATCTGTGATGGCTCCTGTAGCCACCACAGATGGTTCTATTTAAAAACCGTCAGTAATATAGAGCTATAATACAGACGGTTTCTAAATAGAACCGTCTGTGATGGCCAGTGGCTAAATAGAACCGTCTGTGATGTTGTCGTTGACGGTTGCAATATAAAACCGTCTGTGATGTTCCTCATCATAGACGGTTTATCAAAACCGTCTGTGATAAAACGTCTAATATAAGTCTATTTGTAGTAGTATTAATAGCTATTTTTATTTAAGGGGTGTCTAAGGAACACTTGAGTGTTTTTTTGTTAAATAGCTCTCAAATTTTAAACCTTTAGATCTGGATTTAATTAATGGAATCAATTTTCTATATCTCCTCACATTTTGAGTACTCTATATGCAAAAAAAAAAAAAAAAAAAAAAAATAAGCGCTCACAAAACAAAAAAAACATTCGTGTGCCACTTAGTAATTCCCTTTTATTTATATAGGTTGTCTATGAGTATTACTCGCCATGATCCTCCTGTATGCTATACTCTAAGTTAATTAACTGAGGTCGTAGGAGTATAGATGCATGTGTTTGGTTGGTGATCAATGCGACCGCTTATTCGTTTCATGCATCAACATGTCGGTGCATGGTATTATTTTTGGGAGCCTAATATAATATAATTGTGCGTGCATGTGATACATGTATCATTGTATCCTCAACAATGGGGAAGTATTTGATAAATTGATGCATCTTTGTACTCAAGTCTGAATGTGTTTTACCGACGGTTTGCCTAACTGTGTGGTACTCCCTCCGTTTCTTTTTATAAGGCGTATTTGGTTTCGTTAGGACAAGGCTTTGACCAACAATTACTCTATTAGCATATAATTTTTATGACACAAAATTGATATTAGCATATTTGTATTCAAAAGTACTTATATATAATTATGATTTTGTATTGCATAAATGATATATTAATGAAGTAATCGTTGGTCAAAGTCTTGTCCTAACGAAACTAAATACGCCTTATAAAAAGAAACGGAGGGAGTAGCATGCATTCATATCCATATGGCACATGGATGGATCGAGGACTCGTAAACTCATAAATATACTAAAAATGGCTAGAAGTGGTACATCAAAAAAATACCAAAAATACTAATTAAAGCACCGGTATAAATTGCTACAAGTGGTACATGAAAAAAAATACTAAAAATGAAAGACGAAATGTTAACTACTAATTAAAGCACCGGTATAAAAAATACTAAAAACGTTTTTGAAAGACGAAATGTTAACTACTAATTAAAGCACCGGTATAAATTGCTAACAAGCTAAAAATGAAAGTGAGCTACTAATTAAAGTCTCAGTATAAATTGCCAACAGTTGGATAGTTCATTATGGCACATCATTTTTCTGCGTGACACGTAGCATTTGATTACGTATTTCCTTTGTATGTCGAGGTTTGATCCCGAGACCGTGGATTATGAGCATTAATATGGCTATACTACACTAACTAATTGTTTTCACGAAAAAAAAAAACTCCTAATATGATGTTTTCAAACAATATAGAAATAAACTTGTAACAACTCAGTACTTTATATGCTCAAGATATTATCACAACTTACATTTCTCATCATTTTACCATGATTTTAACCATAATTTCATCAAGCATCATAAAACAATAGTCACTTCACTAAACATTATTGATAAGAATTTGCATAACAATAATAACAAAAACAACGACCAATTAAACCTTGGAACCACGCGTCTAAGCACACCTGAGTCCCCACACTCGGGAACGCCCATGTCTTCACACTTGGGTACACCTGGATCACATGCGTCTAGGAGCAATCTTTACCTTTTGGCGATAATAATATCAATAATTTAGAGACAATTAAGTAAATGACCAAACTTCTCCATTAACATTAAACACTAACTAAGTTCACATGACATTTACTATGAATACGGGAGTCCATCAACTAAATTGGCTAAGGACTATATTATTCATGAGTAAACAATAAAACTATATATTTTGGAAGATGATGTGACAAGTGACACAATGACGTTACTCTCATCCCATGCATGTCACCTTCAATGATCACTTAAAACTTTAAAATAAGCAAGGCTGAGTCCACGACTCAGCAAACGCATAATAAAACAATAACATAACTATTTACCATATTCATCTCATTAATCATCTTTTGATGAGTTCATGACTCAATAACATAACTATTTATCATATTGATATCATTAGTCATCATTCATCATTGGCGATGTAATGCAAATATGTCTACATGCATGCTCATATGCTCAACACATAGAGTATACCGGTATCGCTGAGTGAACATACATCGATGTTGCACCCTCTCATATCCTCCATACCATGGAGGTGTCTACCAAAGTATATCAATCATGCCTACAACAAGTAGGTCATAAGGTCCACATAGGTCACCTCTTTTCATCATGAATGCACATATGCAAATGACATGAGTTATTAACATCTTTCATCATCTATATTGTTCTCATCATCATAACATATCATTATTCATTATAAATAAAATGAACCATGTAAAGCATTATGATAACAAGTTTCCAACAAGAACGATAAGATTTAACAATCTATGTCATTATTCTATGATACACTTATCTTTTTACTTACGAGGAACGGAATGGTGTTCGGTAGAAGCCAAACCTGTAGTCCACCTTCTATAGCAGGTAAACCGACCTCAAAATCATGCAATAACAGTGCATATATCAAACATTGCAATATCGATCACTCCTATGCGCATCCCCAGACTTAACTTTCTCCCTCATCTGACATTTTACCATTTGCTGTCACGGCGATCGGAAAACCATAAATCCTAACTCAGGATCCCAAACATAGTAAACCATATATTTTTTGAAAACTATATAAGATTACCTAAAATTTCCTTGATATCCATATTTTTTAATTAATTCATTTAACCCTCCGTTTCTAGCCCCGAAAACCGATCTGTTGTTTTATTGGACAACCGATTTCACAATTTCGTAATTATGTTTATACAACTCTAAACATAGCAAATCATAGCATATCTGGAATCTAGAGAAAATTATCTAATTTTTCTAGCTATGGACATAATTTAATTTGGTCATTATCTATCCCTAAACAATAAATTAACACGACTGCTCTCAACAGCGATGATTTCTAGATAGCGAGATTCTACATGCCATAAGTTTCAAACCGCTTAACCAAAGTTTACATTCTTATGCTCTAATTAAACTTTAATCAATAATATACATTTTTAAACCTAGACATTTCATGAAATTGATCATAAATACCCTGGAACTCGCCCCGAAAACATATATCACTATTAAATGGGTACCAATTTCTGTCAAACTCCATCCTGATGCACTCCAACCACCATATCTACCAACAAAAAATGACCATAATATCACTACACTATAGCACCAATATGACCAACGATGATCTAGGGTTTATATCTGTGTCTGAAGATTTGAGAGAACTACCAGAAATAATGAAGCCTCACATATCCCTCTCGATCTGGTCCCTAGGTGTGAACAACACAGCGGCGGAACCTTCCCCTGTTCCTTTTTCCTTCTCTTCCTTCTTACTTTCTCCCATGCATGCATCAACAACCATGCACAACACATAGGGTAGAAGACGATCAGCAACAACAAGCAACGGCAGCGGTGGGTAGGCATGACAATACATCAACAAAGGAGCGGTGGTGAAATCGACAGTAGGTGCTGGTAGTGGCGGCAAAGAAGTGCTATGGATTGGCATCTTTGGGCGATAGTGCTAGGTGCACGAATGCCCTATGGTTAGGTGTAGTTTAAATGGGGCATGCTAATTAGGGTTTGCGTTAGAGATCATTAGCCCACTAATAGCCTGTTAGGTCTAAACAGCTATGATTAATTAAAATAATTTTGTTAATTCTCAAATAGAGTTTGGAGACGTCACAAAAATATATTTTCCAGATCAACATCACACAATCCTAACAATTTACATTTGCTTCCCGTAGAACGCTAATGTTGTTGGCACTCCATGGCAAGGTTTCAAATCTCAGTTTCAGATGAAATCTCAGAGGGGACCAAAATTCACAATCTTGGCAAGATCTTAGAATTTTGGGCAAATTTTGGATGAAATACAAAAAGCAAAACTCAAATTCGGTTTTTTTGGATTGGGATTTCCGAGATCTCAACTGAAATTGCAGAGATCTCGGCAAATTTCAACCAAATGAAAAATAGTGGAAACGATTTTAAAAAATTATGAAAAAATTTCTATGGTTCTGACACATCAATTATATTCCCATAAAAATTTTATATGATTATCAAGTTAAGGAATTTTTAAAAATTCTAACAGTGCTATTGCCCTGATAAAAGGTTGACCAGCAAAATGCAACCGAATGAAAAATTGTTCAAACCACGTTAAAAATTTTTGAAAATTTTTGTGGATGGTCCTAGCACATAAATAATGTTTTAATAATATTTTCAGCTAATGATAAAGCCGGAGGAATTTTCAAAAATTAAGATAGTGCTACTTTCCTGATAAAAGACTGATCGGTAAATTTTAACCGAATGAAAAATGGTTCAAACCAAGTTAAACAAATTTGAAAATTTTTGTTAGTGGTCCTGACACATCACTAATGCTTTCATAAAATTTCCAAATGGTGATCAGGCCTAAAGAGTTTTCAAAAATTTTGATAATGCTACTATCATGATAAAAGCCTGATGATCAATACATAGATTTGATTGAGCAAGCAAGGTTTAAAATTTTTGAAACTTTTAGAGAAGGTTACTAAGGCAATTCTTAGACTGGAACATAAATTTTGGATCATGATCATGCTCAAGTGAATTCATAAAATTCTAACAAAGGTAATGTATCATTTTATATTCCTTCTGTTTTTTATTTTTGAAAGATAACATGTACTAGAATATATTGAGGAAGGAGTCTGGATTTTTATAGTGATCTAGGACCGATAAAATGGAAACTGGTCCTTCATCAGATATTGCTATTTCTTTTGCCTATTACTGATGGACTATTATCTGTTCGATGGATGTAAAAATATTTTTGAAGATTTTAGCCACATGAAGCATCATTTTCACTTACGTAGCTTGCAATATATTGACTGTACTTAAGCTCAACAGACCTAAATACTTAAGTTCGAGGACAAGTCTACCGGTGAACACTTCAGGTGAACAAGTACAGACCTAAGCACTTAAGCTCAAAAATACCGACCAACACTTAGGGTGAAGTTCAGTCAGATCCGGCCCCAAAAAACACCAACCTAGTACATAAAATCATGAATCTGGCATAAAGAAGCTAAATTTCGGTGGTACGTGATGAAATTTTGGAGATATATGATGAAATTTGGGTTAAAATGAGATTATTTGGTTACCTGTGTTCGCTGGAACATCTATTCATTTATAAGGTTTACAACTTTACACCTATGTTTAGACTTCAGAGTTTTTGGACTTTAAAGTGTATGCTTGTATAATTTACAATTTTTTATTGAGCAACCAAAATAGGTTTAAATTTTTTGAACTTTTAAAGAAGGATGCTCAGACAATGCTTAAGATCTTCTAAAAATTTTGGATCATAATCACACTCGAGAGAATTTATAAAATTCTGACACAATTATTGTCTCAATTTTGTTTATTCTATTTTTGAATTTTTAAATATAACAAATTAAGTTCAATTCTTTTGAAAAAAATTTTGTATGATCCTAGACTAGTAAGGATGGTAACATAAATTTTTCAGAGATTGATCAAGCCTGTACAATTTTATAAAAAACTGATAGTGTTTCTACTATTTTTATAAAATGTCTTAGAAATTCAGTTTTTCAATCAATTTTTTTGGAAGATGACATTCTTAAGGGTTATTGACCCAAATCCGGTCCTCAAAAGTCAAAATCTGGTCAAAATTCCTAAGATTTCAGTGAAATTTGCTGAGATTACCAAAAATACTGTAGCAATTTGATTTTTTTTTTAAAAAATTTATCTAGCCAAGATTTTGAATCTGGGGGGCTTGAAATCCAAGATTTTGTTAGATTTTTAACTTTGCTCCATGGTCACAACAACAATTTAGATTGTGATTCAGCATTCTCCTTGCAGATTTAGATATTGCAGCCAGCACTCAAATCACAGGATATCGCTTGCATTGATTTAGCTGGGAAAAAGGACACCTTCATATTATTGAATAACCTTTTGAGCCTTTCCTAGTGGATCTCTATCATCAGTTGCAACTAATAAAAGCTCGTTGGTCATCCCTTTCAAACATAACCGAAGGTAGGACCGAGAGGAGGAAAAATAGGACTTGCTAGTATCATACCCTCTTGATAGAAGAATGAAATCATTAGATTAGTGGATAGAAGAAAGAACAGGAAGAAAGCAGCCATGGACAAGGTGGTCCTTTCCTAGGACCAGGTTCTAGTCAATGGATCACTATATCGATAAGTACATGTGACATTATAGAATGTGGTATTACAGCACGAGTTTATATCGTGTTTTGGGCCGTTTCCAGGTGTTTGGGCCTTGGGGGAATTAGTTTGGGTCTTGGGGGACCTAATTGGGCCGTAGGTGGAGGTTCCTGGCCCATGTGTGGGAGGAAAGGGGGCAGCAAGCCTGCCCATGCGCCCCCCAAGAACCCTAGGCCCCCCCACTCCTTCCCTCCCCGTAAGCCGCCACCCCTCCCCATGCGCCCCCCTTTCTCCCCTTGCGCCGCCCCCTTTCGCCTTCCCCTCTTGCGCCTCCCACCACCCCTTAGCCGCCCCTAGTGCCATTACCTTCCCCTGATCTCTCTGTTTGGGAGCCATCCATCCGAGGCGATCCGGCGACTCCGGCGATTTCGGCGAGTAGAGGGAAATCGAGCCGGGAGGAGGCGAAGTTCTTCGTTCGTGTGGTTCATCAAGAAGAGGTAACGAATTACAGTTCTTTTGCGGTGTTCTAGGTGCTATTAGATGGGAGGATCCATGCCTAGAACTCTCTTTTAGGTGCTATGATTAGATGGGATAAGTTGGATTCTAGATCTGTCTCGCGAGTGGCTCTCGGCCAGGTTTGACAGCCAGTGTTCGAATGCGTTTTTGAGGATTTTAGATTCATTATATGGTCATCCGGATGTTACAAAAGTTGTAGGTAATTCAATTACCTTTGATTGGAAACCAAAAACGTTAAATTCTGTTCATCCGTTTAAAAGTTATGGCTATTTTACCGAGCATTGTCCAATCTGTGACGTGATTGGGACATATTGTGTTCAACTGTAGATTAGAGGATTTTAGAGGCTGAATCAGTTTTCGTGTATACTTAGAAAAAGGTGGGAAATTTCCTAAGGTTCGATAAAATGTACTCGTTTACCTAATTTGGAGTTTTAGAACTCAATATATGCTTGTTGGAAGCCTGCTGTCCTGTTGGACAGATTCTCTGTTTTTCAGGTTTTAGGAGTGGGTTGCGAAGTCGATGTAGCCGATAGTTCTTATGTTGTTCTGTGAGCATGTTGTTGAGTGTATTATAGCTATGTGCAGGTGGTGTGACCTCGGGAGTGCCTTCCACATCTTGCCACTCCGTCACACGCGGTTGAAGGCAAGTGTATTGTGGTGAATATGGCTTGGTGGCCATATGAATTGATATAGTTGCAATTCAACTTTATGATGTGTTGATTTACTACGAATTGTTCTTGCAATTGATTAGATGATTATGAAATGCTATGTTATGGATGTGAGGATGATTATGTATCTAATTATGGCTATGCAATTGTTGAATTGAGTGCATATGCAAGTTTATTCATGTTTATGGCATGTGTGCATTCATAGCATGAGGACAAGCCAGGTCGGTGAGAAAATTGTAACTAATCCGGTAAGGTCGGTGAGAAAGTTATGACTAATCCAGAGCGTTGCTGAGAAAGACCTATATCGTAGTTCCATCCACAGTTGTGAATGGGAGCGAGTCAGTAAGAGTAGGCACCCTCCACGGGATCGAAGGGAAAGAGGGTGCACACCGACAGGTGTGCACTCGGCAATACCGGTATGTGCTAAGCAAAGAGACATGTACATTGCATTGCATGAATGAAAAAGTTTACAAAATGTTTATGAAGATGCTTATGAGATGCGTATGATGATGCATTATGAGATGTTAATGATGTTGATAATGAGTATTGTTATTGTTTTAATCCATTGCAATACACTTTGCTGAGTGATGAACTCACGCTTGTTGTTTTATGATGTTTTTGGTACCATGAATCTGGCATATGGGAAAGGGAGTTAGCGCCACGTCTTCACCTAGTTTTCATTCATATAGAAATCTACACACTCATTCGTAATTGTGATGATTCATTTAGTTGCGTTAAACTTGAATTATGCTATTTTGTGGGCTTGGTTCTATTGTTCACTTCGTATGGATTCATGAAACGGTTGAGGTTATATTCTGGGCTTGAAATAATGTTATAACTCCTGTTATTCATGTTTAGATGGCATCCTTTATGTTATTGTGTTATGATATTAACATTGTTGTTTCGAACCATGAAAAAACAAAGGTTATGCTGCCGAAATTTCGGTTAAGCATTTAGCGTAGTTGTTGTAATTTATCGTTAAATAGGTGTTTTGGTTGCTTCTAGTAACGTTTGGGTGACATTCGCGGCATACTACGTGCTGGGGTGTTACAGTATAGTTGTTTTAAACTTTGTCACCATGTTAATTGCAATTTTTTTATGGCTAGTATATACCAACAAAAGTTGCAAAATAATATAATATCGTGAAATTACACTTGACAACAAATCCACCAATATTATTTTCATGTGGACAATATAAAAACTTTTGTGCACAATATAGATATTTAAATCTAGAAATTTAATACTAGCATGCACACTTGCACAGTAAAAATAACATTCACTTAGGGATAGGTACATCATGAATTATCCATTAAGTTAATGCTAACATAGTATTAAAATGGGAAAAGATACAAAGTTAACAAACCTCATTTTAAATCGCGGTTGATGCATCGAGACTCTCACGTAGTAGTACGAGCTAATTAAAATGTGCTCCAAATTCCTAAATCCTCTCTTGTTCTTCTCTTTCGAAATCCAATTTCTTTTTTTTAAGACTGAAATCGCAATTCTTTAATTTAGTTGGTGGGCCAAAGTGTTGCATCAGTGCATCAGCCTGAGCCAAGGATCAAAATCCTAGTGAAATTTCACCAAATCTCAGCGAAATCTCGAATTTCGACCCCCCCCCGAGTTTCATAATCCTGGAGAAATTAAAAAGAATGAAAAAATTAAAGTGCTATAGTATCTAAAATCTCGGCGAGATCTCGGTAAATTTGCCAAAATTTTATTTTTTTTACTGAAATTTGATAAGATTTAGACCATATTAGATTTTTCATGTCGTTTCCCATGTGGGATAGTTGGTAGATCATCCAGTTGGCCTATACGTATTAATTCTCGCGGTCATATAATTCTCACGGTCATAAATTAAGTACCTCGGTTGTTAGAATTTTAAAAAATTCTCAAGCTTGATAATTATCTAAAAATTTTATGGGAGCATTAGTAATGCATCATGACCATCTACAAAAATTTTCAAAAAATTTTAACATGGTTTGGACAATTTTTTATTTGGTTAAAATTTGTTTGTGAGCCTTCATTAGCATTGTCCGAATTTTTGAAAATTCCTCAATCTTTATTATCATCTAAAAATTTATGTAAATATTATGAATCTGTCATAACCATCCAAAAACATTTCAAAAGTTTCTAACGTGTTTTGCACAATTTTCCATTTTGTTGAAATTTGCTAATTAGCCTTTTATCAGTACAGTAGCACTGTTTGAATTTTAAAAATTTCTTAGGCTTTATCATCATCTAAAATTTTTATGGGAACATTAGTGATGTCCAAACCATCCACAAAAAATTTCAAATTTTTTTGATGAATTTTGGACCAATTTTCATTCGGTTAAAAATCACTAAGATCTCGACAAATCTCGCCGAGATCTCGGTAAATCTCAGTGCACTACTACATAATGATACATCACTATCGCTTCATCTGTGTCGGTTCCAAACTTTTGACTAAAAAACCGATTATGATACATGTATGTCATTTGTAAATTTTGGTAACAGGTTATCACAATCGGTTCTGAGAAAGAACCGATTGTGATAAGAATCATCATCGCAATCGGTTCTTTCTAAGAACCGATCACAATCGGTTCTGAAAAAGAACCGATTGTGATAAGGGGTCCCTCATTACAATCGGTTCTTAGAAAGAACCGATTGTGATGAGGAAACGGGTTATTACAATCGGTTCTTTCTAAGAACCGATTGTGATGATGGACCACTTATCACAATCGGTTCTGAGAAAGAACCGATTGTGATGAGGGACCCCTTATCACAATCGTTCCTTTCTCAGAACCGATTGTGATGAGCCTTGGTAGGTTTTATATCCTCTCGGGATGAACTCTCCTCTGTTGGTGTTCTAGAGCAAAAAAAATCATCGCCACCCCGAAAAACAGAATATACTCTTGCTGAAACTTAAACTTGGGGGAGAAAATCTGAAATCCTTGAGGATGTGTGTTAAGAGGGTAAGTTGAAGCCCCAACTTGAGGAAATTTCCCCTCTATTTTCCCTCATTTGAGGTTTTCAGCATATTTATAAGCAAGCACTTAGTGGTGACGACGACACACATGGAACAAATTATATGCGTGTAGATCATCAAGAATGGTTGTATTGTAAATAAAGTTGTAAGATTGCCAGGTCTAATTGAGACAAGCTAATGCCATTTCAAGGGTAAAGTACCAGCAAAGTAAAAGTACAAACTTGCCAACTTGTTCTCTATAACTTGTTGTTGAACCTGTTTTAGTTAAAATATACAGGACAATACTTCCGTAAGGAAGGAAAGGGAAGAATTTTTCCACTCAACGCAAAATTATTAGTAATTACTTGCACATTCTTTTCACTCCATCCAAGCACATCATATAATCTCAAACAATTATTAGAACAATAACCAGAACAATACCGACACTACTAGTCCTTTCATATTGCAGTCGATTTTAGTTAAAATCGACACTACTAATCAAACTTATTACTTTTTGTGAAGGCAATGAAAGGAATGTATTTCAATAGCATATATACAGAAAGTTCAGTAAAGTGGAGACCGACTCGGCTTGAACTTAAATTAGATGGCAAATAGAATTAAAGGTGTGATAGACACCACATCACAATCGGTTCTAGCTTAGAACCGATTGTGATAAGGGTGTTCATCACAATCGGTTCTGAGCTTGAACCGATTGTGATGACACACCTCATCACAATCGGTTCTAGCTAAGAACCGATTGTAATGAGGGGCCCCCTTATCACAATCGGTTCTAAGCTAACAATCGGTTCTGAGCTAGAACCGATTGTGATGACACACCTCATCACAATCGGTTCTAGCTAAGAACCGATTGTGATAAGGGGCCCCTCATCACAATCGGTTCTAGGTCAGAACCGATTGTGATGGGCTCGGGATAATCCCGCCAAAGTGAAAATTGGGCGCCAAAGTGAAATTTGGGTGTCGAGCGGGTTCCAATTTCAAAATAATTTTGCTGGGAGAACCACTGGCCTATATATTTATACACACTCTTGTGCTCACCACTCATCTCCTCCACTTTCTCCTCTCCCTCTCCTGCTCTCCCTCTCACTTGCTCTGTAGATAGATGCATGCATAGACAGACAGATAGAGAGAGAGAGAGAGAGAGAGAGAGATAGGAGCCAAGGTGAAATGCGAATGCACTAGGATGTGGATCTTGGTTTTGCATTTCTTGGTTTTGAAAGAAATCACTGCATGGAGCACTTCGGTAATGGTAAGGAACTAAACTTTGATTTATTGTGATTCGTTCTTGTCCAAATTAAATGTATTTCTTTATTTGCCCATTATATCATGTACTAGTTTTTCGGTCATTTTCAGATTCATAGTAATGGCAAATGGGCATGGCTACAAAGATGAGGAGGTGGTGTAGACCAAGTACAATGCGAACATGGAGCATCACTAGCTCTATAAACTGTTGTCATGTATATTCCATAAACACGTGCATAATATTTTGTCAAGTGTATCACCGTCTTTTAATTGCATGAACGGGTAGATAATGCATGTATACTGACTGTTAAGTATATTTATGCTCTATATTCATGTAAACGAATGTGATATGTGTACTGTAAAATGTTTGTATTCAATATATATTATGAATGATATTCATACCGTAAAACAATCAAAAATAGTAAAATGGGCTCATCACAATCGGTTCTGAGAAAGAACCGATAGTGATGAGGGGGTCATCACAATCGGTTCTAGCAAAGAACCGATTGTGATGAGGGCTCATCACAATCGGTTCTTTGCTAGAACCGATTGTGATGACTCCCCTCATCACAATCGGTTCTAACAAAGAACCGATTGTGATAATCCCCCTTATCAGAATCGGTTCTTTGGTAGAACCGATAGTGACGACTCCCCTCATCACAATCGGTTCTTTGCTTGAACCGATTGTAATGACCGTTTATCACAATCGGGAAAAAACCGACTGTGATAACGCTTCCTCATTACAATCGTTGGACTTTCTATCGCCACCAAAACCGATTGTGATGACGAAAAAGAACCGATTCTAATGTGCATTTTTATAGTAGTGGTGAGATCTGGGAAATCTTGGTAAAAAAAAATTGGATTTGAATTTTGCTGCTGTATTTTGTTTCGATTTCTTCTGAAATAACGAGATCTCGGCAAAATTTCTGCTTTTAGAGGGTGACGAGACGTGAACTGAAACTGAAATTTGTAACCTTGGCCTGAGCCACATGATGTTTAATTCCACGTACTTGTGTGATTACTCGTCCATGAGAAACTTGAGGTTTTGCCACGATTAAACCCAACTACCCCAAATTATGAAACCTACCTGGTAAAATTAATCCTGCTACATTTGACCTTCACTTCTGACCGATCCAAACATGCTACAATCAAATTAAATTAGGTGTTCCCTACCACACTATGCACGTGTATTCATTTTTTCCATGTAAGTTCAGTACGATGGAACTGAACATTTTCAATAGAGTACACAATTTACATGTACGATTATACAGTCTTTTTCAATAGTTTATAAATCATCTCATATTTTTGTTTTACAAATACAAATTCAGTAAATCACTAAATCAGATAAGGAGAAATAAAAAAAAATACTGTAGAAGGACCCAACCCTAAAGGTTTTTAGGGTATTTGGGAGCACCTGTGCATACCTGGTGCTTCACCTAGTATAGCCCCTGCCAGAATCATGCTTTGTGTATACTGCACAATCAAAAAATTCTTTCTTTCAAGCTAACAAAATCTATAAACATAATATTAACACTATTCTCTCTTCATTTTTTACAGTGGACAGGTCAATCTACAAAATTGATTTTTTGTACTAGAATTCTTGCCATGCACAACACCACACATGCATGAGCGACACTGATGGGAAACAATGTGACCACGTACGATCATCTCAGCCGGTGTACTAGCAGCGACAACGCCTTCGATCCCGCGAGGTCTTGTCAAAACGAAACATGTTTCACTCATTGGCTCGATGCCCCCAAACCAAATTACACATTGCATTTCACACTTGCCAATTCTGATTCAGATGGTGCTTCTCATTTACCTAAAAATTCATGCAAAATTCTACGGGTATGGCTATTTTGAGGTTAACCTCCTTAAATTGAAAATCACCTCCCCACCCCCTTCTTCCCTTTCTAACACAAAAATTTAAAAGTACAATATTTAAACTTTGGTAATTTTAAATAGGAAGTTTGAACTCAAAAAAATTCAACTCAAAATTTAAAACTAAAAAAAAATCAAAAAGTTTCAAATTATGAAGTTTCAACTCGGAAAGTTTCAAATTATAAAGTTTCAAATCAAAAAAATTTCAACTTGGAAAGTTTCAACATAAAAAGTTTCAAATCAAAAAATTTCAATAAAAAAGTTTCAACTCGAAAAATTTCTAATTGAAAAGTTTCAACTCATAAAATTTTTGATTCAAAAACATTCGACCAAAATGTTTTCATCCAAAAAACTTTTGGTTCAAAAGTTTCGATTTAAAATTCAAGTTGAAAAAATTTCCACCAAAAAATTTCAAATAAAAAAATTTCAACTCGAAAAAAAATTAAATTGAAAAATTTTAAATTGCAAAGTTTCATGTAAAAAAAATCAAATCAAAAGTGTCGAATATAAAAAATTATATTAAAAAACTTTTAGATTTGATAAAAAAAACTCGTTCACCTTGTTTGATGGTTTGTCAAAAAATGAGAAATGCAACCGGATTCAAAAATAAATAAAATACTCCCTCCGATTGGAAATGTAAGGGGTTTTAGGTCTCTATACTATTTGTAAAATATAAGGGGTTCTAGTATCCCAAGGCTAAATTTAGCCCATTTCTTCCAGTTTTGCCCTTGTTCCATTTATTACCCTTGTACAATTTTCCATGGCTCTTTTTTATGCGAACGCGCTCTTTAATGAACAATAACTAAGGGTATTTTAGTCTATTCACCAAGCTTCTAAATATGTGTGCACAAGGCTAAAACCCCTTACATTTCCAATCGGAGGGAGTATAAGCCAAAAGGGTTTTCATGTCCATGTCATGACGAGAAGACAAAAAGGGACACGTGTCCGCGTTTTCAAGGTAAGCGCAAATCAGGCTGGCTAAGGGCGACTATAATTAGTGATTCCGAAATTCTAGTGCAAGCATTGTTCCAAATTTCGTTTTCAGTTCACATCTCATCACCCCCTGAAATCTAAAATTTTAGTAAAACATCATTATTTTGGATGAAATTCGAATGAAATTCAAATCTGGAATTTTTTGACCCAAAAAACCAAAATTTTGTTCGAAATCTTGGTAAAATTCAACTGAACGAAAATAGTTCAAACAATGTCAAAAAGTTTTAAATTTTTTTTGGATGGTCCTAACACATCACTAATTTTCTCATAAAAATTTTAGATGATGTTCAGGCTTGAGGAATTTTAAAAAATTCTAATAGAGCTACTGTCTTGATAAAAGGCTGACCATGTTAAAAACTTTTAAAAAATTTTGTGGATAGTTCCGACACATTTATAATATTTCTATAAAATTTTTCGATGTTGATCAATCTTGAGGAATTATCAAAAATTTATACGAACCTACGAAAGACTGATGGACAAATTTCAACCAAATGAAAAATTGTTCAAACTAAGTTATCATAAAATTTTAAGATGGTAGTCACGATTGAAGAATTTTTAAAAATTCTAACATGGCTACTATCCTGATAAAAGGCTGACCGGTAAATTCCAACAGAATGAAAAATGGTGCATACACAATGTTTGAAACTCTTGAAAATTAATATGACATTCTCTACATATTTACATTGAGTATAGTGTATAGTGTTTAACGATAATAATTAGGGGTAATCATGGACCGATGGAGTATTTGAAATATCAAGATGGCGATCAGAGGGGGTGAATGATCCCAAATAAAAATTTTTCCCACTCAAAGTACTCCAAACAATCCCACAATGAAAATTCAAAACACCCAAAGATTTTCCTTCAAAATGGTACTCCTCAGATTCGCAAACCCGCAAAAACTGGAACGACTAGACAACTATGTGTACCCCTAGCTTGCATGGATGAGAGCCATGAAACATGTGAGAGAATTTTAAATCACAATCCTGGTTGTCAAGTGTCCAAATAAAAAGGAATCAATTCAAATACTTCTTTTCAAAAAGAGATCAAACCAAATCACAAAAGTCTCTTTTAAAAAACCAAAAGCAAATTTTTCAGGAATTGTCCTCACTTCAAGCAGGTGGTTGGTTGACTTCTGTTGCTCTAAAATTTTTAGGAATTTTTCATCATGTGAGCAGATGAGTCGTGAAACACTCCACCAAAAACCACCTTAAAAAGCCTTGTATAAAAATCAGGAAAAATCAAGGACTACAGATAGTCAAGAACTTCAATCAGAAAGTTTGGAGCTTGGTTTTCACCTCACAGCACCCAAACGGTGCAACTAGTGGACTCCAAAATTTTTATAGACATGTATATATTAGTAGTGAACCTTCTCCAACAAGAATCACCCAAAAAGGATCTTTTTATATTTTTCTGAAAATCGAAGTCTAACTGCTGTGCGAAGAACAAGTTCAGGACATATTTGTAATTTTGATATAAACTTGATCTCTAGTCTATCCTAGGGTGCAAGAGAGATATAAAACCAAATGAGCACCCTGAAGACATCCTTGATCAACAGCATTTAGAAGGAGGGGAGGCAAATCCAAATTGCGAGAAAGTAAATTGCGGGAATTTAAATGCGAGAAAGTAAATGCTGAATTTAAATTGTGTAAAGTAAAGACATAATGTAAATGTGCAATTTAAATTCACACAAATGTAAAGAAAATCTTTGTATTTTCTGGTTGGAAGGTTTACAAAGCATCATTTCATGTAGGCAAAGCTCAAATGAGCAACTCAAACTTTCAAGTGAGAGAGGGCACCCCTCCCCCTCTATTTATACTACTCTTGAGCCACCTACCATCCTTGGATGAGTCCCTCAACCCCAGAGCACTCCACCAAGGGCTAGGATTAACCCACTCACATAACCATGCAAGGGCAACCCAAAACCCTACACACATAATGGGTTTTCTTGCACGGTTTTCAAAGCATACTACCTAGACCCGCTAACCTATCAAATGGACCGCGATCCAACGGCCCTCATCGATCCTTGTGGCATCTAGCTAGTATAATCGCCTTTCCTTGTCTTCTTTGACTTGCCCAGACTCCGTCTCCGATCATCTTCTAGCGATCTTCGACCGTCTGGACCTTCGACGCACCTCGCCTAGTCCCAGTCTTCCTCCGCCTAACCATGACCTAGCACTGTCATCCTGCAACCATCAAAGACAAGGAAAACCCATCAGATAGCAATGTCCAACAATAATATGCAATAATCATCACACATGCTCAAACAAAGTTCTTATCTCAATCATATGCCTGAAGCTGACACAACTTAAATTGCATCCCTTTGAAATTCAATTCAAATCAAACTCAAACATGAGCACACCTTACTCAAATAAAGCCAAATACTCATCACAAACATGGATGGACCTCCACATGGTTCTTCAATTATCCTAATTTCAAAATTCTCACCACTTGGATAAGATTGATGCTTTCTCCAACAACAAGTCCCAAGAATCAAGTTAAATAATCAAACCAAGCAAGACACTCTCAAGAATCAAGAGCAACCATGAATCATCTTAAAGACAGCAGCACCTCCCCCAATAAAACTACCAAGAATAAAAATTCATAGCTGATATGATTAAGGGAATTTTTTTCTCTGTTACTGTTGGTTGTTGAGAGTCCACCAAAAAACAAATCAATTCAAAATTTCCTTTAGAAAAAGAGAGATAAATAAGATAAGATCTGCTACTTCTGAAAAGATAAAAGTGAATTTCCAGCACACAAAAGAAACTCAGTCAAAAGGTGATCTCTTCGAATCTGTGACTTATTTGAATTTAAAATTTTTTATGTGATGAGATAATGGAGTCACGAAGCTACTCAACAAAAATCAGATCCAGATCAAGCATAGTAAAATTATGATGAAAATAACAATCTCTACCACACAATGAACTTACCACTTGGAGTAATGATAGGTATGAAAGTCACACAACTTTTCCAACAAGAATCACCCCAATGTCAGATCATATGCATTTTCTATAAAATAAACAAGGACTACTGCATGGAGAGAACGAACTTGAGCAGGAAATCAAGAAAGAAACTTCAAGAGAAAGAAGGCTCATGATCAAGTAGATGAGAAGAATTTTAGAGCTTAACACAAGAAAGAACAATTTTTCTGTAAAAGCTCCAAAAACCAAGAAATCCCTCAAAAGCTCCAAATAAGTCAAATTTTGCTCATTATCAAAATGCAAGGATAATTGTTTAGCAAGATCATGAGAAAGTATTTTTTTTAATTTTAGTCTCCCTCTTTGCCTTTTTCAATTTTCTCCCCCTTTTGGCAATATAGGCATTAAGAGAGCAATTATGGATGAAATGCAACCTAAAAGAGATTTGAAGATTATGCAAGTGACCTATTAGTTAAAGTATGACACCAAACTACTCAAGTTCAGTTTATATCATCCTAAGTCATATCGAAAGGCACATTTCAAATTTTGCTAGCTAGCTAAAAAATAAGTATACTAATTTAGCATGATTTCAACATTAGCATCACTGAGCACAATTTCAAGACTAGAAGCAAAGCCAAAATAGGATTAAATGGATATACTAGAGTTCAACCTTGTTAACACTTTGAGAAGCTATAAGTCCATAAGAGAAGCCTCATGCTCAATCATCTTAAAATGCAAAGTTTTGAAACACATCCTCGACTAGGAGCCATCGACAAAGGCTTCCTAGGCTTCACTCTCCTCTGCATACTTTGAGGTTTAGAGTGTTTATCCCAGTGAAACATATCCTCGACTAGGAACCATCGACAAAAGTCTCCTAGGCTTCACTCTCTTCCTTAATTTTGTTTTGAATTTTACAATTTTATTGACTCAAGCTATAATCAACCATCTCAAGCAAGAAGCTTAAAAGAGTGGTCTTGGTCATACACAATACATTCCAAGTTCATCCCAAGTGCAATGGGAAGCAGTCTTGAGAATGTAAAGTGTTGAGTTCAGCTTTAGCACAAACATGTCAATTTTTGTCATTTCAGCACTTAGATTCATGAGCATATTGAGGATTCTAGAATTAAACATTAATATAACTAACCCAAGTTGCTTTAGGGACACTAGTAGAAACCAAAAATATCACTAATCATTGCATAAGCACCTAATGAAGAAATAAAGCAAGTAAAAGCTAAGTTTCATCAAGTTTTTCATGAAAATTCAACTTTAAATGTAGTCTAGCTTAACATGCTATACCAATTTAGATGAGACCTAGAATAGAAAAAATCTTGAGAACAGTAGTTAGGTGCAACTATCATAAATGTATCAATTGCATAAAAGACAAAGCTTGGAAATAGAAACAAGTATATATGCAATACAAGGAAGTCAGTTCCAAACTCCCCCTCAACAAGTAAGTAAATTTTAAGCACAATTCTGATTTAGGTTGAGTTATTAGTAGTTTTAATTCAAGAAATAAGAATGAACTCAACTAAAACCAAAAAGATAGAAGAAGGAATCAAGTAACTAACTATTGGGTGATCTAAGCGCATAGAAGAGATGATAGAGAACACTACAACTCAGACTCGCTCTCACCTTCCCCATATGACTTACATAGGAAAGCTAACTCAACGGACTCTAACTAGGGAGTACACATAGACCCTGTCTACTCAGGGGGCCCAACACCTGTTAAACCCACAAGTTTGTGAGAGAACTCAACCTAAAGAGAAGAGAGATAACTAATTGTGAATGATAGCAACATATAGCATAAGATAAGAGGTCCATTGTCGGGACCCGAATTTGCAAATCCGGACCCTCTGTGTATTCAGCACTAGTCCAGGAACGCGCTAGTGCACACAGTCTCAACATTGGTAAATATCACAATCATACTCAATGAAATAATAAGGTACCTTAAATAGTTAACCAAGCTGGTTGCTCGACCTTAAGGTCAAGTTACAAATATACGCCACGCAGGGCGAAACTTAAATAAAGAGAAATAACTGCAGCGAAAAATAAGATAACTTCGTGGCGCCATCCAGTATACCACAGGCAACTGACTGGGCTCGCTCCCTAGTTGGACGGTTCCTCTTGGAGTTCCTCCTCCGAGACTGGTGTAGACTCTTCTTCAACTGGTGTTGTTTTGTGGCAAGGGTGAGTACTTGGTACTCAGCAAGTCATGCACAGAATGCAAACTAATATACTACATGCATGGCTTAGTACAAAGGAGCAGTTCAGGGTATGATTGCAGTAACACAGCATTGACAAGTAGCATAAGTAGATTCGAAAGCAGTAGAAACAAGTATAAGATCAATAACTTTTCCCGAAGTTAAATAAACTTCTTTCCCATTCCTAATCCACATTTCCATCAACGTCATTATTAAACCAAACCAAACCTTTCAAGTCCAAGTTATTTTCAAGAAGGTCTAACCCTTGACTATAATCCCCGAGCAATGTCCAATGCCGCGGACACGGCTATTCGAATAGATTTTACACTCTGCAGAGGTTATGCACTTTACCCACAAGATACAGCCAAACACCACAAAGGCGAGTGTCCATAACAAAGTCTTTCGGAAACTTCTAACAGCATAAGTGGGCCTTCCCAGTTATTGCACACTAACCCTTTCCTTTGCGAAGGCGAAGTTTAGGCCAATCAACCGTTAGATGGGTACCTGGCCGCAGCCCCGGTACGCTCCCCCGCACAACTACACAAAAGGTATAGTTGACACCCCGAGGTCCCACAGGTACGTTATTAGCAACTTAATCAACTAGGTCCGTCCCATTACAGACATGTGGTTGCACGTTTGACTCAGTTCAAAGGCTTGCAAGGTTAAGTCCTTAGGGTGACCAGGGCAAGACTACCCGAAGAACCAAAACATCGTTCTCGATGCCACAACTGGCCCACCCGATCATTCTTGCCACATGCCCCGGTCGAAATCTATTTATCAAATCCCAGTTGATTACCATGCACCACGTGCCATCAACAATCATAACACATGATCCTTCTTTCAAAAATAGGTGCAGTATCTCATTAAGTCAATATTAGCATTTGATTGTCCAAAGCATTTCACGTGGCAAGGCTAAGCATACTACATCGGTCTAACTACCCATGTTGGCAATTTAATAATGTCCAACTAATAATCCACAACTAGGGTGACAAGGGGTCATTGCACATATTTTAATTAACCAAGGTGTCGTACAACAATTTGGCATTTATCTAATTTCCCATAATTAAGTAAAGCATTTTCTAATCAAACTAGCATGCAATAATTTAAACTAAATTAATTTGAAAATGGGATCAACATGGTCAAAGCACAACTTGCCTTCAAAGAGTACTTGTTCTTGGTCTTGAGCTGGCTCCTGGGTCAACACTTCGCCTTCGAAGCCTTCGGGCACTTCAACGTCTACTCGTAAAGCGTGCAAATAGCAATAAATTTATAAACAGTAGACAAAAAGTGTCCAAACATCCAAATAAAGTCCATAAAAGAGAGAGCATAATTTTATGAATTTTTAGGAATTTGAATCGGCAAAATCGGAGTTAAAACGCAAAAGTTACAAGCGTTTAAAGTTTAAATAATCAATTAAATAATATTACAGAGAAAAATTTTGGTCCAAAAATTAAATAAAATTCACCATTAGGTGGATCTCAATTTTATAAAAATTTAGAAATTTGAATCACTCAAATCGGAGTTAAATTGCAAAAGTTATAAGCGTTTGAAGTTTCAAAATTCAAATAAATCAATAATCCGAATTAATCTATTTATTTTTATAATGAAAAACCGAATAATGACGTCAGCATGACGTCAGCGTGGATTTTGATTTTCCACCGAATTATTTTTCTATTGAAAAATCGATTTATTGCGTCAGCCGGTCCATGGATGTGGTCCACGGTTCGGTTTGGGTCCACAGTGGACCCGATCCACGAGAACATGTCCCACTGACATGTGGGCCCCATCGGATGACGTCAGCGGTGACGTCATCCGCTTCTACCGAGGGACGATCGATACCGGGTTTCACCGTGACGTCAGCATGACGTCATGGTGCGGTTTGGCTCGGTCGCTGACACACGGGCCCCACGTGACGTCACGGCTGACGTCAGCGGCGACCACGGCTGACTGGGTTGACCGCGACGGTCCATCTTTCGAGCACGTGGCATGATCTCGGCCGTTGATTTGAAAATCAACGGCCCAGATCGGATCTAGCTTAACGCAATAGGAAACTACTCGGCTGATCTGGACCGTTCTATCTTGATCGGACGGTCAAGATCCAATCTAGAGTTTACAACGTGGCTAACCCTAGCCGTTCGATCTAGATCTAACGGCTGACATCTATCCAAGCACAGTGCGGTTTTGGCTACGTGGCACAATCTAAACCGTTGGATCTAGATCCAACGGTTGGAAATAGATCTAGAGATTAACACGTGGGATCTCACCGAGTGTGACGTGGACAAATCTGGGCCCTTGGATCTTTATCGGACGGTCGGTGTAGCTCGAGCGATGGCGATGGCGCGCGGCGGAGCTGGCTCACCGGAGACGAGGACGACGACCATGGCAACGGCGTTGCGGGGCCCCTCCGGCGAAGTGAATGGTACTCTCCGACGCGTCTCATCCTTGCGGTTCCGGATCTGGGCTCAACGGCGGCGGAGGACGGCGGACGGCGGCGGAAATGGCGCTTAACCGAGGCAGAACCCTAATGCAACTACGACGAGCGATTGCGGCGCAACCACGGCGGCTTGAGCTCGGCAGGTTAGGGCTACGAGTGTGCAAGGAAACGGCGAACACGATGGTGGCGGCGGCGCATTAAATAGGCCCCTCGGTGTCCATGAAAATCGCGGAAACCGAGGCCCACACGGCTGCGGCGGCGGAATCCGAATCCATTTCAGATTCGGTGACATGGCTCAACGTGGACCGTTGGATCAAGATCCAACGGTACGGGGGTTTGGGCTCGGGTCTGGCTCGGGCGACCTGGCTGGCTCGGTCGGGCTCGGGTTCGGGCGACGTGGCGCGATCGTGGCAATTGGATCTCTATCCAACGGTCACGCGCGTTAGGGCTTGGTTACTTGGTTCGACCGGAACGGCTGGCGCAGTCGGGTCCGGGTCGGACTCGAGTCTGACTCGGACTCGGGTCCGGTCGGATGAACAGTGAAACCGGTTGGGTTTTTCCAGCGATTAAATAATCCAATTAATTCCCAGAAATTCATTTAATTCATTAAAAATAGCAAAACACTCAGAAAAATTCCAGAAAATTTCTAGAAATTATTTTAGAACATTTTGGACTCAAATAAAATATTTCCAACAAAATTTTATTTGTAAAATCAAATTCTTCAATTATTTCAAAAGGGAATAAATTCAAATAAATTCCAAATAAATCCAAATAAATTCCAGAAAATTCCAAAAATTCACCAAAGTGCCAAATCTTATTTAAATTCATGAAAAGCAAAAAATTGGGTGTTACATCCATGCTAAGGCATACCAGAAGTCTAAGTGTTGTGAACTCTGAAACTAAGAACCAACCAAAAGACAACTAGTGTCGGGACCCGAATCTGCAAATCCGGACCCTCTGTGTATTCTGCACTAGTCCAGGATCACGCTAGCGCACACAGTAATAACAGGGATGAAGTACCACAATCATACACAACGGAATTAATAATAAAGTACTTCGAACATCAAATAAACTGGTTACAAGACCTTAAGGTCACCTTACAATATCCAGCCACGCAGGGCTTACAATAACAAAAGTAAACAATCAGCAGCGGAACGAAGAACGTCGGTGACTCCCATCAATATGCCACAGGCAATTGACAAGGTTCAACTCCTAGATAACTGCCTCCTCGCGGAACTTCTCCTCCGAAATTGAAGTCTTCTCCTCAACTGATGATTATGTTGGCAGCAAGGGTGAGTATACAACATACTCAGCAAGTCATGCATAGAGGTGCAGTTCTATTACTATATGCATGGCTTCTTCCAAAGGAATAACTTAAGTGGTTATTTTGCATCAAGCAGCTTTTCGCTTTTACCAAATAATCTTAATAGATTCAAAAGTAGTGAAACCATATTAGATAATAAGTTATCAATCTCTTTCCAAACAGTTTGGCACCAAGCCCTAGATCACTTTAGCAATTATCTCTGGCACTCAGCCACCCATTCCACATTTTATTTTCGAAAATCTAACCCTTGACTGTTGTCGGTGTATTTTACACCAGGGTGCCCACTACACTTTAGTAAGAGCCGCTAGCGGACAAGTGGCGTCCAGGCCACGCCGCTGGCGGTCAACTGAGTGATCGCCCGCGAGCAGGTGGCGACCAGGCCACGCCGCTAGCGGTCAGCTGAGTGACCGCCCGCGGGCAGGTGGCGACCAGGCCACGCCACTGGCGGTCAGCTGTGTGATCGCCCAGCGGACACGTGGCGACCAGGCCACGCCGATGGCGCTCAGTTCCCAAGGCCACTTAGCGGCCCATGCAGCCGCATAGGAGGTCAAAGACATTTAATGCGCATCGTGCGCATTAAATAGGGATAATAAAGGCCACAGTATGGCGGCGTGTGTTCCCAACGCGCGCCATAATGGTAAATGACGTCATGGTGCAAGTTCCCACTCCAGCAGAACGGGCGATGCCGGTAAGTGTGGGGCCCGAAGCGGGGGATAGGACGGCTGCGTCAAAGCATTAAGTATGTTGCAAGAACAGTGACGGGCGCATTAATTGCAGTCCGCCCGGTGTAATCAATGTACTGCCTTTTTGTAAACCCCATGCGCCCCAGCCAACCCAGATATAAAAGGTAACTGGGGTGCATGGGAGAGGGGGTTGAGTCAGTTCTTCTTCCTCTTCTCTGCCGGTTCATTTCTGGAGACGGGCTAGTCCCAGCGAAGCTGTTTGAGCGATTTCCCCCAAGAGCATAATCCAAAGCAATCCCAGCAGGACTAGGGCTTTTACTTGTAAGGAGGGCCCGAACCTGGATAAACCCTAGTGTCTTCTTGTGAGCTTTGTTCATTCTCTTTCCGCTGTGTCTGGAGCGATCCCCACGAAAGCCCCTCATTCGGACTTCTCACACCCCGTTCGGGAAGGGGTCTGTTAGCTTATACGCTGACAACTGTAATTCCCGAGCTTTGTCCAGTACCGTGGACTCGGCTATTCAAATAGTTTTGACACACTCTGCAGAGGTTGTACACTTTCCCCACAAGATATAATCAACTCACCACGTCAGCCGTGAATCGCCATACAAGAGTATGCGAATGAGTGATCATAATAAAGCTTTTCGGAAATCTCGATCTCCACCTATCACCCTCTCCGGTACTGCCTTCACTACCACTTCCCCCACGAAGGATCGAAGTGTAGGACCAACAATCACCGTTGGATAGGGTACCAACCCGTAGCTCCGGTACGCTCCCCCACACAGTTACCCTGACGTAACTGTCACCCTGAGGTATCAAAGGTAAGGTTTCAGAATCCTACTAAACTAAGACCGTCTCACTCCAGTCATGTGGTTGTACGAAAGGCCCAGTTCAAAGGCTTGCAAGGTGAAGTCCTTAACTGTCTAGGGCAAGACATCCTTCTCTCAAAACCCTGGCACAAGGGCCCTCACATCACTCATCCCATTGCCACGAAGGCTGTTGCCGCGAAGGCTGTTATCCCAAAGACTGTTGCCATGAAGGCCCACCTGGCATGAAGCCTCTTACCACTTGCCCCAGACTAAATCTTTTCCCACGCCAGTTTGATTATTATGCAACACATGCCAACAATAATATCAATTACCATGTAGAACCACAAAGGTACCTACACTTCACATCATCACGTGGCAAGATTACACTAATTCCAAAATTCATTCCGTATATCATTAGTCAATATTATTTTGCCACTTGAAACATATTTCACATAAGCATGGCTAAGCTAAGCAACTATTCACGGTCTAGCCTCCCGTGTTGGCATATTACTAGCATCTAACTAAATAAACCAACTTAAGGTGACAATGGAATACATGGCATACAAATATTAACATCAACGGTGGAATTAACAATTAGGCTATCTAACTACTTAGCACAAATTAAATTATTCATTTTAATCAACATAGCATGCATAATTTAAATCAAAATATATTTCAAAAACTAGGAGCAATATGGTCAAAGCACAACTTGCCTTCGAAAAATAGCTGGTCTTGGTCCTAAGCTTGATCTTGGTCCTGATCTTCACTTCCGACAGCGTCACACAACTCGACGTCTACGCATAGCAAATAAAGAACCAAATAAACACTCAGAACAGCGTATAAACACACATTCGAAAAGAACACTACAAATAAAACTAGCTTATAATTTTACGAAAACTTCTAGATAATTAGTTTAGCATTTTCGAAGATTTAGAAAATTTATTTTGGAATTTTTGGACATATAGTTTAAGAGATACAAAATTCGTAAGTTTGGACTTCCCGCAAAGGATTTAAAAGTATAAATTTATTTATAAAATTTCATAAAAATTACTGTAGAAAGGTATTAGTTTGTACTAATTAACAAAATTTGTTACAAGCGATTTGGACTTAAAACGAATTTGTAGCGAAAAAGAAAAATTTCACAATTTGGGTTCAAAATCATGTACAAAGCATCATCACATGGCTAATGCATGGCTCTGTTGCTGCATGTATGCATATACTCCTTGCTTGGCTACTTGGCTACGTGAGATGAAAATGATGAGTGCTTCGGTTTTGCATGCTTTGCTGCGCGAGAAAGAGCAGGGGAACATGAGGCGCTTGACCAGACGAACGCATAGGGGCAGGCAAATGGCGCAAGAGCCGACAGAGCGACGGTTGTGGCGCGCGTCGGCGTCGGCGGATGGCAAGGAAATGAACGGCAGGACATAAAGGTAAACAGCTTCAGAAAACTAACGACTCTGTACTACACAAAAGAAGGGAGAACCGGACTGCGCCAAACCGGCAGTCGACCTAGGTACGCGGTTAGCGGCGTAACCAAGTACGGCAGTAGAACCGAAATAAGAAAGCATCACTATCATATATATATACACGTACTAACAACATGCAAGTACGTCAAAATACATAAATATGTTTAAACATGCTCACATCCTTTATATATATATATATATATATATATCCACGCAAATATACAAATGAGATAAAACAGAAACAGAGCGCGCGCGAGAAAAAAAAAAGAAATACCGATCGGCGGTAGCAACGACGGCGGGGACGCTGGAGAAGGTGAGACTGAAGGATGTACCGGCGGTGACGGCGGCGAAGGGTGGCATCAACGGCGGCGATGACGTAAACAGTGGCGACAACGTCAACAGTGGCGACGACGGCGACGATGTCGACGGTGACGGCGGCGGCAGTACACGACAGCGACGGCGATGACGGCGGAGACGATGACGGCGGCGGCGACGACGGCGACAACGGCGGTGACGTAGACGGTGGCGACGACGGCAACAATGGCGACGGCGTCAATGGCAGCGACTTCAACGACGACGACGTACACGACAGCGACAAGGCAATGGAAATGGTGTGGCTAGATGGAAAAGTAAATGGAATGGCAAGATGGAAAATTAAATGGAATGGCTAGATGGAATCGTAATGGGTACCACTCGCTGGAATGAAGGAGCTCTGTAATTCACACATTGCATACGTGAACCAGTCTCCATGGAAGAAGGAACTCCATGCACATGTCAATAAATTTGGCTAGAATGGAAACGTCTTGCCGTGGTTCGTATGCATGCAAGGGAATAGTGCGTGAGGAGAAATGGCCGGCAATAAAGGAATGCATCCATGAAGGAAACGGCTGGATTAAGACATGAATTAAGAGATGGAGTGGAATGGCTGGAAAATGGAGAGACGTGCAGATAGTGGAAACCAACCATCCATGTATTCATGTATATACGTATACGCATATACGTTCTCGAAAACGTGTTTAGGAAGAAAAAAAATAGCAGAGAGGTTCTAAAAATCTGAAAAATCCTCTAAAATACTAGAAACTATTTGGAACCTAACGAAGTTGGTTTTGTGATTTTTCAACGTGTAGATTTTTCGTAAAAATTCTTTTAGTGAATCAGACACATGTACAGATTTTTGTAAAATCAACAAATTACATTATATAACATGTTTTTCAAAAATATTTGAAAGAAACACTCTCGTCTTCCAATTATCTTTATTATAAACAAAATTTTAGATTTTATGCTTATGCAAAAATGCATGATCTTTATTTAACGCAATTAGTTCAATAAGGTTTGAATTCAAATTAACTCCAAAAATTCCAATAATCCCAAAAACACATTAAAAATTTTAAGAGCAAATTTTGGGGTGTTACACCTAGAAGATGCAAACAGAAAGGAAAAGCATATGATACATATAGTACAGACCAGATCCCCCTCAAGATATGCCATATGAGTGCATAACACCAAGCTCCCCCTCAAGGCAACAAACCTAGAGCTATCCAAAGGCTTGGTAAAAATATCAGCCAACTCGAAGTCACTCTCCACAAACTAGAGCACTACATCTCCCTTCTCCACATGGTCTCTAAGGAAGTGATAACGAATATCAATATGCTTGGTCCGAAAATGCTGCACTGGGCACTTAGCAATGTGAGTGGCAGACGTGTTATCACAGAAAAGTGGAACACAATTTGCTGCTAACCCATAGTCCTACAAGGTCGATCTCATCTAAAGTACCTGGCTATGCAACTGGCTGCAGCAACATACTCAGCCTTAGCGGTGGACTGTGTAACCCCAAACTACTTCCTAGATGACCAAGAGACAAGAGAAGTGCCAATGAATTGGAAAGTGCCAGATGTGCTCTTCCTGTCTATCCAATAGCTAGTAAAGTCTACATCTAAAAAGGCTCTAAGGGATAGACTGGAGGAAGAAGAGTACCAAATACCACAGTCAATGGTAGCTTGAAGATACCTAAAGATGCGCTTCACTACCTGGCGGTGAGATGCGCAAGGAGAAGCCTGAAATCGAGCACAAAGACATACTGAGAAATGTATGTCAGGTCTCAAAGCAGTGAGATACAAGAGGGAGCCGATCATGCTCCGAAACTTCTTCTCATCAACTAGCTCACCATCCTCATCAGGCTAAAGGATAGCAGTGGTGGCCATAGGAGTCATGACTGGCTTCCCGTCAAACATGTTGAAGCATCTCAAGAGGTCTCGAGTGTACTTGCTTTGATGCAAGAATGTACCCTCCCGAGTCTGCTTGATCTTGAAGCCAAGGAAGTAGCTCAACTCGCCCATCATGCTCATCTCGAAGTTACTACTCATCACATCTGAGAACTAAGTAACGACCAAATGCAAGGAGCCTCCAAAGATGATATCGTCGACATAGATTTGGACTAGGAGAAAGTCTGAATAAGAATGTCTAATGAACAGAGTCTTGTCCACTTGACCCATATGAAAACCATGACTCAAGAGTTAGGACTTAGCCTCTCATACCAAGCTCGTGGAGCTTGCTTAAGTCCATACAAAGTTTTGGAAAGCTTGAATACATGGTTAGGGTACTTGGGGTTCTCAAATCTTGGAGGATGACTGACATACACCTCTTCCTCAATGAAACCATTGAGAAATGCACACTTAACATCCATTTGATAAAGCTTGAAGCCTTTAGATACCAGGAATGTGAGAAGGATCATGATGGCCTCTTGTCTAGCTATAGGGGTAAAGGTCTCCTCGAAGTCAAGACCCTCAACCTGAGTGAAACCCTGAGAAACTAGCCTAGCCTTGTTTTGAACTACAGCCCCATCCTCACTCTGCTTATTTTTGAACACCCACTTATTCCTAATGATATTGTGACCAGAAGGGGGCTCAAGAAACTGCCAAACTTTGTTTCTCTCAAAGTTTTTGAGGTCCTTATATGCATGGCATTAATCCAAGATTCATCGAATAATGCATGAGAAACATCCTTTGGCTCAAAAGACGCAACAAAGGCAAAAGTGAAGGCAGAAAATGGACAAACCTGACTTAGAGCGAGTAACTCGCTCCAACATATCTTTGATGATCTGGTCAAGTGGATGAGCCCACTGAATGTGGCAGGGAAGTCCAGAATCAAAAGTGACCTCTACTCCTTTCGTGGGAGAAGTAGGAATAGAGCCACTAGCTGATGAAGAGTTTGAGGGTAAGGGCTAATCTCTTTGAGGTACATAAATGGAGACTAGAGGCACCTCAGGGGCAGGAATGGAGACTGGATTAGGCAAAATGCCTTCATCTCTGTCATCCTCATCCTCTGCAAAGATAGACTGGGAAAGAGGAAAAGAGCTTGAAATGTCTGGCCGGACACTTGGACTAGCCTTATCGAAGGTCACCTCACATGTCTTTATCATCATGCCCAAAATTTACAGCCCAAATCCTATAGCTATGAGAAGAAGTCGAATAACCTAGAAAGAACTCGTCAGCTAAACATGACTCGAACTTATCTAGGTTTCCTGACTTCAAGAAGAAACACTTGCAACCAAAAATGCGAAAATGAGAAATACTAGGCTTTTGCCCATACCTCAATCCAGAAGAAGTGTGGTGCAAGTGTGCTCTAAGAAAAACTCTGTTGGCAACATGACATGCCATAGCTACAACCTCAACCCAAAACTTCCTAAGAGTATTGTACTCATCTAGCATCATCCTGGCCATCTCTACCAGGGTCCTATTCTTCCTCTCCACTATGCCATTCTGCTGAGAAACGTATGGAGAAGAGAACTAATGGTCTATGCCTAACTCCTCATAGAAGCTACTAAAGTAGGAATTCTTGAACTCTGTGCCGTTGTCACTACAGATCACTAATAAGGCACCTAGGAGCTCATTGGATAGCCTATAGACCAAACCCCTAAAGTGTGAAAAGGACTCATCCTTCGAGGCCATGAAAAATACCTAAGAATACTTTGAAAAATCATCGACTTTGATAAGAATGTACCACTTCCCTCTCGCTGACTACACTCTAGCTGGACCAACAGTGTCCATGTGCAAGAGCTATCTTGGTGCATCAGTCAACACTCAGGTGACTGGGGGATGAGAAGCAACAACCATGTTGCCATGTCGGCATGGAGAACATACAACATCTTTGACCATCTTGAGTTTGGGAAAACCACGAATGGGATCATGGCCGCTAACTCGAGTCAAATTATCAAAGCCTATGTGACCAAGTCTCCTATGCCAGAAGGAGAGATCATGGGACTCTGAGACAATAAGGCAATGGAGAGAGTCTCCAAAAGAAGCATAAAAATTAGCACGAAAGACTTCCAAATTTAGAAATCCCACAAACCAACTCCCTAGAAGAATCGAGGATCTTACAGGCACTACTCTTAAAGCTTACCTTGAAATCGTCATGATAAGTTGAGAAACAGAAAGCAAATTGTATTACAACTTACTAACTAAGGCAATATCTTTAAGAATGAAATGATCATTAATACAAATGGTACCTTTAGCGATGACTCTACCTGACGAAGCATCCCCAAAGGTGATCGCCTCATCACCGGGAGCTCGGACTAGGGAAGAAAACCAGCGGGAGTCTCCGGTCATATGGCGAGAACAGCTAGAGTCTACGATACAAACCTCCCCATTCCCTGTCCTACAAACCTGAATCAATGTGAGACCCCGGATCAGCTATCCAGAATCTCCTGTGTATTTCCGTACTAGTCCCAGATCAGTAGCTAGTACACACAGTCACAGTGATACTTCATTGCCGAACAAAACGAAACCTGTAGTATAAATATTCAAGTATGGGCCACATGGCCACTTATTACAATACTCGGTCCAACGACCGGACACACAACGCAGCGGAAACAAAAGCAAAACGAAACGAGCGAACGCCAAAACGCCACAGGCGACGACTAGGAACGCAACTAGTCCTCCTGGCAATCCTCCTCGAAGAACTCCTCCTCCTCCTCGACATCTTGGAAATTCTCTGATGATTACAATGTCGGTGTAGCACGTGAGTACAAAAGTACTCAGCAAGTCGGGAAAGTATGATTATGAGGGGCTTTCCAAAGGACGCTTAATAGGGTTTATTTGCATAAAGCCACATTTGGTTAAATCATACTTAAGTAATAAATTTCACAAAGCATCTTTTACAATTCTGTTTAATAATTGAATTATTTATTATTGTAGTGAGGTTCTACCCACCATCACTAACATAAAGGCTCTATCCGCCAACAGTTTAAAAGATCAAAGTTAATCATGTGACTCCATCCGTCAAGAGTAGAACAGGTTCTTTCCACCTGAATGGCTCTTTCCGCCAGACAACATTCGAGAGTTCTAACCACTCCCGAACCCCAAAACAAAACACTTTTCGATTTTTAAAACCAAAACCAAAGGCTACCAATATGAGAGCATTCTTCGCTTTGCCCTTGACCGTAGGCACGGCTATTCGAATAGTTTTACTCTGCAGAGGTGTACAACTTTACCCACAAGACAAGATATACCCTTGATGCCATGCAATTAACACACTTCCTTAGGTGTGTCGGCAGGGATATCTTGACAAGGCCGTTACAATGTATCTACCTAACTAGACCCACCCGCTGAGGTTTCACCATTATTGGGGTTCCCTCCACCCAAAGATCTGAAGCCCCTCTTGCGCCGTGTGAGAAAAACCACATTGCCTCCGTCCGGCATTCACATTCAACCAAGTGGTGAGTCTAAGCTAGGCTTCTACAAATTAGTGAGCCAGGTCGTACCATTATAGACATGTGGTAGTACGGTATTGCTTAAAATGGCAATCATAAGCGTCGGTCCTTATATGACTTGGGGCGGTACTTGCACAAAAGGATCAAGGCTTGATCCGCTCCCACCCGACATTCCATGCCGCCCAAGTCAAAATCATTTTCCTTTTCTTTTTATTTTAACAAAACAGGACCAAAACCATAATAACACTTTCAAATCACATTTGATATCATTCTTTTTGAATAATCCCACCCATGGGTTGCTTTTATCGAAAAGGCCCTAAGCATTTCTACCGTACTACTTAGCAAAGGGTACCACATAAACATAAGCATGGTGTAAACAATGTTCTAAGGGTTACAATGGATATGATTAACAATGTCAAGGTGGAATCAACAAGTTCGGAATAACTAACCCTTATATTTGACATATTTCATTAAACATAGCCATGCAACTTTATAAACAATTTAAATCGTTTTGTAAACATAGGAGCAAAGTGCATCAAGGAGACTTGCCTTCGTCGGCGGTGGGAGTGTCGAACTCGAGAAGCCCGGCGGCGGAATCGGCGGTCGCGGCGGGATCATCGACTACACGCAAAACGAGGCAACTAATAAATAACAGAAAATAAATAAAATCCAAAAATTATAAAATTAGTACTGGCAGGTAGATCTTGATTTTAGATGAATTTAGAAATTTGAATGGGGTCAAACGGAGTTCGGATGAGAAAGTTATGAGCCGCCGAAGTTTGAATTTCGAATAAATCGAAAACCGGGAATATTCCTCTCGGGTTTGACTGGGTCAAAGTTTGACCGCGGACTTTGACTTTGACTGGGCTGAGACTCTATGGCAGGTGGGACCACCTTGTCATTGGGAGGAGGAAGCTTCCTCTGGAAGCTTGGCCTTTAGCCATGGCTATGGCCATGGAGAGGAGAGAGAGATTGAGGGAGAGAGAGAGAAGGGAGGGGCTCGCCGCCAGTGGGCGGCGGGAGTCGCCGGGCGGCGAGGCAGGCGGGCGAGGCGGGCGCCAAGACGCTGCACGGGCACGGCCGACGGCCACGGGGCGGGGCGGGCGGGCGGGCGCTGGCGGCGGGCGGTCGCCGGCGGTGAGCTGGCCGGCGCGCGGGCAAGGCCCCACACGCAAGAGCCAAGCTCCATGGCCAAAAGAACAGAGACCAACCCACCATACAGAGGACCAAAATAAAACTCTAAACCTAGATTTATCTACCAATTTTGCATGGATTTGCTCCAAATAAAGAGCTAAAACCTCTAGATAACATCCTTAGGAACCTATAACCGGAAAGAATTGAACCAAAACTCACCGAGCGAGATGAATTTGATGAAAAACCCGAGTTCGGCCGAAGCGAAGAAAATGCGAAATTCGTCGCCCACGGTCGATGAAACCTAAAATCAATGGATGAGTTAGAATCTAGACTCCCTCACGAACTCAATGAAACAAACGGAATAGAAATTGAACCACCGAGGAGGGAGATATGATCCAAAACCCGAAGAACGCGATGAACACCCCGAGTTCGTCGGTTTTCTCGATCTCCCGGTGGATTGGGTTGGAGAGGCAAAGGAAGAATATGGATTCTGGAGAAAGGACGCCGCCACGGAGTTTTAGGAACCGGTGGTGCGTGATTTGGGGAAGAAACGGCAAATTTATTGCCATAAATGCGATTTTCGGATTTGGAAGGATTGATCAAATTCCGGCGAGGTTTAGGGTGCATTAACCCCATGGATGGAAAGAGGAGGCCGCCGTGATTCCAACGGATCCGACGGTTCGCAAATTGGAGTTGAATTGGAGGAGCTAGGAGAATTTAAAGAGAGCTCCCTCCATTTTTGCTTGCTTGAAGCTCCTTTGTTCATGCATGGCAAGAGGTTGAAGATGACACTGTAGCACTGCCACGTGGCGGCCTGTGGTTGGTCAGCTTATACGCGAAAGTTCCGCCCTAGAGAAAAATTAGGAAAAATGGTCTAAAAATTCCGGAAAAATTCCTAGAGCCATTTTAGAATATTTGAGACTTAATGAAACTGGTTTGGTTGAATTTGGATGATTTTTGTGGAATTGGATATTCGGGCGCGGATCGCAGGCATTAAATAAAAGCCGCGCGAGATAAAATAGGAACGGAGGTCCAAAAATCCGGGGAATGATTCCTAAAATCATTTCAGAATATTTGGAACATTTTAGAAGTGGTTTGGGGATTTTTGGAGCATTATTGGATTTGGGTGAATTTTCGGGTACCGACGGTACTGGAAAATCCGATTTTTCGCCCGGGAGGGAATTAATTCCCGATTTCGAAGGGGAATGGATGCCAGGTTATTTTAAACACCAAGGAAACTCCAAATTTTGAATTTACTTTATTTAAATTAGTTTTTTCTCCAAAAAGCCAAAAAGAGGATGTTACAAACAAAGAGAGTGAGAGCAGATGGCTCAGTATTGAGATAGATCAGTGCATATCTAGGAAAAAACTAAGTCACCCGAGCAGAAGAAACAATCAACGAAGCATAAGAATGCGATATAGCGCCTCTTCGTGACTCTACTCTCACCAAATCAGAAACTGCTCTTGTGGGACGTCTAGGAACATGTGCTGGGTTGGTCTGCCGGCGTGCAAAGGCTGGACCATCCCAGTGCTGCTGCCCAGACCTCCTGCTGGAGGAAGCAAACTCACGCCAGCTCGATGGGAGAAATGAGGAATATCATGAGGACAATGGAAAAACTGACTCAGGACAGCTCTGGGGTGAAAACTAAAGGTAGAAGCCTAAAACACAAGCCCCGTACGATGTCCAAGAACAGGAGACTCTTTAACTTGTCTAACCTGTCTAGAAGCAGTGTGCTTTGGGAGCACTCAGAGTCTTGGAATGACCCTAAATCCCCCTAAGGGCACGAACATGCTCACGCCGAGTGATCTTGGTGCGTCTGAAGTAGAAGTCAGTAATGTGCCAATCCTTCTGACAGAAGGTGCAGGAATACTTCGCCTTATTGGAGGTTGAAGCTATAGGTGGTGTCACCTTCTCATCAGAGATCCCATGGACCATGCCAGCTGACGTAAACATAGTGGTGCTTGTCTGTGGAGTAATCACAATCTCTCAACTATTGGAGGCGTGCACAATTGTAGGCTAATGCACCCGTGCGTGTTCCAAGTGGTCAAACCCTAGACTATGATTGAATCTGCTAATTTTAGATTGGTTTAGGATAAGATTGAGATTCTTGCCTCCAACAAATTTCTAGATAGTGCTCATAAGATACTGACACTCTCGGAAAAGTGAGGCACATGAAGAGCAGGGGAAGGAGTAGAAGAAGAGCCAAAAGGAGAAGAGCAAACAACATGCGCATATCTCTCCCTATGCATGGCTGCCTCAATCTTGAGGGCCTCACAGGAAACACAAGGAGCATTTCTAATTCTACTAACCCGGGCCTCTAACTTCTTCCTAAGCTCGATATGTATTTTATCCACATCCTCCTTAACCCTAACACATAGCAATTAACCATTTTGTGACTTAGCTAGTAAGTCCTTAGCAAGTTTAGCACACTTAACTTCAAGAGCATCATTATCAAGTTTTAGTTGCCTACAGCCTTTACATGAGCTAACTGGGTCCTTAGAAGCATGTTATTCAAGTTCATTATTTCTAGCAAAAAGCTTCCTAAGGTGAGTACTCATGGCATCAATTTCAGCTAGCAATTTAGGGCAATTTTCACATGATGCGGTAGTGTGAGCATGAAGAAAACTAGCATCGACATGAATAGGATCAATGGGACTAGTGCTAGTATTCTTCGACCTAAAACCATCAAGTTCAGAAAGCACACTATCATGTAAGGTCCTTATGTTCTCTAGCTCCACAAGCAAAGCATCACATAAAGTACAATCAGTGTCACAGGAGGGACAAGATCTTAGTGGAGCTTACTCCCGTGACAGACTATCAACCTCCTTCTCTAACTCCAAACACCTCGACTTAGCCCAAGCATGAAATTTGCCTAATTTACAAAAAGCATCATTAAGCTTGTTGTAGGTGGGTACCTCATCGGCGTCGCTATAGAGGTCGTCGTCGCTGATGCTATTGGCGTCCACCATGAAGCACATGCCAGAGAAGTCATCGCCACCCTTCTTCTCTTGTGGAACGTCCTCACCCTCGTCGCTCCATGTCTCCATGTTGGAGAAGTCAACATCGTCCAGTGCAGCGAGGACGCGGTGGAAGAGCTCCTTGTTCTTCGCGAAGTTGCGGTACTTCTTCTTTTCATGCGCCGGCTTGCGAGCTAGAATCTTCTTGTTGCGGTTCTTATCATTGTAGTCGTTCTTGATCGAATGTGGTTGGGGGCCACCACGCTCGAAGCAGGTGACTGTGCCACCCCTCTTCCTCTCCCTTGCTCAGCAAGCTCATTTTCTAGAATTTTTTTCCAGAATTTCATCGCTTACACCACAAAGAGTAGAGAGAGGAACCTGAAGAGAAATCAAGAGAAGATTCAATGGGATCGGTGACCAAGGCCATCGACTGAAATTTCATCTTATGAGAGACGATGTCGATCTCATGAGTCTTGAGATGGGAATAGAGCCCATCAATAGTCAAGATCAACAAATCAGTAGAATCCTTGATGGTGGTCACCTTCATCTCCCAAATAAGAAGATCGAGTGCTGTCACTAAATGCCTAGCGTTCTCCGAGTCAGATATGTGCAACCAACTGGTTGGAGATCGCTAAGGATCTTAGTGAAGTGAGCAAAGCACTCATCAAGACTCTTACCAGCGTGCTACTCAAACTTGCTGTAGTCACGCTTGTACTGGTCCTGCCTCACCGTCTTGATCTGAGTGGTGACCTCATGGTAGGCATCAAGGGTCACCTAGATATGATGGGAGGATCGTAGGTGAGAGATCAGGTCATATTCACTACGGCTAAGTCCCTGTATGAGAATGTTCCTTGCCTTAGCGTTTGCCTCAACATCAGCCATATTTGCAGCATTGACGTTCTCATTGGTACGAACCTCACAAGGGAGCTTCACCTTATGCCAAATCAGGAAGCTCTAGCAGTGATGTATGACTCCATCCTCAACTTCCAAAAAGGATAGTCGATTCCCGAGAAGATCAGAGGCTTGGTGGAATACTTGTCTGTCGTCATGGCTCTTGAGACCGATGAAGATCTATAGAAGAGCATAACCGGCTCTGATACCAATTGAAGATCAAGATGGAGATCATAGGGAGGGGTGAATGATCCCAATTTCAAAATTCCCACCTCTTGGACAAGATTGATGCTTTCTCCAACAATAAGCCCCAAGAACTAAGTTAAATAATCAAACCAAGCAAGGCACTCTCAAGAATCAAGAGCAACCATGGATCATCTTAAAGACAGCAGCACCTCCACCTAATAAAATTGCATGAATAAAAACTCATGGCTCATATGGTCAAGGTTATTTTTTTTCTCTAGTACTACTGGTTGTTGAGAGTCCACCAAAAAATAAATTGATTCAAAATCACCTTTAGAAAAAGAAAAAAAAATAAGACAAGATCTGCTGCTTCTAAAAAGCATAAGTGAATTTTAAGTACAAAAGAAACTTAGTCAAAAGGTGATCTCTTCAAATCTGTGACTCATTTGAATTTAAAATTTTTTGTTTGAGGAGATAATGGAGTCACGAAGCTACCCACCAAAAATTAGACTCAAATCAAGCATAGTAAAATTATGATGAAAATAACCAGCTCCACCACACAAAAAGCCCAGATGGTGTATTTGGGGATTGGTAAAAACCTCATGGCTTCAAAACTATAACTCATATGAACTACCCACTTGGAAAAATGGTAGGTATGAATGTCACACAACTTTGCCAACAAGAATCACCCCAATGTCAGATCATATGCATTTTCTATAAAATAAACAAGGATTTCTGCACAAAGAGAATAAACTTGAGCATGATCAAGAAAGAAACTTCAAGAACACAACCTTCAAGATTTCTCAAAGATTGAACATAGAAGAAGTGAAGCCTAGATGATTGGGATATGATTGAAGAATTTTCATCCATCAACCATTCATTCTTGGCTCAAGAACCACAGCATTTACAAGGAGGGGATGCAAATGTGCGGAATTTAAATGCTTGAAAGTAAATGTTGAATTTAAATTGTGTAAAGTAAAGACATAATGTAAATACGGAATATAAATTTACAAGTAAAGTAAAGAAATTCTTTGTATTTCTAGAGAGAAGGTTTAGAAAGCCTCACAACAAGTGAGCAAAGCTCAAAGGAGCACACAAAACCTTGAAGTGGGGAGGCTACCCCTACCCCTCTATTTATAGTGTCCATGGGTCATTCTCTACCCTTGGATGAGTTGCTTCTATCCTAAGCTACCCTCCAAAGATCAGGATTTGGTCCCACATACTTACTCATTGGGCTAACCCGAAACCCAATAACATAATGGGTTTTGCACTCTTCTCAATGCAAACTCGACTTAACCACTACTCTATCCTCTAGAACTGCGATCCAACAGTTCTCCTTGATCCGAGCAGCATCAAGCTAGATTCTTCAAGATTCTCTTGACTTTTTGACTTGCCCTAGCTTCATCTCCAGCCATCTTCCGGTGATCCCCGGCCATCCGGACCTCCGGCTTCTCTCGCCTAGCCCCGACCATTCTTCGCCTCTCCGTGACCACAAATGGAAGCCCTACAATCATCAAAGATAAGAAAACTCATTACAACCAAGGGAATTTGCATAAAAAAACTGGGTGCCTCACAGTTGAGGTCGGCACTATTGCTAGTATACGGCCGGTAGTACCGCAAGGCCGGTACTATCGCCCCATGACCGTCGGTAGTGCCGCATTTGACAGAACCATCTCAAATTGCTTTAAATTGAAAATCCAATTCAAATCCAAACTCAAACCAGAATAACCCAAGCTCAAATAAAGTCAAATACTCATCACAAACATGGATGGACTTCCACATGGTCCTTCAGTATTATTCTCGACCATTTTACTTGGTGATAATATTCATCTTTACTTTATATTCTCGGCATATTGATCACACTTATCATTTCTTTCTTTCTTGGAAAATGCTTCATTTTTTAATTGTAATCTATTTCGAATTTCGCATCAGAATGTTTAGCATCTTGAAGTGTAACTTTGAACTTCCTTATTTGTACAATCAGTTTAGCATCAGAATGTTTTGTCTGCTCTTGTGTACATATTGTTCATGTGCCTCTTGCAACAATACTATCTGATTCATACCCTCGATAGATTGAAGAAAACATGTCAAGCAATTTATAAAAAAGGGTATAGTTACATTCTCCACATCACTCATGGATTGTATTATTTTTAGCAACTGCATATCTTTCTAATTTCTTCATTTAGATACTATATAGAGTAAGAATCTTACAATCACTTGGTTTAACAATCGAGGTCCTCAATTTATGACCACGAGAATTATTGTTCATAGGCTAATTGGATGATCTACCAACTGTTCCACTTGGGAAACGACGTGAAGAATCCAATTCAGTGAAAATCTGGTCAAAAAACCAAAATTTTGGTTGAATTTATTGAAATTTTGCCAAAATTTTATGTTACTGTAGCACTTTGAATTTTTTTTTTCAAATTTTGATCGGGAATATGAAACTCAAGGGGTCCAAAATATGAGATTTTGCTGAGATTTCACGAAATTTTGTTAGGATTTTGATCCTTGGCTGCAAGAACCAAGAAACAAGACATGTGTTTCGTTTTAAGAAGAGAGGAAGATTGGAAGAATGGTCATGTGGTTGATCCTACTTCTCTTATATATGGATGATTGGCAGCCTAACAACCCACTGAAAGAAGAGTGAATTGATCATTTACCCCATTTTAGTTGGCATAATTGATCATTTGCCCCAGAAGTTTCGTAGAAAGTAGTTCAATTTCGAAAAGAATCAAGGAAATTTGTTGTGTTTCAAACATTACTCCCTCTGTTCAAGTTTATAGGACGTATTTTCTTTTGGCACAGAGACTATTAAGATATTGAGAATGACTAAACTGCCCCTAGTTATTATATCAAAACACTATTTTCAATGTATTTATATAGAGAATATCAGATAAATTTAGATATTTATTAAGTATATAAAGAGAACATCATACTAATTTGCATTATAGTATGAAATATATTCTATATTCGTGAAGAGGACCATTAGAAAAATAAATATAGTATCTCTACTATTCTAAAGCAGCACTTGGTGGCACTGGTCCGTTCTTCCCACGTCATTAATTGCTGCTTAATTTCCCTGCTTAATTGCCCTGCTTAATTTCCCTGCTTAATTGCCCTACGCAAGAAACGAAGCGTTGCTTTAATTAGCCAGCTTTCGCAAGAAACGAAGCGTTAAAGATAGATGTTTGATCTTGTGAAATAATTTTTTTTATTTTTTAATCTTTATTTTTCGTTATCAATTTTGTTTTTCGTAGCAACGCACGGGCATGTAACTAGTAAAATTAGATGAGAGGGTACTTAACTAGTGAGTCGCGTGCAGCCTGTATTTATGGGTGATTATAGGGTCAGATGACCTTTTTATCGGAATTGATACGTGAGGACACCTGTGGGTGTCCGAGACCCGGGTCCTGCAAAGAAGCCCAAAGGCTGAGTGGCCAGAGCATTAACTGGGCCGTCAACTCTGAAATGCCATATGGAGGACATGGCCAGAGCAATGTAAAGCAAAACCTGCAACCTGCAGCCTGCAGCCACCAAACCCTAGCGAGCTCGCAGGCGCGGGTTGGGAAAGCCACGACCGAACTCCTGGTAGTAGTTGGGTCCAGCAGATAGAGACACAGGAGATACTCATTAGTCCACCTGGTGATAGGCCAGGTGTCACCCTTTGTAAGGCGTCCCCCCCGTATATAAGGGAGGAGGAGACAATACTAGAAAAGGGGGGAAGGAGAAAAACTCATACATACAAGAACACAGGACTAGGGTATTATCTCGATCGAGAGAGCCCGAACCTGTCAAAAAGCCCTCGCATCCTGTGTTACCATCGAGCTCCAATCCCACACGAATCCCCCACGAATCACAACTCTCATTGCCAACGATACCAACCGTCGACAGTTCGCGCGCCAGGTAGGGGTGGCGTGCGAGGATCTCTGTCGAGCTTGATGGCTGCTACAAGCGGAGTTTCTACAGTTTTCCTCCCGAATTAGGCTTTCCGTTTCAGAAGCCTGGATTTCATCACGGACAACTTCGGAGAGCTTTCTCTTTTGGAGGCGCACCCCCCACTGCGCAAAGAGACCTCCGGGGATTCGTCGTCGCGACGACTACCCGGATCGGGTAGTACTGTTGCTATGTGCTCGCAAACACCAAGCGGGGGGTTGAAACCCAGGTCCAGCCAAGGAGTCAACTCAACGGGCGCTGAGTCTCGAGTGGTAGGGGTCCTCATGACCAAATCACTCGGGACCCCTGATCGCCTGGAGTTATCTCCATCTGGCTCTTCCGACTCGCAAGCCAAGTCGGAAAGTAGCTTCGAAAGCTGCTGGAACTTCCGTAGAGTCTACGTAATCGGAGGCTCGCGGACGAACTCGCAGCAACGCCTCGACGTGGTGGCCGCCACGGAGGAAGGCGGCTGCCGTAAGGAGGAACTTGAAACGCGCGCGCGAGCCCTTCGGGTTCGCGGTCGCGATGTCAATGAGGATATTCTGCAAGTCAAAATGGGAGACCAAGCTGTCTTTCATACCCCGCAGCAGAACATCGTCGCCTCCAAGACGCTCTTGGACACCTTGAGTCCAATGCTGGAGGTCGACAGTCCCGCTGCCCCGATCGTGGCCCAAGTAAAAGCCATGGTGACGGCGGCGGCGATATAGCAAGCCCAAAGTGACCAGCCGGCAAGGGTACACTCCCGCGCCTCGGTAAGCACCCAAACGGCTAGTAGCCGGCCTGGTCGTGAAGCACCTCATTGGGGTCATCGTGTTCCTCTCCGTGGAGAGGACCTGCGCCACGGTCTCAACCACGACCTCCGCTCCGACCTCGATGCCAGACGGCGCGAGCAGGAAAGAGACGAGCAACGTCAACACACCGATGACTACGAGCGCTTCGGCGTTCTTCCAAGGGATCAAGGCTTTTGCCAAGCCTGGTCCCCTCCACATCGTTCGCCGCCCGGGCGACGTGATGGTGTCATCGAGGGGGTTCGAGCCTTCGCCCCTCACCTCCGCCGAGTGGTCTGGCCCGATGGGTTTAACCCCAAAGGAATCACCAAATTAGATGGCGAAAGGGACCCAGAGGCCTGGCTGCAAGTGTACGCCCTAGCAGTTAGGGCGGTCGGGGGAGATCAGAACATGATGGCAAACTATTTGTCGGTCACACTTTCCCCCCGGGCCCAGGCGTGGCTCACCAGACTCCCAGCGAACTCCATAGATTCCTGGGGAGATCTTTGTGAGCAGTTTATCTCGAATTTCCAAGGCACATATGAGCGACCTAGCACTCCCTGGGACTTGTACCAACTACATCAAAAGAAGAATGACTCCCTGCTAGAGTTTGTCAGGCGCTTCATGCACAAAAAGAGTATTGCTCGAGACATCACCGATGCGGTCATCATCGCGGCCTTCCAAAAGGGGTCAGCGATCCAGATCTCATCAAGAAGATGTCTCGGAAGCCCCCGGCTTCGATTCGGGAGCTGTTTGCCTTGGCAGATCGTTATGCGTCGACCTCTGAAGCCTTGTCTGAACGCCATGATGAGAAAAAGGATCATGCCGAGTCCTCCAAGCGAAAGGAGAAGAAGCGCAAAGGCGAGGAGCTAGTGGCGACCGCTGAGCGTGGCCAGCCCCAGACGCAGAAGGCCGATGGCTATGACAAAGTGATGAACTCACTTTGTCCCTTCCATCCCAAGGGGAAACACGCTGCCAAGGACTACTTCACTCTAAAGAGATTCGCCTGGGAAAGTAAGACGCAAGCCGGGCAGGGTCAAGGTCAAGCGGTTGAGAAGTAGCGTCCTCCCGAAGGAGAAGAAGACTATCAGGAGGCTGAGCTAGAACTCAACTATATCTTCGGGGGCTCGGCCGCGTACGAGTCCAGGTGGAAGCAGAAGCTTGCTGCCTGGGACATCAACGCAATCGCCCTGGAGACCCCCCAGTACCTGAGGTGGTCCGAGGTAGCGGTCACTTTCGATCGCTCGGATCACCCGGACCGAGTCCCATTCCCCGGCAGGTATCCCCTTGTCTTGAGTCCAGTCGTCCGCGGCATCAAGCTCGAGAGGGTGCTTATCGACAGGGGAAGTGGACTTAACGTCCTGTTCATCAAAACACTCGATGATATGAGGATTTCTCGGTCGGAGCTGAAATGTAGGTCGTCACCGTTCCATGGGGTGATTCCCAGGACATCGGTGACACTGCTTGGGCAGGTCACTCTGCCAGTCACCTTCGGCACGAGAGAAAACCACTGGACCGAGAGCCTCAACTTCGAGGTGGCTGATTTCGGGATGGCATATCATGCCATTTTGGGAAGGCCAACGCTAGCCAGATTCATGGCGGTGCCCCATTATGCATACCTAGCACTAAAGATGCCAGGGTCAAACAGTATTATCACGTTACGTGGTGATATCAAGCAGTCTTTCTCTTGCGACAGGGAGAGCTGCAAGATGGCCGAGGCGCTGCAAGCATAGGCCAATAGGGAAAAGATCCGGTCGCTGGCAGAAACCAATCGGGACGAAAGCTACGTTCCGACTCGGAAGTCACCAAAGCTCGGAATCAAACCAGACGAAGGTATCAAGAAGGTCGCCCTCGACCCGTCCAGTTCGGCTCAAATGGCCTTGATCGGGACAGGGCTTGGGAAGGAATAGGAAGACGCGCTCGTCACCTTCCTCCAGGCGAACAAGGACGTTTTTGCTTGGAAGCCGTCCGACATGCCCGGAGTTCCCAGGGAGGTGATCGAGCACGCACTGAACGTGGACAAGGCGGCCAAGCCTATCAAGCAGAGGTTACGGCGGTTCGCCCAAGATCGCCGAGATGCCATCAGGGAGGAGATCACAAAGCTGTTAGCTGCGGGCTTTATCAGAGAAGTGTATCATCCCGACTGGTTGGCAAACCCTTTACTTGTTCGCAAGAAGAATAACAGTTGGCGCATGTGTGTTGATTACACAGATCTCAACAAAGCGTGCCCAAAGGATCCGTTCGGGTTACCTCGCATCGACCAAGTGGTGGATTCCACCGCTGGGTGCAAACTCCTTAGCTTCCTAGACGCGTACTCAGGCTACCATCAGATCCGCCTTCGAGAAGAAGACTGCGAGAAGACCTCGTTCATCACTCCATTCGGAGCGTATTGCTATGTCACGATGTCGTTCGGGCTGAAAAACGCTGGTGCAACTTATCAGCGCACGATACAGCGGTATTTTCACAACCAGCTTGGGCACAACGTGGAGGCATACATGGACGATGTAGTAGTTAAAACGCGAGCGAAGGAGAATCTCACCTCTGATTTAGCTGAGACGTTCGAAAGTCTAAGGGCGTATAGGATGAGACCCAACCCGGAGAAATGTGTTTTCGGAGTTTCTTCCAGAAAACTACTCGGGTTCATTATCTCTCGTCGTGGGATCGAGGCAAAACCGGAAAAAATCAAGGCCATCATGAGAATGACACCTCCTTCTAGCCAAAAGGATGTTCAAAAGCTCACTGGCTGCATGGTGGCGCTCGGCAGGTTCATCTCCCGACTGGGGGCTCGGGGGATGCCCTTCTTCAAGATCCTCAAAAAATAGGATCGTTTCGAGTGGACAGTCGAGGCACAGCGAGCTTTTGAAGAGCTCAAGGCGTTCCTCTCCACTCCTCCGATCCTGGTCTCACCAACGCCAAAAGAGCCGCTCCTGCTTTACATAGCGACAACGACCCATGTAGTCAGCGCAGCGATGGTTGTAGAGCGGGAGGAGGCAGAACACCGCTACGGAGTGCAGTACCCAGTCTACTTTATCAGCGAAGTATTGGGCGAATCCAAGGTGCGGTACCCTCAAGCCCAGAAGCTGTTGTACGCCATCCTGGTTGCTTCGTGGAAGTTGAAGCATTACTTCCAAGAGCACCGGGTTTCGGTAGTAACCTCCTTCCCGATAGGAGACATACTCCGTAATCGGGAAGCTACTGGGAGAATCTCCGAATGGGCAGCTGAGCTCGGAGCTTTCGATATTTCTTTCAAGCCGTTCACTGCCATCAAGTCACAGGTCCTAGCCGAGTGGACCGAGTTCCAGACCCCCCTCATCGAGAAAGAGCAGGAGTATTGGATGATGTATTTCGACGGATCCCTCACTCTCAGCAGTGCTGGGGCTGGAATTCTACTCATTTCGCCAAAGGGTGATCAGCTCAAATACGTCCTTCAGATCCATTTTTTGGACTCGAACAACGCCGCAGAGTACGAAGCGCTCATCCATGGGCTCCGCATCGCCATATCACTCGGCATTCGAGGGTTGACGGTTCACGGAGACTCGCAATTAGTGGTGAGCCAAGTACAGAAAGACTGGTCATGCGTCGATCAGACCATGGCGGCGTATTGTCAGCAGGTCCGAGAATTGGAGAACAGGTTTGATGGATTGGAGCTGGTCCACATCCTACGCCGCAATAATGAGGTGGCAGATGGGCTGGCAAAGATGGGGGTGACTCGGGCGGTGGTCCCGAGCGATGTGTTCGTTCAAGAGCTTCATAAGCCCACGGGAGCCAGACAGCAAGAGTTGAATAAGCAAGACCCCGAGGCAGAAGTTTTAGTCATCAACCCCTGGACAACTCCGTATCTGGATTACCTGTTGAAAGGCAAGCTTCCCAAAGGCAGCACTCTGGCCGAGCGGATCGCTCGCCACGTCAAGGCCTACGTGGTAGTCGGGGAATAGCTCTTTCGAAAGAGCGCCTCCGTCGTCCTTAGGCGGTGCATTTCGAAGCAAGAGGGGAGGAACTTACTCCAGCAGATCCACTCGGGAGTATGTGGACATCACGCCGCGTCAAGTGCTTTTGTCAGGAAGGCTTACCGTTAGGGTTTCTTCTGGCCAAGAGCTGTGACGGACGCGAAAGAGATCGTTCGCCCATGTGAAGGATGCCAGTTCTACGCTCGGCAAACGCATTTGCTGGCACAAGAGCTGCAGACCATCCCCATTTCCTGGGCCTTTGCAGTATGGGGGCTCGATTTAGTTGGGCCCCTGAAAAAGGCCCAGGGTGGTTTCGCTTACCTCTTCGTCGCCATTGACAAATTCACCAAATGGATTGAAGCCAAACCAGTCACCACAGTCACAGTGGTTAAAGCCAGGGAGTTCTTTCAGGGCATCGTGGTCAGATTTGGCGTACCAAACAGGATCATCACGGACAATGGCACTCAATTCAGAGGTGAAGAATTTCAAGAGTGGTGCGACGAAGTAGGAATCAATATTTGCTTCGCTTCAGTAGGTCATCCTCGAAGGCAAGTCGAGCGGGCCAATGGCATGGTCCTCCAGGGTCTGATGGCAAGGATCTTCGATCGCCTCAAATCGTATGCCGCGCAATGGGTAAAAGAGCTGCCTTCGGTACTCTGGGGCTCAGGACTACTCCTAGCAGAGCGACCGGGCAGACTCCTTTCTTTTTGGCATACGGGTCAGAAGCGGTCCTGCCAACAGAGTTGGAATTCGAATCCTTGAGGGTTCGGAATTACAAAGAGGCTGAGTCGAAGGAAAGCAGATTGGAAGAGCTTGATCAACTCGAAGAAGATAGGAACGTTGCAGCAATCCAGTCGGCCAAGTATCTCCAAGGCCTTCGGTGCTATCATTCTCGCAATGTTCGGAGTCGCATTTTCTCCAAGGGAGATTTGGTCCTCAGAAGGAGCCAAAAAAGTGAGCATAAGCTCTCTCCGATTTGGGAAGGCCCCTACATTGTGGAGGAGGTGGTGCGTTTGGGAGCTTACCGAATCAAGCATGAAGATGGCACAGTTTTGGTGAACACCTGGAATGTCGAACAGCTGCGCCGCTTCTACGCTTAAGTTATGTATCTGGCTCCCTCATGTTAAATAAAGCTATAAATTCTCTTGACTTGTGATCTATATCGATTATCGTCGAACTATAATTAGTTCCGAGTGGTTATGTCCTGAGTAAAATAGCGTCTATCCAAAACTGCGCCAGTACAAACTTTTCGGAAACGCACGCTCGTGATGAAACCACAGCGAGTCGCATGATTCGATAGCCGGAAGTTGTATCAGCACAGGAGAAAAAGGGGAGACAAGGATGCAAGAAACACTAACCACTCGGGCGTGCTGGTTCACGGTTGCCAAACGATTCCAGATGCGAAAACCCTAGTCGGTGGTCCCTAGCTAGCTAAGTTCAGCCCTCTGGTACTCCGCGTGCGGAGGGTTGGAAAAATCAGCAAGGGCACACATCGAAAATCAAGGACATAACATCCAGGAGAGTTCGCGCAGCAGACAGTTACACAATAATTTACACATTTTATTTCATATTAATAATTTACATTGTTAAGGGGCGGAGGAAGCTAGGTACCGCGAGTGCGACCCAAGGCCTCGAGGATCCGCCCGACGACCGCCTCAAGAGACGGCACGAGGCGGACGTGTAGGATCGAAGTATACGAATATAGCAATAAGAGGGGGGGTGAATGATTGTGCGGAAGCTAAAACCAAATTCTTGATCTATTAAAAGTTCACCCCAAAACAGAACCAAATAATTGCCTCGTTTTCGACAAAAACAGAATGACAGAGGTTCGGTAAAACGCGAATTCCTGGAGATCCAACCGTCGGATCGATCTGAAATTTGGACACAAGAAACTAGATTCCAGTACGAATCGAACCCAAAAAGAATTAGCTCGATCGGACTTACGGATCAAAAGTTATAAGCTTCGCAAGCTTGCTGTTCCAGAACTTGACGAAAATCAATCTAATCGAAACTTGTAGATTGATCAAGAACAACAAAAGATTTATCAACAAAACTTTGAGGAACACTAGATCAATACCCTAGAGAGGTTTTTGATGGATCAAATCAAGATGAAACTCAAAAACAAAACCAATCTAGAACTAGAACAAGTATGCAAACAAGAACCAAAAGAGAATATTGTAGCACACAAGGAACTAGAAGAATTGATCTTTATTTCTTTTGTCTAAAGTACTACCATCAAAAGAGTACAAACCCTAAAACCAAGCTCAAGCTCACTTGCGCTGCTCGCTACTTGGTTCGATTGATGCCCTTTAACAGAGACACCCTCCTATTTAAAGGACCAACCCACAAGGAGTTACGAATACGATTCCTATTCCCTAGAAGGAATCAGATCCAACACAACTCTACTTGGCCCAACCTGGCCGAGTACAACTCTTGCACACGTATGGCAACCCTACCATACTCACGTGACTAACACTTTGCACGCGTATGGCCACCTGCCATACTCACGTGACTAACACTTTGCACGCGAATGACCTCCTGCCATTCTCACGTGACTAACCATTCTTCATGTGCACCATTCTCTTAGCCCGAACGTCCCCGCATGACATCCTTGACCACCAAGACCTCGGTTCCTCCCGAACCTAGTCCCGAACCTCGGTTCCTCCATGAACCTAGTTCCGGTCCCGTCATCGACCACATTCGCCTTCGAGCAATACCGCACATGGACAAACCACAAAACAAATCCGAGCACAAGTCCACGACTTGACTCAATGTCAATCCATGCAACTACTCACATGAGCATTGCATAAAGTCCACTTCAAGCATCATGAAATTCTCACAAATTTCATACTCTCAAAAACAAATCAAAATTCAAAGTCCAAATTTGCACAAACCCTAATCGAGCAAAAGCCATTCACGACGGACTAAAAATTTGGTCCGCGTACATGTAAAACTTCTTGTCTTTTAAGAACTTGGTCCCACAGAAAACGAAACTTCTTGCTTTCTTGTCAAATTGTCAAACACATGCACAAGCACATTTTGCAAAACCAATTATAAGTTAATTTTTCAATTCAAAGCCAATTTTTCAGCACATGATTTCACAGGATGAGAGCCTCGACGGCAGTGGCGTCGCCGCGCTCCCGCCCAAGGATCTCCTTGATGACGTCCGCCACCTCCTCCAGCGCCGGAACAACGTCGATCAGTGCGGCGACGGCAGCCACGTCCCGCGCTGCAGCCTCCTCCTCGGCCTGCTCCATGAGAGCGAAGTCGAAGTCTTCCCACAGTTTGGCATTCTCCGGGTTAGTGTACTCCATGAGGCTCAAGAAGAGGATGATTGCTCTACGAGCGGTAACATCCTATTTATAAGCCAAATCTCATGCCAAAAATCAAGACGCTCGGGATATACCATCGAAGCGTCGCAGCATTTAAGAGGCACAGAACACAAAGTGGTTTCAAGAGTACCGAAGCAGATCAACACATTGACCAAAACGGAAGGATATTTTACAAGACACGTGGCAATGTATGGCTTCCTACTTACCTGTTTCAACTAAGCAGTAAGCCGGCGGCTACACCTGGCAATCCCAGAGACTGCGAAGTAATGGAGCTTTGAACAAAGCGTGATAGTCCGAGTGCTCAGAATGCTTGGTAATAAAAGACTAGTCGAGCACAACGGCGAGCTTCAACCACTTGAAAAAACATGTTTGGGATGAAAAGGTCACGAGCCAAGTCCCGACGCTCGAGAGCTGGAGCAGTCGGGCAAAACGACAAACTTCGGCCACTCGGGAAAGCATGTTTGGGACGAAAAGGTCGTGAGCCGAGTCCCGACGCCCGGGGGCTGGACCAGTCGGGAATCTTGCTCAAACAGAAAGGATTATTCTACGAACCAACAGACCAAGCAAAGAAGAAAAAGGACAAGCCGCACTGCAGTTTTGGACAAAAGCCAGTGTTTCAGTGAAGGTTTACATCGACTCAAAACTCAAAGTTTTCTAACAACACTTGGGATGTGCTGGAGACCTCTTCAAGAAGCGCATCAGCCTTGTCCTCATCACAGGCAAATCCCTCCTTGATGGCCTCAAGGTCGATCCGCGGATAATGAGACTTGACCACTACGAGTGCCTGGTTGGCGCTCATGGTCGCCGACTCCTTCGCGTATGATTTGACCTTGTTAGCTCCCCCCAAAAGGAGTGGTATAGCGTCGTCTTCTTGGTTGGGCTCGACCTCCTCGGGGCGTAGAAGTTGAAGAACCGGCTCACAGGCGTTCCTAAGTGTAAGATGCATCCATTCGGCGGCCTTCACCTGCCCGTTCAGGACTTCGAACTAGGCAAATGCCTTCTTTTTGTATTCTGCACACCAGCCAGACTGTTGACCGAAAAAGAGCAACCAGTTCAAAGGGAGCACTGTAGAGTTAAGCAGTTCACCTTCCAGCTCCTCCCGAGCCTTCTCCAAGCCAGTCTGAGCCTAGAGCGCATATTTCTTTGAAACCCTCAGTTGTGCCTCAAGCTCTGCAACAATCAAGTCGCGTGCTGATGCGCACGAAGTCAATCTAGTTGCAGACAAGAAGAAAAAGAGAGCCAACTGAGCTCGGAGGAAATTATACCTTTGAGCAACCCCAAAAGATCCGTTTTCTCCTCGCGCAAAGCCCGGCATTGATCTTCAAGAGTGTGAATTGCCTTCCATTTCTCCTGGCTGAGCCCGTTCAGCTTGCCTTCATATTCCTGTTGGGTCTTGAGCTTGGGCAGCGCGATCTTGAAGAGCTTAGATCTTTTCTCGGAGCGCGTGCCCATGTCCTAAATACCACGAGGGAACGCCATGAAAAATTCAGTGCCCGGTGATTACACAAAGGGGAGAAAGGAGAGTCGGCAACCTACCCGAACCAGCCTGCAGCATCTTGCTGTAAGTTCATACAGCTCGTTATGCGCGGCCACCTCCTCTCCTTCCTCCTCCTCGAGTCCCTCCCAATCGGAGTCTCCCTCCCGCCACATGGCCAGGACCGGAGGCTTCGGAAAAGGGCCAAGCGGCCGGGGCACCCGAGGTATCTCCTCTACCGGAGATAGGAACCACCGGCAGGTTCATCAGACGCAAGGCCAGTCGGCAACGCAGGAACAACACCACCGGGCGAAGGAGGTGGCGTTTGCTCGGCCGGAGTCTTAAGCCCATCAGTCGGAGAAGCAGCGGGGGAAGCAACCCTCTCCGAAGGGATAGCTTCCTGAGCCGCCCCTTCGGGAGGGGTCTCAGTCGGGACTTCGGTGGAGGGCGTCCTGGTCCAAAGAGCAGATAGGTATGTCACAACAGAGAACGGGAAAGTGAGGGCAAGAGTCAACAGGTGAAATACCTCTTGGACATCTTGAACTTCATCCCGGGCCTTCTGTGGGCCCCGGAACCTCTCGGGGGGGGAGCCAACCTTCGGGGACGACGCCTGTCTGGAGGACCGAGACCCCGAGCCATGCTTCCCCAGATCTGCAATAGGTGGACTCACGGGTCTCGGAGCAAAAGGGACTCGGGAAGCCGTGGCGGACCGCCAGCCGGGAAGGAAGCGTCAGAGGACTTCCCGGATGACAGTTTCTTCTTATTGGGGATTCCTTGCCCTGCGGCCGAAGAATCAGCGGGCCGCTTGGACTGAGCGCTCTTCAGCCAAGAGAGGCCGACGTTGGGAGCGTCTGAGAAGAAGACCTTACGCCCCTATAAGAGGATAAGACCGTGAGATGTCAGAGCGGCAAATGGTAAGAAGACGGCGAAACAAATCTTCAGATAGAAGAGATACTTACGCTAGGAGGAGCTCGACGGGCCGAGAATTTGTCAGGGCAACTTCTATTTGATATCACGACGCCAGTAGCGAAGAAATCAACCATCCGAGCCGCCAGAACCTCTCTGGGGATGGGCTCATTTGTCTCTCGGGTGGAATCCTGAAGGCTAGTATACTGGAACCCCAAGTGGTCCCACTCCTTCAAAGGTTGTACTCGGCGCTTGGCGAAGCTAATGGCGATCCCAGCCCCAGTCAAGCCGTCTCCCTTCAACCTGGCGATCAACTCCAAAAGCTCCGGAACCTGGTCCAGTTCGTGATCCTCGGGGGCTTCGTTCCAGCATCGAGAGACAACGGGAGCCCGGCCAGTGTAAGGCGCCAAGAAAGGATCAACATTGGCGCAATAAAATCACTCCCGGTTCCAACCTTTGAGGGAGGTTTTGAGGGGAACGGAAAAGTAGGATTTCTTCAAACCCTCCCGCAACTGAAAGCCGGCACCCCCAATTGCCTTGGGCGCATTCCGGTTCGGGTGCGGTTTAAGCAAGAAAAGGGAACGAAAGAGACTGAAATGAGGGCGAATCCCGAGATATGCCTCACAAAGTTGGACAAAAATGGAGATATGGAGAATGGAGTTGGGGTTCAGATTGATCAACTCAACCTCATAGAAATGGAGAAGCCCCCGGAAAAAAGCACTCCCGGGAATGCCAAACCCGCGCAAGGACTCAAAGACCACGATTTCATTCTCTCGGGGCATGGGATGAGATTCACCTGCAGCGGGGCGAGTAAAAATCAGCTCTAGGGGTGGAAGAACGCCGACGGCCACCAGTTCCTCCAGGCGAGCCTCCGTGGTCACAGAGGTCTCTCATCCCGCCGCAGATGGGTCCGAACTAGCATCCGGCGGTGGAGAAGGGAAAGACATCTCTGATCGGGAACCGCCGGAGAAGCAAGGATCTCAAATATGCGGGTGGAGAACCTAGGCTACTGGGATCGCCGGGGAAGCTCTACGCGTTTCAAAACCAAATTAGTGGAGGGACAAATGTGACTTTTCCTCGCCAAGAAACCCCCTGTTTATAGAGTGCGGGACTAGGTTTTCGCCTCACGACAGGAAAACCACATCCGCTTCCATACACGCAACTGGGCCGGACCTAGGGCATGCCTCACATTGGGCCGTTCGCTGTGTCGCGCAAGTCGCGACCAGGTGTCAAGTCCGGTCCGAGGTTTGGGATAAGGTGCGCCCCACGATGGGCCCATTCGCCGGTCGCCACAGAAGATTGGGACCGGGCACTTTCCGAACATCCTCTAGCGATTTACCTCATAATTTGGGGGTCAATTGCTGGTTATTGCCATACGGCGTGATTGGGAATCGCTGGAGGATCAAATTAAAATGGTCTTGAGGATACACTCCATGAGAGTCTTAAGCTGTGCACCGTAAACGGGTACGGGTATCACTCTGATGGACCCATGGTACACTCCATGAGGGCAGATCGCTGCACCCCGTAAATGGGTGCAGGTACCACTCGGCCACGAGCCACCCGGCCATGAGCCAACCTATTTTTGGTACGCTCCATGAGGGCTGATCGCTGCCCCCCGTAAACAAGTGCAGGCACCACTCGGCCACGAGCCACCCGGCCATGAGCCGACCTATTTTTGGTACGCTCCATGAGGGCCGATCGTTGCTCACCGTAAGCGGGCGCAGGTACCACTCGGCCACGAGCCACCCGGTCATGGGCCAACCTATTTTTGGTACGCTCCATGAGGGCCGATCGCTGCACACCGTAAACAGGCGCAGGTACCACTCGCCCACGAGCCACCCGACCATGAGCCAACCTATTTTTGGTACGCTCCATGAGGGCCGATCGCTGCACACCATAAACGGGTGCAGGGGCCACTCGAACATGGAGTCGATAGATACCGATTGTGATCTTAAACGCTAACAAGTCCTTTATGATCTCCTTATCTGCAGGAATATATTTAGCATGACAAGATGAGGCAATTCGATCTTAAAGCACTTGGGGGCTACTGTGGGATGTCCGAGACCCGGGTCCTGCAAAGAAGCCCAAAGGCCGAGTGGCCAGAGCATTAACTGGGTCGTCAACTCTGAAATGCCATATGGAGGACATGGCCAGAGCCCAACTTCTTCACCTAGGCAGCTTGTTGACCCCCCCCCCCGACGAAGCTCCGTCTCACATCAAGACAAAGCTGTGTAAAGCAAAGCCTGCAACCTGTAGCTTGCAGCCACCAAACCCTGGCGAACTCGCAGGCGCGGGTCGGGAAAGCCACGACCGAACTCCTGGTAGTAGTTGGGTCCAACATATAGAGACACAGAAGATACTCATTAGTCCACCTGGTGATAGGCCAGGTGTCACCCTTTGTAAGGCGTCCCCCCCCGGTATATAAGTGACGAGGAGACAACACTGGAAAAGGGGGCGAAGGAGAAAAACTCATACATACAAGAACACAGGACTAGGGTATTATCTAGATCGAGAGAGCCCGAACCTGTCAAAAAGCCCTCGCATCCTGTGTTACCATCGAGCTCCGATCCCACACGAATCCCCACAAATCACAAATCTCATTGCCGACAATACCAACCGTCGACAACACCCGATACAAGGTTTCTTTCGTACGCTCTCATCCCTTCTTAATTTTTGCATCCAAGTATCCCGATGAGGTCCAAATCCCTCAATCAAATCCACTAAGCCACTAGTACATGAGAAAATATTCTACGTCTTTGAGCCCCACGTGTTCATGCCACCATCACACAAATCTCTTTGTTCCTCTCGTTCTTATCCTCTCCCACCTAAAGTCTTGCTTGTTTCCCACCACTCCACTAATCCAGCAATATACATCCTCCTCACGGTGAGCCAGGAGCAGTAGCACATACATGCCATTCTCTATCTTGCACGCTACTGTCACGCTCGTGCTCACAAGAGGGGCAAGCATGTATCTTGTTTCAAGCCATCGAGAAGCCACTGTCGCCGTTGCTAGTGCAAGGCCAAAGTCATTAATACTCGCCAATGTTGCCCGGACAACTGAATTACCATGCCTACCTCGCTTAAAGCCAAGCACACTGACATCGCCTTTGAAGTTGAAGCAGGTGAGTCAGCTATTTGTTGCACCAATAGGTTGTTTTTTATGCAACTATGATTTGGAATTTTTTTAAAAATAATATATTTTTTAATTCAAATTGCAAAATTATACTTCTATTCAAAAAAATTACAAAAATATACCTCTGTTGCCATTTGAATTGGCGACAGAGGCCTATCACCAATTCAAATGGCGATAGAGACCTCAACCTTATCGACTAAACGAATATACGACAAAATAATCCTTTGGCCAAATTCAATCCATGACAAAACAGTCTCTGTCGCCAATTGAAATGGCGACAGAGTGTTTGTCACCAATTGAAATGACTGCAGAGACTCTGTCGCCATTTCAAATGGCGATGAAGCTATTTTTGTAATTTTTTTGAATCGAGGTATATTTTTGCAATTTGAATAAAAAAAAGATATTATTTTAAAAGAAAATTCCTATGATTTGAGATGTAGCAGTATGTTTCTAAATAGTTTCAAACATTTTCTCTGATTGTTGCATGAGTAACCTAAAATATTGCAACTATTCTTTTCAAATGTTGAAGTGTTGTGTTATTGTAAATTTATTCGTTTATGATATATAAACCATTTTAAAATTTGCCTGTGTTCTAAGGTCATGGTTTCATGCTATTTAGATTTTTTTCTCAACATTCCTATCTTTATTATGTATTTTGTTGCAAGCGATAATTACAAATGTTACACATATTATTAAAATATATTACAATGATAGGTTTGATGGACTGATTCTTAGTCCTTCCCACCTTTTATTCGAGCAAATGTGAAATAAAAAACATAACTACAGAGACATGGGTGCCAAGATTTCAAATTTCATTTTGGATTAAATCTCGGAAGGGATCAAAATCTGAAATTTCGGTGAGATTCAGAAATTTTGGACAAAATCCAGACAAAATTCAAAACCAAAATTCAAATATGGATTTTTTTTGAACCATGATTTTCAAAATTTCCTCCGAAAAACCAAAATTTCATCCGAAATTGTCGAAATCTTGTTAAATTTCAACTGAACAAAAAGTGGTTCAAACTACGTCAAACAATTTTGAATTGTTTTTTGGATGGTCCTAAAACATTAGTAATGTTCTCATAAAAATTTCAGATGATGATCAAGTTGGAGTTATTTTTTAAAAATCTAACAATGCTACTGTCCTGGTAAAAGGCTGACCGACAAATTTCAACCGAATGAAAAATGGTGTAAACCATGTTAGAAACTGTTGAAAATTTTTGTGGACGATCCTAGCGCATCCATAATATTTTCAAATGATTGTCAATCTTGAGAAATTTTTAAAAATTCGGATAATGCTACTAAAGACGGACTGACAAATTTCAACTCAATGAAAAATAGTTCAAACCACGTTAGAAATTTTGGAAATTTTTTGTGGATGGTCCTAACACATCCATAATATTTCCATAAAATTTCAGATGATGAATCTTAAGAAATTTTTAAAAATTTGTACAATGCTACTAAAGACTTACCAGTAAATTGAACTGACCGAAAAATGGTCAAAAATACATCAAAAAATTTTAAAATCTAGTCCACAAAAATGAAAATCTGATCCAAACTACCAAGATTTCGATCAAAATTACCGAGATCTCGTCGAGATTTGGATAGCATTTTGAATTTTTTCAAAAAAAATTTACTCAACCGAGATTTAAGATCCCAAGTGTTTCGAAATTCGAAATCTCACAAAGATATGAATCCTTGGTGGGTGCCAACTAAGGAGTAGTTGTTCTGATCCGTGGGCCCCAGTGGTATGGTTGAATTCGGCCTGTTTCCAGGCAGGGGAGGCGCACGATGTTGCCAGCAAGGCACCCTCGTGCCGTCCAATAATTTGCTCCCTCCGTCTGACTTCTGACCGACCGACTGAACATGCATGGTCTTCTTGTGCTACTACTAATTACTACTCCAGGTTGCACTTTGGAATCCATCACTTTCTCAGCCTCCCGATAAACTATTTTCACAAATGTGATTTTTCTTTTAAATAAAATTATAAAAATAACTCCTTTCACGGTTACAAAAGCATCGATAAATCAAACATAACTTCTAACATACTCTCATACCATAATAAAAGATATGGTACAGCAAAATCTCAAAAGAAGCATCTACGGAGCCATGGACCTCGGTGGCATTAACAAACCGAGGTAATTAAGCAAAGTGATTAATTAATTAAGTGATTAAATACTGATTAATTATTTGAAGGGAATAATTAATGTCATAATTTCTTGTCAAGCCATAAGACATCAATAGGAATTTACCGTGGTCTCAACGCGACAATTGCACTTATGCAGTTAGTAAATGGGCTAATATATTAACATACCCTATAAGCCCTGGACTTCGCGAGCTCTCCCGATAGCCACGTCGCCGTTTTGCGCGCACAAAACCCGGACCTTGTTCGTATTTACGTATAGAGCCTTGTTGCTGGCTGCCATTGGTCTTTCGGGCCGGCTCGTTTTGTTTGAAAGAAAATCAGATTTGCAAAAGAAATTTATTAGGAACTAGAAAAGTGATGACTTCTACGCTTTGCATGTTCCCTCCTCCATTAATTAATCTGCAAGGAATTCGTGTGGTGCCACTTGAATTTTAATGGGAAAATGTGACACAATTTGCGATGACGGAACATTCTTGTAGAGTAAATATGTGATCTATCCCGTACTTCTTATTCCTCGGTCCTCACTTAGAGGCCTTCTAACGTGCGAATTTTCACAGATATTTTGTACAAAACGGTTTGATTTCTGTCGGATAAAAAATCCTCGTTTTTCAAACATAGTTTTTAATAGAGGTATAGTATACCAAATGAGTAGTACATAGGAGCAAGCACTAATCTTCCGCATCAAGAATTAATACAACTACTTCTTACGAACCTACTGAAAGCGGCTGCAAGCACTAAAGTCAAAGGCCATAACTACTCTCACTCTCCTTTCATCATTAAATTACTGCAAATGAGAAACAGATGGCTACACGAGGTATGGGGGCTACACGTCAAGATGCAGCGTTTTACACACGGATGCGCACACGTTAGATAATAACAGAAAAAACCGCACGAACCTGCACTACTAAAAGTTTAGAACATTAGACAATTGGGGTTACTGCTTAACAATTATGGTTTACTCCATAAAACAAGCTGAAATTAAAATTGGTCTGCTCTCGAACATGGGGATTTTGAGGAATTCTTGTCAATAGTACTTTGTTTTCAATAAAAATCAGTCAGTTTGTTCACGCTATTTTCGCAGCTGCATGATATAATACATTTTGAAAATAAAGTGTTATTCGTGATACTATTCTAATATCTAAACAAAATATATTAGTTGTACTACTTCATATGCTCGCAATATAAGTCTATTTTTGGAAGCGTCATCCTACAATATAATTCTATTACGAAGATCAAATGTATAGTTATTATAATATTTTTATCATTTGTTACTCATTTAATACTAACAAAATGAATGACTAGTTGTATTATACTATTTTATAGGGGTATGTATATCCAATAGCATAGATTTAGCATCTCCTTAGTCAGTTTATATAGCTACGATTGTACTTACATTCAAGGTTTTAAATTTCGTTTTAGGGTTTTATTTGGCACCCTTGGAAATTCGAAATTTCAGCGAAATATCTTTTTTTCGAACGAAATACAAAAAGAAAATTTCGGTAATTTTTGAACCAAAATTTTTGAGATTTCGGTTCAAAATACCGAAATTTTGGTCCAAAATGCTGAGATCCCGGCGAAATTTTATGTGCTGTCGCCCTTTGAATTTTTAGGGTTTTTTTTTAATTTTACCGGAATTATGATCTACTGACTGTCCCACATGTAAAACGACGTGAAAAATCCAATCCGATCAGATTTAGTCAAGTTTTGTTCAAATATCGGTCAAATTTACTAAAATTTCAATCAAATATAATGAGATCTCACCGAGATTTTATGTACTGTAGCATTTTGAATTTTTTAGGATTTTCTTAATTTTGTCAGGATTATGAAATTCGGAGGGGTTCGAAATCCAAAATTTTGCCGAAATTTCGCTTAATCTCGCCGAGATTTTGCTTACATTAGGAGGCTTACAACTCTTACATGGCAACATATCCAGTGCAATTAAAGTTTTCGTGCAACCACCGTGCAACCCTACTAAAAAAATTTCAAAAGTTTTGAAAAAAATCCAGGATGTACATATCAATTTACCCCATCTACGAATAAAATTTTATGATCAAATTCGTCCTCTTACATATAGCTCGATATCATAGGGTGTGTTTGGTTACCTGCACCATCCTAGCTTGTTTCGTATGAACCATCCAGGCTAGCTTTGGCCTGACTGAGTGGATGCAAGTTAAGTTGTTTGGTTGCTTGTTTGTGCATCTCATAGGCCTGCATTAGAGAGAAGTCTAATTTCTGTGTTTTCTCCATCCTGTATGAGTGGGTGCAATTGCATCCACCTGACCAGGATGAACAGGAAACCAAACATGCATCTAATAGATACAGTTGCATCCACTCATGCGATTCAGGCAACATGCAGGCAACCAAACACACCCATATAGAATACCATTCCTTATAAGAATTTCAATGATGTTACGTGTCTCTATTTTCTTCATAATTAAAAAAACCTAGTTGCTCTAACGAATTCTCATTTTATTCGTTCGAAAAGATTTTCTATGATATTATTATGTCCCAGACCTTAATAGTTTCAGCGAATAACGTCCTTACAATTAGCATCATCCTATAAAATTCACTTAATTAAGCAACTAAGCTACTAACTAAGTACCGGGCCAATTAGCAAAGTACCAAATCATTTGGTGAGGTAAAGGCGTGAAGCCATCGCGCGTAAGACCATCTCCAACCCATTCCCCTCCCCTCCCTCATTCCCTTCGCGAAGGGATTCCCATTCCCTTCAGCGCTCCAACGGATTCCCTTCAGCATTCCCTTCAGCCTGGGATTCTCTCTCCCATTCCCTCCAGGAAGGGATTCTCTCTCCTTTCCCTATATAATTCCCTTTAAAGGGAATCTGTTGGAGATGAGTGGAAATAAAGGGAATGGGAATGGGGAAGGGAACAGGGAAGGGAATGAAATGAAGGGAATATGGTTGGGGATGGTCTAAGGTGGCGCGTCTCTTTTCCTCTCACGTCATCTCTCCCTCTCTCCTCTTCCCTTCATTTATTAGATCTCTGTGACACGAAGTGCACACCCCCACTAACACTAGCCCAGGACCAACGCGTCAAGTCGCCTCCGCCCTCGCATCATCATCGGCCACGGAATGGCCGACCGCGTCTACCCTTCCGCGAAGCCCAACCCGCCGCCGGCAATGGACAACGGCGGCGGTGCGACGGCGTCGTTCCCTGCGCCCAAGTCGCAGATGTACCAGCGCCCCATCTACCGGCCGCAGGCCCCGGCGAAAAGCCGGCGCGGGCGATCGTGCCGGTGCAGCTGCTGCTGCTGCTTCTGCTGGGCGCTGCTGGTGGTCATCCTCCTCGCGCTCCTCGCTGCCGTCGCCGGCGGAGCGTTCTATCTGCTCTACCGCCCGCACCGGCCCAGCTTCACCGTCTCCTCTGTCCGCCTCACCGCGCTCAACCTCTCCTCCTCCGCCACCGCGCCCGTCGTCACCGACTCCATCCAGCTCACCGTCACCGCCAAGAACTCCAACAAGAAGATTGTCTTCCTCTACGACGACTTCTCCCTCTCCGCCGCCACCGCCGCTAACGCCGTCCCGCTCGGGGACGCCACCGTGCCCGGCTTCTCACACGAGGCCGGCAACACCACCGTCTTCATCGCCACCATCGCCGCCGCTGGCGTCACCGTCGACCCTACCGCCGCTGGCTCCGACATCAAGATGTCCGCTGGGTTCTCCATCGCAGTCGACGCCGAGACGCGGGCCGGCGTCAGGGTCGGCAGCCTCAAGACCAAGAAGATTGGCATCCAGGTGCACTGCGAGGGCATCAAGGTGACGCCGCCTCCTCCGCCTCCGCCGCCACCGAAGAAAGTGAAGGGCAAGAACGGCACTGTCCTGGCTCCAGCGCTGGCGCCGGCCGCTGCCGACCCGACCGCGACGGTGAGCACCGCCGCGCACTCGTGCAAGGTCAGAGTCCGTGTCAAGATCTGGAAGTGGACCTTCTAGGTATAAAATATCAACTCGTAGGGGCTGGAATGCAAAATTTTCCGGAAAGAAAAATGATTTTGGCCTTATATTTGGATTAGAAACCATGCATCGGTCGGTGTAAATTCCCTCAAACATTTTTTTATACATCTTTTTTGTTTTTGTTTTGAATCTTCTTAAACATTTTTCTCTTTTTAGTCGATGTATAATCTGGCGATTTGTTATTTGCAACATTATAATTCGAATTTATTTAAGTTTGCCATTTGCTCTTACCTGTTGAGCTTTGTAGTATGAGTATCCCTTGCTTTTGTTTGAATAAGTAAAAATATTTCATTGTATTTCTTTGCGTGGTTACTATGAGTAGTGCTATCGTTAAGGCCCCATTTGGGGCTGAATTTTGGAGAATATATAAAAATCATTATCTTGTGCAGTTTTTTCAATTAGACACAAAGAGAAGTAGGAGCAGCATGCGAACGACTAATCACATGCGAACGACTAATCACCGTGGTAAAAGACTCACGAGTGTGTGTCGGTAAGGCGAATCGTGCAGCTCGTTTGTTTCGTTTAGCTTAATTAAGCAATAAAAACTCTTGGTAATAAACTAACCCGAGACATGAAGGAGAGGAAACAATCAGACGTTTTCGCTTTCGTCATGGGAACGACAGCGAGGAAGGAAGCGCAAGCTCCTCAATTACATGTGCTCTAAATCATTTGGTTTATGTCATCTCAATGATATGGGGATTCCGAGACTACATGTCAATAAGATACATAGAAGAAATGATCCATTACACCATAAAAAAGAAGACAAATAATCAAATCTTCCATAATAAAGTTCATTACTTATTTTATTTTTTCTATTTATATTATTAAAGTAAATACTAAAGTTAATTTATAGAATAACTATTTTTAAAAGTTAGCTTTAGGTATTATACAATAAATATCTCTTCTTTCTTGTATGTAACTAATCTACTTATGTTCTCATGCAATATTTGCTACTAAATAAGAGTTGACTCTCTTCTCTTTTTTCACTCTTATACATAGAACAAAGATAATGTGTATATACTAAAAGTAAACTGAGATAGTCTTATTGTATATGCCCCTATACCTTATGAACTTGCACATTGATTAATACACCTATATGTTACTTATAGACATGATTAAAGATTACTTATACTAAAAATTGTCTATATAGTTTGTAGTGGTATCATACCATTAATATTTTGTCTATACAATGATATATTCTCTGTGTCTAAGTTTATAGTACTCCCTTGTTTAAGTTTACTAGTAAAGCGCCCGTGCGTTGCAACGGATCTCAAATAGATGATGACACCATAAGTTCTAAACTCTTAAAAAAAAACGAGAATTTAAAACTTGAGCTATCACTTATTTGAGATCTATTACTAAAGAATCTTGAACAAGAACAGCCTTATCACCTACTGGGCCTTGAGCCCCTACTGTTCTGGCCCAATAACGGCCTGGTAGACTCACTATCACCACCAACTCATTCTTATAATAGTTAAGATAAGATGTATCTTTTTAATGATCTTGCCTACAAATATATAGCGTATTTCATATTCTAATGCAAAATTAGCATGATGTTCCCTGTATACCTCTAATAAACATTTAGCTTTACTTTATATTATTTACTATACATGGATTGTTATATTGCTTAGCGATAATAATTAAGGGTTGTTTAGTCATTTCTGCTATTTTTCGGTCTATGTACTAAGAGAAAATATGTCTTATAAACTTAGACGGATGGGATATATGGCAAAACTTAAAGACCATTGCATCATATCATCATGTATACCTTAAATCAACTATACAATAACAACTAAACTTGTCAATATCATACCGGTGGTTATACTGGTTTGACTCTTAGAATGGTACATTTGGTACCAATTCATACCTGCATATCGTGCAGGTTTAATATAATAATATACATTTATAAATATACACATATTTAATTATATGTACACTAAATTTCACTTATAATGTTACTCTAAATACATATTAGGACTATAAATATAACATATAGTTCAATAGACGATTTTATCCATTCCACCGATATTACTGGTATTATATGGTATCAAAACCGGTATGGCCGGTATTGAACTGGTATTGAAGCTAATACAATATATAGGACTACTTTATGCTCCCTCTGTCTAAGTTATAAGACATGTTTTTTAAATAGTTTTGTCCATAAATATAAGGCGTATTTCATATTCCAATACAAGATTAGTGTAATATTTTATCTATACTCCTAATAAATATCTGTCTTTACTTTATATTCTCTACATGCATGCATCTAATATAGTGCTTAGTGATAATAATTAACGATAATCTATTTATTTTTAATATTTTTGTCTATATAATAAGAAGAAATACATCTTATAAAATTTAAACAAAAAGAATACTAATTTAAATGATGAAATGGTATATACCGTCTATACGAATTGATTACTACTGAAGCCACTTAACCCTTCAACACACGTTGCAGGCGAGAAAACCTAAAAGCAGTGGCGGAGCTAGAAATAAAATAGAGGGTAGGCTTGAAGAGCTGAGCTAGATTAAAATAAACATATTAAATAGCTTGTGTTGTATTTTTATCTATTCAAGTGTTACTAATAATACTTTATTATTTGATAAATACTTGTACAACATTCACTTATCAAACATTTTTAAATATATAAATAAGTTAACACCAAGCAATCAAACAAATCGGCTATTGTCTCTATTCAACACATTTATATATTTGCAATTGACAAACAAAATCATAAATCAGAAGAAATGCACACACTTGTTGTTTTGGTCAGCCCACTTAGCTGGTTAAGCACGATGCGCTATCTTCCCTGACCGTCGCCACACGCTCGCGCCCTCGCTAGCTTCCCGGCATCTGCTCTCCGCGACACGTGTCAAGCACCCTTGACTCGATGGGTTACCATGTCCTTGTGAAGGAGAGACGTTGAACTGTGCCATCTCTCCCTTGCTCTATGGTCTTTGCGTGGGTCTAGGATTCAAGTCTAGTTTTGCAAGTAGCAAGCAAAGTAACCAATTATCAAATTAGGTCTCTAATAAGCTATGGGCCATCAAGCCACATGGTACATGAAGCATCTCATCCATCTAGCAAAGCTTCTTCTTCCTTATGCCACGCCCAAGCGTGTGTGCATTCGCTATCGCTATACCAAAAATTAGAGAAGATTTACAATGCATTATACTGGTAGTATATAATAGGTAGTAGAAATCAAATCAAGCCATTGATTTGTCAAGGAAATTCCACTACTCTACTACCGGAAGAAGTATACATAAATAATAGCTAATCTAATTCATTAGATGAAAAAGAATAAATGATCTATATTAAACTTAATGTATCGTAAAAAAATCTTAAAAATTAAACACCGATACTAAAAAGTACTTAAGATCTAGTGGCTAGAGGGGGGCTCCGTCCCTGCTGGCTACACCCCTGCCTGCAAGCCTCTTCCAAATTGCCAATTCCAGCAAAGCTCTTGAGGCTAGTTGACGTGAGAGGCATGTCCCGGACGGGTCCGATCTGAACTGACCATAGATATATCAGTACACCTGTAATGCTATGGACGAACAATTCTTTACCCTGACCCCTGGACTAGACCGAAAGATGGTCAAAACATCACCAGCCGCTACAACAATGTTGCAGGAAACTGGTTTGGTTTTGCTTTTATTCTGGATTCTGACTTCAAATGCTGAATAAAAAATAAATAGCCTATTTCTAGAATTTGATTCTCACAATGCAGCCTATCCATATACACTAGAATGCAGAATCCATTTCATATGTGCTTTTGAATTTCAGCTTTTGAAGAATAAACTTTTAGAGAATCCAAAACAAAAAACAAACAGACCCTAAGACTGTAAAAAAAGCTGAGACTCAGGGGTGAGCTGTTCGAGTTTGAGTCACTTTAAGCTCGATTCAAGATTCAAATGAGTCGAGTTTAAGTTTGATCTTGAGCTTATGAGTTTCACCGAGCCAAACTCAAATGGCCTGTGAGCTTAGTAAATTTATGAATTAATTATTAAATATTACTACACGTTAAATTTTACTAAGTTTACTCAAGTTGAACTCAAGCTTGAGCATTTTTTTATTATTGAAAATTAGTGCATATTGAATTGCTGATCATTACGAGCTTACTCGAGCCGAGCTTCTATGAGCTCGACTTGGGAGGCCAAGATCGCTTAAGCTCGGCTCGTTTATAGGTCTAGACGAGATAGACGGAGCATGCCTACGTGTCAATAGAGATGACAACATGCAGGTGGTGTGGTATCCGCGATTAGGGTTGGCAATCTTCCCAAATTTTTCGTGGGTAAAACTTCTAATGGAGGTGAGTATATTCCTATGTTTTTCCTAGGAGTATATTTACGTGTGTAAATCTCTACCCAATGGGTACACGGGCATAGGCATAGGTGAAGCATACCCTACCCAATTACCCGTTTGCCCGTGAATTTTAGGGTGCGTTTGGCTGGATGTATGAGGGTGAATGGGATGGGATGGTACATGATGAATAGAATGATCCTGGATATGATGGTACATAGAGGGTATTTGATTGCTTGAATAGAACGGTACAAGATTTTGTTTGGTTACCTGAATGTGATGGTACGGGATGGTTCGAGATACTGTTTGGTTTGAGGGATGAGGTTGGTATGGCATGCAAAATTGAGATTAAATCCACTAGTGGGATTTTGGAGTTCAATCGAGAACAAGAGCTGAGCTCGGGCGAAGGCAGCTCAGGGTGATGACCGAGATGGGGGGCGGATGGTGCTGGCAAGGAGGAGGACGCGGGCCGGTGCGGGCAAGGCAGAGGACACGGGCCGACACTGGCGGCCAAAGTAGTGGGCTGTCATGTGCGTACGCCAGCGGCGGGTGGCCAAAGGGCGCTCCCCAGAGGCATGCAGCGCCGGTCGGTGCGGCGTGAAGCCCACGCGAGCGAGCGAGCGATCTTGTCCGAGACGAGATGGTTTGCCCGATTTTACCGAACGAGCTGGTACAACATTTGGGTGGAATATTCTCCAAAGTTGGATCATCTCATTCGAGATGGATTAGTTCTATCCCCTCAACCAAACATAAGGACGAAGCATATTCGGGATGATCCAATCTAGGTACAAGTTCATCCACCGAACCAAACACACCCTTATAGACCTCAATTAAATCAGCATGTACATACCCACTGTCCATTCATTGATCACACCAAAGCACCAAACCCCACGATTCCCAAATTCTACCTTTCTCCAGGTCCACATCCCACCCAATCCATGCCTACCTTAGCCATGCTCCCCTGTTGACACCGAAAAACGTGGTGTCGGGTCGATCGCCGCCAACACACGAGAATGCCGGGTTCAAGTTCGCGAGCGTGCCAACCGGTTTGATCACGCAACCGGCAAGAGACGTGTCTTTCAGACGTGATTGATCCAGGGGAACGATCTGGGCCTGGTGATAGGGCGATCTCGACCGATTTCAAGTGAATCGGTGTTGATCGAGATAAACAGATCTAACCAACACTTGCGAGTTGACCAGACTGGGGTAAAAGCTTTCTTCCTCCAATGAAGGCGATGCGCAGCAAGATCAGAAAGAAACTAAGGCTTAGCGTAATGCAGCAAAGATCAACAACTAGCGATGTGCAAATCGTATTGATCAAAGTGTATTACAGAGGAAGGATTACAAAGCTACAGGAACTACTCCTAATGCGAGGAAAGTAAAGTAATTGGTAAAAGACGGTTGTTTGGGTGTGTGTTTGTTGTTGTTGTTGGCGTAGCACGCCATCCTCCTTTTATAGTCTGAAGACTTCGATCGTGTTCGTCACGGCTTCTTCAATCATAATCGGACTCCGAATCTATCCTTCCATCTTGACTGCAACCGTATTGAGTCCAGATCGTATCAGCTCTGGCTTTCCTTTCTATCCCCTACACGATTGGATCTTCTTGATTCTTGTTCCGTTCAGTTATCCGTATCCAACCGGCCCATGCAACTTCTCCGGGTTCATGCTACTACCGTACCTACCTCGGTTGGCCAAATTTGGGTGCTAACATATGCCCCCAATTTTTGAGATATGCATCATGTCCCAAAATTCATCGGTCCTTACTTTGGCACATAGTCACCTCCATTGTTTCTCTCTCTTGGTAGTTGCCTCCTCGAGTCTTTACGTCGTGATAGCGTTAGAACATGTAGGATCGAAGTATACGAATATAGCAATCAGAGGGGGGGGTGATGATTGTGCGGAAGCTAAAACCAAAATTTTGATGTAACACCTTGGCACCTAATATGCCGCGAATGTCACCACAAACGACACTAGCAACAACCAAATCCCATGTTTAACATTAAATTACAGCAACTACGCTAGTAACTTAAATGAAAATTCGGAAGCATATCCTTTGTTTTTCCATGGTTTGAAGCAACAACAATAACAGCATGACACGATAGCATGATAGACAACATCTAAAACAGGTATTCAACAACAGTTCATGCCAAGAAAAATAAGCTTAAGCGTCCCATGAACCAATAGGGTGAACAATTAATCATAGCCAATAATACGATATATACCAAGTCTAGATTAGTAAAGTAAACCATCACAACTATAGAATGGTATAAGTTGTCTGCTCAAGTGATGCCAAGTGAAGGCGTGTATCTAGCTCCCTTTCCCATAAGCCGCATTCAATGTACCTAAAAAAAATATTAAACAACAAGCGTGAGTTCATCACTCAGCAAAGTGTATTGCAATGGAACAAACAATAATAATTCACATATATACATCATACCGATCACCAATCATGGAAAATAATTCTTGAAGACTTCTTGGTTCACAATCTCATATACTTTCTCATTCACATTCTCATATGCTTCCTCATTCACATTCTCATTCATGCAATGCAATGCACCATGTCTCTTTGTTTAGCACATACCGGTATTGCCGAGTGTACACCCGCCGGTGTGTACCCCATTTTCCCTTCCATCCCGTGGAGGGTGCCTACTCATCGCTTCCATTCACAACTGTGGATGGAATCACGAGGTAGGTCTTTCTCAATGGCGCTCCAGATTAATCATAACTTTCTCACCGACCTCACCGGACTAGTTATGACTTTCTCACTGTCCTAGCCAGTCCTCATGCCATGAATGCATAAATGCCATAAACATGAATAACTTGCATATAAACTCATCATATTCATCTTATGCATTATCATGGTCACATTCATAACAATAAACCCATTCACATGCCTTTTTTTATTCCTTCTTTCATGGATACTCACCATATCCTACACATACTAGTGATGCCAACATAACAAATCATGCAATAGCAATTTATAGAGTGAGTTAACATGGCACTCAATTATCATTCCGAAACACAACAATCGATGCACTTACCCAAGTCAAACATGACAATCCAACGTCTATCATCTTATAACATGCAAGAATCAAACAAGGAATATCAACATCTATCCATCATATAACATGCGAGAATCCAACATGGCAATTCAACATAACACATGGACACAACCATCCCAATACACTTGCCTTCAACCGCGGGCGACGGATTGGCGAGTGGTTGAGGGCACTCCCGGGGTCACACCACCTGCACATAGGTACCACTGACTCAAAACGTGCCCACAAAATAGTAGAAGATCGAACCTCTAACCCGACTCCGCAAACTACCCTTAAAACCCGAAAACAGAGAATCTGTCCCAACGGGACAGCGGGCTTCCAACTAGCATAACTTGAGTTCTAAGACCCCAAATTAAGTAAACGAGTACATTTTCTCGAAGATTAGGAAATTTTCTAGCTTTTTATAAGTATTGGGAAAAGCTGATTCGGCCTCTAAAATGGCCTAATCTACAGATCAACACGATCTGTCCCAATCACGTCACAGTTTTGAACACGTTCGGTAAAACAGCCATAACTTTCAAACGGCTGGAAGGAATTTAACGTTCTTGGTGTCCAATTAAAGGTAATTCAATTACCTACAACTTTCTTAACAGGAGGACGACCAAATGCCGAATCTAAAATTGCGAAAACTCAAACCCTAGGTCGGCCGCCCAATTTGCCAGAGACAGAACGTGGGACAATCATAGCAAATTCCCTCATCTCATCTAGAGGCAGCACCTGAACATGGATCTAAGGCATGGAATACCCCAACTAGCAGCACATAAATCACCCCAAGAAAGCCACGATTCATTACCTCTTCAAGAAGAACCGAGCAACGACGAATCGCTCCTTCCTTTCGGCCGCTCCTTCCTTCCCAACCGTCGCGATTCGCCAGAGATTCCCGAACCGGCGATCCACCAAGCGGGGAAATGGAGAATACCGCGGAGGAAGCTGATGTGGGGCTACTCGGGGAGTGGAGGATGGTGGCTAGGGAGGGGAGAGGAGGGGGTGGCGCATGGGGGAAGGGGGAGGAGGAGGTGGCGGCTAGCGAGAGGGAGAGGGAGGCGCATAGGGGGAAAACCCTAAGGGTTTGGCAGAATTTCTCCCCCCACATGGGCCAAAAACCTCCCACCGACAGCCCATTTAATTCCCTCAAGGCCCAACCTAGCTCTCGCAAGGCCCAAATTTCGTCGAAGAGGCCCAAACTCCCCCGGAGAGGCCCAAACACCCGGAAAAACCCAAAAACACAGTATAAACTCGTACCGTAATGCCGAAATCTATAATGTCACATTCCGTAATGTCACATTCTCTCCTCCTTAGCAGGATTCGACCCCGAATCCATGACACACCACTACGCGAATAACCAAATCGAAGGGTGCTAAGGTTCACTTCTTAGAACCCATTTCAGAAGCCCCTACGATTTGTACTCGCCAGAACTCAAAAGCAAGGAGCTAAGGCTCGAAGACTGACGGCCCTAACGATAACTCGTAATCAAAACTTGTCAGAATCTTATTCAACATTGAAACACAAAGCACTAACATAAAGACTCAAAACATCCCAAGCAATAGGATAAATTCCCAAACAAACAACGAAGGAATACGGTTTCACACTCCTCATTCTAACACTCTATCAAGATTCATAAAACTCAAAATGACACAATCATCATGAGACACATCCCTTTAACAAGCATTTAACCCTTCTTCACCATTAGTATTAGAACGGTCAATTGAGGTTCCAAACTTGAACCCCCAAAGAATAATTTACGCAAAATCCCATCTCTTCCAATTATTTGACCTTTTTCACAAAGAATCAAAATTAACTAATGTCATCTACGTACATAGCCTACATCGACAATACTTTCCTTTCGACTACAAACCACAATACACTTTCATTCTATCCTCTCCCAGGCATAAGACACACCCAGGGACAACTAGCTAAGACAATGTTCACGGCAGAACACTTTATTTCAAATTATCATCACCTTTTTAACAACTAACCATATTCTCAACAAAAGTTGAACCGACATCACAAGCTTCCATCATGACCACCTTTTGAGCCACAACTGGTTCTTTTCCTTTGAGGGTCTCGCCCTCACATTTTCTCACTCAAATACTACCAAGCCCACTAGTATAATCCTCTGTTATACTCAACAATTCCATAAGCATTCATATACTTATCTCAAACTAGAATACTAGCAACATAGCAATCCTCTTTAGCTGGGTGAACCACATTCATCAACTGGAACCCAAAATGTCGCAAACCACTTTGGAAAGAATTCGACAACATCCAAAGATCACTCTTTTTCTCTTCCTAAGTCAAGCCGCAGAAGAAAAACTCAAATCTCAAATCAATGCGATTCAATTCGCATCGGGGAGCACTCAAACAAAAGAAAGACTCCACACAAATCTTTGACAGAAGTTCTCAACAATCAAAGACAACTCGACTCACTTTCACCACAACCAAACATCTCATATTAACCAAAATCAGCATTTTGGAAGAGAAAACCGATTCTCAAATCAAACAAAAGAATCCACAACTGCCACAATATCTCTCAAAGAGAAAAGGAAACTCAATTCTCTTACAGCATAGCCAAATGCCAGAAATTATTCACTCCTTCTTTTCGTGCTAGAGAGCAATGGAAATCTCGATTCATAACATGAATGCAAACTTTTCAAGAGCACTCCAAATTAGTCATATGTCCCTATATGAGTTTCTCACCGACCTGGCTCAACAACTCTTTTATTTAGGCAACTCATTTTCACAAAACCAAACACCAAGCCTTTACTAAGGCAAAACATCTCTTGAACAACCACAGAGCATTTATGAACAATCATGAGTTCACACTTTTGAAACCCTCGCAAACACCACACACTTCTTCAATTAAACCATGCTCTAGTCAAGATAGAGTTACAAGAATTTTTATCTCAAGAACTTTCAACACAACCCGTTAGATTTATTTGCTTCCTTTAAATACTGATTACAAAGATAATTCAGGTTGCACGCGAAAGGCGCGAACCACTCGTATACTCTTGGGTATAAAACCCCATAATCATCACATAAACTAAACAGCTTAGCCAAAAACAAAGATTGGCACTTTTCTAATAACCACCATCGGTCATGTTAACATAAACTCTAAACCAAGTCTATCTTATGACAATCAACAAGGAGAACCACGTTCTCACAACTTCGACATAATTAATTTACCAATTAGCTCAACATAAGACTCATATCAACTTCTTCTTTTGGCCTACCAACCAATATGACTCATCATTCGTACAACTGTCTATCCCGAGCTTAAAACACATCTCTTCATCTCTTAATTTGGCATAATCAACCAATAAATAATTCTAACCACTCAATACGGTCTCCACTAGACATCTTTCACAACTACGGATCCCAAAGAGACATCTGTCAAGAATAATTTCAACCTTTCCTAACATCATTCCATATCCCTATTCTTTGATTACACATCAATTAAGTCATTTTGCCGACTCACAGTTTAATCGACCCCTAAACAACAAAACCCAATAATCCTCAAGTCTTTACTGGGTGCTTTACACCAAAATCCTGCTATACTAATTTGTCACTCAGAAAATTCTAGACCTTCTCCACCGGAATCAATACTTGCTAATCTCGAACTTCTAATAACTCTCATAACTCACAACACTTTGCATAAAACACTAATCGACTTTCACTTTGGATCACTTATCATCTCAATTAATCTTTCTCTATCAACACAATCAATTAGGTTGTCTTTAAACAGCCAACAACCTCACTTTAACTGGATCAGTAATTTACTTTGTGAAATCATGTGCTGAAAAATTGGCTTTGAACTGAAAAATTAACTTAGATTTGAATTTGCAAAATGTGTTTGTTCATGTGTTTTGACAATTTGACAAGAAAGCGAAGAATTACGCATTAGCTGACAAAGTTCTCAAGAACAAGAAGTTTCCCATCCGCGACGAGACAGTGTTTTTGGGTCTGTTGTGAACATGTTTTGAGCCCATGACCAAGTCATTTTCACATGTACAGCTGAATGATTTTTCTTGGTCCGTTGTGAACAAGCTTTTTCGGTTTGGATAATTTCTTGGAACCAAGATTTTCACATGTACAACGGACTAATTCTTTTTGTCCGTCGTGAATGGACTTTTTCTAGGGTTTTACTTTTGTGAAACCGAAAGCGCACGCGTTATACGGACAAGCTTAAAATGTTGTGAACTTGTTTTGAGCTCATGACCAAGCCATTTTGCATGTACAACGGACCAACTTTGTTTGTCCGTTGTGAACGTGTTTTTCCGTTTGGTTGGCTTCTTGGAGCGAAAACTTTTCCTTATACAACGGACCAACTTTGTTTGTCCGTCGTGAATCGCGTTTTCGCCAATTAGGGTTTTGAGCGATTTGGATTTGAATTTTGAATGTGAATTTGAAATTTGTAATGATTTCATGATGCTTCTTTTGAAGTGGACTTTATGCAATACTCATGTGAGTAGTTGCATGGATTGACATTGAGTCAAGTCGTGGACTTGTGCTCGGATTTGTTTGTGGTTTGTTCATGTGCAGGTATTGCTCGAAGACGAATGTGGTCGATGACGGACCGGAACTAGGTTCATGGAGGAACGAGGTTCGGGACTAGGTTCGGGGAGGAACAGGTCTTGGTGGTCAAGGATGTCATGCGGGATGTTAGGGCTAAGAGAATGGTGCACATGAAGAATGGTTAGTCACGTGAGAATGGCAGGAGGTCATTCGCGGTAAAGTGTTAGTCACGTGAGTATGGCAGTGGTGGCCATCGCGTGCAAAGTGTTAGTCACGTGAGTATGGTAGGGTTGCCATACAGCGTGCAAGAGTTGTACTCTGGTTGGGCCAAGTAGAGTTGAGTTGGATACGGATTCCTTCTAGGGAATAGAATCGTATTCAGAACTCCTTGTGGGTTGGTGCTTTAAATCAGGTGAAGGGTCTCCCTGTTGAAAGGCACCAAGTAGAGCTGGAGCATCAAGCTTTGAGCTTGGTTTTAGGGTTTGTACTCTTTTGATGAGAGTATTTTAGACAAGAAATAAAGATCAATTCTTCCAAGATTTTTGCGTGCTCTGAACTACGCATTACAAGATTATTTTACGCTTTTTGGTTCTTGTTTGCATGCTTGTTCTAGTTCTAGATTGGTTTTGTTCTTCAAGTTTTATCTTGATTTGATCCATCAAAAACCTCTCTGGGTATTGATCTAGTGTTTCTCAAAGTCTAGTTGATCAATCTTTTGTCGTTCTTGTTTAATCTTGAAGTTTTGATTAGATTGATTCTCGTCAAGTTCTGGATCAGCAAGCTTGCGAAGCTCATAACTTTGATCCGTAAGTCCGATCGAGCTGATTCTTTTTGGGTTCGATTCGTATTGGAATCTAGTTTCTTGTGTCCAAATTTCAGATCGTTTCGACGGTTGGATCTCCGGGAATTCTCGTTTTACCAAACCTCTGTCATTCTGTTTTTGTAAAACGAGGCAATTATTTGGTTCTCGCTTTTGGGGTGAACTTTTAATAGGTCAAGAATTTGGTTTTAGCTTCCGCGACAATCATTCACCCCCTCTGATTGCTATATTCGTGATACTTCATCCTACAAGTGGTATCGAGCCAGTGTTTTTCTAATCTATCTTAATCGGTGATTAGATCAATGGATCATTATTCACAAACCTTGTGTGTTCAATGGTGTTGATTTTCAGTTTTGGAAGGCCAAGATGGAGGCGTTCATCCAAGCTCGTGGATTCGCAATTTGGGAGAAGGTCTACAAGCCATATGAAGTCCCTCGCGAACGACAACGTCAACGACACCAATCGCACACATGTTGAAGCAAAGCGACCAAGGCGCGCAACTTCTGATCATCCAAGGCTTGGGACGTGAGCGACTTCGATGCGTGTGATTCATCTTCGATCCGCATATGAGGTATGGAAATCTCTTTGTGATTACCATGAGGGTTCTAACACTATTAAAGAGGTTCGTCAAGATCTTTACAAAAAAGAATACATGCGATTTGAGATGAAACCGGTGAGTCAAGCTAGATGACTTCTTTGCACGCTTTCAATAAAATTCTTAGTAATCTTCGTGCTGTTGGAGTTAGCTTTGATGATCTTTGCTAATGCTAGACAATTGCTTGGTGCATTAGACATGTCTATTTGGGAGATGAAAGTTACATCCATTAGAGAATCTACTATCATGAGTTCACTTACATTAGATGTTACTGTATTCTAAGTTGAAAACTCATGAATTAGATGTTCTTGCTAGAAAGAATGATCATAAATCAATTGCTTTGACATCTCAATCTAGCATATCTCATAATGGTGCTGCTTCAAGTTTTGCTCTATCCTTCTTGTCTTCACTAACCGATGAACAGATTGAGCAATTCCCGAGAAGAAGACTTATCACTACTCTCTTCTCGCTTTAACAAAGCCTTGCAAAATGTGATAAAGAGAAAGAGAGGTGGTGGTGATCCTCCAAGATGCTATGAGTGTGGTGATCTCGACCATATTAGTTCCCAAACTGTCCAAAACTTGCAAGTAAAGCATCAAGGGAGGAGAAGGACAACGATGAAGAAAAGAGAAGAAGAAGTTCTCTCCAAGTGATAGAAAGAAGAAGAACTTCATCAACCGCAGTTGTCCATCGAGTTCTTTCCGGCTCTTGAACAAGTCAATTTGAGCGATGAATCGGAGAGCAATGAGGATGATGCAACTCCAAGCAAGCATGAGTTGACGGGTTGTGTCTCATGGCCAAAAGCAAATGACGACTTCACCGAGAGCGATCATGACAGCGATTTCAATGAGGTAGATCCTTCTACGATGAATTAGCTATTGCTGTTGCTCGCCTTGGTAAATTGCTTGATAAACGTGATAAGAAAATTAAGAAACATGATTTTGTTGTGGAGTCATTGAATGCTGAAATTGCTAGACTTAAAACCTTGATTCTGATGATGATGCTTGCAAATCATGTGACTTAATTTACAATGAGCTTACTTTGCTTAGGAAAGAACATGCTCTTCTCGTTGCATCTAAATGAGAAAAATGATAAACATGTTAAACATGCTAGCTGCTCCACTTGATGATTTGCATGGTTTAACTTCTTGTTCTAAATGCTTAACTCTTGAATTAAAATTGAAAGATGCAAATGCTAGGATTTCTCAATTGACTGATAATCTGCTTACACATGAGGTTCTCTTCATGCTCTACTTGTCGTAAATGTAAAGAAGGTTGATAATCTTTGCAATAATTGTTTAACTCTTGCCAAGAAAGTTGATTATTTGCAAAAGTTCTTTGGAACGATTCACTAATGGCAAGAAAAGATTAAACATGATTTTGGATCAATCTAAGGTTAGCTCAAACAAGAAAGGTTTAGGTTTTGATCTTCATGCTTCATATGAAACTAAACCTCGCTCTGTTATTTATGCTCCTTGCAATGACAAACTTGAGATTTCAAATGAGCCTAAGAAAATTGTCTTCAAATCTGTGGCCTTTTATCTTCTACTATGATGAATGCAAATGTTGCTTCTACTTCTAAAGCCAAACATCTGTTAAGTACACTTGCACTCATTGTGGTAGAGATGGACATTTAGTAGATTTTTGCTTTAGACTAGCCAAACAACAAAAGAAAGAAAGAGCTAAAGGCTAGGTCTAATTTTAGAAAGGCACGCTTTGCTTCTCACTCGTGCCTAGGGTGATGCAAGCAACTTTTTGTTGCTAGAAACACGGGAACAGTGCAAATTTGATTTTGTGCATAAGACTGCTGTGTTGTGCCTCTTGTTGTCCGTCGTGTGTCTCAAGATCGGATTCCTAAACATCTTATTTCTAATCCCGGGCATCGAGACCTCCCGACACTTTCTCGCTTCTATGTAGGCTTCTCACGAGGAGGAGAACATGTGGCTAGTGAATTCGGATGCTCACTTCATATGTTCATTGATAAGATTTGGTTCTCCTTCACTCGTGCATCTCATGTTGAAAGTGTTGCCTTTGGAGATGCTTCTTCCACTGTTCTGCAAAAGGCACTAGTTCAAATGATGCGGTACACGTGCATATGTTCAGTGGGGAGAGTGTCTTTGTTCATAAAGATGATGATAATCTTTGTTGAGGACGAGATAATTAGAGGTTTACATGAGAGACTCTTCCCACTGCTTGTGTGTGCTTGTTTTCAAGCTTCGCGTCGTCCACATCGACAAGCTATCAAAAAGGATTTTCAGGTATCTTCATAGAACTCAAGATTTTGGCATTTGGCTTTCGCTTCCTCATGGATTAGTTTAAGAGCTTTTTCTGATGTTGACTTTGGAGGGTGTTGATTTGATTTGGTTCGATGCCACCTCTTGAGTAATCCCTTTTCTTGAGCATATTGATATTGGATTTCACTTTTCTTAAAGATCATGTTGAAAAGAAAAATTGTGCTTCACCATGTGGATCTTGAACATCAATTGGTAGACATTTTCACAAAACATTTGTCTTCTTCTCGCTTTGCTTTTATTCGGGAGAACTTGGAATTGTTCATCCAATGGGATTGTTTTGAGGGAGTTTCTTTGCCAAGTTCTTTCACTTAATGAGGCTCACTTTATCATATTTCTTTATATGTTATGTAATTGAGCTAATATATGATAATCTAATTATCTCACTTGAACTAAAAATGACATTCTGGAATTCCCTCGGATCGATTACCTATAGCTAAATACTCTGTGATATCTTACTCTTCTAGGCTTGATATTGAATCCTCTTGACAAATTTGGGCTATGAAGCAAGTGTGGTTTCAACTTTACTCTTTCATAAGACCTTTTAATCACTTTTGCATGTTTATAATCAAAAAAATGAAAAGAAAAGGGAATCAATAAAAAGGGGTTGTTAAAAGCAAAAAACCTCAAGTTATGTGCTTCAGGGTGCTTTCCCTAAAAAGATAAGATGTATGCTTCAAGCATGCCATTCCCTCAAAGATAAGATGTATGCTTCAAGCATGCCACTCCTAGAAAATAAAAGAAGTATGCTTCAAGCATGCCACATGCAACTTATTGTTTAAAGATTAAATTGGTCTACTAGATTGGAGTTGAAACTACTTGCTCGCCCTAAGTTGTTAGTTGCTTCAATTTTTAAAGTCTTGTTTTCTGCTAAGATCTTGCTTAGTACTTGGCTATAGTTGACTAAATTGAGGTTGAGATGCATGTCATTCCCTAACTTGTTAAAATCACATCAAGATCATGTATTTTGCATATTATGTGATATATAAGGTTATATGATCGAATGAGCTCATCTTTTCCTATCTTGGCACTCCCTTGTTTCTCTTTGTGAAATCATTGTTTAAGGTAAAATTTTGAACACAATTCTCTCTTTTACTCTTGATGAATCCATTGTCAAAGGGGAGAAATTTGGAAATCTTTCTTTGAAAAGTTTAAAGAAAAGGAGAGTTGTATTTGGAAATTTGAGAATTTTGGAGAAGTTTGGAGAATTTTGAAATTTTTGGCGCATTGCACATTCACACACATTTTCATTCTCGGGGAGATTTTGTTTTGCATTTTGGTCAAAGAGGATTCTGTGTTTTCTTACTTTGGTCTTTGATCCTTTGGATTTCAAAATCTTTGGTAAAGTGAATGCCAAATGATCAATTCTAAGTGGTGTTGCCAATGTTTTCATCAAGGGGAGATTGTGAAATCATGTCTGAAAAATTGGCTTGAACTGAAAAATTAACTTAGATTTGAATTTGCAAAATGTGTTTGTTCATGTGTTTTGACAATTTGACAAGAAACATGAAGTTCACGCATTAGCGCGGACAAAGTTCTCAAGAAACATTAGAAGTTTCCCATCTGCGACCGGGCGATGTTTTTGGAGTCTCATTGTGAACATGTTTTTGAGCCCATGACCAGAAGTCATTTTCACATGTACAGCCGATTTTTCTTGGTCCGTTGTGAACAAGCTTTTTCGGTTTGGATAATTTCTTGGAACCAAGATTTTCACATGTACAACGGACTAATTCTTTTTGTCCGTCGTGAATGGACTTTTCTAGGGTTTTACTTTTGTGAAACGGCGTATGCGTTCTTGCGGGACAAGCTTAAGGGTCCGTTGTGAACTTGTTTTGAGCTCATGACCAAAGCCATTTTGCATGTACAAGCGGACCAACTTTGTTTGTCCGTTGTGAGCGTGTTTTCCGCGTTTGGTTGGCTTCTTGGAGCGAAACTTTTCCTTATGCGGACCAACTTTGTTTGTCCGTCGTGAATCGTTGCGCTCGATTAGGGTTTTGAAGCGATTTGGATTTGAATTTTGAATGTGAATTTGAAATTTGTAATGATTTCATGATGCTTCTTTTGAAGTGGACTTTATGCAATACTCATGTGAGTAGTTGCATGGATTGACATTGAGTCAAGTCGTGGACTTGTGCTCGATTTGTTTTGTGGTTTGTTCATGTATGCGGTGTATTGCTCGAGGCGAATGCGGTCGATGTGGACCGGAACTAGGTTCATGGAGGAACTGAGGTTAGGGACTAGGTTCCAGGAGGAACCGAGGTCTTAGTGGTCAAGGATGTCATGCGCAGGATGTTCGGGCTAAGAGAATGGTGCACATGAAGAATGGTTAGTCACGTGAGAATGGCGGAGGTCATTCGCGTGCAAAGTGTTAGTCAACGTGAGTATGGCGGTGGCCATCGGCGTGCAAAGTGTTAGTCACGTGAGTATGGTAGGGTTGCCATACGCGTGCAAGAGTTGTACTACCGGCCTGGTTGGGCCAAGTAGAGTTGAGTTGGATCTGGATTCCTTCTAGGGAATAGGAATCGTATTCGGAACTCCTTGTGAGTTGGTGCTTTAAATAGGTGAAGTCTCTGTTGAAAGGCACCAAGTAGTGAGAGGCATCAAGCTTTGAGCTTGGTTTTAGGGTTTGTACTCTTTTGATGAGAGTATTTTAGACAAGAAATAAAGATCAATTCTTCCAAGATTTTTGCGTTATACACATTAACCACGTCGCTCACAGTATTTTCTGTTTTGGTTCTTGTTTGCATGCTTGTTCTAGTTCTAGATTGGTTTTTGTTCTTCAAGTTTTATCTTGATTTGATCCATCAAAACCTCTAGGTATTGATCTAGTGTTTCTCAAAGTCTAGTTGATCAATCTTTTATCGTTCTTGTTTAATCTTGAAGTTTTGATTAGATTGATTCTCGTCAAGTTCTGGATCAGCAAGCTTGCGAAGCTCATAACTTTTGATCCGTAAGTCCGATCGAGCTGATTCTTTTTGGGTTCGATTCGTATTGGAATCTAGTTTCTTGTGTCCAAATTTCAGATCGTTTCGACGGTTGGATCTCCGGGAATTCTCGTTTTACCAAACCTCTGTCATTCTGTTTTGTAAAACGAGGCAATTATTTGGTTCTGTTTTGGGGTGAACTTTTAATAGGTCAAGAATTTGGTTTTAGCTTCCGCACAATCATTCACCCCCCCTCTGATTGCTATATTCGTATACTTCGATCCTACATACTTCATCTCAATTTCCCAAGTACCCATCACAAACTTAACGTCTTAAACACTCTTGCGGGTCATGCACCCAACCTTCAGGTAAGCCATAGCTCCTAAGCTTAAACAAACAACAAGAAATACAACCTTCTTTCCAGAAAACCCAATCAAAAACCGCAAGAGGGGTCAACTCTTAAATTTCCAACTGTCGACATGCAACTACTCCACAAATCTTGAGATCAACTACTTCCACGAAGGAAGATGGATGCAAGAGGGAAAACCAAGCGATCAACCAAATCCTTTTCAAATAAAGATTTAGCACCTAACTCCAAACTTCCACGAAACAAAAAGGGTTTTCAAAGATGATCTCTCAAACCAGTAAAACGACGAACTCAAACACCACTTACTCCTACAAAGTCACCGAACTTGAGCCCTGACAACCAGGTCTGGCATGACACTGCAATAACTCTTTTAACCTCGGAGAAAGACGAACACAAGAATAAAGTGAATACTTCCTCCGTAACGCAACCAACAAAACCGGGCATCAAAGCTGGAAAGGCGACCAAATGAGGCGCAACCCTATAATCTTCTTCTGTGTCTTCAACCAAAGAACACAAAACCAAACAACCGCCGAAAGAACAAATCAGCGAAAACTCCATACCAAACACTTTTCTTTTTGATTTCGATCAACTAAAACCAAGAAAACCAACCAAAACCGACAGTCAGAACGGTAAAGAACATCCGAAGGAATCCACCACCAAACTCTTCTATTTGACTCCAGTCAACTACCCGATCTACGATAGAAAGGGTAAGCACTCTTCTGCCACTGGAGTTAATAGTTCTTCGGTGATGGCGTTAACCGGCCACACCGTCAAACCACACCCTTACTATGAACAAGAAGAGGTGACCGAAACCCTTCAACACCACAACCCCATTTTATCACAATAACAAAAACAATCCAATCAATTCTCTCAATAACATAACAAAATACATTATCAAATATAGCATTCAACATCAAGGCTTAAATACAACATTTAAGCGTAAAGCAATGATATCCATACCCTTTCCTACTGTGCATCCATGTGTGTCAAATTTTAAATTAGTTATTCCACTTACGCAAGTTTTAATGTTGCTATCCTATGGCAAAATTTTTAATTATAACCTAAACCATGTTTCTAAGTTATCCCACATCACATTTTAGTTAAACCTAAGGTATGACACTAAAATACATGTTCCAAGGACCTAAAGCCCGCTGTGATACCAACTGTAACACCCCGGCACCTAATATGCCGCGAATGTCACCACAAATGACACTAGCAACAACCAAATCCCATATTTAACATTAAATTACAGCAACTATGCTAGTAACTTACATGAAAATTCGGCAGCATATCCTTTGTTTTTCCATGGTTTGAAGCAACAACAATAACAACATGACACGATAGCATGATAGACAACATCTAAAACAGGAATTCAACAACAGTTCATGCAAAGAAAAATAAGCTTAAGCGTCCCATGAACCAATAGGGTGAACAATTAATCATATCCAATAATACAACATATACCAAGTCTAGATTAGTAATGTAAACCATCACAACTATAGAATGGTATAAGTTGTCTGCTCAAGTGATGCCAAGTGAAGGCGTGTATCTAGCTCCCTTTCCCATAAGCCGCATTCAATGTACCTAAAAAAACATTAAACAACAAGCGTGAGTTCATCACTCAGCAAAGTGTATTGCAATGGAACAAACAATAACAATTCACATATATACATCATAACGATCACCAATCATGGACAATAATTCTTGAAGACTTCTTGGTTCACAATCTTATATACTTTCTCATTCACATTCTCATATGCTTCCTCATCCACATTCTCATTCATGCAATGCAATGCAATGTAATGCATCGTGTCTCTTTGTTTAGCACATACCGGTATTGCCGAGTGCACAACCGTCGGTGTACACCCCCTTTTTCCTTCCATCCCGTGGAGGGTGCCTACTCATCGCTTCCATTCACAACTGTGGATGGAATCACGAGGTAGGTCTTTCTCAATGGCGCTCCAGATTAGTCATAACTTTCTCACGACCTCACCGGACTATTTATGACTTTCTCACCATCCTGGCCTGTCCTCGTGCCATGAATTCATAAATGTCATAAACATGAATAACTTGCATATAAACTCATCATATTCATTTTATGCAATATCATGGTCACATTCATAACAATAAACCCATTCACATGCCTTTTTTTATTCCTTCTTTCATGGATACTCACCATATCCTACACATACTAGTGATGCCAACATAACAAATCATGCAATAGCAATTTATAGAGTGAGTTAACATGGCACTCAATTATCATTCCGAAACACAACAATCGATGCACTTACCCAAGTCAAACATGACAATCCAACGTCTATCATCTTATAACATGAAAGAATCAAACATGGCAACTCAACATCTATCCATCATATAACATGCGAGAATCCAATATGGCAATTCAGCATAGCACATGGACACAACCATCCTAATACACTTGCCTTCAACCACGGGAGATGGATTGGCGAGAGGTTGAGGGCACTCCCGGGGTCACACCACCTGCACATAGGTACCACACACTCAAAATGTGCCCACAAAATAGTACAAGATCAAACCTCTAACCCGACTCCGCAAACTACCCCTAAAACCCGAAAATAGAGAATCTGTCCCAACGGGACAGCGGGCTTCCAACTAGCATAACATGAGTTCTAAAACTCCAAATTAAGTAAACGAGTACATTTTCTCGAAGCTTAGGAAATTTTCTAGCTTTTTGTAAGTATTGGGAAAAACTGATTCGGCCTCTAAATTGGCATAATCTACAGATCAACACGATCTGTCCCAATCACATCACAGTTTTGAACACATTCGGTAAAACAGCCATAAGTTTCAAACAGCTAGACGGAATTTAACATTCTTGGTGTCCAATTAAAGGTAATTCAATTACCTACAACTTTGTCAACAGGCGGACAACCAAATTCCAAATCTAAAATTGCAAAAACGCAAACCCTAGGTTGGCCGCCCAATCTGCCCGAGACAAAACGTGGGACAATCATAGCAAACTCCCTCATCTCATCTAGAGGCAGCACTTGAACATGGATCTAAGGCATGGAATACCCCATCTAGCAGCACCTAAATCACCCCAAGAAAGCCACGATTCATTACCTCTTCAAGAAGAACCGAGCAACGACGAATCGCTCCTTCCTTCCGACCGCTCCGTCCTTCCCAACCGTCGCGATTCGTCGGAGATTCCCGAACCGGCGATCCAACGAGCGGGGAAACGGAGAACACCGCGGAGGAAGACGATGTGGGGCTACTAGGGGAGGGGAGGATGGTGGCTAGGGAGGGGAGAGGAGGGGGTGGTGCATGGGGGAAAGGGGAGGAGGAGGTGGTGGCTAGGGATAGGGAGAGGGAGGCGCATGAGGGAAAGGGGGAGGAGGAGGGGGCGCATAGGGGGAAAACCCTAAGGGTTTGGCAGAATTTCTCCCCCCCACATGGGCCAAAAACCCCCAACCGACAGCCCATTTAATTCCGTCAAGGCCCAAACTCCCCTAGAGAGGCCCAAACTCCCCCGGAGAGGCCCAAACACCTGGAAAAACACAAAAACACAGTATAAACTCGTACCGTAATGCTGAAATCTATAATGTCACATTCTGTAATGCACATCACTGTCTTCTCGACTGGTTCACAATCGGTTGACTGCTCGAGAGGTGCATATCCTGATGCCTGTTGGGCCAGAGTATTAGCCCAGCTGTTTTCCTCTCAAGGTACGTGGCTGATTGTGAAGGAACTGAAGGCCTTTATTAATTCGTGACAGCGTGCTAGATACTTAGTCAGGACTTCATCGTAGAAGTTGAATTGTCCCCGTACCTGTTGGACCACAAGCAGGGAATCCCCGTAAGCCTCTACGGAATCTGCTCTGATATTTTGCAACATGCGCAACCCTTTAACCAGAGCCTCATACTCAGCCTGATTATTCGAGCATCGGCTATTTAGTCTAAATGTGAATTTGTAGCAACACCCTTTAGGGGACACTAGGACCACTCCAATACCATCTCCCTCCCTGCAAATAGATCTGTCGAAGTAAGGCTGCCAGGGAGTGAGACTTACTAGTTCACACGTGGGAGTATGGTTTGTAAATTGTAATGAAGTCGGCTATTATTTGTCCTTTCACAGCTTTAGCCGATTCAAACACCAGGTCGAACTCTATGAGTCTATAGGCCCACTTTCCGAGTCGTCCTTTCATTATGGGGGCAGATAGCATGTATTTTATGACGTCTGTCTTACCCACGACCGTGCACATTGATGCCAATATGTAATGCCTCAATTTCATGCATGCGAAGTAGAGGGATAAACAAAGCTTTTCAACTGGTGGGTACCTAGTCTACGCATCTATCAACCGTCGGCTCAGGTAAAATATCGGTTGTTCCTTCCCTTCAATTTCTTGCATGAGGACTGCTCCCATTGTTGTCTCTTCTATCGATATATACAGCCTAAACGGTACTCACTTTTGTGGTGCTATCAACACAGGAGGTTTCGACATATATCTCTTGATATCGTCAAAAGCTCTTTGCTGTTCTTCTCCCCATACGAACTCTTGATTTTCCTTTAGTTTTAGCAATGGGGTGAACGTGTTGATCCGTTCGGATAGGTTTGAGATTAACCATCTTAGATAATTGATCTTTCTGACTAACTTCTGCAGATATTTCTTGTTCTTCGGAGGCTGGGTATCAGCTATAGCCTTTACTCGTTCCTGGTTCACTTCTATTCCTCTTTCGTGCACCATGAACCCAAGAAATTGCCCGGCCGACACTCCGAATGCGCACTTCAGTGGATTCATCTTCAACCCATGCATCTGTGTCTTTTTGAATACTTCTTCCAAGTCGGCCAAATGTTGTTGATCTCCTGTCGACTTTACCACCACATCGTCTATATATATCTCCACAATGCGGCCGATCAACTCATGAAATATCAGATTCATGGTCCTCTGATAAGTAGCTCCAACGTTCTTCAATCCGAACGTCATGACGACCCATTCAAACAATCCTAGCGCTCCAGGGCATCGGAAGGCCGTCTTGTGAATATCGGCCTCGGCCATGAATATCTGGTTGTACCCCACATTGCTATCAAGGAAGATGATGACTTTGTGTCCTAATGCAGCGTCGATAAGCATATCGGCTATCAGCATAGGATACTCATCCTTGGGGGTAGAAGTCGACACATACCCTAATCTTCCCGTTCTTCTTTGTTACCGGAACGATGTTGGAAACCAATTCAGCATACCGACATGGTCTGATGAATCTGGCTTCTAATAATCATTCTATTTCTTCTTTGATTTTTTCATACATTACCGGATTAAAACGCCTAGGGGTTGTTTAAATGGACGATACCCAGGTTTTACTGGCAATCGATGTTCGACAAGCTGATGGTCTAAACTGGGCATCTCGTGATACTCCCAAGCAAACCAATCATTATATTCTTTTAATAATTTTATGAGGTTTTCTTTGTACTCGGCACATAACCTAGCATTGACAAAGGTTGGCCTTTTCCAATCTCCGTTCCCTATGTCTACCTCCTCTAATGGATCGGATGAAGTAAATCCTTGCCTGAGCCTTTTGTCATCTTTAAAGTCCCCGATAGCCTCGAAACTATCGGCTGCGTGCTGGTATCTTTTCGTCCTCTCTTGCAACAACTTTGTGTTCAAGCTGGCCTCCATCGTCGTAAGATTTCGTTGGTTCGATCAACCGTGCTAGGATTCACGCTGATCGGACTTATACCTGCATCGTTGATGCAGATGAAGTCGTAGTCTTCCAGTGCTTTACCTGAGATGCACCTAGCTTCTCCATGTGGCCAATTTGCATTAGGACTGGCCATAGCAATGTGAGTCGACGTGTCAGCCTCTACTACTTCAACCGCGTCGCCGTTCCATTGTATCAACTTCTGGTGCATGGTGGATGGGATACAACAGTTGGTGTTGATCCAATCTTGTAACATCCTCAAATTTATAAAGATCAAAAATTCAATATTAAAATGTGAACTCATTTTATTGTTGCATTTTATGCTTGTCTGTGCAAATTATTGTTTTGTTGGGTGATTTAGTGATTAATGGAATAAAATAAAAGAAGGAAAAAGAGAAAATATCAATTGGTAAAGTGGTTAGAAATGAAAATTTCCTTAGTAAATTTTACATAAGACCTTGGACAACCCTATAATCATCCTTAGCTGGTTAAGAGACCATGTGAAGGTATTTAAGTGAGATAAAACCATTTTAATTTGACATCTCTATCTCTGTCCAGACCAATGTCAGAATTGTGGAGAAAAACGTGTTGCATTCTAGACCTTAGGATTTTTACCTTGTTATCTTGACTACCTTAAGTTCATCCAAAAAAATCTGCAAAAATTTATAAGTAGTTTAACTATTGATTTCCAATTAAATAACACAGAATTGGAATTCTGCAGAAACTAGTAAAAGAATTTTAGAAAAATAAATGTTATGATTATAGTTCTGAAATTTTTATGGTAGATCCCTGGTAAAGAACCACATTCTCAATAAAAATTTCAAAAATTAATATGTTAGTTTATGTCTCTAATAAAATCAAAAACCGGGCTGTCTTTTCTGTGTCTTTGGCATTGTCAGAATTTTAATAAAAGATATAGAAGAGATAATCACTCGAAATTTTTACTATAGGTAAATAACTTGTTCAGGATTCATAGTTAAAAGTTTAAAAAATACTTAGCTAGGAGAAGTGCCCTGATTAAATGAATCTTTGGAGAGCTGCCAAATACGTTGAACCCTTTTCCTCTCTCCCCTTTGGCTGACATGTGGGCCAACCTTCATTAATGCGTGTCAGACCAGCCCCCTTTGCCCCCATTCGCTGACCAGTGGGCCCTCTTCTCCTTGGGACCCAACCTGGCAGGAGTACCCCACTTCCTTCTTTGTTTCGCTGACATTTGGGCCCTTTCCCTGGCCGGTCCCACCTGTCATTGCTTGCCTCACCTCCTCTCCATCTTTCTCTGTCGCGTGGGGTCGGGACCCACTCATCAGGGCCTTCTTCTTCCTTTCGCTCCTCTCTGCTTATGCGTGGCCGAAACAGCGGAGCCGTGCACCGCCTCTGGCCTTCCCTCTCTGGCATCGCCTGGCTTAGCTCCAAGGCCTCCACGTCGCCCTCCCTCTGACACCATCGCCACCTCTCCCAGCCGGCCATACCTTCCTCTGTGGAGAGCCGCCAAAATCCTAGCCGAGTTCACACCGTGGCCGAGCTTATCTACCGCCTCAATCCGGCTATAAAAGGGCACGTTGGGATCACATTTGTGTTGTGCCTCCTTCCCCTATGTCATTCACCATCCAATCCTCCTCAGAACCGAGAAACTGCTCTTCTTCTCCGTCTCCGACCGAACCACTACGGCCATCAATCTTCAAGCAAATTCGTTGCATACACATCCATTCCCAAATTCCTTCTAGCTGAAGCATCTACATAACCCTGCGAACAAAACCCCTCGGTCAATCCAACCGAAGAACCACCGTAGCCTTCCCTCCACGCGCGCCCCTCTTCTCCAACCTCGGCGGTCGCCGACAACACTCCTCGAGGCTCTATCCGCACGGTGAGATATCACAAACGCATCCATGGACCATGAGAATGCTTAACCATCCACTAATCGAACCCCTTAATGTCTAACTTGCCGTCGCACCAAGTCCGGCCGTGAACCGCCGCCGTCGCCTGTCGCGGGACTAACCGGTCGCCGTCGATCTCCTTTTGAACTGTCCCAGAGACTCATCTTGAGGTGTTGGATCTCCTCGCGAGACCCACTCCACCGCTCCGGCCTTGTCTCGCCGCCGGCGAGCTTGAAGCCGCGAGCCTCTGCCTTGAGCCATCGCCCGGCCCGGCCCACCCGGTGTCTAAGCCTGGTTCGAACGAATCCAGCGAATTGAGGAATACGCTTCCATGCATTGAAAGTGTATTTTCTAATTTCCTGGATTTATTCAAACCGAGCGCTTTAAACATGTATAACTTTTTAATCTACAAGGCCAAATCAAGTAAAACCAGTTTCTAAATTCTTTATAAATCCTCTAGTTTCATAATATGCAAAAACATTTGAAACTTGTTTAGGAATTTAAATCTGTTTTGAATTTAAAGTTTGAAATTTGATTATGTTCCATGTAGGATTTTTGCAAACTAAGTCCAAATTAAGTAAAACTAATTTTATTTGAATCCTTACATCAAGTAATGTCCAAATATGTGATTAGATTCAAAGTTGTAGTTGAATTGTGAAATTTTCCTAGTAGGATTCAATTTAATGCCTAAATTTGATATAATTGCTATAACTTACTCAAAAATGGTCCAAAATGAATGAAACTTGTTTCTTTGCGCTCATTACACTAATTAGGATTAGATGATAAGATGAAAGTTAGGTTGCACCATGTACTTTCATTAAATATGATTAGGATTGCTTTCCATGCTAATTCATATTATTACAATTGATCATACCCACTGGAAATGAACTTTGTTAAATTTAATTCTACAATCTTAGCTTCCTGAATTCGTAAATTAAAATAAATAAATACACAAAGAAAAGTAGTTGTGTTGTTTACCCTTATACCTTCATCCTTAGTACTAAAACCTTATGACTTGGTCGTACATGAAATGATGAAATGATTGCCATCACTGACTGATTTGGATTGATTTTATTTGAATCTTTCATCTTTTGTCTCTGTTGTTTATACATTTGCTTCTTTTATCGATATTGAAGTATTCTTTTTGGCCATGTTCTTAATCGACGTATAGACGCTGAGATTACCGACTACGCTATCGACGACACAGATCCAGCTTACACCGCCGAGGAGCAAGGCAAGCACCCCTTTGATCATTCTTGAACCCAGATTTTACAACCAGATAAAATGTGATTAAGAATCTTCCTGCATGCTTATATTCTAAACTATTTATTTCACACTCTTAGTAGTTATAACCCAAATTGATGGATTCCCTTAATCATGTTGACATACCATCCATGAAAACCATAGGACTGGTTAAGTTCTTTAAACTGGGTATAATCGCTTATTAACCTGCAAATGCTTAGCACTGCGTTAGGTCAAAGTTGGAAATGTTTACACCCACACATCATTCTTTATGAAATCTTTTATGGTTTATTTAAGCAGTAAAGGATACTGGTAGTTTGATAAAAATGAAAATAAAACTAATGTTTTGATGTGGGTGATTATTGGCAATAGCCGGTTGTACATGTTTTAACGTGTACGTAGCTAAGGTGGAGTTATCGCCCATGTCACTTTGAGGACCAAACGTAGTGTTGCATGATCCAAGTAAACCGTACATCCACAAGTACTGGACTGGGACAGTCTTAACTCATTAAATTATTTGGGAATTAGCTTTGCACATTGGTAGGCAGTTGTAGCACGGGCATTCCCGAGATAGGTTTGCTCGAGGGAGGTGTCATCACCGAGGTGTTGGCATCTGCCGTTGTAACGGTGTACGCCTGGCTATGAATTTGGGGTTGTTGTTGTACCACTTGAGCCGAGGGCTCCGAATACTATTGCTTCACTGTTTGTTTGCTTCCATCATAGCCAGGAGTAACGTCACTGGGCTAGTGCAAAGTTAAGATTCAAGTAATCGAACGGTTTCGTTATGAACTCCCCGCGGACATATCAAAGGAAGTGTGTCTTATAGCTTGCAAAAAAGGAGAACATATCTTGTGGGTAAAGCAGTACAAACTCTGCAGAGTCTAAAACTATTCGAATAGCCGTATCCACGGTCATGGATGACTTGGCGAACTGACACTAGTTAGATGTTTTCTATTTTGAAAACTTTGGTAAAAGACTTTGGAAAATGTTTCACGACTGAGTAATATCACTTGTCGTTGTATTCTGTTTCGTAAGACCATGGAGGGTCTTGTTCGTTATCCCACTCACACAAGGGCCGTGAGCAGATTGTTACCATCTACCTCACTATTTGTTATTTCAAGTACTATCGAACTGTTTCAAATTTTATTTACGCCTTCCATTACTATCCAGTATTACTTCATTTAAAATTTTCGCTTTATGCAAAACAACCGTAGAAACCCACTTTCTATTTCAGCCTGCATATATTCCAGGAATTGCATACACTACAAAGTCTTGCGAGTACCAATGTACTCAACTTGCTTCAACAATGTTTTTAGGTGAAGAGCAAGATTACGGTAATGATGGGAATGAATTTGAGGAACCTGTGAGTTTTAGCGACGACTGATCTTTCTAGGTTCATCTCAGCAGTTGCCTGTGGAGTTATGGAATAGTTGGCATACTATGAGACATGGTTTTAATTTCTTGCTACTTTTGGGTATTGTAATGAACTCTTATTGTAATAAAAGTTGAACTTGTGTATGGCTGTAATTTCAAATTGTGTTGGTGCGTGCCAGCCACTGATCATGGGAATGGCACAGGATGCACTTAAAGAACCTCATATTTATGTTATTTACTGACATAAAAATGAGGGTCTCACAGTTTGGTATCAGAGCCATGCTGACTGTAGGAGAACCTTAGATAGAATGGACGATAGTATAATTTAAAAACTTCAAAGTAAACAAATTTTATGATCAGAAATATTAAATTGTTATATCTGTTATTAATCTTCCCTTAATATAACCATTGGAAATGCTCTTGTTACATTATTATGTATAAACCTTTTTCCTTTCAAAATTTATATTTACTGTGTGTAAAACATTAATTTCTTATCAAATTCCAGATGGACATGATTTTGCCTTTCCATGATTCCAACCGTCGGGAGGATGATGGAATGATGGGAGTCCTGGCTCGGTTAATGGATTACGCTGGTTACGAGGAGAACCCTCGTTATATCGTATTTCATGCCATACTTAGCCAGTCGACAGTGGAGTACGCCGCACGACTCCATATCCCTGCACGAGCTCTTTATGACGAAGGAGAACGTTCTTTTGAAGGCTTTGGTTCAACCATGACGGATGCAATGAATGAGGCCGCCTATACGGCTATCGTTCGACTCCGCCATGCCCTTACAGAACTTGGCCCAACATATCGCCTTTATCCTTGTCGCCCACCTATTGGAGGAACTTCCTACATTAGTCCTGATGGAATCCGCAATAAGAGCCTTCATCGTCTTGTGGATTTTGCAAACGCTTCCGATAAACACCACCGCTCGATGGCAGCAGAGTTGGTCCAAGCTCGCCGTCGAATAGCGCACCTCGAAGGAACCATTGCCTCTTATGAAGCGTTAGGACTTGCCCCACCGCCAGTATCAAATCCACAGCCCGAGGTTCCCTATACTCAGGAAAAGGCTATACCAACAAACCTGCTAGCACCCATCAACCAATATCAGGAGGCTAACCCCACTGTCTCCTTACAAAGCTCTTCGAACTTACCCCAGGATCCAGGACTGGGTAATGACGCTTGGGCATTAGGCGATTTAGTGTAAGTCGCTAGGGTTAGAAGGATCACTAGTTACCTTATCATTATGTAGTAGTAGTGGGCAAGCAGGTCTTTTGGTTGTAAAAATTATATGGTTTGAATAAAGAGCTTTTGCTGTATTTTGTGTGTGCTTTTGGTTCTTTCTCGTGATTGTTTAAATGTTCTTTTTCAACTTCGCGTTGGTGTGATTCTTTTGTATTAACATCGTAACAACTCGCACCTTCCTTTTTAATGAATTTCTTTAAGAATAATAAAATTTTAAGGAATGAAATGTTGCCTTGCAACCAATAGAGATTGATTTGAATCTTCCAAATCGCTAGCTTAACCCTCTAATCAATATATTACCTTCTCATCGGAATTGGAATTTCAGGATGCCTGTGACTAGATCTCTTCGCGGGATTCTGGAAAGTGAAGCTTCACCGGAGCCATTGCCTCCACGAGAAATGCTTCCTACTCCAGCGCAACCTAATCCAATGCATCCTTCTACAAGAGCTTCATCCTCTCGTCAAATTCCAGATCCACCACATCCAAACCTAAATCCAAATCCTAATCAGCAAGATGGAATTCCGGAGGAGCAATTGCCAGGTCCGCCGACCATGGCACAAGTTTTGGCGATGATCGAGCAAAATCGCCAGACTCATACCCTTCTTCTGCAACAACTGGTGCAGAATACCTCTAATCAAGGAGCCCGTGGTGGTGGTGCCCCACAATCCAAGCTGACTGAGTTTTTAAAGACTCGGCCTCCCACTTTCTCCACATCAGTTGATCCATTGGACGCTGATGATTGGCTGCGTTCGGTGGAAAGCAAGCTGAACATTGCACAGTGCAATGATCGGGAGAAAGTTTTGTATGCTTCTTACCAGTTGAGTGGAGCTGCGGCTTCCTGGTGGGAAAACTACCAAGCTATACCTCCACTAGAGCAAGTCTCTTGGGATGCCTTTAAAGATGTTTTTCGTCGAACCCATATCCCTTCCAAATTTAGTAGACGTGAAAAGGCGGGAATTCCTTGACCTTCGTCAGGGAAATCAGACGGTGATAGAATATCTTCATCGCTTTAACTATCTATCCCGTTATGCCCCGTCTGAAGTTACCCCCGAAGCGCGCAAACTGGAACGCTTCCGGGATAACTTGAATGATGAAGTCAAATGTGTGTTAGCTGCTGTCGACATTGATGACTTCCAAACTTTGGTGAACAAGGCAATTCGAGTGGAGAATAGCACTCGAGCTGCCATGGAATCACGAAAGAGAAAATGGATGGCCCAAAAGAATGCTAGTGCCGGATCATCTAGGCCTCGCCCTGCACCTCAGGGTAATGTGCGGCCACCTGTTCCGCCACCACAGCAGAGGCGTCAGGGTCCTGCCCCTCGACCTCGGCAGCCTTTGGCACGTCCGGCGAACCCTACTGGAGCACGCCCTACCGGAGCAGCCACCCAAACTCCAAATGTCACATGCTTCAAGTGCAAACAGCTTGGGCATTATGCTAATAATTGTCCAAGCAAGGGAATCCCTCAGCGACCCCCTAGTCGTCCTCAAGGATCCGGAGGACAACAAGCCGGAAGACCAGCCCAAGCCGCAAGCCAAGGACGTTTACATCATGTGACGGCAGAAGAAGCAACTGAAGCACCAGACGTGGTTCTGGGTATGTTTTCCGTCCATTCCTTTCCCACTTTAGTATTATTCGATTCCGGTGCATCTCATTCCTTTATATCCAAAAAGTTCGTAGAAACACATCAAATCCAAACAGATCTATTACCTGTTCCTATGATAATCTACTCCCCAGGAGCAAAAATGAGAACCACTAAAATGTGTCCTAAGGTTAGCATTACAATAAATGAAGTTCTATTTTATGCTGATCTTATCCTTATAGAAACCCCAGGATTAGACATCATTCTTGGTATGGATTGGTTAGCAAAGAATAAAGGACGGATAGATTGTGCTAATAGATCCATATCTCTTATCAATCCTGAAGGAGTTAAAGTGAATTTTAGTTCTACCCAAAATCCTTCTGAATCAAGAACTTGTCTCAATGCAATGGTATTAGAAAAGATTCAATCTGTTCCTGTAGTTTCCAACTTTCCTGATGTATTTCCAGAAGAATTGCCAGGTTTGCCACCAGATCGTGACATAGAATTCGCCATTGATCTTATACCTGGTACAGCCCCAATTGCTAAACGCCCTTATCGAATGCCACCAAATGAGTTAGTAGAACTCAAAAAGCAAATTCAAGAACAGTTGGACAAAAAGTTTATTCGACCAAGTACTTCCCCTTGGGGTAGCCCAGTCCTCTTTGTTAGTAAAAAGGACGGTAGTCTACGCATGTGTGTGGATTATCGTGCTCTCAATGATGTTACTATCAAAAATAAATATCCTTTACCCCGAATTGATGATCTGTTCGATCAATTAACCGGTGCCCAAATCTTCTCCAAAATCGATCTCAGGCATGGATATTATCAGTTAAAAATCCGACCGGAGGATATTCCCAAAACAGCCTTTACCACTCGTTACGGCTTATATGAATATGTCGTAATGTCCTTCGGACTTACAAATGCTCCAGCTAGCTTTATGAGCTTAATGAATAAAGTCTTCATGGAGTATCTTGATAAGTTCGTAGTGATATTCATAGATGATATTCTCATCTATTCCAAAAATGAAGAAGATCATACCCAACATCTGCACATGGTACTTGAGAAACTCCGAGAACACAAGTTATATGCCAAATTTGAGAAATGTGAATTTTGGTTAAAGGAAGTTGCATTCCTCGGGCATATTCTTTCTAAAGGTGGAATTTCTGTTGATTCCAGTAAAGTACAAACGGTCCAAAACTGGGAGCAACCAAAATCTGTCCCTCAAATCCGAAGTTTCCTCGGTTTAGCGGGATATTATCGCCGCTTTATCGAAAACTTCTCCAAAATCGCTAAACCTTTGACACAGCTCTTGAAGAAAGAAAAGAAATATGAATGGACTCCAGAATGCGAAGCAAGTTTTCTGGAACTAAAGAAACGGTTAACCACAGCCCCAGTGCTGGTGTTACCCGACATCCATAAGAGCTTCGATGTTTATTGCGATGCCTCACGCAATGGTCTTGGTTGTGTGTTGATGCAAGAAATGAAAGTCGTAGCTTATGCTTCTCGTCAGCTTCGACCTCATGAACTTAATTATCCAACTCATGATTTGGAACTAGCTGCAGTAGTGCATGCCCTAAAAATCTGGCGTCACTACCTTATTGGAAACAAGTGTAACATCTACACTGATCATAAGAGTTTAAAATACTTCTTCACCCAGCCGGATCTTAATCTGCGGCAAAGGAGATGGCTAGAACTAATAAAGGATTACGACCTTAGTATTCATTACCATCCTGGAAAAGCTAATGTCGTAGCAGATGCTCTAAGCCGTAAACTTCATTGTATGACGGTGTCAGCATACACTGATCAATCTGAATTAGTAAAGGAATTTCAGAAGCTTAATTTGGGAATTGTTGAAAAAGGATTTGTTGCTAATCTCCACATGCAACCAAATCTGAAAACCCAAATTAAAATGGCCCAATCCAAAGATGAGGCCATATCCAAAATCCGAGAAGATATGCCACTCGAAGTTGAATCAGGATATTCGGAAAACTCGGATGGTATACTCCAATTCAAGAATCGAATCTATATCCCCAGTGATCTAGAAATCAAGAAGTTGATCTTGAGTGAAGCTCATGAATCACCTCTATCTATCCATCCTGGTAGTACGAAGATGTATCAAGATCTGAAGCAGGAATATTGGTGGCCCGGCATGAAGAAGGAAATCGCCGAATATGCCGCTAAATGTGACGTATGTCAGCGAGTAAAAGCTGAGCATCAATGCCCAGCTGGTTTACTTCGGCCTCTAGAGATTCCAGAATGGAAGTGGGACCATATCTGTATGGATTTCATTGTTGGATTGCCGAGAACCAGAAAAGGGCATGATTCTATTTGGGTTAATGTTGACCGACTGACTAAAATTGCTCACTTTATTCCGGTCAAAACCACATATCAAGGTGATAAACTTGCTGAGTTGTATTTGGAAAATATCATTCGTCTTCATGGAGTTCCTAAGACCATTGTGTCTGATCGTGGATCCCAGTTTACCTCTCGTTTTTGGAAAAGTTTGCATACCCTGTTAGGGACAAAGCTAAATTTCAGTACAGCTTATCATCCCCAAACAGATGGACAAACTGAGCGGACTAATCAGACCCTGGAGGACATGCTGAGAGCTTGTGTGCTATCTTATGGCATGAATTGGGAGAAAAGCTTACCCTTTGCTGAATTCTCCTATAATAATAGCTTTCAAGCCAGTCTCCAGATGTCTCCTTTTGAAGCACTTTACGGAAGGAAGTGCCGAACCCCTCTCTTTTGGTCTGAAACTGGAGAAAGAAATTTCTTTGGCCCAGACATTATCCAAGAAGCTCAAGAACAAGTTGACATGATTAGAAGTCGACTCAAAGAGGCCCAATCTCGTCAGAAGAGTTACGCCGACAATCGTCGACGTGATTTAAGTTTCGTAGTCGGAGATCATGTCTATTTGAAAGTTTCCCCACTTCGTGGAGTTCGTCGTTTCCAAATCCGCGGGAAACTAGCTCCTCGATATATTGGACCATACCCAATTATCGAAAAGATGGGAGAAATGGCATATAAGTTGGAATTGCCGCCCCGTTTGTCGGAAGTTCATAACGTCTTCCATGTATCCCAACTCAAGAAATGTCTTTGTGTACCAACTGATCTTACTAATCTCGAAGATCTCGATTTGCAACCCGATCTATCCTATCGAGAGCATCCTATTCGCATTCTTGAAGAAATCGAGCGACATACAAGGAACAAAATCCATAGGATGTTGAAAGTTCAGTGGAGTAATCATACCGAGGAAGAAGCCACGTGGGAGCGAGAAGATCATCTCATGAATGAGTTTCCAGACTTTTTCTGAAATTCCTTAGCCCTCGCAAATCTCGAGGACGAGATTTTGTAAGGAGGGTAGATCTGTAACATCCTCAAATTTATAAAGATCAAAAATTCAATATTAAAATGTGAACTCATTTTATTGTTGCATTTTATGCTTGTCTGTGCAAATTATTGTTTTGTTGGGTGATTTAGTGATTAATGGAATAAAATAAAAGAAGGAAAAAGAGAAAATATCAATTGGTAAAGTGGTTAGAAATGAAAATTTCCTTAGTAAATTTTACATCAGACCTTGGACAACCCTATAATCATCCTTAGCTGGTTAAGAGACCATGTGAAGGTATTTAAGTGAGATAAAACCATTTTAATTTGACATCTCTATCTCTGTCCAGACCAATGTCAGAATTGTGGAGAAAAACGTGTTGCATTCTAGACCTTAGGATTTTTACCTTGTTATCTTGACTACCTTAAGTTCATCCACAAAAATCTGCAAAAATTTATAAGTAGTTTAACTATTGATTTCCAATTAAATAACACAGAATTGGAATTATGCAGAAACTAGTAAAATAATTTTAGAAAAATAAATGTTATGATTTTAGTTCTGAAATTTTTATGGTAGATCGCTGGTAAAGAACCACATTCTCAATAAAAATTTCAAAAATTAATATGTTAGTTTATGTCTCTAATAAAATCAAAAACCGAGCTGTCTTTTCTGTGTCTTTGGCATTGTCAGAATTTTAATAAAAGATATAGAAGAGATAATCACTCGAAATTTTTACTATAGGTAAATAACTTGTTCAGGATTCATAGTTAAAAGTTTAAAAAATACTTAGCTAGGAGAAGTGCCCTGATTAAATGAATCTTTGGAGAGCTGCCAAATACGTTGAACCCTTTTCCTCTCTCCCCTTTGGCTGACATGTGGGCCAACCTTCATTAATGCGTGTCAGACCAGCCCCCTTTGCCCCCATTCGCTGACCAGTGGGCCCTCTTCTCCTTGGGACCCAACCTGGCAGGAGTACCCCACTTCCTTCTTTGTTTCGCTGACATTTGGGCCCTTTCCCTGGCCGGTCCCACCTGTCATTGCTTGCCTCACCTCCTCTCCATCTTTCTCTGTCGCGTGGGGTCGGGACCCACTCGTCAGGGCCTTCTTCTTCCTTTCGCTCCTCTCTGCTTATGCGTGGCCGAAGCAACCGGAGCCGGTGCACCGCCTCTGGCCTTCCCTCTCTGGCATCGCCTGGCTTAGCTCCAAGGCCTCCACGTCGCCCTCCCTCTGACACCATCGCCACCTCTCCCAGCCGGCCATACCTTCCTCTGTGGAGAGCCGCCAAAATCCTAGCCGAGTTCACACCGTGGCCGAGCTTATCTACCGCCTCAATCGGGCTATAAAAGGGCACGTTGGGATCACATTTGTGTTGTGCCTCCTTCCCCTATGTCATTCACCATCCAATCCTCCTCAGAACCGAGAAACTGCTCTTCTTCTCCGTCTCCGACCGAACCACTACGGCCATCAATCTTCAAGCAAATTCGTTGCATACACATCCATTCCCAAATTCCTTCTAGCTGAAGCATCTACGTAACCCTGCGAACAAAACCCCTCGGTCAATCCAACCGAAGAACCACCGTAGCCTTCCCTCCACGCGCGCCCCTCTTCTCCAACCTCGGCGGTCGCCGACAACACTCCTCGAGGCTCTATCCGCACGGTGAGATATCACAAACGCATCCATGGACCATGAGAATGCTTAACCATCCACTAATCGAACCCCTTAATGTCTAACTTGCCGTCGCACCAAGTCCGGCCGTGAACCGCCGCCGTCGCCTGTCGCGGGACTAACCGGTCGCCGTCGATCTCCTTTTGAACTGTCCCAGAGACTCATCTTGAGGTGTTGGATCTCCTCGCGAGACCCACTCCACCGCTCCGGCCTTGTCTCGCCGCCGGCGAGCTCGAAGCCGCGAGCCTCTGCCTTGAGCCACTGCCAGCCCGGCCCCACCCGCCGGTGTCTAAGCCTGGTTCGAACGAATCCAGCGCGCGAAATTGAGGGAATACGCTTCCATGCATTGAAAGCGTATTTTCTAATTTCCCTGGATTTATTCAAACCGAGCGCTTTAAACATGTATAACTTTTAATCTACAAGGCCAAATCAAGTAAAACCAGTTTCTAAATTCTTTATAAATCCTCTAGTTTCATAATATGCAAAAACATTTGAAACTTGTTTAGGAATTTAAATCTGTTTTGAATTTAAAGTTTGAAATTTGATTATGTTCCATGTAGGATTTTTGCAAACTAAGTCCAAATTAAGTAAAACTAATTTTATTTGAATCCTTACATCAAGTAATGTCCAAATATGTGATTAGATTCAAAGTTGTAGTTGAATTGTGAAATTTTCCTAGTAGGATTCAATTTAATGCCTAAATTTGATATAATTGCTATAACTTACTCAAAAATGGTCCAAAATGAATGAAACTTGTTTCTTTGCGCTCATTACACTAATTAGGATTAGATGATAAGATGAAAGTTAGGTTGCACCATGTACTTTCATTAAATATGATTAGGATTGCTTTCCATGCTAATTCATATTATTACAATTGATCATACCCATTGGAAATGAACATTGTTAAATTTAATTCTACAATCTTAGCTTCCTGAATTCGTAAATTAAAATAAATAAATACATAAAGAAAAGTAGTTGTGTTGTTTACCCTTATACCTTCATCCTTAGTACTAAAACCTTATGACTTGGTCGTACATGAAATGATGAAATGATTGCCATCACTGACTGATTTGGATTGATTTTATTTGAATCTTTCATCTTTTGTCTCTGTTGTTTATACATTTGCTTCTTTTATCGATATTGAAGTATTCTTTTTGGCCATGTTCTTAATCGACGTATAGACGCTGAGATTACCGACTACGCTATCGACGACACAGATCCAGCTTACACCGCCGAGGAGCAAGGCAAGCACCCCTTTGATCATTCTTGAACCCAGATTTTACAACCAGATAAAATGTGATTAAGAATCTTCCTGCATGCTTATATTCTAAACTATTTATTTCACACTCTTAGTAGTTATAACCCAAATTGATGGATTCCCTTAATCATGTTGACATACCATCCATGAAAACCATAGGACTGGTTAAGTTCTTTAAACTGGGTATAATCGCTTATTAACCTGCAAATGCTTAGCACTGCGTTAGGTCAAAGTTGGAAATGTTTACACCCACACATCATTCTTTATGAAATCTTTTATGGTTTATTTAAGCAGTAAAGGATACTGGTAGTTTGATAAAAATGAAAATAAAACTACTGTTTTGATGTGGGTGATTATTGGCAATAGCCGGTTGTACATGTTTTAACGTGTACGTAGCTAGGGTGGAGTTATCGCCCATGTCACTTTGAGGACCGAACGTAGTGTTGCATGATCCAAGTAAACCGTACATCCACAAGTACTGGACTGGGACAGTCTTAACTCATTAAATTATTTGGGAATTAGCTTTGCACATTGGTAGGCAGTTGTAGCACGGGCATTCCCGAGATAGGTTTGCTCGAGGGAGGTGTCATCACCGAGGTGTTGGCATCTGCCGTTGTAACGGTGTACGCCTGGCTATGAATTTGGGGCTGTTGTTGTACCACTTGAGCCGAGGGCTCCGAATACTATTGCTTCACTGTTTGTTTGCTTCCATCATAGCCAGGAGTAACGTCACTGGGCTAGTGCAAAGTTAAGATTCAAGTAATCGAACGGTTTCGTTATGAACTCCCCGCGGACATACCAAAGGAAGTGTGTCTTATAGCTTGCAAAAAGGGAGAACATATCTTGTGGGTAAAGCAGTACAAACTCTGCAGAGTCTAAAACTATTCGAATAGCCGTATCCACGGTCATGGATGACTTGGCGAACTGACACTAGTTAGATGTTTTCTATTTTGAAAACTTTGGTAAAAGACTTTGGAAAATGTTTCACGACTGAGTAATATCACTTGTCGTTGTATTCTGTTTCGTAAGACCATGGAGGGTCTTGTTCGTTATCCCACTCACACAAGGGCCGTGAGCAGATTGTTACCATCTACCTCACTATTTGTTATTTCAAGTACTATCGAACTGTTTCAAATTTTATTTACGCCTTCCATTACTATCCAGTATTACTTCATTTAAAATTTTCGCTTTATGCAAAACAACCGTAGAAACCCACTTTCTATTTCAGCCTGCATATATTCCAGGAATTGCATACACTACAAAGTCTTGCGAGTACCAATGTACTCAACTTGCTTCAACAATGTTTTTAGGTGAAGAGCAAGATTACGGTAATGATGGGAATGAATTTGAGGAACCTGTGAGTTTTAGCGACGACTGATCTTTCTAGGTTCATCTCAGCAGTTGCCTGTGGAGTTATGGAATAGTTGGCATACTATGAGACATGGTTTTAATTTCTTGCTACTTTTGGGTATTGTAATGAACTCTTATTGTAATAAAAGTTGAACTTGTGTATGGCTGTAATTTCAAATTGTGTTGGTGCGTGCCAGCCACTGATCATGGGAATGGCACAGGATGCACTTAAAGAACCTCATATTTATGTTATTTACTAACATAAAAATGAGGGTCTCACAAATCTCTTCCTAGCAGCACACTGCAGCTGCCCTTTGCGTCTACCACGAAGAAGGCAATCGGCAATGTTTTGCTGCCGATTGTCAGTTCTGTGACCATAACACCTCTAGCTTTCGTGGGGTCTCCCGTGAAATCATTTAGGACCATATTGGTCTTGATGAGGTCTTCATCGGATTTTTTCAGCTTCTTACACGTTGAGTACGACATCAGATTGATGGTCACACCTCCATCATTCAGGACCATGGATGAACCTTCCGAAGCCATCTCCTTCCTGCAGCATTCTTTCTTTGAGGTTTCCACGGGGCGCAGCTTGTTGAAGGTTTCATCCCTCCATTTCTCCTCCCCGGCTCCCCTAAATTCCTGTGTCCTGAGGCGCTGGAGCTGACGTCTTTGCAACTTTGTTAGTTCAGAGGGACACCATCGCGGTTTTTGTTCCACTGGTTGATGGATTTTCCTAACCAACTCAGCCGCGTCCGCCTTTTTATCCTCCCAGATACTCTTGGAGTTCTCCCCTGAGGTTGGCCTCTCTGGGCTTTTAGATTTGGCCGATTCTGATCGATCGGCCTTGTGCTTTCCTCTGATAGTCCCCTAATCTCTTTTTGACCAAGAGATCCTCTCATGAATCGATCTTCTACAGCTTTCTCATTCGGCCGATTTCGATCTTCTAACCTCGCAAGCTTTCGTTGGGCGCTTGGGTGCTTTCGTGGATCGGTCTTCTATAGCTTTCTGAACACTGATCGGATGTGAGGACCCCCTCTTCCTATACCGTACTGTACGCCGTCTACTGTAGCGTATAGCACCGTATAGCAACAGGAAGCCTCGACACCGAAGATCTGAACCTAAAAATTCGATCGACGGGATCGAACCCTTAACCGGACCGGTGCCTGTCGCATCGATCTGGATCCACTGGATCGAGCCCAGATCGCGTACCCACAACCCGAGTATCAATGCACGAAAAGATAAACTAAGGTAATTACATGGCCGGGTGTAAATCTTACACGAGTACATTACGGAAACCAAAAGAAGTAAGCTGACCGGAAACAAAAGAAAGACAACCAGCGCAGCTGGCTTTGACCACCAGGCTCTTGGCTGGAGGGAGGGACTGGCCGCAACACTCAGAAAAAGGGGCTCGCCATCATCAGGACATCATCATTACCTTCCTCTGTGGAAAAAAGGGTTAGCGACAGCGGTGAGTACACGTATGTACTACTTAAGACTTTAGTGTATGGAAATATAAATAAATGCAGGCTGATTCAGCAGGATAAAGCTTCTACATAGGTTAATTGCGAAAGCTGGATTTAAAATAGTTCATCAAAAGTAATACTTAATTTGAAAGACAGCTGATTTGAATAAAACATATTTACTGATTATCACGTGCAACTGAAGCTCCACAGCTGCCACCATCCATGGTATAGCCCGGGATACGAATCGACATCCATACATACTCATAATCCCATCGAAATCATATACACATATCCACAATTCCATCAAGTACCATTCCACCACATACTTTATACCGACTCGAAATAGATTTTCATTTTCAAAACCAAACCAAATCTCTATACTTGATATGATTAGAGAAGATTGCTCATAACCGTGAGCACGGCTAATCGATTAGGAATTATTTGATACTCTGCAGAGTTTGCGCACTTTACCCAAACACAACTCAGACTTGCATCCCTGTCATCCAGGGGTACACGCGATACACGAGGTATCCGATATACAAGAATGATCTATTCTTTCCCATCGTTGAGGTTATAGCCACACCCGACCGGTGGCGACAAATCCACTACTATGGCGATAAGAGGCCAACCACCACTCGGCGGCCACGGAATACTCATCGTGACGACGGTGTTGGCGCGACATTACCCCATAGCAAGGCGTACACCGTTGTATCAACAAACATGATGGAGCGATTCCCGCTGCAAAGTACAAGCGCACACACGGCATACGGCGGGTCGTGAGGACACACACACGGCGCTTATTTGCTCACAGGAAAAGGTCCACTCTTGACCTACCAACAGGCATGGCTATCCCCTCACACTTCAAGTACTAGAATAGGCTGCCATCCCAGCATTGCGTGATTTGCACGGTGTTCAATTCAAAAACCGTCACAAGTTCGATCCTTATATTTTTGCCTAGTGACTCAAGCGGGGAACTCCACTTAACTTCGCCAACCAATCACCACCATGTTTAACTAGCACATATTATACCTCCGCCAAAGTCTAATTACCAACTAGACACTTCACATTTTTACCAATATACCTTTACGATTCACATTTCCAAAACTTTTCCAAAACCAATTACATTTATCATAATTTTGAGCATTTGGTAGGTGACTTTGCTCACCTCTATTGCAGTGTCTAAGCGTATGCAATTACTAAATCGTTTATACCCAAGTGACATTTTATTAAATTGTCTAACCCTACTAAGGTTATCAATGATCTCAGGGAATTAAATTGAGGGAACCACCAAATCGGGTATATCTACCATTCCCACAAACTAGCAATTTCTTGAATATAAACAATGCATATAGTTTGAGAAATCAAAGTAGACATCGTGAAATATAGGTTTCAAGATGGTCAAAGGAGGTGCTTGCCTTGTTGTTGCACTTCGGTGATGTCAGGATGATGCTCGGGTTGTTAGGCGAGCCCGACTCGCTAACCTCTAATCGGTCAAAGCAACAAAAGCGGCGAGAAAGAAATACAACTTAGCAAAAGAAAGTTTTAAATGCACCATGAAGTGCATGCAATACACAAGAATGAAGTACAACCAAGAAACCCTCAAGAAAAGCGGCGCTTTCGGACAACACAACCACACGGACGAGAACAGCCTAACCGGATAGTCCGGGTTTTGCATCCCGGACGATCGGATAGGCCTGACTCCGGACCGTTTCGTCCGGATACTCGGACAATCCGGACACTCGGACCATATGCGGATACTCCGGTCCTAGGGCATTTGGTCAACTCGACGAAGAGCGAGACCTTACCACTCCCTACAACTTCACGCTGACCCGATCTACGACTTTCGTACACCTAGCGAACCTGGAAGGAGCTCGAGCTAGCCGATTCTCACGGCATCGCTAACCCGCCAAATCTCTAACTCACACTAACAACTCCTTAAATCGACATTACTACTACCCGATCTACCACTCTAGCATACCACATTCACTAATCCAAATCCCATTTTCAACCTAGAACCACTACACCCAAAACCCTAGAATCCAAGTTCAACCTAGCCTCCCAAATCAAACCTAAGTCCTAATCCCACCATGAGCGACTCTAGAACCCAAGAATCCATGAATCAAACCCTAAGAAAAGCTTACCTCCAAGGAAGATGGAGGAGGAGCAACGCCCGGGTGGAGGATGGGGAATAATGGCTGGGAGGAGCACACCGAGATGGAGGAGTCACCGGGGAGGGTCACCGGCCGGTTGGCTCGCTGGAGAGGAGCTCGGGGTGGTGGAGAGAACACCAAGGAAGTGGGGAAACCAAAGTAGAAGAAGAAAGAATGGAAGGAGCCACGAAATGGGACTTTTATACAAAACCCCAAGCCAATACCGGACTCTCGGACTCAACCCGGAGACTCGGGTTGGGGTCTTAAACACTAACCGGACACTCCGGACATTGGTCGGACACTCGATTGGACATTCGGCCAGCCCAATCGGACACTCCGGACTTTGTCGGACATTCGAGTTGGATCGGATCTCAGGACATCCGAGAACTTTTGAACTTGGGCCTTGACGCTAACGCGCTTCGAGTTGATTACTAATTGTCCCAAAGTATTTTGGAAGTTAATAAGTCCGCAGGCACTTGCCCAACCTAATTGAATTTACTTATGGCGAAATTACTTAAGTTGAAGGGTTCTTCGATCCCAAGCAAGTATGTTCCTCAAGACACGAAAATACACAAGCACGATTGTATTATTGAACAGCGTTTGAGTACAAATGTCTGATGGCTTGAGTATAGAAATACTCGAGGATATTACAGTCCTACCCCTTACAAAAAATCAGTCACCGAGGGTGCTAATTCTCGAAGAAAATTGGTATTCTGCTGAATATGGTCTTCACGCTCCCACGTGGCTTCATCTTACGAATGGTTGCTCCTTTGGACCTTGAGCATCTTGATAACATTTGCCGAGTGTGGCTCGGTGTCCTCGAGAATACTTGGATACTCTCGTCTGAAGATCAGCAAATCAAGATGGTCCAATTGGGTAACTTCGATGGAACCGAAGACTCTTCTTCAATTGGGACACGTGGAACACATCGTGAATGTCCAGAAAGATGTGGCGGTAGCTCAAGCCGATAAGCCACAACACCAACCTTCTCAAAAATCCGAACGGACCGATGTATCGCGGGGCTAGCTTCATGACTTGAAATCTGCGAGTAGTACCGCGGAGTGGTGAGACCTTGAGATAAACAAGTCACCCACCTCAAAACTCAACTCGCGGCGTCGGCGATCAAGCATAGCTTTTCTTGGCGAGGCTGAGCTTCTCTCGAGGTCTCGAATCAAGCTAACTTGCCTTTCAGCCTCTTCAATCATGGCTGGCGAAGAATTTGCCTCTCACCAACCTCGGACCAAAACATTGGTGTTCGCACTTCTTGCCATAAAGAGCCTCGGCGACATCGAAGACCGACTTGATATTTGTTGTTGTAGGAGAACTCGACCAAATGGCAAGCATTTCTCCCACGACTTCTTTGTGTACCTGACACACAAGCCCTTAGCATGTCTTCAAGGATTTGGTTTGCCCTTTCCGTGCTCGTCAGGTTTGGGGATGGTAAGCATCTTGAAGGATAGCTTAGTGCCAAGAATGGACTGCAAACTCTCCCAAAATCTGGAGGTGAGCTATGAACCACGGTCGAGGAGACTATGACTTTTGGAACTCCATGGAGCCAACAATGTTACGCAAATAGAGTTCCGCTAGTTTGGCTCGAGAATAGGTGGTATGAGCTGAATGAAATAGAGCTACCTTGAGTCGACGGTCAATGATCACCCAAATAGAGTCGTGGCCGGGTGGAGGACCTTGGTAGACCCGATAATGAAATCCATCCCAATCTCTTCCACTTCCACTCAGGGATCTGCAATGGTTGAAGTAATCCGGCTGGCCTTTGATGTTCAGCCTTGACACGTGGCACACATCACAATGTCGCCACATGAGCGCGATCTCCTTCTTCATACACGGCCACGAGTACTGCGAAGATGCTGGTACATCTTGGTCTTTGCCAGGGATGTGGGAAGAGAGGAGTATCATGAGCTTACGGCGAATCAACCCTTGATCTCAACATTATCGAGGGACATACACTGGCCCATGCAAGATCAGCCCATTGGACTTCACGAAAAACACGGAGATCGCCATTTTGATCCAGCTGGCGTCTAATCTCAATCACGACATCATCTTGTAGTTGAGCACGAATCGAGACTCTAGAGTGGGTTGTACGGCTAAAGCGGCGTAACCATACTCAACCACTTCTAGATTGAGCCACGAAACTCTTCAACCGGTGAGACTGGCCAATGACACCAAGGCATTCAACGTGTGCGGCTTGCGGCGATCGAGGGCATCTGCAACCACATTCGCCTTGCCAGGATGGTAATGAATACCCAAATCATAGTCTTTGATCGGCTCTAGCCATCATCTCAAATTCAGATCATTTGCGAAAGAAGTACTTTAAGCTTTTGTGGTCGGGTGTAGATCTCACATCCCCATTTCCTACGAGATAATGTCGCCACAACTTGAGCATGAACAACGGTGCAAGCTCCAAATCATCGTCGGGTAATTGGCTTCATGAGGCTTTATTTGTCGAGAAGCATAAGCAACCACTTTGCCCTCTGCATCAACACACAACCAAGTCCAAGAGCGGGATGCATCACAATAGACATCGAAGTTCTTGTGAATGTCGTGGAAGGACCAACAGTGCGGTGGTGAGTCTATTCTTCGACTCCTGGCGGACTCACAACCAGGTGACCACTCATATTTCTTCTCCTTCTTGAGTAAGCGTGACAATGGTTTAGAAATTTTGGAGAAATTCTCGATAAACCGGCGATAGTATCCGGCAAGACAGAAAACTCCGAATCTCGGGGGGACATTGCGGGCTGCTCCCAGTGAGTACGTCTTGTACCTTGCGTGGATCAGCTGCTACCCCACCTTCCGACAGGACATGCCCAGGAAACTCCACTTGCTTGAGCGAACTTCGCACTTCTTGAACTTGGCATGGCGATGCTCATGGCTTGCTAAGCACCATATGCAAGTGAAGTGCGTGCTCATCATCATCCTTAGAGTATATGAGGATGTCATCAATGAACACCACCACAAATCTATCAAGGAACTCCATGAAGACTTTGTTCATCGATTCATGAAGGTGGCTGGTGCATTGGTGAGGCCAACGAAAACTGCGTGTACTCGCAGACCGTAGCGAGTGGTGAATGCGGTCTTCCGCGATATCCTCGGACGGATCTTGAGCTGAAAATAGCGGATCTCAAATCTATTTTGGAGAAAACTCGAGCTCCGCCTAATTGGTCAAACAAATCATCGATCAGGAGAGGATACTTGTTCTTGGTGACCTCATTCAAAGACCCGGTAATCAACGCACATGCGAAGAGTGCCGTCTTTCTTCTTCACAAACAAAGCTGGACTGCCCCTGGGAGAAGAACTGGGGCGAATGAACCCCTTCTCGCTCCTTGAGTGAATCTTCCAACTCGATCGGCTCATCGCCAGGCATCTGTGCGGGCGCTTAGAAATGGGAGAAGTGCCAGGCAAGAGATCGATGATGAACTCCAAGTCACGATCAGGTGGCAGACACGGCAACTCATCGGGGAACACATCGGGTACTCACATACCACGATTTGGCCCAGTCCCACGAAGAGCAGCGAGAGGCTCTTTGCTTCTTTGGAAACGAAGAAAAGGTAACAAGCAATGCCATCGGGGTTGACTAATGAAGCGGATCTCCTGGCACAATCAATATGCCCACGATGCTTGGACAGACGGTCCATACCCGAGAATCACATCAAGACACGGCGTCTCAATGTTGATAAGATCACCCGAAATTCTACCCCATTGATCTCAATTCTAACCCCTGGACTCACAAGCTCGGCGATCAAAGCGGATCGAGGCTACGGATCAACAAGTACTTCTCGAGGTACAAAGAGCAGACCTCATGCTGAACAACAAAGCTGTGAAGAAATAAAGGAATGCGACGGCTCGAGTCAAATAATACTAAGGCGGAGTGCGGAATGAACGGATAACGTACCCAACACCACATCTGGAGGCTCTTTGCCTCTGCGGTGGCTACATTCAGTGCCATGGCCCTGCCCAGAGGCAGGCGTCTGTGCCCACTCCCATGCCCACAGGCTGACCTGGGACGGGCAATTTGGTGCACCCTGGCTGTCACGTCTTTGCACGCCAGCTGGACGAGCAAGTGGCCCTTGGCCGCAGGAGAAGCAAGTGATATGGCCAAATGGGATTTCGGGACCCCAACTGGCATCTTGGGCGGCTTAGGTGGCTGCGAACTGCAGGGCGAGGCGAGGAGGTAAGCCCTGAGACCTCTGGCGGGCGAAGAGGTGGAAGCCCGGAGTGAAGGTGCGGGTCTGGAAAGGTCCTTGTGGCCAGCTTGTTAAGCTGCCACTTGCGCTTGCGGCTCTCCATAAGCGCTTAGCGCCATCCTCAATGCTAATGGCCTTGCCCACCAAGACCTGCAGGCTAGGAATGTCATGACCGAGCCGAAGCGGATCTCCTCGGTGAGGTGCTCCTTGAACAATGTCACTCTCCTAGCCTCGGTGGTCACCTCATCGGCAACATAGCGTGACAAATGGTTGAAGCGGTGGAGGTAGTCCATCAACGCCATAGACCCTGGCGAAGGTCGTAGAACTCCCGCTTCTTGATCTCGATCAAGCCCGCTGAACATGGAAGGAGGCGAAGGCGCATTGAACTCTGCCCATGTGGTGACACGATCTGAGGCAGCGCAGCCGAAAATGCTCCTGCAGTTTGCCGGTCCCTGGAGGTAGTAGGCGGTGCATTGAACCTTCTCGCATCGGTGCAAACCGACTAACTCCAACTTCCCCTCCATGTCGCTAAGCCAATCCTTTGCCTCCATCGGATCTGCCAGCTGAAGAAAAGCTCGGCCGGTCGAGTTCGGAACTCCGACAACCCGACCGCTGCTCTGGTGTTGCTGCCTGGACAGCCTGGACCATCGGCTCCATGGTGGTCTGCAACATGAGTGCAGCCATATGTCGGGGCGAGGAGGAGGTGGAGGGAGCTCCTCACTCTGGGCATGGGCTGAGGCGAACCCAGGTGACCCACCAGTAGGGACCCGCATCGTGGGCCCAGCTCCCACCTTCCACGCTCCTCGACATCATCAGGCCTCTTTGAAGCGCCGAGCTATTCTCTTCTGGGGAGGCATCCTGAAATGCCTGATTGAGTCAACTAACTGTGCAAATCAAGTGCAGAATGATTGATCCCAAAGGATGCACTCATAAACACAAACACACTACAAGCATTCATTCAAAGAAGCATAAGAACCAATTCAAAAAACCAACTCAGGGAAACGACAAACAACCCCTAATTACAACCACAAACATCTATCCTTAACCCATTCTTAGCTAAAACCGCATTCCTCTTAATCCTTTTGAACAAGATAGAAGAAGGAAACAAATTTTTGAAATTTGGATTAAGATCAGATTCATTTTGAAGAGTAGATAAGCGAAAAGCTATAGAATGGACAAGAATAGCATTCTACACTTTGAAAATAGAGTTTTGTACTTCAAAATAAATTTTTGAGAAGAAAAATCCCCTAAGTCTAACGTCCAGGCTAACTAAGTCCTCCTCAGCCAATGGCTCACGATACCAGCGTATTTGTGGGACCCCCTCTTCTATACCGTATGTGTACGCCGCTCTCTGTAGCGTATAGCACCGTATAGCAACAGGAAGCCTCGACACCGAAGATCTGAACCTAAAAATTCGATCGGCGGGATCGAACCCTTAACCAGGACGGTGCTGTGCGCATACGATCTTGGATCACTGGATCAGTAGCCCGATATCGCGTACCCACAACTGAGTATCAATGCCTGAAAAGATAAACTAAGGTAATTACATGGCGGTGTAAATCTTACCACGAGTACATTACGGAAACCAAAAGAAGTAAAGCGACAGGCGGAAACAAAAGAAAGACAACCAAGCGTGGTATGACCACCCACGGCTACTTGGTGGAGGAGGGACTCTGGCCGCAACACTCGCATGAAAGGGGCTCGCCATCATCAGGACATCATCATTACCTTCCTCTGTGGAAAAAGGGTTAGCGACAACGGTGAGTACACGTATGTACTCACAAGACTTTAGTGTATGGAAATATAAATAAATGCAGGCTGATTCAACAGGATAAAGCTTCTACAACTGGGTTAATTGCAGAAAGCTGGATTTAAAATAGTTCATCGGTAATACTTAATTTGAAAGACAGCAGTTTGAATAAAACATATTTCTGATTATATAATGCTGAGCTCAGGCTTACCGCCACCATCCATGGTGGGATACGAATCGACATCCATACATACTCATAATCCCATCGAATCATATACACATATCCACAATTCCATCAAGTACCATTCCACCACATACTTTATACCGACTCGAAATAGATTTTCATTTTCAAAACCAAACCAAATCTCTATACTTGATATGATTAGAGAAGATTGCTCATAACCGTGAGCACGGCTGTCGATTAGGAATTATTTGATACTCTGCAGGTTGCGCACTTTACCCAAACACAACTCAGACTTGCATCCACTGTCATCCAGGGTACACGCGATACACGAGGTATCCGATATGCAAGAATGATCTATTCTTTCCCATCGTTGAGGTTATAGCCACACCCCAGACCGGTGACGACAAATCCACTACTATGGCGATAAGAGGCCAACCACCACTTTCGAGGCGGCCCACGGAATACTCATCGTGACGGCGCGAATTGTTGGCAGCGGCATTACCCCATAGCAAGGCGTACACCGTTGTATCAACAAACATGAACTGGAGGCGATTCCACTGCTGCAAAGTACAAGCGCACACCTGGCGTATACGGCGGAGTTGTGAGGACACACACAGCGCTTGGCAAGCTCAACACAGGAAAAGGTCCGCTCTTGACCTACCAACAGGCATGGCTATCCCCTCACACTTCAAGTACTAGAATAGGCTGCCCCATCCAGCATGTGCTTGATTTGCACGGTGTTCAATTCAAAAACCGTCACAAGTTCAGGTCCCTTATATTTTTGCCTAGTGACTCAAGCGGGAACTCCACTTAACTCGCCAACCAATCACCACCATGTTTAACTAGCACATATTATACCTCATAAGTCTAATTACCAACTAGACACTTCACATTTTTACCAATATACGCTTACGATTCACATTTCCAAAACTTTTCCAAACCAATTACATTTATCATAATTTTGAGCATTTGGTAAGGACTGACTTTGCTCACCTCTATTGCGATGTCTAAGCGTATGCAATTACTAAATCGTTTATACCCAAGTGACATTTTATTAAATTGTCTAACCTACTAAGGTTATCAATGATCTCGAGGGAATTAAATTGAGGGAAACCACCAAATCGGGGTATATCTACCATTCCCACAAACTAGCAATTTACTTGAATATAAACAATGCATATAGTTTGAGAAATCAAAGTAGACATCGTGAAATATAGGTTTCAAGATGGTCAAAGGAGGTGCTTGCCTTGTTGTTGCACTTGGTGATGTGGGATGATGCTCGGGTTGTTCGAGGCGACTTCTAGCCTCTAATCGGTCAAAAGCAACAAAAACGCATGAAAGAAATACAACTTAGCAAAAGAAAGTTTTAAATGCACCATGAAGTGCATGCAATACACAAGAATGAAGTACAACCAAGAAACCCTGAAGAAACAGCGCACTCGGACAACACACGGCACGGACAGAGCAGCCTAACCGGATAGTCGGGTTTTGCGATCCGGATAGGCGGATAACACTCGGACCCGTTTCGTCCGGATACTCGGACAATCCGGACACTTTCCGGACCATATGCCGGATACTCGGGTCCTAGGGCATTTGGTCCAACTCGGCGAGGAGAGCGGAGACCTTACCACTCCCTACAACTTCACGCTGACCCGATCTCGACTTTCGTGCACCCTAGCGAACCGGAAGGAGCTCCGAGCTAGCCGATTCTACGGCGTCGCTAACCCGCCAAATCTCTAACTCACACTAACAACTCCTTAAATCGACATTACTACTACCCGATCTACCACTCTAGCATACCACATTCACTAATCCAAATCCCATTTTCAACCTAGAACCACTACACCCAAAACCCTAGAATCCAAGTTCAACCCCTAGCCTCCCAAATCCAAACCTAAGTCCTAATCCCACCATGAGCGACTCTAGAACCCAAGAATCCCTTGAATCAAACCCTAAGAGAAAAGCTTACCTCAAGGAAGATGGAGGAGGAGCACAGGGTGGAGGATGGGGGAATGACGGCAGGGAGGAGCACACCGAGATGGAGGAGTCAGGGAGGGAGTCACCGGCTCGTGGCTCATTGGAAGGAGCTCGGGGTGGTGGAGAGAACACCAAGGAAGTGGGAAACCAAAGTAGAAGAAGAAAGAATGGAAGGGAGCCACGAAATGGGACTTTTATACAAAACCCCAAGCCAATACGGACTCTCGGACTCAACCCGGAGACTCCGGGTTGGGGTCTTGATAACACTAACCGGACACTCCGGACATTGAGTCGGACACTCGAGTTGGACCGCTTCGGCCAGCCCAATCTCGGACACTCCGGACTTTGTCCGGACATTCCGGAGTTGGATCCGTTCTCGGACATCCACGAACACGAACTTGGGCCTTGACGGCTAACGCTTCCAGGGTTGATTACTAATTGTCCCAAAGTATTTTGGAAGTTAATAGGGTCACAGGCACTTGCCCAACCTAATTCGAATTTACTTATGAGCGAAATTACTTAAGTTGAAGGGTTCTTTCTGATCCCAAGCAAGTATGTTCACTCAAGACACGAAAATACACAAGCACAGTGTATTATTGAACAGCGTTTGAGTACAAATGTACAGTGGCTTGAGTATAGAAATACTCGGGATATTACATCGGAGCCCTGCCCCAATACTGCTGGAGGATGAGGATGTTCTCGGTTCCCCTAGAATAGTGCTGCATCGAACAAATGTAAGGGGATGGTAGTGCCAATCCTCTTTCCCAGCAGAAAAGCCAGAAAGGGCATCGTTCATGGGCCTTCTCAGTAGCGATTGGTCGGTGTTCTTCGATCAGCATCCGTCAGGGTGTACTTCTCTCCCTTTGGCCTCTTAGCTCGTACTTAGCCAGTAACTGGGCAAAAGTCGACTTGACCTTTCGTGTTGGCTTCTTTGATGGCGATTACTTTTCAGCCTTGCGCCACCTGTCGATCTCAGGTTTTTTTTTCACCTTGACTGTCCTCGACCGTTTTCCCTCTTTGTCGCTCTCTATCTGGATCAAGCCGATCGCAGTCTGCACCATTTTTTCTTTATTCACTATTTTCTTATCGGCTTTTGTGGCCGATACCGACAGTGAACGGAACTCATCCCGTTTTATTTCCTTCCCTTTGGATGAGCAGCTGACCGTATTGACTGGAAAGGGGTCAGTGTTGACTTGCAAAGCCTGTTCTTCTGCAAACTTCAGTCGTCCATCCTCTATGGCCGATTGTATCTGCTGACGAAAAATATTACAGTCGTTAGTATTGTGTGAGAAAATTATGCCATTTGCAGTACCTGCGTCTTTTCAGCTATCAGCTGACGAGATAACGTGCCCTTCTGGGATTCGTACCAACTTCTCTTGTAAAAGCAAGTCGAAGATGCGGTCGCATTTCGTTACGTCGAATGAGTATTAACCTCCGACTTGGCTTTAGTCGGTTTTTGCCAGGAACATACCAAGGATTTTTTGTTGCTCTTAACCCATTCGGCTATGTTAACGTCTGTTTCTCCGTCATCGGTCGAGTCCTCTGACTCGTATTCTATGAGATTGACTTTTGGCTTTTCTTTCTCTTTACCGCTTTTAAACTTGTCTTTGAACCCTTTGTTTTCATAGAGTCGACCTTCTTGGGTCGATACTCTGTGTAAAAGATGGCTTAGATCGGTGAATTCTTGACCGCCAAATTTCTCCTATAGAGGCAGAATCAAGCCCTGGAAGGCCAGATCGGTTAGTTGGTTGTTAGGTAGGGTGATGCTACAGCATCGGTTCCATACCTCCCTGAACCTTTTAACGTATTCAGCTACCGATTCCCCAAATCTCTGCCGCACAGAACTCTGGTCGGAGATCCGCAACTCTAAGCTTCCGCAGAAGAAGTATTCGTGGAAACAGTTTTCCAAATCGGCCCAAGTATTGACCGAATTTGGAGGTAGGGAGGTGAACCAAGTGAATGCCGTCCCAGATAGAGACAATGGGAACAGCTTCACTCGGAGCCCATCGGAGTGTGCTGCTTCCTCGCATTGCACTATGAAGCGTCCGACGTGCTCCATTATGGTGGTTACATCATCTCCCGAAAACTTAGCAAAATCAGGGACCCGATATCCATTAGGATATTGGATCCTATCGATGTAATCCGGGTAGGGCTTTCTGTAATAGAGAGTTTGTCCTCTCGGCTGGATACCGAACTAGTCTCGTTAGACAGTCATGATCGCGTCTGTCCAGTCAGCTTCTCTGGGCGGTCCGGCTGGCAGTGGATGCACTAGTCGGCTTAAACCATGTCGATGCCCCCCGAGTGCAAACTCGGGTGCTTTGTGACGATGCCCCCCGAGCGGGAGCTCGGGCTGTTCATGGCACTGCCCCCCGAGTGCAAACTCGGCTTGTAGTACCGGTCTGGGCTGTCGGTGGTTCTGCACGGTCTCGTGATTGATGATCGGGTGTCGTGCAGGTTTCGTCAGTGGTATAAAAGGTTCCGAGTATGTGACTACCTGATGCGGGTGTTGCGTACTCGGAAGAGAGTTGGACGTGATACCCATTTTAGCACCATTTGTGTAAGCATGGCATTGCCTGACCTCACTCGTCCCAGGATCACCGGGCAAGGTGATGGTCAGCTGTAGTGGCGTAGGCGTCATAATTGCGGTCGATGGTTTATTCTCGATCATCAGCTTTGTCCCCAGAGTACTTTGTCCGATCGAGAAGACCGGATACGCGGGGAGGGCTTTTAGTGGTTCGAAAAGGGACCTAGTCATTACAAGCTCCTGTGCCACTTCTTTCACGCTATTTGATATCAACAGCCTCAACGTGGTGACTAAGTCCGATGATTGATTTAACAATGCATGATTAATAGATTGATTAATCATATCCGATAATTCCGCTTCTGCAGGTATGTATCGGCTTACCGTAGCTTCATTGCTAGTGCTGGGAGCAACTATCCCGGAGGAGTTGATCGTTGGTAGCGCTGTCTTTTGAGTAATGTCGTGCCGCGTCTTTCGGTAGCAGCTCAGCATCATCTGTTCGAACGCCGCCTTCTGATCTTCAATTTCCCTACGCTATTCTTGTGTCAAATCGGCCAATGTAGGCGCAATTATTGCTTCAGGATTGACGTCGGTGGAGGCGACAGTCTTCCCTGATGACGTCATAATGGCTTCTTCGGGTCCCACTGGGCGTGCCAAAGGTGTGTTGGCGCCGAAAAATGTGGCGTCCGGTCGATCGCCGCCAACACACGAGAACGTCGGGTTCAAGTTTGTGAGCATGCCAGCTGGTTTGATCACGCAACCGGCAAGAGACGTGTCTTTCAGACGTGATCGATCCGGGGGAATGATCTGGGCCTGGTGATAGGGTGATCTCGACCAATTTCAAGTGAACCGGTGTTGATCGAGATAAACAGATCTAACCAACACTTGCGAGTTGACCAGACTCGGGTAAAAGCTTTCTTCCTCCAATGAAGGCGAAGCGCAGCAAGATCGGAAAGAAACTAAGGCTTAGCGTAATGTAGCAAAGATCAATAACTGGTGATGCGCAACTCATATTGATCAAAGTGTATTACAGAGGAAGGATTACAAAGCTACAGGAACTACTCCTAATGCGGGGAAAGTAAAGTAATTGGTAAAAGACGGTTATTTAGGTGTGTGTTTGTTTTTGTTGTTGGCGTAGCACGCCATCCTCCTTTTATAGTCTGAAGACTTCGATCGTGTTCGTCACGGCTTCTTCAATCATAATTGGACTCCGAATCTATCCTTCCTGTAACACTACGGTATGTCGTAACGTTATAAAATGTGAAAATGGAGGTTAAATCTATACGGTATGAAGTTTAATCGTGTTTTCGGGCCGATTTCGGGAGTTTGGGCCTCTCCGGGGGAGTTTGGGCCCAAGGGGATGTGTCATGGGCTTTAGTGGAACGGGATTTGGGTCCATGAGGGAGAGGGAGACCTGGTTATCCAGCCTTGGGCGCCCCCACCCATGCCCTAGCCGCCCCTCCCCCTTCCTCCCACCTAGCCGCCGCCCCCTCCTCTCTCCCACCTAGCCGTGCGCCCCCTCCGCCCTTCCACCTTGCGCCACCACCCCTCCCCTCCCCTCTCCACCATCCTTGCTGCCCTAGGGGATCCCCTCACCTCGCCACCCCGCTGTTTTCTCCATTGGAACGCTCCGCGACGAGGAGATCCGGCGGTTCCGGCGCGAGGAGGACGATCGGGGAAACCGGGAGGAGAGGAGATTCAACTTCGTTGTTCGTCGGTGAAGGTATGGTTTTGTGCATGTAACACCCCGGCATCTAGAATGCCCTGAATGCCACCAAACATAGACTAAACAACATCTAAATACCACATCTAAAGGTAAATTACAGCAAAGGAGTACATGCAAAAACCGAAAATTTCGGCAGCATCTCCTTTGTTTTTCCATGGTACGGAGCATCAACAATAACTGTAACACCCCGGCATTTAATATGCCTGAATGCTACCAAACATAAGCTAAACAACATCTAAGTACCACAATTAAACATAAATTCCAGCAAAGGTTCATATGCTAAAAACCGATATTTCGGCAGCATCTCCTTTGTTTTTCCATGAATTAACACAATCTCAATATCATGGCAAGATATATATCATAGCACACGACATCTAAAACAACAACATAAATGGACATAACATCAAGTTACGCCAATAATACCACGCTTAACCACTTCATAAACTATAACGAAGCAAATAAGGATTCACAAGCATGCTAGATTAAAACATACATTAAGTTTAGGGCACAACTCTTAATATCATGTCTCCAAGTGGTTAATTATGGACTATGATGGTGGATCTACGTGTAGAAGTGTAGCTAGATCCCTTTTTCCCGCATGCCGATCTCAAAGTACCTAAAAACAACATAAAACACAAGCGTGAGTTCGAAAACTCAGCAAGCATATTGTAATGGACAACAAGATCATTTACAAGACAATAATACCTCACATCACATATAACATCTCATACTTGAGCACATAACAACATCATCATCATTAAAAAAATGTATTGCAATGCAATGCAATGCAATGCAATGCAATGTTATGCTCATATCTCCATGGAAACTCATACCGGTATGGTTGAGTACACACCCGTCGGTGTGCACCCTCTCCCCCCTTCCATCCCGAAGATGGAGGGTGCCTACCTCGCCTCCACAACCCACATTAGATGGAATCACGATGTAGGACTTACTCTAATGGCTCTCCGGATTAGTCATAACTTTCTCACCGACCTTCCCGGATTAGTTAATGACTTTCTCACCGCTCGGCCATGTAACATGTCATGCATGCAACTATGCCAATTATCATATTTCACATGTACATAAACATATGGCAACTCATCATGACAAATATAAACACATGGCATCGAACCATGATAATCATACTCAATATTTCATTGGAAAACAGCAAGCATGGCAAGTGAGCATAGCAAGTGTTCAATCTTTCACCCAATATCAACAAACAACCTACAATCTGCTATACATTACAACACACTTGCCTCAACCGCGGGCGACGGATTTGTGGGACGTAGAGGGCACTCCCGGTGTCACACCACCTGCACATAGGCATCACACACTCACAATAATGCCCGCAAAACAGTACACAAATCCCCATCTAACCCGACATTGCCCACTACTTGCAAACCTAAAAACAGAGGTTCTGTCCCGGCGGGACAGCAGCGTTGCAAAGGCCATAACTTGAGTTCTGGGACTCCAAATCGATTAAACGAGTACACCATCGCGAATCTTAGGAAATTTCCTACCTTTTTCTAGTTATACGGAAAGACTGATTCGGACTCTAAAATTGTTTAATCTACAGATTACTACGATCTGTTCCAATCGCGTCGCAGATTTTAACACGCTCGGTAAAACGGCCATAACTTTCAAATGGCTGATCGGATTTTAATGTGCTTTATGTCCACGGAAAGATAATTAAATTATCTACAACTTCTTTTAAGTCCGTATGGATAGATTCGGATTCTAAATCAACGAAAACTCGAACCCTAGCCCGACTGCTCAATCTGCCCGAAAACAGAAACGTGGCAACGTCTAGATCTAACCCAAAGAACTCCAATCCAGCACCACCAATTGATCTAAAAACTTGATAATCACCCTAAGAACAGTACCTAGATCAATTCCAAGGATCCCCATGATCATACCTTTGCCCAACGAACGAATCTCCAATAGATCTCCTCGCGGATCGCTCCTCGCTCCACGCTCCTCGCTCCTCGCTCCAACGGATGGATCCACAAGGTGCAGAGGTGTGGAGACCACCCTAGGGCAGCAAGGACGTGGAGGAGAGGTGGTGGAGAGGTGGGGAGCAATGGGGCAAAGGGGGAGGTGGAGGCGCACAAGAGGGAGAGGGAGAGGGGGTGGCGGCTAGGGCTTAGGAGGGGGAGGTGGGGGCGCCCAAGGGCAGGGGGAGCACGCCCAAAAGGCTGGTGGGGAGCCCTTTTACCAGCCCCCACACCCAATCCTAGTCCGTTACGGAGACCTACACCATCCCACCAAAGCCCACCAAGGCCCAAACTCCCCTGGGAAGGCCCAAAACCCCGGAAACGCCCCGGAAAAGCTATTAACCTCCATATCCTATAGTTTTAACCTTAATTCCACATCTCATAATGTTATTAACCTTATCATTCACGTTAAATAAGGTTACGACACTCCGTGGCGACATAACACTTCAACCGGCCCAAAAACGCGAGAAAACCTTAAGCCGAAAGGTTTTATTCTCGAGTTTAACCTTCTATAACGTCACACCAAACCATAGTGTCACATTCTTCCCCCCTTCAACAGGATTCGACCTCGAATCCGAAGGACGCCAAAAACAACAACAAAGTCCCCAAGGGACAAAAGGCTTCTCTGCAGCACAAAACATTCGCACAACGACTAGAACCGGAAACAAACGACAAACGAGTTCCCAAAACCAACACTTAAAGAAAAAGTGTTGATCTAGCTCAACTAAGGGCAACCGCTCACAGTTCAACTTTCAATTCAAATCCCAAACAGAATCTGCGTTTCAACCTCGAAGGGCTTCAACAACCCAAAACGCTCGAATCCTCACGACAAACACCTCACCCTTCTATCACAACCTACCTGACTACACACACGCAATAAACTCAACATGACAAAGTCAAAGGAAGTCACAATTCCTTTAACGACCTCTCTTCATTCGAAAGTTTCCATCGAGGGGAATAACTCATTAAGGCACACTAGCCCTTCCGATACACGATCATACTAACATTTTATTCCATCCTTTCCTGTGCAAGACTCAAACCCAAAAAACCTAGTGAAGACAATCGCTCACGGCAGGCAATTATCACCGATCTATCGTCAACTTCACTTCCACCCATCGCTACTCTTAGTAAAGGTTAAACCCATACATCATCAACCTCCATCACAAACCACCCTTATACCACTAAGGTTCGACACCTAGCCCAAGCTAGGATTGAAAACCTTACCAAACCACAATTGGTTCCTTTCTTAAGAGGGTCTCGCCCTCACACAAAAACACTTAGCTATCAAGCCCAAGTGTACACACAACAACTCAAACCCAAAGTGTTAACAACCATTTTGGAAAGAATTCGGCAACATCCAAGCCAAAACACAAAGAAAGCATAAATCCCCTACATCACAACCAACATACCAGAAATTGTTCATTGCTTCTTTTCATACTAGAAAGCAAGGGAAATCTCGTTTCATGACATAAATGCACACTCTTCAGGAGCACTCCGGATTAGTCATATCTCCATATATGACTTTCTCACCGACCTGGCTCAACGACTCTTTTATCATTTAACATGTAAAAACGATGTCATGTTTACTTTTCACCATTCCCTCATCATGTAACCACACTACCGAATAGTCATTCACATGATGACTTTTGCCTCGGTATCATATGAATAAATCTCGAATAACATCGAGAGTTGCGCTAATTCATATAAACTATGACGGCAACATCGTTAATCAACAAAACACCACATCGTGTGAAAACCCATCTTCGATTTAACACTAGCTTTGCAACACCTCGCAAAATCAAACTCAACCCTTTGGAACAGAACATCGACTCCAAAATCAAACATCTGCAGACACAAGCGCCATAAATTTTTATCAAAAGAGAGGGAAACTCAATCCAAAAAGAAAACTCTTCACTAACCAAATTCACTTATGAAACATTCATAAAAATCCAGACTTGTAAAACACCCGCACACCAGACACATTTTCCAAATGACTCCAACTCTAGTCAAATAGAGTTACACATCAAGGGCTTAACTCAAAAGTTTCCAACACAACCCTTTATGACCATCTGCTTCCTTTTAAAATTAATTCCAAAGATAAATCAGTCATAACGCGAAAGGCGCGATCCACTCAAAAACTTTTGGATGTAAACTCAAACTCACAACACGAACTAAACAAATTCGCCAAAACCAAAGGTCGACACCAACCACTACGAGTTTTGGCGAAACTCAGAAACTCAACATAAGGAACACCTCAACCGAAAGCATTCAACCGAGATGGCAAAGAACCAAACCAGTTTAAAAGGTTTTTAGACAACATTTCGGCATGAAAGGAACCATCTCTAGTACTCCACTACGCTTTCCATTAAAGACTTCAATAATCACTATTTACTATCTGAGGAGCCCCAACACAATTCAACCGAAAGTTTCACAACAAATTCTTCCTCTAGTTACCATTCCCAACATTTTTTTAATAAGGGTTTATGATGCTTATCAAAAAGGCACCCAACCAAGACTATAATGACATGATCCCCACGGCTCACCGAATCATAATACATCTTATTCTAAATTTGAAACATAGTACTTCCGCAAATCTTTCAAAGAAGATCAACCTATAAATTTCATACCACCTATATATTCACGTCTCGACAACCGAACCTTATTCAGTTAAACAACGACTTCAACATGTAAATATTATCTCTACAAGACAAAGTTCATAACTAGGATTCCAAGGCATACATTCATTAAGGATGAAATTGTACATCATGTTAATTATCTAAAGCTCACTCCATCGCAACATGTTAAAATTTTCCTCTATTTTAACCATGGTTTTCCAACGAATAATCTAAACAGTTACCACAACTACTTAGTCATCAATAACAACAAATGGGCATAATCATCAACCAACAACATTACTTTTAGCTACCCTATACATAGGTGATAACAAAATTACCACCACACAACATACTCCCACTATTTAAAATAGACTGAATACTAGCATTAACACTACCATTAACAACATCATTAACAATAAGTCTTGTGTCTTCTCCATTGATATCAATACTAGCATTGTAGTGACACAACTGCATACTTCCAAAGATACTAGTAGTTTGCAACAACATAAATAGCAACTCTAATCAACATCCAAATTAAAGTCACTAGTCAACACGATTAAATTTCTCTATTAATCCATTAGATTAGAACATCTTTAACAACCAAAGAAAGTTTCTTTTACAATAACAAAGTCTACATCATCTTAATGTTTTAACTATGCATCAAAGTTTAAACTTTTAACATTAACAAGGATCATAAGCACTTTTAAAGCAAGGCAACAGATTCTAAGCATGTACATTAACACATTTAATCATTCTCGCTAAGAGTAAACTGCAACACTAGTAGTCTATTTATTCTCAAGCTAGAGATATTAATCACATTGAATTGATTCAACTCAAAATTTAACTTAGCAACACATCAATCCATAAACCACATTGTTACATACTACATAACATGCTAAACATCAATTATTACTAGGGACAAACGATTTCAGTCAAAAGACTACTTTGTTTACAGCATTTTAGTTTTAAAACTCATCCTAAGTTCATAAGGAAAATTTGACTCTCAAAATTGCGATGAGACAAACCCAAACTTGGTCATGCAAAGGAATTCTCCAAAACACTTTTCAATCTCCAAGACTCCCCTTTGGAGGGAACCAACCGATCAAATAAACCTTTGCAAACAAAACCTTAGCACCAAACCCCAATCTTTCACGAAACAAGAAGGGTTTTTCAAAGATGATTTCTTAAACCAAGAAAATAACGAAATCAAACACCACGCACTACTACAAAGCCACGTAACTTCAGCCCCGATACCAGTGTCCGCACAACTCCGCAATAACTCCTTTAACCTCAGAGAAAGACAAACACAGGGATACATTGAATGCTTGTTCCCCATAATGCAATCAACAGGCATCAAAACTGGAAAGGCGCCCAAAAGAAGCGCAACACTAGTCTCCTCTTCTTCGTCTTCAACCAAGGAAGAGAAAACCACACACCGCATACGGAACGATCCGCGAAAACCCAACACTTTTCATTTGATTCAAATCTACTAAAGCCAAGAAAAGCAAAGAACACCAACCGTCAGAACGGCAAAGAACATACGAAGGAAACCACCATTAACTCTTCTATTTGACTCCAGTCAACTACCTGATCAACGACAGAAAGGATAAGCACTCTTCTCCTACAGGGGTCAATAGTTCTTCGGTGGTGGCGCTAACCGGCCACACCGTCAAACCTCACCCTTACTATGAAATAAGAGAGGTGGCGGAAACCCTTCGGCACCAAAACCCCACTTTTACCACCACAACAGGAATAATTGAATCATTTATCTCATAGACATAGCAACGTACTATATCAAATATAGCATTTAGCAACAAGGCTTAAGTACAACATTTAAGCGTAAACAACGATACCCATACCCTTCCTACTGTGCATCCATGTGTGTCAAATTTTAGAATAGTTATACCACTTTTGCAAGTTTTAATGTTGCTATCCTATGACAAAATTTTAGTAAAAAACTAAGCCATGTTTCTAAGTTATTCCACATCACATTTTAGTTGTACCCTATAGCATGACACTAAAAATACACATTCCAAGGACCTACAGCCCGCTACTCGATACCAATCAGTAACACCCGGCATTTAATATGCCCGAATGCTACCAAACATAAGCTAAACAACATCTAAGTACCACAATTAAACATAAATTCCAGCAAAGGTTCATATGCTAAAAACCGATATTTCGGCAGCATCTCCTTTGTTTTTCCATGAATTAACACAATCTCAATATCATGGCAAGATATATATCATAGCACACGACATCTAAAACAACAACATAAATGGACATAACATCAAGTTACGCCAATAATACCACGCTTAACCACTTCATAAACTATAACGAAGCAAATAAGGATTCACAAGCATGCTAGATTAAACCATACAGTAAGTTTAGGGCACAACTCTTAATATCATGTCTCCAAGTGGTTAATTATGGACTATGATGGTGGAGCTACGTGTAGAAGTGTAGCTAGATCCCTTTTTCCCGCATGCCGATCTCAAAGTACCTAAAAACAACATAAAACACAAGCGTGAGTTCGAAAACTCAGCAAGCATATTGTAATGGACAACAAGATCATTTACAAGACAATAATACCTCACATCACATATAACATCTCATACTTGAGCACATAACAACATCATCATCATTAAAAAAAAATGTATTGCAATGCAATGCAATGCAATGCAATGTTATGCTCATATCTCCATGGAAACTCATACCGGTATGGTTGAGTACACACCCGTCGGTGTGCACCCTCTCCCCCCTTCCATCCCGAAGATGGAGGGTGCCTACTTGTAACACCCCAAAATTTTGCTTTTCTTAAATTCATGTGTGATTTGGCACTTTGGTGAATTTTTGGAATTTTCTGGAATTTATTTGGATTTATTTGGAATTTATTTGAATTTATTCCATTTTGAAATAATTAAAGAATTTAATTTTGCAAATAAAATTTTGTTGGAAATATTTTATTTGAGTCCCAAATACCCTAAAATATTTTCCAGAATTTTTCTGGAATTTTTCTGAGTCATTTGCTATTTTTAATGAATTAAATGAATTACTGGGAATTATTTTAAATATTAAATCGCTGGAAATTCAACTCGGGTCGAGTACTGTTCATCCGACCGAGTCAGAACCCGAGTCGGACTCGAGTCCGACCCGAGCCAGTTGACTCGACCAAACCAGCTCCCAACCCTAATCAATCCCAACCGTTGGATCAAGATCCAACGGCTGAGATCCGCCCGTACCGGTTCGAGCCGTATCCGGCCCGGATCCGATCGCGCCCGTGCGATCGTGGCCGTTGATCGTGCCACGTGGACGGTTGAGCGTCATCGTCTCCGCCGAGTCCGAGCCGGACTCCGCCGCCGCCCGCGCCGTGTAGAACTAGGTTTCCGCCTCGCACGAACGCCGAGGCTATTTAAAGCGTGAGACGTCCCCGAGGTTGCCCTCATCTTTGCGCACCGTTCCTCGAGCCATCTCGCTGAGCCGTCGCCCGTTTGCCCGTGACGTGCTCGCCGGAGTTGGAGCCTGCGGCGCAGCGGTTGAACGCCGATTCCGCCGCCGTCCGTCGTCTTCCGCCGAAGGAGCCCAGATCCGGAACCACCGTGACGAGACGCAACCGAAGGAAGGATTCATCTCGCCGAGCGACCGAACGCCGTCGGGCTCGTCGTCGTTCGTCTCCGGTGCCCAAGCCTCGCCGCGCCATCGCCGGACTTCGCGAGCTCGGTGAACCGCCGATCCAGATCGGACGGTTGAGGTGAGTTCACGTGTCCCCAACCCGATTGGATGCGACCGCTGGATTAAGATCCAACGGTTCACAATTGCCACGCGCCGTAGTAGTGTTATTATAGGATTAGATCTGGACCGTCCGATCTAGATCGAACGGCCCACGATCAACGAGTAGTTTCAACGCGTGTTAACCCTGGATCTAATCCGCGCCGCTGATTTTCAAACCAACGGCCGTGATTGGCGCCACGTGTCGGGAAGTTGGACCGACGCGGTCGGACGCTGCAGCGTCGCGTGGCAGCGACCGACACTGGGCCCGCGTGTCGGCCGATCGCACCGTGACGCCACCCATGACGTCATCGGTGGACCCACTGTCAAAGACCGTGGGCTGAGCCCCGACGTCGGCCGATGACGCGTCACCGAGTGGGCCCACATGTCGCGACACGTGGAGTCGTGGACCGAGTCCACGGTGGACCCGAGCCGAGCGTGGACTACGCCCATGGACCGCCGACGCCAGCAGACCAATCCGGTGCTGCCACGTGTCCATGATGACGCAATAATTAATTTCCAAAAGAAAATGATTTATTAATTCGAAATAATGATTTCAGATTTTGTTTCAAACTTAACACGCTTATAACTTTTGCGTTACAACTCCGATTTGAGTGATTCAAATTTCTAAATTTGTATAAAATTGAGATCTACCTAAATATGAATTTTATTTAATTTTTGGACTAAAGTTTTTATCTGTAAAATTATTTAAATGATTATTTAAAATTTAAATAATCATAACTTTTGCGCCTTAACTCCAAATTTGATTTATTCCAGTTTCTAAAAATCCTGTATATTATGTTCTATCTTTTTTTGTTTTTTATTTGGAGTTTTGGGATGTTTTTGCCTAGTGTTTATTTGTGTATTTGCTATTTGCACGCTTTACGAGTAGACGTTGAAGTCTTGGGAAGGATTCAAGGAGAAGTATTGACTCAGGATCCAACTCAAGACCAAGAACAAGTACTTTTTGAAGGCAAGTTGTGCTTTGACCATGTTGATCCTATTTCGAAATCTATTTTGATTTAAACTATTGCATGCTAGTTCAATTAGAGAAATACTTTGCTTAAACATGGGGATTAGATAAATACCAATTTGCTGTATGACACCTTGATTATCTAAGTATGTGCCATGATCCCTTGTCACCCTAGTTGTGGATTACTAGTTGGACATTATTAAATCGCCAACATGGGTTTAGACCGTTGTAGTACACTGCTTAGACCTGCTACGTGCTCATGACATGATTTTGGACAATCAAATATTAATATTGACTTAATGATATATTGAACCTGTTTTGGAAAGGTATCATGTGATGTTGATGGCACGTGGTGCATGGTAATCAACTGGGGTTTGATAAACAGTTTTCGACCGGGGCATATGGCAAGAGTAATCAGGTGGGCCAGTTGTGGCATTGGGGATGTTGATTTGGTTCTTCGGGTAGTCTTGCCCTGGTCACCCTAAGGACTTAACCTTGCAAGCCTTTGAACTGGGTCTAACGTGCAACCACATGTCTGTAATGGGACGGACCTAGTTGATTAAGTTGCTAATAACGTACCTGTGGGACCTCAGGAGGTCAACTACACCCTTTGTGTAAGTTGTACGGGGGAGCGTACCGGGGCTGAGGCCAGGTACCCATCTAACGGTTGATTGGCCTAGACTTCGCCTTAGCGAAGGGAAGGGTTAGTGTGCAATAACCGGGGAGGACCACTTGTATTGTTAGAGGTTTCCGAAAGACTTTGTTACGGGAACTCGCCTTTGTGGTGTTTGACTGTATCTTGTGGGTAAAGTGCATAACCTCTGCAGAGTTTAGAATCTATTCGAATAGCCGTGTCCGCGGTATTGGACATCGCTCGGGAATTACAGTCAAGGGTTAGATTTTCTGAAAATAACTTGGATTTGAAAGGTTGGGCTGGACTAATAATGAAGTTGATGGAAATGTGGATTAGGATGGGAAAGATGTTTACCAAACTTCTTGAAAAGTTATTTATGTTTTACTTATTTCTACTGCTTTCGAATCTACTTATATTACTTGTCTAAAGCTTTTTACTGCAAATATACCTTGAGTTATTCCTTTGTACCAAGCCATGCATATAGTATATTAGCCTGCATTCTGTGCATGACTTGCTGAGTACCAAGTACTCACCCTTGCCTCAATACAACACCAGTTGAAGAGGAGACTACACCAGCTTTGGAGGAGGAACTCCAAGAGGATCCGTCTACTTAGGGAAGCGAGCCCAGTCAGTTGCCTGTGGTATACTGGATGGCGCCACGATGTTACCTTATTTGATTTTCCGCTGCTATTATTTCTCTTTTTAAATAAGTATCGTCCTGCGAGGCGTACATTTGTGACTTGACCATAAGGTTGAGTAACCAGTTTGGTTATTTAAATAAAGTACTTTGATAGTATCGATTGGTATGATTGTGATATTTACCGATGTTAAGACTGTGTGCACTAGCGCGTTCCTGGACTAGTGCTGAGTACACAGAGGGTCCGGATTTGCAAATTCGGGGTCCCGACACTACTCCTCGCTTCCACAACCCACGGTAGATGGAATCACGATGTAGGACTTACTCTAATGGCTCTCCGGATTAGTCATAACTTTCTCACCGACCTTCCCGGATTAGTTAATGACTTTCTCACCGCCCGGGCCATGTAACATGTCATGCATGCAACTATGCCAATTATCATATTTCACATGTACATAAACATATGGCAACTCATCATGACAAATATAAACACATGGCATCGAACCATGATAATCATACTCAATATTTCATTGGAAAACAGCAAGCATGGCAAGTGAGCATAGCAAGTGTTCAATCTTTCACCCAATATCAACAAACAACCTACAATCCGCTATACATTACAACACACTTGCCTCAACCGCGGGCGACGGATTTGTGGGACGTAGAGGGCACTCCCGGTGTCACACCACCTGCACATAGGCATCACACACTCACAATAATGCCCGCAAAACAGTACACAAATCCCCATCTAACCCGACATTGCCCACTACTTGCAAACCTAAAAACAGAGGTTCTGTCTCGGCGGGACAGCAGCCTTGCAAAGGCCATAACTTGAGTTCTGGGACTCCAAATCGATTAAACGAGTACACCATCGCGAAGCTTAGGAAATTTCCTACCTTTTTCTAGTTATACGGAAAGACTGATTCGGAGTCTAAAATTGTTTAATCTACAGATTACTACGATCTGTTCCAATCGCGTCACAGATTTTAACACGCTCGGTAAAACGGCCATAACTTTCAAACGGCTGATCGGATTTTAAGGTGCTTTATGTACACGGAAATATAATTAAATTATCTACAACTTCTTTTAAGTCCGTACGGACAGATTCGGATTCTAAATCAACGAAAACTCGAACCCTAGCCCGACTGCTCAATCTGCCCGAAAACAGAAACGTGGCAACGTCTAGATCTAACCCAAAAAACTCCAATCCAGCACCACCAATTGATCTAAAAACTTGATAATCACCCTAAGAACAGTACCTAGATCAATTCCAAGGATCCCCATGATCATACCTTTGCCCAACGAACGAATCGCTCCTCGCTCCAACGGATGGATCCACAAGGTGCAGAGGTGTGGAGACCACCCTAGGGAAGCAAGGGGGTGGAGGAGAGGTGGTGGAGAGGTGGGGAGCAATGGGGCAAAGGGGGAGGTGGTGGCGCACAAGAGGGAGAGGGAGAGGGGGTGGCGGCTAGGGCTTAGGAGGGGGAGGTGGGGGCGCCCAAGGGCAGGGGGAGCACGCCCAAAAGGCTGGTGGGGAGCCCTTTTACAAGCCCCCACACCCAATCCTAGTCCGTTACGGAGACCTACTCCATCCCACCAAAGCTCACCAAGGCCCAAACTCCCCCGGGAAGGCCCAAAACCCCGGAAACGGCCCGGAAACGCCCCGGAAAAGCTATTAACCTCCATATCCTATAGTTTTAACCTTAATTCCACATCTCATAATGTTATTAACCTTATCATGCACGTTAAATAAGGTTACGACACTCCGTGGCGACATAACACTTCAACCGGCCCAAAAACGCGAGAAAACCCTAAGCCGAAAGGTTTTATTCTCTAGTTTCACCTTCTATAACGTCACACCAAACCATAGTGTCACAATAATATCACAGGTTATATCATAACGGGAAGCATATAAAGCAGCAATAACAGGTGACATAGCAACTATTTAAGTCTCGCATAATGAATTTAACCACTCCAAGATCTAAAACGAAGTAAATATTATGACCAAGCACACAAATAAGTCATACTCCAAGTTCTCGACGCATTAACTTATAATCACAACTACGAATGGCAAAATTGTATATATCTTAATGAGTGAAACTTTGTGAAGATGTGCCACTAAGCCCCTTTCCCGCATGTTGGTTTCATGGTACCTAAAAACAACATAAAACACAAGCGTGAGTTCATCACTCAGCAAGTATATTGCAATGGATCACAAAGAATAAATCAATGCCAACATCAATACATACCATACTTTAAACATCATGATCAAATCATAATCTCATATACAACCTCATATCCATGACAAAGCACATTGTACAAAATTCATTATCATCATCATGTATGCAATGCAATGCAATACACATGTCTCCTGGAAGCACATACCGGTATTGTTGAGTGCACACCCGTCGGCGTGCACCCTCTTCCCCCTTCCATCCCGTAGATGGAGGGTGCCTATTCCTCGCTTCCATTCACCACGGTGGATGAAATCGCGAGGTAGGACTTACTCATTGGCTCTCCGGATTAGTCATAACTTTCTCACCGACCTTGCCGGACTAGTTATGACTTTCTCACCGACTGGGCCAAATCACATGCCATGTATGCGATTATGCCATAAACATAAACAACTTGTACCAAACTGAAATAAACATGGCATAGCATCATAATAATCCATTTTCATCATAACATGGGCAAGCACTAATCATGGCAAGATATCACAACATGTAATCATGGCAAGATAGCACATCATGTAAGCAATTTGCACCTAGTCACAATTAGCAACATATAATACGCTACCCATTACAATACACTTGCCTTAACCTCGGGCGACGGATTGGCGAGAGGTTGAGGGCACTCCCAGGGTCACACCACCTGCACAAACATACCACACACTCAAAATGTGCCCCCAAAACAGTACGCAAAACCACGTCTACCCCGACTTCACAAACTACTTCCAAAACTGAAAAACAGAGAATCTGTCCCGCCCGGACAGCAGACTTCAAATTATCATAACTTGAGCTCTAGTTCTCCAAATCGATTAAACGAGTACATAATCGCGAAGCTTAAGAAATTTCCTAACGTTTTCTAAGTATGGGGAAAAGCTGATTGGGATCTAAAATTGTCTAATCTACAAAACACTACGTTCTGTCCCAATTACGTCACAGATTTGAACACGTTCGGTAAAACGACCATAACTTTCAAATGGCTGGGAGGGATTGGACGTTCTTGGTGTCCAATTAAAGGTATTGAAGTTACCTACAACTTTCTCAACAAGAGGCCGACCAAAATCCGAATCTAAAATCCCGAAAACTCAAACCATAGGTTGAGTGCACAATCTACCAGAAACAGAGAACATGGCAAACTCTAGATTTCATCAAATCTAACCAATCGCAGCACCATCACTCAATCTAAAAGCATCGAAACACCCTCTACCACAGCATCTAGACCAACCCCAGGGATTGCCCAAGACCATACCTTCACCGACGAACACAAACGATGAGTCTCCTCTCCTCCCGGTTCCCTCGATCGACTTTCTCGCTCCGAAACCGTCGGATCTCCTCGTTGCGGGGCTTCCCGAGGGAGAGAATAGCGGGGTGGCGAGGAGAGGAGATCTCCTAGGCTAGCAAGGAGGGTGGAGAGGAGAGGGAGGAGGGGTGGCGCATGGGGGAAGGAGGAGAGGGGGCGCACGGTGGAGAGGATGGGGGTGGTGTCTAGGAGGTGGGATTGGGGAGGGACAGGCGCAAGGGTAGGGTTTGGGGGGCCCATGGGCAGGGTGTGCTGCCCCCCAACTCCCCCACATGGGCCAAGAGCACCCACCTTCGGCTCAACTAGGTCCCCCAAGGCCCAACGGACTCCCCCACGGCCCAAAACTCCCCCGGAAATGCCCAAACACCCAGAAACGGCCCAAAAACTGGGTATAAAGTCGTACCGTAAATGCCAAAATCTATATTGTTTCAATCCATCATTTCGTAGTATCACATTCTCCCCCCTTCAACAGGATTCGACCCCGAATCCGAGACACAACACTACGCAAACATACAAATCAAAGGGAGCTAAGGCTCGAAGACTAACGGCTCTAACGATAACTCACAATCAAAGCTTGCCAGAATATTACTCAACATTGAATCACAAAGCGCTAACACAAGGACTCAGAATGTCCCGAGAAATAGGATCAATTCCCAAAAAGACAACAAAAGACAACGGTCTCACACTCCTCATTCTATGCATTCCTTGGCTCTAAAGTGCCCGATCCCTTTAACCGATGCTACATCTAGAAGAGCACGGCACCAACCTCTGGAACCCTCTTGAGCTCCCACGCACAAAAGTGTCTTCACACCTCTACCTCTCTACTGTGGTTTGTCGTATTCAAGACGACGCGAACCAAGTGAGACACTACACTCCAAGACTACCAGCTGCTACGAATTACTTGAACAATTGGGGCTAAAACCTTACAAAAGATTGATCTTTTACAAAAGACCAATACCCACCACTACCACCGAAGGAAAAGCCTAATTTAAAACCAGGGTCTTTAAAACCCACAAAAACAAAAGCAATCGGGCAATCCACTTCGGTTGACACAACTCGCTCAAAGATCGCCGACAAAAAGATCCAATACACTCCGAAAAGGGAAAGCAATTACTAGCAACCACCAAGTGGTCCACTAATCATTTAATCAACCCCACCGAGGAACACATCAATGACACAATTTTCCAAGAAGGTTTGAATCAAGTCATACACAACCTTCCTTTTCTCCTCACTTTTAAACTATTTACGATCCACTACTAGCAACACCTAATAACTTAGGTCATTAACAACCCACACTGGATTTCTCTTTCTAAGAAGGTCTCGCCCTCACATTCTTCCTTTCAAAGGACCAAGACAAAGAGTACAATCAATGAGCGAGCTCAACCATAAACCATGAACCCAATTGATCCCCATGCATCAATTTAAATTCAATGCACTAACATTTACTTTGGAAAGAATTGGACAACATCCAAAGAGCCCACATTTTATTTTCCTAAGCCAAATTGCAAAGAAAACTCAAATCTCTTACACCACAGCCAAAATGCCATAATTTATTCATTATTTCTTTTCATACTAGAAAGGAATGGACATCTCGATTCATGACATGAATGCAAACTTTTCAAGAGCACTCCGGACTAGTCATATATCCATTTATGACTTTCTCACCGACTTGGCTCATCGACTCTTTTAAGATTAATTATACATATATGATATCATGTTTCCTTTTCACCATTCATTCATCATGTAACAACAGTACCGAATAGTCATTCACCAAACGACTTCTTCCTCGGTATCACATGATTGAAACACAATTAACATCTATGGCTGCGAAATTCATATAAACTATGACGGCAACACCATTAACAGGGAAACACCACGTCGTAAAAGAACCCATGTCAATTGAAAACTAAACTTGCAAAACCTCGCATTGTAACCACAATCAACATTTGGAAAAGAGCATCGGCTCCAAAGTTAAACTGCACATACAACCGCCATAATTTTTCTCAAAGAGAAAGGGAAACTCATTTCCAAAAGAGAACACTTCACCAATCCGAATCACTTATGAAACATTCATAAAATCCACCTTTTCAAGCACTTGCAAACACCACACACATTTTCCAAATAACTCCAACTCTAGCCAAATAGAGTTACAAATTAAATCTCAAGAATCTCCAACACAACCCGCCACCCATCTCGCTACTTTAAAATTTATTCCAAAGATAATTCAGTGCGAACGCGAAGAAGCGCGATCCACTCAAGAAAACTTTGGGTGTAAATCTATACTCATATCATAAACTAAACAAATTAGCCAAAACCAAAGATTGGCACCAATTTCTACGAGTTTTAGGGAAATTCTGAAACACAACATAAGGAACACCTTGACCGAAACCCTTCAACCAAAATGGCAAACAACCAAACCAGTCTGAAAGGTTTTAGACATTAGCTCAGCATGAAACCCACCATGTCTAGTATTCCACTATACTTACCATTTAAATGTTCAATATTCACTATTTACTCATCGAGAAGCCCATCATAATTCAACCAAGAGCTACCTAACCAATTCTTTCTCTAGTTAACTTTCCCAACACTTATAAATAAAGTTTATGACGATTATCAAAAGACATCCAACCAATACTACCTCATCATAGACCAACACATCATATAATAATGTATTCTATATTTCAACCATAGTACTTCAACAGATACTCAAGCATGATTAACCTATCAATTTTTTTATACCATCCATACATCAACATCTTGGCAAATAAAACTTGTTCAATCAATAAATGACTTCAACAAGTAAATATTATCTGTACGAGACACAGTTCGTAACTATGATTCTAAGACATACTGTGACACTACGGTATGGTGTGACATTATAAAATGTGAAATTAGAGAATAAAACCTTTCGGCTTGAGGTTTACTCGCGTTTTTGGGCCTTTTGAAGTGTTGTGACACCACGGAGCGTCGTAACCTTATAAAAGGTGCATGATGAGGTCAAAAACATATTGAAATATGATATGGGAGGTTAAAACCATAAGGTATGGAGGTTAATAGCGTTGTCGGGCCGTTTTCGGGGTTTTGGGCCTTCCCAGGGGAGTTTGGGCCTTAAAGAGGGGGTTGTGGGCTTTGGTGGGATGGAGTGGGAATCCATTTAGGATTAGGAAAGGGGCTTAGGGCTGGTTAATGGGGAGTTTCCCTGCCCTTTTGGGCGTCCTCCCCCTGCCCCTTGCGCCCCCAAGTGCCCTAGCCGCCTCCCACACCTCCCCACCTCCTCCTTGGGCGCCTCCACCTCCCCCAAGCCTCTCCACTTGCGCCACCACCCTCTCCACCACCTCTCCACCTCCCTTGCTGTGCCTAGGTGAGTTATTGACCTCACCACCTCGAATATCCATCCATTGGAGCGCTCCGCGATGAGGAGATCCGGTGGATTTGGAAGCGAGGAAGGGGATCGCGCGAACCGGGAGGAGATCTATTGGGTTTTCATGCGTCGGGCAAAGGTATGTCCATGGAAATCCTTAGGGTTAATCTAGGTACTGTTCTAAGGGTGTTTATCAAGTTTTTAGATCAATTGGTGGTGCTGGAATTGAGTAATTTGGATTAGATCTAGATGTCGCCACGTTCTGTTTTTGGGACAGCTAGAGCAGTCGACCTAGGGTTTGTGTTTTCGTCAATTTATAATCCGAATCTTTCCGTACGGATGTTGAAGAAGTTGTAGATAATTTCATTATCTTTCAGTGGGTAGAAAGAACGTTAAATTCCGCCCAGCCGTTTGAAAGTTATGGCTGTTTTACCGAGCGTGATAAAATCTGTGACGTAATTGGAACAGATCACGGTAATCTGTAGATTAAACAACTTTAGAGTCCGAATCAGTCTTTCCATATACCTAGAGAAAGTTGTGAAATTTCCTAAGATACGGAAGGATGTACTCGTTTAATTTATTTGGAGTCCCAGAACTCAAGTTATGCCTTTTGCAAGGCTGCTGTCCCGACGGGACAGAACCTCTGTTTTTAGGTTTTGCGAGTAGTTGGCAATGTCGGGGTAGATGAGGGTTTGCGTACTGTTTTGTGGACATGATTGTGAGCGTTTGGTACCCATGTGCAGGTGGTGCGACCCTGGGAGTGCCCTCTACTTCCTGCCAATCCATTGCCCGTGGTTGAGGCAAGTGTGTTGTGATGGATAGCGATTTGTAGGTTGCTTGTTGAGAATAGATGGAATTGACTACATGATATATGATCACTTGCCATGCTTTTATGATTGCCAATGATATGATGAGCATGTTTAATATGTTATGATGCCATGTGTTAATATGTGAGTTAAATATGATGTTGGCATAAATGCATACATGGCATGTTACATGGCTCGGGCGGTGAGAAAGTCATAACTAGTCCGGGAAGGTCGGTGAGAAAGTTATGACTAATCCGGAAAGCCAATGAGTAAGTCCTACATCGTGATTCCATTCACCGCGGTGAACGGAAGCGAGGAGTAGGCACCCTCCATCTTCGGGATGGAAGGGGGGAGAGGGTGCACACCGACGGGTGTGTACTCAACCATACCGGTATGAGTTTCCAAGGAGACATGAGCATTGCATTACATTGCATACATAATGATGATGATATTGTTAAGTGTTCATGAATGATATGATATATATGATGGGAGATGTTATTGCCATGATATTGTTCTTGTTGTCCATTGCAATATGCTTGCTGAGTTTTGAACTCACGCTTGTGTTTTCTTATTATTTTAGGTACCATGAGAACGGCATGCGGGGAAGGGAAATAGTCACACGCCCACACGTAGCTTCACCATATTGATTCCACAAGTCATTCTATTAGTTTGATAATAAATTGCGTGTGATGATTATTGCTTTAAGGTTTAGCTTGCTATATGAGAGTTTTATTGTTCGTTTGACCCCTTGGAGACATTATGTGTTTGAAACTAGACTTATATTGTTGCTAAGTCGTTAATTATTGCTGTTTTTAGTTGTCTCTCATAATCCATACATTGATATACTGTTGTTGCTCCTTTAATTCATGTTAAAACAAAGGAGATGCTGCCGAAATTTCGGTTTTTAGCATAGGTACCTTTGCTGGAATTTATGGTAACTTGTGGTATTTAGATGTTGTTTAGCTTATGTTTGGTAGCATTCAGGCATAGTAAATGCCGGGGTGTTACACATACATTCATTAAGGATAGAATTCTACATCATGTTAATTATCCATGGTTCACTCCATCACAATATGTTTCAATAACCTCTATTTTAACAATGGTTTCCAACAAGTAATCTACACAATTACCACCACTACTAAGTCATCAATTATCAATAAATGGGCTTAATCATAAAAGCAATTGCATTGTTTTTTTTAGTTACACTATCCATATATCATAACAAATTGTCACTGCACAACATACTCCAACTATTAAGATAAATTTAATAAGTTAAACCAGCACAATGCTCTTAAAACAACAACAAAACCTATATCTTCCCAATTGACATAGGTGCTAGCATTATAGGAACACATCTGCATACTTCCAGATATACTAATGGTTTGCAACAACAGAAATAGAAACTCTAATCAACTTCCAAGTTAAGGTCATAAGCCGGCATGATTAAATTTCTCTACTAACACATTAAGTTAGAACATCTTTAAACAACCGACAAAGTTTCTTTAATAGTAATAGTAGTTTATATCATCTTAATGTTCTCACTACGCATCAAGGTTTAAAAACTTTAAACCTTATCGAGAGTCATAAGCACTTTTAAAGCAAAGCAACAGATTCTAAGCATGTACATTAACACATTTAATCATTCTCGCCATAGACTACTCTACAACACTAGTAACCTATTTATTCTCAAGCTAAAGATAACAATCACATTGAACTAATTCAACTCACAAATTAATTTAGGAATACATCATTTGCATAAACCACATTGTTACATACTACATAACATGATAAACAACAATTCTCACTATTGACAAATAATTTCAGTCAAATGACTGCTTACTATATTTGCAGCATTTTCTTTTTTTTTAAAAAAAAAACTCAACCAAAATTCACAAAGGAACTTGACTCTCAAAGTTGCAATGGAATATGACTCCAAAACACATCTCAATCTTAAAGACTCCCACAAGAGGGAACCAAGCGATCAAGTAAACCTTTACGGACAAAGACACAAAACATGAATCGACACATCTTAAAATTTTTGCACCCAACTTCTGTAACCTCTTTTAAACTCGGAGTGAAACACACAAGAACCAAAACTAAACTTTTCTTTGCAAAGCAACCAACCAAAACCGGTGTCAAAGCCAAAAGGCAACCAAAAAAGACGCAACACTAAACTCTTCTTCTTCGTCTTCAACCAAGGAAGACAAAACCACCAACCGCCGAAGGATCAATCCGCGGAAATCCAATACCAGACACTTTTCCTTTGATTTCAATCAACTAAAATAAACAAAACCAACCAAACCGATCGTTAGAACGGTAAAGAACATCCGAAGGAATCCACCACCAACTCTTCTATTTGACTTCAGTCAACTACCCGGTCTACGATAGAAAGGGTAAGCACTCTTTTCCCACAGGGGTTAACAGTTCTTCGGTGATATCTCTAACTGGTCACACCGTCAAACCGCCAATGAACAAAAGGTGACTGAAACCCTTCGGCACCACAACCCCACTGTTCGCGCAAAAAACGTGAAGGAGGGTTTTCGGCCTCGAACACACAAGACAAACGCCGGGTTTGCAGAGCGTGCCAGTCAATTTGACCTGAAATTGACAAGGTAGAATTTGTAATTTGATCAAGCCGATAAACAAGGATCTATCGGCTTTTCGCTAGTCGGCTAGAACCGATTAGGAGATAGCTAGATCAATCGGTTACGATCGATCAGGATACAAGGTAAAAAATCGGCTTCGGGAAGGCGATGCGCAACAAAACGAAGCAGATCAAACCTGGGTGAAATCGGCAAAAATCAACAATCGGCGATGCGCAACTATGTTGATTCCGTCGACTTGCAGAGAGATCTATGAAACTAAAGAAACGTAAAAGACAAGCTTGTAAAAAGTAGATGTGTGTGGTTGAATTGATTGACCTCCTCTTTTCGCTTGATGTCTACCCCTTTTTATAACACACTTGGCCGATCCGAGTTGTATATGGATACGATGCGTTTACCCGTATCGGCCTCCGGTCTGATTTCCTCTCCTTTTAGAAACGGATAACTTTTCCGATTCGTTTACCGATTTCTTTCCATACGTATATTTTCTTTTCGTCTCGGATTGATTCCAATACGCGCCGAATTTTGGTGCAAACATATGCCCCCCATTTTTGAAAGGTAGCTTGCTATCTTTCAAAAATTCTTCGCCTTTTCCCCATGATCGGCTTGTCGTTTAGGATTCACCTCGGTAACTTCCCCATTAATGGCGCCGCAATGCCCTCGGTGCGTTTTTAATGCAGCAACTGTTCCCGCCTTTTCATCTTTTTCACCGAGGTATAAATATGAGGTCCCCCCCTGCGGTCATTTTCACCCTGGCGTGCTCTCGTTCATCTTGAAATCGGCTTTTCTCCGCGCCAATCCCCTCTTCCTGTCGTATCGGCTGAAATGGACGCATCCCAGGTACTCATTCCAATCCCAGATAGCGACCATCAGTACTTTCTAGGCCCATTAGGAACCATAGAGACCGATACGGTTGTTGGAGATGAAATCCCTAGACTCCCTCTGTCGGCTCCTGGCTATAATATCAAGGAATGGACAAAAAGCTTTAGGGCTTGGCCAACAGCTCTCAAGGGCTGGAGGTCTTGGTATATTAGAGTATCAACCCAGAAAAAGGCTGAGTGGGAAGGAATGGGTATCGCTGAGTGTATTCCTATGTCCTTAGCCGATCCAGAACCTAACGAATCCTTGGTAGCCGCTGCTTGCTATTTTTTGTCGGATTCTTTTAACGCCTTCTTTTTCCCAACCGGTCCCATCGGCCCAACCCTCTTGGACATGGCCGAATTGTGTTGCCTTAGGCCCGATGGCGACCAAATATCGGCTTTTAGCGGGAAACCTCAGTATAAATTGACTCGAAAAAAGGGAGAGGGCTGGTCCAGATATATACAAAATAATAATAAGTTGACTGGCCCTGTATCGGATGAGGAACATGTAGCTTTCCTCAACCTATGGCTAGACCGATTCCTCTTCTGTGGCGCTTCTTTAGGACCAACCCAGGTTTATCAATTTATGTCGGAGCAGCTAGTCATGGGTCGTCAGCTAGCTCTAGGGAAATCCTTGTTGGGGGCCGTATACCACATGATGCATATCATCCGGAGTCGACTTTTTACCAGCAACGGTTCCTATATCGTGGGCAACATTGGTGGTCCACTTTGGTTTATTCAAATCTGGCTTTACTGTGTCTTTGGCCGTCTTATTATCCCAGATCCATCGGAAGAATCGGCTTTCCCAACGGAAGATTTTCCCGAGGGTGCAACCCCTAGATTTCAACCTAGCCGATCTCTGGGTGAAAAATTCATGATGTGTTCACCTGATGAACCTAAAATCTCCCCGGCCGGTTTCCATAAGTACTTATCCTTCTTCTTGAATCTCAACCAAGCCTCCTTCAACCGTCGAGACTTCTTTTCGTATAGCCAACTAGCCGATCTCCCATGGCCTTCTTTCCTCCGTTTAAACTCTGATAGCTCTTTAATGCCCCAGTCCACTCTTGATCTGCTCCCTCTGCTGATTTCTCCTTGCATTCTTCACGTCGGCTTGAGTACTCGAAATAGAACATTTCAGCCGACCTATGAGTTCTATCACCCTTCAGTGTATGCTCACCAGCTGGGTTTTGGACAAACAATTCCTTGCTTTCCTTTGCTCAACATGATCAAGCCACGAAACAAAGTCACTAACATTACTGCGGCGGAGCTTATTATTGAGCTAGCCGATGAGCTCCATGTGGTAGACTTGCCATTCCTCGTGCTAAACACACGTCGATCGGGCCAATTTACCGCATGGTGGGCTTCCATAGCTGAGGCGCTCTTGCGGGGGCGCACTATCCATGAGGTCTTGTCCTCTTTTCTCCCTGACTTCCAAGAGCCGTCGGAGACCACTGCTGGGTCTAGCTCGAGTTCAAGCCACGCTAACTCGTCTTTAGAGGTATTTTCATTTTGACGTTTATTGAAATAAGATTTTCATCGGCTTAATCATACCTTTTGTCCTTTTTCAGACTAGCAAAAGGTCGACTCCAGCACAAACTGCATCGGCCGACGATCGCTCAAAACGGCAAAGGCCGTCGACCCCTCTTGCCGGTTTATCTTCTGGCACGTTGGGGGTCAATAGCCCATCACTGTCCGATCTTGCCGATCAGCGTACTAAAAGTACGTCCAGTTCCATTTTTGCTTAGATTTCTTTTGTAGGCTTGCTGTCGGCTAACCCTACGTTTGTCATTTTTAGAGAAAAAGAAGAGCCGTCGAGTCGTTATCAAACGATCTCCAAAACCTGCGGGTCGTGATGCAGCATCATCCCCAACTGGATCGGCCACTGCGGTTAGCTTTGTCCCTTATCTTGTTTTGTCTTTGTTTTTCTTATCTTATCGTAAAGTATTCCTCAGGAAACCCCTTCCGTCCAGTTGTTAGAAGCCGATGCTGAGAAGACTCAGACAGATGTGCTTGTCTTGCCGGCTCTGGCTCCTGCTCCGCCATCCGCTTCCTCACCTCCAAAACCCGCTTCTGGCCCGGCTCCATCGATGGACTTAGCCGATCTTTTAGGCTTCTCCTTGGACGAGCTCGACGACCCGGAAGTGTTGGCCACTGATGACTACCCGGCTGACATTCAACGCATAATTGCTGCTTCTGCGCCAGCATCGGCTGTTGTAACCGTGGAGCCGGGCATGCAGGAGCGCCTCAACCGCCTCCTGGACGAAGTGATGCAACCGGAAGCGGCTCTCCTGGCCAACACTCAACCTCTGAGGAACGCGATGGCGGCCGTCCAAGCCGATCTTCCCCCTGCTGCTATGAACGCACTACTAGAGGTATGCCACCTGGATGCTCATCGGCAGGATGTAGAATCAGCCAAGCAAAGGGTTGAACAGCGGAAGTCCCAGCAAGCCGACCAAGAGATCTTGGACAAGCTCATAGCGGATGCCAAATCTCGAAAGAGTGCATTTGATCAGGGTGCTGCTACGCTGAAATCGGCTAAGACTAAGGCCCAAGAGTTGGAGTTATCCAAGAAGAAACTCGAAGAACAGCTGGCCTTGGTTACAAAAGAACTTTCAGATTGCCAGATCGGCATTACGGATGCAACGTCTTCACTGGCGGCCCAGAGACAGCAAATCGGTGAAGTCTTCACCAAAGTCAGGAATCATTCTGCTAAAATGATCCCAATTCCGGGTGATGCAAAAGCCGATGAGCAACTAATAGATAGTGTTCAAGCTACTATTGGTAGGGTGGCTGCAGCACTATCGGCTTTGGGGGCCCATCTGCCTGGTTCCGGACTTCACTGATCTGAAAATATTGTCTTCTAATGCACTGATTTGCAGCACTGGCTGTATAGCCGATTTTTGTAAACTATCTTTTCACCTTGGGTACGTTGGAAAACTTGCTTGATCGGCTATGTAACCGATCTTCGTAAACTGTTTAATCCGTGGATGTTTGCTTAACTGACTCGGTCGGCTGTATGACCGTTTTTATATGCATGTGTTTTTGTAATCGATCCTGATGTTTTCCTTCCTGTAGTTAGGACCCAACCCATATGCTTGGGTGATATGCTTTTAGATATTTTCCATTGATCGCTTTAGGTAGGACGAACCCGCCTAAGGACTCCAGTATATACGAATTCCCGTCAATCGGCCGATTGATCTTATAAGGCCCTTCCCACGTTGGAGACCATTTGCCGAATCGATTATCCTTAGACCCAATCGGCAACACGGTTTTCCATACCAAATCGGCTTGATTGAATGATTTTAAAATCACTTTTTTATTATACGACCTGGCAACCCTCTCTTTATTCCTTTTAAGCCGATCTAGCGTGATCAGCCTTAGTTCAGCCAGATCATCCAGATTGTCAAGCATCGCCTGTTTGTATTCATCGGCTGATACCTTATCTTGCTCATATATCCTTACTGAGCCGATGTTGATTTCCACGGGCAAGACGGCTTCTTGTCCGTATACCAACTGAAAAGGTGACAATTTAGTTGATCCGTGCTGAGATAGCCGATAAGCCCATAAAGCCTCCGATAGCGTTGAATGCCATTTCCTCGGCTCTTCCTCAATTTTTCTTTTTATCAGTTTTATCAATGTCTTGTTTGACGACTCGGCCTGTCCATTGGCCTGAGCGTAGTAAGGGGAAGAGTTGAGTAATTTTATCCCAAGACTTTCCGCAAAACCTTTGAACTCGTTGGACATGAACACAGTCCCTTGATCAGTAGTAATTGTCTGTGGAATTCCAAACCGATGGATTATGTGTTCATTTACAAAGTCGATCAGCTCTTTACTAGTAACCTTCTTGAGAGGTACAGCCTCAACCCACTTTGAGAAATAATCTGTGGCTGCAAGGATGAATTTATGTCCTTTGCTGGATGACGGAAATATTTGGCCAATTATGTCTATACCCCATCCTCTAAATGGCCATGGCTTGATGATCGGATGCAAAGCCGATGCTGGTGCTGACTGTATGTTACCAAACTTTTGGCACGTTTGGCATCCTTTATAATATTTGAAGCAGTCTTCTAACATCGTCGGCCAAAAATATCCTGTTCGTCTCAGTATCCATTTCATCTTATGGGCCGATTGATGTGATCCACAAATGCCTTCATGGACTTCACCCATCGCTACTTTGGCTTCCTCGGTTCCCAGACATCTTAACAACAAACCTTCCATAGTCCGAAAGTACAATACATCTTCTAGTAGAACATATTTGAGTGCTTTGCGCCTGACCTTCTGCTTGGTCGGCTTGGCTGGATCTGACAAATAATCCCTTATCTCTGTTCTCCAGTCGACAGGGTGAACACATAAAATCGGCCAAACGTTTAGCTCGATTGGTCCCTGTCGGCTTTCAATCTTGTACCCTGATGCACATTGTGCCAATCGATTTGCTTTATTATTAGCTTCTCTGGGGATATGTTTTATAGAAAATGTAGTGAACATTTCGATGATCTGGAGGCATTGATGCAAGTACTGAGTTAGCGCACCGTCGTTGCATCGGTATTCTCCTTTGACTTGCTGTACGATTAACATCGAGTCTCCAAAAGCTTCGACGTCTTTCACCCCGATGCTATCTAACAATTGTAGACCCCTTAGTAATGCTTCGTATTCTGCTTGGTTATTTGAACATCGGCTATTTAGCCGATACATGAAGTCATACTCCCGTTTCCTAGGTGAAACTAATATCACACCGACGCCTTCGCCTTCTTGGCAAACGGATCCATCAAAATACAGCTGCCAAGGAGTTACACTAGTTGTTCCTACTAATGTTTCACTTCCTGTGATAAAATCGGCCATAGCTTGTCCTTTCACAGATTTAGCCGACTCATAGGTTAACTCGAACTCTGTTAAGGCGTATGCCCATTTACCAAGCCGACCCCGCAGGATTGGCGCCGATAATATGTATTTAACTACATCGGTTTTGCATATTATAACGCATTTGGAAGCCAGCATATAATGTCTTAACTTGGTGCAAGCAAAATACAATGATAAGCATAATTTTTCTACTGGGGGATACCTGGTTTCTGCATCTAAAAGACGTCGGCTTAAGTAAAATATTGCTCGTTCCTTCCTATCGGCTTCTTGTGTTAAAACTACCCCAATTGAATCACCTTCAGCCGATATATATAGTCTAAAAGGTATACCGTGTTTTGGTGCGGTCAATACTGGTGGACTCATCAGATAACCTTTTATGTCGTCGAAGGCTTTTTGTTGATCGGCTTCCCATTTGAACTCTTGGTTGTCTTTAATTTTCAGCAGCGGTGTGAAGGCCCGAATACGCCCTGACAAGTTTGAGATAAAACGTCGCAAGTAGTTGATTTTCCCAATCAATACCTGCAACTCCTTTTTGCTTGTCGGCGGTTTAGTATCGGCTATGGCTTTTACTCTGGTTTGGTTTACTTCAATTCCTCCTTCATGCACCGTAAACCCAAGAAATTGTCCAGCCGATATTCCGAAAGCACATTTGAGAGGGTTCATTTTTAACCCATGTAACCTTGTGCTTTCGAACATCTTTTCCAGATCGGCTAAATGTTGCCAGTCTTCTTTGGATTTTACCACTACGTCGTCAATGTATATTTCCACGGTACTGCCGATCAAATCATGGAAAATATGGTTCATGGCACGCTGATAAGTAGCACCGGCATTTTTTAAACCGAAGGTCATAACTTTCCACTCATATAGCCCTAAAGCCCCTGGACATCTGAAAGCCGTTTTGGGTATATCGGCTTCGGCCATGAATATCTGATTGTATCCAACGTTCCCTGGCCCAAAAAAAGCTTATAATTTTATTCCCGGATGCAGCATCGATAAGCATATCGGCTATGGGCATCGGTACTAAATCTTTGGTGTAGCTTTGTTTAAATCTCTAAAATCGACACATACCCTAAGTTTGCCATTTTTCTTCTTCACAGGGACGATGTTTGAGACCCACTCAGCGTATCGGCAAGGCCGGATAAACTTTGCCTCTAGCAATCGTCCTACTTCCTCCTTTATAGCGTCATACAACGTAGGATTAAACCGCCTAGGGTACTGTTTGAATGGCCGATACCCAGGTTTTATAGGTAGCCGATGTTCGACTAGCTGTCGGCTTAAACCTGGCATTTCATAATACTCCCATGCAAAGCAATCCTTATACTTCTTGAGTATTTCGACCAACTTTGCTTTATAACTGGGTTCTAATTTAGCACTTACAAACGTTGGTCTTTTGCTATCACCTTCCCCAATATCGATCTCTTCGAGCAAATCGGCAGAAGTAAATCCTACCCCTTTTCTTTCTTCTTCAAAATCCTCAACAGCTTCTTCGTATTCTTCTTGCCGATAGCTCCTGGCCTTTTCCTGCAGCTTTGCTAGTGTCTTGTATTCCATCTTCTTACTACTTCGTCTGTCCGATCAAACGTGTTGGGTTTAACGCTGATCGGCTTGAATTTTGACTTTTCAACGCAGATAAAATCGCAATTGTCCAAGGCTTTTCCTGATATACATTCGGCTTCTTCGTGTGGCCAGTTGGTATCAGGGCTAGCCATGGCGATATGAGCCGATGTGTCGGCCGGTACGACTTCTACTGTATCATCGTTCCACTGCACCAATTTTTGGTGCATAGTTGATGGTATGCAGCAATTGGCATGGATCCAGTCCCGCCCAAGGAGCACGCTGTAATTGCCTTTGGCTTCAATCACAAAAAATGCAGTCGGCAAAGTTTTATTACCGACTGTCAGTTCTGACACCATTACGCCTTTAGCCTCAGTTGGGTCTCCCGTGAAGTCATTTAGCACCATATTGGTTTTGATCAAGTCTTCATCGGCTTTACCCAATTTTCTGAAAGTACTTAACGGCATCAGATTGACTGTCGCCCCGCCATCGACCAACATACGAGATATCGGTCGGCCATTAATATACCCTTTTAGATATAATGGTTTCAGATGCCGATGCATGTCTTGTGGCTTTTCGAACACAGCATCTGGTGCTCCGAGGCACAATTGGGCGAACACTTCTTCAGCTGATTCTTCGGTTTTGAACTCGGCTGGTAAGGTGAATACCATGTTTATATCCATTGGTGGTGTATCATCACGGATCATCGGAGAACCGGATTCGACCGATTGATCTGAGTCACTGTCGATCTATTCCTTCTTTCTCCATTCCTTTTTCAAAACCGGTACAGGTCTTAACTTATTAAACATCCGATCCCTCTCGATCTCCTTTTCGGCTTCCCTTTCTTCTTGTGTTTTTAATCGCTGAAGCCTCCTGCGTTGTGATTTGCTGAGACCTGAGGGGCACCACCTAGGTTTAGGTTCTATCGGCTTTCTTATTTTTCCAGCTAGATTGCTCATCTCGCTGTCAGATTCCATTCTACTTGTGTTAGCCGATAGTTCCTGATTTCGGGAGGACTTGCTTTGCTCTGATGTTGACAACCTCTCATGGACTGGCCCCTTGCTTCTTACTTCTGGATGATTGTATATCGGTCTAGTCAACCTATCTTTTACAGATCGGTTTGGCCGATATGCAGACGAGTGTTGCATAGGACAAGATACAACTGTTGGTAAGGTCATCCCTCTTTCCCAGCAAAACTGCCAAAAGGGACATTGCCGATGTTTCTCTTCTTCAGTAGTTGGCCGACATGGCATATCTGGCTGCCAACGTTCGTCCCTCTTTTGCCCTAGCCGATGAAAACTCTGGTGTTATTGAGTGTTACATCTTCGACTTATCCTTTCATACTTCCCCAGGAGCTGTGAGAAGGTCGGCTTTGGTTTGAAATCGACTTTTCTTGGAGCCCTCTCAGCCCGATACCATTTTCCGACCTCCAAGTCCCTTCTTGGCTTTACCGTTCTTGAGTTTTGTCCATTCCTATCGGCTTCTATCTGTATAGACCCGATAGTAATCTGCACTGTCTCGTCTCGTGATACAATTCCTTTAGTCGGCTTATCTTCTTCTGCAGGCCTCTTTCCTTTTCGTGAACATTGAACCATGTTGACTTGAAAAGGGCTCATATCTATCTGCATAGCCAACTCTTCCGCAAATTTTAGCCTGCCATCAGTGATGGCTGATTGAATCTGTTGTCGAAAAATATTGCAGTCGTTAGTATTATGTGAAAACGAATGGTGCCATTTGCAATACCTTCGCTTTTTAATTTCTGGCCGATGGTATGACGTGTCCTTCGGCAACCTTATGAGTTTTTCTTGCAATAATAAATCAAATATCTTGTCACATTTTGACACGTCATATGAATACTTGATTTCCGCCCTATTTTTCATCGGTTTGAGCAGAGAGCATACGAGTGGCTTTTTAGAACCCTTGGTCCACTCGGCTATGTTTATTTCTGCTTTGTCCTCGGAGGTGTCGCTGAATTGTAATCTACCATGTTTACTTTGGCCTTTTCATTACCGCTTGGCTTAAATCTATCTTTAAATCCTTTACTTTCTGCATATCGGCTTTCGTGCCGATACGCGGTGGAGTAAGTGGCCTAAATCTGGAAATTCTTGGCCCGATAGCTTCTCTTTTAATGGCGGGATTAGCCCTTGGAATGCTAAATCGGCCAATTGATCATCGGGTAATGTTACACTAAAGCATCTATTCCGTGACGCCTCTAAACCTTCTCGATATAATCGAAACCGATTCGCCAGATTCGCTCGGACTGAACTAAGATCGAAATCCTGAGCTCCATAGTTCCCGAAAAAAGTATTCATGGAATCGGCTTTCTAGATCGCTCCATACGTGAACTGAATTTGGGGTAGATTAGTGAACCAAGTGAATGCGGCACTGCAGACAATGATAAAGGAAACAATCTAATTTTTAGTCCATCGGATCAGGCCCTCTCCACATCGAGCCATAAACCGTCCGATATGCTCAATCGTGGTGACGGAATCATCACCTGAGAATTTGGCAAAGTCTGGTATTCGAAAGTTGTGCGGGTATGGCATTCGATCTATGTAATCGGGATACGGCTTCCTATAGCCGATCACTCTTCCTCTGGGCTGTAAACCGAATCGTTTCTCTTAAAACGTTAGCAATTTGTTCCGCCCAATTGACATTGTCGGCTTGTGGTGCAACCGGACATTGCCAATTTTCATGGTTCACGCCCTGCCCCCCGAGTGCAAACTCGGGTCTTTGTCCAAATCGCACCGTAGGGGGTCTTGGCACTTGGTCACAATCATGATTAAAACCTAATGCATCGGGTATGGGCACGAAAGGTTCGACGTACGGCGCCACCCTATACGGCGTTTGTTTCACGGTTGTGGCTCCCTGTGATTGCGGGACCTGATCTGTTTCGATCGGCTGGTAAGCCGATAAACCGATGCTATTAGAGGGCCCATTTGACGGATTTGATGTGCTTATCTTAGCCCCATCCGTGTGCCCATGGTAGTGTGTAAATCCATCTCTCTGTATGCTTGGTTTCAAAACAGTAGGTTGAGTTGGCATTGTGATAGGCGTTTGAGCCGACACTCTTACTGTATTGGTGTTAGGTGTTATGGAATATACTGGGTACGTAGGGATGGTTTGTGGTGGATCTAGCAGGCTTCCAGACACAGCCAATTCCTGAGCAATTGTTTTCACACTATTTTTTATCATCGGCTTCAGTGTGGATACTAGAGCCGATGACTGATTGATTAATGCGTGATGGACAGATTGCTCGATCATACTTGACAAATCAGCTTGAGCGGGTGCGTATCGGCCACCGATTCGGATGACGAATCTCCGATAGGATTGAGGCTTGGGAGTGCAGTCTTTTGAGTAACGCCACGGCGTGTTTTCTGGAAGCACCGCGGCATCATTTCTTCTAAAGTCGCCTTTCGGTCTTCGATTTCTTTCATTGTTCAGGGGTTAAATCGGCCATTTGAGGCGCGATTATAGCATCGATGTTGATATCGGCGGTAACCGCAGGCTTGTCAGTTGACGACATGTTTGATTTTCCTTGTGGTCCCACCGGGCGTGCCAAAAATATGTTCGCGCAAAAAACGTGAAGGAGGGTTTTCGGCCTCGAACACACAAGACAAACGCCGGGTTTGCAGAGCGTGCCAGTCAATTTGACCTGAAATTGACAAGGTAGAATTTGTAATTTGATCAAGCCGATAAACAAGGATCTATCGGCTTTTCGCTAGTCGGCTAGAACCGATTAGGAGATAGCTAGATCAATCGGTTACGATCGATCAGGATACAAGGTAAAAAATCGGCTTCGGGAAGGCGATGCGCAACAAAACGAAGCAGATCAAACCTGGGTGAAATCGGCAAAAATCAACAATCGGCGATGCGCAACTATGTTGATTCCGTCGACTTGCAGAGAGATCTATGAAACTAAAGAAACGTAAAAGACAAGGTTGTAAAAAGTAGATGTGTGTGGTTGAATTGATTTACCTCCTCTTTTCGCTTGACGTCTACCCCTTTTTATAACACACTTGGCCGATCCGAGTTGTATATGGATACGATGCGTTTACCCGTATCGGCCTCCGGTCTGATTTCCTCTCCTTTTAGAAACGGATAACTTTTCCGATTCGTTTACCGATTTCTTTCCATACGTATATTTTCTTTTCGTCTCGGATTGATTCCAATACGCGCCGAATTTTGGTGTAAACACCCACTTTATCACAATAGCAAGAACAATTCAATTCAATTCAACTCTCTCAACAACATAGCAACATACATTATCAAGTGTAGCATTCAACATCAAAGCTTAAATACAACATTTAAGCGTAAGCAACGATACCCATACCCTTTCCTACTGTGCATCAGAGTGTGTCAAATTTTAAATTAATTATTCCACTTGGACAAATTTTAATGTTGCTAACCTATGAAATTTTTTTAATTATAACCTAAGCCATGTTTCTAGGTTATCACACATCACATTTTAGTTGAACCTAGGATATGACACTAAAATACATGTTCCTGGGACCTACAGCCCGCTCTGATACCAACTGTAACACCCCGGCATCTAGTATGCCCTTGATGTCACCAAACATAGACTAAACAACATCTAAATACCACATCTAAAGGTAAATTACAGCAAATGAGTACATGCAAAAACTGAAAATTTCGGCAGCATCTCCTTTGTTTTTCCATGGTACGGAGCATCAACAATAATATCACAGGTTATATCATAATGGGAAGCATCTAAAGCAGCAATAACAGGTGACATAGCAACTATTTAAGTCTAGCATAATGAATTTAACCACTCCAAGATCTAAAACGAAGTAAATAATATTACCAAGCACACAAATAAGTCATACTCCAAGTTCTCAACGCATTAACTTATAATCACAACTACGAATGGCAAAATTGTATATATCTTAAGGAGTGAAACTTTGTGAAGATGTGCCACTAAGCCCCTTTCCCAAATGTCGGTTTCATGGTACCTAAACACAACATAAAACACAAGCGTGAGTTCATCACTCAGCAAGTATATTGCAATGGATCACAAAGAATAAATCAATGCCAACATCAATACATACCATACTTTAACATCATGATCAAATCATAATCTCATATACAACCTCATATCCATGACAAAGCACATTGTACAAAATTCATTATCATCATCATGTATGCAATGCAATGCAATGCACATGTCTCCTGGAAGCACATACCGGTATTGCTGAGTGCACACCCGTCGGCGTGCACCCTCTTCCCCCTTCCATCCCGTAGATGGAGGGTGCCTATTCCTCGCTTCCATTCACCACGGTGGATGGAATCACGAGGTAGGACTTACTCATTGGCTCTCCGGATTAGTCATAACTTTCTCACCGACCTTGCCGGACTAGTTATGACTTTCTCACCGACCGGGCCAGATCACATGCCATGTATGCGATTATGCCATAAACATAAACAACTTGTACCAAACTGAAATAAACATGGCATAGCATCATAATAATCCATTTTCATCATAACATGGGCAAGCACTAATCATGGCAAGATATCACAACATGTAATCATGGCAAGATAGCACATCATGTAAGCAATTTGCACCTAGTCACAATTAGCAACATATAATACGCTACCCATTACAATACACTTGCCTTAACCTCGGACGACGGATTGGTGAGAGGTTGAGGGCACTCCCGGGGTCACACAACCTGCACAAACATATCACACACTCAAAACGTGCCCCCAAAACAGTACGCAAAAGCCTGTCTACCCCGACTTCACAAACTACTTCCAAAACAAAAAAACAGAGAATCTGTCCCGCCTGGACAGCACACTTCAAATTATCATAACTTGAGCTGTAGTTCTCCAAATCGATTAAACGAGTACATCATTGCGAAGCTTAGGAAATTTCCTAACTTTTTCTAAGTATTGGGAAAAGCTGATTCGGACTCTAAAATTGTCTAATCTACAAAACACTACGTTCTGTCCCAATTACATCACAGATTTGAACACATTTGATAAAACGACCATAACTTTCAAATGGCTGGGCGGAATTGGACGTTATTGGTGTCCAATTAATGGTATTGAAGTTACCTACAACTTTCTCAACAGGAGGACGACCAAAATCCGACTCTAAAATCGCGAAAACTCAAACCCTAGGTCGAGTGCACAATCTGCCCGAAACAGAGAACATGGCAAACTCTAGATTTCATCAAATCTACCCAATCGTAGCACCATCACTCGATCTAAAAGCATCGAAACACCCTCTACCACAGCATCTAGACCAACCCCAGGGATTGCCCAAGACCATACCTTCACCGACGAACACAAACGATGAGTCTCCTCTCCTCCCCGTTCCCCCGATCGACTTCCTCGTGCCGGAACCGTCGGATCTCCTCGTCGCGGGGCTTCCTGAGGGAGAGAATAGCGGGGTGGCGAGGAGAGGAGCTCTCCTAGGCCAGCAAGGAGGGTGGAGAGGAGAGGGAGGAGGGGTGGCTCCTGGGGGAAGGAGGAGAGGGGGCGCACGGTGGAGAGGATGGGGGGTGGCGGCTAGGAGGTGGGATTGGGGAGGGAGAGGCGCAAGGGTAGGGTTTGGGGGGCGCATGGGCATGGTGTGCTGCCCCCCAACTCCCCCACTTGGGCCAAGAGCACCCACCTTCGGCCCAACTAGGTCCCCCAAGGCCCAACGAACTCCCCCACGACCCAAAACTCGCCCGGAAAGGCCCAAACACCCAGAAACGGCCCAAAAACAGGGTATAAAGTCGTACCGTAAATGCCAAAATATATAATGTTTCAATCCATCATTCCGTAGTGTCACAGGGTAATCCTTGGGAATGGTCTAGGTGCTGTGCTAGAGGGTGTTTTGATGCTTTTAGATCAAGAGGTGGTGCTGTGATTGGGTAGATTGGATGAAAACTAGAGTTTGCCTAGTTCTCTGTTTCGAGCAGATTGGGCACACGACCTAGGGTTTGAGTTTTCGTAATTTTACATTCAGAATTTGGTCAGCCGCCTGTTGAGGATGTTGTAGATAACTTCAATACCTTTAAGTGGACACCAAGAACGTCCAATTCCGCCCATCCATTTGAAAGTTATGATCCTTTTACCGAGCGTGTTCAAATCTGTGACGTAATTGGGACAGAACGTAATGTTTTGTAAATTAGACAATTTTAGATTCCGAACAAGCTTTTCCCAACACTTAGAAAAAGTTAGGAAATTTCCTAAGCTTCGCAATGATGTACTCGTTTAATCGATTCGGAGTCCTAGATCTAAAGTTATGCTAGATTGAAGCCTGCTGTCCCGACGGAACAGATTCTCTATTTTTCGGTTTTGGGTGTAGTTTTTGAAGTCGGGGTAGACGAGCTTTTGCGTACTATTTTGGGGGCACGTGTTGAGTGCGTGGTATGTTTGTGCAGGTGGTGTGACCCCGGGAGTGCCCTCATCCTCTCGCCAATCCGTCGCCCGCGGTTAAGGCAAGTGTATTGGAATGTGTAGCGTGTTAAATGTTGCTAGACTTGATTAGATGAAAATTGCTTTATGATATGATGCCATGATTGATGTTTGCCTATGACATGATGAACATGATTTCATATTTATCATGATTGCGTTGTATTAAATGTTTATGCCAATCTTTACATGCTTATGTCATATGTGCATTCATAATGGAAGAGGCGTCCCATGCTGATGCGGGCCTCTGTGTTCACACGTACTGAACACGAAAGACCTACCTCGTAGTCCCATCCATTGTTGTGCATGGGAGCGAGTCAGTAAGAGTAGGCACCCTCCATCTACGGGATGGAAGGGGAAAGGGGGTGCACGCCGACGGGTGTGCACTCGGCAATACCGGTATGTGCTTCGAGGAGATATGTGCATTTGCATTGCATACATGATGATGATGAAATGAGTACAATGATATTGAGATATGAGTATGATGTTGTATATGAAAATTATGACTTGTTCATGATGTTGAGCATGGAATGTAGTGATGTTAACATTGAATTGTTGTAACACCCCAAAATTTTGCTTTTCTTAAATTCATGTGTGATTTGGCACTTTGGTGAATTTTTGGAATTTTCTGGAAATTATTTGGATTTATTTGGAATTTATTTGAATTTATTCCATTTTGAAATAATTAAAGAATTTAAATTTGCAAATAAATTTTTGTTGGAAATATTTTATTTGAGTCCAAAATGATCCAAAATATTTTCCAGAATTTTTCTAATTTTTCAGTCATTTGCTATTTTTAATGAATTAAATGAATTCAGGAATTATTTTAAATATTAAATCGCTGGAAAATCCAAGTCGGGTTTAATCTGTTCCTCCGACTCGAAAGCGGACCGAGCGGGACCAGCGCCCACGTGGCTTGACTCAGCCGCGTTTAGAATCCTAACCCTAACCCTATTGAGATCCGACCGTTGGATCGAATCCAACGGCCAAGACCGCCGCTTGTCGCCCGTGGCGTACCGTCTGTCGATCCGGGGCCCAGGCGTGTATGCAGCGATGCATGCGTAGCGCCGCCCGACTCCGTTGCGAGTTTCGGACTCACGCGGAATCTAGAGAGATCGGATTGCGCACGACCGCGAGGCTATTTAAAGCTCGAACCGGTCCCCGAGGTTGCCTCTCCCGTGCACCTGCTTGCCCTAGCTTTTAGAGCTCAAGCCGCCGCCAAGCAAGCCGTGCGGTTGCTCGCCCGAAGTTGAGTGGAGCCGCGGTTTTTCGTCTTCTCGGCGCCGTTAGCCCTTCCCGGCCGTGTTGGAGCCGGTTTGGAACCCTCAAGACAAAGCGCGCTGAGACGTCTTGATCACGAGAGGCACGAAGCGGCGGCCGTCGCGTCGTCTTCCCCGCTCGGCCGAACGCGCGCGCGCCATCGCCGTCGTTTTGAGCCATCGGCCGTCGAGATCTCGATCAAGCGGTCGAGTTAACCCACATTACCCAGTGTATTCCCACGTTGCGGTTTTAGATTGAATCTCACGGTTGATTTTAGATACGCGGTCGATTGGATCAAGTTTTATCGGTAGATGGTTCTTAGCCGTCGGATTGGTATTGCAGTTGAGATCTTCGCCACGTCGTGCTCGGGTCAAGCGTGTGGTAGGCGGTGCGGACCGTTGGAGCTTAAATCAGCGGTCGAGATTGACCGAGAGCGAAACCAACGAGGCCGCCACGTAGCCTTGCCGCATGCAGTGTGGCGACCCACGCAGGTGGGACCAGCGTGTCGTATGCCGTCGGTGGACCGGATTCACCGTGGACCCGAACCAAGCCCATGAGCCGGCTGACGTCAGCCGCCCAATCAGAGGATGCCACGTGTCCATGCTGACGCAATAATTAATTTTCGAAAAAGAAAATGATTTATTAATTCGAAATATTGATTCAAATTTAGATTCAAACTTCAGCTTATAACTTTTGCGTTTCAACTCCGATTTGAGCGATTCAAATTTATAAATTTGTATTAAATTGAGATCTACCTAAATATAAATTTTATTTAATTTTTGGACTAAAGTTTTTCTCTGTAAAATTATTTAATTGATTTTTTAAACTTTAAATAATCACTGCACCTAACGTTTTAACTCCAAATTTAGCGATTCCAGTTTCTAAAAATCCAGAAAATTATGTTCTCTCTGTTTATGGATTTTATTTGGAGTTTGGGATCTTTATTGCATAGTGTTCATTTGTGTATTTGCTATTTGCACGCTTCCCGAGTAGGCGTTGAAGTCAGGAAGGATTCGAGGAAAGTGTTGACTCGGGATCCAACTCAAGACCAAGAGCAAGTACTTTTTGAAGGCAAGTTGTGCTTTGACCATGTTGATCCCATTTCGAAAACTATTTTGATTTAAACTATTGCATGCTAGTTTAATTAGAAAGATACTTTGGTTTAAACCTGGGGGTTAGATAAATACCAAATTGTTATATGACACCTTGATTACTTAAGTATGTGCCATGACCCTTTGTCACCCTAGTTGTGGTTTACTAGTTGGATATTACTAAATTGCCAACATGGGTTTAGATCGTTGTAGTATCTTTGCTTAGACACCTTTCGTGCTCATGACATGATTTTTGGACAATTAAATGTTAATATTGACTTAATGATATATTGAACCTGTTTTGGAAAAGTATCATGTGATGTTGATGGCACGTGGTGCATGGTAATCAGCGGGGTTTGATAAATGATTTTCGGCCAGGGGCATGTGGCAAGAGTAATGTCAGGTGGGCAGTGTGGCATTGGGAGTGTTGATTTGGTTTTTCGGGTAGTCTTGCCTGGTCACTCTAAGGACTTAACCTTGCAAGCCTTTGAACTGGGTCATACTTGCAACCACATGGCTGGAATGGGGCCCCTAGTTGACTAAGTCGCTAAGAGACTCACTTGTGGAGCCTCGTGGTGTCGATTACACCGTTTGTGTGATTATGCGGGGAGGCGATCGTGGCTGTGGCAGTGCCCATCTAGCGGTGTGTTGGTCCCATACCGCCTTGGCTAAGGGAAGGGATGGTGTAGAGCACGTCTGGGAGAGGACCACATTGTTGTTTGAGGCTTCCGAAAGGCTTTGTTATGATTGCTCATTCGCATACTCTTGTATGGCGATTCACGGCTGACGTGGTGAGTGGATTGTATCTTGTGGGTAAAGTGCATAACCTCTGCAGAGTGTAGAATCTATTTGAATAGCCGAGTCCGATCTTTGGACAATGTAAAGGAATTACGATCAAGGGTTAGATTTTCTCAAAAATAACTTGGATTTGGAAAGTTGGGTTGGTTTAATGGAAATGATGGAAATGTGGTTTAGGATGGGGAAAATGTTTACTAAACTTTTTGAAAAGTTATTTATGTTTTACTTGTTTCTACTGCTTTCGAATCTACTTATATTACTTTTCAAAAGCTGTTTACTGCAAATATACCTTGAGCTATTCCTTTGTACCAAGCCATGCATATAGCTATTAGACTTGCATTCTGTGCATGACTTGCTGAGTGCTTTATGTACTCACCCCTTGCAAACAAACAATCACCAGTGAGCAAAAGTCTACATCGTGAAGAAGAAGAAGTTCCGTGAGAAAGCGATTATCTAGAGTCGAACCTGTCAGTTGCCTGTAGGCGTATTGATGGGATTCACCGATGTTCTTCGTTCTACCGCTGCTTATTTGGAGTTGAAGCCGTCGAGGGTTTCACAAATGTAAGGTTGACCTTAAGGTCGCTCAATGGTTTATATTCTATTATTGAGTTATTTTACTATTCAGCTGTGTATGATTGTGATATTCATCTATGTTAAGGCTGTGTGCACTAGCGTGATCTGACTAGTCTTTGAATACACAGGAGGGTCGGGATTTGCAAATTCGGAGTCCCGGCAGGTGTATCGAGCCATACTTGACTGTAGGCTCAACCCTAAGCTAGATTTGTCGTAGTGAGGATAAAACCTATTTTATAAATCTAAAAATTTGTGAAGACAAGAAATGACCTCTAGACTTATCCCCTTCTCTCTTTTCTTGTCTCTTGCTTTGAAATTTTCTCTTACCTTGTCACAATTTGAAAATTCGAGTTCTACGTAAAGCACTCTTGTGACCAGGATGGAGGTTTTCTCGATGAGTGAGCATAGGTTCTATAGTGAGACTCCTTGGCCGAGCCGAGTCATAGAGTAAAGAGTCACCCTTTAGGCGTTAGACTCAGAGTTAGTTCGATTTGGATTTTCATTGTTTCTTTGAGTGTGCGATTATGATGTTGCAAGGCCCTTAGGCATTGTAAGCAGCCATACCAAGTTATTAATAATAAAGTTGGACCTTAAGGCTACACCTTTTGCCCTCGCATAAGTTCCATATTACTTGTCTATTCGTTTCCCTCTCATCTCTAAACCTAGAGCAAATCGACAGGATGGTGAACACCCGTGGGAACTTTGGAAGCAATGAGTGGATCTCGCCCAGAAAAACCCCAATGATGGAGCACAGCCGCCACTAGATGTGCAGAATTTTGGAGCATTTCTTGCTGCAGACCCGATTGATGCATGCTATGATGCAACAAATGCAGCACGTCCTTTGCTTTCAGGCCACTTTGCTAATCAAGTTAATCGGGGACCACGCTTGAGAATACAAAGGTCGCCAGAGTTCATGAGGACTCACCCACGCACTTTCTCTGGAAATGCCAATCCATTGGAGGCCGATGATTGGTTAAGATCAATTGAGAGGAAGCTACACATAGCTCAATGCATAGGGAATGAGAAGGTACTTTACGCTTCTCATCGATTGGAAGGAATTGGCCAGAATGGTGGGAGAACTGTGCCACGCCAGAGAACCCTCAAGATATCACTTGGGAAGAGTTCATGGCGCATTCCGGCGATTATCACGTGCTGAAGGAATCATGGACCTTAAGAAGGAGGAGTTCAGAGCAGCGAGGCAAGGTAATCGGCCAGTGGCCGACTACTGAACAAGTTCACACGCAGTTAGCACGCTACGCTGAGGATGTAGCGACAGGATAAATCCAGGCAGTCTCGTTTCATGAAGGGACTTAACTCCGGGGATTGCAAGTAGGATTGATCACCCACACCTTTCCAGATTTCCAAGAGTTGGTGAATAAGGCGCTTATTCTTGAGGACAAAGCGCAAGGCCCGGATGAGCGAGGCGCGGATGCAGCGCCAAGGATCACGTCGAGGCATCAGCGCTTGAGAGTTGCACCAAATCAATTCTTGATTCCAACCACGAGAATGCAACAAGGACACCCTCCCGGCACCAAGATCGCCAATCAAAACTACGGACTTCACCCCCTTCCGCTACGAGGCGGAGCAGGTGAGAGCCATTATTACAAGCGCAACGAGCAGGACACTTTGCCAGCAGTTGTCAAGAAGACAGGCGAGGCTGTTGCGTTCGCTTCAATCTAGGAACCACCCAGGCTAGGACGCGGCACCAGAGCCACACCCAGGCCAGTGGTGAGAGGCCGAGTCAACCATGTCACCATGAGATGCTGAATGCTACGGACGTCGATCTTGGGTAAGTTACTTGTTAACTCAGTCTGCACAGCTTTTGTTTGACTGAGCTTAGCATTCGTTTGTTTCCAAGGCTTTGCTACTAGAAATGATTTAAGGATTGCAAGACTTAAGTGCATGCTTTTAGTTCAAACCCTGGTTAGAACTCGAACGGAAGTAGGATGTTCCGGGTGAGAATACTAATAGATGGAATAGAGTTCCTAGCAAACCTTATAATTTTGAGACCAGGACCTTAGATGTTATATTGGGAATGGATTAGTTATCCAAGCACAATGAGCTGTATTGGATTGTGGGCGAAGAACTATCTCGATTGAGAGCAGTGTGGGAAGAAAGTGGAATTTCAAGCCCACTACTTGATTGGGATGGGCGATTGATGGTTAACGTACCAAGGCAATCAGCATAGAGGATGTTCGGTAGTGAGTGAGTACCCGATGTTTTCGAGGATCTACCCGGTATGCCGAGGACAGGGACATAGAGTTTGTGATAGAACTTGTCAAGATACGACAGATAGCAAAGAGACCCCTATCGGATGTCTACCGAGGAGTTGGTAGAAATGAAGAAGCGACTAGAAGAGTTAATGGAGAAAGGATTTATCAGACCAAGTTCATGCGCCGTGGAGCACCGATTTTGTTTGTCAAGAAGAAGGGCGGGAGTTTCAGGGATGTGCATTGACTACCGTGCACTCAATGAAGTCACCGTGAAAAATAAGTATCCGCTACCCAGGATTGATGATTTGTTTGATCGATTAAGAGGGTAGGAGTTTTTCTCAAGATTGATCGAGATCGGGATACCATCGATTTGAAGATCCGATCAGAAGATATTCCGAAAGGCGCATTCGTCAAGATATGGACATTACGAGTTCTGATTATGTCCTTTGGGTAACCGAATGCGCCCGACTTATTTCATGAATATGATGAATAAGGTGTTCATGGAATATTTGGACAAGTTTGTAAATCGTGTTCATAGACGATATCCTAATCTACTCCAAGACGGAGGATGAACATGCCGAACACTTAAGGCGAGTTTGGAAAGGCTGAGGGAACGACAACTTTTAGCCAAGTTCAAGTGTGATTTTGGAAGGACAAGGTGGAGTTTCTTGGACATGTAATGACCGCGAAGAAGGTAGTAGATCCAAGCAAAGTAGAAGCTGTGTTACATTGGGGAGCAGCCGAAGGCGTGACGGTTGAGTTTCCTTGGAATGGCAGGATATTACCGCCCGTTCATGAAGGTTTTTCGACAATTGCGAAACCTCTTCACGCAATTCTTTGAAGAAGGAAAAGAAGTTTGCATGGGCGCTTGAGAATGTGAGGAAGGATTTGAGTGAAGAAGCGATTGACATCGGCACGGTGTTAGTTCTACGGATGTTGCTCAAAGCTTGATATTTATTGTGGCATCGCGCTAAAGGACTTGGATGTGTCTTGATGCAGAATGGAAAGGTCGTCCGCTTATGCATCAAAGCGATTGAGGCCGCATGAGGAAAATTATCCGACACATGACCGGAGTTAGCTGCCGTAGTACATGCCTTGAAGATATGGCGCCACTATCGATTGGAAGCAGGATGTAAGTGTATACGGATCATAAGAGCCTTAAGTACATATTCACCCAGTCGGATCTGAATATGAGGCAAAGGAGATAGTTAGAGTTGATCAAGGACTATAATGTTGGAATCCATTACCATCAGGAAGGCCAGCGTAGTAGCCGATGCTGCAGTCGGAAAAAACCATACAGTGATGCGTTGCTAGCCACAAGTCAGGATGAGTTATGTGAGGATTTCGGAGAAAATGAAGATTGAGGTTGTACCTAGCGGATTCTTGGCCACATTAGAAGTAAAGCCTACCTTAGAGGATCGGATCCAGGAAGGCGGAAGGATGATGACAAGATCAGCGAGATTAAGTCCATCAAGGAGGAAGGCAAGGCGGAGGGACTTCAAGTTGGATGAGCAAGGCACGTTGTGGATGAAGGATCGCATTTGTGTGCCTAACAAAAAGGAGTTAAAGCAACTGATCTGGAAGAAGCCCCATGACTCAAGTACTCGATTCATCACAGAGCGCCAAGATGTATCGGGATCTGAAGGAGAGATTCTCGGTGGCCGAGTATGAAACGTGAAGTTGCCGAGCATGTTGCATTGTGCGACGTATGCCAGAGAGTCAAGGCAATGCATCGGAGACCAGCGGGATTGCTACAACCGCTGAAAATACGAGTGGAAGTGGGAGGAAATCGGAATGGATTTCATTGCCGGTTCTGCCCAGAAGACTCAAGGAGGTTATGACTCATATGGGTTATAGTGGATCGCTTGACTAAAGTAGCCCATTTTATCCCCGTGAAGACCACTTACTCGGGAGATAAGTTAGCGAGTTGTACATGATCGGGATTGTTTGTTTGCACGGAGTGCCAAAGAGGATTATGTCGGACAAAGTACCCAATTTACCTCAAGGTTTTGGAATAAGTTGCATGAAGCCATGGGGACCCGTTTGAACTTCAGTACAGCTTATCATCCACAGACGGATGGGCAGACCGAAAGAGTCAACCGGTCACGGAGGATATGTTAAGAGCTTGTGCATTGGCTTATGCTACCTCTTGGGATAAAAGTTTGCCGTATGCCGAGTTTAGTTACAACAATAGTTATCGAGGCTAGTTTACTGATGTCACCTTTTGAGGCCTTTGTATGAGTCGACCTGTCGGACACCATTGAATTGGAATGAGACCCAGCCGTGTCTTTGAGCACGATATTCTTCAAGAGGTCAAGAGCGGTCGCCATAATTAGGAAAGGTTGAAGATAGCCCAATCTCGCGGAAGAGTTATCTTGACAATCGTCGCCGAGATTTGAGTTTTGAACCGAAGACTTTGTATACCTCAGAGTTACGCCTCTCGAGGAGTTAAGAGGTTCCATGCCAAAGAAACTCGCACCCGTTATGTTGGACCATTTAAGATTTTTGAGTCGCGAGGCGAAGTTGCTTATCTGGAGTTGCCGCTGATCGTTAAGCGAGGAGTACATAGCGTATTCCATGTGTCCCGATTAAAAGTGCCTCCGAGTTCCCGAGAGCAGAACAGCTAAGTCAATTGAGTTGCATGAGGACTTGACTTATAAGGAGCACCACTGTGAGGATTCTAGACACAATGGATCGAGAAACTAGAAACAAGTCAACCCAGTTCTGTAGAGTTCATTGGAGCAACCATGAAGAAAGTGAAGCGACTTGGGGCCTTGAAGAGGATTTGAAAGAATTTCAAACCTATTCTTTTAGTGAGCCACTGAATCTAGGGGACGAGATTCTATTAAGGGGAGGTTTGTAACACCCCAAAATTTTGCTTTTCTTAAATTCATGTGTGATTTGGCACTTTGGTGAATTTTTGGAATTTTTAAAATTATTTGGATTTATTTGGAATTTATTTGAATTTATTCCATTTTGAAATAATTAAAGAATTTAAATTTGCAAATAAATTTTTGTTGGAAATATTTTATTTGATTCCAAAATGAAACAAAATATTTTCCAGAAATTTTCTTTAATTTTTATGAGTCATTTGATATTTTTAATGAATTAATTGAATTACTGTGAATTATTTTAAATATTAAATCGCAGGAAAATCCAAGTCGGGTTTAATCTTGTTCCTCCGACTCGAGCCAGGACCCGAGCCGGACCCGCGCCCGCGTGACTTGACTCAACCGCGTTTCGAATCCTAACCCTAACCCTATTGAGATCGGCCGTTTGGATCAGAATCCAATGACCAAGAACCGCCGCGTCGCCGCTGTGCGTCTGCGTCCGATCCGGGGCAGCGTGTATGCACGTGATGCAGCCACGTAGCGCCGCCCGACTCCGATTGCGAGCTCGGACTCGCGTAGCGAATCTAGGGATCCGGATTGCGCGACGCGAGAGGCTATTTAAAGCTTCGGCCGGTCGAGGTTGCCCTCTCCGTGCACCACTGTTGCCCTAGCTTTTAGAGCTCAAGCCGCGCCGGCCGTCTTGGTGCGATTGCGCGAAGTTGGGTGGAGCCGCTGCGTTTTTCCGTCTTCTCCGCCGTTAGCCCTTCGCCGTGTTGGAGCCGGTTCCGAACCCTCAAGACAAAGGCGCGCTGAGGGCGTCTTGATCACGTGAGAGCGCGCAAGGCGGCGAGCGTCGTCGTCTTCCCCGCTCGGCCGAACCGCGCCCGGCGGCATATCGGCCGTCGTTTTTGAGCCCCATCGGCCAGTGAGATCTCGATCAAGCGGTCCAGGTTAGCTCACATTACCCCGTGTATTCCCCACGTTGCGGTTTTAGATTGAATCTCCACCGGGTTGATTTTAGATCGCCGCAGGTGAGATTGGATCAAGTTTTATCGGTGGAGATGGTTCTTAGCCGTCGGATTGGTATTGCACGGTTGAGATCTCGCCACGCGCGTCGTGCTCGGGTCAAGCGTGTCGGCGGGACTGGTCCGAACCGTTGGAGCTTAAATCAACCGGTCGAGATTGACCGAGCCGAGCCAACCGAGCGCCCGCGTAGCCTTGCGCGCACCGTGTGGCGACCCAGCGGTGGGACCGGCGTGTCGGTATGCCGTCCGGTGGGCGGATTCACCGTGGACCCGAACCAAGCCCATGAGCGGCTGGCGTCACCGCCAATCAGAAGGATGCCACGTGTCCATGCTGGCGCAATAATTAATTTTGAAAGAAAATGATTTATTAATTCGAAATATTGATTCAAATTTAGATTCAAACTTCAGCGCTTATAACTTTTGCGTTTCAACTCCGATTGAGCGATTCAAATTTCTAAATTTGTATAAAATTGAGATCTACCTAAATATAAATTTTATTTAATTTTTGGACTAAAGTTTTTCTCTGTAAAATTATTTAATTGATTATTAAACTTTAAATAATCATAACCTAACGTTTTAACTCCAAATTTGATGATTCCAGTTTCTAAAATCCAGAAAATTATGTTCTCTCTGTTTTATGGATTTTATTTGGAGTTTAGGATCTTTGTGCATAGTGTTCATTTGTGTATTTGCTATTTGCACGCTACGAGTAGGCGTTGAAGTCTTAGGAAGGATTCGAGGGAGAAGTGTTGACTCAGGATCCAACTCAAGACCAAGAGCAAGTACTTTTTGAAGGCAAGTTGTGCTTTGACCATGTTGATCCCATTTCGAAAACTATTTTGATTTAAACTATTGCATGCTAGTTTAATTAGAAAGATACTTTGGTTTAAACCTGGGGGTTAGATAAATACCAAATTGTTATATGACACCTTGATTACTTAAGTATGTGCCATGACCCTTTGTCACCCTAGTTGTGGTTTACTAGTTGGATATTACTAAATTGCCAACATGGGTTTAGATCGTTGTAGTATACTGCTTAGACCTGCTACGTGCTCATGACATGATTTTTGGACAATTAAATGTTAATATTGACTTAATGATATATTGAACCTGTTTTGGAAAAGTATCATGTGATGTTGATGGCACGTGGTGCATGGTAATCAACTGGGGTTTGATAAGCGATTTCGGCCAGGGCATGTGGCAGAAGTAATCAGTGGGCTGTGGCATTGGGAGTGTTGATTTGGTTTTGGGTAGTCTTGCTCTAGTCACTCTAAGGACTTAACCTTGCAAGCCTTTGACTGGTCATACTTGCAACCACATGGGTTTGGAATGGGGCGCCCTAGTTGACTAAAGTCGCTGAGGACTCACTTGTGGAGCCTCGAGTGTCGATTACACCGTTGTGTGATTGGTAGGGAGCGTATCGTGGTGTGGCTAGAGTACCCATCTAGCGGTGTGTTGGTCCCATGCCCGCCTTGGCTAAGGAAGAGGATGGTGTAGAGCACGTCTGGGAGAGGACCACTGTGTTGTTTGAGGCTTAGAAGGCTTTGTTATGATTGCTCATTCGCATACTCTTGTATGGCGATTCACGGTGACGTGGTGAGTGGATTGTATCTTGTGGGTAAAGTGCATAACCTCTGCAGTGTAGAATCTATTTGAATAGCCGAGTCCACGGTACTGGACAATGCTCGGGAATTACAGTCAAGGGTTAGATTTTCTCAAAAATAACTTGGATTTGGAAAGTTGGGTTGGTTTAATGGAAATGATGGAAATGTGGTTTAGGATGGGAAAATGTTTACTAAACTTTTGAAAAGTTATTTATGTTTTACTTGTTTCTACTTGCTTCGAATCTACTTATATTACTTTTCAAAGCTGTTTCTTTATAAATATACCTTGAGCTATTCCTTTGTACCAAGCCATGCATATAGCTATTAGACTTGCATTACGTGCATGACTTGCTGAGTGCTTTATGTACTCACCCTGCAAACAAACAATCACGGTGAGCAAAAGTCTACATCGTCGAAGAAGAAGAAGTTCCGTGAGAAGGCGATTATCTAGGAGTCGAACCATCGGTTGCACGTGGCGTATTGATGGGATTCACCGATGTTCTTACGTTCCGCTGCTAGCCTTATTTGGAGTTGAAGCCGTCAGGGTTTCACAAATGTAAGGTTGACCTTAAGGTCGCTCAATAGCTTATATTCTATTATTGAGTTATTTTTACTATTCCGCTGTGTATGATTGTGATATTCATCTATGTTAAGACTGTGTGCACTAGCGTGATCCTGGACTAGTGCTGAATACACAGAGGGTCCGGATTTGCAAATTCGGGTCCCGACAATTGTTCTTTATGGTCCATTGCAATATACTTGCTGAGTGACGAACTCACGCTTGTGTTTAATGTTGTTTTAGGTACCATGACACCGGCATGTGGGAAGGGGCATTAGCTAAACATCTTCATGTAGCTCCACACCTATAGGCAGATTTATCAATTTGAGTCATGATCATAATAAGTGCCATGAAACTTGACCATATACGCGGCTATTCGAATAGTTTGAGCTCTGCAGAGGTAGACTTTACCCACACGACACGTTACACTCGTAAGCCAAGCTATTAGCATATTTCCTTTGATGTGCCAACCGAGGTAAACGTGACAAAACCATTTTCCAGTATGCATGGTAGTGCACTTAAACCACCCGGGTGACTATGACCCTTGATCCCGCGTGTCCAGTGTTCTGTTTGTGTGGATCAAGGAGTACACTCGTTATTTGACATCCCTAACTCCACAAAGTTCGAGGGATTCCGAGGACATTCCTTGATGCTCCAATGAGCTCAAGGGACTCCGGCGAACATTTCTTGACACTCCAATGAGCTTCAGGAATTCCGGGGTCATATGGTTTAAACACCCCTAGTCATACACAAATACTTGGTTAAGCCAGTCCCATAAATGGCGTGTGGCTCGCACGATAGTTACTTAAGGAGACATCACCAGGGTTCCATCCTTAAGGTCCTTAACAAACATTGCTACACAATATCCACAATTGAATCATCATCATTGTGGAGGATATAAGGACCGGGTACACACGCGAAGGTCTAAGAAGACCGTGCGAGAAAGGAATGTACATTTTGTAGGTTCAACCTCGTTGTAACTGAAAGAAGAGATTGTAACCGTAAGGGAAGCCATCCTAGATAAGGAAGGATACGATTCCTTTACTTGTAATCAACTCGGACTCATGCTTTAGTAACCAAGTTGGACACACCCCTCTCTGTATATAAGAGGGGCGGGAGGGCCCTAAGGAGAGAGAGAGAGAGAGAGAAATAAGCCATACGATACACATGATCCCAGGACACAGGACTAGGGTTTTACCTCCACCGTCGAGGGCCTGAACCTGTATAATTCCTTGTCTTGTGTTACCATCGAGATCCTGATTTAGCGCCTTGCCCCACAAATTCACAAGCCCCTAAGATTATTGCCGACACCAAAAGTCGACAGTTGGCGCGCTAGGTAGGGGTAGCGCGAAGATCAATCCGAACAATCTCGATGGCTTTCAAAAACAGCATCACCTTCGCTCCAGGCCAGGGTTTTTGCTTCGGAAGTCTACACTTCATCGCCGATGAGCATGGAACCCTCACCTCTTCGGATCAAGTTTTGTCCGAGAGCTTTCCCAGTCTCTGTTCGGTATTTGTGATCGGAAGCAGTCTTCTCGAATCTCAGAACCAACGAGGACCCGAAGAAACTGAGACGGGACCTGCTCGGCATGAAGACCAAAATGACCACGCCCGGTCACTTCAAAAGCGGGCACAAAACATCAACAAAGATATCTTGCACGCAAGAATGGGGAGCCAGTCGGTTTTCCAAACTCTGCAACAAAATATCATGGCCACCAAGACACTCCTCGACACCTTGGGCCCTATGATCGAATCCAATAGCCCAGCTGCACCGATCATGGCGCAAGTCAAAGCCATGGTGACGGCTGCAGCAATTCAGCATAACCAGTAGGGCAAGACGACGAAGCCCCCACGTACAGGAGAAGAAACCCACACAGCTAGCAGTCGGACCAGTCGCAGTCGAAGGAAAAGCAGTCGGCGCAAGTCCCCCTACGACAGGGATGTTCGCTTCGTCATCCACCGTGACCTTCGCCAAGACCTTGATGCTAGAAGGCGAGAACGGGATGATGACGAGCGGCGCCAATGGGATGACGACCGCGAATGTTTTGGCATCGATCGTGACCAGGATAGCCGATATCTCCGCAATCGGGCCTTCAACTACGGCAATAAAAAAAGCTAACACAGCCCGCACCGGGATGACGACCACCACGCCACCATCGCGCTCGATGCGACGAGGGGCCTATTGACGGGATCAGAGCATTCACTGCTCGCCTCCATCGAGTACAGTGGCCGAACGGTTTTAATCCGAAAGACATTACCAAGTTTGACGGAGAAAGAGACCTAGAAGCCTGGCTGTAGGTCTATTCCCCTGAAATCAAAGTGGCCTGGAGGCGACCACAACGTGATGGCAAACTATCTACCGGTCATGTTGGCTCCTTCGGCCCAAGCATGGATTATAGGGCTTCCAAGGGATTCCATCGACTCTTGGGGATTCCGTCGTCACACGAAAAAAAGGTGCTGATCGATGGAGGTAGTGGGATCAATATTCTATTTGCCAAAACCCTTGACGACATGAAGATACCACAGACCGAGCTCAAGCAGAGTCCATCACCTTTCCATGGGATAATTCATGGGACTTCTTCTCTGCCACTCGGGCAGATTGTTTTGCCCGTCACATTTGGCATGAAAGACAATTACAGGACGGAGTACATGAACTTTGAAGTAGCCGATTTCGAGACGACGTACCACGCCATCTTGGGAAGACCCAGCCTGGCAAAGTTCATGGCAGTTCCACATTACACTTATTCAATGCTCAATGTGCTAGGACCCAAAGGAGTCATCACGATCCGTGGAGACATATGACAGTCTTTCCAATGCGACAAGGAAAGTTGCGAGCTAGCCGAGATCTTGTGGGCATCAGCCGATTTGCAAAAGATCCGGCTGGTGGCATCCACTTCGCAAGATGAGGATGTACCGGCCAAAAAACAAGCAAAGACATGGATCCAACCTGGTGAAGAGGTCAAGAAAATAGCACTCAACCTGTCCAATCCAGCTAAAACAGCTTTGATTGGGACAAGGCTCGGTCAAGAATAGGAAAGCGCACTCGCCACCTTTCTCCGGGCAAACCAGGACATCTTCTCTTGGAAGCCGTCAGATATGCCAGGTGTTCCAAGGGAGGTGATCGAGCACGCACTAAATGTAAACCAAAATGCGAAACCAATCAAGCAGCATCTTCGGCGTTTCGCTCAAGACCATCGTGACGCGATTAAAGAAGAGATCACTAAACTCTTAGCCGCGGGCTTTATAAGAGAAGTATATCATCCCGACTGGTTAGCGAATCCGGTTCTGGTTCGCAAAAAGAATAAAAGCTGGCGCATGTGTGTTGATTATACCAATCTCAACAAAGCATGTCCTAAGAATCTATTCGGGTTACCTCGCATCGACCAGGTTGTGGATTCCACCGCTGGTTGTGAACTCCTAAGCATTTTGGATCCCTATTCAGGGTACCACCAGATCAGCCTCAAGGAGGAAGATTGCATCAAAACTTCGTTTATCACGCCGTTCCGAGCTCTCTGCTACATCACAATGCCATTCGGGTTGAAGAACACCGGCGCAACTTACAAGCGTGCAATACAACGGTGCTTTCACAATCAACTCAGACGTAACGTGGAGGCCTACGTGGATGATGTTGTGGTGAAATATCGGCTGAAAGGAGACCTCATCTCTGATTTAACTGAAACATTCGAAAGCCTGAGGGCCTACCGGATGAAACTCAACCCCGAGAAGTGCACTTTTGGAGTCCCTTCGGGAAAGCTTCTCAGGTTCATTGTGTCACACCACGGCATTGAAGCAAACCCGGAGAAAGTCAACGCCATCCTGAAGATGAAGCCACCGGCAAATCAAAAGGACGTCCAGAAGCTTACAGGGTGCATGGTGGCACTCAGCAGATTCGTCTCTCGCTAGGGCTGGAAAATAAGCTCGTGGCTCGGCTCGCACAGGCTCGTGGCTCGGACCGAGCTCGAGCCGAGCCTATTTTCAGGCTCGCAAAAACACCGAGCCGGCTCGTGAGCCAAATTGGCTCGGCGGCCCAGCCCATGCAGGGAATTTAGTATGACTAATGACTTATATTTTTAGGAAAAAGATGATGAGGATGATGTTGAGACAATTCCATTTCCTACAAGTGTGATAGAGAGCAACTAATCAACGACTATTATTTAGTAGTAACTAGTAAGTTAATATTATTCACTACAAATACATGAATTATTGTGTAAATGTTTAATTTCCTGATAAAATGTCCTAGCTCGGCGAGCCAATGAGCCGGCTCGCGAGCCGAGCCGAGCCGGTTTTTTGGGCTCGCCTCAGGGCCGAGATGAGCCTAGCTCGGTGTAACGTCCCAAAAATTGTTTTTAATATATTTAGTGTGTTTCTGAGGTTATTTGTAATTTTTCGAAATTCACTTGGAAGCCTCGCGAGAAAGTCGGATTTAGGTTTATTGAACTAATCGTATTAAATAAAGATCATGCATTTTTGCATAAGCACAAAATCTAAAATTTTGTTTAAAATAAAGATAATAGGTAGACGAGAGTGTTCTCTTCAAAAATTTTCGAAAAATATGCTATGTAACGTAAGTCGTTGATTTTATAAAAATCGGTACAGGTGTCTGATTCACGAAAAGAATTTTCGCGGAAAATCTACAGTCGAAAAATCGCGAAACCAATTTCGTTAGGTTCCAAATAGTTCCTAATATTTTAGAGGAATTTTTTGGATTTTTAGAACCTCTCTGTTATTTTTTTCCGCAGTACGTTTGAGAACTATGTGTATATATACATGTATACGTGACTTAACCTTTCCCATTCCATGCATGGACATGTGCTTTGCATTTCCAGCCGTTCCAAGTACGTGGGTGCATGAAGTACGTTACTCCCATAATTGTCGTCCATTCCTTAATTAGTGTATGCATGAAACGTTCATGCATAAGTGCATGAAGCACTTCTAGTCACTACTAGCCATGCATGCAATACTCGAACACGACTTTTTCAGCAGAGGGATCTCTCTCTTAGCCAACTAGTTCAGCATGCTTTTCCATGGCCAGCCGTTTCCCATTCTTTGTTTCTCCAGCCGTTTCCCTTTTTCCTGCAAGGCATTTGCTAGCACCGATTCTCATTTCTCCACATGCCTGAACTCTTCATTTCCCATTCGTTTCCTATTTTGTTTCTTAACACTTGAGTTGCCAACCATTTTCCCATTCTTTAGCGACACTTCTCCATCTCCTACACTTGCGCGAACTAGCAACGTCGATGAACTCTTCGGCCATGCCTCCTTCCGCGCTTATTGACCTGCACTACTGTTCGTCGCTGTTCGTCGCCGCCGTTGACGCAGTCACCGTTGCCGCCGTCGTGGTAGCCATCGCTGTCGTCATCGTCGACAACGCCGTTGCCGTCTCGTCGCCACCACCGCAGTCATCACCATTTCTGTCTCATCGCTGACAGTCTGCGTTGCTGTCATCGTCGATCGGTATCTCCTGCTATCCTTTGCACGCGCTATATCTTTATCGATCGATTGATCTCGTCGTGTGTATTTACGCATGTTTAGATATGTTAGCATGTATATATGTGGTTCCTAGAGTATCGGCTGCTTGTATACTTGTAGGTATATGCTAGGATGCATGAGTGTTTACATATATATGCTTGTATACGATTATATTAGAACGCATGCGTGAATATTTATGTTAGACATGTACGCGCCTACATCTGTGAAACCGGATGCTTGTCTATGTATATAAATATTTTAGCGTGAGTAGTACCTTGGTTATACATGCATTCGGCATGTATACATATATACATTCCTGTGTATATACCCATAGTTGTTTTTCATAAATCCTTCATTCTGGAAACATGCGCGCAAGAAGTATACATGTGTACGTCATGAACAGCAGAAAATTACCAAAATGCCACTCTCAACAAGTGGCTTTGCTAAAATGCCACTCCTCTCTCATTGACATGTGGGACCATCTGTGTCTATGACAGTGGGCCAGAGTGGCATTTTAGCGATGCCACTTGTTGAGAGTGGCAGAATGACAATTCTCCCCATGAACAGTGCCATGCAAAACTAGAAGTTGCATTGTGTGTAGCAATTTCTAGAATTTGTGAATTTTGTCTTTTTTGCTACAAATTCATTTTAAGTCCGATTCGCTTGCCACGAACTTTTTTAATTAGCAAAAATTAATACCTTTTTATAGTAATTTTTTACGAAATTTGAAGTCCCAATTTATGAATTTTGTAGCTTCTAAACTATACATTCAAAAATTCCAAAATAAATTTTATAAATCCTAAAAAATGCTAGACTAATTATCTGGAAATTTTCATGAAATTACGAGCTAGTTTGATTTGTAGTATTTTTTCGGATGTGTTTAATTGGTTGTTTGCTACGCATAGACGTTGAACTGTGCGAGAGTGCGGAAGTTGAAGACCAAGCCCAAGCTTTAGATCAAGATCATCAGCTGTTTGAAGGCAAGTCGTGCTTTGACCATGTTGTTCCTACTTATCTTTAAATATATTTTGATTCAAATTATGCATGTTATGTTGATTAAAATGAATAGTTTAATTTGGGACAATTAGTTAATCAACCTACTTGTTAACTTCACCCTTGTTAATATTATTTGTATGCCATATGTTCCATTGTCAACTTAGGTTGGGATTAATTGTTGGATAATATGATTGTGCCAACACGGGAGGCTAGACCGTGATTAGCTGCTTAGCCGTGCTTGCGGGAAATATATTTCAAATGGCAAAAGAATATTGACTAATGACAAATGGAATGAATTTTGGAAAATTAATTGTAATCTTGCCACGTGATGAATTGAAATGTGGGTACCTTTGTGGTTCCACATGGTAACTGATATTATTGTTGGCATGTGTTGCATAATAATTTAACAGGGGTGGGAAAAGATTTAGTCTGGGGCAAGTGGTAAGAGGCTTTATGCCAGGTGGGCCTTTATGGCACAGCTTTTGAGATAACAGCCTCGTGGCAACAAGATGAGTGATGAGAGAAGATTTGGGTCAGGGTTTGTGAGAAGGATGTCTTGCCCTGGAAAGTTAAGGACTTCACCTTGCAAGCCTTTGAACTGGGCCTTTCGTACAACCACATGACTGGATTGGGACGGTCTTAGTTTAGTAGGATTCTGAAGTCTTACCTCTGATACCTCAGGGTGACAGTTACATCGGGGTAACTGTGTGGGGGAGCGTACCTGTGCTACGGCTTGGTACCCTATCCAACGGTGTTTGTCGGTCCTACACTTCGATCCTTCGTGGGGGAAGTGGTAGTGAAGGTAATACCGGAGACGGTCATAGGTGTAGATGGAAGTTTCTGAAAAACTTCGTTACGGTCAATCGCCATTGTGGTGTGCGACTGTATCATGTGGGTAAAGTGTACAACCTCTGCAGAGTGTATCAAAACTATTCGAATAGCCAAGTCCACGGTACTGGACAAAGCTCGGGGATTACAGTCAAGGGGTAGATTTTCTAAAATAAAATGTGGGAAGTTGGCTGAGTGTCAGAGATAATGATAAATTGACTTAGGGCTTTGTGCCATGTTTATGAAACGAGATTGTGAACTTAATATAATATAATAGGGTTTCACTGTTTTTGAATCTATTATAATTATTCAATTAAAGCAAAATGCTGTTTAATGCAAAGAAACCAAATAAACCTTTCCTTTGGAATAAGCCATGCATATAATAATAGGATTGCACTTCTGTGCATGACTTGCTGAGTATGTTGTATACTCACCCCTTGCTATAACAAACCATCAGAAGATGAGTCTACACCTGCATGGGAGGAACAATACGTCGACGACCAGGAGAACTAAGGAGCAACCCTCATCAGTTGCCTGTGGAATCGTAGAGCTGCCAAGACTTATTTTATCTGCTGTATTACTTATGTTTATGCTACTGATTATTTACTTCTGTTTCTGAGTAAGCCCTGCGTGGCTGAATTTTGTAAGGTGACCTTAAGGTCTTGCAACAATATATTTTAATATATGAAGTACTTTACTTATATTTCCGCTGCGTATGGATATGATGTTCAACCTTTTTTAACTGTGTGTACTAGCGTGATCCTGGACTAGTACAGAATACACAGAGGGTCCGGATTTGCAGATTTGGGTCCCAACAGAGTTGGTATCAGAGCCATACTGACTGTAGGATTGCCTTAGTTTAGAATGGCCATTAGCAGGACAAAACTATTTTCTAAAGATAAAATTTGTCAAGGAAATAAATGGACTCTTGACTTATCCCCACTCTTCTGATTCGTGTCCTATGCTGAAGTTTCTTTGCTCTCACATTGTTTATAAAATGTTGTATTCTTACGAGTTTCGTTGCTGGCAAATGAGGATGTACAGCACCAATGGAGAGCGCCTTGGAGGGTATGCTACGAAGATGTGGCGCATGATGCAAGTGCTAGGAGGATATGACCGTCCGATTTACACCGGAACCACCATCGATGAAGCAGGACAGGTCCGAATGTGGAAGACCAGGCTGATGGTGTACGCTCGAGACGGGACCAGGGGGAGTCGTCCCTTGTACTTCAATGTCAGGAGATCTACCTTTGAGGCTGGGATACAGGAGACGTCTCTCTTGGCAATGAGGAGGATTGCTCGCTTACTCCAGGGAGATGGAGGGCACGATCTTTCGCCATCACCCACTCCGAGATACTCTAGCCAACCGGAGGCCAATTGAGGATGAAGATGTCACAGTCACTCACCTAGCCAGGTTCGTGATTGCCCAGGAGGAGACCATGGATGAGACTGTTGAGGAGCTTTAGAGGGCTCGAGACGAGGTCCAGGGGTTGAAGACACAACTACGGGAGGCCCAGGAGCTCGCAGCTCACTCCCTTACGAGGGTTCATGAGCTGGAGGAGGCTCTTTATGGACAAGGGCCAGAGCCAGTCTTGGAGTTGCACGAGCCGGATCCAGAGGAGCCGAAAGAGGATCCAGAGGATGTGCAGGAGGCACCAGTGCAGGGGGCACCCGCGCAGGAGCAGGAGCCACCGATCCAGGAGCTGGCTGTCTCGGGACTCGACGAGTCAGTTGGATCGTTTGTCCCAAGGATAGTTGGGCATGGGGATCAGTTTGCCTCGATGCCAGCTCATCCACCAGTGTATCCATCAGGAGGGCCGCAGCCGGGTTTTCTCGATGAGTGAGGGTGTTGTTGGTTCGTGTTGAGACTTTGTTGTTAGAGTCACGTCTTTATTGGTTCCAGGAGTCGCCCTTAGGCGTGAGTCGTCGTGTGTGAAGTTGTCTTGTGTCTGTTGTCTGGTGTTATGTTTGTGTGTGTCTGTATGTGTTGCATTTGCCCTTAGGCACTTGTAAGCAACCATACTAATATTATTACAAAAGCTATTTGGTTTGGAGTTACACCTGTTTTCCCCTGCATAAGTTGTCCTTTACTTGTCTATTCTTTCTCCCTCTCTTCTCTAAACTGTTGGAGCAATCAGCAGATGGTGAACACTCGTGGTAATGCTGGAGCTGGAGGAAGTGGATCACGCTAGGGAGAAAACCAGAATGATGCACCCAATGCACCGCCAGTGGATATGCAGAACCTGGGAGGTTTCCTTGCTGCCCAGACACAATTGATGCAGACCATGATGCAAACTGTGCAGCAGATAGCTAACCAGGCCGTCGCCAACAATATCAATCCAGCAGGCAGTCAGGGGCCCCAGCATCAAACAAGACTGTCAGAGTTTATGAGAACCCGCCCACCTACCTTCTCTGGAAATGCCAACCCTTTGGAGGCAAACATTGGCTCAGGTCAATCGAAAGGAAACTGCACATCACCCGGTGCTTTGGAAATGAGAGGGTACTGTATGCCTCTCATTAGTTAGAGGGAACAGCAGCAGAATGGTGGGAGAATTTCTGTGCTACACATGAGAATCCCCAGGAAATAACTTGGGAAGAGTTTACGGCTGCTTTTCGCCAATACCATGTGCCATAGGGTATCATGGACCTGAAGAAAGAAGAATTCATATCACTGAAGCAAGGAGGCCAGTCTGTGGCCGATTATCTGAACAAATTTACTCAGTTGGCACGTTATGCCCCAGAAGACGTGGCCACTGACAAGGCAAGACAATCCCGCTTCTTGAAGGGATTAAACATGGGATTGCAGGTGGGACTGATAACCCACACATTCTCGGATTTTCAGGAGCTGGTTAACAAAGCCCTGATTTTGGAAGACAAGTGCCGTGAGCTGGACGACAACCGCAAACGTCGAATGGCACAACAGAGTGGTCGCTCAGGACAGCAGAAAGTTAGAGTGGTACCACAACAATTTGCGAGGTTCCAGCCCAGAGGCAACACTCGTGCACCAGTGCCAGCACCGCGTCCAGTAGGGCAGAATTTCCAGACCCCTGCACCAGTCGGAAACCAAGCAGGAGGCAGCTCACAGATGTCAAGAAGACGCTGCTATCACTGCCATAAGGTAGGACACTTCGCCAATAATTGTCCTAAAAAGGGTGGAGTGACACCAGTGCGTCTCAATCTCGGAAACACCCCCAACAAGACACCAGTACAGAACTCGCACTGTGGAAATGCTCAAGCTGGGAATCAGCCTCAGTCCGTTGCAAGAGGCAGAGTCAATCATGTTACTGCGGAAGGAGTGCAGGAAGATGCTGATGTTGTGCTAGGTACGTTCCTGGTTAACTCCGTACCTGCTATAGTACTGTTTGATTCAGGAGCATCGCATTCATTTGTTTCTCGAGAATTTGTTGTTCGGAATGATTTGCCTGTTGTGAAACTTAAGTGTGCACTCTTGGTTCAATCCCCTGGATCAGAACTCCGATCCAAGGTAGGATGTTCTGGAGTGAAACTAATAATAAATGGAGTGGAGTTCCTAGCGAACTTGGTTATATTGGATACCCAAACCCTAGATGTGATATTAGGGATGGACTGGTTGACCAAACACAAAGTAATACTAGACTGTGGAAGAAGGGTAGTTTCAGTGGAAAGCCCTGATGGAAGGAAGGTGGAGTTTCAAGCCACTGCTACGCGAGATGGACAACTGATGGTCAATAGCTTGAAGACAACCAACTTGGAAGATGTGCCAGTGGTGAGCGAGTATCCAAATGTATTTCCATAAGATCTGCTAGGAATGCTGTGATACTACGGAATGTCGGGACACCGTAAAAGGTGAAATTGGAGAATGTGACATTATAAAATGTGAAAATGGAGGTTAAAACTTTACGTTATGCCGTTTAATCGCGTTTCCGGGTCGATTTCGGGAGTTTGGGCCTTCCCGGGGCGTGTTGGGCCTTAGGGGGGACCCCTCGTGGGCCAAAAGTGGGGCTCTCTGGCCCATGAGGGGAGAGGGGGGCAGCATGTTGCCCTTGGGGCGCCCCCCTGCTGCCCTAGCAGCCTCCACCTCCTCCTCTCCCTCCCATAGCCACCACACCCCTTTTGCCCCTTGCCGTGCGCCTCCCCTCCCCTCCCCTTGCGCCACCACCCCCTCCACCACCTCCCCACCCTCCTTGCTGCCCTTGGGGAGCCCCTCACCTCTCCATCCCGCTGATCTTCCCCTCGGAAAGCTCCGCGATGAGGAGATCCGGCGGTTCTAGCGCGAGGAAAGCGATCGGGGAGCCCGGGAGGAAGGAATTCGGCGTTCGTCGTTCTTCGGGCTGAGGTATGGCATGGGTGATCCTTGGGGATGGTCTAGGTACTGTTATAGAGGTATATTTGATGCTTTTAGATCAAGTGGTGGTGCTGTGATTGGGTAGATTAGATGAAATCTAGAGTTTGCCACGTTCTCTGTTTCGGGCAGATTGAGCAGTCGACCTAGGGTTTGAGATTTCGCCAATTTAGATTCCGAATTTGGTTGGCCGCCTGTTGAAGAAGTTGTAGGTAATTTCAATACCTTTCAGTGGATATAAAGAACGTCCAATTCTGCCCATCCGTTTGGAATTTATGCTTGTTTTACCGAACGTGTTAAAAATTGTGACGAGATTGGAACAGATCACGGTATTCTGTAGATTAAACCACTTTAGAGGCCGAATTAGTTTTTCTGTATACTTAGAAGAAGTTAGGAAATTTCCTAAGATACGCGAGGATGTACTCGTTTAATTAATTTGGATTCTTAGAACCCGAGTTATGCTCGTTGGAATTCTGCTGTCCCGACGGGACAAAACCTCTGTTTTTGGGTTTTGCGAGTAGTTTGCGAAGTTGGGGTAGAAGAGTGTTTGCGTATTGTTTTGTGGGCATGATTTTGAGTGTGTGGTGCCTATGTGCAGGTGGTGTGACCCCGGGAGTGCCCTCTACTTCTCGCCAAACCGTCGCCCGTGGTTGAGGCAAGTGTATTGGAATGGGTAGCGGGTTGTAGATTGAGTTTTGTTTAGTTGAAATTGAATATATGATATGTTCACATGCCATGCCATAATGTTTGCCATTGATATGATGAATATGGTTTATTATGTTGTGATGCCATGTGTTAATGTACAAGTTATCTATGATTATGGCATATGTTGCATACATGGCATGAAACTTGGCCCGGGCGGTGAGAACGTCATAACTATTCCGGTAAGGTCGGTGAGAAAGTTATGACTAATCCGGAGCGCTATGGATGTAAGACCTACCTCGTGATTCCACCCATGCGGTGAGTGGAAGCGAGGAGTAGGCACCCTCCATCTACGGGATGGAAGGGGGACGTGGGTGCACGCCGACGGGTGTGCACTCGGCAATACCGGTATTTGCGTCGAGGAGACATGTGCATTGCATTGCATTGCATTCATGATAATGATGATGAAATGATCTCGATGAGGTTGAGACATGAATATGATGTTGCATATGAAGTATGACTTGATCATGATATTGAGTTTGATATGTAGTGATGATAATATTTGAATTGCTCTGTATGACCCATTGCAATATACTTGCTGAGTGATGAACTCACGCTTGTGTTTTATGTTGTTTTTAGGTACCATGAAACCGACATGTGGGAAAAGGGATTAGTGGCATATCTTCACAAAGTTTCACTCATTAAGATATATGAAATTTTGCCATTCGTAGTTGTAATTATAAGTTAATGCGTTGAGAGCTTGGAGTATGACTTATTTGTGTGCTTGGTCATATTATTTACTTCGTTTTAGATCATGGAGTTGTTAAATTCGTTATGCTAGACTTAAATAGTTGCTATATCGCCTGTTATTGTTGCTTTAGATGCTTCCCATTATGATATAACGTGTGATATTATTGTTGATGCTCCGTACCATGGAAAAACAAAGGAGATGATGCCAAAATTTTCGGTTTTTGCATGTACTCCTTTGCTGTAATTTACCTTTAGATGTGGTTATTAGATGTTGTTTAGTCTATGTTTGGTGACATCTAGGGCATATTAGATGCCAGGGTGTTACAAATGCCACCGGATAGGGACATTGAGTTTGTAATTGAGTTAGTGCCAGGAACAACACTGATAGCTAAGAGACCGTATCGGATGTCCACTGATGAGATGATAGAGATGAAGAAGCAGATCGAAGAGTTGCTGGAAAAAGGTTTTATAATACCAAGTTCATCGCCTTGGGGGGCACCAGTGCTGTTTGTCAAGAAGAAAGATGGAAGTTTTCAGATGTGTATAGACTATCGCACACTTAATGATGTGACGATAAAGAACAAATACCCGCTACCCAGAATAGATGATTTGTTTGATCAGCTGAGAGGAGAAGGAGTATTCTCTAAGATCGACCTTCGATCGGGTTATCATCAACTGAAGATCAGATCTGAAGACATACCGAAGACTGCATTCTCATCAAGATATGGACACTATGAGTTCACAGTTATGTCTTTCGGATTGACAAAGCACCCGCATACTTCATGAACTTGATGAACAAGGTTTTTATGGAATACCTTGATAAATTTGTAGTGATGTTCATAGATGATATTCTGGTATATTCCAAAACCAGAGAGGAGCATGCTGAACATCTATGAAGGGTATTGGAGAAGTTAAGAGAACAACAGTTATTTGCTAAGTTCAGCAAATATGATTTCTGGAAAAGTAAAGTGGAATTCCTCGGGCACATCATGAAAGCCGAAGGAGTGGCAGTAGATCCATGTAAAGTTGAAGTAGTATTACATTGGGAGCAACCGAAGTGTGACACTACGGAATGGTGTGACATTATTTAACATGAATGTTAAGGTCAAAAACTTTATAAAATATGGTATTGGAGGTTAAAACTATATGATAGGAGGCTTAATAGCGTTTCCGGGCCGTTTCCGGGGTTTTGGGCCTTTCCGGGGGAGTTTGGGCCTAAAGGAAAGGGTCGTGGGCTTTGGTGGGATGGAGTTTGAGTCTTAATAGGAGTAGGAGACCTGGTTGGGGGCCTCCCCCAGCCCCTTTAGGCGTTCACCCCCTGCCCTTGCGCCCCCACAAGTCCTAGCCGCCCCCCCACACCTCCCCACCTCCTCCTTGTGGCGCCTCCACCTCCCCCATTGCTCCCCATTGCTCCACCACCTCTCCACCACCTCTCCTACTCCCTTGCTGCCCCTAGGGGAGTTCTCCACCTCCACACCTCAAAGATACATCCGTTGGAGCGCTCCACGACGAGGAGATTCGGCGGGATTGGAGCGAGGAAGGAGGCCGCGCGAACCGGGAGGAGATCTATTGGGTTTTCGTGCGTTGGGCAAAGGTATGGCCATGGGAATCCTTGGGTTTGGTCTAGGTACTGTTCTAAGGGTGTTTATCAAGTTTTTAGATCAATTGGTGGTACTGTAATTGAGTAGATTGGATTTGATCAAGAAGTTGCCACGTTCTCTGTTTCGGGCAGCATGAGCAGTCGACCTAGGGTTCGGTTTCTCGCCAAATTAGATTCGGAATCTGGTCGTACGGACGTTGAAGAATTTGTAGATAATTTTGTTATCTTTTCGTGGATATAAAGAACGTTAAATTCCGCCCATCCGTTTGAAAGTTATGGCTGTTTTACCGAGCGTGTTAACATCTGTGACGTGATTGGAACAGATCACGGTATTTTGTAGATTAAACAACTTTAGAGTCCGAATCAGTCTTTCCCTATACCTAGAAAAAGTTGGGAAATTTCCTAAGCTACGCGAGGATGTACTCGTTTATTTGATTCGGAGTTTTAGAACCCGAGTTATGCCGTTTGGAAGGCTGCTGTCCCGACAGGACAGAACCTCTGTTTTTAGGTTTTGCGAGTAGTTGGCAATGTCGGGGTAGATGAGGGTTTGCGTACTGTTTTGTGGTCATGATGTGAGTGTGTGATACCTGTGTGCAGGTGGTGCGACCCCGGGAGTGCCTTCTACTTCCCGCCAATCCGTTGCCTGTGGTTGAGGCAAGTGTGTTGTGATGGATAGCGATTTGTAGGTTGCTTGTTGAGAATAGATGGAATTGACTACATGATATATGATCACTTGCCATGTTTTTATGATTGCCAACGATATGATGAGCATGTTTATTATGTTATGATGCCATGTGTTAATATGTGAGTTAAACATGATGTTGGCATAATTGCATACATGACATGTTACATGGCCCGGGCGGTGAGGAAGTCATATCTAATCCGGGAAGGTCGGTGAGAAAGATATGACTAATCCGGAGAGCCAATGAGTAAGTCCTACATCGTGATTCCATTCACCGCGGTGAACGGAAGCGAAGAGTAGGCACCCTCCATCTTCGGGATGGAAGGGGGGAGAGGGTGCACACCGACGGGTGTGTACTGAACCATACCGGTATGAGTTTCCAAGGAGACATGGGCATTGCATTGCATTGCATTGCATACGTAATGATGATGATAATGTTATGTGTTCATGAATGAGATGATATACATGATGTGAGACATTATTGCCATGTTATTGTTCTTGTTGTCCATTGCAATATGCTTGCTGAGTGATGAACTCACGTTTGTGTTTATGTTGTTTTCTTTTAGGTACCATGAATCCAGCATGCGGGGAAGGGAAATAGTCACACTTCCACACGTAGCTTCACTCTTTTGATTTCACAAGTCATTCAATTAGTGTTGATAATAAATTGCGTGTGATGATCATTGCTTTAAGGCTTAGCTTTGCTAAATGAGAATCTTTTCGTTCGTTTGACTCTTGGAGACATTATATGTTTGGAACTAGACTTACATTGTTGCTAAGTCGTTAATTATTGTTGTTTTAGATGCTTTCCATTATGATATAACTTGTGTTACTGTTGTTGCTCCTTCAATTCATGTTAAAACAAAGGAGATGCTGCCGAAATCTCGGTTTTTAGCATGTGCGCCTTTGCTGGAATTTATGTTTAATTGTGGTATTTAGTGTTGTTTAGCTTATGTTTGGTAGCATTCAGGCATATTAAATGTCGGGGTGTTACAGTTGGTATCAGAGCAGGCTGTAGGTCCATGGAATGCGTATTTTTTTTAGTGTCATGCTATAGGGTACAACTAAAATGTGATGTGGAATAACTTAGAAACATGGCTTAGGTCTTAACTAAAATTTTGTCATAGGATAGCAACATTAAAACTTGCAAAAGTGGTATAACTAATCTAAAATTTGACACACACTGGATGCACAGTAGGAAAGGGTATGGGTGTCGTTCCTTTACGCTTAAATGTTGCATTTAAGCTATAATGTTGAATGCTTCATTTGATAAAGCATGTTGCTATATCTATGAGATAAATGATTGAATTGTTCTTGTTATTTGTGATATAGTGGGTTGTGGTGCCGAAGGATTTCGGTCACCTCATTTTGTTCATAGTAAGGGTGAGGTTTGACGGTGTGGCCGGTTAGCGCCATCACCGAAGAACTATTAACCCCTGTAGGAGAAGAGTGCTTACCCTTTCTGTCGTAGATTGGGTAGTTGATTGGAGTCAAATAGAAGAGTTTGGTGGTGGATTCCTTCGTATGTTCTTTATCGTTCTATGGTCGTTCTTGGTTGGTTTTCTTGGTTTTAGTTGATGGAAACCAAAAGAAAAGTGTTTGGTATTGGATTTTCGCGGATTGTTCCGTATGTGGTGTGTGGGTTTGTCTTCCTTAGTTGAAGACGAAGAAGAGGAGTCTAGTGTTGCTCTTCTTTTGGGCGCCTTTGCAGTTTTAATGCCTAGTTTGTTGATTGTTTTATAGGGATGAAGCATTCAATTTATTCCTGTGTTTGTCTTTCTCCGAGGTTAAAAGAGTTTTTGCGGAGTTGTGCTGCACTGGCCGCTGTGGCTGAAGTTCTGTGGCTTTGTAGGAGTAAGTGGTGTTTGATTTCGTCATTTTACTAGTTTGAGAAATCATCTTTGAAAAATCCTTCTTGTTTCGTGAAAGTTTGGGGTTTGTGATTAAGGTTTTATTTGAAATGGATTACTTGGTCGCTTGGTTTCTGTTAAGAAAATTGTCTTTCAACCATTTTCCTTTATGGGAGTCTTTGAGAATGAAAAGTGTTTTGGAGAATTCCTTTTGCATGAGCAAGTTTGGGTTTGTCTCATTGCAATTTTGAGAGTCAAGTTTCGTTATGAACTCGGGATGAGCTTTAAAACTAAAATGTTGCAAACAAAGTAAGTAATCTTTTGACCGAAATCGTTTGCCCCTAGTAAGAATTGCTGTTTAGCATATTATGTAGCATGTACCAATGTGGTTTATGGGATGATGCATTGTTAAGTTAATTTTTGAGTTGAAACAATTCAATGCGGTTGTTATTTCTAGCTTGAGAATAAATAGACTACTAGTGTTGTAGTTTACTCTTAGCGAGAATGATTGAATGTGCTAAAGTACATGCTTAGAATTTTTTGCTTTGCTTTAAAAGTGCTTATGACCCTTGATAATGTTTAAAGTTTTAAACCCTGTTGCATAGTTGAAACATTAAGATGATGTAGACTGCAGTTATTGTTAAAGAAACTTTGCTGGTTGTTTAAAGATGCTCTAATCTAATGGATTAATAGAGAAATTTAATCGTGTTGCCTAGTGACTTTAATTTGGAAGTTGATTAGAGTTGCTATTTACGTTGTTGCAAAATACTAGTATATTTGGAAGTATGCAGTTGTGTCTCTACAATGCTAGTATTGATATCAATTGAGAAGACATAAGACTTTTTGTTAATGATGTTGTTAAGGGCAGTGTTAATGTTAGTATTCAATCTATTTTAAATAGTTGGAGTATGTTGTGTGGTGTTAGTTTTTGTTATCACCTTTGAATAGAGTAGCTAAAAGAAATGTTGTTGGTTGATGAACATGCCCATTTGTTGTTATTGATGACTAAGTAGTGGTGGTAACTATTTAGATTACTCGTTGGAAAATCATGGTTAAATAGAGGAAAATGTTAACATGTTGCGATGTAGTGAGCTTTGGATAATTAATATGATAAATGGTCTTATCCTTAATGAAAGTATAACTTAGAGTCTCACTTACGAATTCTTCCCTGTGGAGATAATATTTACATGTTGAAGTCGTTGTTTAACTGAATAAGGTTCGGTTGTCGAGACGTGAATATATAGGAAGTATGAAATTTATATGTTGATCTTGCTGAAAGATTTGTTGAAGTACTATGCTCCAATAGAGAATAAGAAGTATTATGATTCAGTGATCTGTGGGGATCATGTCAATATAGTATTGGTTGGGTGCATTTTTGATAAACATCATAAACCCTAATTAAAAGTGTTAGGAATGGTAACTAGAGGAAGAATTCGTTGTGAAGCTTTTGGTTTAATTGTGTTAGGGCTTCTCAGGGAGTAAATAGTGATTATTGAAGTCTTTAATGGAAAGCGTAGTGGAGTACTAGAGATGGTTCTTTTTATGCTGAGCTTGTGTTCAAAAGCTTTTGGACTGGGTCGGTTGTTTGCCCTTTTGGCTGAAGGATTTTCGGTCAAGATGTTCCATATCTTTGTGTTTGAGTTTCCTAAAACTCGTAGAAATTGGTGCAAATATTTGGTTTTGGCTAATTTGTTTAGTTGGTGCTATGAGTATGGATTTACACCCCAAAAGTTTTTGAGTCGATCGCGCCCTTTCGCGTTCGCACTGAATTATCTTTGGAATTAATTTTAAAAGGAAGCAGATGGTCATAAAGGGTTGTGATGGAAACTTTTGAGTTAAGCCCTTGATGTGTAACTCTATTTGGCTAGAGTTGGAGTCCATGTTCTGTTCCAAAAGGTTGAGTTTGTTTTTGTGAGGTGTTGCAAGGTTAGTTTTAAATGGATGATGGGTTTTCACACGATGTGGTGTTTTGTTGTTAACGTTGTTGCCGTCTAGTCTATATGATTTAGCGCAACTGTCAGTGTTATGTGTATTTCAATCATGTGATACCGAGGAAGAAGTCTTTTTGTGAATGACTTTTCGGTATTGTTGTTATATGATGAATGAATGGTGAAAAGTAAACAAGACATCGTGTATAGATGTTAAATGATAAAAGAGTCGTTGAGCCAGGTCGGTGAGAAAGTCATATATGGAGATATGACTATTCCGGAGTGCTCTTGAAGTATGTGCATTCATGTCATGAAACGAGATTTCCTTTGCTTTCTAGTATGAAAAGAAAAGAATGAATAATTTCGTGTTGATTGTGGTGAAGGGATGTGTGTTTCCTTTGCGTTTTGGCTTAGGAAATTAAAATGAATACTCTCTGGTTGTTGTCGAATCCTTTCCAAAGTGGTTTTAACGCTTTGGGGTTTGAGTTGTTGGATGAGGGCCACTTGGGTTCATGTTATGGTTGAGCTCACTCAATGATTGTGCTCTTTATCGTGGTCCTTTGAGTGGAAGCTTGTGTATGACTCAATGCAAACCTTCGTGGAGAATTGTGTCGTTGAGGTGTTCCTCAGTAGGGTTGATTACATTTTGAGTGGACCACTTGGTGGTTGCTAGTGATCGTTTTTCCTTTTGAAGTGTATTGGTGCTTTTGTCGTTGGGCAAGAAGCGAGTTGTGTCAAACCGCAGGGGAAAGTTCGATCGTTTCTGTTACGCGAGTCTTACGGATCCTGGTTAAAGTAGGTTGTTCGTTCTGTGGTAATCTTAGAGCGTTGTGTCTCTCCTGCTTCGCGTCGTCTTGAGTACAAGGAACCACAGAAGGAAGGTTGGTACCGTGTTTTTCTGGAGAGTAGCCTGAGTTAAAGGGATCGGGCACTTCAGTGCCAAGGAATGCTTAGAACGAGGAGTATGAGACCGTTTTCCTGCGTGGCCTGTTTGGGATTTTATCCTATCGCTTGGGTCAAGCCGAGGCCTTGTTTGAGTGCTTTGTGTTTCAATGTTGAGTAAAGTTCTCGCAAGTTTTTGATTCTGAGTTATCTTTAGAGTTGTCAGTCTTTGATCCTTAGCTCCTTGCCTCTGAGTGCTGGCTGGTGCAAGTCGTAGGGGCTTCTAAGCAGGTTCTGAGGTGTGGACCATAACTCCCTTTGATTTGATTGTTTGCGAAGTGGCGTGTCTCGGATTCGGGGTCGAATCCTGTTGAAGGGGGGGGAGAATGTGACACTACGGAATGGTGTGACATTATTTAACGTGAATGTTAAGGTCAAAAAATTTATGAAATATGGTATTGCAGGTTAAAACTATATGATAGGAGGCTTAATAGCGTTTCCGGGCCGTTTTCGGGCCGTTTCGGGGGTTTTGGGCCTTTCCGGGGGAGTTTGGGCCAAAAGGAAAGGGTCGTGGGCTTTGGTGGGATGGAGTTTGAGTCCTAATAGGAGTAGGAGACCTGGTTGGGGGCCTCCCCCAGCCCCTTTTGGCATTCAACCCCTGCCCTTGTGCCCCCACAAGTCCTAGCCGCCCCCCACACCTCCCCACCTCCTCCTTGTGGCGCCTCCACCTCCCCCATTGCTCCCCATTGCTCCACCACCTCTCCACCACCTCTCCACCACCTCTCCTCCTCCCTTGCTGCCCCTAGGGGAGTTCTCCACCTCCACACCTCAAAGATCCATCCGTTGGAGCGCTCCGCGACGAGGAGATCCGGCGGGATTGGAGCGAGGAAGGAGATCGCGCGAACCGGGAGGAGATCTATTGGGTTTTCGTGCGTTGGGCAAAGGTATGGCCATGGGAATCCTTGGGTTTGGTCTAGGTACTGTTCTAAGGGTGTTTATCAAGTTTTTAGATCAATTGGTGGTACTGGAATTGAGTAGATTGGATTAGATCTAGAAGTTGCCACATTCTCTGTTTCGGGCAGCATGAGCAGTCGACCTAGGGTTCGGTTTTTCGCCAAATTAGATTCGGAATCTGGTCATACGGACGTTGAAGAAGTTGTAGATAATTTTGTTATATTTCCGTGGATATAAATAACGTTAAATTCCGCCCAGCCGTTTGAAAGTTATGGCTATTTTACCGAGCGTGTTAAAATCTGTGACGTGATTGGAACAGATCACGGTATTTTGTAGATTAAACAACTTTAGAGTCTGAATCAGTCTTTCCCTATACCTAGAAAAAGTTGGGAAATTTCCTAAGCTACGCAAGGATGTACTCGTTTAATTGATTCAGAGTCTTAGAACCCGAGTTATGCCTTTTGGAAGGATGCTGTCCCGACGGGACAGAACCTCTGTTTTTAGGTTTTGCGAGTAGTTGGCAATGTCGGGGTAGATGAGGGTTTGCGTACTGTTTTGTGGTCATGATTGTGAGTGTGTGATACCTGTGTGCATGTGGTGCGACCCCGGGAGTGACTTCTACTTCCCGCCATTCCGTTGCCCGTGGTTGAGGCAAGTGTGTTGTGATGGATAGCGATTTGTAGGTTGCTTGTTGAGAATAGATGGAATTGACTACATGATATATGATCACTTGCCATGCTTTTATGATTGCCAATGATATGATTAGCATGTTTATTATGTTATGATGCCATGTGTTAATATGTGAGTTAAACATGATGTTGGCATAATTGCATACATGACATGTTACATGGCCCGGGCGGTGAGGAAGTCATATCTAATCCGGGAAGGTCGGTGAGAAAGATATGACTAATCCGGAGAGCCAATGAGTAAGTCCTACATCGTGATTCCATTCACTGCGGTGAACGGAAGCGAGGAGTAGGCACCCTCCATCTTCGGGATGGAAGGGGGGAGAGGGTGCACACCGACGGGTGTGTACTCAACCATACTGGTATGAGTTTCCAAGGAGACATGAGCATTGCATTGCATTGCATACGTAATGATGATGATAATGTTATGTGTTCATGAATGAGATGATATACATGATGTGAGACATTATTGCCATGTTATTGTTCTTGTTGTCCATTGCAATATGCTTGCTGAGTGATGAACTCACGCTTGTGTTTATGTTGTTTTCTTTTAGGTACCATGAATCTGGCATGCGGGGAAGGGAAATAGTCACACTTCCACATGTAGCTTCACTCTTTTGATTTCACAAGTCATTCAATTAGTGTTGATAATAAATTGCGTGTGATGATCATTGCTTTAAGGCTTAGCTTTGCTAAATGAGAATCTTTTCGTTCGTTTGACTCTTGGAGACATTATATGTTTGGAACTAGACTTACATTGTTGCTAAGTCGTTAATTATTGCTGTTTTAGATGCTTTCCATTATGATATAACTTGTGTTACTGTTGTTGCTCCTTCAATTCATGTTAAAACAAAGGAGATGCTGCCGAAATCTCGGTTTTTAGCATGTGCGCCTTTGCTGGAATTTATGTTTAATTGTGGTATTTAGATGTTGTTTAGCTTATGTTTGGTAGCATTCATGCATATTAGCATCCTTGGAATGGCAGGTTATTACCATCGATTTGTAGAAGGGTTCTCCACAATAGCTAAACCTCTCACGTAGTTGTTGAAAAAGGAAAAGAAGTTTACTTGGACATCTGAATGTGAAAAGAGTTTCCAAGAGTTAAAAAAGAGATTGACATCGGCACCAGTATTGGTTCTACCCGATGTTCATCAAAGTTTTGACATTTACTGTGGTGCGTCACGACAAGGACTCGGATGTGTGTTGATGCAGAATGGAAAGGTAGTTGCTTATGCGTCGAGGCAGTTAGGGCCACATGAGGAAAACTATCCAACGCGTGACATGGAATTAGCATATGTCGTGCATGCTCTAAAGTTGTGGCGTCACTACCTTATTGGTAATAGATGTGAAATATATACTGACCACAAGAGTCTCATGTATATTTTCACCCAGCCAGACTTGAATATGAGACAAAGAAGGTGGTTGGAGTTAATCAAAGATTATAATGTGGAAATTCATTACCACCCGGGTAAGGCTAATGTGGTGGCAGATGCCTTGAGTCGAAAAAGCCATAGTGTAAATATGTTAATGGAAATCAGTCAAGCAGAGTTATGCAAGGATTTTCAGAAATTGAAACTGGAGGTCGTGCCAGAAGGATTTTTAGCTGCTCTAGAGGTAAAGCCCACTCTAGAAGATCAGATCAAGGAAGGTCATATGGATGACGAGAAGATCAAGCAGATCAAATCCAAGATGGAGGAAGGCCTAGCCAAAGATTTCAGGTTGGATGATCAAGGTATCTTGTGGATGAAGGAGCGTATATGTGTGCCTGACAAGAAGGAGCTGAAGCAATTGATACTAGAGGAAGCTCATGATTCCAAGTATTCAATTCATCCGGGAAGTGCGAAGATGTACCAGGATTTGAAAGAAAGGTTCTGGTGGCCAAGCATGAAAAGAGAGGTTGTTGAACATGTTGCATTGTGTGATGTATGTCAGCGAGTCAAGGCTATGCATCAGAGGCCAGCAGGACTGCTACAACCTCTACAGATTCCAGAGTGGAAGTGGGAGGAAATCGGTATGGACTTCATAACCGGTTTGCCTAGGACACAAGCTGGTTACGATTCAATATGGGTCATAGTGGATCGTTAAACCAAAGTTGCCCATTTTATACCGATGAAGACAACTTACTCAAGAGATCGATTGGCAGAGTTATACATGTCAAGAATTGTTTGCCTACATGGAGTACCGAAGAAAATAGTCTCAGACAGGGGTACCTAGTTTACCTCGAGATTCTGGGGTAAGCTACATGAGGCCTTGTGGACCCGATTGAACTTCAGCACGGCTTATCACCCACAAACAGACGGTCAGGCTGAAAGAGTCAACCAGATTCTTGAAGATATGCTTAGAGCTTGTGCATTAGCATATACTACCTCGTGGGACAAGTGCTTACCTTACGCAGCTATAACAACAGCTACCAAGCAAGTCTGCAAATGTCACCTTTTGAAGCGTTATATGGAAGACCTTGTCGGACACCGTTAAATTGGGATGAGACGGGTGAACGACGAGTGTTTGGACCAGATATATTACAAGAAGCTGAAGAGAAGATAGCTGTGGTCATAAAAAGATTAAAGATTGCTTAGTCCAGGCAGAAGAGCTATGCTGACAATAGACGTAGAGATTTGATCTTTGAGCCAGAGGACTACGTGTATCTCAGAGTTACACCTCTCAAAGGAGTCAGAAGGTTTCATGCCAAAGGAAAGCTCGCACCAAGATATATTGGACCGTTCAAGATCCTGAGTCGCAGGGGTGAAGTTGCTTATCAGCTGGAATTGCCGCAATTGTTAGCAGGAGTACATGATGTATTTCACGTCTCACAGTTAAAGAAATGTCTGCGAGTACCAGAGGAACAAGCCCCGCTGGAAGCCATTGATTTGAAAGAATATTTGACGTATAAAGAACATCCGGTGAGGATTCTAGACACTATGGACCGTGAAAAAAGAAATAAATCGACCCGCTTCTGCAGAGTCCAGTGGAGTAATCATTCAGAAGGTGAAGCGACTTGGGAACGCGAAGAAGATCTAAAGAAGGAATTTCCCGACCTATTCTCTAGTTAGTCTCGAATCTCGGGGACGAGATTCTGTTAAGGGGGGGGGAGGTTTGTAACGTCTCAAAAATTGTTTTTAATATATTTAGTGTGTTTCTGAGGTTATTTGTAATTTTTCGAAATTCACTTGGAAGCCTCGCGAGTAAGTCGGATTTAGGTTTATTGAACTAATCGTATTAAATAAAGATCATGCATTTTTGCATAAGCACAAAATCTAAAATTTTGTTTAAAATAAAGATAATAGGTAGACGAGAGTGTTCTCTTCAAATATTTTCAAAAAATATGCTATATAACGCAAGTCGTTGATTTTATAAAAATCGATACAGGTGTCTGATTCACGAAAAGAATTTTCGTGAAAAATCTACACGTCGAAAAATCACGAAACCAACTTCGTTAGGTTCCAAATAGTTCCTAATATTTTAGAGGAATTTTCCGGATTTTTAGAATCTCTTTGTTATTTTTTTTCCGCAGTACGTTTGAGAACTATGTGTGTATATACATGTATACGTGACTTAACCTTTCCCATTCCATGCATGGACGTGTGCTTTGCATTTCCAGCCGTTCCAAGTACGTGGGTGCATGAAGTACGTTACTCCCATAATTGTCGTCCATTCCTTAATTAGTGTATGCATGAAACATTCATGCATAAGTGCATGAAGCACTTCTAGTCACTACTAGCCATGCATGCAATACTCGAACACGACTTTCTCAGCAGAGGGATCTCTCTCCTAGCCAACTAGTTCAGCATGCTTTTCCATGGCCAGCCGTTTCCCATTCTTTGTTTTTCGAGCCGATTCCTTTGCCTGCACTGCACGTCCTTTATCCTTCAGGAATACAAGAGGCCTTGATGAGTACGTCGTTCATCAGTTGCTACCACATGCATTTCCTTAATTTGTTCCTGACGTTTTCCTTGTCCAGCTGTTTCCCTTTTTCCTGCAAGTCATTTGCTAGCCGCGATTCTCATTTCTCCACGTGCCTGAACTCTTCATTTCCCATTCGTTTCCTATTTTGTTTCTTAACACTTGAGTTGCCAACCATTTTCCCATTCTTTAGCGACACTTCTCCATCTCCTACACTTGCGCGAACTAGCAACGTCGACGAACTCTTCGGCCACGCCTCCTTCCGCGCTTGTTGACCTGCACTACTGTTCATCGCCGTTGGTCGCCGCCGTTGACGCAGTCGCCTCTGCCACCGTCGTGGTAGCCATCGCTGCCGTCATCGTCGACACCGTCGTTGCCGTCTCGTCGCCACCACCGCGTCGTCGCCGTTTCCGTCTCATCGCCGACAGTCTGCGTTGCTGTCATCGTCGATCGGTATCTCCTGTTGTTCTTTGCACGCGCTATATCTTTATCGATCGATTGATCTCGTCGTGTGTATTTACGCATGTTTAGATATGTTAGCATATATGTGGTTCCTAGAGTCTCGGCCGCATGTATACATGTAGGTATATGCTAGGACGCGTGAGTGTTTACATATATATGCTTGTATACGATTATATTAGAACGCATGCGTGAATATTTATGATAGACATGTAAGCGCCTACATCTGTGAAACCGGATGCTTGTTTGTGTATATAAATATTTTAGCGTGAGCAATACTTTGGTTATACATGCATTCGGCATGTACACATATATACATTCCTGTGTATATACCCATAGTTGTTTTTCATAAATCCTTCATTCTGGAAACATGCGCGCAAGAAGTATACATGTGTACGTCATGAATAGTGCCATGCAAAACTAGAAGTTGCATTGTGTGTAGCAATTTCTAGAATTTGTGAATTTGTCTTTTTCGTTACAAATTCATTTTAAGTCCGATTCGCTTGCCATGAATTTTGTTAATTAGTAAAAATTAATACCTTTTTACAGTAATTTTTATGAAATTTTATAAATAAATTTGCACTGTTAGATTATTCGCGGAAAGTCCCAATTTATGAATTTTGTAGCTCCTAAACTATACGTTCAAAAATTACAAAATAAATTTTATAAATCCTAGAAAATGCTAGACTAATTATTTGGAAGTTTTCATGAAATTAAGAGCTAGTTTGATTTGTAGTATTCTTTTTCGGATGTGTGTTTAATTGGTTGTTTGCTACGCGTAGACGTTGAACTGTGCGAGAGTGCGGAAGTTGAAGACCAAGCCCAAGCTTTAGATCAAGATCATCAGCTGTTTGAAGGCAAGTCGTGCTTTGACCATGTTGTTCCTAGTTATCTCTAAATATATTTTGATTCAAATTATGCATGTTATGTTGATTAAAATGAATAGTTTAATTTGGGACAATTAGTTAATCAACCTACTTGTTAACTTCACCCTTGTTAATATTATTTGTATGCCATATGTTCCATTGTCAACTTAGGTTGGGATTAATTGTTGGATAATATGATTGTGCCAACACAGGAGGCTAGACCATGATTAGTTGCTAAGCCGTGCTTGCAGGAAATATATTTCAAATGTCAAAACAATATTGACTAATGAAAAATGGAATTAATTTTGGAAAATTAAGTGTAATCTTGCCACGTGACGAAGTGAAATGTGGGTACCTTTGTGGTTCCACATGGTAACTGATATTATTGTTGGCATGTGTTGCACAATAATTTAACAAGGGTGGGAAAAGATTTAGTCTGGGGCAAGTGGTAAGAGGATTTATGCCAGGTGGGCCTTTATGGCACAGCTTTTAAGATAACAGCCTCGTGGCAACAAGATGAGTGATGAGAGAAGATTTGGGTCAGGGTTTGTGAGAAGGATGTCTTGCCCTGGACAGTGAAGGACTTCACCTTGCAAGCCTTTGAACTGGGCCTTTCGTACAACCACATGGTTGGAGTGGGACGGTCTTAGTTTAGTAGGATTCTGAAGTCTTACCTTTGATACCTCAGGGTGACAGTTACATCGAGGTAACTGTGTGGGGGAGCGTACCTGTGCTACGACTTCGTACCCTATCCAACGGTGTTTGTCGGTCCTACACTTCGATCCTTCGTGGGGGAAGTGGTAGTGAAGGCAATACCGGAGAGGGTCATAGGTGTAGATGGAAGTTTCTGAAAAACTTCGTTACGGTCAATCGCCTTTGTGGTGTGCGACTGTATCATGTGGGTAAAGTGTACAACCTCTGCAGAGTGTATCAAAACTATTCGAATAGCCGAGTCCACGGTACTGGACAAAGCTCGGGGATTACAGTCAAGGCGTAGATTTTCTAAAATAAAATATGGGAAGTTGGCTGAGTGCCAGAGATGATAAATTGACTTAGGGCTTTGTGCCATGTTTATGAAACGAGATTGTGAACATAATATAATATAATAGGGTTTCACTGTTTTTGAATCTATTATAATTATTCAATTAAAGCAAAATGTTGTTTAATGCAAAGAAACCAAATAAGCCTTTCCTTTGGAATAAGCCATGCATATAGTAATAGGATTGCACTTCTGTGCATGACTTGCTGAGTATGTTGTATACTCACCCCTTGCTATAACAAACCATCAGAAGATGAGTCTACACCTGCATGGGAGGAACAATACGTCGACGACCAGGAGAACTAAGGAGCAACCCTCATCAGTTGCCTGTGGAGTCGTAGAGCTGCCAAGACTTATTTTATCCGCTGTATTACTTATGTTTATGCTACTGTTTCTTTACTTCTGTTTCTGAGTAAGCCCTGCGTGGCTGAATTTTGTAAGGTGACCTTAAGATCTTGCAACAGTTTATTTTAATATATGAAGTACTTTACTTATATTTCCGCTGCGTATGGATGTGATGTTCAACCCTGTTTAACTGTGTGTACTAGCGTGATCCTGGACTAGTACAGAATACATAGAGGGTCCGGATTTGCAGATTCGGGTCCCGACACTCGGCTCGCCACTGGACCGAGCCGCATCGAGCCGAGCCGGCTCGGCTTGTTTCCAGCCCTATCTCTCGCTTTGGGATGCGAGGAACACCGTTCTTCAAACTCTTGAAAAAGCAAGACCAGTTGGAATAGATGACCGAAGCACAGCAAGCCTTCGAGCATCTCAAAACCTTTTTAATAAAATCCCCGGTACTGGCATCCCCGTTGCCGGAGGAACCACTCATGCTCTACATAGCCGCAACAACCCATGTGGTTAGTGAAGTGATTGTCGTTGAGCGCAAAGAAGACGGGCACCAACAGAAGGTACAACGTTCGGTTTACTTCATTAGTGATGTATTGGGTGAATCTAAAACATGATACCTGCAAATTCAGAAGCTTATTTATGATGTGTTGATCACCTCCCGGAAGCTCAAGCATTACTTCCAGGAACATGCGATTTCGGTGGTTACTTCCTTCCCGATCGGAGATATACTCCACAACCGGGAAGCCACCGGGAGAATCGCCAAGGTTTCTTCTGGCCGACTACAGTAACGGACGCAAACGGCATCATTCGCACTTGTGAAAGCTGCCAATTCTCTGCTCACCAAATCCACATGCCGGCTCAAGAGTTGCAGACAATCCCAATCACTTGGCCGTTGGCAGCTTGAGGGCTTGACATTGTAGGACCACTGAAAAAAGCGCAAGGCGGATTTATACATCTTTTCGTCGTTGTGGACAAGTTCACGAAGTGGATCGAAGCCAAGCCAGTCGCCACCATAACAGCAGCGAAAGGTAAGGAGTTCTTCCAAGACATTGTGGTTCGCTTTGGCACGCCGAATAGAATGATCACCGATAAATGCACCTAGTTCAGAGGGGAGGAATTCCAGGATTGGTGCGAGGAGCTGGGAATTAAGATCTGTTTCGCTTCCGTGGCGCACCCACGGAGCAATGGACAGGTTGAATGAGCAAACGACATGGTGCTTCAAGGACTAAAAGGAAGGATCTTCGATCGCCTCAATCCTTATGCCACTCGATGGGTGAAGGAATTGCCTTCAGTACTCTGGGGGCTCAGAACCATCCCCAGTCGAGCAACCGAGCAGTCTCCCTTCTTCCTGGTGTATGGGTCTGAGGCGGTCTTACCTACTGAGCTGAAATTCGGATCCCCAAGGGTTCGGAACCACAGCAAGGATAAATCAGAAGAAATCAGACTGGACGACTTCGATCAGTTGCAAGAAGCTAGGGATGTAGCTGCGATCCGGTCGGCCAAATACCTCCAAGGCTTACGCCGCTATCATGACCGCAATGTTAAGGGGCGCACTTTCTCCAAAGGAGGTCTGGTTCTAATAAGAAATCAGAAGAGTGAGCACAAGCTTTCCCCAAGTTGGGAGGGTCCCTATATTGTCAATGAAGTGGTACGGTCTGGGACTTATCGACTCAAACGAGAAGACGGTGCAGTCATCAGCAACACCTGGAACATAGAACAACTACGTCGCTTCTATGCTTAAATCTTGTATTCTCATTACATCATTCTAAACGAAACATTTTGTGAGTTTCCTGAGCACTCCCTTTTTTCTTGAGGCATCGGCAAAGACTTTCAAGCACGTGTAAATCCTAATTCATGAAAACGCAAAACTGTACACGATAAAGCCTGAATCCCCCGCAAAAAGTGTCCAGGAAGAGTAGCAACTAGCGAACTACCGGCACTCGGGGGCTAGGTTTATTCGGGCGGAACGCGTAAGTGACAAAGGATACGGCACTTGGACGAATTCAAAAACCACGCTAAATTGAAAAAAAAGAGAAGTGCATAGAGCAATGCAGAAGAAAGATAGCATTTCATTCATTTTCATTATATATTACACAAAAAAGAGAGAGGAGCAGGGGCGCCGCCTGCTCAGGCCTCGTTGCGGTGCACCCGTCCAACCACCGCAATGAGGGCATCCCACGCCCTCAAAAGGCGAGGAATGGCCTCAAGCAGGGCGTCGACGGCCACCACGTCGCAGTCGATGGCTCGCTCCTCCTTAAGCTCCTCCATCGCGACGTCGAGCTGCCGCCACAGTGCCTCCTCCTCCGGCCCCGGCTGCCTGTAGTACCTGCGGCCGTCGGGCCCCAACCACCAACAGCTCGCCATCAAAAGACAAGAGAAGATAAGAAGCAGGCGAGGAAGGAGAAGGGAGCGAGAAAGAGCAGCCACCAGAGGCTCTCCCCACCCCCTTTTATACCAAGAAGCGCAGAAGACGAAGAGCACAAGATTAAAGGCAGGGGCGGGAAGCCGAAGTGACTCAGCAGCAGTCCCAAGACAAGATTGAACCAGCCACGCAAGCATTACGACAAAAACATCCTAGTGACATCATAATTCCCTTCTACTTTTAATTACTTTCTTTTGCCTTACGACCTAGTTGCTCCTCAACTAGGCAGTAAGCCGGGGGCTACACTTAATAAGTGCATGTTCGCACAACTTAAACCACTTTGCCTAATGGTCGCAACACTTAATGTGAATGCTAAGCACTCCCGCAAGGTGTCTCTCCTTGATTTAAGCGTCGACCAGAAAAGCACTCGAGTGGCGGAGCAGTTGGGAAAAGTAACTCGGATAGCGCTCTAGTCGGATGAAACGCCAGGCTATCAACCCGTCAAGCACTCAGGAACCTCACCACTCGGACAAAGGAACTCGGACGATCTTCCAGTTGGACGAGACAGCAAACTGCTAACGCGCCAAGAGACAGGAGGGTAAAACGCCAAACAAAAATTCAAGTTCATTCCCAGCTCACGAAGCTTACACACACGTCTATGCAGGATTCAAGTCTACGTTTTCTGCTAAAGCTTCTGAGACATTCTCAACTTCCTTCAAAAGAACAGCAGCCTGCTCGTCATCCACGGTGCAGGCAAAAACCTCCTTGAAGACCTCAAGCTCCACTCTGGGATACAACGACTTCATAATCGCCAGTGCTTGATTGGAGCTCATGATTGCTCTTTCCTGCACGTGGGCCCTAAGCCTCTCAGGGGTTGGTCACAAACACTGAAGAACCTGGTTCCCACTGCTCGGATCGCAAGGGTGTAGAAAGGCCAGCACTGACTCAGAAGCCTACTGGAAAGCTAAGCGCAGTGCATCAGCATGCTGAATCCTTCCTTCAAGATCGTCAAATTGTGCTCGTGCCCTTCTCCGATGCTTTGCAAATAGAGCGGGTAAATGGCCCAAGTCACCCTGCAAGTCGACAAATCAAGAATAAAAGGACCAGATGCGAACCTTCGAGCTCCCCCGACAACCTCTCCTGCTCAGCTTTGGCCTGGCGCTGACGGGCCTCCGCTCCTCGGAGACTCTCCTCCGAAGCACGGAACTGCATCTCTAGGGCCTTATGTCGTTCCTCCGAGGCAACAAGTTGGCCCTGGAGTCTCGCGTAAGCTGTGTCCCTAACTGAGAAGGCTAGACAAAGTCAGAGACAAAAGACAAAGGACTGCGGGAGTCAGTCGCCCGGAAAAAAAACTTGCCTCGAAGGGAACCCGACGCGTCCAGCTTCTCCAGGCACAGAGACTGTCCCTACAACAGGAAAAGAATAACAATTCAAACAAGAACAGCTGAAGATAGGAGCTTAAAGGCATTTGGGAACTCAGAAGATCACCGGGGGAGGAGGATGATCCACACGAAAAGACTTCGGGCATCCCCCACAATCCAGCATGGTGCCAGGGGCAAAGAAGTCATTTAGCCGCCTATCCAATACATCCTCCGGAACCCTTGCAGACAGCTCCCGAGTGGGTCCAACCTCCCCAGATATTCGAACCCTGGGTTGACCCGTTCCTTGATTGGTTGAACGTGGCGAATGACAAAGCTAGCAACGACACCCACTCTGTGCAAACCACACTCTTCAATTGATGGATGATTTCCATAAGCTCCCCGACTTGGTCTCCATCGTAGTTGGGAGGAGGCTTAGTCCAAGAAACTGATACCACGGGTCTCTGTCTAGAAAAGGCAGGAAGGCACGGCTCGAGGTTAGAACAGTAAAACCACTCTTGGTGCTAGCCCTTATTAGAGGATCGGAAGGGAATGGCGAAATAGGATTTGCTCAACCCATCCCACAATTGAAGGCCTGCACCCCCAACCAGTTTGGGAGCATTCTTGTTCGGGAAAGGCTTGAGGAGAAAAAGATGGCAGAAAAGGCTAAAGTGGGGATGGATGCCAATGTAGGCTTCGCAAAGATGCATAAAAACAGCAATCTGGAGAATGGAGTTAGGATTGAGGTGGGTCAGCTCAATCCCATAATAATGAAGAAGGCCACAGAAGAAGGCAATAGAGGGTAAACTAAACCCGCGCCAGAAAAAAGATTAAAAAACGACAACCTCCTCGGGATGAGGGGTAGGGGAAGACTCACCCGCCGCAGGGTGAGTCTCGATGAGTACCAAGGGAGGAAGGACCCCAGCGGAAACCATGGTGTTCAGACGTTCCTCTATCACAACCGAGACAGCCCAATCTTGTGTCGCGGGCGATGCGTCGGGCGCGGTGGCGGTGAAGGACGCCATTCCGAAGGATGGAGAAAAGAGATGGCGGACGTGGGGCTGAGCGGAGAACCCTAAGAAATGCAACACAATAAGCAACAGTAGAGAGACGGAGAATGAGGAAAAAGAAAGACCACCCCTTCCCCTTAAAACCGCACTAAATGTGTCATGGGGTGCTAAGGAACCGCCTCCGGGGAGGGAAAGCGGAACCTCTTCTCCTGCAAAAGGAACAGTGCGGATCTAAAGGCGCGTTCCTGATTCGGGTCCAACTGAAAATTTGGGGTCCGGACCAAGTCAAGGCTTCTCGCGTACGCTTTCGATCGGGGCACAAAGGCGCCGGAAAGGCAGCGAAGGTGGGATCGGGTGAGATTACCACTCGGCCAGCGTCCTATTGGATGCAACACAGGTGTGCCCCAAGTTAGGCTGATCACCAGCATCCTATTGGATGCAACACAGGTGCGCCACAAGTCATGCTGATCACCAACGTCCTATTGGACGTGTAACACCCCGGCATCTAGTGTGCCTGGATGTCACCAAACATAGACTAAACAACATCTAAATACCACAAATAATGGTAAATTACGGCAAAGGAGCAAATGCCTAAGCCGAAAATTTCGGCAACATCCCCTTCCATCCCGTAGAAGGAGGGTGCCTACTCCTCGTTTCCACTCACCACGGTGGATGGAATCACGAGGTAGGTCTTACTCAATGGCTCTCCGGATTAGTCATAACTTTCTCACCGACCGGGCCAGTTTTCATGCCATGTATGCAACATAATGCCATAAACATAAACAACTAATCATTGCATAGCATCATCATAAACCATTCTCATCATACCATGGGCAAACAATAAACATGGCAAGATATCATATCATGTAATCCATTTGCATCTAATCAATTCTAGCAACACACAACACGCTATCCATTCCAATACACTTGCCTTAACCGTGGGCGACAGATTGGCGAGAGGAAGAGGGCTCTCCCAGGGTCACACCACCTGCACAAACATACCACACTCAAAATGTGCTCCCAAAACAGTACGCAAATGCTCGTCTACCCCGACTTCACCAACTACTCCCAAAACTAAAAAACAGAGAATTTGTCCCGTCGAGACAGCAGGCTTCAATCTAGCATAACTTTAGTTCTCGGACTCCGAATCGATTAAACGAGTACCTCATCGCGAAGCTTAGGAAATTTCCTAGCTTTTTCTAAGTATTGGGAAAAGCTGATTCGGCTTTTAAAATTGTATAATCTACAAAACATTACGTTCTGTCCCAATTATGTCACAGATTTGAACACGCTCGGTAAAACGATCATCACTTTCAAACGGCTGGGCGGAATTGGACGTTCTTGGTGTCCAATTAAAGCTATTGAAGTTATCTACAACTTGCTCATCAGGAGGCCGACCAAAATCTGAATCTAAAATTGAGAAAAGTCAAACCGTAGGTTGTGTGCCCAATCTGCCCGAAGCAGAACGTGGGACAGCAAATGAAATCTCCCTAATCTCATCTAGGAACAGCACCTAAACACCAAATTTAACCGTGAAATTACCCATCTAACAGCACCTAGACCACCCCGAACAAGACCCCAAATCCGTACCTCTTCTTGATGGATCACCCGGTCGACGAACGCCTCTTCCTCGCGACCCAATCTCTCCTCCAATCGCCGGGAACGTCGGAATCGCCCGGAACGCCGAATCCTCTTGGACGGAGAGTTCCCAGACAGCGAGATCGCACGGAGGGAGAGGCTCTAGGGCCGTCTAGGGGAGGTGGAGAGGTGGAGGAGCAAGGTGGCGGCTAGGGGAGGCAATGGGGGAGGCGCATGGGGGGAGAGGGGTGGGTGGTGGCTAGGGTTGAGGGAGAGGGGAGTGGGGGGTGCACCAAGGGGTGGGGGCTAGGTTTGGCTGCCCAAAAGTCCCCCCTGGGCCCAAACCCTTCCACCGGAGGCCCAACTTAACCCCCAAGGCCCAAAGTCCCTCGGAAAGGCCCAAATACCCGGAAACGGCCCAAAAACACGCTATAAAGTCGTACCGAAATGCCGAATTCTATAACGTCACAATCTGGGGTGTCACATTCTCTCCCCCTTAACAGGATTCGACCCCGAATCCGAGACACAACACTTCACAACTAACCAAATCGAAGGGAGCTAAGGTTCACTTCTCAGAACCCGCTCAGAAACCCCTACGATTTGCACTAGCCCGGACTCAAAAGCAAGGAGCTAAGGCTCGAAGATTGACGGCTCTAATGATAACTCACAATCAAAACTTGCCAGAATCTTACTCAACATTGAAACGCAAAGCACTCACATACGGCCTCAGCACGACCCAAGCGGTAGGATAAATACTCAAACAGACCACAAAAGAAAACGATCTCACACTCCTCGTTTCATACGTTCCTTGGCACTAGAGTGCCCGATCCTTTTAACCAACACTACTCTCCCGAAGAACACGGTACCAACCTCTAACTCCAACTCTAGATCCCCCTTCAACTCTCACGTGCAAAAATGCTTTCACACCTCAACCTCTCTACTGTGGTTCGTCATAAACAAGACGACGCGAACCAAGCGGGACACATCACTCTAAGACTACCAACTGCTTGAACAAACGAGGTTAAAACCTTGCAAAAGATTGATCTTTTACAACTAGGCCAACACCCACCGTTACCACCGAAGGAAAAGCCTACTTTATAACCAAGGTCCTTGAAACCCGCAAAAACAATACAACCGAGCAATCCACTTCGGTTGACACAACTCGCGCATAGCCCAATGACAAAAAGATCCAATACACTTCGAAAAGGGAAAGCAACTGCTAGCAACCACCAAGTGGTCCACTAATAATTTAATCAACAAGGAAAAGACCCCTACCAAGGGACGCATCAACGAAACAATTCCCAGGAAAGTTTGAATTGGGTCATGCCCAACCTTCATTTACTCTTCACTTCCAAACTAGTTACGATCAACCGCTAGCAACGCCTAATATCTTAGGTCATTACCAACCCACACTAGATTTCTCTTTCTTATAAGGTCTCGCCCTCACATTCTTTCACTCAAAGGATCAAAACAAAGGATACAATCATTGAGTAAGCTCAACCATAAACCATGAACCCGAATTGATCCACACACAACAACTCGAACCCCAAAGCGCTAAAAGACACTTTGGAAAGAATTCAGCAGCAACCAAAGAGTACTCATTTTATTTTCTTAAGCCAAATCGCAAAGGAGACACACATCTCCTATACCACAGCCAAAATACCAAAAGTTATTCATTACCTCTTTTCATACAAGAAAACAATGGAAATCCCGATTCATGAAATGTATGCAGCTTTTCAAGAGCACTCCGGATTAGTCATATATCCATATATGACTTTCTCACCGACCTGGCTCGTCGACTCTTTTTATGTTTAATTGTACATAAACGTTGTCATGTTTTCCTTTTCACCATTAATTCATTCATCATGTAACAACGGTACCAAATAGTTGTTCACCCAACGGCTTCTTCCTCGGTATCACAAGATTGAAACACAAATAACATCGATGGTTGCGAAAATTCATATAGACTATGATAGCAGCACCGTTAACAACAAAACACCACATCATATCATAACCCACCAACAATTGAAAGCTAAATTTGCAAAACCTCTCATTCTAACCAAAATCAACATTTTGGAAAAAAAAAGCAACGACTCCAAAGTCAAACATCTGCACACACAATCGCCACAATTTTCTCAAAGAAAAAGGGAAACTCATTGCCAAACGAGAACACTTCACTATCAGAACCACTTATGAAACATTCATAAAATCCACCCTTTTGAAGCACACGCAAACACCTCACACCTTTTCCACAAAACTCCAACTCTAGCCAAATATAGTTACAAATTAAATCTCAAAGATTTCCAACACATCCCACTATGCCCATATACTCCCTTTAAAATTCATTCCAATGATAATTTAGTTTGAACGCGAAGGAGCGCGATCCACTCAAAAACTTTTTGGTGTAAATCCATACTCATAGCACAAATTAAACAAATGGGCCAAAACCAAAGATCGACACCAATCACTATGAGTTTTGGGGAAACTATGAAACTCAACATAAGGAACATCTCAACCGAAAGCATTCAACCCATATAACCAACAACCAAACCAGTCCAAAGGTTTTAAACACAAGCTCAACATAGATACAACCACCTCTAGTGTTCCACTATGCTTTCTATTAAAGATTTTCAATCTTCACTATTTACACGTCAAGAAGGCCCAACAGGACTTAACAAAAACCACATAACAAATTCTTTCTGTAATTACCTTTCCCAAACTTATAAATAAGATTTATGATGCTTATCATGAGACATCCATCCAAGACTACGTCAACTTGATCCCCACAGACCAACATATCATATAACATCATATTCTAGATTCAAAACAAGTACTTCAACAAATACCTTGGCATGATTAACCTATCCATTTTATACCACCTATACGTCAACATCTCAACAATCAAAACTTTTTTTTTCAATTAACAAACGACTACAACACATAAATGTTATCTTCATAAAACAAAATTCATAAGTAGGTGTCTGAGGTATACACTCAATAAGGATAGAGTCCTACATCATATCAATTATCCAAGGTTCACTCCATCACAGCATATTACAATGTCCTTCATTTTAATGATGGTTCTTCAACGATTAATCTAACAATTAACACCACTTCTAAGTCATCATTATCGATAAACGGCATAATCATAAAACAACAACATTGCTTTAAGCTACCCCATACATAGGTTATAACCAGTTGCCGCTACTCAACATACTCCAACTATTTAAAATAAATTGAATAAGTTAAACCATCACAAAGCTCTTAAGGCAACCGCAAAACTTATGCCTACCCAATTGACATCAATACTAGCATTATAGGAACACACTGCATACTTCCAAATATACTAATAGTTTACAACAACATAAATAGTAACTCTAATCAACTTCCAAGTTAAAGTCGCTAGCCAACCCGATTAAATTTCTCTATTAACACATTAAATTAGAACATCTTTAAACAACCAGCAAGGTTCCTTTAACAATATCAGTAGTTTACATCATCTTAATGTTCGAATTATGCATCATGGTTTAAAACTTTAAACATTATCGGGGGTCATAAGCACTTTTAAAGCAAAGCAACATATTCTAAGCATGTACATTAACACTTTTAATCATTCTCGCTATAAAGTAATATACAACACTAGTAGTCTACTTATTTTCAAGCTAAAGATAACAATCGCATTGAATCGATTCAACTCACAGATTAGCTTAGCAATACGTCATTCCGTAAACCATGTTGTTACATACTACATAGCACGAATAAAAACTTTTCTAAACACCTTCATAGGTCACCTACTCTTGACGAACATGATGCAACCCAACTTTAAAGATAACCACAGCTCAAGAATAAGAACGAACACTGATAAACAATTTCTTCTTTCCAGGCACAGAAGAAAAACAAAACTCCAACAGAAATGTAGGAGAGCTCAACTCTCGAATTTCCGTCTTTGATAGCCCAAAACTCTTCAAGAAATCTCAAGATCTATACTTCCAAGAAGGTAGATGGATGCACCAGGGAAAACCAAATGTTCAACCCAATCTTTTCCGATAAAGGTTCGAACTTAGCTCCACCCAACTTAAGGTATGCATAAGGAGAAACTCCAACACTTTTCTTAGATAGGGAGAACAACAACCACATAAGTTTCCTCCCCAAGACAGTCCACCATAACCAACAAAACCGGATGTCAAAGCAAAAATTATGACCAAAAGACGCGTAACACAAAACTGTTCTTCTTCGTCTTCAACCAAGGAAGACAAAACCACAAACCGCCTACGGAACAATCCGCGAAATCCAATACCAAGCACTTTTCTTTTGATTTCAATCAACTAAAACCAAGAAAACCAACCAACCGACCGTCAGAACGGTAAGGAACATCCGAAGGAATCCACCACCAAACTCTTCTATTTGACTCCAATCAACTACCCGATCTACGACAGAAAGGGTAAGCACTCTTCTCCCACATGTGTTAATAGTTCTTCGGTGATGGCTCTAACCGGCCACACCGTCAAACCACACCCTTACTATGAACAAAAAGAGGTGATCGAAACCCTTCGGCACCACAACCCCACTTCATCACAAATATAGCAACTCAATCAAATCTATCATAAAGATAGCATTATACATCATCAAAATGCAGCATTTAACATCAAAGCTTAAATACAATATTTAAGAGGATAGCATCGATACCCATACCCTTCCTACTATGCATCAGAGTGTGTCAAGTTTTAAATTAGTTAACCAAACTATTTCAGATTTTAAGGTTATTGCCCTAAGGCCAAATTTTAACAAGTAGACCTATGCCATCTTTCAACTTTTCCAAGTCAACATTTTAGTTTACTCTAGAGTAATTTGCTACATTCACATTCCACGGACCTAAAGCCCGCACTGATACCAACTGTAACACCTCGGCATCTAGTATTCCTGGATGTCGCCAAACATAGACTAAACAACATCTAAATACCACAAATAATGGTAAATTACAGCAAAGGAGCAAATGCCTAAACCGAAAATTTCAGCAGCATCTCCTTTGTTTTTCCATGGTACGGAGCATCAACAATAATATCACAAGATATATCATAATGTGAAGCATCTAAACAACGATAACAGGTGACATGGCAGCAATTTAAGTCTAGCATACCGAATTTAACCACACCATGAACTAAAACGAAGTAATGGATGTAAACAAGCACACAAATAAGGCATACTCCAAGTTCTCAACGCATTAACTTATAATCACAACAACGAATGGCAAAATTGTGTATGTCTTAATGAGTGAAACTTTGTGAAGATGTGCCACTAAGCCCCTTTCCCGCATGCCGATTTCATGGTACCTAAAAAAACAACATAAAACACAAGCGTGAGTTCATCACTCAGTAAAGTGTATTGCAATGGAACAAGAAAACACATTCCAATACCTTCATCACTTCTTTTCATATTCAACATTATAAACATCTCATATTCACATTGTATGCATCTCATTGACATCATCATATAACATCATCATATAATGTAATACACATGTCTCCTTGAAGCACATACCGGTATTATCGAGTGCACACCCGTCGGCGTGCACCCTCCTTCCCCTCCCATCCCGTAGATGGAGGGTGCCTACTCCTCGCTTCCACTCACCACGGTGTATGGAATCACGAGGTAGATCTTACTCAATGGTGCTCCGGATTAGTCATAACTTTCTCACCGACCTTCCCGGACTAATTATGACGTTCTCACCGACCGGGCCAGTTTTCATGCCATGTATGCAACATAATGCCACAAACATAAACAACTAATCATTGCATAGCATCATCATAAACCATTCTCATCATATCATGGGCAAAGAGTAAACATGGCAAGATATCATATCATGTAATCCATTTGCATCTAATCAATTCTAGCAACAACACAACACGCTATCCATTCCAATACACTTGCCTTAACCGCGGGCGACGGATTGGCGAGAGGAAGAGGGCTCTCCCGGGGTCACACCACCTGCACAAATATACCACACACTCAAAACATGCCCCCAAAACAGTACGCAAATAATCGTCTACCCCGACTTCACCAACTACTCCCAAAACCAAAAAAACAGAGAATCTGTCCCGTCGGGACAACAGGCTTCAATCTAGCATAACTTTATTTCTAGGACTCCGAATCGATTAAACGAGTACATCATCGCGAAGCTTAGGAAATTTCCTAGCTTTTTCTAAGTATTGGGAAAAGCTGATTCGGCTAATAAAATTGTCTAATCTACAAAACATTACGTTCTATCCCAATTACGTCACAGATTTGAACACTCTCGGTAAAACGAACATAACTTTCAAACGGCTAGGAGGAATTAGACATTCTTAGTGTCCAATTAAAGGTATTGAAGTTTTCTACAACTTTATCAACAGGCGGCCGACCAAAATCCGACTCAAAATTGCGAAAACTCAAACCCTAGGTCGTGTGCCCAATCTGCCCGAAGCAGAACGTGGGACAGCAAATGAAATCTCCCTAATCTCATCTAGGAACATCACCTAAACACCAAATTTAACCATGCAATTACCCATCTAACAGCACCTAGACCACCCCGAACAAGACCCCAAATCCGTACCTCTTCTTGATGGATCACCCGGTCGACGAACGCCTCTTCCTCACGACCCGATCTCTCCTCCAATCGCAGGGAACGTCGGAATCACCCGGAACGCCGGATCCTCTTGGATGGAGAGTTCCCAGACAACGAGATCGCAGGGAGGGAGAGGCTCTAGGGCCGTCTAGGGTTGGTGGGGAGGTGGAGGAGCAAGGTGGCGGCTAGGGGAGGCAATGGGGGAGGCGCATGGGGGGAGAGGGGTGGGTGGCGGCTAGGGTTGAGGGAGGGGGGAGTGGGGGGCGCACCAAGGGGTGGGGGCTAGGTTTGGCTGCCCAAAAGTTCCACCCTTGGGCCCAAACTCTTTCACTGGAGGCCCAACTCAACCCCCAAGGCCCAAAGTCCCTCGGAAAGGCCCAAACACCCAGAAACGGCTCAAAAACACGTTATAAAGTCGTACCGAAATGCCGAATTCTATAATGTCACAATCTGGGGTGTCACAGGATGCAACACAGGTGCGCCCCAAGTCGGGCTGATCACCAGCGTCCTATTAGGATGCAGCACAGGTGCACCCCAAGTCGGGCTGATCACCAGCGTCCTATTGGATGCAACACAGGTGCGCCCCAAGTTGGGCTGATCACCAGCATCCTATTAGGATGCAACACAGGTGCGCCCCAACCCGGGCTGATCACCAGCGTCCTATTGGATGCAACACAGGTGCGCCCCAAGCTGGGCTGATCACCAGCGTCCTATTGGATGCATCCTTAGGTGCGCCCCAAGCAGGGATGATCACAAGTGTCCTATGGGATGCGAACCAAGTGTATGTTCGGGGAACGCCGGGTCGGGTCTATTCCCAGCATTCCAGCTAGCGTATCCCAACGAAGGTCAAACGCTGGTGCCCCATCGCAAGGATGGTACGCTAAGAAATCCGAGTGGTAAGTCAAGTCCTTTGCAAACTCCTTGCTGCCAAGCACTCGGATGAAGTAAGCTAAGGACCAACGGGCCGCATCCTCTGCGCAAGAACAAAAAATCAAGGGCAACTCAATTGCAAAGCACTCGAGGGCTACTGTGGAGGATATAAGGACCGGGTACACACTTGAAGGTCTAAGAAGACCGTGCGAGAAAGGAATGTACATCTTGTAGATTCAACCTCGTTATAACTGAAAGAAGAGATTGTAACAGTAAGGGAAGCTATCCTAGATAAGAAAGGATACGATCCCTTTACTTGTAATCAACTCGGACTCATGCTCTAGTAACCGAGTTGGACTCCTCCCCCCTCCCTATATATAAGAGGGGCATAAGGACCCCGAGAGGGGACGACGAAGACGACAAGAGAAATAAGCCATACGACACATAATCCCAGAACACAGGACTAGGGTATTACCTCCACCGTCGAGGTCTTGAACCTGTATAATTCCTTGTTTTGTGTTACCATCGAGATCCTGATCCAGCGCCTTGCCCCACAAATTCACACCCCCCTAAGATTATTGCCGACACCAAACGTCGACAGAGGTCTAAGACCAGAAGGCTATGTTCGAACAGATGCTGCTGAGTTGCTATCAGAAAACTCGGCGCAGTGTCACGCAAAAGACCATGCTACCAACGGTTAGCTTCATCAGTCAGGACGCTCCTGGCACCACCGAGCAAGCACCGGTAAGCCAATATTTACTCGCCCAAGTAGAATTGTCTAACATGATTAATCATTCCATAAATTGCGTGCTACTGAATCAGTCATCGGCCCTAGTAAATACACTTAGGCTGTTGATATCTAACAGCATCAAAGAGGTGGCGCAAGAACTTGTGACGGCTGGTTATCTTTTGGAGCCACCACATCCTTTGCCCACATTTCCAGTTTTCTCGATTGAGCAAAGCTCCCAAAGCATAAAGCCAGTGGTTGATAGCAAACTGAAAAGATGTGATAATTGCCTAGAGGGGGGGGGTGAACGGGCTATTTAAAAATTCAAATGAAATTTGTTGCAGCGGAAAAGGTATCGAACTTTTCGATCTAATATCGGAACTTCCGATAATATCAGAACTTCCGGTATAATTTCGGAATGTCCAATCAGTGCAGAAATACAAGAACAAAAATTATGACTAGCAATCTAAAAGCTTGTTCTAATCTATTTGAGTGCACGACGGAGTAAGTTATCAAGACTTTGAATGGCACCAATAGAAAAGCGTAAACAAAGAAGACAAGAGTTTGTTTCCTGGAGTTCAGATCCTTGAGGGGATCTTACGTCTCCGTTGAGGAGGCTCACAAAAGAGCCGGGTCTTTTCCAACCCTTTCCTCTCAAACCTCGGTCACACTTGAAGTTTGGTTCCACTATTCGTTCCTTCCCTTTCGGAGGCGAAACGAGCCTTTACAAACTTCTCACGGCATCCCACAACCTTCGGGAGCGCGTGAGCGACGCCTAGCCATCTAGGAGTCTTTCAACCTCCAAGAGTAACAAATGCACCATAGTATGACCTTTGAGAAGCTCTCTAGTGCTCGAGATGAACGATGGACTCTTGTTCTAGCTCACAATCACACTTCAAATCCTCACTCTTTAGATGATCACTAAAATCAAGGAGGAGGAGGGCTCAAATATGCTCTAGGATGTGCTCAAGATGCTCAAGGGTTCAGCCAAAGCAAGTGTGTGTCACCCTCAAATGGAGAGAGTGGAGGGTATTTATAGTTTTAGCTCAAAACTAGCCGTTATACCCGCACTCAGCCACACATCGGAATATCTGAACCAAACTTCGAAACTTCCGATGAGTGCAAACTTCCAGAACTTGGAAAGCCTCAACGGTAGAAAACTAGACGCATCGGAACTTCCGATGTAACTATCGGAACTTCCGAAGCTCACTAAGAGAGAACTCGACAAAAACTTTCTAAGTCAAAATCGGAATGTCCGACTGAAGTATCGGAACATCCAAAACGCATAGAGAGTTCCCAAACTGGAATTCAAATACTTCAGAACTTTTGACTTGAACTTTCGGACTATCCGAACTCGATAGAGAGCACCCTTTTTCAAGACAACACGCATTGGAACTTCCGATGTGAAAAATCAGAACTTCCGATCTCAACAGAGAGTACCCTAAAAGAAAACAACAGGCATCGAAAGTTTCGATGTGGAATATCGGAATATCCGACCTCTTCTAAAGGGCTTCGGACTTGTGCACAACTACACATCAGAATGTCTGAAACATCGGAACTTCCGACCTGACATCGGAATATCCGACAAGAACTTCAAAGCAAACACATTTCGATGCAAGTGCAGTGACTTTGTATCTCTTAAGTGACTAACCATCATTCATCTGAGAATAAAGACTACCTCTAGACCAACTTCAATGCATCCCTCTTAATAGTACGTCTTTCCTATGACTAAAGAAACTGAAATACATACACATGTTGCCGTTTTTCTTACTCAATCCTTTTTGAGGGTATCCGATGGCCCTAGATGATCTCTTCTTAGGACTGTTGTCTGTTCACAAACTCATTGAACACATTAGTCTTTTTAATCATTTGTCATTAATCATCCAAAACCCATTAAGGGGCCTAGATGCACTTTCACAAACCATCGGCTATGATCACGATGCCTATTCCACCACAGTCGACCGTGATCCTGCCTCGAGATCCCGGTTCGAGCGAGATCAGACAATACTAGGGCCACATGGATGACGCTAGGCTGGGTTGCTCCTCTAGCCTGCCCCAAGGCATGCCACCCCAGAGGTCCCTTGGATTGGCTACATAGCTGATAAGAAATGCCCAGTACGTCGAGGCAACCCCAACGCGAAATCCAACCCCGTATAGGGTCGTTACATACTCAAAGTCCTTTGTACAATTACCGGAGCCCATAAGGCATCAGCCTGTAGGCTACAAGGCACTACATGACTCACTGCAACACATGCCACTATGCCAACCCTAGTTTGCACTCGGGGGCATCGCCACGAACCACCCGAGTTTGCACTCGGGGGGCATCATCTCGAACATGGCCGACAAATGCCCCCGGCACATGTCGCGTCGCCTATGGGAGTCAACTAGACCGAGGTCATCACAACCGTCCTAAGGAACCAGTTCGACATATAGCTGAGAGCACAAACCCTCGGATATAGAAAGCCATACCCCGAGTACATCGATAGGATCTCATACCCCAACGGGTATAGAGTTCCTAATTTCGCCAAATTTTCGGGCGATGATGCAACCACCACCATGGAGCACGTTGGACGCTTTATAGTATAATGCGGGGAGGCTGCACACTCCGATGGGCTTAGAGTAAAGCTATTCCCATTATCCCTATCTGGAATGGCCTTCACGTGGTTCACCACATTACCCCCAAATTCGATCAACACCTGGCCCAATTTGGAGAACCGATTCCATGAGTATTTCTTTTGCGGGAGCTTAGAGTTGCTAATCTCCGATCTAAGTTCCGCGTGATAGAAGTTCGGAGAGTCAGTGGCGGAGTACATCAAAAGGTTTCGGGAAGTGCGGAACCGATGTTTCAGCGTCACACTGCCCGATAACCAATTAGCCGATTTAGGTTTTCAAGGGCTAATTCCTCCCTTAAGGGAGAAATTTGGTGGCCAAGAATTCGTCGATCTTAGCCACCTCCTGCATAGGGTATCATCTCAAGAAAGCCGACTCTATGAAAATAAAGGATTTAAAGACATATTCAAAAACAGTAAAAAATAGGAGAGACCCAAGGTCAATCTCGTGAATATGAGTCAGAAGAGTCAGCTGACGAACAAGAGGAGAGCATTAACGTGGCCGAATAGGTTAAGGGGAATAAAAAGTCCCTAGTGTGCTCCTGGCTCAAACTGGCCAAATCCAAATCAAAGGTTAAATACTCTTTTGATGTGACCAAGTGCGATTGCATCTTTGACTTGCTACTACAAGAAAAATTTGCAAATAATGGGGTCAAGTATGCTCAAGGAATAAGTAGTGCCTTACTGCTTGTTCTTGATGTCGTAAATGTAGTCGTACTCGGGAGTGCCCTTTGAAGCGTCAACACATATCGAGAAAATTCAATTCAAATAAACACCAATCAAGAACTCGAATAATGCACACTATTTGAAAGATGCTTAATCATGCATGAAATGCCCATGATCTGTACTACTAATCATAATATGTATAAGATAATTGGTTCAATTCAATTCGGATTTCAAAATGATGCATGTTGGATGCACTACAAGAATAAGTAGCGCCTTTTTGGCAGTTTTGCTGGGAGCATGGACTGGAATTACCGTCTCCTTATGTCTGCCCGATGCAGCATTACCCGGGGCAGGGCCAGGGACACATGCTAGTTCCCATAAGGCTGACGCTGGAGATACACTTTGGTCAACATCAAGAGAATTTAAGAAGGCCAGTCCAGGAGAGGATCTCTAAACCAATCCAGGTGCGAAGACTACCATTAGGAAAGCATAGGGCCTATGGGTCAGAATCGTCCAATCAAAAGAATCATAGAAGACCGGTCCACGAAAGGATCTCCCAGCCAAATCAGGCGCAAGGGCGGTCAGAAGAAGAACGCCAAGCCAATAAGTCAGGATCGGCCAATCAGGAGAGTCCAAGAGAGCTGACCCGAGAGGAGGCTCTCGAGACGGCTCACAAGCATCCTGAAGAGGGGGGCAAAGAAGCTGATGCATTAGAATTGGCCAGAAAAATCCACCGACTGATAGAGCCAAAGCCATGATAGTGTCCCTTAGGATTGACAAAATCACAAAGGCGTCAACTCTAGCGCCTCAGGACACGGGAGCTACGTGAGGCCGAGGAAGAAAAACAGAGAGACAAAATGTTTGATAGGCTGCATCCTGTAAAGACACTAAGAAAGGAATGGCGGGAGAAAAAAGTTGTCTAGGAGGAGTTACACCCTGTAGATGATGTGGATTCACTAGTGGTGCGGGATGGCACGCCTTCCCCGATAGATATCAACATGGTGTTCGCCCTGCCAGCCGAATTCAGAGCGCAGGTAACACCAATCCTGGAGTCCTACGCGCAGTTGTGTTTGGGGTCACAAGAAGCTATCTTTGAGAAACCCGAAGAGTACCATTAGCACCTAAAGCCGCTGTACCTGAAGGGTCACATCAACGGTAAGCCGATCTCTAGAATGTTGGTAGACGGGGGAGAGACCGTCAACTTGATGCCTTGCTCGACTTGCAATAAGTTGGTTAAGTATGATGAGGATCTCATTAAGACCAATATGGTGCTGAATGACTTTACAGGAGATCCTACAGAAGCCAGAGGAATCATGGTAACCGAGCTAACGGTCGGCAGCAAGACTTTGTCGACTGCCTTTTTCATAGTAGATGAAAAGGGGAGTTACAACGTACTACTAGGGAGAGATTGGATACATGCCAACTGCTGCATCCCGTCTACTATGCATCAGAAACTGATTCAATGGAATGGTGATACAAACGAAGTTGTGGAGGCTGACACTACGGCTCATATTGCTATGGCCAGCCCGAAAGCCAATTGGCCGCATGAAGGGACAAGGTGTATCTCGGGCAGAACATTAGAGGATTGCGACTTTGTTTGTATCAACAACAATGGGATTAGTCCGATCAACGTAAGACCTAGCGCGCTTGATCGGACAAACGAAATTCTACGCTAATGGAAGCTAAGTTAGCAATGAAATTGTTACAAAAAAGGCACGAAGTTATCGGCATACAGCTGATAGTTTTGAAGCCATTTGAGACTTTGAAGACGTCGAGAAGCTCGGGCAAGGATTTACATCAACCGATTCGCTAGAAGAAGTAGAAATGGGCAATGGCAATCGGAAAAGGCCGATGTTCATCAATTTTAGATTACATGCTGAATATAAGGAAAAACTTGTATAATTGTTGAAATAATATAAATATTGTTTCGCTTGGGAGTACCATGAGATGCCAGGACTAACCCGACAGCTTGTTGAGCATCGGCTACCAATAAAACCCGGGTATCGGCCGTTCAAACAGTCTCCTAGACGGTTTAACCCGGCAATATACGACAAAATCAAGGAAGAAATAGAACAGTTGTTGGAGGCCAAGTTCATTAGGTCGTGCTGGTATGCTAAATGGGTCTCTAACATCATTCTAGTAATGAAGAAGAATAGCAAACTTAGGGTATGCGTTGATTTTAGGACAAAAACAAAGCCACTCCCAAAGATGAGTACCCGATGTTGATTGCCGATATGCTCATAGACGCTGCGTCAGGAAATAAGATCATTAGCTTTCTCGATGGAAATGTAGGATGCATCCAAGTATTTATGGCTAAAGCCGATATTCATAAGAGAGCTTTTCGGTGCCCCGGAGCGCTGGGGTTATGTAACACCCCAATTTTTGTTTTTCATGTATTTAAATGTTATTCTGCACTTTTGTGAATTTTTGGAATTTTCTGGAATTTATTTGGATTTCATTTCAATTTATTCCCTTTTGAAATAATTAAAGAATTTAAATTATAAATAAATTTTTTTGGAAATAATTTATTTGAGTCCAAAATGTCTCAAAGTATTTTCCAGAATTTTTCTGGAATTTTTTTGATTAATTTGCTATTTTTCTCGAATTAAATGAATTTCTAGAAATTAATTAAATTATTAAATCGCTGGAATTAGCCGAGTGGGTTTGTACTGTTCATCCGACCTGAGTCAGACTCGAGTCTGAGTCCGACTCGAACCGGACTCAAGCCCGACCCAGCCCTAACTGCTCCACCGTTGGATCTTGATCCAACGGCCACCGTTGCGCCACGTCGCCCAATCAGAATCCAATTCGGATTCTGCCACCGCAGCCGAGTGGGCCTCGTTTCACGCGAGTTTCATGGAAGCCGAGTGTAACACCCCAATTTTTGCTTTTCATGAATTTAAGTGCTACTTTCACTTTTGTGAATTTTCGGAATTTTCTGGAATTTATTTGGATTTATTTGGATTCTATTTGAATATATTCCCTTTTGAAATAATTAAAGAATTTAATTTTTCATATAAAATTTTGTTGGAAATATTTTATTTGAGTCCCAAATGCCGTAAAATATTTTCTAGAATTTTTCTGAAATTTTTCTGAGTATTTTGCTATTTTTCATGAATTAATTGGAATTTCTGGGAATTATTTTGAATAATTAATCGCTTCGGGTTTAGTACAGTTCCTTGGGTCCGAAATGACACGAGTCCGCTTCAACCCGACCGCGCCAAATTGCCTCGATCGAACCACGTCACCCGAACCCAACCTCAACCCTAATCGCGTGACCGTTGGATCAAGATCCAACAGCCACGAACGCTCCACATCGCCCGAACCCAAGCCCGACCGAGCCAGCCAAGTCACCGGGCCGGACCCGAGCCCAAATCCCGTGCCCGTTGGATCAAGATCCAACGGTCCACGTTGAGCCACGTCACCGAATCCGAATTGGATTCGGATTCCGCCGCCGCAGCCGGGTGGACCTCGGTCTCCGCGTGATTCACGGAAGCCGAGGCCCCTATTTAATGCGCCGCCGCCGCCATCGTGTTCTCCGTTTCTTTGCGCACTCATAACCCTAGTCCATCACGCTTGAGCCGCCGTGGTTGCGCCGCAAACGCTCGCCGTAGTTGGGTTAGGCTTCCGCCGCGGTTCTCCGTTGATTCCGCCGCCGTCCGCCATCCTCCGCCGCCACCGAACCCAGATCCGGAACCGCAAGGACGAGACACATCGGAGACTACCACTCACTCCGCCGGAGGAGCCCCGCAACGCCGTTACCATGGTCGTCATCCCCAACTCCGGTCTGCTAGCGCCGCCGCACGCCATCGCCGTCTCCCGAGCTCTCTCCACCGTCCGATCAAGATCCGAAGGCCATGATTCGTCCACGTCACCACGGTAAAATTTCACGTGTTAATTTTTAGACCTGTTTCCAACCGTTGGATCTAGATCCAACGGTTTAGATCGTGCCATGTAGCCGTAACTGCACCGTGCTTGGATAGATCTCAGCCGTTAGATCTAGATCGTACGGCTAGGGTTAGCCACGTTGTAACTTTAGATTGGATCTTGACCGTCCGATCAAGATCGAACGGTCCAGATCAGCCGAGTTGTTTTCCAAACGCGTGAGATTAGATCCGATCTGGGCCGTTGATTTTCAAATCAACGGTCGAGATCTAGCCACGTGGCCGGAAGGCTCACCGTCGCGGTCAGCACGGTCACGCCAATAGCCGCTGACGTCATGCGTGACGTCAGCATGGGACCCGCGTGTCAGTGACTCAGCCGGACCACACCATGACGTCATGCTGACGTAACGGTGGGGCCCAGCTGTCAGAGCCCTCGGCTGAGCCGTGTGCTGACGTCACCCGAGGGGCCCACCTATAAGAGGCACACGTGCCGTGGACCGGGTCCACGGTGGACTGAGCAGAACCGTGCGCCGGGTCCATGGACCCGAGGCGATGTGGCGGCCTCTGATTGGTCCACGTGTCATGCTGATGCAATAAATCATTTTCCGAAAAAGAAATTATTTATTTAATTCGGTTTATTGATTTTAAATATAGATTCAAACTTCAAACGCTTATAACTTTTGCGTTTCAACTCCGATTTGGGTGATTCAAATTTCTAAATTTTCATGAAAATGAGACCTACTCAAATATGAATTTTAATTAATTTTTGATTAAGAATATTTCTCTGTTTATATTTAATTAATGTTTTCTTTAAACTCTAAATGGTTATAACTTTTGCATTTTAACTCCGATTTGGACGATTCCAGTTTCTAAAAATTTATAAAAATGTGCTCTCTCTGTTTATGAAGTTTAATTGAACTTTTGAACACTCTTGTGTACCGTTTTATTTATTGATTGCTATTTGCACGCATTACGAGTAGACGTTGAAGTGCCCGAAGGCTTCGAAGGTGAAGTGTTGACCCAGGAGCCAGCTCAAGACCAAGAACACGTAATCTTTGAAGGCAAGTTGTGCTTTGACCATGTTGATCCCATTTTGAAATTATTTTGATTTAATTTATTGCATGCTAGTTTAATTAGAAAATGCACTAATTAAGTTTGGGGAAATTAGCTAAATGCCAACTTTGCACTATGACACCTTGATTATTATGTATGTGCCATGACCCCTTGTCACCCTAGTCGTGGATTATTAGTTGGGCTTTATTAAATTGCCAACATGGGTAATTAGACCGACGTAGTATGCTTAGCCTCGCCACGTAACATGTTTTTGACAAATACATGACAACCTTAACTTAATGAGATATGGAACCTGTTTTTGAGAAGTGTCATGTGTTGTTGGTGATGATATTGATGGCACGTGGTGCGTGGTAAACAACTGGGGGTTTGATAACTAGTTTTCAACTGGGGCATGTGGCAAGAATGATCGGGTGGGCCTGTTGTGGCACCGGGAATGTTGATTTGGTTCTTCGGGTAGTCTTGCCCTGGTCACCCTAAGGACTTAACCTTGCAAGCCTTTGAACTGAGTCAATCGTGCAACCACATGTCTGTAATGGGACTGACCTAGTTGATTAAGTTACTAATAACGTACCTGTGGGACCTCGGGGTGTCAACTATACCTTTTGTGTAGTTATACGGGGGAGCGTACCGGGGCTGCGGCCAGGTACCCATCTAACGGTTGATTGGCCTAAATTTCGCCTTCGCTAAGGGAAGGGTTAGTGTGCAATAACCGGAGAGGCCCACTTGTGCTGTTAGAAGTTTCCGAAAGACTTTGTTATGGACATTCGCCTTTGTGGTGTTTGGCTGTATCTTGTTGGTAAAGTGCATAACCTCTGCAGAGTGTAAAATCTATTCGAATAGCCGTGTCCGCGGCATTGGACATTACTCGGGAATTACAGTCAAGGGTTAGACTTCCATGAAAATAACTTGGACTTGGAATGTTTGGTTGGGTTAATTGATGACGTTGATGGAAATGTGGACTAGGAATGGGAAAGATGTTCATTTAACTCCTGGAAAAGTTATTGATATTATAATGTTTCTATTGCTTTCGAATCTACTTATGTTACTTATTAAATGCTGTTACTACAAATGAACCATGAGCTATTCCTTTGTAAAAAGCCCTGCACGTAGTTTATTAGTTTGCATTCTGTGCATGACTTGCTGAGTATCAAGTACTCACCCTTGCCACAATACAACATCAGTTGAAGAAGAGTCTACACCAGCTTTGGAGGAGGAACTCCCGGAGGAGCCGTCTAACTAGGGAGCAAGCCCAGTCAGTTGCCTGTGGTATACTGGATGGCGCCACGAAGTTATCTTATTTTCCACTGTTGTTATTTCCCTTTTAATAAGTTTCGCCCTGCGTGGCGAATATTTGTAACTTGACCTTAAGGTCGAGCAACCAGCTTGGTTAACTAATTAAAGTACCCTACTATTTCGTTGAGTATGATTGTGATATTTACCAATGTTGAGACTGTGTGCACTAGCGTGTTCCTGGACTAGTGCTGAATACACAGAGGGTCCAGATTTGCAAATTCGGGTCCCGACACCGAGGCCCCTATTTAAAGCATCGCCGCCGCCATCGTGTAGCCCTCTTTCGTGGGCACCCGTAGCCCTAGATCTTCGCGCCTGAGCCACCGCCGTTCGCCCGCTAGAGCTCGCCGTAGTTGGATTAGGGTTCCATCGCGGTTTTTCGTCATTTTCCGCCGACTCCGCCGTCCTCCGCCGTCACCGAGTTCAGATCCGGATCTGTCGTGACAAGCCGCGCCTGGGGATACCACTCACCTCGCCGGAGTCGCGCCCAAACGCCATTGGGCGTGTCATCGTCCCCAGCGCCGGCAACCTCAGCCACGTTGCGCCATCGTCGGAACCCCGAAGCTTCTCAACCGTTGGATCTTCATCGGACGGCTACGGTGAGTGCACGTCACCCCGTTAGAATTCATGTTTCGGTTTTTAGATCTAATCCCAACCGTTGGATCTAAATCCAACGGCTTAGATTAAGCCACGTGATCATAAACTGCACCGTGCCTAGATTAGATCTCAGCCGTTAGATCTAGATCGTACGGTTAGCGCTAACCTCGTTGTAGCGTTAGATGCAACCTCGGCCGTTCGATCGAGATCGAATGGCGTAGATTGAGCCACGTGTCACGCGCCGGGTCAAGCCACATCACCCCCAGAGACGCGGTGAAACACGATCGGATCTCGACTGTCCGATCAAGATCGAACAGTCCAGATCAGCCGCGTTATTTTCCAAATAGAAAAATAATTCGGTGGAAAATCAAATACCGTGCTGACGTCATGCTGATATCATAAATCAGAATTTTCAATAGAAAAACAAATGAATTAATTCGGTTTAATGATTTATTTGAATTTTCAAACTTCAAACGCTTATAACTTTTGCATTTTAACTCCGATTTGAACGATTCCAATTTCTAAATTTTTATAAAATTGAGTTCTACGTAAATATGAATTTCAATTAATTTTTGAATATGAAATTTTCTCTGTTTTTATTTAACTAGTAGATTCTTTAAACTTTAAACTATTATAACTTTTGCAATTTAACTCCGATTTGAGCGATTCAAATTTCTAAAAATTCTTAAAATTATGACCTCTCTGTTTATGAATTTTATTTGAAGTTTTCAACACTTTTATGTACGGTTTTATTTATTTATTGCTATTTGCACGCATTACGTGTTGACCCAGGAGCCAGCTCAAGACCAAGAACAAGTACTCTTTGAAGGCAAGTTGTGCTTTGACCATGTTGCATGCTAATTTAATTAGAATTTATGTTGATTAATTCTGGGATTAGTTAAATACCTAGTTGTTGTATGACACCTTGATGTATACATAATTGTACGCCATGAACCCCTTGTCACCCTAGTTGTGGATTATTTAGTTGGACATTATTAAATTGCCAATATGGGTAATTAGACCGTTGTAGTATATTGCTTAGACCTGCCACGTAGTCACAACATGACTTTGGATAATTACATGTTAACATTGACTTAATGACATATGGAACATGTTTTTGAGAAGTGTCATGTGTTATTGATGTTGTTATCGATGGCACGTGGTGCATGGTAATCAACTGGGGTTTGATAAATATATTTAGACTGGGGCATGTGGCAAGAATGTTATGGTCGGCCATGATTGGCACCGGGGAAGTTGATTTGGTTCTCTGGGTAGTCTTGCCCTGGTCAACCTAAGGAGTTAACCTTGCAAGCCTTTGAACTGAGTCAAACGTGCAACCACATGTCTTTAATGGGACGGACCTAGTTGATTAAGTTGCTAATAACGTACCTGTAGAACCTCGGGGTGTCAACTATACCTTTTGTGTACTTGTACGGGGGAGCGTACCAGGGCTGCGGCTAGGTACCCATCTAACGGTTTAAATAATCAATTAAATAATATTACAGAGAAAAACTTTGGTCCAAAAATTAAATAAAATTCATCATTAGGTAGATCTCAATTTTATACAAATTTAGAAATTTGAATCACCCAAATCGGAGTTAAAATGCAAAAGTTATAAGCGTTTGAAGTTTGAATCAAAATTTGAAATTAATAATTCGAATTAATAAATCATTTTCTTTTTCGGAAATTCTTTTATTGTGTCAGCGTGACACGTGGACCAATCGGGTGCCGCCACGTCGCCTTGGGTCCATGGACCTGGCGCACGCGGCGGCCGATCCACCGTGGACCGATCCACGGCCACGCGTCACATTGACGGTGGGCCCCTCGGATGACGTCGGCGATGGCGTCATCACGCACTGGCCCGAGGGCGGTGGCCGATTGGGCCTCACCGTGAAGTCAGCGTGACGTCATGGTGCAGTTGGTTGGGCCGCTGACATGTGGGTCCCACTGACACGCGGGCCCCGCGTGTTAGAGGCACGCACCCACGCGCGGGCGCTGACCGCGACGGTCGGCCTCCCGGCCACGTGGCTAGATCTCGGTCGTTGATTTGAAAATCAACGGCCCAGATTGGATCTGGCTTAACGCGTTAAGAAACTACTCCGCTGATCTGGACCGTTCGATCTTGATTGGACGGTCAAGATCCAATCTAACGAAAACAACGTGGGTTAACGCTAACCGTTCGATCTAGATCTAACGGCTGAGATCTATTCTAGCTTGGTGCAGTTTAGGCTACGTGGCACGATCTAAACCGTTGGATCTAGATCCAACGGTTGGAAATAGATCTGAGGAAAGCACATGGGATCTCACCGGGGTGTGACGTGGCGCGATCTGGACCATTGGATCTGGATCGAACGGCTGGTGGAGCTCGAGGTCCGGCGATGGCTTGCGGCGGGGCTGGTTCACCGGAGACGAAGACAGCGACCATGGCGACGGCATTGCGGGGCTCCTCCGGCAAAGTGAGTGGTCTCCTCTGGCGCAGCTTGACCTCGCGGTTCCGGATCTGGGCTCAACGGCGGCGGAGGACGGCGCACGGCGGCGGAAACTGCAATTAAACGCGGCGGAACGCTCCTCCAACTTCGGCGAGCGATTACGGCGCAACCACGGCGGCTCTGGCGGCGAGAGCTAGGGCTACGGGTGCGCACGGAAGTCGGCGTTACGGCAGCGGTGGCGGCGCATTAAATAGGGCCCTTGGCGTCCGTGAAACGCGCGAAAACCGAGGCCCACTCCGTTGCGGCGGCGGAATCCGAGTTGGATTCGGATTGGGTGACGTGTGTAACACCCCAAAATTTTGCTTTTCTTAAATTCATGTGTGATTTGGCCCTTTGGTGAATTTTTGGAATTTTCTGGAATTTATTTGGATTTATTTGGAATTTATTTGAATTTATTCCATTTTGAAATAATTAAAGAATTTAATTTTGCAAATAAAATTTTGTTGAAAATATTTTATTTGAGTCCAAAATGATCCAAAGTATTTTCCAGAATTTTTCTGGAATTTTTCTGAGTCATTTGCTATTTTTAATGAATTAAATGAATTACTGGGAATTATTTTAATTATTAAATCATTGGAAAATCCAACTCGGTCAGAAATCTTGTTCATCCGGCGAAGTCGGACTCGTCCGACCGAGCCGCTTGACTCGGACCGAACCAACTTGAAAAACCTAATTGATCCCAGCCGTTGGATCAAGATCCAACGGGCCGAGATCCGCCCGTGCACGGTTCGAGCGCGTCCGACTCCGGACCGATCGCTGCGTCGCGATGGCCGTTGATCGTGACGCATGGGCGGCTGGGATTGCGTCGTCTTCCGTGATCGAAGCCGGACTCGCGGCCGCGATAGCCGCCAGTGCGGACTGATTAGGTTTCGCTTTGCAGCGCGCTCGCCGAGGCCATTTAAGGCGTGGGTTATCGCCTCGAGGATCGCCGTTAGGTGCGCGCCTATTGCCCTAAGTTCCAACGCCCAAGCTTGCGCCGTCGCCTCGCGATTTCGCCGGAGTTTGGGGAGTGCCGCGTGGTTTTCTAGCCGTTCGCGCCGTTTGTCATCCTCCGCCGCTTTCAAGCTTCGGTCACGAGAATCCTTGCGTCGAGGCGCACCTCCAGGTGCACTAATTTGGCGGCGAGACGCCCAGCGCCGTTAGGGTGGTCGCCCGTCGCCGGCAGCGCTGCGCCACGCCGCCGCGCCATGCTGCGTCATGAAGCTCGGTGCACGTTGGATCGAGATCCAACGCACGAGGAGTGAACCACGCGTCGCTATTCTTGCTTCCGTCTTCGACAGGTTTCAGCGATTAGATTTAGATCGCAGGCCGTGGGTTAGTTGTGTTGTAGCTTTAGGGTTAGATGCGGACCGTCCGATCTAGATCGAACGGCCCGGATCAACCGTGTAGTTTTGAACGAGAGGTTCAGATTCAATGCGACCGTTGATTTTCAAATCAACTACGAGATTGTGCCACGTGTGCTCCGGCGCGCTTCACGCGTGGGAGCGTGTCTCGACACGGGACCCGCGAGTCGAAGGGCCCACGTGTCGGCGCAGCCACGCCGGCGTGAAACCCGCCATTGGCGGTGGGGCCCACATGTCGGCCGAGACGAGTCGTGGACCGAGTCCACCGTGGACCCGAGCCAAGCGTGGGACCGAGTCCATGGACCGGCCGACGCCACCACCTAATCGAGGTCGACACGTGTCCATGCCGACAATAATTAATTTCCGAAAAAAGAAAATGATTTATTAATTGAATAATGATTTCAAATTTAGATTCAAACTTCCAAACGCTTATAACTTTGGCGCTTTCAACTCCGATTTGAGTGATTCAAATTTCTAAATTTGTATAAAATTGAGATCTACCTAAATATGAATTTTATTTAATTTTTTGGACTAAAGTTTTTCTCTGTAATATTATTTAATTGATTATTTAAGCTTTAATAAATCATAACTTTTGCATTTTAACTCCAAATTTGACGATTCAGTTTCTAAAAATCCGAGAAAAATTACGTTCTCTCTGTTTTATGGATTTTATTTGGAGTTTTGGGATGTTTTGCCTAGTGTTTATTTGTGTATTTGCTATTTGCACGCTTACGAGTAGAGCGTTGAAGTCTGGGAAGGATTCGAGGGAGAAGTGTTGACTCGGGATCCAACCCAAGACCAAGAGCAAGTGCTTTTTGAAGGCAAGTTGTGCTTTGACCATGTTGATCCTATTTCGAAATCTATTTTGATTTAAACTATTGCATGCTAGTTTAATTAGAAAGATACTTTGTTTAAACATGGGGGTTAGATAAATACCAATTTGCTATATGACACCTTGATTACTTAAGTATGTGCCATGACCTTTTGTCACCCTAGTTGTGGTTTACTAGTTGGACATTATTAAATTGCCAACATGGGTTTAGACCGTTGTAGTATACTGCTTAGACCTGCTACGTGCTCATGACATGATTTTGGGACGATCAAATGCTAATATGGACTTAATGATATATTGAACTTGTTTTGGAAAAGTATCATGTGATGTTGATGTACGTGGTGCATGGTAATCAACCTGGGGTTTGATAAGCGATTTCGGCCAGGGGCATGTGGCAAGAGTAATCAAAGTGGGCCACGGTGGCATTGGGAATGTTGATTTGGTTCTTCTAGTCTTGCCCTGGTCACTCTAAGGACTTAACCTTGCAAGCCTTTGAACCGGTCATACTTGCAACCACACATGGCGGCTGGAATGGGGTGGCCTAGTTGACTAAGTCGCTAAGGACTCACTTGTGGAGCCTCGAGGTGTCGATTACCGTTTGTGTGATTATGCGGGGAGCGTATCGTGGGCGTGGCCAGATACCCATCTAACGGTGTGTTGGTCCCATACACTTCGCTGGCTAAGGGAAGGATGGTGTAGAGCACGGCCGAGAGGACCAATTGTGTTGTTTGAGGCTTCAAAGGCTTTGTTATGATCAGCTCATTCGCATACTTTGTATGGCGATTCACTACCGACGTGGTGAGTGGATTGTATCTTGTGGGTAAAGTGCATAACCTCTGCCAGAGTGTAGAATCTATTTGAATAGCCAGGAGTCCACTGATCTTTGGACAATGCTGAATTACGATCAAGGGTTAGACTTTTAAAATAACTTGGATTTGAAAAGTTGGGTTGGTTTAATAATGAAGATGATGGAAATGTGGTTTAGGATGGGGAAAATGTTTATTAAATTTCCTGAAAAGTTATTTATGCTTTACTTATTTCTACCGCTTTGAATCTACTTTTATTACTTGTCAAAAGTCAAGCATTTCGCAAATATACTCGAAATATTCCTTTGTACCAAGCCATGCATATAGTATATTAGCTTGCATTCGTGCAATGCATGACTTGCCGAGTACCAAGTACTCACCCTTGCCTCAACACAATACCAGCTTGAAGAGGAGACTACGCCGATTCGGAAGAGGAGTTCCAAGAGGACCCGTCTACTTAGGGGATCGAGCCCGATCACTGGCTGGCATCGTGGTATACTTGGATGGCGCCACGAAGTTTATTTGATTTTCCGCCGTTATTTCTCTTTTAATACATTTTGCCTTGCAAGGCATATATTTGTAACTTGGCCATAAGGTCGAGTAACCCTTTGATTATTTAAATAAAGTACTTTGATAGTATCGTTTGGTATGATTGTGATATATACCGATGTTAAGACTGTGTGCACTAGCGCGTTCCTGGACTAGTGCTGAATACACAGAGGGTCCGGATTTGCAAATTCGGGGTCCCGACAACGTGGCTCAACGTCAGCCGTTGGATCAAGATCCAACGGTGCGAGGGTTTGGGCTAGGGTCTGGCTCGGGCTAGCTGGCTGGCTCGGTCGGACTCGGGCTCGGGTGACGTGGCTCAATCGTGGCCGTTGGATCAAGATCCAACGATCACGCGGTTAGGGTTCGACCGGAACGGTTGGCTCGGGTCGGACTCGAGTCTGACTCGGACTCGGGTCCGGTCGGATGAACAGTAAAACCCACTCGCTATTTTTCAGCGATTAAATAATTCAATTAATTCCCAGAAATTAAATTAATTCATTAAAAATAGCAAAAGACTCAGAAAAATTCAAGAAAAATTCTGGAAAATATTTTGGAACATTTTGGACTCAAATAAAATATTTCCAACAAAATTTTATTTGCAAAGTTAAATTCTTTAATTATTTCAAAATGGAATAAATTCAAATAAATTCCAAATAAATCCAAATAAATTCCAGAAAATTCCAAAAATTCACCAAAGTGCCAAATCACACATGAATTTAAGAATAGCAAAATTTTGGGATGTTACAAACCTCCCCCCTTAACAGAATCTCATCCCCGAGATTCAGGGCTTTCTAAAGAAATAGGTTCGGAAACTCTTTCTTGAAATCCTCTTCGCGCTCCCAAGTTGCTTCACTCTCCGCGTGGTTGCTCCATTGAACTCTGCAGAAATGGGTTGACTTATTTCTCGTCTCTCGATCCATGGTGTCCAGAATCTTCACGGGGTGCTCCTTGTAAGTCAGATCTTCTTGTAGCTCAATTAACTCTAGCGGTGTCTGTTCCTTAGGTACTCGGAGACACTTCTTCAACTGGGGCACGTGGAACACGTCATGCACTCCTGCTAGTGATTGCGGTAACTCCAGTTGGTACGCAACTTCACCTCTACGGTTGAGAACCTTAAATGGTCCAACAAATCTCGGCGCGAGTTTTCCTTTGGCATGGAATCTCTTAACTCCTCTGAGTGGCGTGACCCTGAGATACACGAAATCTTCTGGTTCAAAACTTAGGTCTCGGCGACGGTTATCAGCATAACTCTTCTGTCGTGACTGGGCTATCTTCAATCTCTCCCTGATCATGGCAATCTGTTCTTCGGCTTCTTGGAGAATATCTGGCCCAAAGACACGGCGTTCACCTGTCTCGTTCCAATTCAACGGTGTCAAGCAGTCGGCCAGTATAGTGCTTCAAATTGCGACATTTGCAAACTGGCCTGGTAACTATTATTGTAGCTGAACTCAGCGTACGGCAGACTTTTATCCCAAGAGGTAGCATAATCCAATGCACAAGCTCGTAGCATGTCCTCTAGAATTTGATTAACTCTCTCTGTTTGCCCATCCGTTTGCGGATGATAAGCTGTACTGAAGTTCAAACGGGTTCCCATGGCTTCATGCAGTTTATTCCAGAATCTTGAGGTAAACTGGGTACCTCTGTCCGATACAATTTTCTTCGGCACTGCGTGCAAACAGACGATCCTGGTCATATACAATTCAGCTAACTTATCTCCCGAATAAGTGGTCTTCATTGGAATAAAATGGGCGACTTTAGTCAAGCGATCCACTATAACCCATATGGAGTCATATCCTCCTTGAGTTTTCGGCAAACCGGTAATGAAGTCCATTCCGATTTTCTCCCATTTCCACTTAGGTATCTTCAACGACTGTAACAATCCTGCTGGTCTCTGATGCATTGCCTTGACTCTCTGGCATATGTCGCACAGCGCAACATGCTCGGCAACTTCACGCTTCATGCTCGGCCACCAGAATCTTTCCTTCAAATCCTGATACATCTTGGCACTTCCAGGATGAATGGAATACTTTGAGTCATGGGCTTCTTCTAAAATCAACTGCTTCAGCTCCTTCTTGTTCGGCACACAAATGCGACCCTTCATCCATAACGTGCCTTGCTCATCCAACTTGAAGTCCTCTGCCTTGCCTTCATCCATGTTGGACTTAATCTTGCGGATCTTGTCATCATCCTCTTGTCCTTCTCGGATATGATCCTCCAGGGTAGGCTTCACTTCCAATGCTACCAAGAATCCTTCTGGTACGACTTCAATCTGCATTCTCTGGAAATCCTCACATAGCTCCTCCTGACTTGTGGCTATCAACATGTTCACGGTATGGCTTTTCCGACTCAGAGCATCGACAACTACGTTGGCCTTCCTGGGATGGTAATGGATTCCAACGTTATAATCCTTGATCAACTCTAACCATCTCCTCTGCCTCATGTTCAAGTCTGATTGGGTGAAAATGTACTTAAGACTCTTATGATCCGTGTATACCTCACATCTGTTTCCAATCAAATAGTGACGCCACAACATCAAAGCATGCACTACGGCAGCTAGCTCTAGGTCATGTGTTGGATAATTCTCCTCATGCGGCCTCAACTGCCTTGATGCATAAGCGACGACCTTCCCGTTCTGCATCAGCACACACCCAAGTCTTTGGCGCGATGCGTCACAATAAATATCAAAACTTTGATTGATGTCCGGTAGAACTAACACCGGTGCTGATGTCAATCGTTTCTTCAGCTCTTGAAAACCTTTTTCACACTCTGGCGTCCATGCAAACTTCTTCTCCTTTTTCAACAATTGCGTAAGAGGTTTCGCAATGGTCGAAAAGCCTTCAATGAAACTGCGATAGTAACCTGCCATTCCAAGGAAACTCCGGATCTGGGTCACGGTCTTCAACTGTTCCCAATGTAACACAGCTTCTACCTTTCTTGGATCTACGGCGACTCCTTCCGCAGTCATTACATGTCCGAGGAACTCCACTTTGTCCTTCCAAAAGTCACACTTGCTGAACTTGGCGAAAAGTTGCTGTTCCCTCAGCTTTTCCAAAACTCGCCTCAAGTGCTCTGCGTGTTCATCCTTTGTCTTGGAGTAGATTAAGATATCATCTATGAATACAACAACAAACTTGTCCAAATATTCCATGAACACCTTATTCATCATATTCATGAAATATCTTTGGTGCATTAAATCGAGACCAAAGGACATAACTGTAAACTCGTAATGTCCATATCTTGACGAGAATGCGGTCTTCGGGATATCTTCTGATCGGATCTTCAACTGGTGGTATCTCGATCTCATATCAATCTTGGAGAAAACTCCGGCTCCTCTTAGCTGATCAAACAGATCATCGATCCTGGGTAGCGGGTACTTGTTCTTCACGGTGACTTCATTGAGTGCACGGTAGTCAATGCACATCCTGAAACTCCCGTCCTTCTTCTTGACAAACAAAACTGGCGCTCCGCACGGCGACGAACTTGGTCTGATGAATCCTTTCTCCATCAACTCCTCAAGCTGCTTCTTCATCTCTACTAATTCCTCGGTGGACATCCGGTAAGGTCTTTTCGCTATCGGCGCTGTACCAAGTACAAGCTCTATCACAAACTTTATGTCCCTGTCTGGCGGCATACAAGGTAAATCTTCAGGAAAAACATCCGGGTACTCATTCACCACTGAGACATCTTCTATGCTGATTGCTTTGGTGCTGTTAACCATCAACTGTCCATCTCTAACGGCGGTAGCTTGGAATTCCACTTTCTTTCCACACGGGCTCTCAACTGAGATAGTCCTTCGTCCACAATCCAATACGGCCTTGTGCTTGGATAACCAATCCATTCCCAAAATAACATCTAAGGTTTGGGTATCCAACAATATAAGGTTCGCTAGGAACTCTATCCCATCTATTAATATTCTCACCCCAGAACATCCTACCTTCGTTCGGAGTTCGGAACCAGGGGTTTGAACTAAGAGCATGCATTTAAGTCTTGCAATCTCCAAATCATTTTTAGCAGCAAAGCCTTGAGAAACAAACGAATGCGAAGCTCCATAATCAAACAAAACTGTTGCAGGTATGAGTTAACAAGTAACTTACCCAGTACGACGTCCGTGGCATTCTGAAGTGCATCTGCGGTGACATGGTTGACTCGACCTCTCACCACGATGCAGGGTGCCGCTCCTGGTCTTTGTCCCTCAGTTAGCTCCTGGTGCTGGCGTCCTGGCTGGTGTGGATCCCAGATTGAAGCGGACTAGGGTCACTCCTGTTGTCTTCTTAGGGCAACTGTTGGCAAAGTGTCCTGGCTCGTTGCAGTTGTAGCAGCGTCTCAATGTCCCTCGTTGGCTGCTCAAGCGGCGTTTCTGGTTGGGGCTGGAGTCTGATAGTTCTGATTGACGGGTCTTGGTGCTGGTGACGGTGTCCTTGTAGCATTCTGTGGCTGGAATCTGAAAAATTGATTTGGCGCAACCCTCAAACGTTGCTGCGCTCCCTGACGCGATCCCTGCTGTTGCATCCTTCGCTTCCTGTTGTCGTCCAGTTCCTTGCGCTTGTCCTCAAGAATAAGCGCCTTATTCACAAGCTCCTGGAAATCTGGAAAGGTGTGGGTGATCAGTCCCACCTGTAGTCCTGAGTTAAGTCCCTTCATGAAGCGAGACTGTCTGGCTTTATCTGTCGCTACGTCTTCAGGTGCGTAGCGTGCAAGCTGTGTGAACTTGTTCAGGTATTCGGCCACTGGCTGGCTGCCTTGCTTTAGTGCTTTGAACTATTCTTTCTTGAGGTCCATGATTCCTTCCGGCACGTGATACTGACGAAATGCAGCTGTGAACTTCTCCCAAGTGATATCTTGAGGGTTCTCTTGCGTGGCACAGAAGTTCTCCCACCATTCGGCGGCTATCCCTTCCAACTGATGAGAAGCGTAGAGTACCTTCTCATTTCCCATGCACTGAGCAATGTGTAGCTTCCTCTCTATTGACCTTAACCAATCATCAGCCTCCAACGGATTGGCATTCCCAGAAAAAGTGGGTGGGTTAGTCCACATGAACTCTGACAGTCTTGTATTCTGGCGTTGTCCCTGATTGACTTGGTTAGCAGTGGCCTGAGCAGTGACGTGTTGCATCTGTTGCATCGTAGCATGCATCAACTGAGTCTGGGCGGCAAGAAAAGCTCCAAAATTCTGCATGTCAACTGGCGGTGCTGGTTGGGGTGCAGGTGCTCCATTATTGGGGTTTACAGCTGGGCGAGAACCACTCCCATTGCCTCCAAGGTTTCCGCGGGTGTTCACCATCTGTCGATTGCTCCGAGGTTTAGAGATGAGAGGGAACAAGAATAGACGAGTAGTAGGGAACTTATGCGGGGCAAAAGTGTAACTCAAAATCCAACTTTATTAATACTAATAGTAATAACTTGGTATGGTTGCTTACAATGCCTAAGGGCCTTGCAACACATACTGCACACTCAGCAAACAATGAAAATCCAACGCCTCTAAAGGTGACTCTTATTCTATAACGCGACTCGACGAAGGAGTCTCGACCTCAATGCCTACGCTCACTCGTCGAGAAAACCTCCACTACCTGGGTGGGGGTGCGACAGCATCGGCGCGAAACAATCGCCATGCCCCACAACTGCAGCTGTGGTTGACGACGCGGCGTCCTCCTGGATTGCTGCATTGCTCGACGCGACACCTCCTGGATTCCCATCTCAAAGGTAGACCTCCTGGCGGTGAAATGGAAAGGGCGGCTGAACTTCGTCTTCTCTCGAGCATACACCGTGATCCGAATGTCCCATCCTATGACTTCTCCTGCCTGCACGAGTGTAGTCCCTCGGTAGAGCGATCTCTCAAAACCTCCAAGAAACTGAAGCATACGCCACAACTCGGTGGCATAGCCTCCTTCACGCTCGGCGTAGTTGTTCTTCATCATCATCTGTAAAAGGATACTTGCGTAAGAACGCAACACTTTAAAAATTAAGGTGGAAGACGAAAAGAACTCAGCAAGGGGTATGAACAAGAAAGAAAAGGGGTAACTCGAGAATTCATTCATTATCTTGACCACTTTTAACTTTAGAAAATAGGTTTTATCCTCAGTACGACCATTCTAACTATGGGTGAGCCTACGGTCAGTATGGCTCTGATACCACATCTGTCGTGACCCGAATTTGAAAATCCGGACCCTCTGTGTATTCAGCACTAGTCCAGGAACGCGCTAGTGCACACAGTCTCAACATTGGTAAATATCACAATCATACTCAACGAATTAATAAAGTACTTAAATAGCTAACCAAACTGGTTGCTTGACCTTATGGTCAAGTTACAAATATACGCCTCGCAGGGCGAAACTTATTAAGAGAGAAATAATAGCAACGGAAAATAAGATAACTTCATGGCGCCATTAAGAGAGAAATAATAACTGACTCGGCTCGCTTCCTAGCTAGACGGATCTTCTGAGAGCTCCTCCAAAGCTGGTGTAGACTCCTCTTCAACTGGTGTTGTATTTTTGCAAGGGTGAGTACTTGGTACTCAGCAAGTCATGCACAGAATGCAAGCTAATATACTTTATGCATGGCTTGATACAAAGGAATAGCTCAAGGTATAATTGCAGTAAACAGCATTTAACAAATAATATAAGTAGATTCGAAAGCAGTAGAAACAAGTATAACGATAATAACTTTTCCAGGAGTTAAGTAAACATCTTTCCCAATCCTAATCCACATTTCCATCAACATCATTAATAAACCAGACCCAACCTTTCAAATCCAAGTTGTTTTCAAGAAAGTCTAACCCTTGACTGTAATTCCCGAGCGATGTCCAATACCGCGGACACGGCTATTCGAATAGATTTTACACTCTGCAGAGGTTATGCACTTTACCCACAAGATACAGTCAAACACCACAAAGGCGAGTGTCCGTAACAAAGTCTTTCGGAAACTTCTAACAGCAGAGGTTATGCACTTTACCCTTAGCGAAGGCGAAGTTTAGGCCAATCAACCGTTAGATGGGTACCTGGCCGCAGCCCCGGTACGCTCCCCCGTACAACTACACAAAAAGTATAGTTGACATCCTGAGGTCCCACAGGTACGTTATTAGCAACTTAATCAACTAGGTCCGTCCCATTACAGACATGTGGTTGCACGTTTGACCCAGTTTAAAGGCTTGCAAGGTTAAGTCCTTAGGGTGACCAGGGCAAGACTACCCGAAGAACCAACACAATGTTCCTGGTGCCACAACTGGCCCACCCGATCAATCTTGCCACATGCCCCGGTCGAAAACTATTTATCAAACCCCAGTTGATTACCATGCACCACGTGCCATCAACATCACATGATACCTTTCCAAAACAGGTTCAATATATCATTAAGTCAATATTAACATTTGATTGTCCAAAATCATGTCATGAGCACGTAGCAGGTCTAAGCAATATACTACAACGGTCTAAATTCCCATGTTGGCAATTTAATAATGTCCAACTAGTAAACCACAACTAGGGTAACAAGGGTCATGGAACATATTTAATTAACCAAGGTGTCATACAGCAATTAGGCATTTATCTAATTCCCATAATTTAAATAAAGTATTTTCTAATTAAACTAGCATGCAATAGTTTTGAATCGAATTAATTTGAAATTGGGATCAACATGGTCAAAGCACAACCTGCCTTCAAAGAGTACTTGCTCTTGGTCCTGAGCTGGCTCCTAGGTCAACACTTCTCCTTCGAAGCTTTCGGGCACTTCAACGTCTACTCGTAAAGCGTGCAAATAGCAATAAATAAATAAAAAGTAGACAAAAAGTGTCCAAACATCCAAATAAAGTTAATAAACAGAGAGAGCATAATTTTATGAATTTTTAGAAACTGGAATCGTCAAATTCGGAGTTTAAATGCAAAAGTTATAGCATTTTGAAGTTTAAATAATCAATTAAATAATATTACAGAGAAAAACTTTGGTCCAAAAATTAAATAAAATTCATCATTAGGTAGATCTCAATTTTATACAAATTTAGAAATTTGAATCACCCAAATCGGAGTTAAAATGCAAAAGTTATAAACGTTTGAAGTTTGAATCAAAATCTGAAATCAATAATTCGAATTAATAAATCATTTTCTTTTTCGGAAATTCTTTTATTGCGTCAGCGTGACACGTGGACCAATCGGGTGCCGCCATGTCGCCTCGGGTCCATGGACCCGGCGCACGGGCGTGGCTCGGTCCACCGTGGACCCGGTCCACGGCTCACGCGTCACATTGACACGTGGGCCCCTCGGATTACGTCAGCAGTGACGTCATCACGCACGGCTGAGGATGGCTGATAGCTGGGCCCCGCAGTGACGTCAGCGTGACGTCATGGTGCAGTTTGCTGGGCCGCTGACGCATGGGTCCCACTAACACGCGGGCCCCGCGTGTCAGAGGCACACACCCACGCGCGGGCGCTGACCGCGCTGACCGCGACGGTCGGCCTCCCGGCCACGTGGCTAGATCTCGGCCGTTGATTTGAAAATCAACGGCCCAGATTGGATCTAGCTTAACGCGTTAAGAAACTACTCCGCTGATCTGGACCGTTCGATCTTGATCGGATGGTCAAGATCCAATCTAACGAAAACAACGTGGGTTAATGCTAACCGTTCGATCTAGATCTAACGGCTGAGATCTATTCTAGCTTGGTGCAGTTTAGGCTACGTGGCACGATCTAAACCGTTGGATCTAGATCCAACGGCTGGAAATAGATCTGAGGAAAGCACGTGGGAACTCACCGGGGTGTGACGTGGCACGATCTGGACCCTTGGATCTGGATCGGACGGCTGGTGGAGCTCGAGGTCCGGCGATGGCTTGCGGCGGGGCTGGTTCACCGGAGACGAAGACGGCGACCACGGCGACGGCGTTGTGGGGCTCCTCCGGCGAAGTGAGTGGTCTCCTCTGGCGCGGCTTGACCTCGCGGTTCCGGATCTAGGCTCAACGGCGGCGGAGGACGGCGCATGGTGGCGGAAACTGTAATTGAACGCGGCAGAACGCTCCTCCAACTCCGGCGAGCGATTGCGGCGCAACCACGGCGGCTGTGGCGGCGAGAGCTAGGGCTACGGGTGCGCATGGAAGTCGGCGTTACGGCAGCGGTGGTGACGCATTGAATAGGGCCCTCGGCGTCCGTGAAACACGCGAAAACCGAGGCCCACTCCGTTGCGGCGGCGGAATCCAAGTTGGATTCGTATTGGGTGACGTGGCTCAATGTTAGCCGTTGGATCAAGATCCAACGGTGCAAGGGTTTGGGCTCGGGTCTGGCTCGGGCTAGCTGGCTGGCTCGTTCGGACTCGGGCTCGGGTGACGTGGCTCAATCGTGGCCGTTGGATCAAGATCCAACGGTCCACGATTAGGTTCTGGCCGAGCGGGTTCGACCGGAACGGTTGGCTCGGGTCGGACTCGAGTCTGACTCGGACTCGGGTCCAGTCGGATGAACAGTAAAACCCACTCGCTATTTTTCAGCGATTAAATAATTCAATTAATTCCCAGAAATTCATTTAATTCATTAAAAATAGCAAAAGACTTAGAAAAATTCCAAAAAAATTCTGGAAAATATTTTGGAACATTTTAGACTCAAATAAAATATTTCTAACAAAATTTTATTTGCAAAATTAAATTCTTTAATTATTTCAAAATGGAATAAATTCCAAATAAATCCAAATAAATTCCAAAACATTCCAAAAATTCACCAAAGTGCTAAATCACACATGAATTTAAGAAAAGCAAAATTTTGGGATGTTACAGTTTGGAATGATGAATTGGGCCTAGGATTGTAAAATGTTGTATTTGTGAGATCATTGTGAAAAGTACTCTATTAATTATTGTTTTACCGCTTGCAATCTACTATTGTATTTACTCATGCTACTTTACTGCAAATGAACCTGTTAGCCTATCCTTTGTAATAAGCCATGCATGTAGAATATTAGCTTGCATTCTGTGCATGACTTGCTGAGTACCAAGTACTCACCCTTGCTATAATACAACATCAGTTGAAGAAGAGTAGACGCTAGCCTTGGAGGAGGAGTACCTGGAGGAGCCGTCTATCTAGGGAGCAGGCTCAGTCAATTGCTTATGGTATACTGGTGGCGCCACGAAATCTATTTTATTTCGCTACAGTTATTTCTCTTTAAATAAGTTTTTGCCCTGTGTGGCATACTCTTGTAGCTTGACCATAAGGTCGAGCAACCAGTTTGGTTATCTTAATTCAAGTACTCTATTACTATCGATGCGTATGATTGTGATATTTACCGATGTTGAGACTGTGTGCGCTAGCGTGATACTGAACTAGTGCTGAATACACAGAGGGTCTGGATTTGCAAATTCGGGTCCCGACAAGGTGGTATCAGAGCCATACTGACTGTAGGACTACCCTTAGTTAGAATGGTCGTAGTGAGGATAAAACCTATTTTCTAAAGTGAAAAGTTGTCAAGATAATGAATGAATTCTCGACTTATCCCCTTCTTTCTTGTTCATACCCCTTGCTGAGTTCTTTTTGTCTCCCACTTTGATTTTAAAATGTTGCGTTCTTACGCGAGCGTCTTTTGGCAGATGTTGATGAAGAACAACTACGCGGAGCGTTCAGGAGGCTATGCCGCTGAGTTGTGGCGTATGCTGCAGGTACTTGGAGGTTTCGAGAGGCCACTTTACCAGGGGACCACCATAGTGCAGGCTGGATTGGTCACGGCATGGGACATCAAGATCACAGTGTACGCTCGAGAAAAGACGAAGTTCAGTCGCCCATGCTACTTCACAGCCAGGAGGTCCACATTTGAGATGGGAATCCAGGAGGTGTCACGCTGGGCTATGAGGCACATTGCTCGCACCTATTCCCGAGAACTGGAAGGCACGGTGTTTCGTCACCACCCACGCCGAGACAACAGGATCGAGTGGGAGTCGATTGAAGATGAAGATGTCACCGTCACACACTTGGCGAGGTTCGTCGTCGCGCAAGAGGAAGCACTTGATGATACGGTGCAGGAGCTGCAGAAGCCCCGTGAGGAGGTCAAGAAAGAGAAGAAAAGTCTGCAGGAAGTTCGAGAGTATATGTCTCATCTTCTGCGAAGGATCGACGAGCTAGAAATAGCGTTGTACGGATAGGAGCCAGAGCCAGTACTAGAGCTGCATGAGCCAGATCCCGAGGAGCCGCAGCCCGAGCCACAGCCGGAGCCTGAGCCTAAGGATGATGCCATTTCTTCGACAACTACCGGTGTGGGGCATGGTGATCGCTTTGCACCTATGTCGCCGCATCCACCAAAAGGGGGCAGTGGAGGTTTTCTCGACGAGTGAGCGTAGGTTTTGCAGTTGAGACTCCTTCGCCGAGTCGCGTATTAGAATAAAGAGTCACCCTTAGAGGCGTTAGACTCCAGTGTTAATCGATTTGGATTTCCATTGCTTGCTGAGTGTGCGGTATGTGCTGCAAGGCCCCTAGGCATTGTAAGCAACCATACCTAGTTATTATTGATTAGTTAATAAAGTTGGATTTTGAGTTACACCATTTCCCCGCATAAGTTTCCCTACTACTTGTCTATGCTTGTTTCCCTCTCATCTCTAAAACCTTGGAGTAATCGACAGATGGTGAACACCCGCGGAAACCTTGGAGGCAACGGGAGTGGTTCTCGCCCCGCAGTGAACCCCAATGATGGAGCACCTGCACTCCAACCAGCACCGCCAGTTGACATGCAGAACTTTGGAGCCTTTCTTGCTGCACAGACTCAGCTGATGCATGCCATGATGCAGCAGATGCAGCACATCATTGCTCAGGCCGTCGCTAATCAAGTCAATCAAGGATAGCGTCAGGGCTCAAGGTTGTCGGAATTCATGAGGACTCATCCGCCCACCTTCTCTGGAAACGCCAATCCATTGGAGGCGGATGATTGGTTAAGGTCAATTGAGAGGAAGTTGCACATTACCCAATGTGTGGGAAATGAGAGGGTGCTCTACGCCTCTCACCAGCTAGAAGGAATTGCAGCTGAATGGTGGGAGAAATTCTGCGCCACGCGGGAGAACCCACAGGATATCACTTGGGAGGAATTCACAACTGCGTTTCGCTAGTATCATGTGCCAGAAGGAATAATGGACTTAAAGAAGGAAGAATTCAGGACATTGAAGCAAGGTAATCAACCGGTGGCTGAATACCTGAACAAGTTCACACAGCTTGCACGCTATGCGCCGAAAGACGTAGCGACAGACAAGGCTAGAAAGTCTCGCTTCCTGAAGGGAATGAACTCTGGACTGCAGGTGGGACTGATCACCCACACCTTCCAGATTTCCAAAAGTTGGTGAACAAGGCGCTCATCCTTGAGGACAAGCGCAAGGAACTTGATGAGAACCAGAAGCGCAGAATGCAACAGCAGGGATCGCGTCAGGGAGCGCAGCAACGTTTGAGGTTTGCGCCAAATCAGTTTTTCAGATTCCAGCCGCAGAATGCAGCAAGGACACCGTCGCCAGCACCGAGGCCTGCTAACCAGGGTTACCAGACACCAGCTCCAGCCCGAAATGCCGCTTCGGGCAGTCAACAGGGAGCAGTGAGACGATGCTACACATGCAACGAGCCAGGGCACTTCTCCAACAGTTGCCCTAAGAAGACAGCAGGAGTGACCCAGTTCGCTTCAATCTGGGATCCACACCAGCCAGGACGCCTGCACCAGGAGCAAAACGAGGGACAGCACAACCAGGAGCCGCGCCCTAGACCGTGGTGAGAGGCTGAGTCAACCATGTCACCACATATGCACTTCAAAATGCCACGGATATCGTACTGGGTAAGTTACTTGTTAACTCGGTACCTGCAACAGTTTTGTTTGACTCTAGAGCTTCACATTCGTTTGTTTCTCAAGGTTTTGCTGCTAAGAATGATTTAGAGATTGCAAGACTTAAATGCATGCTTCTAGTTCAAACCCCTGGTTCCGAACTCCGAATGAAAGTAGGATGTTCTGGGGTAAGAATATTGATAGATGGGGTAGAGTTCCTAGCGAACCTTATTATGTTGGAAACCCAGACCTTAGATGTTATCTTGGGAATGGATTGGTTATCCAAGCACAAGGCTGTGCTGGATTGTGGGCGAAGGATTATCTCAGTTGAGGGCCCATGTGGAAGAAAAGTGGAATTTCAAGCAACCGCCGTTCGAGATGGACAGCTGATGATCAACAGCACGAAGGCAATTAGCATAGACGATGTTTCAGTGGTGAATGAGTATCCTGATGTTTTTCCTGAAGATTTGCCTGGAATGCCGCCAGATAGAGACATAGAATTTATGATTGAGTTAGTACCTGGTACAGCACCGATAGTGAAGAGACCCTACCGAATGTCAACCGAAGAATTGGTAGAGATGAAGAAACAGCTCTAGGAGTTGATGGAAAAAGGATTCATCAGACCTAGCTCGTCGCCATGGGGAGCACCAGTTTTGTTCGTTAAAAAGAAGGACAGGAGTTTCAGGATGTGCATTGACTACCGTGCACTCAATGAGGTAACGTGAAGAACAAGTATCCGCTACCCAGGATCGATGACTTGTTTTACCAACTAAAAGGAGCCGGAGTTTTCTCCAAGATTGATCTGAGATCAGGGTATCACCAGTTGAAGATTAGATCAGAGGATATACCGAAGACTGCATTATCGTCAAGATACGGACATTATGAGTTTACAGTTATGTCCTTTGGCCTGACGAACGCGCCAGCTTATTTCATGAATATGATGAACAAGGTTTTCATGGAGTACCTGGACAAGTTTGTCGTCGTTTTCATCGATGACATTCTCGTCTATTCCAGATCAAGAGAAGAGCACGCAGAACATCTGAGACTAGTTTTGGAGAAGCTGAGAGAACAGCAACTCTTCGCCAAGTTCATCAAGTGTGATTTTTGGAAAGACAAGGTGGAGTTTCTTGGACACGTGATGACCACAGAAGGAGTCACCGTTGATCCAAGCAAGGTAGAAGTTGTGTTACATTGGGAGCAGCCGAAGACCATGACCCAGATTAGTAGCTTTCTGGGGATGGCATGTTACTACCGCCGCTTCATCGAAGGCTTTTCAACGATTGCGATACCCCTTACGCAATTATTGAAGAAGGAGAAGAAATTCACATGGACGCTGGAGTGCGAAAAAGGTTTTCAAGAACTGAAGAAACGATTGACATCAGCCCCGGTGTTAGTTCTACCGAACGTCAATCAAAGCTTCGATATTTATTGTGATGCATCGCGCCAAGGAATTGGATGCGTGTTGATGCAAAACCGAAAGGTTGTTGCATATGCATCAAGGCAGCTGAGGTCGCATGAAGAGAACTATCCGACACATGACTTAGAGTTAGCAGCTGTAGTGCATGCCTTGAAGTTGTGGCGACACTACCTGATTGGAAATAGATGCGAAGTGTATACGGACCATAAGAGTCTTAAATACATCTTCACCCAATCGGATCTGAATATGAGGTAGAGGAGATGGTTGGAATTAATCAAGGACTACAATGTTGTGATCCATTATCATCCCGGGAAGGCCAATGTGGTGGCTGATGCCTTGAGTCGGAAAAGCCATACCGTGAATATGTTGATAGCCACGAGTCAGGACGAGCTATGCAAGGAGTTTTAGAAGATGCAGATTGAGGTGGTACACGAGGGATTTTTGGCCGCATTGGAGGTAAACCCTATTCTGGAGGATTAGATCAGAGGACGATAAAAGGATGATGACAAGATTCGCAGGATTAAGTCCAATATTGATGAAGGCAAGGCAAAATACTTTACGTTGTATGAGCAAGGCACGTTGTGGATGAAGGATCGAATCTGTGTGCCGAACAAGAAGGAGTTAAAGCAGTTGATTCTAGATGAAGCCCATGACTCCAGGTATTCTATTCATCCAGGAAGTGCCAAGATGTACCAAGACCTGAAGGAAAGATTCTGGTGGCCAAGCATGAAGCGGGAAGTCACCGAGCATGCTGCATTGTGCGACATATACCAGAGAGCCAAAGCAATGCTTCAGAGACCAGCAGGATTGCTGCAACCATTAAAGATACCCGAGTGGAAATGGGAGGAAATCGGAATGGACTTCATTACCGGTTTGCCTAAAACTCAAGGAGGTTATGACTCCATATGTGTTATAGAGGATCACTTGACTAAGGTCGCCCATTTCATCCCAGTAAAGACCACTTACTCGGGAGATAAATTAGCAGAGATGTACATGACCAGGATTTTCTGTTTGCACGGAGTGCCAAAGAAGATTGTATCGGACAGAGATACCTAATTTACCTTGAGATTCTGGAATAAGCTGCATGAAGCCATGGGGGCTCGTTTGAAATTTAGTACAACATATAATCTGCAGATGGATGGACAGACCGAAAGAGTTAATCAGATTTTAGAGGACATGTTAAGAGCTTGTGCATTAGCCTATGCAACCTCTTGGGATAAGAGTCTACCGTATGCCGAGTTTAGCTACAATAACAGTTATCAGGCCAGTCTACAGATGTCACCTATTGAGGCACTGTATGGTCGACCTTATCGGACACCATTGAACTGGAATGAGATAGGTGAACGCCGTGTCTTTGGGCCGGACATTCTTCAAGAAGCTGAAGAGCAGATTGCCATGATCAGAGAAAGATTGAAGATAGCCCAATCGAGGCCAAAGAGCTACGCCGATAATCGCCGTCGAGATCTGAGTTTTGAATTGGAAGATTTTGTATACCTCAGAGTTACACCTCTCAAGGGAGTTAAGAGGTTCCATTCCAAAAGGAAACTCGCACCGCGATATATTGGACCATTTAAGATTTTGAGCCGCAGAGGCAAAGTTGCTTACCAGTTGGAGTTACCGTAGTCGTTGGCAGGTGTGCATGATGTGTTCCATGTGTCACAACTGAAGAAGTGTCTTCGAGTACCCGATGAGCAGACACCATTAGAGTCAATAGAACTGCAAGAGTACCTCACTTACCAGGAGCACCCTGTAAAGATCCTGGACACCATGGATCGAGAGACAAGAAATAAATCGACACGTTTCTGCAGAGTTCAGTGGAGCAACCATGCGGAGAGTGAAGCAACTTGGGAGCGTGAGGAGAATTTGAAGAAAGAGTTTCCGAACATATTCTCTAGTTAGCCCTGAATCTCGGGGACGAGATTCTGTTAAGGGGGGAGGTTTATAACACCCCAATTTTTGTTTTTCATGTATTTAAATATTATTCGGCACTTTTGAAAATTTTTGGAATTTTCTGGAATTTATTTGGAATTAATTTGAATTTATTCCCTTTTGAAATAATTAAAGAATTTAAATTATAAATAAAATTTTGTTGGAAATAATTTATTTGAGTCCAAAATGTCTCAAAGTATTTTCCAGAATTTTTCTGGAATTTTTCTGATTAATTTGCTATTTTTCTCGAATTAAATGAATTTTTGGAAATTAATTAAATTATTAAATCGCTGGAAATTAGCCGAGTGGGTTTGTACTGTTCATCCAACCGAGTCCGAGTCCGACTCGAACCGGACTCAAGCCCGACCCAGCCCTAACCGCTCCATCGTTGGATCTTGATCCAACGGCCACCGTTGCGCCACGTCGCCCAATCCGAATCCAATTCGGATTCCGCCGCCGCAGCCGAGTGGGCCTCGTTTCGCGCGAGTTTCACGGAAGCCGAAGCCCCTATTTAAAGAGCCGCCTCTGCCATCGTGTAGCCTTCTTCCGTGCGAACCCGTAGCCCTAGCTCTTTGTGCCTGAGCCGTCGTCGTTCGCCCGCTAGAGCTCGCCATAGTTGGTATTAGGGTTCCGTCGCGGTTTTCCGTCGTTTGCCGCCGACTCCGCCGTCCTCCGCCGTCACCAAGTTCAGATCCAGAACCGTCGCGACGAGCCGCGCCTGGGGGTACCACTCACCTCGCCGGAGTCGCGCCCAAACGTCGTTGGGTGTGTCGTCGTCCCCAGCGCCGGCAACCTTAGCCCCGCCGCGCCAACGCCGGAACCCCGAAGCTTCTCAGCCATTGGATCTTCATCGGACGGCTACGGTGAGTCCACGTCACCCCGTTAGAATTCACGTTTTGGTTTTTAGATCTAATCCCAACCGTTGGATCTAAATCCAACGTCTTAGATTAAGCCACTTGATCGTAAACTACACCGTACCTAGATTAGATCTCAGCCGTTAGATCTAGATCGTACGGTTAGCGTTAACCACGTTGCGTTAGATGCAACCTCAGCCATTCGATTGAGATCGAACGGCGTAGATTGAGCCACGTGTCACGCGCCGGTTAAAGCCACGTCACCCCAGAGACGCGGTGAAACCCGATCGAATCTCGACCGTCCGATCAAGATCGAACGGTCCAGATCAACCGTGTTTTTTCCAAATGCGTGAGGTTAGATCTGATCTGGACCGTTGATTTTCAAATCAACAACCCGGATTGTGCCACATGCGCGGGAGCCAAACCGGCGCGGTCAGCGCGGGCGCGTTCGGTCGCCGCTGACGTCACGCGTGACGTCAGCGTGGGGCCCGCGTGTCAGCGACCACACCAACTGCACCATGACGTCATTCGTGACGTCACGCTGACGTCACGGTGGGGCTCGCGTGTCAGTACCGTGTGGCCGAGGCGCGGTGACGTCACGATGATGTCACCCAAGGGGTCCCACCTGTCAGTGAGACACGTGCCGTGGACCGAGTCCATGCACCAGCTGACGCAATAATTCAATTTTTTTAATAGAAAAATAATTCGGTGGAAAATCAAATACCGTGCTGACGTCATGCTGACGTCATAAATCGGAATTTTCAATAGAAAAATAAATGAATTAATTCCGTTTAATGATTTATTTGAATTTTCAAACTTCAAACGCTTATAACTTTTGCATTTTAACTCCGATTTGAACGATTCCAATTTCTAAATTTTTATAAAATTGAAATCTACTTAAATATGAATTTTAATTAATTTTTTAATATGAAATTTTCTCTGTTTTTATTTAATTAGTAGATTCTTTAAACTTTAAACAATTATAACTTTTGCATTTTAACTCCGATTTGAGCGATTCAAGTTTCTAAAAATTCGTAAAATTATGTTGTCTCCGTTTATGAATTTTATTTGAAGTTTTGAACACTTTTATGTATTGTTTTATTTATTTATTGCTATTTGCACGCATTACGAGTAGACGTTGAAGTACCCGAGGGCTTCGAAGGAGAAGTGTTGACCCAGAAGCCAGCTCAAGACCAAGAACAAGTACTCTTTGAAGGCAAGTTGTGCTTTGACCATGTTGAGCCCATTCTTTTGAATTTATATTGTTTCAAAGTATTGCTAATTTAATTAGAATTTATGTTGAGCTAATTTAATTAGAATTTATGTTGATTAATTCTGGGATTAGTTAAATACCTAGTTGTTGTATGACACCTTGATGTATACATAATTGTACGCCATGAACCCCTTATCACCCTAGTTGTGGATTATTTAGTTGGACATTATTAAATTGCCAACATGGGTAATTAGACCGTTGTAGTATATTGCTTAGACCTGCCACGTAGTCACAACATGACTTTGGATAATTACATGTTAACATTGACTTAATGACATATGGAACATGTTTTTGAGAAGTGTCATGTGTTATTGATGTTGTTATCGATGGCACGTGGTGCATGGTAATCAACTGGGGTTTGATAAATAGATTTAGACCGGGGCATGTGGCAAAAAATTTATGTTGGGTCATGATTGGCACCAGGGAAGTTGATTTGGTTCTCCGGGTAGTCTTGCCCTGGTCAACCTAAGGACTTAACCTTACAAGCCTTTGAACTGAATCGAACGTGCAACCACATGTCTGTAATGGGACGAACCTAGTTGATTAAGTTGCTAATAACGTACCTGTGGGACCTCGGGGTGTCAACTATACCTTTTGTGTAGTTGTACGGGGGAGCGTACCGGGGCTGCGGCCAGGTACCCATCTAACGGTTGATTGGCCTAGACTTCGCCTCTGCTAAGGGAAGGGTTAGTGTGCAATAACCGGGGAGGCCCACTTGTGCTGTTAGAAGTATCTGAAAGACTTTGTTACGGACACTCGCCTTTGTGGTGTTTGGCTGTATCTTGTGGGTAAAGTGCATAACCTCTGCAGAGTGTAAAATCTATTCGAATAGCCGTGTCCGCGGCATTGGACATTGCTCGGGAATTACAGTCAAGAGTTAGACTTTCACAAAATGACTCAACTCTGGAAAGATGGATGGTTTGGAATGATGAATTGGGCCTAGGATTGTAAAATGCTATATTTGTGAGATCATTGTGAAAAGTACTCTATTCATTATCGTTTTACCGCTTGCAATCTACTATTGTATTTACTCATGCTACTTTACTGCAAATGAACCTGTTAGCCTATCCTTTGTAATAAGCCATACATGTAGAATATTAGCTTGCATTCTGTGCATGACTTGTTGAGTACCAAGTACTCACCCTTGCCATAATACAACATCAGTTGAAGAAGAGTTGACGCCAGCCTTGGAGGAGTACCTGGAGGAGCCGTCTATCTAGGGAGCAAGCCCAGTCAGTTGCCTGTGGTATACTGGATAGCGCCACGAAATCTATTTTATTCTGCTGTAGTTATTTCTATTTAAATAAGTTTTCGCCCTGTGTGGTGTACTCTTGTAACTTGACCATAAGGTCGAGCAACCAGTTTGGTTATCTTAATTAAAGTACTCTATTACTATCGATGTGTATGATTGTGATATTTACCGATGTTGAGACTGTGTGCGCTAGTGTGATCCTGGACTAGTGCTGAATACACAGAGGGTCCGGATTTGCAAATTCGGGTCCCGACAGGTTATTCGAATGGGTTTTCATGACGTTCGGTTTAAAGAATACTAGAGCTACCAATCAAAGGGCCATGAATTTAGTGTTTCATGAACTAATCGGCCATATCGTGGAGATATACATTGATGACATTGTGGTAAAATCGACAGAGGATCACCGATATCTGGCCAACTTAGAAGAAGTATTCAGGACAATGCGGGTACATGGTCTAAAGATGAATTTGTTGAAGTGTGTGTTTGGAGTATCGGCTGTGCAGTTTCTTGGATTCATGGTGCACGAAAGAGGAATAGAAGTAAACCGAGAATGGGTCAAGGCTATAACCGATACACAACCAACAAAGAATAAGAAGGATCTCCAAAAGTTGACTGTTAAGATTAATTACTTAAGGCAGTTTATTTCAAACTTATTTGGTCGGATCAATGCGTTCACCCCATTGCTAAGGATAAAAGAAAACCAAGAGTTTATATGGGGTGAAGATCAGCAAAGAGCTTTTGACGACATCAAGGGATATCTGTTAAAACCCCTAGTGTTGGCCACGCCACATAAAGGGGTACCATTCAAGTTATATATATCGATAGAGGAAGCGATGATTGGGGCGGTTCTGGTACAAGAAGTGGACGGCAAGGAACAAGCAATATTCTACTTAAGCTGGTGGCTGGTTGATGCTGAAACCAGGTACCCACCGGCTGAGAAGCTTTGCTTGTCTCTATACTTCGCCTGTGCAAAGCTAAGACACTACATATTAGTATCAATGTGTACAGTCATTTGCAAGACCGATGTTGTAAAATATATGCTGTCTGTCCCTATAATGAAGGGTCGGCTAGGAAAATGGGCCTACAGACTCACGGAGTTCGACCTAACGTTTGAAACGGCTAAGGTCGTGAAAGTGCATGTGGTGGCTGATTTCATTGCGGATCATAATCCCACTTGCGAATTAGTAAGCATTGCCCCTTGACAGCTGTATTTTGATGGATTCGTATGTAGGGAAGGAGATGTCATCGGAATAGTGCTAATATCCCTGAAAGGATATAGCTTTGAGTTTGCATTCAGACTCAACTGCCGATGTTCAAATAATCAGGCAGAGTATGAAGCTTTGCTCAGAGGACTATGCATGCTGCATAGTCTCGGGGCAAATTTTGTTGAAGCTTACGGTGATTCCCAGCTCGTAGTGCAGCAAGTGCGGGGAGATTTCAATTGCTATGATGAAATTTTGCCTAAATATTTAGCACGGTGTCGCAAACTAATCGAGGCCTTCAGCTCTTTCACAATCGACCACATACCTCGAGAGAAGAATGGTCGAGCTAATGCATTGGTGCAGCAAGCATCAGGGTATAAAGCCTTTTATCGGTTAGTCGATTGCGAGCCGATCGAGAAGACTGTAATGTGCTCAGTGGTAGCTGATTGGCACATGAAGGTATCGCCTTACTTGACATATCCCTCAGCACCAACGGATGTGAAAGTCAAGAGGCAAGCTCTAAGATATGTCATAATTGATGATACGTTGTATTATCAGACTTTAGAAGGATTATTACTTCGAGGTCTCGATGCCGAAGAAGCGAAGACGGCAATGGGAGAAGTCCATGAGGGGATCTGCAGAACACATCAGTCAGTTCATAAAATGACATGGTTACTAAGATGCACCGGTTATTATTGGCCGACGATGTTAGAAGACTATTTTTGATATTTTAAAGGATGCCAGGACTGTCAAAAGTTCGTGAATGTGCAGAATGCACCTACTATAGCCTTGCATCAGGTCGTAAAGCCTTGGCCCTTCCGAAGGTGGGGTATAGACGTAATCGAGAAAAATTATCCTGCCTTGAGCAAAGGACATAAGTTCGTTTTGGCTGCAACCACTTACTTCACCAAATGGGTCAAAGCAATCCCATTAAAAAAGGTTACAAGTATGAAGGAAATAGCCTTTGTGCAGGAACACATTTTCTATCGGTTTGGAATCCCACAAACAATCACGACCGGTCAAGGCACTGTGTTCATGTCGGAGGCATTCCAGGATTACGCCAGAAGCCTTGGGATCAGATTGTTAAGCTCCTCGCCATACTATGCGCAAGCCGAATCATCGAATAAGGCACTTATTAAGTTAATCAAGAGGAAAATCAATGATAAACCCAGAAGTTGGCACAAAACATTGACCGACGCATTGTGGGCATATCGGGTTTCTTGCCACGGAGTCACTAAAGCATCACCATACCAACTAGTGTATGGGCAGGAGGCTATGTTGCCAATATAGATCGGCAAAAGCTCGCTAAGAGCCACCAAGTAGGACTTGTTATAGGCTCAAGGGTACATCGATGCACTGGCCAACAACCTAGAAGATCTGACGGAATTAAGGCTTAGAACTATAGAACAAATCCAGAAGAACAAAGCTAGGGTAGCAAGGATGTACAACAAGAGAGTTGTACCAAAATTGTTTGAAGAAAGTGAGCTGGTGTGGAAAACCTTCCTGCCCGTTGGGATAAAGATAGCTGATATGGAAAATGGTCTCCTACGCGGGAAGAGCCATACAAAGTTAATTGGCTAGTCCAAGGTAACTCGTACATGTTGGAAACTTTGGACGGGATGTCATTCACTAAAGCTATTAATGGGAAATACTTAAAAAGGTATCATCCCAGCGTTTGGGTTGGATCCTAGTAAGAGTACTAGTCGAAGTCAGCGCAAACGAGCAGCCGACGCCAGACAATTGAGAGGCCAGATTAACTCGGTACAGTTAATTGTGGCCATATAGCCAAGGACACACATTGCCGAAAGGAAAATGAGGAAAATGATATAAAGAGATTGAAGCTGATTCAAGATGATTCAAGTATGGCTGAGTCACGAGAAGACAAAAAGTTCTGAAGATAAAAATAGATTACATTGTTTAAATAAGGAGAATGATCCTATCGGCTGCGGTTTCCACGGCTTGACGGATGCTCAAAATTAAAGCTTCGTCATCGGCCTCATTGCCCGAAACAGGTACAATGGTTTTTTCTTTATCCTCGGCAAGGTTGAAAGTCGCAGCGATATCAGTGTGACATGCCTTCAGGACCTCCTTGGCTGAGTCGATGGAATGGTCAACATCGGAAAGTAGGGTTTCAGCTTCAGCCAAGGCTCACCTCAAATGAACAACTTCGTCGGCTAGAGCTGATCTCGACAACTTCAAAGCCTTAGGCGATGACGTTGCAGCATCAAAACTGGCTTTCTTTTGTTTACCGTCGGCTACTAGGATGTCAAGTTCGGCGCGGTGTTTTGCGACCTCCTCTTGTTGACATTGGCGTTCTAACGCTGTCTTGATCGCATCCTTCTTCAGATAGAGGCTGTGAAGATCATGGAACTTACTCATGTCCGCCGAGGAGAGATAAGGGGCCACCTTAGCAAGAAGGGCGGTAATCGGCTGATAGTCTTCCAAGACATTTGACCCTGATCGGACCAGCATCTGGTGAAACTGTTTTATCTTGTCCCGCTGGTCCAGGGGTATGGCTGGGAGATCTTGGTCCGGCCGAGGCGGCGGTTGAATGGCAGATGCTAGAGGTGTCATATCGGTTATTATGTCCTCTTCAGAAAGACAGCCGAGATCCTCCAAAGCAAACCTGAAAAGAGCACTAGTCGATAGCTGGTGACGAGACAGCCACGAGTAAATACAAGGATCCTGAGGGTAACAACATAAAAGAAAAAGATTAAAAGAAGTCTATAAGAGCAGACCCCAGTTCCTACGATTGGATTCAGAGGAGGGATGATGTCCAGTGGATTTTGTGAGGGGGGATTACTCATCGGCTCCGTTAGGTATGCCATTACACCCGTAGCTGGAGGCAATGATACTTCTACGACTATGGCTTTAGCCAGAACATCGGTGGCTGCCTCCATAGGTACCTCTTGTGTCGTAGTGGGAGAAACTTCAGTACTACATCCTCCGCAATTGGCTGCATGAAAAGATATATGTGTCAATAACACTAGAAAAGGGAAGCAGAGACTAAAGAAGCTAGTTACCTGAGGGACCAACATAGGAACGACGTTGGTTGTTGGAGATGCGGGTGCAACAATAGGAGTAGGTTACGTGCATCCAGCAAGCTGTTTCCTCTTGACTGGAACAGATAAATGAATAAGTTCACCGGCAAGTTATCCGTATAAGTCGGTAAAATGTGTGAGAAACTTACCAGGCTTCGTAGGATCTGCACCAGTAGATGTTGGCATCGATTGCGTGCCTTGATTACTTTAGTTTTCTTTGGGGAATTACCCCTTGATGGATCGGTAAGTTTCCTTTTTTGCTGGGGAGGATGAGCCGATGCTCCCACATGACCTTTCTTCTTAATGTCTCTTAAAGAGAGAGAGTGGAGGCCAATGTTGGTACGGCCGATGACATTGGGACGTAAGTCAATAACTTTGCCGCTATCAAAAAAGGTCTGCCGAGTGTCCTCCATCTCCTGAACGTTAAGGAAATTGAAGACTTGAGAAAGGGAATGTCAAAGTTGTACAAAAGAAGGAGCAATTCTCTAAAAGCTACCTTTAGAGTAGGAGGGACGGGGTAGGAATTGTCGAAGCAGTGGATCACTACGTCCAGAGGATTAAAGAAGAGGTGATGACTCCACTCCTACCACCATTAGTTAAAAGTTCCAGCAGTCCGACCAATGAAGGTGATCTGAGGGAGGGAGTCGATCAACATCTCTCCACCCAAGTCCAGCGCAATGCTCGCATCAAGAGCACACTTGAGCTCTTCACGCTCCCGGAGCCTGTCGAACAGGACTAGCCGGGGTGGAAGCAGCCCAAGCTTCAATTATTTGGCACAAACAGATGGATGATAATATTCATATGAAGGCTTTTTTTGTGCGGCTTGAAAGGCTGAGGCTGACCGAGAAAATCTTGGGCGATATTATGTTCCTAAAGCACTCTTCATCAGGATTGTCTGGATGATAGAAAGCAGGACACTCATATTCCAAATCATCAAAATGTCGATACGGAAGTAAGTTTGAAGAAGGGACGGTATCGGCCTTGTAGAAGTATGAGAAGAACACGATGAAGGCTTCTATATCAAACTTCAGATCGCTCTTCGAGACCTGAGAGAAGGCCTCTCCATACGATCGGCAACGCTTGAAAATTGGTGCTGCTTCCTCTGATGAGTCCTCATGAGGAAATTGAAGGGCCAAGGTAGGGATAGTATTGAAAGGGCGCTGAAATTGAGCCATTAGCCAGAGTTGGATAAACCAGAGGGCCCCCCTTGATTGCCAACAGCATGATAATTGGCGACAACCCTAAGCTTCGAGGCAATAACATGCATCGTATGATATACTGCACCAAGTGGGAGTTTACCCATAGCTATTTCCTGACCATTGGCTAAAGCCTCTGCAAGGGCTTGATAGTTGTTGGTAGGGGCTAAAGAGGAGCCACAGAACAAAAATTTGTCCAACCACATGTTCAGAAAAGCAGTATGCTCGCAGGGTCCCACGGGGCCAAATGATCGGTTGTACTCTTTAATGTACTGAGATCAACTGATCTTAGTCGATAGTCGATGTGTGGCAACTGCTTGAAAGGCATGAAGTTGGTGTCTTGTTGGTTTGAGTCTGGTAAGGACCACCACGTCCATGAGAGTTGGGCTGAAGAAACTCGGGTGGAAGGAAAAAGCATTGAAAACATCTGACCAGAAATAAGAGCTAAAGCTATTAGTGATTCGTTCCTGGACATACTGGACAAGGAGAGACTGATACAATCGGCTATCTCTAGCGATTCCCATTCCGCTCTCTTGCTATTTGCCTCCCGATTGTACCAGGATCTCCACCCTTTGAGCTTAGTAGGCTAGGCTCTGAAGCTGTCTTTCCAGCCGGCCAAGTGAAAGGAGAATGAATTCAAGGAGATCCGCATAATCTCCTTATTGATAAAATCCGTGGGGTCCTCACTGCCAGCAGGTCCTAGCAAGTACTGATCGGCCGCATCCGGTATTGGGACCAGAATCTGCGACTCATGATCGGCCATCTATGGAAAAAGAAAAAGAAGATGACTATGAAATAGCAAGGATATGCTAATCAAATGGCCGATGACTATTGGGACCTACATAAGTTTCTTGGAGAAAGCCTAAGGAGACTTACAGTTGTAGCGGTTGAGGGTGAACTACTGAGGGTGGTAGGGGCCAACGGAGAGGCAGACGATGGAAGAGGCTGGGTCGGCGAACGATTCCTGGAGGATGAATGTGTGGCAGCGGTCGTACGAACAGCGGTGGACAATACAACCAAAGGGGGTGAGTATTGGAAGAAAAGAGGTCGAGAGAAAGGGGGTTATCAAAGGAAACAAACCGTATAAAAAACAAGGGGAGCCCCAGTCGAAAGAGGTCGAGAGAAAGGTGGTTATCAAAGAAAACAAACCGTATAAAAAATAGGGGAGCCCCAGTCAAAATGGTTCCAGACTCGTGCCTAGATTTCTGCACCCACTAATCCTATCATTGGTAGGGACACGACGTTTGGAATGGAATTGCAAGAGCTCGTTAATCAGGAGATATTTTGGGAAATATAGATACGTTGTGCCCATTAATTGGCATGCATTGATGTAACATCCCAATTTTTGAGTTTTTACAAAGTTTCAAAGTCAAAAAGGATCATTTGGAAATTTTCCCGAATTAAATTCCAGCTTAATTTGAATATTCCTATCACGAAAATATTTTATTTATTTATTATATGCATCAAATCAAAGATTTTCAGTTTTTGTTGGGTTCCTTGTGCTTCAAGGAATTTTTCTATATTTTTGGGATTTTTATGAATTTGTTTGCTATTTATTTGAATTTATTTGCTTTTATCGGAATTTCTGGAATTTTTATAATTTGAAAAATGTTTTTAAAATCCTATTTGGCTTCGGGCCGAATCTTCGGCGTGGCCCAGTCGCCAGCCCATCTTCTCGGTCCGGTCCGGCGCGGTCCGCACAGCCGCCACGCATCACCGCCTCACTCGCCGCCCCGGCCCGCTCGTCCGCGCACAGCCCGCCCCGCCCATGCGCCGCCGCTGCCCAAGCAAACCCTAGCCGCCACCTTCTCGGCGTCCGTGCCACCACCACAGCCTTTAAAAGCCACCGCCGCCTCGAGAACCAGTTTCGCCTCCTCGAGCCGCACCCATAGCCACCATCCGCGCCCACCGAGACGCATCCTAGAGCCAGCATTCGCTCGCCAGAGTCCTCCGCCGCCGCCACCATCTTCCTCCGTGTGGATCTGCCCCTCCGGTTGGCTTCCGTCGCAGCCGAGGATGTCTTCGAGTGTGTCGGGTTGATCTCCTCCGAATCCGCATGGTTTCGTGGCCGATCCGTCGCGTCTTGTGCAAAAGCCGAGTCTTCTTCTCCACGTCTGGCGAGGCGCCGCCACCGAACCGGCCGTGGGAACCCCAGCTGTGCCCGATCCGATGTGGCCGCCACGTGCACGCCGCCGCGCGTCGGCCATCCCACCACATCAACCCCGGCACTGCTGCGGTGCACCGGGTGCACCTTGAGCCAATCCCGTGCCGTAGACCCAGTCTACCCGAGCCCTAGATGATATCAGCGATGACGCAATAAACCCCTTTTCCTTTAGAAAAATAATTCCCGAGATTAGCCCTTTTCTTTTTCTGATTTTTGAAACTTCCGAGAGCCCGTTCTCCCTCATACGAACTCTGATTGAGCCCGTTCAAATTTCTAAAAAAATTTAAAATCGAGCTCTACGTTTCAGAGCCATTTATTTTAATTTTTGTTACTGTTTGTTTACTATTTTGGTATTTATTTGTGTTTATTGCATTCTCTTCCAGTAGACGTTGAACCCCAGGGAGCGAGCGCAGGATTCGGAGATCAAGACTCAGCAATTGCAGTTGATCAACAAGGCAAGTCGTAGTCCTTGACCATGTTGGACCCAAGTTTGCAAAATTATTTTTGTTTCCTACAATTGCATGCTAATTGTTTACAAGTGCTATTTACTGGGATTATCTATTACCTGATTGTCTGTATCCTACCTTGAATAGTTGAATTGCCATGTATCCATTGTCACCCTAGGTTGGATTGTTTACTAGTTGGACATATTGTAGTACGAGCATTGGGTTAGCGTAACTATGCTTAGCCATGCTTAGTTGTATGATGGGATTACGATCTTGTTGAGATGTCAAAAACTCTCAAGCTCTTCTCAAAATCTTACAAGAATCTTACCATGCAAATAGTTGGTGTAACTAGTGGCTAGTTCATGATAACCTGACTAGGGTGATGATATTGCGATTACTAGTATATCAAGACCTGTTCGGTTAGTAGGTGGAGTTTGGATGGGCAATATTTATTTCCTATGCAATCTGATAATTCTAGTTATTGTAATGATAATTAATAATCCAAACTAGAATTCACAAGCCCTAGTTGCCGATCTCAAAGATATAAGTGAAATTTAAGACAACTCACATGCAAAGATAATGGAACTTAATGCAACAAATGGAATGAGCTAAAAAAGGATAATTTCAGCACCAAAGCTCGTGTTGCATAAGTTATGGAGAGATGCTAGCTAATTGCTTTCGAAAAGGTAAAAGGGCACAAGATTGCTCACTAATGTATACAATTACACAATTTGAAAATAATGAACACAAATTAGGGTTTTGCTCAATGTAGTGCTGTCAACCATGGCCACTATTCTATTTTCTTTTCTTTTCTTTTTCTTTTTTGGCCTTTTGGCTCTTTCTTTCTCTTTTGTTTCTTTTGATGACTTTCGGCCAACACTAGTATGAACAACATTTTGGAATCCCTAACTCGATGTCATATGATAGTATGATATGATAATTAAAGATTATGCAATGTATCAAGTAAAGTAGCCCTAAGTAATATCAACAAGCTAGTCTTAAATAGGATCAAACTATTCACAAAGTATAATTTGATTTACAAAGGTAGGTGTACTGATATTTTGGGGATTTTATGGTTTATGGATGCTACTGTACTCAAAGGAACAAGCTTAAACTCCAAACGATCCAAAAAAACCCTAATTCAGCCTTTCTAGGGCAACAGAGTTGTCACCTAGATTAAAGTTTGAAAACGATAGAATTTGGATGGTTCACTATGGAATGTATTGAAGCTTATGTCCTCAGATTTCAATAGAGTGCATGAACATGCAATTTGGAGCTCAAATGTGAAAGTTATGACACAAAAACCAATCACCACAGAATAGTCCCAATTTCAGCCTAACGAGACTAATTCTGAATCCGAATTAAATTTTGTTTGAAATAGTCTGAATCTGAAAGGTCATCCAAAAATGTTTTTGTAGAGGACTCTAATGATTCAGGAAAGTCAAAAAATTTTGTAAACAGAGTTCGGATTTAAAAGTTATGGCTAAAATACCGAACCAATCTGTAAACCCTAATTTGGAGCACCGATGTTGATGGCATTAGATTTCATAGATAAGTTTTGAATTTAGATGGCTACCCAATAGATATTTTGAAGATCTTTTGATAAGGTTTCTGGAAAGTGTAAGAATGCGAAAATCTGAGTTCGTATACAAAAGTTATCCACAAAATACTGAACTGGACAGAATTGAAGGATTGAAGATGCACAAAGAAAAAATGATCAGCAACTAAACACATGGACTATAATGGATCAAAACATAACAAAACTCACTAAAATACCTGATTAAGGGCCTGTTTGGGAGAGCACTCCAAAAAAATCAGCTCCACTCCACCAGCTCCACCATAGAGTAGCTCTACCATAGAGTTGAAGTAGGGAAGGGAAGTGTTTGGCATGCAAATTAGATCCAGCTTCAAGAATAGATGGTTTTGGTGTGGATACCCATTTATGCCCGATGTTGAATGGAGGTTTTGTGAATTTAATTTGCTCCTCATATTTGTAACTAGTGGCAAAGGTGGGTAATTACCTAGGAACTTCACGAGTGGGTACGAAATGGTGTTTCTTAGAGTACCCCTTAAGGAGCTCCACAAAAACCATGGAGCAGCCCCCTAGATTCGCATTTTTCCTGGAGCTGGAGTTCTGTGGAGCTGGGGTGTTTAGCTACACAAATTTGGAGTGGAGTTGAAAATTGAGGAGCAGAGCTCTCCCAAACACCCCCCAAAACTAAAGGTTGAATTTTTGTGGAGTAATTTTTTATTTAGGACAAAACAAAAACTAATCTAAGGTACTGAAATTCTCACCGGCCAACTAAGGCTTTGATACCAATTGTTGAAAAACTAGTTTGGTCCAATCTTTCGATGAGAATGATAACTACGATTGATCAATATGACGTTGATGATGAGGCTACTTGACCGAGACGACCAAGTCTGTCCTGCAATCGCTACACCACACCCTTTGCGTTATCAACCGTACCTAACACAGTTGATCTTTTTTGCAAGTAATTGATAATCAAGCAAGAAAAAAACAAGCGCAATTTGAATTGAAGAATGAAATATAAAGTTTTATTGACTAATGTAGAGGCCTAAAGTCACCATAGTTCGTCTAGTCGACACAAGTACACAACTATGTCCTTTGAACAAAAAACCAATCTATACAAGTCTGAACCCTAAAAGTGAAGGCCACAAAAGATATAAAGGGGGGCCAGCATGCTCCAATAGGAGCGGGTGGGTGCACAAATAAGTGGAGTCGGATTCCAACTCTGTTACATGGCCCAAGTTGGTCCAACAAGTGGGGCGACATCTTCTTTTGATAATTGTGATGTGTATACAATGAATCTGAAGGTGGGGCTAGATTCGTTGGAAAGGTCTCATCGTCCTCTTCGACTTGAGTACTTGAACGGCTCAAACGGATTCTTTATGTGACAATTATGACCATTTTACTCGAGGTTGTCAAGCTGATTCCGAATTGGTCTGAAATTAAAATAGGGTCGGACTGGACTTGTTGTGGTAGTAGTGACGCTTCCCTCACCTTAGTTCCTAAGTCGAATAACATCAAATTACGTAGGTAATATCCATCCTCAATATAAAAATTATGAACTCCTAGAAACGAGTTTGCGTGATAATTCAATTGTCATGCACGTGCCCTTGTCATAGGTCCTTGCCTAGCATCTTGTGGAGAATTGTTGTGCGTATCCAAAGAAGTATTGTCCTCATCACAATAACAAAAAAAGAGGCAAATATGCTAAATCATCTCGTAGGCCCATTAGTCCATAGCAACCAATTAAATCATCTAGTCTACTGCTGCTACAAACGTCTCCACAATTATGCATTTCTATTCCTGTCAACCGCAATCATATGTCTTAACTCCTAGCCGTTGCTGCCTTCACCAGCTCTTGGTTACCGCTGGCTGTCTGGGAGTATACCATATTGCCATAGTCAAGAGGGGAAAAGAGTACTAGTGGGAGGATTTACCGTGCGTAAGGACCAGGGGTGCCGTCGCGCTGATAGGGAAAGGGGTGCTGCATGCTACCATCTACAGATGGAGATAAATGTTGGTGTCAAAGCCTGGTGAAAGAGACGATAGCACTTTGGGTGTCCCGATCTTTCGATGAGAAACACGCGATCGATTTGGATGGAGACGACTTTGACAATCCGACTATACCGCACGACGACGATGCGCCTTAGCAATCACTAAACCAACTCCGGGGGTTATTGATCTTGCCGTGGGCACAATCTACCTGAACACTAGGTTCGATTCCTACAAGTAACCGAAGAACAAGCAAGAACAGTAGTATAAGCAATCTGAAATTATGGATAAAAGTTGAAGGCAAAACAAGGTGGAGTCTTATAGACGATCTTGACAAGGTGGCTGTTCAGCACAACTCGCAGGATCAAGTTTGTACTTGGCTAAACTAATTAAATAAAACCCGAGCCCTAAAAGAGGCGGCGACTAGCTATTTATGAAGGATAGGGGCGTGCGGAGCACGTCCAAAATAGGTGGAGACCAATTACAACTCAATTTACAAAGCCCAAGGCTCATGTTATCTCGGACTGGAAAAGTGACGTTACTTGTTCGGCAGATTCTCGTCGACTCGAATGGAATTTGAAGCTGAGACTAGATCCATTAGATAGAGGGCGAAGAAATATTTCAAACAAGTACTCATGTACTCCGAACACCCTTGTAAATCAAAAGTTATGGCCATTTTAAGTTGATGCTGTCAGGGAGGCCGAATCCCAGGCAATCTCGCGTACATGACGAACTGACTTTATGCATGACGTTTGAAGGTTCTTCTCCTTGGTTTCCAAGGACAATATAATCATCATACGGATTAAATAGTATTCCATCCGTTAAAATATTTGTATGCAACCCGAGGAACGCATTCACCTGGTAATTGAATTGACGTGCGCGAGCTTGAGTAATTGGTCCTTGTATTAGATCATTGGTTTCAATTTGATGTGTAGGCATGGCCGTATCCAGGGCAGTGAAGTCCTCATCAGATGAGCAGTGGTAGTAGTGTGTGGAGCAAGAAGGGGTGCGGGATGGGAATAAATGATTCTAGTGTCTCCTTCTAAGTTGGTTGACATATTATAATTGAGAGTATTGAAAAAGTATCAGAAATTATTTTTTTTTAAAAAAAAATGAAATTCACTTATACGTGTAGGGATATGTATCCGATCGTATCCACCGGAGTATCGAAGCCGGTGGCGGGCTACGTGACGACAGGGTTCACATTATCGATATCGTGATTTTCGGATGAACAGTAAAATTTGATAATCGCAAAAATCGAGCCGAAAATCGGTCGAAAATCGCAAGAAATCGCATAAATTCAAAAATTAGATTTTTTTGAAAAAAAATCAAAAATCGTGGAAAATCGACGATTATCGGTGGAAAATCGACATCCATGTTGAATTTTTTTGTGCGGTCGACTTTTGTAGCGATTTTCGACGATATTTGGCGATAATCGCTCGATATGTCTCGATAATCGCGATATTTGCGTCATATAATTCTTTTTGAATTTTTGAATTTTTTGAATTTTTTCGGTTTACCGATCGGTAAACCATTTCGCCCAATCGTCCGATAATTCGAACCCTGAGTGACGGTGATAGGGAGCGTGGAGAGCTACAGGCTGTTATTTTCAGGGTTGACGTTGACGGTGATGGCCTCGATGGACGTATGAGTCGACGCGGTGCCTTTGCCGCGGCTATGGCCGGGTGCGGCGATGGCGCCGAGGAGGTGGTGGTGGGCAATTAGTGAGTGACGGAGCTGCTGACAGATGGGCCTAGGGTGGAGGGTCAGCACAGTAGCTAGAGCCCCGTAGACAGCAGCAGTTGCAGGCACGGCCCCAGGGTTAAGGGATTTGTACTTGTGTAGTATTGACTGACTGGTGGGGCCATATTCTGTGTTGTACTTCTCGAATGGGTAGGGGTGCAATCGGATCGGATAATTTCCGACCGACCGACCGACCGGATGTGTTCGGATCGGATTCGGATTTTTTTTTCGGATAGTTTTCGGATTCGGATTCGGTTTCGGATAATTTGTTTCGGATTCGGATTCGGATTCGGTAGAATAGTATCCGTCGGATCGGAATATTCCGAATTTTTTTTCAGATATATCCGGATAGAACCGATCGGATATTCGATAAACTCAGCCGGTCAGCCCAAATCGCCCGAGTCCCGACCCCAACCCGTCCCCGGCGTCCCGTTCAACATCGCCGCCCTTGCAACCAGAAGGCCCCTCCGGCGACGCTTGCTTTCCTCCGGCGACGAGACGGATGCAGACCCGGCCCCGGCCGCTCTGGCGACGTTGCGGACGAGGGGGACACTCGGGCAGCAGCTCTTCCTCGAGGACTCCCGCTCGCGCAGCTCGACGGCATCCACTTCCTCGCGGCGACCGACGATGACCAGGGCCTGGAGAGCGCGCCGCGGGAGAGCTATTGCCTGTGGACGCCTCGCTCTGGCTCCGGCTCCTCTGTGTCGGCCTCGTCCTCCCCGCGGCCTCCCAGGAAAAGCAGCTCCACGGGGTCCACGTCGGGTGGGCCAGAGCGATGGCGAGAGGTTGGATCAGGAGGAAGTCGATGGGGAGAACCGGAGGAGAGATAGGAGAGAGAGGGAGTAGAGAAGACTCAGAACTCACAAGAGGAACTCACGTCATGTGGATAATGCCCAGCCGAGTGGGGAAAAGAAACGAGGAAGAAAAAGCCAGAGAAGGGGGAGAAAAAGGGAAGAAAAGAAAAAGAGTAAGAAGTTAGGTGTTTTTTTTATGTGTGTATATGTTGTTTTAGTGTTTATTTTATGTGTGTATATGTTGTTTTAATAATATATTTGCGGGGATTTAGCAATTAATCACACTGTATAATGAGGTTTTAAGATGTGTTAATGTATAATTAAGGGATTGATATTCGCAACCGGGATGGTTAGGACTTAGGAGCATGTGGTATACTGGTATCTGTTTTCGCGCATTATCCGACAAAAGTTATCCGTTACCGTACCGATTTCGATTTGTATTCGATTCGAATCCGTAACCGACATTATCCGTACCGTATTCGTATCCGACACTATCCGATTCCGATTCCGAATCCGACAAAAAATATGGTTTAGGATACGGAAAGAGTGATATCCGACCGAATCCGAGCCGATTGCACCCCTACGAATGGGACACCCACTACTTGGTGGTTGAACTCGTTTTGTTGGTGTACAGCAATTACAGAGGCAGGCAGAAGAACAATGTCTCTGTCACGGCAAAACTGGACGAATGTCATCGTAAGATGGTTTTCTTCTCAAAACCGATCGCCGGTGTGTAGGACCTCCATGTCAATAACATCCGTTTCACTTTCTCCAACTTTGCAGTTGTATTAGTGCATATCATATGCAATCTGATAATTATAGTTATTGTAATAGCAAATAATAATATAAACTAGAATTTATAATCTTTAGTTGCCAATATCAATGATATAAGTGAATTTCAATACAACACACGTAAAGATATTGGAACTTATGCAATTAAGAAATGAGCTATAATTTATAAATGAGGCACCAAATATCTATTGCACAAGTCATATAGAGACGCTAACTTATTACTTCAAGAATGTAAAAATGGCACATAGTTGCTTAATAATTAATACAATTGCCTAATCTAAAACTAACAAACAAATTATGGTTTTGCTCAATGTAGTACGACCCGTCACTATTTTCTTTCCCTTTTTCTTTTCTTGATATTTTGGCGTTTTCTTCTTCTTTTCGTGACTTTTAGCCAACATTAGTGTGAACAAAGTTTCGGAATCACTAAATTTATGTTACAAGATAGTATGATAATATGATGTTTCTGGATTATGCAATGTATCAATATGAATAGACCTAAGTAATATCAAAAGCTAGTCTCAAATGGGATCAAAATTTTCACAAAATGAATGATTGGAGGCTGATTTTGGCCTTGTACAATAGAAGGACATCAAGAGGACTTTCAAGCTTTCAAATAAGTACAAGAATGCCTTAATTGAGTTCAGACGTGAGAGTTATGGGCTTTTTAAAAACGACTGGTTTGGCAATCAGAATTGAACTCATTTGCTCTCTAAACCAAATTCAACCTTATCTCTTTCTTCTTTTTCTTCTCTTGGCCGAATTAGATTGGACCTTGCCTTCCTTGCACCATAGCCAAAGTGAGCTTGCTTCCCACATGGGCGTGCTGCCTTGTAGTCATTCCATGTGGCTCCTATCCTCCCTTGCCATCCGCTAGGGTCCACTATGATACATTGCCGTATTTGGCTCTAATTGATATTTTTGTAATCTTCGTACATTATAACAAGCAAGCATCCTATATTAGATAGCATATAATTCTAATGTAAATATAACAAAGATTACTTAAGAAAAAGATTTATCTGTTTATAATTAATGCCGCTTAGTAATTTTTCAATTAATTAATATATTAACTGAAATATATTAGCCGTAAGCATATAAACGTCAAAACATGTATACATATTTAATTACTACTTCTCTCTTTTGCCCTCATTTATCTCTACTCTATATGTAACTGTTCGCGCTAAAAATGTGAAGCAGGATCCTTAGCTTCGAACACACAAGACAAACATCGGGTTTGCAGAGCGTGCTAGTCAATTTGATCTGAAATTGACAAGGTAGAATTTGTAATTTGATCAAAGCCGATAGAGCAATGTTTATCGGCTTTTCGCTAGTCGGCTGAAAACCGATTAGGGGATAACTAGATCAACCAGTTACGGTTAACCTGGATACAAGGTAAAATCGGCTTTGAGAAGGCGATGCGCAGCAAAACAAAGCAGATCAAACCTGGTGAAATCGGCTAAAATCAACAATCGGTGATGCGCAGCTATGTTGATTCCGTCGACTTGCCGGGAAATCTATGAAGCTAAAGCGATGTAAAAGGCTTGTAAAAAGTAGGTGTGTTGGATTGATTGATTGTCTTTTTTTTCGCTCGACGTCCGCCACCTTTTATAATACGCCCGGCCGATCCGAGTTGTATATGGATACGTTATTAATCCGTATCGGCCTCTGATCCGGTTTCCTTATTAGAGACGGAATTTCCTTCTGATTCGCCTACCAATCCCTCTTCATACGAACTCTTTTATCCGATTCGCACTGATTTTAATACATGCTGAATTTTGGTGCAAACATATGCCCCCCGTTTTTGGAAGATAACTTGTTATTTTCCGAAAAGAATATATCGGCTTTTGTCCGTATCGGCTTTATAGAAGAATCTTTTTCGGGAACCACCCCATTAACCGTGCCGTAAAAATCTCGGTGCGTTTTAAATGCACAACTGCTCCCGCCCGTTCGCATTCTTTTCACCGTGGTATAAATACGGGGGTCCCCCCACGGTCATTTGCACGCTTTCAAGCTCTCGACTCACACATCATCGGCTTTCGTCATCTTTCTCTCATTCTTTCGAAATCGGCTGAAATGGACCCTTCGCAGGTATTCATTCCGATTCCTCAAAGTTCAGATCAATTCTACTTAGGACCGGTAGGTACCATGTCGGCTGACATAGTTATTAACGACGAGATCCCTAGACTCCCATTGTCGGCTGCTGGGTATAATACTTCCGAGTGGGGAAAAAGTTTTAGGGCCTGGCCTACAAACCTGAAGGGATGGAGATCTTGGTTCATTAGGGTGTCGGCTCAGAAGAGGGTAGAATGGGAGAGAATAGGTATAGCCGAATCTTTGTCTTTGAGTTTAGCCGACCCTGAAGCCAACGAACCCTTGGTAGCTGCAGCCTGTTATTTTTGGTCGGATTCTTTTAATGCCTTTTTATTCCCGTCTGGCCCAATCAACCCTACTTTGCTCGATGTAGCCCAATTGTGCTGCCTTAGGCCAGATGGGGATCAGCTATCGGCTTTTAGCGGAAAACCTTCTTTTAAATTAATCCGCAAGAAAGGCGAGGGCTGGCACAAATATATCCAGAATAACAATAGGGTTACTGGTCCGGTGTCGGCTGAAGAGCATGTTGCTTTTATTAACCTTTGGTTAGACCGATACCTATTCTGCGGTGCTTCCCTTGGCCCTACCCAATCTTTTCAGTTAATAGCGGAACGCATGGTAGAGGGGCATCGGCTTGCTCTAGGCAAGATTTTTTTGGGGGCGGTATATCAAATGATGTACGTAATCCGCAGTCGACTCTTTTCTGGTTTTGCCAAACATGTTGTTGGCAACATAGGGGGACCCTTGTGGTTTATCCAGACATGGCTTCATTGTATGTTCAGCCGATCTATTCTATCTGAACCTTCGGGGAGTTCAACCTTCCCTAGAGAAGATTATTTAGAACATGTAGTCCCTCAATATAGAGCTAGCCGATCTCATGGGGAGAGATTTATCATGTCTTCGGCTGGTGAACTAAAAATAAATCCAGTCGGCTTGCACAAATACCTCAGCTTTTTCCTTACCCTAGACAGGACTTCTTTCGGCCAACAAGACTTTTTCCGATATACTAATGTAGCCGATTGCCCATACCCATCGTTCCTTCACTTAGATGCTGATAGCTCTTTAATGCCCCAGTCCACTTTAGATTTGTACAAAATCATCCTCTCCCCTTGCATTATTCATGTCGGTTTGAATACACGCAATCGGACATTTCAGCCATCCTATGAATTTTATCATCCTTCAATCTATGCCCGTCAATTGGGTTTTGGGCAAACCATCCCCTCCTTTCCTCTACTATCTTGTGTCGAACCTCGAGCTCGAGTATCTAACAGCGTCGCCGTAGAGATTATTCTTGAGGTGGCCGACGGGTCGCAAATCCTCTCTACACCGCGTTTCGTCCTTAATTCCCATCGGTCAGCTGTATTCTCGCAATGGTGGGCTAGAATATCGGAAGCTGTACTCATGGACAGGACTCCGTCGGCTATAATCCACTTATTTTTGCCCGATTTTCACGAGCCGACGGTAGCTTCTGGGTCCAGCGTGAGCTCTGGTTATAGCGACTCCTCAGTAGCTGTAGAGGTACCGGTGTCTTTTTTATATCTGTTTCCATGTTGGCTATCGGCTTTTGTTAAATATGTCTGATCTTTCCAGGGCGGCACGGATGCTGGCGAACGAATAGCCGATCCCCATGCTTCTGCCAGTAGTGGCTGACGGAGACGTCCGGGTCAATCTGTCGGCACTACGGGATATACTTCAGGTACCTTGGGTATCTAAGGTCCATCCCTAAAGGACTTGGCTCGCCAACGGGCTCCAAATAAGTCACTTTTGTATTGGCTATTATGTCCCTCGTGTTATCAAGTTTTAACCGAGTTCACCACAGAGAGGAGGAAGAAATCTGCCAGACACTCGCCAAGACCTGTGAGGCGTCCATCCGGTGGTTCTTCGGAGCACTCAGCTACCGATGTAAGTCTTGCCCTTTTGCTTTTAGAATGTTGATTTTGCATTCGTTTCGCATTGCTGATCACTCCCTCTGTTCTCTAGCAATCTCCATCGGTACAAATAGAGGGGGTTGTAGCCGATCCCCAAGGAGTTACATTGGCTATCCCTCCATCGCCACCGGTAGTACCGCCCCCGACGATAGATATTTCCGATCCTGATCCCAAAGTGCTACTAACGGACCCAGCTGATCTCCTGGGCTTCACTCTGGATGAGCTTGATGATCCGGAAGTTCTTGGTACTGACGACTATCCAGCCGATATCCAACGTATAATAGCGGCCTCTGCGCCAGCGTCTGCTGCCGTTACTACTGAGCCGGGTATGCAAGAGCGACTCAACCGTCTCTTGGACGAAGTGATGTAGCCGGAGGCGGCTCTTCTGGCCAATACCCAGCCTCTGAGGGATGCTATGGCGGCCATGCAAGCCGATCTTCCCCCTGCCGCTATGAATGCATTGCTAGAGGTATGCCACTTAGACGCTCATCGGCTGGACGTGGAGTCAGCCAAACTAAGGGTTGAACAGAGGAAGGCCCAACAAGCCGACCAACAGATCTTGGACAAGCTCATAGCGGATGCCAAACTTCGAAAGAGTGCATTTGACCAGGGTGCTGCTACACTTAAATTGGCCAAGAACAGAGCTCAAGAGCTGGAGTCGACCAAGATCAGACTTGAAGAACAGCTGGCTTCAGTCACAAAAGAACTTGCAGAATGCCAGCTCGGCATCACCGACTCGACGTCTTCACTGGCCGTTCAGAGGCGGCAAATTGGCGAGGTTTTTGCTCAAGTCAAGAACCAATCGGCCAAGATAGTTCCAGTTCCGGGTGATGCAGGGGCCGATCAACAACTAATAGACAGCGTCCAAGCTACTATCGGCAGGGCGGCAGCGGCACTATCGGCTTTAAGAGCCCATTTGCCCGGATCTGGACTGCACTAAACTTTGAATTTGATAGTATCGGCTGTATAGCCGACCTTTTGTAAACATTATTTCAACTTCGATACGATGACATGTTTGGAAACTGGTTCAATCGGTTATGTAACCGATTTGATATGCATGTGTTTTTTTATAATTGATTCTCGATGCTTTCCTGTGGTCAGGACCCAATCCATATGCTGGGGTAATATGCTTTCAAGTACTTTCCGTTGATTGCTTCAGGTAGTACAAATCCATCTAAGGACTCCAGTATATATGAATTTCCGCCAATCGGCCGATTTATCTTGTAAGGCCCTTCCCACGTTGGAGACCACTTGCCGAATCGACTATCCTTAGAACCGATTGGCAACACAGTTTTCCATACCAAATCGGCTTGATTAAAAGATTTTAAAACCACCTTTTTATTATATGACCTGGCAACCTTTTCCTTATTCTTTTTAAGCCGATCTAAGGTAATTATCCTTAGCTCGGCTAAGTCATCTAGATTGTCTAGCATTGCCTGTCCGTATTCATCGGCTGACAAATTATCTTGCTCAAATAGCCTTACTGAGCCGATGTTGATTTCTACGGGCAAAACGGCTTCTTGTCCATATACTAACTGAAAAGGTGATAATTTAGTTGATCCGTGATAAGATAGCCGATAAGCCCATAAAGCTTCCGATAGCGTTGAATGCCATTTCCTTGGTTCTTCCTCAATTTTCCTTTTTATTAGCTTTATTAATGCCTTGTTCGATGACTCGGCCTGTCCATTGGCTTGAGCGTAATAAGGAGAAGAGTTGAGTAATTTTATCCCAAGACATTCCGCGAAACCTTTGAATTCGTTAGACATGAACACAGTCCCTTGATCAGTAGTAATCGTCTGTGGGATCCCAAACCGATGGACGATGTGTTCATTTACAAAGTCGATCAGCTCTTTGCTAGTAACTTTCTTGAGTGGAACAGCCTCAACCCATTTTGAAAAATAGTCTGTGGCTGCAAGGATAAATTTATGTCCTTTGCTGGATGACGGAAATATTTGGCCGATTATATCTACGCCCCATCCCCTAAACGGTCATGGCTTGATGATCGGATGCAAAGCCGATGCTGGTGCTGACTGTATGTTACCAAACTTTTGGTATGTTTGGCATCCTTTATAATATTTGAAGCAGTCTTCTAACATTGTCGGCCAAAAATATCCCGTTCGTCTCAGTATCCATTTCATTTTATGGGCCGATTGATGTGATCCACAAATTCCTTCATGGATTTCTCCCATCGCTATTTTGGCTTCTTCAGTTCCCAGACATCTTAGCAATAAGCCTTCCATGGTTCGAAAGTATAATACATCCTCTAGTAGAACATATTTGAGTGCTTTGCGCCTGACTTTCTGCTCAGTCAGCTTAGATGGGTCTGATAAATAATCCCTTATTTCTGTTCTCCAGTCGACAGGGTGGACACATAAAATCGGCAAAACGTTTAGCTCGATTGGTTCCTGTCGGCTTCCAATCTTGTACCCTGATGCACATTGTGCCAGTCGATTTGCTTTGTCATTAGCTTCTCTGGGGATATGTTCTATAGAAAATGTAGTAAACGTCTCGATAATCTGGAGGCATTGATGCAAGCACTGAGTTAGCGCACCGTCGTTGCATCGGTATTCCCCTTTGACTTGCTGTACAATTAACATCGAGTCTCCAAAAGCTTCAACGTCTTTCACCCCGATGCTGTCTAGCAATTGTAGACCTCTTAGTAATGCTTCATATTCTGCTTGATTATTTGAACATCAGCTATTTAACCGATACATGAAATCATACTCCTGCTTTCTAGGTGAAATCAATACCATGCCGATGCCCTCACCCTCTCGGCAAACGGATCCATCGAAATATAACTGCCAAGGAGTCACATCGGCTGTTCCTGTTAATGTTTCACTTCCTGTGATGAAATCGGCCACAGCTTGCCCTTTCACAGATTTAGCCGATTCATAGGTTAACTCGAACTCTGTTAAGGCGTATGCCCATTTACCAAGCCAACCTCGCAGAATTGGTGCCGATAGTATGTACTTGACTACATCGGTTTTGCATATTATAACGCATTTGGAAGCCAACATATAATGTCTTAATTTTGTGCAAGCAAAATACAATGATAAGCACAATTTTTCTACTAGGGGATACCTGGTTTCTGCATCTAAAAGACGTCGGCTTAGATAAAATATTGCTCGTTCCTTCCTATCGGCTTCCTGTGTTAAGACTGCCCCTACTGTATCACCTTCAGCCGATATAAATAGTTTAAAAGGTATACCACGCTTTGGTGCGGCCAATACTGGTGGGTTCATCAGATAACCCTTTATGTTGTCGAAGGCCTTTTGTTGATCGGCTCCCCATTTGAACTCTTGGTCATCTTTAACTTTCAGCAGCGGTGTGAAGGCCCGAATACGTCCTGACAAGTTTGAAATGAAACGTCGCAAGTAGTTGATTTTCCCTATCAATATTTGCAACTCCTTTTTGCTTGTCGGCGGCCTAGTATCGGCTATAGCTTTTACTTTGGCCTGGTTTACTTCAATTCCTCCTTCATGTACGGTAAACCCAAGGAACTGTCCAGCCGATACTCCAAAAGCACACTTGAGAGGGTTCATTTTTAATCCATGTAACCTCGTGCTCTCGAACATCTTTTCCAAATTAGCTAGATGTTGCCAGTCATCTTTGGATTTTACCACCACATCGTCAATGTATATTTCCACAGTATTGCCGATCAAATTATGGAAAATATGGTTCATAGCACGCTGATAAGTGGCGCCGGCATTTTTTAAACCGAAGGTCATAACTTTCCATTCATATAGCCCTAAAGCTCCTGGGCATCTAAAAGCCGTTTTGGGTATATCGGCTTCGGCCATGAATATCTGATTGTATCCGGCATTTCCATCCAAAAAACTTATGATTTTATTCCAGGATGCAGCATCGATAAGCATATCGGCTATAGGCATCGGGTACTCATCTTTTGGTGTGGCTTTATTTAAATCTCTAAAATCAACACACACCCTAAGTTTGCCATTTTTCTTTTTTACAGAGACGATATTCGAGACCCATTCAGCATATCGGCAAGGCCGGATAAACTTCGCTTCTAGCAATCGTCCCACTTCTTCTTTTATGGCGTCATACAACGTAGGATTAAACCGTCTACGATATTGTTTGAATGGTCGATACCCAGGTTTTATGGGTAGCCGATGTTCAACCAGTTGTCGGCTTAAACCTGGCATCTCATAATATTCCCATGCAAAGCAATCTCTGTATTTCTTAAGTATTTCGACTAACTTCGCTTTATAACTGGATTCTAATTTAGCACTTACAAATGTTGGTCTTTTACTATCGCCTTCCCCAATGTTGATCTCTTCGAGCAAATCGGCAGAGGTAAATCCTAAACCTTTTCTTTCTTCTTCAAAATCCTCAACAGCTTCCTCGTATTCTTCTTGCCGATAGCTTCTTGCCTTTTCTTGTAGCATTGCTAGTGTTTTGGACTCCATCTTCTCACTACTTCATCTGTCCGATCAAACGTATTAGGTTTGACGCTGATCGGCTTGAATCCCGACTTCTCGATGCATATAAAATCGCAATCATCCAAGACTTTTCCTGATATACATTCAGCTTCTTCGTATGGCCAATTGGTATCGGGACTGGCCATGGCGATATGAGCCGATGTATCGGCTGGCACAACCTCAACTGTATCATCGTTCCACTGTACCAACTTCTGATGCATAGTGGATGGTATGCAGCAATTGGCGTGGATCCAGTCCCGTCTAAGGAGCACACTATAATTGCCTTTGGCTTCTATCACAAAAAATGCAGTCGGCAAAGTTTTACTGCCGATTGTCAGTTCAGACATCATCACGCCTTTAGCTTCAGTGGGATCTCCCGTGAAGTCATTTAGTACCATATTGGTCTTGATCAAGTCTTCATCGGTTTTACCCAATTTTCTGAAAGTGCTTGACGGCATCAGATTAACTGTCGCCCCACCATCGACCAACATATGAGATATCGGTCGGCCATTAATATATCCTTTTAGGTATAACGGTTTTAGATGCCGATGCATATCTTGTGGCTTCTCAAACACAGCGTCTGGTGCACCGAGGCATAGTTGGGCGAACACTTCTTCAGCCGATTCTTTGTTTTTGAATTCGGCAGGTAGGGTGAATACCATGTTTATATCCATTGGCGGTGTGTCATCCCGGATCATTGGGGATCCGGACTCGACCGATTGATCAAAGTCACTATCGGTCTGTTCCTTCTTTCTCCATTCCCTTTTTGAAACCGGAATGGGCCTTAGTCTGTTGAATACCCGATCCCTTTCTTTCTCTTTCTCGGCTTCCCTTTCCTCTTGTGTCTTCAGTCGTTGAAGCCGCCTGCGCTGTGACTTGCTAAGGCCCGAAGGGCACCATCTTGGTTTAGGTTCTATCAGCTTCCTGATTTTTCCAGCTAAGTTGCCCATTTCACCGTCAGATTCCATTCTGAGTGTGTCACGAGAAGTCGATATCTCTTGGGTTCGGGAATCACCTTGTTCTGATGTTGACAATCTTTCGTGGATCGGCCTCCTGTCCCTTATTTCTAGCCGATCGTGTACCGGTCTAGACAACCGGTCTTTTACCGATTGGTTTGGCAGATATGCGGTTGAGTGTTGCATAGGACAGGACATGACTGTTGGTAAGGTTATCCCCTTCTCCCAGCAAAATTGCCAAAAGGGACATTGCCGATGTCGCTCCTCTTCAGTAGTTGGGCGACGTGGCATATCTGACCGCCAATATTCGCCTCTCCTTTGATCCGGTCGATGAAAACTTTGGGTTTGTCTGGCATTATTTTTTTGGCTTATCCTTTCATATTTTCCCAGGAGTTGTGAGAAAGTTGGCTTTGGTTTGAAGTTAACTTTTCTTGGAGCCCTCTCAGCCCTGTACCATTTTCTGACTTCCAAATCTCCTTTTGGTTTTACTGTTCTTGAATTCTGTCCGTTTCTATCGGCTTCTATTTGTATAGAGCCGATAGTGATTTGCACCGTTTCGTCCCCCGACCGTGCCTTAATTCTTTCAGTTGGCTTAATATCCTCTGCAGGTCCCTTTCCTTTCCGTGAACATTGAACCATGTTGACTTGAAAAGGATTCATATCTATCTGCATAGCCGATTCTTCCGCAAATTTTAATCTGCCATCGGTGATGGCTGATTGAATCTGTTGTCGAAAAATATTGCAATCGTTAGTATTATGTGAAAATGAGTGGTGCCATTTACAGTACCTTCGCTTTTTAATTTCTTCGGCCGACGGTATGACGTGTCCTTCTGGTAATCTTATGAGTTTTTCTTGCAATAATAAATCAAATATCTTGTCACATTTCGACACGTCATATGAATACTTGATTTTCGCCCTATTTTTTGTCGGCTTGAGTAGAGAGCATACGAGTGGCCTTTTGGAACCCTTGGTCCACTCGGCTATGTTTACTTCTGCTTTGTATTCAGAGGTGTCGCTTGAATTATACTCTACCATGTTTACTTTGGCCTTTTCACTACCGTTTGACTTGAATCTATCTTTAAACCCTTTGCTTTCTGCATATCGGCTTTCATGTGCCGATACGCGATGGAGTAAGTGGCCTAAATCGGGGAACTCTTGGCCAAATAGTTTCTCTTTTAATGGCAGGATTAACCCTTGGAATGCTAAATCGGCCAATTGATCATCGGGTAATGTTACACTAAAGCATCTATTTCGTACGCCTTTGAATCTTCTGATATAGTCTGAAACCGATTCGTCGTACTTCTGTCGGACTGAACTGAGATTAGAAATCCTAAGCTCCATAGTCCCCGAAAAGAAGTACTCATGGAATCGGCTTTCTAAATCGTTCCACACATGAACTGAATTTGGGGGCAGATTGGTAAACCAAGTGAACGCAGTACCAGACAATGATAAAGGAAATAACCTAATTTTTAATCCATCGGACTGTGCAGCTTCCCCACACTGAGCCATAAATCGTCCGATATACTCAATTGTGGTAACAGAATCATCACCCAAGAATTTAGCAAAGTCTGTTATCCCGAAGTTGTGTGGATAATGCATACGATCTATGTAATCGGGATACGGCTTCTTATAGCCGATTACCCTTCCTATGGGCTGTATACCGAACTATTCTCTCAACACGTTTGCAATTTGTTCTGCCCAATTAGCATTGTCGGCTTGTGGTGCAACCGGACATTGCCAATTTTCATTATTTACGCCCTGCCCCGCGAGTGCCAACTCGGGTCTTTGTCCAAATCGTGCCACAGTAGGTCTTGGCACTTGGTTATAATCGTGATTTAAAACCAATGTATCGGGTATGGGTACGAAAGGTTCGACGTACGGTACTACCCTATATGGCACCTGCCTCATAGCCGCGGCTCCCCATGATTGTGGAGCCTGATCTGTTTCGATCGGCTGATAAGCCGATAAACCGATGCTGCTGGAGGGCCTGTTTGATGGGTTTTGTGTGCTTATTTTAGCCCCATCAGTGTGCCCATGGTAGTGTGTAAATCCATCTTTCTGTGTGCTTGGTTTTAACACAGTGGGTTGAGTCGGCATCATGACGGGTGTTTGAGCCGACGCGTTTACCGTATTGGTGTTGGGTGTTATGGAGTATACTGGGTACGTAGGGATGGTTTGTGGGGGATCTAGTAGGCTCCCAGACACGGCCAATTCCTGAGCAATCGTTTTCACACTATTTTCTATCATTGGCTTCAGAGTGGATACTAGAGCCGATGACTGGTTAATTAGTGCGTGATGAACAGATTGCTCAATCATATTTGATAAATCGGCTTGAGCGGGTGCGTATCGGCTTACCGGTTCTGATGATGAATCTCCGATAGGATTGATGCTCGGGAGTGCAGTCCTTTGAGTAACGCCACGGCGTGTTTTCTGGAAACACCGTAGCATTATTTCTTCCAATGCCGCCTTTCGGTCTTCGATTTCTTTCCGCTGCTCAGGGGTTAAATCGGCCATTTGAGGCGCGATTATGGCATCTACATTGATATCGGCAGTGACCGCAGGCTTATCGGTTGATGTCATTTTGATCTTCTTGGTCCCACTGGGCGTGCCAAAATATGTTCGCGCTAAAAATGTGAAGCAGGATCCTTAGCTTCGAACACACAAGACAAACACCGGGTTTGCAGAGTGTGCCAGTCAATTTGACCTGAAATTGACAAGGTAGAATTTGTAATTTGATCAAAGCCGATAGAGCAATGTTTATCGGCTTTTCGCTAGTCGGCTGAAAACCGATTAGGGGATAACTAGATCAACCAGTTACGGTTAACCTGGATACAAGGTAAAATCGGCTTTGAGAAGGCGATGCGCAGCAAAACAAAGCAGATCAAACCTGGTGAAATCGGCTAAAATCAACAATCGGCGATGCGCAGCTATGTTGATTCCGTCGACTTGCCGGGAAATCTATGAAGCTAAAGCGATGTAAAAGGCTTGTAAAAAGTAGGTGTGTTGGATTGATTGATTGTCTTTTTTTTCGCTCGACGTCCGCCACCTTTTATAATACGCCCGACCGATCCGAGTTGTATATGGATACGTTATTAATCCGTATCGGCCTCTGATCCGGTTTCCTTATTAGAGACGGAATTTCCTTCTGATTCGCCTACCAATCCCTCTTCATACGAATTCTTTTATCCGATTCGCACTGATTTTAATACACGCCGAATTTTGGTGCAAACAGTAACATTTACGAGCAAACACCTACACTAACTCTCTTTTCAGCAAGATATTAACACCACAGATACCACAAAATCCCCCCTCCTCCCTATTCTCTTAGTTCCATACTTTTTGGGATGACTATTTTGGTTAATTTCAATCTAACAAATTTGAGGTCAACTTTCGAGGATGCATGTGTTATCTTCTCTATCCATCTCCTCCTTCAAATTAGAAAATTTAAATAGGAAGTTTCAACTCAAAAATTAAATAAAAAAATCAAATAAGAATGTTTCAAATTAGAAAGTTTCAAATCGAAAAACTTCCAACTTAGAGAGTTTCAACGCGAAAAAGTTTAAATCAGAAAATTTCAACTCGGAGAGTTTCAACATGAAAAGTTTTAAATCAAAAAAATTCAAATCAGAAAGTTTTAACTCAGAGAGTTTCAGTGCGATAAGTTTTAAATCAGAAAAGTTTCAACTCAAAACTTAAACTAAAACAATTAAATAAAAAATTTCTAATTCGGAAGTTTCAACTTGGAAAATTTCAAATTAGAAAGTTTCAAATCAAAAAGTTTCAAGCAAAAAATTCAAGTAAAAAAAAATTCAAGCAAAAAATTACAAAATGAAAAGTTTCAACTCGAAAAAAATTATTTAAAAAAAATTCAAATTAGAAAGTTTCATCTCGAAAAATTTCAAAAAAAAATGTGTCGATTCGAAAAAAATTAAATCAAAAAATTTCAAATTAGAAAGTTTCACCGAAAAAAAAATCAAATTTGTTTGACTTGAAATTTTTTAAGTTAAAACTCTCTAATTTCAACTTTGATAATTTTAAAAAAAATTTGAATTGAAATCCTCATGTTAACTAATATATCGGAAATGTGACGTGTCGTCAAAGTTCAAATCGTCTAAGCTCCTAAACAACCAGCAGGCGTTTGACTTTCCACGTGCCGTGTAGCTGGATAAGGAGTGCACGAACCACTTGCAGCTAGACCTAGGAGATGGATCGGGCTTTTCACGGGCGGCCCAAGGCCCGGCCGGCATGGCCCGGCTCAAGCGCAAGCACGATCCTAGTGGATTCGGGCCGCGCCGGCACGGCACGAGCTACCAGATCGGGCTGGGCCTTGGATTGGGGCCGTCAGGCGGCACAGCCCGGCCCGATGATATGGGCCGGATTCGGACCGCCCGGCCTGACTTTGGCCCGACGCGGCGGCCGCCCCGCTTCGTCTGCCAGTGCAAGAACGTCGTGGACAAAGGTACACCCAAAGTGAGGTTTCTTGGCTAGTTTCTTACTTCTTCAGGTGGGATAATGGAAGCTAGCTAGCTAGCTAGGAGCAAAACTAACCGGCCGGCATATGTGCGCATCTGGTGCATTAATTAATGACCTTTAGTGCTCGTGGCGAACGAGAAGAACTGGCAGAGCATGGTGATCGCGTGCGAGTCGCCGGTGCTGGTGGAATTCTGGGCGCCGTGGTGCGGGCCGTGCCGGATGATCGCGCCGGTGATCGACGAGCTTGCCAAGGAGTACGTGGGCAAGATTAAACGCTGCAAGGTGAACACGGACGACTGCCCCAACATCGCCTCCACCTACGGCATCCGGAGCATCCCCACCGTGCGCATGTTCAAGAATGGCGAGAAGGAGGAGCCGAGGAGAGAGTCATCGGCGCCGTCCCCAAGACCTCGCTCACCACCATCATCGACAAGTACATCGGCGGCTAATTCATCAAGAAACAATGCATCTACGTACATGAGCCAAATCACGCATACATATTTTTATGTATGTGTTTGCACCAAAATTCGGTATATAGTAAGATGAGTTCGAATCGGATAAAAGCGTTCATTTGGAAAAGATCAGATTACCGAATCGGAACAAAAATCCGTTTCTAAGGAAGGAGATCAGATCGGAGGCCGATACGGATAAGCATACCGTGTCCGTATACAACTCAGATCGGCCGGGCGTATTATAAAAGGGAGCGGATGTCAAGCTGAAAAAGGATCAATCCAACACACACCTACTTTTTACAAGCCCTTTTTTACATCGTCTTTTAGTTTCATAGACCTCCCTGCAAGTCGACGGAATCAACATAGCTGCGCATCGCCGATTGTTGGTTTTTAGCCGATTTCACCAGGTTCGATCTGTTTTGTTTTGCTGCGCATCGCCTTCTCAAAGTCGATTTTACCTTGTATCCGGATTAACCGTAACTGGTTGACCTAGTTCTCCCCTAATCGGTTTTTAGCCGACTAGCGAAAAGCCGATAAACTTTGCTCTATCGGCTTTGATCACATTACAAATCCTACCTTGTCAATTTCAGGTCAAATTGACTGGCACGCTCTGCAAACTTGGCGTTTGTCTTTTGTGTTCGAGGCTGAAGACCCTACTTCACGTTTTTGGCACGAACATATTTTGGCACGCCCAGTGGGACACAAGAAAATCAAAAATGTCATCAACCGATAAGCCTGCGATCACCGCGGATATCAACGCTGATCTATAATCGCGCCTCAAATGGCCGATTTAACCCCTGAGTAGCGAAAAGAAATCGAAAACTGAAAGGCAGCTTTGGAAGAAATAATGCTACGGTGCTTCCAGAAAACACGCCGTGGCGTTACTCAAAAAACTGCACTCCCAAGCATCAATCCTGTCGGGGATTCATCATCCGATTCGGTAAGCCGATACGCACTCGCTCAAGCCGATTTGTCAAATATGATTGAGCAGTCTGTCCATCACGCACTAATCAACCAGTCATCGGCTCTAGTATCCACATTGAAGCCGATGATAGAAAATAGTGTGAAAACAATTGCTCAGGAATTGGCTGTGTCTGGGAGCCTGCTAGATCCACCACAAACCATCCCGACATACCCAGTATACTCCATAGCGCCCAACACCAATACGGTAAACGTGTCGGCTCAAACACCTGTCATGATGCCAATTCAATCTACTGTTTTGCAGCCTAGCACACAGAAAGGTGGATTCACGCACTACCATGGGCACACGGATGGGGCTAAAATAGGCGCACCAAACCCATCGAATGGACCCTCCAGTAGTATCGGTTTGTCGGCTTATCAGCCGATTGGAACAGACCAGGTTCCGCATTCTCGAGGAACCGCGACTATGAAACAAGCGCCGTATAAGATAGTGCCTTATATTGAACCTCTCGCACCTCTACCCGATACATTGGTTTTTAATCACGATTATGACCAAGTACCAAGACCTCCTGTGGCACGATTCGGGCAAAGACCCGAGTTTGCACTCGGGGGGCAGGGCGTGAACAATGAAAATTGGCAATGTCCGGTTACACCACAAGCTGACAATGTCAATTGGGCGGAACAGATTGCTAACGTTTTGAGAGAACAATTTGGCCTACAACCCAGAGGAAGGGTGATCGGCTACAGGAAGCCGTACCCCGATTACATAGATCGTATGCCATACCCACACAATTTTAGGATACCAGACTTTGCCAAGTTCTCAGGCGATGATTCTGTTACCACAATTGAGCATATCGGACGATTTATGGCTCAGTGTGGGGAAGCTGCACAGTCCGATGGGTTAAAAATTAGATTATTTCCTTTATCATTGTCTGGTACTGCATTCACTTGGTTTACCAATTTACTACCAAATTCGGTTCATGTGTGGAACGATTTAGAAAGCCGATTCCATGAATACTTCTTTTCGGGGACTATGGAGCTTAGAATTTCTGATCTCGATTCGATCAAGCGGAAATACGGCGAATCGGTTTCCGACTACATCAGAAGATTTAGAGGCATACGAAATAGATGCTTCAGCGTAACATTACCCGATGATCAATTGGCCGATTTAGCATTCCAAGGATTAATCCCTCCATTGAAAGAGAAGTTATCTGGCCAGGAGTTCCCCGACTTGGGCCACTTACTCCATCGCGTATCGGCACATGAAAGCCGATATGCAGAGAGCAAAGGATTTAATGATAGATTTAAGTCAAACAATAATGAAAAGGCCAAAGTAAACATGGTGGAGTATAATTCGAGCGACACTTCAGAAGACGAAGTAGAAATAAACATAGACGAATGGACTAAGGGTTCCAAAAAACCACTCGTATGCTCTCTACTTAAGCCGACGAAAAATAAGATAGAAGTCAAGTATTCATACGATGTGTCAAAATGTGACAAGATATTTGATTTATTACTACAAGAAAAACTCATAAGGTTACCAGAAGGACACGTCATCCCGTCGGCCGAAGAAATTAAAAAGTGAAGGTACTGTAAATGGCACCATTCATTTTCACATAACACTAACGATTGCAATATTTTTCGACAGCAGATTCAATCGGCCATCGCTGATGGCAGATTAAAGTTTGCAGAAGAATCGGCTATGCAGATAGATATGAATCCTTTCCAAGTCAACATGGTACAATGCTCGCAAAAAGGAAAAGGAACTGTAAAAGATGTTAAGCCGACTAAAGGAATTGAAGCACGATCAAAAGGAGATGAAACAGTGCAGATCACTATCGGCTCCATACAAATAGAAGCCGATAAAAACGGACAAAACTCGAGGACGGTAAAACCAAAAGGAGACTTGGAAGTCGGAAAATGGTATCGGGCTGAAAGGGCTCCAAAACGGGTTAATTTCAAGTCAAAGCCGACCTTCTCGCAACTTCTGGGAAAGTATGAAAGGATAAGTCGAAGACATGATGCTCGGCAACCTCAGAGTTTTCATCGGCCGGATCAGAAGAAAGACAACTATTGGCAACCAGATATGCCACATCAGCCAACTACTGAAGAAGAGAGACACCGGCAATGTCCCTTTTGGCAGTTTTGCTGGGAAAGGGGGGTAACCTTACCAACAGTCATATCCTGTCCTATACAACACTCGTCTGTGCATCGGCCAAACCAATCGGTAAAAGACAGGTTGTCTAGACCAATACACGATCGGCTAGAGATGAGAAATAGGAGGCCGATCCATGAAAGGTTGTCAGAGCAAGGCGAGTCCTCCCGAACTCAAAGATTATCGGCTTCCCATAGCATAAGTATAATGGAATCTGACAGCAAAATAAGCAATTTAGCTGGGAAAATCAGGAAGCCGATAGAACCTAAGCCTAGGTGGTTGTCGGGACCCCGAATTTGCAAATCCGGACCCTCTGTGTATTCAGCACTAGTCCAGGAACGCGCTAGTGCACACAGTCTTAACATCGGTATATATCACAATCATACCAAACGATACTATCAAAGTACTTTATTTAAATAATCAAAGGGTTACTCGACCTTATGGCCAAGTTACAAATATATGCCTTGCAAGGCAGAACTTATTAAAAGAGAAATAATAGCAGCGGAAAATCAAATAAACTTAGTGGCGCCATCCAAGATACCACAGTAACCGATCGGGCTCGCATCCCTAAGTAGACGGGTCCTCTTGGAGTTCCTCCTCCCGTAGCGTAGTCTCCTCTTCAACTGGTATTGTGTTGAGGCAAGGGTGAGTACTTGGTACTCGAAGTCATGCATAGAATGCAAGCTAGTATACTATATGCATGGCTTGGTACAAAGGAATAGCTTAAGGTATATTTATGGTAAACAAGATTTGACAAGTAATATAAGTAGATTCGGAAAGCAAGAAAACAAGTAAAGCATAAATAACTTTTCAAAAGTTTAAATAACATTTTTCCCCATCCTAAACCATATTTCCATCATCTTCTTTGTTAAACCAACCCAACTTCTCAAATCCAAGTTATTTTCGTAAAATCTAACCCTTGATCAGAATTCCCTGAGCATTGTCCAAAGACCGTGGACTCGGCTATTCAAATAGATTCTACACTCTGCAGAGGTTATGCACTTTACCCACAAGATACAATCCACTCACCACGTCACCGTGAATCGCCATACAAGAGTATGCTAATGAGCGATCATAACAAAGCCTTCTAAGCCTCAAACAACACAGTGGTCCTCTCCTGTGACGTGCTTCACACCATCCCTTCCCTTAGCCAAGGCGAAGTATGGGACCAACACACTGCTAGATGGGTACCTGGCCACACACGATCACGCCTCCCTGCATAATCACACAAACGGTGTAATCGACACCCGAGGCTCCACAAGTGAGTCCTTAGCGACTTAGTCAACTAGGGCCGTCCCATTCCACCCATGTGGTTGCAAGTATGACCCGGGTTCAAAGGCTTGCAAGGTTAAGTCCTTAGAGTGACCAGGGCAAGACTACCGAAAAACCAAATCAACACTCCCCATGCCACACCGGCCCACCTGATTACTTCTTGCCACATGCCCTTGGCCGAAATCGTTTATCAAACCCCGCTTGATTACCATGCACCACGTGCCATCAACATCACATGATACTTTTCCAAAACAGGTTCAATATATCATTAAGTCAATATTAACATTTAATTATCCAAAACCATGTCATGAGCACGAAGCGTGTCTAAGCAAAGATACTACAACGATCTAAACCCATGTTGGCAATTTAATAATGTCCAACTAGTAAACCACAACTAGGGTGACAAAGGGTCATGGCACATACTTAAGTAATCAAGGTGTCATATAGCAAATTGGTATTTATCTAACCCCTGTGTTTAAACCAAAGTATCTTCTAATTAAACTAGCATGCAATAGTTTAAATCAAAATAGATTTAAATGGGATCAACATGGTCAAAGCACAACTTGCCTTCAAAAAGCACTTGCTCTTGGTCTTGTGGTGGATCCTGAGTCAACACTTCTCCTTCGAATCCTTCCGGCACTTCAACGGCTACTCGTACAGCGTGCAAATAGCAAATGCACAAATACACACTCTGCACGAAGATCCCAACACTCCAAATAAAATCCATAAACAGAGAGAACATAATTTTCTGGATTTTTAGAGGAATCGTCAAATTTGGAGTTAAACACAAAAGTTATGATTATTTAAAGTTTAAATAATCAATTAAATAATATTACAGAGAAAAACTTTAGTCCAAAAATTAAATAAAATTCATATTTAGGTAGATCTTAATTTTATACAAATTTAGAAATTTGAATCGCTCAATCGGAGTTGAAACGCAAAAGTTATAAGCGTTTGAAGTTTGAATCTAAATTTGAAATCAATATTTCGAATTAATAAATCATTTTCTTTTCGGAAATTAATTATTGCGTCGCATGGACACGTGGCAGCTCGATTGGCACTGACGCCAGCCGTCCATGCTCACTGGTCCACGGTGGACTCGGTCCACGGCTCACGGATCCCGACGCTGGGCCCGCTCGGGTGACGCTATCGCCACGCCGCTATCGGCCAGGTTAGCCAGCATCGACATGCGGGCCCTTCGACACGCAGGCCCGCGTGTCGGCCACACGCACGCTGCTGGGCGCTGACCGCCGGGTCCAACTTCCCGACACGCGGCGCAATCCGTCCTGGGTTGGTTTGAAAATCAACGGCGCGATTAGATCCGTGGTTAACACGCTGAAACTACTCGATGCTCGTGGGCCGCTCGATCTAGATCGGCCGGTCGTATCCAATCCTATAATCACACCGCTACAGACGTGGCGATTGTGAACCGCTTGGATCTTGATCCAACTCGGTCCGTATCTAATCGGGTTTCTAGGGTTTGGGAAACACGCGTGAACTTCACCGCTGTTGCCTGATCCGATCCAACGGTGCACGGCTCGTGGACGGCGATAGCGCGGCCCGGCTTGACCGGAGGCGGGACGGCGACCTTGCCGTCGGCGCTCGGGCGCTCCGGCGAAGTAGGTACTTCAACGCGCCTCGCCTTGGGAAATCCGGATCCGGGCTTGATGGCGGCGAGGACGACGACGGCAGCAATATCGGCGTTAATCGCGTGAACAGACTTCCAACTCCGAGCAATAACGGCGAGACTGGGGATCCCTAGCGGCGCGAGCTAGGTTTCGGAACCGGCGTGATGGCGATCTCCCGGGTATGCCCGGGCATTAAATAGCCTCGCCGTCTGCGGGCGTAAAACGGAGACCTAGCTCTCGGCGGACACGAAGTGAGTCCGGCTTCGGACTCGGCGAGCGATGAAATCGTGGCCGCCCACGCACAACCAACGGCCACGATCGGCTTGGCGCGACCGGTCCGTCCGGACCCGGCTCGGTCCTGGTCCGACGGATCTCACCGTTGGATCTTGATCCAACGCTGGGATTGATTAGGGTTAGATGGGTTCGGCCGAGTCAATCGCTCGGTCGGACTAAAGTCCGACTCGGTCGATGAACAGTACTTGACCGAGTTGGATTTTCCAGCGAATTAATATTTAAAATAATTCCTAATTCATTTAATTCATTAAAAATAGCAAATGACTTTAAAATTCCGGTAGTACCTGAAAATATTTTGGATCATTTTGGACTCAAATAAAATATTTCCAACAAAAATTTATTTGCAAATTTAAATTCTTTAATTATTTCAAAATGGAATAAATTCAAATAAATCCCAAATAAATCCAAATAAATTCCAGAAAATTCCAAAAATTCACCAAAGTGCCAAATCACACATGAATTTAAGAAAAGCAAAATTTTGGGGTGTTACAGTGGTGCCCCTCAGGTCTTAGCAAATCACAACGCAGGCGGCTTCAGCGACTAAAGACGCAAGAGGAAAGGGAAGCCGAGAAAGAAAGCGAGAGGGATCGAGTGTTCAATAAGTTAAGGCCAATACCGGTTTTGAAAAAAGAGTGGAGAAAGAAGGAACAGATCGATAGTGACTCAGATCAATCGGTCGAATCCGGGTCTCCGATGATCCGAGATGATACACCGCCAATGGATATAAACATGGTATTCGCTCTACCTGCCGAGTTCAAAACTGAAGAATCGGCTAAAGAAGTGTTCGCCCAATTGTGCCTCGGGGCGCCAGACGCCGTGTTCGAAAAGCCACAAGACATGCATCGGCATCTGAAACCGTTATACCTAAAAGGGTATATTAATGGCCGACCGATATCTCGTATGTTGGTCGATGGTGGGGCGACAGTTAATCTGATGCCATTAAGTACTTTCAAAAAATTGGGTAAAGCCAACGAAGATTTGATCAAAACTAATATGGTGCTAAATGACTTCACGGGAGACCCCACTGAAGCTAAAGGCGTAATGATGTCGGAATTGACAGTCGGTAATAAAACCTTGCCGACTGCATTTTTCGTGATAGAAGCCAAAGGCAATTACAGTGTGCTCCTTGGACGGGACTGGATCCACGCCAATTGCTGCATACCTTCAACTATGCATCAGAAGTTGATACAATGGAACGGTGATATAGTTGAAATGGTACCAGCCGACACATCGGCTCATATCGCCATGGCCAATCCTGATACCAATTGGCCACACGAAGAAGCTGAATGTATATCAGGAAAAGTTCTGGACGATTGCGATTTTATCTGCATCGAGAAGTCAGGATTCAAGCCGATCAGCGTCAAACCTAATACGTTTGATCGGACAAATGAAGTAGTAAGAAGATGGAGTCCAAGACACTAGCAAAACTTCAAGAAAAGGTAAGGAGCTATCGGCAAGAAGAATACGAAGAAGCTGTTGAAGATTTTGAAGAAGAAAGAAAGGGTTTAGGATTTACCTCTGCCGATTTGCTCGAAGAGATCAATATTGGAGAAGGCGATAGTAAAAGACCAACATTTGTAAGTGCTAAATTAGAACCAAATTATAAAACAAAGTTGGTCGAAATACTCAAGAAGTACAGAGATTGCTTTGCATGGGAATATTATGAGATGCCTGGTTTAAGCCGACAGCTGGTTGAACATCGGCTACCTATAAAACCTGGGTATCGCCCATTCAAACAGTATCCTAGACGGTTTAATCCTACGTTGTATGACGCCATAAAAGAGGAAGTGGGACGATTGCTAGAGGCAAAGTTTATCCGGCCTTGCCGATATGCTGAATGGGTCTCGAATATCATCCCTGTAAAAAAGAAAAATGGCAAACTTAGGGTATGCATTGATTTTAGAGATTTAAATAAAGCTACACCAAAGGATGAATACCCAATGCCTATAGCCGATATGCTTATCGATGCTGCGTCTGGGAATAAAATAATAAGTTTTTTGGATGGAAATACCGGATACAATCAGATATTCATGGCAGAAGCCGATATCCCTAAGACAGCCTTCCGGTGCCAAGGAGCGTTAGGATTATATGAATGGAAGGTTATGACCTTCGGTTTGAAAAATGCCGGCTCCACTTATCAGCGTGCTATGAACCATATTTTCCATGATTTAATCGGCAATACTGTGGAAATATACATCGACGATGTGGTAGTAAAATCCAAAGAAGATGGGCAACATTTAGCCGATTTGGAAAAAATGTTCGAGAACACAAGGTTATATGGGTTAAAAATGAACCCACTCAAGTTTGCTTTTGGGGTATCGGCTGGACAGTTCCTTGGGTTTACAGTACATGAAAAAGGAATTGAAGTAAACCAGGCCAAGGTAAAAGCTATAGCCAATACTAGACCAGCAACAAACAAAAAGCAGTTGCAAGTATTGATGGGGAAAATCAACTACTTGCGACGTTTAATTTCGAACTTGTCAGGACGTATTCGGGCCTTCACACCACTGCTGAAGGTTAAAGACGACCAAAAATTCAAATGGGGAGCCGATCAACAGAAAGCCTTTTACGACATAAAAGGCTATCTGATGAGCCCACCAGTGTTGACTGCACCAAAGCATGGTATACCTTTTAAACTATATATATCAGCTGAAGGTGATACAATAGGGGCAGTTTTAACACAGGAAGCCGACGAAAGGAACGAGCGATATTTTATCTAAGCCGACGTCTTTTGGATGCAGAAACCAGGTATCCCCTAGTAGAAAAATTATGCTTGTCTTTGTATTTTGTTTGCACTAAATTAAGACATTATATGCTGGCATCAAAATGCGTCATAGTCTGCAAAACCGATGTAGTCAAATACATTTTATCAGCACCAATCTTGCGAGGTCGGCTTGGTAAATGGGCATACGCCTTAACTGAGTTCGATTTAACCTATGAATTTGCTAAATCTATAAAGGGGCAAGCTGTGGCCGATTTTATTGCAGGAAGTGAAACGTTAATAGGAACGGCCGATGTAACCCCTTGGCAGTTATATTTCGATGGATCTGTGTGCCAAGAGGGCGAGGGCATCGGCGTAGTATTAATTTCACCCAGAAGACAGGAGTACGAATTCATGTATCGGCTAATTAATCGATGTTCAAATAATCAAGCAGAGTATGAAGCGTTATTGAGGGGACTACAATTGCTAGACAGCATCGGGGTAAAAAACGTCGAAGCTTTTGGAGACTCGATGTTAATTGTACAACAAGTCAAGGGGGAATACCGATGCAACGATGGTGCACTAACCCAATATTTGCAGCAATGCCTCCAGATTATTGAGACGTTTACTACGTTTTCTGTAGAACATATCCCCAGAGAAGCTAATAACAAAGCAAACCGATTGGCACAATGTGCATTAGGGTACAAGATTGAAAGCCGATAGGGACCAATCGAGCTAGATGTTTGGCCGATCTTGTGTGTCCATCCTGTCGACTGGAGAACAGAAATAAGGGATTATTTATCAGACCCATCTAAGCCGATCGAAGGTAAGGTCAAAGCAAAGCACTCAAGTACGTTCTATTGGAGGACGTATTGTACTTTCGAACCATGGAAGGCTTATTGCTAAAATGCTTGGGAACTGAAGAAGCCAAAATAGCAATGGGAGAAGTCCATGAAGGAATTTGCGGATCACATCAATCGGCCCATAAAATGAAATGGATACTAAGACGAACAGGATATTTTTGGCCGACAATGTTAGAAGACTGTTTCAAATACTATAAAGGATGCCAGACATGCCAAAAGTTTGGCAACATACAGTCGGCACCAGCATCGGCTTTACACCCGATCATCAAGCCATGGCCGTTTAGGGGATGGGGCATAGACATAATAGGCCAGATATTTCCGTCATCCAGCAAAGGACATAAATTTATCCTCGCAGCCACCGATTACTTTTCAAAATGGGTTGTGGTTGTACCACTCAAGAAAGTTACTAGCAAAGAGCTGATCGATTTTGTAAATGAACACATCGTCCATCGGTTTGGAATCCCACAGACGATTACTACTGATCAAGGGACTGTGTTCATGTCTAACGAATTCAAAGGTTTCGCGGGAAGTCTTGGGATAAAATTACTCAACTCTTCTCCTTATTACGCTCAGGCCAATGGACAGGCCGAGTCGTCAAACAAGACATTGATAAAATTGATAAAAAAGAATGATCGAGGAAAAACCAAGAAACTGGCATTCAACGCTATCAGAAGCTCTATGGGCTTATCGGTTATCCCACCACGGATCGACTAAAATATCACCCTTTCAATTGGTATATGGACAAGAAGCCGTTTTGCCCGTGGAAATCAACATCGGCTCAGTGAGGCTATCAGAGCAAGATAAATTGTCAATCGATGAATACAGACAGTTGATGCTAGACAATTTAGATGATTTAGCCGAGCTAAGGCTGATTACAGTAGATCGGCTTAAAAAGAACAAAGAAAGGGTCGCCAGGTCATACAATAAGAAGGTTGTACCAAAATCTTTTGATCAAGCCGATTTGGTGTGGAAAACTATATTGCCGATCGGTTCGAAAGATAACCGATTCGGTAAATGGTCTCCAACGTGGGAAGGACCTTATAAGATAAATCAGCCGATTGGTGGAAATTCGTATATATTGGAATCCTTAGACGGATTCGTACTACCTAAAGCAATCAATGGAAAATATTTGAAGGTATATCACCCAAGCATATGGATTGGATTCTAATTACAGGAGGAAAACATCAGGGATCGATTGCAAAAACAAACGCATATAAAATCGGTCATACAGCCGACTGAGTCATTCAAACAACCATCACGGATTAAACATCGTTTACAAAAATCGGCTACATGGCCGGTACTACATAGCAGTTCATCAAGAGAAACAACGCTGTTTTCAAATCAATGAAGCCCGGAACCAGGCAGATGAGCTGCCAAAGCCGATAGTGCTGCTGCCGCCCTACCAATAGTAGCTTGGACGCTATCTATTAGTTGTTGATCAGCCCCTGCATCGCCCGGAACTGGGATCATCTTGGCCGATTGGTTCTTGACTTTGGCAAAAACTTCACCGATTTGCCGCCTCTGAACCGCCAGTGAAGACGTCGCGTCGGTGATGCCGATCTGGCATTCTACAAGTTCTTTCATAACTAAAGCCAGCTGTTCTTCAAGCTTTTTCTTGGTCAACTCCAGCTCTTGAGCCTTATTCTTAGCCGATTTTAGCGCAGCAGCACCTTGGTCAAACGTTCCCTTCCGGAGTTTGGCGTCCGCTATAAGCTTTTCTAGGATCTGTTGGTCGACTTGCTGGGCCTTCCTCTGTTCAACTCTTAATTTGGCCGATTCTACGTCCAGCCGACGAGCATCCAAGTGGCATACCTCTAGTAAAGCATGCATAGCTGCAGGAGGAAGATCGGCTTGCATGGCTGCCATAGCATTTCTCAAGGATTGGGTATTGGCCAGAAGAGCCGCCTCCGGCTGCATCACTTCGTCCAGAAGGCAGTTGAGTCGCTCTTGCATGCCCGGCTCAGCAGTAACGGCAGCCGATGCTGGCGCGGAGGCCGCTATTATGCGTTGAATATCGGCTGGATAGTCATCAGTGGCCATAACCTCCGGATCATCAAGCTCATCCAAAGTAAAGCCCAGGAGATCGGCTAAATCCAGTGATTGCGCTGGGGGGTCAAGATCAGGAATATCAATCATAGGTGGCACTACCGGTGGCGATGGAGGGACAGCCGATGTAGCACCTTGGGGATCGGCTATAGACCCCGCTATTTGTACTGATGGAGACTGCTAGAGAATAAAGGCAAGTCAGCAATACGAAACTGTAACACCCCATAAATCTAAACTGTTGTACAAGAACATATCGACAGCATTTCCCCTAAACAGGATAGTACGGAAGCAATTCGAATAGGAATAATATCACGACATCAAAACTAGAGACAACGAGTCTAATTCAACCAGGTATTAACCATAAATAAAACCCATCTATAAAGGGACAACCATAAACTAGAACAAGTTTAAAGGGAACAACAATAGGTCTAAATGAAATAAAATTGCATCCAACTAATGAATTATTTAAAACACTAGATCATGTGAGTCGTGATGACAACAGAAAATTTATTGTGTTGCTAGCCCACCCTTCATGCTTACGACTCACGTGCGCTACCTGAAAACATCAAAACAGCAAGTAGTGAGATTGGGTAATCTCAGCAAGCGGAACAACTAATACAAATAAAACATCCACCATATATCTATCATTCCACATTCCACATATACAATACCACATCAAAGAGTCCACATTCCTCATGTACAATACCACATCAAAGAGTCCACACCACTTCAGTAAAATGCATATGATTGATGCACATGTTTATGCCATGTTCCTCCTCACCGTGCCCTTTCTCAGGAACACACGGTGTTGTACTGTCTTGATCGCGCCTGTTGGCGTCGACAAACTTCCAATGCATGATTATGCAGTTAATGCTTCATGCATGAATTCGTTCATAACCTCTCCCACTGAGTCCATACGTTTTCATATCATCATATAGCATGGATAGAAAACAAATATCATAGAGATGAAATGTTTAGACAATTCATCCGGTAAACAACATCATTCTTCACCTTACTCTTGATTCATAGCTAAACCACAACATCACAATACCAGTCAAGATATTGCAATCCTCAAAGCAAGTGATTAAACCATGTATGATTGCTGTAATTGGAGTTTATAGTGAAGGCGAATCAAACAACAATGTATCGATTAACAATACAACTGCTTCCACTTGCCTTTACCGACGTGGGCGAAGAACCTAGTTATGCCCAGCAGTGGCACCACCTGAACAAACATTATTTCAGTACATAGCGACATCACAATTCATCACACAATTCAAACACACGCTTCCTACTCCCCGATCCCATTTAAACGCCAAAAACCCCGATCTGTCCGGATCGAACAGCAGCACCCTCTCTTCCCAATTTCGTATCTTTTTATCTACTGTTCATAAAAATACAGAAAAATTATAGTAGATAGATATTGACGATATCTACAACTTTCATGAAGGTCAAAAATTTCAATTCTGCTGTTAAATATGCCTAAACAACCGTCCAACACAGTGGACGAAATCTGTTTCCAGATTCTGTTCGTCATCTTCCAACAGCGATAACTCTCAGACCGACGCCCCAAAAATTCTGAAAAAAATATAGAAGCTAGGTCTCGACGTTGTCTACAACTTTATAGTTATAGGTTTTTGCAGGAAAAATCATCTATGCCACTTAAACCGCGAAACAATCCGCGCTGCACAATCTCCCCTTCCAAAAACAGCACCACGTGAACATCTACCCTTCTCCCCCATCAAGATCCATCCAAACCACTCACCACCAGATCTAATACACTCCTAATCCCTAGGTAGAACAGGGGTAAAAGATTGGGAATTTTACCTTGAGTTCCCCCTTGCGAACCCACGAAGAACGCGCGACGATCCCCGTAACGGAAATCTGTTCGTCCTTCTCGCCTCCATGGATCCTCTTCTCGTTTTCTCCTTCGCGTTTCGCGGTGGATCTTGAGCCACCACGCAGGGAGGAAGAGGAGGTGCGGCTGCTAGGGGAGGAAGGAGGGCGCCTTAGGGTTTGGGGAGGGGCGCCACTTAAAGGGGTAGGTGGGCCGGCCCACCAAGGCATGGGGAGGAGAGGGAAAAGGAATTCAGCCAGGCCCAGGTTGCCTCAGCCAGCGGAAACTAGCCCAAAACTCTAATTTTTAATATTAAATTGCCGCATAATCTTCAATTATTTCATTCCCCGACAAAACCCTCTTTCTTTCCGGAACAACCAAGAAAGAAAACCCTATGATCGCTCTCAAATTCTAGGGCATCACAATCTCCCCACCTTAAAAGGATTCGTCCCCGAATCTAAGACACACCAAAATCAACAACAAAGTTCCCAAAGGACAAAAGACTTCTTTGCAACACAAAACATTCACACAAAGACTCAAACCGGAATAAACGACAAGCGAGTTCTCAAAACCAACACTAGCGAGAAAATGTTGATTTAGCTCAGCAGTGCAACCTCTCACGGTTCCACCTTCACTTCAATTCCCAAATAGACCATGAAAGAAAAGCGGTCTCGCACTCCTTATTCCAACCACTCTCCGAAGAAAAGCGGTGCAGTCTCTAGAACCCTCTTCATCTCCCACGCACAAACATGTTTTCACACCACAACCCCTCTCGTGGTTCGCCGTATTCAAGACGACGACAAACCAGGTGAGACATACACTCCAAGACCACTAGCTATTTGAACAAACGAGGTTAGAACCTTGCAAAAAATTGATCTTCAACAAAAAACCAATACCCAACACTACCACCAAAAGGAAAGGCCTACTTTACAACCAGGGTCCTTAAACCCGCAAGAGACAGTAACAACCGAACAAAATCGCTATGGTTGACACAACCTCGCTCAACCTCAGCGACAGAAAGGTCCAATACACTCTGAAAAGGAAAAACAATTACTAGCAACCACCAAGTGGTCCACTAATAATTTAAACAGCCCCATCTAGGTACACATCAATGACCCAATTCTCCAAGAAGGTTTGGATTGAGTCATCCACAACCTTCCTTTACTCTTCACTTTTAAACTGTTTACGATCATCTACTGGCAACATCTAATATCTTAGGTCATTACCAACCCACACTAAATTCCTCTTTCTTAGAAGGTTTCGCCCTCGCATTCTTCCTTTCAAAGAATCAGAACCAAGGGTAGAATCATTGAGGAAGCTCAACCAAGACCCATGATCCCCAAATGATTCACATCCAACAACTCGAACTCGAAAGCGCTAAAAGCCACTTTGGAAAAAATTCGGCAACAACCCCAGAGTACTCATTTTATTTTTTTCCTAAGCCAAATGCAAAGAAAGTTCAGATCTCTTACACCACAACCAACATATCAGAAGATATTCGTTCTTACTTCCCATACTAGAAGGCAATTGAAATCTCGATTCAGGACATGCATGCAGCTTTCCAAGAGCACTCCGGATTAGTCATATATCCATATATGACTTTCTCACCGACCTGGCTCAACGACTCTTTTATCATTTAACATCTATAGACAATGTCATGTTTACTTTTCACCATTCATTCATCATGTAACAACACTATCGAATAGTCATTTACAAGACGGCTTTTTCCTCTATAACACATGAATAAAACTCGAATAACACCGAGGATTGCGCTAATTCATATAAACTATGTCGGCAGCATAGTTAACGATGAAATCACCACATCATATCAAAACCCACCAATGATAGAAAGCTAAACTTGCAAAACATCGCATTTTAACCAAAATCAATATTTTGGAAAAGAACATCGACTCCAAAGTCAAACATCTGCAAAAACAACCGCCACAATTTTTTTTACACGAAAGAAAGGGAAATTCATTCCCAAAAGAGAACTCTTCACTAACCAAATTCACTTATGAAACACTCATATAATCCACCTTTTTGAAGTACTCACAAACGTCACACACATCATGCAAATAAACCAACTCTAGTCAAAAAGAGTTACAAATTAAATCTCAAGAGTTTCCAACACAACCCACTATGTCCATCTGCTTCCTTTAAAATTAATTCCAAAGATAATTCAGCGCGAACGCGAAGGGGCGCGATCCACTCAAAGACTTTTGGGTGTAAATCCATACTCATAGTGCAAACTAAACAAGTTAGCCAAATCCAAAGGTTGGCATTAACCACTACGAGTTTTAGGGAAACTCTGAAACACAACAGAAGAAACACTTCGACAAAAAGTATTCAACCAAAATAGCAACCAACCAAACCAGTCCAAAAGGTTTTAGACACAGGCTCAGGATGAAAGCCACCATATCTAGTATTCCACTATACTTACCATTTAAGCATTCAATATACACTATTTACTCATCGAGAAGCCTCAATATAATTCAACCAAAAGCTACATAACCAATTCTTTCTCTAGTTACCTTTCCCAACATTTATAAATACAGTTTATGATGATTAACAAAACGTCTTCCATTCTATACTACCTCATCATGATCCCCACAGACAACACATCATATATCAATGTATTCTATATTTCAAACATAGTACTTCAACATATACTTAAGCATGATCAACGTATCAATTTTATACCATCCATACATCAACATCTTGACAATTAAAACTTGTTCAATCAATAAAATGACTTGAACCAATAAGTATTATCTCTACAAGATAAAATTCGTAAACAGGATTCTAAGACATGCATTCATTAAGGTTAAAATCTTGCATCATGATTGTTATCCAATGTTCATCCCACCACAACATGAACTCGACATAAATCCACGCTTTACACTTTTCTCTATTGGATCAAAGGTTTCCAACAATTAACAACACTACCAAGTCATCAATAACAACAAATGGGCATAAACATCAACCATCAACATTACTTTTGGCTACCCTATACATAGGTGATAACAAAATTACCACAACACAACATACTAGTAGGTTACAACAACGTAAATGGCAATTCTAATCAACTTCCAAATTAAAGTCGCTAGTCAACACGATTAACTTTTCTCTATTAATCCGTTAGATTAGAACATCTTTAAACAACCAGCAAAGTTTCTTTAACAATAACACATGATCTACCTCATCTTAATGTTCTAACCATGCATCGAGGTTTAAAACCTTAAACATTATCGGGGGTCATAAGCACTTTTAAAGCAAAGCAACAGATTATAAGCATGTACATTAACACATTTAATCATCCCCACTACGGGGTACTCTACATCACTATAGGTTCATTTAATCTTAAGCTAAAGGTAACAATTACACTTAATTGATTCAACTCGCAAATTAACTAAGGAGTACATCATTTCTATAAACCACATTGTTACATACTACATAACATGCTAAACAACAATTTCCACATTTAACAAGTAATTTCAGTCAAACGAATACTTACTTTATTTGCAGCATTTTTTTTTTTAATACTCAACCAAAACTCACAAAGAAGCTTGACTCTCAAATTTGCAATAGGACATGACTCCAAAACACATTTCAATCTTAAAGACTCCCACCTGAGGGAACCAAGCGATCAAGTAAACCTTTACGAACAAAGGCACAAAACATAAATCGACACAACTTAACTTTTTACACACGCTTCAATAACTTCTTTTAAACTCAGAGCAATACACACAAGAACCAAAAGCTATACCTTTCTTTGCAAGGCAACCAACTAAACAGTGTCAAAGTCAAAAGCGACCAAAGACGCACAACACAAAACTCCCTTCTTTGTCTTCACCCAAAGAAGACAAAACCAAGAAACACTTGAAGGCACACTCATGAAAATCCAAATTCCAAACACTTTTCTTCCGATTTCAATCAACTAAAACCAAGAAAACCAACCAAGACCGACCTTGAGCGATAAAGAACATCCGAAGGAGTCTACCACCAATCTCTTCTATTTGACTCCAGTCAACTACCCAATCCACTACGAAAGGGTAAGCACTCCTCCTACAGGGGTTAATAATTCTTCGGTGATGGCGTTAGCAAGCCACACCATCAAACCACACCCTTACTATGAACAAAAGAGGTGGCCGAAACACTTCGGCAACACAACCCCACTTCCTCACAAATGAAGCAACTCAATCAAATCCATCATAAATATAGCATTATACAACATCAAAAGTAGCATTCAACATCAAAGCTTAGATACAATATTTAAGCGGAAAGTAATTGGTACCCATACCCTTTCCTCTGTGCATCCATGTGTGTCGATTTTAAATTAATGATTCCACTTACACAAGTTTTAATGTTGCTATCCTATGACAAAATTTTAGTTAAAACCTAGGCCATGTTTCTAAGTTATTCCACATCATATTTTAGTTGTATCCTAAAGTATGACACTAAAAATACACATTCCAAGGACCTACTGACCGCTCGATACCAAGCTGTAACACCCCATAAATCTAAACTGTTGTACAAGAACATATCGATGACATTTCCCCTAAACAGGATAGTACGGAAGCAATTCGAATAGGAATAATATCACGACATCAAAACTAGAGACAACGAGTCTAATTCAACCAGGTATTAACCATAAATAAAACCCATCTATAAAGGGACAACCATAAACTAGAACAAGTTTAAAGGGAACAACAATAGGTCTAAATGAAATAAAATTGCATCCAACTAATGAATTATTTAAAACACTAGATCATGTGAGTCGTGATGACAACAGAAAATTTATTGTGTTGCTAGCCCACCCTTCATGCTTACGACTCACGTGCGCTACTGAAAACATCAAAGCGACAAGTAGTGAGATTGGGTAATCTCAGCAAGCGGAACAACTAATACAAATAAAACATCCACCATATATCTATCATTCCACATTCCTCATATACAATACCACATCAAAGAGTCCACATTCCTCATGTACAATACCACATCAAAGAGTCCACACCACTTCAGTAAAATGCATATGATTGATGCACATGCTTATGCCATGTTCCTCCTCACCGTGCCCTTTCTCAGGAACACACGGTGTTGTACTGCACGTCGATCGCAAGACGCTGGCGTCGACAAACTTCCAATGCATGATTATGCAGTTAATGCTTCATGCATGAATTCGTTCATAACCTCTCCCACTGAGTCCATACGTTTTCATATCATCATATAGCATGGATAGAAAACAAATATCATAGAGATGAAATGTTTAGACAATTCATCCGGTAAACAACATCATTCTTCACCTTACTCTTGATTCATAGCTAAACCATAACATCACAATACCAGTCAAGATATTGCAATCCTCAAAGCAAGTGATTAAACCATGTATGATTGCTGTAATTGGAGTTTATAGTGAAGGCGAATCAAACAACAATGTATCGATTAACAATACAACTGCTTCCACTTGCCTTTACCGACGTGGGCGAAGAACCTAGTTACGCCCAGCAGTGGCACCACCTGAACAAACATTATTTCAGTACATAGCGACATCACAATTCATCACACAATTCAAACACACGCTTCCTACTCCCCGATCCCATTTAAACGCCAAAAACCCCGATCTGTCCGGATCGAACAGCAGCACCCTCTCTTCCCAATTTCGTATCTTTTTATCTACTGTTCATAAAAATACAGAAAAATTACAGTAGCTAGATATTGACGATATCTACAACTTTCATGAAGGTCAAAAATTTCAATTCTGCTGTTAAATATGCCTAAACAACCGTCCAACACAGTGGACGAAATTTGTTTCCAGATTCTGTTCGTCATCTTCCAACAGCGATAACTCTCAGACCGACGCCCCAAAAATTCTGAAAAAAATATAGAAGCTAGGTCTCGACGTTGTATACAACTTTCTAGTTATAGGTTTTTGCAGGAAAAATCATCTATGCCACTTAAACCGCGAAACAATCCGCGCTGCACAATCTCCCCTTCCAAAAACAGCACCACGTGAACATCTACCCTTCTCCCCCATCAAGATCCATCCAAACCACTCACCACCAGATCTAATACACTCCTAATCCCTAGGTAGAACAGGGGTAAAAGATTGGGAATTTTACCTTGAGTTCCCCCTTGCGAACCCACGAAGAACGCGCGACGATCCCCGTAACGGAAATCTGTTCGTCCTTCTCGCCTCCACGGATCCTCTTCTCGTTTTCTCCTTCGCGTTTCGCGGTGGATCTTGAGCCACCACGCAGGGGAGGAAGAGGAGGCAGGTGCGGCTGCTAGGGAGGAAGGAGGCGCCTTAGGGTTTGGGGGAGGGGGCACCACTTAAAGGGGTAGGTGGGCCGGCCCACCAAGGCATGGGGAGGAGAGGGGGAAAAAGGAATTCCCGGCCCAGGCCCAGGTTGCCTCAGCCCAGCGGAAACTAGCCCAAACCTCCAATTTTTAATATTAAATTGCCGCATAATCTTCAATTATTTCATTCCCCGACAAAACCCTCTTTCTTTCCGGAACAACCAAGAAAGAAAACCCTATGATCGCTCTCAAATTCTAGGGCATCACAGAAACAAATACAAAGCAATGTCACTCTAAACGGACAAGACTCACATCAGTGGCCGAGTGTTCCGGAGAACCATCGGGTTGGCGCCTCACGAGTCTGGGCGAACGCCTGGTAGATTTCTTCCTCCTCTCTGCGGTAAAGTTCAAGATTATATTGATAAAACAAGGGACACAGTAGCCAATACAGGAAAAATAACTTACTTGGAGCACGCTGACGAGCTAAGTCCGACAGGGATGGACCTTGGATACCCAGGGTACCCGAAGTTTATCCTGTAGTACCGACAGATTGACCCGGGCGTCTCTGTCGGCCACTACTGACGGAAACATGAGGATCGGCTACTTGCTCACTAGCAGCCGCACCACCCTGAAAAGATCAAGACATTTTTTAATGAAGGCCGATAGCCAGTATAAAAACACAAAGTATAAAACACCGGTACCTCTACGGCTACTGAGGAGTTGCTATAATCAGAGCTCGCGCTGGACCCCGAAGCTACCGTCGGCTCATGAAAATCGGGCAAAAATAAGAGGATTATGGCCGACGGAGTCCTGTCCATAAGAACAGCTTCCGATATTCTAGCCCACCACTGAGAAAATACAGCTGACCGACGGGAATTGAGGATGAAGTGCGGTGATGAGAGAATTTGTAATCCATCGGCCACCTCAAGTACAATCTCCGCAGCAATGTTGTTCGTCACCTTAGAACGGGGTTCGACACAAGATAACAAAGGAAAGGAGGGAATGGTTTGCCCAAAACCCAATTGGCGGGCGTAAACCGAAGGATGGTAGAATTCATAAGATGGCTGAAATGTCCGATTGCGCGTATTCAAGCCGACATGAATAATGCAAGGGGAAAGGATAATTTTATACAGGTCTAAAGTGGATTGAGGCATTAAAGAACTATCAGCATCTAAATGAAGAAAGGAGGGATATGGACAATCGGCTACATCAGTATAGCAGAAAAAGTCTTGTTGGCCGAAGGAGGTTCTGTCTAGGGTAAGGAAGAAGGTTAGGTATTTGTGTAAGCCGACTGGGTCAATTTTTAGTTCACCAGCTGAAGACATGATAAATCTCTCACCATAAGATCGGCTCACTCTATACTGGGGAACTACGTGTTCCAAGTAATCTTCCCGAGGGAAAGTTGAACTTCCCGAAGGTTCGGATAAAATTGATCGGCTAAACATGCAATAGAGCCATATCTGGATAAACCACAAAGGACCTCCTACATTGCCAACGACGTGTTTGGCAAAACCAAAGAAGAGTCGGCTACGAATTACGTACATCATTTGGTACACCGCCCCAAGAAACGTTTTACCAAGGGCAAGCCAACGCCCCTCCACTAAACGCTCCGCTATTAACTGAAAAGATTGGGTAGGACCATGGGAGGCACCGCAGAAAAGGTATCGGTCTAACCAAAGATTAAGAAAAGCGACATGCTATTCAGCCGATACTGGACCGTTAACCCTATTGTTATTCTGGATATATTTGTACCAACCCTCGCCTTTCTTGCGGATTAATTTAAAGGAAGGTTTTCCGCTAAAAGCCGATAGCTGGTCCCCATCTGGCCTGAGGCAGCACAATTGGGCTACATCAAGCAAAGTGGGGCCGATTGGGCCAGACGGGAACAAAAAAGCATTAAAAGAATCCGACCAAAAGTAACAGGCCGCAGCTACTAAGGGTTCATTGGCTTCAGGGTCGGCTAGACTCAAAGACAAAGATTCGGCTATACCCATTCTCTCCCATTCTACCCTCTTTTGAGCCGATACCCTAATAAACCAAGATCTCCATCCCTCCAGATTTGTAGGCCAAGCCCTGAAACTTTTTCCCCACTCGGAAATATTATACCCGGCAGCCGACAATGGGAGTCGAGGGATCTCTTCATTAATGACTGTGTCGGCCGACATAGTACCTATCGGTCCTAGGAAGAATTGATTTGAACTTTGAGGAATTGGAATGAATACCTGCGAAGGGTCCATTTCAGCCGATTTCGAAAGAGTAAGAGAAAGATGACGAAAGCCGATGATGCGTGAGTCGAGAGCTTGAAAGCGTGCAAATGACCGTGGGGGACCCCCATATTTATACCACGGTGAAAAGAAGACGAACAGGCGGGAACAGTTGTGCGTTTAAAACGCACCGAGATTTTTACGGCGCAGTTAATGGGGTGGTTCCCGAAAAAGATTCCCCTGTAAAGCCGATACGGACGAAAAGCTGATGAATTCTTTTTGGAAAATAACAAGTTATCTTCCAAAAACGGGGGGCATATGTTTGCACCAAAATTCGGTATATAGTAAGATGAGTTCGAATCGGATAAAAGCGTTCGTTTGGAAAAGATCAGATTACCGAATCGGAACAAAAATCCGTTTCTAAGGAAGGAGATCAGATCGGAGGCCGATACAGATAAGCATACCGTATCCGTATACAACTCGGATCGGCCGGGCGTATTATAAAAGGGAGCGGATGTCAAGCGGAAAAAGGATCAATCCAACACACACCTACTTTTTACAAGCCCTTTTTTACATCGTCTTTTAGTTTCATAGACCTCCCTGCAAGTCGACGGAATCTACATAGCTGCGCATCGCCGATTGTTGGTTTTTAGCCGATTTCACCAGGTTCGATCTGCTTTGTTTTGCTGCGCATCGCCTTCTCAAAGCCGATTTTACCTTGTATCCGGATTAACCGTAACTGGTTGACCTAGTTCTCCCCTAATCGGTTTTTAGCCGACTAGCGAAAAGCCGATAAACTTTGCTCTATCGGCTTTGATCAAATTACAAATCCTACCTTGTCAATTTCAAGTCAAATTGACTGGCACGCTCTGCAAACTCGGCGTTTATCTTTTGTGTTCGAGGCTGAAGACCCTGCTTCACGTTTTTGGCACGAACAGTATGGTATCGACCGACTGATCAGTTGAGTTACTACTACTGTTAATTCAGATGCCAAACCGAAATCGATTAATTTGGTGCATGTCAGTATGCATGTGTGCATATTACTACCATTACTGTGTAATTCGACTCGTATACGTACGTGTATCCGCATGCTGTTGTGTACATGCATGCTGATGCAGCCTTTTGTAATTCTATCTGCTGTAATGATTGATATATCTTTTGGAGCTGGGCGTAGGGCCGGGTCCGGGCCGGCCCAGCCCAACTCCGGCCCGCCGTGCTTCTAGGCAGGGGCGGGTCCTGTAAAACCTCTCGTACCGGCCTGGCCCATTGACCTTTCCATGCCGGGCTGGCCCGGCTCTCCATGGCCCAAAGCCCACCATGCCCGGGCCGTGCCGGTCCAGCCCAACACCCAGCTCTACTTGCAGCAGTGAGCAGGTGACGTAAAGTAACATTTCGATACTTTTTTTAACCCCTATGCATAACCAAAATCCGCCTGTAAAAGTAAACAGAGATGTTCAAAGTAGGGTTAGGAAAATCACAATCGTGTTTTTGAAACAGTTGGAATTTTCGGTTATCGCCAAAAATTTCTCAAAAATCGTTTAGAAACCGATGATTATGAAATCAAATTTTTTGAGAAAAAATTGAAAAAAAACAAAAATCAACCAATCTTTTGCTGATAATCGCGATATTTCTTCGATAATCGCGATATTTATCTTGATAATCGTGATATTTGCCTCGACCAAATAAACTTCTTCGGCAATCGATTGTTTGAGCTATTTTCGCTCGATATTCACCAATAATCGCGATGTTTCCTCGATTAATTGTTTTAAAATTTTGAATTTTTTTGAATTTAACGATTTATCGACCAATTTTAGATATGAAACCGGCTTGATACGGTCGATAATAACTATTTTTTAGCGATTTTCGTCGATTTTGTTAACCTGTTGAAAGTTTACCAGGTTCCTGTGACCGCTCCTGCTGCATGTACGAATTGTCATAGTGAAGTACATTATATAGTTTAAAGGTTTGAAACCATAAAGAACGGCCATGGAGAGAGATTCTAAAAGGAAAAAAAGAAAGGTATTCCTTTGTACAATATGCTCCGATCTGTTCCATGCACTTGTGAAGCTTTTTTCTCTCTCTCTCTTCACTATGCAAGGGCCGCAGCATTGCCAGCTTCGTGGGCGCAGAATCCACGGCTCCATCGCCATTCGCCAGTTAAGAGCCGACTAGGACAATCACAAGGACATACAGAAAAGCAGCACAAAATATCGAGTGCATCACTCTGTTTCTAGTACTAGTATGTACTAGCCTTCCATTAGGAACATCGTAGTCGGCGTCTCTCTCATGGTTAACGACATGTGTCTCGCGCATATCTCATTGGTTTTCTTGATAGAGGTGACGTGCTGCCTTTGTTCTGTTCAGTTTAGCAGGCGCTTTGGGGAGCAGAGGGATGCGAAAGCATAAAATAAAGCACACGATGTGCAAGTTGTAACCATAAACCATCTAATTGGCTTCTGACCAAGGTTTAAAATCTCGTTTTGACTCAAATTTTGGAGGTTCTCGAAATCCAAAATTTCGGCGAGATTCGGAAATTTCGGATAAAATCCGGACGAATCACAAAAACCAAATTTTAAATCCGGTTTTTTTTTCAACCGGGAAATCCGAGATCTCGGCCGAGATCTCGGTGATCTCGGCCGAAATCACCTAGATTTCGGCCAAATTGAACCTGCCGAAAAATGGTCCAAAATATGTCAAAAAATTTTGAAATTTTTTTGGATGGTCCTGACACATCACTAATATTTCCATAACAATTTGAGATGATGATCAATCATGAGGAATTTTTAAAAAATGTAACAGTGGTAAAGTCATCGTAAAAACCGTATGTAAAATCAGTTTTTGATTTTTCAAATGTAACAAATGAACTTCAAGTCATTTAAAAAGTTTTATATATGTTCCTATCATGATATTCTGCAACGGTATACGTATGATCTTGAGCTAACAATCATCTAGAGCTAACACGAATTAATAACTAATGTGACATACATACAAGAAGTAATAACCTACAAGTATGAAACCTTTATGTCACGAGCAGTTCGTACCTTGAATTATGCATTCATGTCATATGAAATACCTACTATCACCAAGCCAAAAACTAATCACTTAACACTTAATAGCATATTAATCACTTAACCTCATTCCTTCACTGGTGTCTACACTCCAAGGATTCAAATCTCGTTTTGGGTAAAATCCCAAAGGTCACCGAAATCCGAAATCTCGGCAAGATTCGGAAATTTCGGACAAAATCCGGAAGAAATAAGATGAGATCTCAGTATTGGACAGCGAGATGCAAAGATAACTCACCGCAGATGGCCGGAGATGGCCGAAATTTGCCCATAGTCGACCGAGCTAGCTATGAGGAGTGAGAATACTATGCTGTTTCTGTCTTAGCTGTAAGGAATCGGGTTTGGTTTTAAGTTTCTACTCCCCACATTGGGACAAATATACAAATACTAACTATCTATACCATAGGATAGGAAATATGATTGGGTGAGTTGGTCAGTGCGGCTGATTTAAGCATTTGGTGGTAGTAGAGGTCATGGGTTCGAATCCCCTTCGGTCATAATTTTTTTCCTTTTTCCTATTCATTTTTTCCACTTGATAGTTGTTCGTGTTAGTCAATAAAATGCTCCAGAAAAAAGTTTTCTTTGGAAATGATTTAGTGCTTGGCACCTTAATTTTATGTGTGTTCAACCTTTTCTTTGGAAATGAAAAATAGTTCAAACCACTTTAGAAATTTTTGAAATTTTTTGTGAATGGTCCTAACACATCCATAATACTCTCATAAAATTTTCAGATGATTATCAATCTTTAGAAATTTTAAAAAATTCGGACAGTGCAAACCGACTAATTGAACCGACCAAACAATGGTCAAAAACACATCAAAAATTTTAGAAATTTTTTGTGGATGATCTTGACCCTAAATAAAATCAAATACAGTGCACAAAAATCAAAATTCGATAAAAAAAACCCGAGATCTCGCCCGAGATTCCCGAGATCTCGCCGAGAAATTCGAAATTTGAATTTTTTTTTTGAATTTTTTGAATTTTCCGGTATTTTGAATCTCTGAGGGGTCCGAAATCCGAAATCTCAGCCGAGATTTCGGATTTCGGTCCGAAATTTCAACCCTTGCTTCTGACTCGGATCCTGCCGCTCGTTAATTCTACTCCATGAGATTATCTCAGCAAGAATACTAGATAAGATTGTTATAAATAGTATCCCTGTCTAATTATGAAAGGATTCTATCTAAATGGGCGAATTTAAACTTATCTGCAAGTTGGTTTTGCTATTTATTTAGCACCTTTTTGTACAGAAAGATCAATATAATAAAGAGATAGTTTTGCCTCCTACTTTGTATGTGCTCCCTATTTTCATTTTTGTGATTTCGTTGGCATCTCGTTGATTGATCGCAATGAACGATAACGTTGTACAACATATTTCCAGCACGAGAATCTACAAGACCGAAGTCCTAGATTAATCGAAGTCGAGCATATGTCGTTCTATATTCTTCGTAATTAGATTAATTTTTTTTTCTTGATACTAATCGTAGTGTCGAATATCTAGATATGGGATATGCACGTGTACCGGAAAGATGGAAATTATATCGTATACCCCAGACGCCAAGAGCCTCATCTCTACAGGAGACACGGTTAACGGGAAACGTATATCTACGTTAGGAAGGACTCGAACCTGTTCCCGCCACGAGGAGACCAGATCGAGTACGTCAAACAGATAAGGAAAATCAGTTCCATACAAGGATCTCGGAATGAAGATCCCCGATCGGGAACCATACAAAGTCCTCATCCGGCGACATCTTGAAGAGGATGGTGTACCCAGCTATAAATACGAAAGGCGATGCACGGAGGAGAGGGACCAGACCCCCTGAGTCCTAGAGAAAGAGCCATCAGGAGTACACACGCAGGGAACAACCAGAGAAGAGCGTTTGCTAGAACTTAGCAGGCAGATTAGATCTAGTCATAGCCATCCTGTCTTCTTTGTAACCAGAGATTAGACACACCCCCCAGATTTGTACTTCGTGTTCATTGATCCGATAGTGCAAACCAACAGGAGTAGGCTATTACTCTTCTCAGAGGCCCGAACCTGTCTAAATCTTGTCTTGTTTGTGTCTGTTGATCCTGCGAACCCCGAAGGTACCCGTTACAAATTTACCGTTGATTTCTTAACCTGCGACAGTTGGCACGCCAGGTAGGGGCCTTCAACTGATTTTGCAAATCAATCATGACGATGGCAAGCATGTTCCGTGGAGTCGACAATAGTGTTAGCAACGCCACCGACTCCAACATCTTCATCGACCAAGTTCCCACCATCAGGTCCCAGATTGTGATCAGAACAATGCTTCATCAGTGGGGACCCGGTGGCACGCTCGAGCATCTTGGCTTCATCGAGTCCCGATCTTGGGATCCAAGCCGAGTAGTGTCCTTTCTAGATTTTGATCCTATGGGAGACAATTTCCTAAAGTGCATCGAAACAGATAGCGACAGCTCTAGTAGCGACGAGGAAAGCAGCAGCCACGGCAGTAGCGGTCAAGTTGACTGCCACGTGTACATGGCCAGGAACGGCAACACCACCTCTGCGGAAAACTCTCAAGAAAAGACTACCCAAGCAGAGGCCGTGGGCAATCTAGGACTCCAAGCTGCTTTGGAAATACCCAGAGACCCACTAGCAGCCTTCGCGGCTAACATCATCGCCCCAGGCACGATGGACCATCGACGAGACTCCAACACCATAACTGCGGCTGGAATGACGGTCAATCTGACAAGGCATTTTGATCAGGTCAATTTGGCGACACCTGGCCCAGGGGCGATAGTTGCTAACAGGGTACAGACCTACAAGGACGCGACCACCCTAATGGGTCCGATTGTGTCGTAGGGTCAACTTCTCAACAACATCGTGGCAATGACGTCTTCAGCACCCCTAAAGTGAACATCCAGTGTGCCCACATGCTGTTAAAAACACTCCCTCCATCGGGCTCAGAGAACCCGATGACCCCCGTGCTCGATCAGATAAGAGCACTCCTTGGTGCTGCGCAGGCCCAGACCGCTCGAGTAAACAACTCAAGGCCAGGGCGCACCCATCAGCAGGGCGCATCGAGTCGCACACTGCGACCCTCATACCGCAGTCACCCAGACTCGAGAACGGGGGCAGCTACGTCGAGCCACCATACTTCCGGAACGCTCCAACATAACAACTACCCGAAGCGTCCAGAAGATCTCCGAGATCGCATTCCCCACAACCGGCGGGACTTGCACCTTGTACTACACGATCGACGGGAAGAACGGGCCCGTGAAGAGCGAGAGAGAGGAAGTTTTTCTCCTCAAAGACGTCCAAGTGAGTCCTTCCAACCGGCCAGCCGATCATCGGTCAGAACCAGAAGTCCTCGACCAGAGAGAAGATATCACCAACGGCAGATTTTGCCTAATGATATCGATGAAGGATGCCAGGCTTTTGTTGCCGAGCTTCGAGCCGTCAGATGGCCAGACAAGTTCAAGACCGGACCTGTCGAAAAATACTTTGGTAATATTAACTCGGTTGAATGGCTGCAGATCTACACTACTGTCATGAGGGCGGGCGGCGGGAACGAGAAGGTAATGGCCAATTACCTGCTCACTACCCTCAATGGTGCAGCAAGATCCTGGCTACTCAACCTCCCTCCTTAGTCCATATCCTCATGGGCCGAGCTGCGAGCACAGTTCATCGCCAACTTCCAGGGCACGTACGAATGCCCTGGGACCCGCAGCGACCTGCATTGAGTAATCCAAGAATCCACTGAGTCGTTGCGCAACTTCATCAGGCGCTTCAGCATCAAGCACAACATGATCCCCGACATCTCCGACGAAGCTGTAATTATGGCCTTCGAAAACGGAGTCAAGGACCGCGAGCTTAAGGGAAAGCTCACCACCCGAAAAATTCAAACCACTCATGAGTTGTTTGAATTAGCCGACAAGTACGCCACCCATGCTGAGACCCGTGACTTACTCGACAACCCCAAATCTGAGCACGACAAGCCTGAGTCATCCAAACAAGGGGCCAAGAAGAGTAATAACCACGGAGAAAAGCGGAAAGGCGATTCCACCGTGGACGCGATCGACAGGTGCAAAACACGGAGCGTCGGTGACAACAAGGGCCAAAGCCGTGGCGGCAAAAAGAACTACCCCGTTCATCATACAGACAAACATGACTTTGACGAATACCAAGTTATTGGCAAGAAGGTTGAAGAGAAACTAAAGGCAGCCCTAGCCGAACGCGGCCTCGAGCAAACCAAGGAAAAGCCAATGAAGACAAGCCCAAGTATCACGAAGCTAAACACAAGGTAGCCCATATCTTCAAAGGATCTACCACGTACGAGTCCAAACGACAGTACAAGGTAGTTGAAAGAGAGGTTAGTCTGATAACCCCACCTTTTCCTCATTTCCTCAAATGGTTGGAGGCACCAGTCACCTTCGACCAGCGAGATCACCCAGCCATCATCCCCAAATCTGGTCGGTAACTTGTGGTAGTCGAGCCCACTATACTTAACATCCGAGTGGCGTGAGCCTAGGTCGATGGAGGAAGTTCTTTGAACCTCATCTTTACCAAAACGTTGGATAAGATGGGTGTTTCCCGAACAAAAATTAGAGCCAGAGCAGAGCCTTTCCACGGCATAACTTCGCACTCGTCGTGAATACCGCTTGGGCAAATCGAGCTACTAGTCACATTTGGCACGCTGAAAAATTTCTGTACCGAAGAGCTTCTCTTTGACATCGCGGACTTTGAAACCGCGTACAATGTGATCTTGGGTCACCCCATGCTGGCAAAATTCATGGCAGTGGTACATTACGCTTACCAAATCATAAACATGCTAGCACCCAAGGGAATCCTCACCATAAAAGGTGACACATGCTCTGCGGTAAGATGCGATAAGAAGAGCTTGGAGATGGTCGAAGCGGTTCGCCCCAGCAACCCCGTCAGTCCGGACAAGCCCCAGAAGCACCAAAGCATCGCCAGCGCTCCATCGGTCAACAACATCGACAGTGAGCCCAGCAGAAAAGATGGCGGGGAAATCAAGGCCGTTCCTTTGAACGCATCAGAGCCTTCCAAGACGGTCAAGATGGACGCCAACCTCAGCCCCAAATAGGAACTCGAGCTCATCACTTTCCTCCAAGCAAACCGCGATGTCTTTTCCTGGCAACCGTCCAACATGCTTGGAGCCCCCAAGCTGGTGGTCCAAAGGAAACGCCGCTTCGTAGAAGACCGAAAGCAGGCCATACAGGAGGAGATCGGCAAGCTCCTCAAAGCCGGCTTCATCCGGGAAGTTCGGCATCCTACGTGGCTGGCTAACCCAGTCCTCATCAAGAAACCCAATGGCAAGTGGAGGATGTGCGTCAACTACACCGACCTCAATAAAGCATGTCCCAAGGATCCTTTTCCCCTCCCCCGCATCGATCAAATCGTAGACTCGACGGCGGGTTGCGAATTGTTAAGTTTCCTATATGACTATTCGGGGTATCACCAAATTAGCATGTCCACAATGGATAAGGAGAAGACCTCTTTTATCACCCCGTTGGGTGTTTTCTGTTATGTGAAAATGCCCTTCGGACTTAAATGCGCCAGTGCTACATACCAGCGATAGAAAAGATGTGATAATTGCCTAGAGGGGGGTGAATAGGCTATTTAAAATGTCAAATGAAATTTGTTGCAGCGGAAAAGGTATCGGACTTTCCGATTCAATATCAGAACTTATGATAATATCGGAACTTCCGATAATATCGGAACTTCCGGTATGGTTTCGGAATATCCGATCAGTACTGAAATTCAACAACAGGAAAGACGTCTAGCAATCCACAAGCATATTCTATTCTAGTTGAGTGCAAGAAAGCGTGAGCTATCTAGATTAGAGTAGTAACAAGATGAAAAACATATACAAAGGAGACAAGAATTTGTTTCCCAGAGTTCGGATCCTTGAGGGGATCTTACGTCTCCGTTGCGGACGTTCACAAAGAGCCGGGTCTTTTTAAACCCTTTCCTCCCAAACCTCGATCACAATTGAAGTTTGGTTCCACTATTCGTTTCTTCCCTTTCGGAGGCGAAACAGGCCTTCACAAACTTCTCACGGCTTCCCACAACCGTCGGGAGCTCATGAGAAACGCCTAGCCGTATAGGAGTCCTCCAACCTCCAAGAGTAATAAATGCACCGTAGTATGATCTTGGAGAAGTTCTCTAGAGCTCAAGATGAATGATTTACTCGTGTTCTAGCTCACGATCACACTTCTAATCCTCACTCTCTAGATGATCACTAAGATCAAGGAGGAGGACTTAAGAAGGCTCTAGGATGTGTTCAAGTTGCTCAAGAGTTCAGCAAAAGCAAGTGTGTATGCCTCTAAAGGAGAGGGTCAGTGGTATTTATAGTTTTAGCTCAAAACTAGTCGTTATACCCTGTCTCAGCCACACATCGGACAATCTGAATCCAACATCGGAACTTCCGATGAGTGCAAACTTCCAAAACTTGGAAAGTCTCAATGTTCGAAAACTAGATACATCGAAACTTCCGATTTCACCATCGGAACTTCCGAAGCTTACAGAGATAGACCTCGATAAAAACTTTCCAAGTCAACATCGGAATGTCCGATTCATGTATTCGAAACATCCGAAACGCATAGAGAGTTCCCAAACTGGGATTTAACTAGTTCGGAACTTCCGATTCTAATTTTCGGAAGGTCTGATCTCAACAGAGAGCACCCTAAACGAAACCAACAGGCATCGGAACTTCCGATGTGCCAGCATCGGAACTTCTGATCTCAACAGAGAGCACCCTTTTTGAAAACAACGGGCATCGGAACTTCTGATTCAAAAAATCAGACAATCCGATACGTTGTAGGGGCTTCGGACTGAGCCACAACCATGCTTCGGAATGTCTGATATCTTCGAAACTTCTGACCCAATATCGGAATGTCCGACTTGAACTTCAAAACAAAACATTCCGGAGCAAGTGCAAGAACTACGTGTCTGTCAAGTGCAACTAGTTATCATTCATTTCAGCATAAAGACTAATTCTAGATCAACTACACTGCATCCCTCTTAATAGTACAACATTCCTATGACTCAGAATGTAAAATACATCAAAATAAAGCCGTTTTCAACATCAATTTCTTTTTTAGGGTATCCAACCTTCGTAGATGATCTCACGCTGGGACTATTACCTGTTCATAAACTCATTGAACGCATTAGTCCCCTTAATCGTTTGTCATTAATCATCCAAAACTTCTTTAGGGGCCTAGATGCACTTTCAGCGATGTATACAAAATTGTCTGAAATCCCAGATCGGGCGCAATGTTGAGGCTTATGTAGACGACATCATAGTCAAATCTAGAACCAAAAATTAGCTGGTACAAGATGTCCGAGAAACATTCGACAACCTCAGAAAGTATCGAATGATGCTAAATCCCGAAAAGTGCACGTTCGGCGTCCCGTCCAGAAAACTTCTTGGGTTCCTGGTATCTAGTCGAGGCATCGAGGCCAACCCGCACAAGATCGAGGCCATTGACCAGATGCACTCACCACGGACACTAAGAGAAGTGCAAAAACTGACAGGATGCATTGCGGCTCTTAGCCGGGTCATCTCTCGGATGGGCGAACGAGGGCTCCCTTTCTTCCAATTGCTCAAAAAACAGGAAAAGTTCGAGTGGACTAAAGATCTCCCCCTATATCTTTGCATAGGAGAATAACATGCATATATGACAAGATAAGCACGATAAGACATATGAAAAGCATGAACGGTAAATATTAAGCACTAATAACATATTAGCATCCAACAATGCAACATAATAAGACATGCAGCAACAATAAAAGTCTAACGACATCATTCACCAGAGTTCAGACAACCAAACAAGCCAAGCAACCAAGTTCACAAGACTCAAAGAAGCAACATCCAACAGACTCTCAAAGACGAAAAGATGATGATTTGTCCTATTTGTCCTTCTCTCCCCCTTTGGCATCAAGAACCACAAAGGAGTGAAAAGAGAGATGAGAAGATCTAATCGGACTCCTCTGAGATGGGCTCCTCTGAGCCAAACTCCTTGCCGTCATCCTCAGACTCTGACTCATCAGACGCCGGAGCAAAGGGGTCCTCAATCTCGTCCTCACTCTCCTCATCCTCTGAACACTGAAGGTTCAAGTGCCTCTGGATGTCTTTTAGCCTCTTGGTGTTCTTTTTTATTACTGTTGCGTTGCTTTTGCAAAGGCCAAAAATATACTTTAGTGCACGAAGCACTGGCGAGGAAGAACCGCCGGAAGCTGAGGCTGCAAGAGTGGCAGCAGAAGATGATGCACCTCTGGTAGAAGTCCTTGAAGCTCTCTAAGCGGGGGCCTTCACTGCCCTGACTTGTAACCCAGTGTGCTTGACATCATACTCAAACTGCTGCTGAGTCACCTTGTAACACCCCGGCATTTAATATGCCTGAATGCTACCAAACAAAAGCTAAACAACATCTAAATACCACAATAAAACATAAATTCCAGCAAAGGCGCACATGCTAAAAACCGAGATTTCGGCAGCATCTCCTTTGTTTTAACATGAATTGAAGGAGCAACAACAGTATCACAAGTTATATCATAAAACAGCAATAACATGTGACAAAGCAACAATATAAGTCCAGGATAAAGCATTCAACCACTTCACGAGCTAAACGAATCAAATAATAAGATCGAGCACACAGCTAAGCAATACTCCAAGTTTCATGGCAATACTTTCATTATCATGACTCCAATTGATAACACTATCTAATTTGTGTGGAGCTACGTGTAGATGTGTAGCTAAACCATTTTCCCCGCATACCAGTTTCATGGTACCTAAGAAAAACAACATAAACACAAGCGTGAGTTCATCACTCAGCAAGTATAATGCAATGGAACAAAAAAATACATTCCAATACCTTCATCACCACTTTTCACATACAACATCATACACATCTCATATTCATAGTGTAAGCATATCATGGACATCATCATAAATCATCCTCATTTAACATCCTCATATAATGCAATGCAATGTAATGCAATGCGATGCACATATCTCCTGGAAACTCATACCGGTATGGTTGAGTACACACCCGTCGGTGTGCACCCTCTCCCCCCTTCCATCCCGAAGATGGAGGGTGCCTACTCCTCGCTTCCGTTCACCGCGGTGAATGGAATCACGATGTAGGACTTACTCATTGGCTTTCCGTATTAGTCATAACTTTCTCACCGACCTTCCCGGACTAGTTATGACTTTCTCACCGCCCGGGCCATGTAATCATGCCATGTATGCAAATATGCCAACATCATAATTAACTTGTACATTAACACATGGCATCATAACATGATAAACATACTCATCATATCATTAGCAATCATTAAAACATGGCAAGTGATCATATCATATAATCCATTTTCATCTAGTCTCAACAAGCAACCTACAAATCGCTATCCATTACAATACACTTGCCTCAACCACGGGCGACGGATTGGCGAGAAGTAGAAGGCCTTCCCGGGGTCACACCACCTGCACAAAGGGACCACACACTCACAATAAAGCCCCCAAAACAGTACACAAACCCTCATCTACCCCGACATTGCCACCTACTCGCAAAACCCGAAAACAGCGGTTCTGTCCCGTCGGGACAGCAGCCTTCCAAAAGGCATAACTCGGGTTCTAAGACTCCAAATCAATTAAACGAGTACATCCTTGCATAGCTTAGAAAATTTCCCAACTTTTTCTAGGTATAGGGAAAGACTGATTCGGACTCTAAAGTTGTTTAATCTACAAAATACCGTGATCTGTTCCAATCACGTCACAGATTTTAACACGCTCGGTAAAACAGCCATAACTTTCAAACGGCTGGGTGGAATTTAACGTTCTTTATATCCACGGAAAGATAATGAAATTATCTACAACTTTTTCAACATCCGTACAACCATATTCCAACTCTAAATTGGCGAAAACCTAAGCCCTAGGTCGACTGCTTATGCTGTCCGAAACAGAGAACGTGACCAACTCAAGAATCCATCTAATCTAATCAAATCCAGCACCACCAATTGATCTAAAAACTTGATAAACACCCTTATAACAGTACCTAGACCAACCCCAAGGATTCCCATGGTCATACCTTTGCCCAACGCACGAAATCTGAATGGATCTCCTCTCGGTTCGCTCCTCGCTCCTCGCTTCCAATGGATGGATCCTCGAGGTGCAGGGGTGGAGAACTCCCCTAGGGGCAGCAAGGGAGGTGGAGAGGTGGTGGAGGGGTGGAGGAGCAATGGGGAGCAATGGGGAGGGGCGCACGCAAGCAAGGGAGGTGGAGATGGAGTTGTGGCGGCTAGGGTATGGGGGTGGGGCGCACAAACAGCAGGGGGGCGCACAAAAGGGGCTGGGGTTGGCCTCCAACCAGGTCTCCTTCCCCCAAAAGGACTCAAACTCCCCCCCACGAAGGCCCACGACCCTTTCCCCTAGGCCCAAACTCCCGGAAACGGCCTGGAAGCTGCCCGAAAACACTATTAACCTCCATACCCTATGGTTTTAACCTTAATTCCACATCTCATAATGTTTTTGACCTCATCATGCTCAAAAAATAACGATACGACACTCCGTGGTGTCACATTCTCCCCCCCCCTTCAACAGGATTCGACCTCGAATCCAAGACATGCCACTACGCCAAACCAACAACACACAGAGATCTAACCTTCGCGGTTCAAACCTGAAGAAAAGAGCTTTGGGTAACGCTCGCCTCCGCGAGACTTCAACTGTCAGGTCGCTTCTCTAAATAAAACTACTGGAATTTACACTGATCGAGACTCGATGATAGGACGCCTAGGTTCGAAGACCAACAGCTCTAACGATAACCCACGATCATCCTCTTGCAAGAACTTTCCTCAACACTGAAACACAAAGCACTCACACATGGTCTCTGTACGACCCAAGCGATAGGATAACACCTCAAACAACCCACAAAAGAAAACGGTCTCAAACTCCTCGTTCTAAGCATTCCTCGGCACTGAAGTGCCTGATCCCTTTAACTAATGCTACCCTCCAGAAAAACACGGTACCAAACTCCCCTTTGAGGTTCCTTGTACTCAAGACGACGCGAAACCGGAGAGACACCACTCCAAGATAACCACCGGAAGGAACAACCTACTTTACATCCAGGATCCTTAAGACTCGCTCAACAGAAACGACCGAACGTTCCTCTGCGGTTGACATAACTCGCTCATTGCCCAACGACAAAAAGATCCAATACACTTCAAAAGGAAAAGCGATCACTAGCAACCACCAGGTGGTCCACTAATAATTTAATCAACCCTACCGAGGAACACATCAACGACACAATTCTCCACGAAGGTTTGCATTGAGTCATACACAACCTTCCACTCAAAGGACCACGATAAAAAGCACAATCATTGAGTGAGCTCAACCATAAACATGAACCCAAGTGGCCCTCATCCAACAACTCAAACCCCAAAGCGCTAAAACCACTTTGGAAAGGATTCGACAACAACCAGAGAGTATTCATTTTTAAATTTCCTAAGCCAACACGCAAAGGAAACACAAATCCCTTCACCACGACCAACACTAGAAATTATTCATTCTTTTCTTTTCATACTAGAAAGCAAGGAAAATCTCGTTTCATGACATGAATGCACATTCTTCAAGAGCACTCCGGATTAGTCATATCTCCATATATGACTTTCTCACCGACCTAGCTCAACGACTCTTTTATCATTTAACATCTATACACGATGTCTTGTTTACTTTTCACCATTCATTCATCATATAACAACAATACCGAAAAGTCATTCACCAAAAGACTTCTCCCTCGGTATCACATGATTGAAATACACATAACATTGACAGTTGCGCTAAATCATATAGACTATGACGGCAACATCGTTAACAACAAAACACCACATCGTGTGAAAAACCCATCATCCATTTAAAACTAACCTTTCAACACCTCGCAAAATCAAACTCAACCCTTTGGAACAGAACATCGACTCCAAAGTCAAACATCTGCACACACAACCGCCATAAATTTTATCAAAAGAGAGGGAAACTCAATCCCAAAAGAAAACTCTTCACTAACCAAATTCACTTATGAAACATTCATAAAAAAATCAGACTTGTGAAACATCCGCACACCAGACACATTTTCCAAATGACTCCAACTCTAGCCAAACAGAGTTACACATCAAGGGCTGAACTCAAAAGTTTCCAACACAACCCTTTATGACCATCTGCTTCCTTTTAAAATTAATTCCAAAGATAATTGAGGGTGAACGCGAAGGAGCGCGATCCACTCAAAAACTTTTGGGTGTAAATCCATACTCATAGCACCAACTAAACAAATTAGCCAAAACCAAATATTTGCACCAATTTCTACGAGTTTTAGGGAAACTCTGAAACACAGTATATGAAACACCTTGACCGAAAACCCTTCAACCAAAATGGCAAACAACCAAACAAGTCCAAAAGCTTTTGAACACAAGCTCAGCATAAAAAGAACCATCTCTAATACTCCACTACGCTTTCCATTAAAGACTTCAATAGTCACTATTTACTCCCTGAGAAGCCCCAACACAATTAAACCAAAAGCTTCACAACAAATTCTTCTTCTAGTTACCATTCCCAACACTTTTAATTAGGGTTTATGATGCTTATCAAAAAGGCACCCAACCAAAACTATATTGACATGATCCCTACGGATCACCGAATCATAATACTTCTTATTCTAAATTTGAAACATAATACTTCAACAAATCTTTCAGCAAGATCAACATATAAATTTCATACCTCCTATATGTTCACGTCTCGACAACCGAACCTTATTCAATTAAACAACGACTTCAATATGTAAATATTATCTCCATAGGGAAGAATTCATAAGTGAGACTCTAAGTTATACTTTCATTAAGGATAAGAGCATTTATCATGTTAATTATCCAAAGCTCACTCCCTCGCAACATGTTAAAATTTTCCTCTATTTTAACCATGGTTTTCCAACGAGTAATCTAAACAGTTACTACCACTATTTAGTCATCAATAAAAACAAATGGGCATAATCATCAACCAACAACATTACTTTTAGCTACCCTATACATAGGTCATAACAAATTACCACCACACAACATACTCCCACTATTTAAAATAGATTGAATACTAGCATTAACACTGCCCTTAACAACATCATTAGCAATAAGTCTTATGTCTTCTCAATTGATATCAATACTAGCATTGTAGAGACACAACTACATACTTCCAAATTAAAGTCACTAGGCAACACGATTAAATTTCTCTATTAATCCATTAGATTAGAGCATCTTTAAACAACCAGCAACGTTTCTTTAACAATAACAGCAGTCTACATCATCTTAATGTTGCAACTATGCATCAGGGTTTAAAACTTTAAACATAATCGGGAGTCATAAGCATTTTTTAATAACAAAGCAACAGATTCTAAGCATGTACATTAACACATTTAATCATTCTCGCTAAGAGCAAACTACAACACTAGTAGTCTATTTATTTTCAAGCTAGAGGTAACAACCGCATTGAATTGTTTCAACTCACAGATTAGCTTAACAGTACGTCATCCCATAAACCACATTGGTACATGCTACATAACATGCTAAACAACAATTCTTACTAGGGACAAACGATTTCAGTCAAAAGACTACTTACTTTGTTTGTAGCATTTTAGTTTTAAAACTCATCCCAAATTCATAAGGAAACTTGACTCTCAAAATTGCAATGAGACAAACCCAAACTTGGTCATGCAAAGGAATTTTCCAAAACACTTTTAAACCTCAAAGGCTCCCAAAAGAGGGAACCACACGATCAAATAACCTTTGCAAATAAAACCTTAACACCAAACCCCAAACTTTCACGAAACAAGAAGGGTTTTCAAAGATGATTTCTCAAACCAGAAAAAAATGACGAAATCAAACACCACTTACTCCTACAAAGCCACAGAACTTCAGCCCTGACAACCAGGTCAGGCATAGCACCTCAATAACTCCTTTAACCTCGGAGAAAGTCAAACACAGAAATAAATTGAATGCTTCTTCCCCATAAAGCCATCAACAAACTAAGCATCAAAGCTGGAAAGGCGACCAAAAGAAGCGCAACACTAGACTCTTCTTCTTCGTCTTCAACCAAGGAAGACAAGACCACATACCGCATACGGAACAATCTGAGAAAATCCAATACCAACCACTTTTCTTTTGATTTCCATCAACTACCCGATTTACGACAGAAAGGGTAAGCACTCTTCTCCTACAGGGGTTAATAGTTCTTCGGTGATGGCGCTAACCGGCCACACCGTCAAACCTCACCCTTACTATGAACCAAAAAGAGGTGACCGAAACCCTTTGGCACCACAACCCCAGTTTATCACAACAACAAGAGCAATTCAATCATTTATCTCATAGACATAGCAAAATGCGTTATCAAATGAAGCATTCAACATCAAAGCTTAAATACAACATTTAAGTGTAAAGAAACGATACCCATACCCTTTCCTACTGTGCATCCAGTGTGTGTCAAATTTTAGATTAGTTATACCACTTTTGCAAGTTTTAATGTTGCTATCCTATGACAAAATTTTAGTTAAGACCTAAGCCATGTTTCTAAGTTATTCCACATCACATTTTAGTTGTACCCTATAGCATGACACTAAAAATACACATTCCAAGGACCTACAGCCCGCTCTGATACCAACTGTAACACCCCAGCATTTAATATGCCTGAATGCTACCAAACATAAGCTAAACAACATCTAAATACCACAATTAAACATAAATTCCAGCAAAGGCGCACATGCTAAAAACCGAGATTTCGGCAGCATCTCCTTTGTTTTAACATGAATTGAAGGAGCAGCAACAGTATCACAAGTTATATCATAATGGAAAGCATCTAAAACAGCAATAACATGTGACATAGCAACAATATAAGTCCAGGATAAAGCATTCAACCACTTCATGAGCTAAACGAATCAAATAATAAGATCGAGCACACAGTTAAGCAATACTCCAAGTTTCATGGCAATACTTTCATTATCATGACTCCAATTGATAACACTGTCTAATTTGTGTGGAGCTACGTGTAGATGTGTAGCTAAACCATTTTCCCCGCATGCTAGTTTCATGGTACCTAACAAAAACAACATAAACACAAACGTGAGTTCATCACTCAGCAAGTATAATGCAATGGAACAAGAAAATACATTCCAATACCTTCATCACCACTTTTCACATACAACATCATACACATCTCATATTCATAGTGTAAGCATATCATGGACATCATCATAAATAATCCTCATTTAACATCCTCTTATAATGCAATGCAATGTAATGCAATGCGATGCACATATCTCCTGGAAACTCATACCGGTATGGTTGAGTACACACCCGTCGGTGTGCACCCTCTCCCCCCTTCCATCCCGAAGATGGAGGGTGCCTACTCCTCGCTTCCGTTCACCGCGGTGAATGGAATCACGATGTAGGACTTACTCATTGGCTCTCCGGATTAGTCATAACTTTCTCACCGACCTTCCCGGACTAGTTATGACTTTCTCACCGCCCGGGCCATGTAATCATGCCATGTATGCAAATATGCCAACATCATAATTAACTTGTACATTAAAACATGGCATCTTAACATGATAAACATACTCATCATATCATTGGCAATCATTAAAGCATGGCAAGTGATCATATCATATAATCCATTTTCATCTAGTCTCAACAAGCAACCTACAAATCGCTATCCATTACAATACACTTGCCTCAACCACGGGCGACGGATTGGCGAGAAGTAGAAGGCCTTCCCGGGGTCACACCACCTGCACATAGGGACCACACACTCACAATCAAGCCCCCAAAACAGTACGCAAACCCTCATCTACCCCGACATTTCCACCTACTCGCAAATCCCGAAAACAGCGGTTCTGTCCCGTCGGGACAGCAGCCATCCAAAAGGCATAACTCGGGTTCTAAGACTCCAAATCAATTAAACGAGTACATCCTCGCATAGCTTAGGAAATTTCCCAACTTTTTCTAGGTATAGGGAAAGACTGATTCGGATTCTAAAGTTGTTTAATCTACAAAATACCGTGATCTGTTCCAATCACGTCACAGATTTTAACACGCTCGGTAAAAAAGCCATAACTTTCAAACGGATGGGCGGATTTAACGTTCTTTATATCCACGGAAATATAATGAAATTATCTACAACTTCTTCAACATCCGTACGACCAGATTCCGACTCTAAATTGGTGAAAACCTAAGCCCTAGGTAGACTGCTCATGCTGTCCGAAACAGAGAACGTGACCAACTCAAGAATCCATCTAATCTAATCAAATCCAGCACCACCAATTGATCTAAAAACTTGATAAACATCCTTAGAACAGTACTTAGACCAACCCCAAGGATTCCCATGGTCATACCTTTGCCCAACGCACGAAATCTGAATGGATCTCCTCCCGGTTCGCTCCTCGCTCCTCGCTCCTCACTCCTCGCTTCCAATGGATGGATCCTCGAGGTGCAGGGGTGGAGAACTCCCCTAGGGGCAGCAAGGGAGGTGGAGAGGTGGTGGAGGGGTGGAGGAGCAATGGGGAGCAATGGGGAGGGGCGCACGCAAGCAAGGGAGGTGGAGATGGAGTTGTGGCGGCTAGGGTATGGGGGTGGGGCGCACAAAAGGGGCTGGGGTTGGCCTCCAACCAGGTCTCCTTCCCCCAAAAGGACTCAAACTCCCCCCCCACCAAGGCCCACGACCCTTTCCCCTAGGCCCAAACTCCCCCGGAAAGGCCCAAACTCCCGGAAACGGCCCGGAAGCGGCCCGAAAACGCTATTAACCTACATACCCTTTGGTTTTAACCTTAATTCCACATCTCGTAATGTTTTTGACCTCATCATGCTCAAAAAATAAGGATACGACACTCCGTGGTGTCACACACCTGCTCTATCATATGCATAATGTATGGAGCATAGCCACAGCTCCTCCTGGGCTCCTGACCTGTGAGTCTAATCTCATTCCAGATGAAATCGAAGACGTCGAAGGGTCGCTGGTTTTCTTGCATTTTGCTCAGAAGGTTCCTTGTGTATGAGAGAACATGAGATGCATCACCTTCTTTTGGAGCCAAGGTCTTCCTGAAGAGCCTGTTTAAGATAGCAAAGAAAGGCTTCATGCCCTTGGTGTCACCTGCCTCAAACTCAACATCAGCATCAGCATCATACAGGAAGTTCAAATTCAAAGCTCCCAAGGAACTCTCATTGCGGATCTGATCCTTATCTCTGGAGTCAGCCTCTGTGAACTCGAGCAACCTAGCAAACTGAGCGTATGTGACTTCATACCATTGCCCTTCAGTCATCCAGTGGAGAGTAGAGACTCGATCCCTGGAGACATACATTGTGGCATAGAATTGGGCTAGGATCTCCACATTCCGATAAGATATTTCGGATGTTCCGATGCATTGAAATCCACAGAATTCGGAAGTTCCGAAGAGTGGTTCGGATATTCCGATGTATTGATTTTTCCAGCTGAAAGAGAGGAAGGATTGGATTTCTGAGAGAGAGAAGATTGAGACCTTGAGCCAGTGAACTTGGGAGTCATTCCACTTGTGATCAGCAAGCAATTAACAATCAAAGCAATGATCATGAGAGGATTGACTCAAGATAGAGAACAACAATAAAACGTTTTCGAAGATCAATCAAGAGATTGTAAACGTTTTATTTCGAATTCAAAAAGATAAATAACAATCAATGCATGCAAGGTGTCAAGTCACATTCCGATGGTCTAGGACATTTAGCTCACTTCTTAACTCGCAAAAGAGATTCACATCTAGAGGTTTGGTGAAGATATCGGCTAATTGTTTCTCGGTTCTCACATAGGTAATATCAATGTCTCCTTTTAGTGAGTGATCTCTAAGAAAATGATGACGGATATCTATGTGCTTGGTGCGGGAGTGTTGGACGGGATTGTTGGCTATTTTAATGGCACTCTCATTGTCACACAAGAGTGGTACTCTATCCAAATTTAGTCCAAAATCCCTCAAGGTTTGCCTCATCCATAACAATTATGCACAACAACTTCCCGCGGCAATGTATTCGGCCTCGGCGGTGGATAGAACTACCGAATTTTGTTTCTTTGAGGACCAAGATACTAGTGATCTACCTAAGAATTGGCAAGTCCCCGAGGTACTTTTTCTATCCACTTTACAACCCGCATAATTAGCATCCGAATATCCAATCAAATCGAATTTTGATCCTTTAGGATACCAAAGCCCTAGATTTGGTGTGTGAACTTGATATCTAATAATTCTTTTCACGGCTACTAGGTGGCACTCTTTTGGAGAGGCTTGAAATCTTGCACACATGCAAACACTAAGCATAATATCAGGCCTAGATGCACAAAGATAGAGCAATGAGCCTATAATGGACTGATATACCTTTTGATCCACTGGATTACCTTCCTCATTTAGGCCGACATGTCCGTTGGTCGCCATGGGTGTGTGGATTGGCTTGGCGTTCTCCATGTCAAACTTCTTAAGCATATCCTTGATGTATTTTGTTTGGCATAAGAACGTCCCTTCCTTGAGTTGTTTGATTTGAAATCCGAGGAAGAATTTCAACTCACCCATCATCGACATCTCGAACCTTGTTGTCATTAACCTACTAAACTCTTCACAAAAGTTTTTATTAGTAGAACTAAATATAATATCATCGACATATATTTGGCACACAAATAAATCATCATCAACATATTTGGTGAAGAGAGTAGGGTCGGCTTTACCGATAGCGAAACCCTTTTTAATGAGAAAATCCTTAAGGCATTCATACCATGCTCTAGGTGCTTGCTTAAGCCCATAGAGCACCTTATGGAGTTTATAAACGTGCGAAGGGTTCTTGTGATCTTCCATTCCAGGCGGTTGCTCAACATAAACTAATTCGGAGATTGGACCGTTTAGGAAAGCACTCTTAACGTCCATTCGAAAAAGCTTGAAATCATGGTGAGTAGCAAATGCAACCAATATACGATTTGACTCTAATCTAGCTACAGGAGCATAAGTCTCACCAAAATCCAAACCTTTGATTTGAGTGTATCCTTGAGCTACCAACCTTGCTTTATTCCTTATAAAAATTCCGTTTTCATCTTGTTTATTGCGGAAGACCCATTTGGTTCCAATTATGTTTTGATTGGGTCTTTCCACCAAGGACCATACTTTATTTCTCACGAAATTGTTCAACTCCTCGTGCATGGCCATCACCCAATCCGGATCCTTTAGTGCATCTTCTACCTTCAAAGGTTCTAAAGTAGACACGAAGGAGTAAAATTCGCAAAAATTAGCTACTCTAGAGCGTGTAGTTACCCCCTTTTGGATGTCACCAAGAATATTGTCAACAGGGTGGTCTCTTTGAATATTCGGATGCACTCTTGGATGTGGTACTTGGGATGTTTGTTGAATTTGCTCGTTATCTTCAACTCGATCATCCTTCATAAGTTTGCTTGAGCTATCATGAGATACTTCATGTTCTTGATTTGAGGTGGGCGGCTCCACTTGAGTTAATATATTGTCTTGATGCTCAACTTCTTGAGGCCTTACTTCTCCAATTGCCATCCTCTTAATTGCGATGCTTGGCACTTCTTCATTTTTTAACACATTCAAATCAACTTGCTCTACTTAAGAGCCGTTAGATTCATCAAATGTCACGTCTCTCACTATTTCAACACAACCGGTGGTTTTATTGAAAATGCGACAGGCGTAGGCATTTGATCCATAACCAAGCAAGAAGCCTTCATCAATCTTAGGTGCAAATTTGGAGTTCTTTGGCTTCTTGTTTAGGATAAAGCATTTACTACCAAAGACTCTAAAGTATGAAACATTAGGCTTGTTACCGGTGAGAAGTTCGTATGCCATTTTCTTCAAGATCTTGTTGAGGTACAATCGGTTGATCGCGTGGCAAGCGGTACTGACAGCTTCCGCCCAAAATTGGTCTGAGACTTTGTACTCGTAAAGCATCATTCTTGCCATCTCTATTAACATCCGATTCTTGCTCTCTACAACTCCATTTTTTTGAGGAGAGTATGGAGCAGAGAATTCATGTTTTATCCCTTCTTCATCGAGAAAGTCCTCAACTTGAGTGTTCTTGAACTCGCTTCCATTGTCGCTCCAAATCTTCTTGATCTTTAACTCGAACTCATTTTGGGCCCTTCTTGCAAACTTCTTGATTATTCCTTGAGTCTCACTTTTCTCTTGTAAGAAGAAAACCCACGTGAAGCGAGAAAAATCATCGACAATGACTAAACCATACTTGATACCTCCGATGCTTATATAAGCAACAGGTCAGAAGAGATCCATGTGTAGAAGCTCCAATGGTGTTGTCGTTATCATGATGTTCTTGGCGGGATGACGCGCTACAACTTGTTTTCTGGCTTGGCAAGCGCTACAAATCCTATTCTTCTCAAATTCAATATTTGTTAGTGCAATGATGTGATCTCCCTTTAGAAGCTTATCGATATTCCTCATGCCAACATGAGCTAGTCAGCGATGCCACAACCAACCCATGCTAGACTTTGTCATCAAGCATGTTTGAAGTTTAGCGCTATTTGAGTTGAAATCAACCAAATAGAGCTTACCCTTCAAAAATCCTTTGAAGGCAATCGATGAATCTTCTCTTCTAAAGACGATCACATCCACATTAGTGAATAAGCAATTGTAACCCATTTCGCAATGTTGGGATACAGATAATAGATTGTAATTCAATGATCTAACTAGCAAGACATTAGAGATAGAATGATCATTCGAGATTGCAATTTTACCTAATCCCATTACCTCACCTTTACCATTATCACCAAACACAATATTTTCATATTGTGACCCTCTCTCATCAAAAGATGAGAACATACTCTTCTCTCCGGTCATGTGGTTTGTGCAACCACTATCAAGCACCCAACTTGATCCACCGGAGGTATAATCCTACAAAAACACATTAGGTCTTGTTTTTAGGTACCCAAATTCTTTTGGGTCCTTGCATGTTAGTGATCAATACTTTTGGTACCCACACCTTCTTCTTAACCATTTCATTGGAGTTGTGGGCACCAACAAAGAGAGCAACCACTTTACCACGGCGGTTCCTCTTCAAGACATAAGAAGTATAATGAATAGAATGAGATGCATGATGTTGAGGATGCTTCTTTGGTTCTAGCACGGCCTTGTTGACTTGTGTGGTGGTCAATGATTGTTTGCCATTTCCTTTGACAAACTTAATGCATTCCTTACCTTTTACCACCACACGGTCATTTCCTTTGATCTCATACTTATCATATCCTAGCCCTTCCTTGTTTTTGTTTCCTCGACTATTAATGGTCTTGTATAGGGCATCCTTGAATTGATATGTCTTGATGCAACCGTATCTTACCAAGGCACTTAGTCTCTCGTTCTCGCCCTTTAATACTTGCACAAATTGAGAGTTAGTAGCGCAAGCATTAACATCGACATTATAGCAACGAGAGCAACCATTGCTAGTGAAGGAATAGAAGCTGTTGATGTACCAATAATTGGAGAGTTAAGATCATTAAAAGATTCAAATTGCACTTCAAGAGCTTTGAGATTATTTTCTAAACTAGAGACATTCTCTTGAAGTGACTCATTTGTACTCTTAAGCATGGTAATTGAGTTGTTAGCCAATTCAAGATTCTTGGTTAACAATTCAATTTTCTCCTTTTCTTTTGTGAGAAGCTTCTCGAGAGCAAGATTTTTCTTCTTTTCAAGTATAAGTAGATCTTCTTGCCTCTCAAGAGTCTCCTCTTGGCTATCTATTCTTTTCATTACCTTGTTGATTTTTGCAATGGTAGTTTTGCTCAGATCACAAAATATAGCATCATCATTATCACTACTATCTACTTCACTATCACTAGTGAGAGGTTTCGACTTAACCATTACCTTGCGCCCTTTTGCCATGAGTCAAACGGGTGTGTCGTTGTCGCTCATGTCACCAAAGAGTGACTTCGTTGGAGGAGCGGCCTCAATGGCAACGGTGGCGACTCCTTCATCATCGGAGTCTGTGTCGGAATCGTTTGAATCCCACTCTTCGCCAATGTGAGCTCACCCTGAATACTTCTTCTTGTGAGCCTTGTTCTTCTTATATGGCTCATTCTTCTTATGCTCATTTGGATTGCTCTTCTTCTTTGGACAATCGGCGATGAAGTGTCCCACTTCACTGCACTCATAGCAAGCCCTCTTTGTGTTTCTTCTTCTTCTTGACTTGTCATTGTAGTTCTTCTTGCACTTGCTTGACCCGTCATACTTGAGGAACTTCTTGAATTTCCTCACAAATAGGGCCAAGTCTTCTTCGTCTTCGCTATCATCTTCGTCGTCATCGCTTGAGCTTACATCATCCTTCTTGCTTACCTTCAATGCGATCTCCTTTGACTTGGAGCTTGGGCTTTGCTTAGCAAGGTTCTTCACTTCTTTTGCCTCTTCCTCCATGAGCTCATGTGAGAGGATCCTTCTAAGCACGTCATTTGGAGTAAGCCTCTTGAAATCTTTTTGCTCTTGAATAAGTGTTACGAGAGTCAAATTCCTTGGTGCAAAGGCTCTCAACATCCTCTTGACAACAACATGGTCCGTCATGTCTTTGCTTCCAAGCCCTCGGATCTTGTTCACAAGGATCATCAACCGGTCATACATTTGTTGAGGTGTCTCATCGTCATTCATAACAAATCTCCCCAACTTGCCTTCCAAGAGCTTGATTTTTTACTTTCTTACACTTGATGTTCCTTCATGAGCTACTTGGAGTGTGTCCCATATTTCCTTTGCTTCTTCCAAGCCATTAACCTTGTTGAACTCTTTGGGACTCAAAGCTCTGAGCAATACACTTGCGGCTTGTGCATTCCGTTGAATATTTTGCTCTTGTTCCGGTGTGAGCTCCATGTCTTCATCCGGTATATCTAAACCTATACAAACAATCTTCCATACACTCGGATGGAGAGACATTAGATGCATTTTCATTTTGTGCCTCCAAGCGGAGTAATATGTACCATCGAAAAATAGTGCACGTCCGGAAGGCACTGTAATATAGGAATGCGGAGAGGAAGTGTTCAATTTTTCATAATTGTAAGGAATTTGAACTCTCTGTGTTGATGTAGAGGTTGCTCCTTCTTTGTTCTTGCTGGGAGTTCCATCTCCGCCCTTCGGGCTATCTTGCTCATCTGACACGACAACCTTCAACTCCGTGCTGGCCATCTCGTTCCCTTCAAGCGGTTAAGCCTTCAAGAAGGTTTGGCTCTGATACCAATTGAAAAGATGTGATAATTGCCTAGGAGATTGAATAGGCTATTTAAAATGTCAAATGAAATTTGTTGTAGTGGAAAAGGCATCGAACTTTCCGATCCAATATCGGAACTTCCGATAATATCAGAACTTCCGATATGGTTTTGGAATATCCGATCAGTACTGAAATTCAACAACAGGAAAGACGTCTAGCAATCCACAAGCTTCTTCTATTCTAGTTGAGTGCAAGAAAGCGTGAGCTATCTAGATTAGAGTAGTAACAAGATGAAAAACATATACAAAGGAGACAAGAATTTGTTTCCCGGAGTTCGGATCCTTGAGGGGATCTTACGTCTCCGTTGAGGAGGCTCACAAAGAGCCAGGTCTTTTTCAACCCTTTCCTCCCAAACCTCGGTCACACTTGAAGTTTGGTTCCACTATTCGTTTCTTCCCTTTCGAAGGCAAAACGGGCCTTCACAAACTTCTCACGGCTTCCCACAACCGTCGGGAGCTCGTGAGAGACGCCTAGCTATCTAGGAGTCCTTCAATCTCCAAGAGTAATAAATGCACCGTAGTATGATCTTGGAGAAGTTCTCTAGTGCTCAAGATGAATGATTGACTCTTGTTCTAGCTCACGATCACACTTCTTATCGTCACTCTCTAGATGATCACTAAGATCAAGGAGGAGGACTTAATAATGCTCTAGGATGTGCTCAAGGTGCTCAAGAGTTCAACAAAAGCAAGTGTGTATGCCTCTAAAGGAGAGGGTGAGGGGTATTTATAGTTTTACCTCAAAACTAGCCGTTATACCCTGTCTTAGCCACACATCGGACAATCCGAATCCAACATCGGAACTTCCGATGAGTGCAAACTTCCAAAACATGGAAAGTCTCAATGGTCGAAAACTAGATACATCGGAACTTCCGATTTCACCATCGGAACTTCCGAAGCTTACAGAGATAGACCTCGACAAAAACTTTCCAAGTCAACATCGGAATGTCTGATTCATGTATTCGGAACATCCAAAACGCATAGAGAGTTCCCAAACTGGGATATAACTAGTTCGGAACTTCCGATTCTAATTTTCGGAACGTCCGATCTCAACCGAGAGCACCCTAAACGAAACCAACAGGCATCGGAACTTCTGATGTGCCAGCAACGGAACTTCCGACCTCAACAGAGAGCACCCTTTTTGAAAACAACGGCCATCAGAACTTCCGATTCGAAAAATCGGACAATCCGATACGTTTAAGGGGCTTCGAACTGAGCCACAACCATGGTTCGAACTGTCTGATATCTTCAGAACTTCTGACCCAATATAGGAATGTACGACTTGAACTTCAAAACAAAACATTCAGGAGCAAGTGCAAAAACTATGTGTCTCTCAAGTGCAACTAGTTATGATTCATTTGAGCATAGAGACTAATTCTAGAGCAACTATACTACATCCCTCTTAATAGTAAGGCATTCCTATGACTGAGAATGTAAAATACATCGAAATAAAGCCGTTTTCAACATAAATTTCTTTTTGAGGGTATCCAACCTTCGTAGATGATCTCACGCCGGGACTATTACCTGTTCATAAACTCATTGAATGCATTAGTCCCCTTAATCATTTGTCATTAATCATCCGAAACTTCTTTAGGGGCCTAGATGCACTTTCAGCGATGTATACAAAATTGTCTGAAATCCCAGATCGGGCGCAATGTTGAGGCTTACATCGACGACATCATTGTCAAATCTAGAACCAAAAATTCGCTGGTACAAGACCTCCGAGAAACATTCGACAATCTCAGAAAGTATCGAATGATGCTAAATCCTGAAAAGTGCACGTTCGGCGTCCCGTCCGGAAAACTTCTTGGGTTCCTGGTATCTAGTCGAGGCATCGAGGCCAACCCACACAAGATCGAGGCCATTGACCAGATGCACTCACCACGGACACTAAGAGAAGTGCAAAAACTCACAGGATGCATTGCGGCTCTCAGCCGGTTCATCTCTCAGATGGGCGAACGAGGGCTCCCTTTCTTCCAATTGCTCAAAAAACAGGAAAAGTTCGAGTGGACTAAAGAAGCCGAGGAAGCATTCCAAGAGCTAAAATGGTACTTATCCTCTCCCTCTATTTTGGTATCCCCTAACGAAGGAGAAGATCTTTTCTTGTATGTTGCAGCAACTCCCCAGGTAGTAAGCACTGTCTTAGTAGTCGAGCGTGATGACCCCAACAAAAAGACGAAAGTACAGAGGCCAATGTACTATGTGAGTGAAGTCATGCACGACGCAAAACTTCGATATCCCTAGATCCAGAATATGCTTTATGCAATCTTGATGATGTCCAGAAAGTTACGGCACTACTTTCAGGCGCACAAAATCACCGTAATGATAACTTTTCCGCTCAAGGAAGTGATCCGAAATCGGGAAGCCACTGGACGAGTAGGCCAATGGGCCATCGAGCTCAATGAAATTAGGGTCGACCTCGCCCCAAGAACCAGCGTCAAATCAGGAATCCTAGTGGACTTCATGGCGGAATGGACGCACGTCGAGGAGAAGAAGCCCGAAACCTCCAATGACTATTGGACGATGTTCTTTGATGGCTCGCTCAGCCTGCAAGGGGCGGGCTTCGGCATCTTTTTCAAATCTCCAATAGGTGAGGAACTTAGGTATGTCATCCAACTCGATTTTTGAGCTTCGAATAACGTTGCAGAATATGAGGGACTGGTCAACGGGCTTCGGATAGCCGCTTTGCTTGGGATAAAACGACTGCTCTTGAAAGGGGACTCACAGCTAGTTGTAAACCAAGTGCAAAAAGTTTACCAGTGTGTGGATGACAACACGGTAGCATACCTAAATGAGATTCGCAACCTAGAGCACAAGTTTGAAGGCTTGGAAGTAAAACACATCCGATAGGGTGATAACTCCATAGCCGATGAACTTGCCAGGCTTGCTTCGTCCTGATCACCTGCTCCATTAGGGGTATTTTTAGAGAAGCTCCTCAAACCTTCTGCCTCCCCCAAACAGGAGACAGATGCCGCCCAACTCAACCAACAGCCTGGTTGAGTCAGCGAGGCGGAACCCGCAGACACGGAAGCTGCACTACTCAAACGCGAGCCGACTTTGATTACCCCATTCCAAGCCTACCTCGAAGGTCGAGAGGTCCCTGATGATGATGCCTCAGCTGAGAAAATTGCCCATAAGTCCAGGCTATATACGTTGGTAAACAGCAAGCTCTACCGAAAGGGGAGCAAGGGAATCTTAATGAAGTGCATCACTCAGGAAGAGGGCAATAAAATATTGCTTGATATCCATGGAGGCTTCTATGGCAACCATGCGTCCTATCGCACCCTGGTCGGAAAAGCCTTCCGGCAAGGGTTCTATTTGCCAATTGTCCTCTAGGATGCTTGCGAGCTGGTGAAAAAGTGCGAAAGCTGCCAATTTTTCGACAAGCAAATCACCAGACCAGCCCAGGCACTGCAAACTATTCCCCTATCTTGGCCTTTCTCCACCTGGGGCTTGGACATCTTGGGACCTTTCCCTAGAGCCTAAGGAGGTTACAAATTCCTATTCGTGGCCATCGACACATTCACTAAGTAGATCAAAGCCGAACTCGTCAGAAACATCACCTCAGAAGCGGCCAGGAAGTTCATGAGGAGCATAGTTACCCAATTTGGTGTCCCGAATTGAGTAATACAAGATAATGATTCCCAATTCACGAGCAATGCCTCGCTTCAGTTGCTCATTCTCAGAGTAACGGCCAGGTCGAACGAGCCAATGGTCTTGTCCTACAGGGACTCAAAACCCGCGTGTTCAATAGGCTCAAGGCCTATTCAACTCGGTGGGCAAAGGAGCTACCATCGGTGCTATGGGCTACTCAAACCTTGGCTGGTCGGGCCACCGGTGAAACGTCGTTTTCTTGTTCTACGGAGCCGAAGTCGTGCTCCCAATCGAGTTAACGCACTGGTCGCCTAGAGTGGAGAATTAATCAGAAAAGGAACATGAGCATGCACACGTGGATGATGTAAACCTACTCGAAGAATATCGAGATCGAGCTGCCCTTCGAGCAGCTAAGTACCAGCAAGCGCTATGAAGGTATCACAGTCAAAGGATCCACGAAAGAGTACTCGCTGCGGGGATCTTGTACTATGAAAGGTTCAGAAGCACGATAATCATAGCAAGCTATCACCTAAGTGGGAAGGTCCCTATCGGGTCATCGAAACAACTCGACCTAGATCCGTACGACTATCTACCCTCGATGGAATAGCACTGGGCAATTCTTGGAACATCGATCAGCTCAGAAAGTTTCATATGTAAACTCAGTATGAGGCGTGTAATAGGTGAACCCCTTCATTTTCATAAGTTAATTTACATTAACAAAATATTTTTCCTAAGTATAGGAAGATGCCTTATGAGCTCTTGCTCCGATTCAGGCCATCGTCGCACTTGTCCTTCACCCGCGGGGATTCAAAGGAGGACGAGATCATCCCCGGGATCTTCCTTCGCCTTTGGGAGGGGCCAGCGAAAATTTGGTCATGTGCGGATGACGAGAACGGCAGCTTGATCGGCCCAGGCCTCGAGGTGCTGGTGGACTCTAAGCTGCTGGCGGGGGAAGGAACTCTGTCGCCCTCCCAGGCATCGCCCTTGTCCCCTGGTCCATCGACGGCAGCCGTAGTGCCCTCCCACTACGCGAGAGAAAAAGGCCCTGGGTGAGGAGCGGCGTCAAGCCTCCTCCTCTTCTCTGGCGGTGACGAAGGCATCCCTTCCGTGGAGGTCCTCGAGCCGCTAGGGACCCGTCACCCATCGGCGGCCTCCTTTTCCGCCCTCGCCCTCCTCTCCTCTTCCATGGCCTCCTCCTCCACCTCTCGTTCGAGAGCCTCCTAGTCGATCTCGTCGTCATTGTCCTCCGAAATATCGATCAGGGGAAGAGAACAAGGTGGAGGAGAAGTCATGAGTGTGCTAAGTACTACAAACGCAGAAGCAGGCAAGTGCAGTGGCAAAAGAAGACTGATGGCAATAAGTACAACAAGTCTCGTCTACTTATAAGCATGCAGCCGCGTCACATCAAGCCATTCCAAATTCCCAAGAAGAACAGGAAATGGCGTAAGGCGCAAACATCAAAGCGACGCCCAATTCGCCATAAAGTCCAACAGTCACACAAAAGTCGAAGCGGTAGTCACGCTCAAGTCTCGACTCTATGCTTCCATCAGCTCGAGATTCGGGGGCTACATCGCGCGTTTTTTGCGGCTCCTATTCTCAAGTCCCAACCCGATGCCAACATCAAGTCGAGACTTGTGGGCTATGTCGCATGATTTTGACACTTATGCTCAAGTCCCAACCCGATGCAAACATCAGGTCGAGACTCGGGGGCTACGTCGCATGCTTTGGACACACTTATGCTCAAGTCCCGACCCGATGCCAACATCAGGTCGAGACTCGGGGGCTATGTCACAAGAGAACAGAACAACAAATCAAGAAAAGTCTGTAATGTCCACGTAAGCACAAAATCTCCATTCAAATTATCAAAACATAAAATATTACATTGCAGGTAAGTACTATTGCTGTTCGGAGTCGGCACTCCGCGGTGACGACGAGGGATCTCCGGCAGGGCTCCGTTGAGCCTCCCCTTTATCTCCCTCTGCTCCCACAGTGGTAGCACAAGGAGCGTGAGCAGGAGATGAAGCTCCAAGGTACTCAAGATCTTGGATTGTTTTTCGAGAAGAACCAAGACTTAACCATGGCGAGATATATGGATGTTGGCTAGGGGTGAAAACAGGACAGGAAATATCCGCCCGATCTGATCCCGAATCCGTTTAAAATCCGTACCGATGTTATCCGTATCCGTATCCGGAAAATTCGATGTAATATGGGTTAGGAAATGAGAAGAGCAATATCTGATCCGTATCCAAAAAATCTCATGTAATATGGGTTAGGATATGGGAAGAGCAATATCCGACCCGATATCCGGATAAAATCAGTTATTCTTCCATTAATTTGGTTCATTATTGGATAGATAGAGTAGTTGTTTGATACTGGCACTAAAAAACACTACTTTGTTATTAAGCATGAACTTCAACAAATCTATCAACAAACAAATAGAGTGATGACATAATGCTTTTACCTAAATTGATTTGTTCATCTTATTTGATAAACTTCTTTTCTATTCAAATTACTAGAATTAGTTGAGTCACTAAATTGAAGCATAGCAAACAAATCCGAGTAGTCCTCATTATGAGAGAAGTCTATCTTCAGTTTGTCAGAATGTGACAATTCAACAATATTTAATATATCCATGAATTATTCTGTAAGGTTAAGTTTGATGGAAGAGCTGCCCTTGTTCTCTGTTTTCTTTATATCTCGATCTCTCTCCTTGTATCCGACCCATTTGCACCTGTAACTATACTATTATCCTACGTTGAAATAATTATGACTTGAAGCTAATATTGTAAGGTTAATGCTTCATTCTTTCTTTTACGTACACAATTATGTACTATACTACTATCCGATTATGATATCCGATCCCGACCCGAATCCGTTAGGTATCCGCTCTGTATCCGAATCCCGAATAATCCAAATTCGTATCCGTATCCGGGACATCCGTATTTGACTCCGAATCCGGAAAAAAATATGGGTTAGGATACGGGACGAGCAATATCCGCCCGTATCCGACCCGGTAATTTCACCCCTAATGTTGGCTATTTATCTGATCCCCATAGTGCCAAATCTAAGATTGGCTTTGCGTTTTTCTGAGGTAGTTCAACCATTTCTTGGAGGTCGTAGCTACTTCTACCAACTATTTAGAGATTATATCTTTATATGAAACCTCATGTGAGTGTATAGACTAGAACGTGTGATTAATCATATCCAGAAATCATATTGTCTTAATACCATCGATACCCCTATGATTATCTATAAAGATAATATTACTTGTGTTACACAAATACAAATGGGTTATGTAAAGAGCAATACCACGAAACATATTGCCCCAAAGATTTTCTATCCTCACGAACTCCAAAAGAGTGATGAGGAAAAGATATTACAAACCAAGTCATGCAAAAATCTAGCAGATTTGTTCACTAAATCCTTGCTAAAATCTATTTTTCAAGGATGTGTTAATGACATTGGAATAAGATGACTTCGAGATTTGCAGAGTTCAGGGGGAGTAAATCCCTAAACTATAACCCTTTTTGCATGATCTTAAAGATCATATTTTATATATTGAAGATTATAACTTGTGCTTTTTTTTTTCTTAGTGAGTTTTCTTAAAATTTTCTCACATAAATATTTTTAATGAGGCAACTAGTGTAACACAGAGTGCGAGTGCAATATACTATTTTTTCCATTCCTTTTTCCTCATTTGGTTTTGAGATGAGTTTTTAATGAGACATGTGCATTACACAGTATTCGCCTGAGAGGGAGTGTTATGATATAGATAGAATCCTTGTCCAATTATGAAGAACTATATGTATTGGTGGGCGAATCTGAACTTATCTGCAAGTTAGCTTTGCTATTTATTGGGCATCCCTTTGTAAAGAAAGATCAATCTAATAAACAGAGCTTTGCCCCCTACTTTGTGTGTGCTCCCTATTCTCATTCTTGCGATTTTGTTGACATGCTGTTGATTAATCGCGAGTGAACGACAACGTTTTACAACAAAGATAAATAATGGCCTGTAGAGGATAAGGGTATGTACAGTGATACATATCAACTGTCTATAAGCCTATTATATAGGATTTTAGGTGATATAGATGAGAGAAGGAAGAAAGATAAATATGTTGTCTACAATTTAACAGAAAACCTTATATGCGGTTTTATATTATGTATACCATCGTATAGATAATCTATTAATTATATAAGAGATTATTACATATAGCTATATAGATAATATATTGTATAAATTGTCTTTAGTACTGTTTATGAAGTGTATTATATACAACCATCGTCTATACTACTGTGCATGTCCTAAGCGCCCTCTGAAACTTGAGTACTACCGGTGGTTTTTACTTTGCCGTTTGACAATTTAGGAGCCAGTACCGAGTACTAAACCAGCTTTAACTTCAAAAAAACTAGTAAACCCTCAAACAATTCATCTTTTAAGCGACTTTTGGCATAATCTAGAAGTCATATATAAAAGCTGAAAGCTAGATTGAACCTACTTTTGAGTTTTTTTATCAAACGATCTCTTATAAAATACTACAGCTACTTTTCAGTCTAGAAAACCAAAAAATAGCTTCTCAGAAAAGCTAGAGCTTCCTCATACGGACCCCAAATTGCAGTTATGCGGATCAGAAGCAGATGAAGCTTCAGTCTAACATTTCCGTAGTTACTTTCAGGTTTCAAAAAGGCACCGCAATTTGTACTCAACCAACACAATTTGCTGATCACCACAACCAAACATAAGCAACCGCAGTTAATGCGATTCAGCAATGGGGCAGTAGCAGCTACAAGCCATAAATACAATATACACAATGCCCCGGTTTTCCATCAGTGGGTGTGTTCCTCTCATACCCTTCCAAAACAGGGCATGTTATCCCATGAAGAATTGGAGACGAGCTACTGCTACTAACACTGCGACGAGCAGACCACAAGGCGTAAACATCAGTACTGTACACGTATCTTAGACAGTATCTTGGAACGTCAGCGTTCCGTTGCCTTCACCTGATCAGGGGCCTCTGGTTCAGGCCCAGATTGCGAGCGACGACATGGAGAGCGCACCGAGAAAAAGGGCGACGTAAGCCATGACCTGCTGCCGCAGCGTCCCTGTCATTTTCCCACCCAAGAAGTCAGCGGCAATGAGATCCACCAGGGACATGTATATGAGGATGCCAGCTGACACGGAGTCGAGGATGCCCTCCACCACTAGAGCCCTGGGGCTATTGGTGTTGTAGAATGAAGCCACACCTGCCCCAGCAGCGATCCCTGCGGGGGTTGTAATGGCAAAGAAAGAAGCCATTATTGCTGCCGAAAGGGTCTTGAATTGTGCCTGTGGGAAGGAAATTTGGTAGTGTGTCAAATTTGATCTTCTAGATGAGAAATGTACCACATCACCAATTCACCATAAAGTCAACTAGAGAAAGCAATGAAGCAAAGTATGAAAGAATGGTACAGTGACTAGATCAGATAAGCACCCCACTTAATCGTCATGAATAGTTTCGTATACTTAAATCTTATTGGCAAAGTAGTTGGCGGTTAGAGGCAAAGTAATAACAGCCTATTTATTTGAATTGGCCAATAAAGTTTAAAGGAAAATATAATCTCAAACCAATAAGGAGTGCGTGGCATAATCATTTATCTTCTTGGAGTCAACTGTTTGAATTGTGATATATCAATACCATCTTAGATTAATGTAAAAAGGATAATCAAGTAATATCAAAACAATATTTTTGAAAACATCAAAGGATGATTTGGATGGATGTAAATGGTGCAGATGAGGTCAAAACTTCAGTTTTCGCATGTACTGGTATAAAAGCAAGCTATTTGGAAGCTCATTACACTGAACAATGGAACACATGAAAGAAACACACTAAAGACATATTTGCGGAATATCGTATTAAGTATGACTATCAATTGGACTTATTCCACAGATTAAAATCTACCCGACAGTTGCACAGATTAAAATCTACCCAACAGTTGCTCCTGGAGAGTAATAGCCAACATAAAATGTGGGGACCTAGAATTTGATAATCGTACTGACACCAAAAGGAGTTAACAGTACCACCTAATAATGTGGAACAGTTTTTTAGCTAAGTGCTCCATCACAGAAAGTGAGATAGATACAGAAAATCACACAAAAGTTAACTGCTTCAAATAAACTCACTGTACTAGGAGCCAATTCATACACTTGAAAGAAATATGATTTACTCACATGGTAAATGTAACATATGTAAAAGTCTATGTTCATTTGAAGGTGTGCAATTGTTGGTCCATAATTTTAATAAGAAATACCAACTAGAAAAAGATTAATTTCTTTGTTAAAAAACTGATTTTCGCACAATAATTTCAACAAACTTGAAAAGCTGATGATGGAACATGGACCCAATATTCGTAAAGGCCAATTCCTTGTCTACCCAAATACTAAAGGAGCAAGCCCTGATCACATGAACTTAGAACCACATGCAAATTAACATCGTCTAGATAAACCACTTGAACTTAGAACCACATGCAAATTATCATCTAAATTATTTCATTTCCATTTTAGTTGTCAAACAATCATGCATCTTAGTCGCATACAAGAGAATTGCTAAACACCAATACACTGAGTTCCTCACCTGCGCAATGCACCCACCAAGCGCGAACCCCTCGAAGAACTGGTGGAACGAGAGCGCTGCCACCAGCGGCCTGATCGTGCAGGGGCTGTGTGACACCCCCAGTGACAACCCAATGATCACTGAGTGCGACACGATCCCCATCTCCAGTATCTACAAGAAAAAAAATCATTACAGATTACAGTGATGCATTGCACTAAACACCACAGTGAACCCGACCCCCACTGAACAGATGGAACACCTGTGACACCACGACGGAGCGCACGTGCGCCGACACCTCCCCCTCGCTGCCCTCTGGTTGCACTAGCTCGTGCAAGTGCGAGTGCGCGTGGCCATGCGAGTGGGAGTGCGAGTATGTTTGTAATTGTAGGAGCGGGGCCTGGTGCTCGTCCTCGGCGATGGTGGTGACCACGGTGATGTCCTCATCGCTGGCGGAGGAGGCAGCGAGCGCGGCCGCGGCGTCGGCCTTGACGTGGTCCGCCTCGGCACGGTGCTTGCGCTCGTAGAACCTTGTGGCCAGGAAGTCGAGCACGAGCGTGGCGAGCGCGGCGGCCATGGCGAAGAACCCGGGGAACGGGAAGCGGCGCCAGGGCATTGTCGGGAGGCAGGGGCTGGAGAGCGCGCGCTCGGCGTCGTGCAGCATGTGGACGAACCCCGTGGCGAGGATGACCCCTGCCGCGAACGCCTTCGCGGTGACGAACGCGGCGGCATCGGTGCGCAGCGCGCGCCGCTTCCACCCCGCCAGCGGCAGGCCCACCCCGACCACCCCGGCCAACAGTATCGCCGCCATGGCCACTAATTTGAGCCTGAGCGCCGCAGCGTCGTTCGGGCACCCAGCCCCCTCCGCCTTCGCCACCTCGTCCGAGCAGCTCGCCGCCGACAGCGACGCCGCCATCAACCCTGCACACACAAACAAGCCATCGTGAACCTCGCAAGAAACACCACAAGAAAACAGTATGCCCCAAAGAAACCAAGAAAAGCAACCCAAATTACCGTTGCATCTACTCAGTAACTGGTCGAAGTGCCGGCGGAAGCCGGCGAGATTCATGGTCGGAGAATCCCGAGCGAAACCGAATTCGAATTCTCCAAGGATAGAAAAAAAAATCTCGGAAAGATCGGTTCTTTAACCGCTTTCCCCCTGTCCTGTTGCTGTTGTGGATGCCTTGCTCCCTTCGCACGTAATAGCGCCGCGCTGAGTGGAGAGAGAGAGAGAGAGGGGGGGGGGGGGGGCAAGTCGAAATCTTAAGGAGAGGGAGAAGAGAGAGAGGAGGGCAAGCCGCAGTCGCAAGGAGAGGGAGAAGGGGAGAGAGAGAGTAAAGATGTCGTCATGGTGTTTCGGCGCCGAACAGCGGTGGTGGGGGAGGAGGCGATGCGTCGACGCCATCGCCGATGTGGACGGCCGCGATTTCAACCGGGGGTAGAACGTCTGCTTCCGCTGACCTGTGGGGCCGGGGGCCTTGGCCGGTGGAAATCGAGTTCGAGGGGCGAGGGAGAAGAAACTAGGCGGACTGGACTGGGTCCGTCAATTTTGCAGATGAACGGTGGAATTCGGTCTCGGAGGGCGCGGGGTTAGTCCGTGGATCTCGCGGGGGTTTGAATACCAGGGGCCCACGTACACGCGCTGGTGTCAAACTACTGTGACTTGCTTGTAGGGCGCTGTATGACGGGCCCGGCGGGTCAGTGTGTGAGGTGGGACTGGAGAGGCTGGGCCTGGTCGTGGTGGAGGGAGTCGGGGGGTGGAAAAGGATGTCGACATAGTGAGGTGAGGAGGAGGGTCGCGGCCGGTCGCTCAGCGATATTGGGCTCAGTTTGGCTGGGCTTTCGCATGGACTAAATTACCCCAAGGGTTCAGTCGCACCTCCCCATGTCACTGAGCACACCATGGGACCTAGGCGGAGGCGGCCATGGATGCAATCTCCGAGCGGCCATGCAGTCCTCATCTCCTCTGTCCGCCTTCACCTTCGTTCTGTCCGCAGCTGGCGCTGGTCCCGCACTCCCGCTGCTGTCAAAACTTGTAAGTAACCCTATTGTGAGAACTTGTAGTGTGCTATTACGAGAACCTGTAACTGGTATGTAGTTCACTTGTCAGTGTGCTATTACGAGAACTTGAAAGTTGCTACTGTCAGAAATTGGTCTCCTGTTAATTTGGGATGCTGCATCATTGTTCTGAAAATTTGACAGGCATACAGACAGAGAACATCACTCACCGTTCATCACACATAGAACCAAAACATCAGAAATTCAGATTACAGGTACATTAGAAATTCGAATGAAATGCTAGTACATGTTATGAATATTTTGTGTGGCACAAAGATGATGCGCATTTGATAATTTAGCATGTTATATCTCACTGATATTTAGGCCCAGAAGTCACATATCAATAAAGTATGACACGAAAAATCATCAAGTGTACATCAATTTTACGACAAATAATCAAATCTCCGTTTCACAAAAGATACATGTCAGTTCCACTCTATTTTCATATGAACACCGCAACCAGCAAAAACATGCAAACTGCAGCTGCATTCAATTCACGCACATGACCAGCTATTTCTTTGTTCTGCGCATTCAGTTCATTCACAACCTCAATCATCTGATACTTCATCTCCGTGTTAATGGAATTCAGCAGCTGCATAGTTCACACGGATAGGCCGGATTGGGCGGCATCAGCGGTGGAGAACAGGGACGGGAGCAGTGCATTTCTCCGTGGCGGATGCGGCGGTGGAGAAAATGCTAGCGGAAGCAGCGGACGAAAGGGTGCTGGAGAACGGGATGACGAAGGCTGCGTGTTCTCCATGGTGGATGCGGCGGCGGCGGCGGCCGGACATGAAACGGCGCTGGAGGAGTCCGAAGCGACAAGCATGGGTGGAATTAGGGTTTTACTAAGCTTGAATTTAAACGACCCGGCAGTATCAAAATTCATAAAAAATTATTTAAAATTTGTTAAAAACTAAACAGTTAGAAAGTCAAATAAATTTAAAATCTAATCAAACAATAAGCGATTTTCGTGGTTTTTAGAAAAAAAAAACCATTTGCAAAGGCTCGAATTTAGAGCGATTTCTTACAAAAAAATCGAGGACAACTGAAAAAAGGGAAAAATTGAAAACAAAACCACGGAAAATTGCAAAAAAATATTGTAAAATTTGTAAAAACCATTAAAGGCCATATCATTTTCAATGTTGTCGTAGAGCATTCAATTCACCAAACAAATCACAATCTTTAGCATTAGCATTGTTTTTCGTGCAACAATATTAATTGATCTTTTTGTCCTGATCGTACTGTAATGTTTAAATTTCTGAATTGAGTTTCATTACAGGATCAGGGATCCAATTATCATCGATTATCGCTCGATAATCGCGATTATCGAGGGTATCGATGGGGTACGGTACTAGAAATCGAGTGAAAAATCAGTAAAATTCAAATTCAAATTTGAAAATTTTTCAATTTTGGAAATTTTGAAAATATTTATCCAGAAGTTCTCTAAAAATATTATTGATAGGTTTGCGATCTTTGGCACAAAATTTTTATAAAAAAACGATTTCGGGCGACGTTTTACAACAACATCCAAATTCAAGCATGTATTAAAAATTAGTATGTCAATGTATATAGCTATCCATTAAGTCTTAAACTGTTAGGTAGTATAAATATTTATTACTTTGCTCTATATGAATAATTAAACCGTGGGAGTGGAATATTAATTGTCGGTTGGTGGATGTCGGAATATTTAAATTATTAGATTACCATGTTGTAGTTGAATATATTTGGAGTCGCACGAGAAATTTATTAATTAATTCGATCGCCGGAGTAAAATATTAATTGTCGGTCATGGATGTTGAATTATTTAATTTAGTGAATTACTTTGTTAGAGACTAATATTATTAGGGACACAAAAATAGATTAATAGACTGTGTATGATTAAATTTATTGGAGTTTCCTCTCAAGTTAATTTGGTTGTTGCAAATTGTCAATGGATAGAGCTACTAATCTCATAAAATGATGATGGCTTCGTTGTTTATATTGCATCAGAGAGAATTATCCCTCTTAGTTTAGGCGGTAGTTAAATATATTAAATTGACCCTAGCAGTTTGTACATTATTAAATTGACCCTGTACATTGAGATTCATTTTTATTTCAAATGTCATATGCCATGTACAGTGAGATGCAAACTTCTTGGATTCATTTGTGAATGGTATTGAGATATTCTTGGATTCTGTGACAATGGAAGGATGACAAAGCTATGCCAATTGGGAACTTTCCTTATCAGTGAGAAATATTGATTTCAAATGTCATAGCTATGTACATTGATATGTGAACTTGATGGATTCATTTGTGTATGGTATTAACATGAAATGTTATTTGTTGAGATATTGTTGCTACATGCGTACTTTACAACTTGAGATTGTCTAAATTATAGCAAAGGTCATGCCAAAATTTTTCATATTTTACCATCATTGTGCTATTCATTCTCTTTTTTATATTTTTATTTATTTCTAACATTTATTATGATCTCTTTTGTCTTTATAGTGTTTTTACAAATTTCTAATATTTCTCAGATTTTTTTGGCATTTTTTTTCTAAATTTTGTCAAATTTTCCCATTTTTCTTTCACAGCCACGGTTTTTCATCTTTTATCATCGATAATCGCCACTTATTGAGCAATAATCGCTACTTGTTGAGATTTTTCACATTTTTTTATCGATTTTGGCTGAGTGCTTCAAATCGGTTCATTTGTACGATTTTTAGTGATTTTCGCTCGATAATCATTGAAAGTCGATACTGGTGGCTTAGCGATTTTCTACTCAAAAACGACAAAGTAAACCCTGTAGAGGATAACGAAATGGTAGCCTATATATTTAGTGTACCACTATTTTTGTTATGCCGGTTATAGTCAACAGAAAGGCTAGTTTAAGCTTGTTATACTTTGTGAACTATAGGATGTTTTGTGTTCCGTTCGAATAAGAGCTTTTTAACGTAAAATTAGCATTATCATTTAAAGATCGGTCATCCATAAAGAAATCAATCAATATAATTGGATCACCAACTAACATAGCCATATCAAGTTATGTAACGTCCCAAAATTTGCTTCAAATGCATTTATGGTATTTTTGAAATATTTGGAACTTTCTGGAATTTATTTGGAGTCCTCGCGGTTAATCTGAATTCTAGTCTAGTGAAACAATCACGTTAATTGAAGATCATGCATTTTCGCATAAGCATAAAACCCAAAACTTTGTTTATAATAAAGATAATTGGTAGATGAGAGTGTTTCTTCCAAATATTCTCAAAAACATGTTATATAAATTAAGTTGTTGAATTTATAAAAATCCGTACAGGTGTCGGATTCACTAAAAGAATTTTTGCGGAAGATCTATTTGTCGAAAAATTACGAAACCAACTTTGTTAAGTCCCAAATAGTTCCTAGCATTTAAAAGGAATTTTTCAGATTTTTAGAATCTTTCTGTTATTTTTTTTCCTCAACACGTTTTGAGAACGCGCATATATACGTATACACATGAATACTTGTACCTTTGCCTTCCAGCCGTTCCACGCCTTTTCTCACGCACGAACGTTTAGCTTCCAGCCGTTGCATGCATGCACTAGTAAAACAGCCGTTTCCACTTTTCCAGCCTAGCATGATTACCCCCACCACTAGTAACCGGCCATCGTAAAGTCTAGACGTGAATACCATCACAGCCAGGAGGTGAAGTAGTAATACTAATTCCCACCCGTTTCTACATTTCTTCGTTCCTGTCGTTCCACCATTTCTAGTCATTCCTCCTGCCGCTCCTTTGTTCCGCCGTTGCCGCCGCCGTTGAAGTCGCCTCCGCCATCGTCACCATCGCCGTCGCACCTTCCGACCTCGCCTTCTTCCGCGTCGACGATCCTCGCTATTGCCCGTCGTCGATCGGTACTCTCTCGCCTTTCTTTTGCGCGCCCTCTATCTGTCGATCGGATGATCTCGTCGTATGTATTTGCGCATGTATAGACATGTTAGTGTGTATATATATGTTAAATACGCATGCATGTTTCCGTATATATATACCAGGATGATTCGCATATATAATTTCTTTTATATGCATGTATACGATTTTATTAGAGCGCACGCATGTATACACATGTATATCCTAGATTGCTAGCATATTCTGTGAGACCGAATCATGAACCCACGTATATATGTTAGTCTTAAATCTTGTATACATGAAAATAATAGGACTACGTATGCATGTGCGTGTAATCACCGTAGCATATTGATTCGGTACTCTCTGTTATTAGACGCTAGTAGTATGTATACATATAGATATATTCGTCGGATCTGCATATGTATATCTGGCCGATTCGCAAGTATAAATTTTTTGTATGCGTGTATACGGTTATATTAGGAAGTATATGTATTTAAATACGCAATTTATATTGTTGATTCGGTTCCTCACGTAGCCAGCCGAACAAGAAGGATACAAGTATACGCCGTGAATAGTGCCATGCAAGGAAAAATGGAAAGTGAGTTGTACGTGTTAATTTCCAGGAACTGCGAATTAATACCTTTTTACAGTAATTTCTATGAAATTTTATAAATAAATTTATACTATTAAATTATTCGTGGAAAGTCCAAACTTATGAACTTTGTAACTTGTAAACTACATGTCCAAAAATGTCAAAATAAATTTTATAAATCTTAGAAAATGCTAAACTAATTATCTGAAAATTTTCATGAGATTATAAACTAGGTTGATTTGTAGCATTTTCTCGAATATGTGTTTGTACGTTGTTCCGCGTGTTTATTTGGTTCTTTATCTGTTACACGTAGACGTCGAGTTGTGTGAGGACGCCGATTTCAAGGATCAAGCTCAAGATCAAGATCTAGACCAAGACCAACTGATATTTGAAGGCAAGTTATGCTTTGACCATTTTGTTCCCATGTTTTAAAATATTAGTTTGTTTTAAATTATGCATGCTAGTTTAATTATGATGCTTTCGATTAAATTTGGGATTAGATAAATACCACCTGATATTGTCACCTTGTCCATAATACTTGTATGTCAATAAACCATTTGTCACCCTAGGTTGGATTATATATACTGGTTAATACTAATCACCAGAATGGGGTAGTTAGAACGTGGTAGTTCTGCTTAGCCATGCCATTCGAACTGGTGACACCAATTTGGAAGTAAGCTGAATACTGACTATTGAACTTGTTTTGTAAAAATGTGACATGTGTTGTTGATAAGTTGGTGGCACATGGTGCATGGTAATCAACTGGGTGGGAAAATGGTTTAGACTGTGGTAGGTGGCAAGTGATCAATAGGGGGCCAATGTGGCACATGGGAGAGACGTTGTTGAATTTGGTTTTGTGAACTTTGGGTAGTCTTGCCACGGTGAGCCTAAGGACTTAATCTTACAAGCCTTTGAACTAGGCCTAACATACAACCACATGTCTGGAGTGAGACAGACCTAGTTGAGTATGATTCCGAAGTCTTAGCATGTGAGACCTCAGGTGGTTTTTGTAGCTATAAATGTGGAAAGAAGGGTGTAGTGTCTACCGATTGGTCTTACATCTCTTCAACAGTATACGTTGGCCCTGTACTTCCGCTCCGCAAAAGGGAAGGGACAGTGGGGACTATACTGGGAGGTACGCATGCGAGGATAGAGGTTTCAGAAAGACTTTGTTATGGTTACTCGCCTATGTGGTGTTTATCTATATCATGTGGGTAAAGTGTATAACCTCTGCAGAGTGTACAACCTATTCGAATAGCCGAGTATTGGACATTGCTCGGGGATTACAGTCAAGGGTTAGACTTTATTAAAAATGTGGTTGGGATAAAAGATGAAGTTGATGGAAGTAGGGATTAGGATGTGGGAATACTTTTACTTAACTTCTTGAAAAGTTACTGTTACATTATTTGTTTTTACCGCTTTCGAATCTATTTATGTTACTTGTTAAATGCTGCTTCACTTCAAAATAAACCTATTAAGCCATTCCATTGGAATAAGCCTGGCATGTAGTATATTATGTTGCATTCTGTGCATAGCTTGTTGAGTACCAATGTACTCACCCCTTCAAAATCACAACACCAGAAGAAGAGAAACTGCAAGCCAATGAAGAAGAGCAGAACAAAGAGGCGAACAACAAGGGGCAAGCCAAGTCAGTTGCCTGTGGCAAACTGAGGCGCCACGAATAATCTTCATTCCGCTATTGTTTTAATGTTACTCTGAACTTAGCCCTGTGTGGCTTTATAATTGTAAGGCTGACCATAAGGTCTTAACGATTTTTATATGAGTTGAATACTTTATTATTAATATTTTCGTTGTGTATGTGTGATGGTATTCATCTCTGTTGTATCTGTAATCACCAGCGTGATCCTGGACTGGTGTTTCACACAGAGTGTTCGGAATTCTAATTCCGAGCACGACAAGTTATTAATAGACACATCAAATAATAATAGATGTGTAAGAATAAAATTTAATGTAAATTTAAAATTTAAGAAAATAGTAATGAAACGAGAAGTTTTGGTAGTTCGTGCATGCATACACCGAAAAGTAAGGTTTTCAATGATGGATAACATTAACAAATTAAAATATGCCATAGCAAGATAATTTTTATGCATACAAATATCATTACTTGAACAAATATTCCATTTTCAGATGTCGTCCATTGCTACTAAATATAATTAAACAAATATTAGTACTAAATATATTTCAACAAATATTGCTACTAAATATAATTGAACAAATATTTCTACTTGATATATTTGAACAAATATTGCTACTAAAAATACTTCTAATTTCTTTTTTTTTTGGATTTTCTAATTTCTACATTTTGAATGGCTTAAAAACGTCTTTAAACTTTGTTTTTTTTTCAAAACATATTCACACGAAATGTCATAAAACTATTAATACTAATTTTAGGGAATTATTTGATAAAAATTTTCAAATATTTTAAATTTGAATTTGATCTATAAACTAAGTGGTTTTGCTTTTCAAACCAGAGCGGTGCGGGAAGTTTTCATCGGTTTTTGAAACCCTAGGTGGAATCGTTAATTTGAGTTTGTTGTGACATGTTGCATTGTTCCCTTTTTCCCTAAAGTTTTTTCTCCATGACACCTAGCTGTATCCCCTTCATGAAATTTTCCTCCTCTATTCTTTCCCTTTAAACTCAAAAAATTTTGTTTTCAAATTTTTTCTCAAGTTTTTGAATAAGAAGTTTTTTTAACCATTTTGAAAGTTTAAGAATAAGAAAATTTTCATCCACAAGTTTTTCTGAGTTGAAACTTTTTGAACTAAATGTTTTTAAAATTTAAAGTTTCAAATTGAATCTTTTGAACTAAAATTTTTCAATACAAAAAAACTTGAATGTCAAGCCAAACATTTTTGAAATTTTCTGTTCTGAAATTTCATCACTTGTATTTTTTCTAATTTGAAAAATTTCTAGTTGAAAGTTCTCGATTTGAATTTTCCCGAATTGAAATTTTTTGAGTTGAAAGTTTCTAAATTGAAATTTCCTAAGTTAAGAATTTCCTGATTCAAATTTTTGTGAGATCCAAAATTTTTCAGGTTGAAATTTCCAATTTGAAAATTTTGAAGTTGAATTTTTGCCAAGCTAAAATTTTTTTGAGTTGAAATTTCCAAGTTGAATCTTTTTGAGTTGAAACTTCCTTTTAAAATTTTCATTGTTAAAATTGTCTAATTTGAAAATTTTGTATTTGAGTGGAAGAAGGACGGTGGGGAAGTGAGGAGTGAAGAGGGAAGCAGGAAGGGTGGATGATGAGGACATTACTCCTTTGGATACACTCATACATGGTCCTATTACACGAGCTCGTGCACGTCAATTAAATCATGAGGTGAGCTCGTTTCTCACTTTTTACCATAATAATATTATTGAGGACGGGATGCTACTAAATATCTGTGATGTCTTGTTGCTTAGGAACATGGGAGAAGCATGCCAAGTCAATCCGAAGTCGCGGCCAGGCGGTGACCAGTCGGGCGTCCAGTCGGGTGACCAGGCGGCGACCAGTCGGGCGACCAGCCGGTCGGGCGTCTAGTTGGGCGACCAGTCGGGCGACCAGCCAGTGGGGCAAACCAGTCGGGCGACCAGCCCCAGGGCTGTTTTTGGGCCTTGTAAGCGTGTGGGGGCCAAGTCCAGGTTGTGTGCACCCCCACCCCACCAGCAGCACACAACTCTAGGGTTTCCCTCTCACGCCCCTCCCTCCTGCCATATATATATATATCCTGTAGCCGTCGCTTGAGGGTTGGGTTTTGCTTAGATTTGAACTAGACACATTGTCTGTTTATCGCCGATCATTAGTTTGTAGAACCCCAACTTCGTGTGCTTAATTTCAATCCGTAATTTAAGATTGCTCTTCTGCGTTCTTGCTTGTGTTCTCGATTCGCTTGCAGGGATAAGCCTTCTTGGTGAGGTCAACCGTGTTCATGCATGGTTGATAACCAACGGAGCCGTGGTGTAGCGATTGCAGGGTTCGGTCTGTTCGGATCGAAAGCTGGATCGTCAACGTCGAGTCTCCACCAATCGACTTACCTCTACTGTAACATCCCAAAATTTTGCTTTTCTTAAATTCATGTGTGATTTGGCACTTTGGTGAATTTTTGGAATTTTCTGGAATTTATTTGGATTTATTTGGAATTTATTTGAATTTATTCAATTTTGAAATAATTAAAGAATTTAATTTTGCAAATAAAATTTTGTTGGAAATATTTTATTTGAGTCCAAAATGATCCAAAATATTTTCCAGAATTTTTCCGAATTTTTAGGAGTCATTTGCTATTTTTAATGAATTAAATGAATTCACGGGAATTATTTTAAATATTAAATCGTTGGAAAATCCAACTCGGGTCAAGTATCTGTTCATCCGACCAGTCGGACTCAGTCCGACCGAGCGATTGGTTCAACCAAACCAGCTCCCAACCCTAGCGATCCTTAGTTGGATCAGATCAACGGTGATCGCCCGAGCCGACGCGAAACCGTGTCGGACTCGGACCGATCGCGCCGTGCGATCGTGGCCGTTGATCGCTGACACGTGGGCGCCACGATTTCGTCGTCTTCGTGACCGTATTTGGACTCGCCGCTAGCGCGCTCAGTAGCAGAAAGTTAGGTTTCCGTTTTACGCACAGGCGAGGCTATTTAATGCCCGGGGCATACCCAGAGCGCCGTGATCCGCGCCCTCCTTCTCTACTTCACCGAGGCTAAGTCGCGCCGTTTAGCCGTCGAGCTCGCCGTAGTTGCGCGCTGCTCCGCCACTTCGGTCTTTGCTTCGTTCATAGCAGTCCGCCGTCCCCTACGCCGTTGACCTCTGATCCAGGACTCACCGCGTGAGGCGCACCCGAAGGACCCTTCATCTCGGCCGAGCAACCGGAGCGCCGTTGGGCTCGTCGTCGTCTTCAACTCCGGCGGCGTGCGCCACGAAAGCCATCGACCCTGCGCGGTGCTGTGCGTCGGATCGGATCGGACGGTTGAGGTGAGTTCACGTGTTCCAAACCCGATTAGATGGGACCGTTGGATCAAGATCCAACGGCTCACAATGTCGCCACGATGCCGTAGGCGATGCGATTATAGGATTAGATCTGGACCGTCCGATCTAGATCGAGCGGCCCACGAGCATCAGTAGTTTCAACGTATTAAACCCTGGATCCAATCCGTGGTTGATTTTCAAACCAGCGGGCGAGATTGCGCCACGTGTCGGAAGTTGGGTAAGCGCGGTCAGGCGCCGATCCCAGCGTCGCGTGTAATGGCCCGACACGCGGGCCAGCGTGCGGTCGAAGGGCCCGCATGTCGATGGCTAACGATAGCGGCCGTCGTGATAGCGTCACCCGAGTGGCCGCGTATGTCGATCCGCGTGGTAGTGGACCGAGTCCGCAGTGGACCCGAGCGGCGTGGACCAAGCCCATGGACCGGCTGACGTCGGCCAGCCACCAGGAGCTGCCACGTGTCCATGCTTTGACGCAATAATTAATTTCCAAAAAGAAAATGATTTATTAATTCGAATAATGATTTCAAATTTAGATTCAAACTTCAAGCGCTTATAACTTTTGCGTTTCAACTCCGATTTAAGCGATTCAAATTTCTAAATTTGTATAAAATTAAGATCTACCTAAATATAAATTTTATTTAATTTTTGGACTAAAGTTTTCTCTGTAAAATTATTTAATTGATTGTTTAAACTTTAAATAATCATAACTTTTAGTTTTAACTCCAAATTTGTGATTCCAGTTTCTAAAAATCCAGAAAATTATGTTCTCTCTGTTTATGGATTTTATTTGGAGTTTTGGGATCTTTTGCATAGTGTTTATTTGTGTATTTGCTATTTGCACGCTTTACGAGTGAGCGTTGAAGTGGGAAGGATTCGAAGGAGAAGTGTTGACTCGGGATCCAACTCAAGACCAAGAGCAAGTGCTTTTTGAAGGCAAGTTGTGCTTTGACCATGTTGATCCTATTTAAATCTATTTTGATTTAAACTATTGCATGCTAGTTCAATTAGAAAGATACTTTTTTAAACATGGGGTTAGATAAATACCAATTTGCTATATGACACCTTGATTACTTAAGTATGTGCCATGATCCCTTGTCACCCTAGTTGTGGATTACTAGTTGGACATTATTAAATCGCCAACATGGGTTTAGATCGTTTGTAGTATCTTTGCTTAGACACACTCGTGCTCATGACATGATTTTTGGACAACCAAATGCTAATATGGACTTAATGATATATTGAACCTGTTTTGGAAAAGTATCATGTGAAGTTGATGGCACGTGGTGCATGGTAATCAAGCGGGGGTTTGATAAACAGATTTCGGCGGGGCATGTGGCAAGAGTAATCAGGTGGGCCGGTTGTGGCATTGGGGATGTTGATTTGGTTTTTCGGGTAGTCTTGCCCTGGTCACTCTAAGGACTTAACCTTGCAAGCCTTTGAGCCAGGGTCATACTTGCAACCACATGGGTGGAATGGGACGGCCCTAGTTGACTAAGTCGCTAAGGACTCACTTGTGGAGCCTCGGGGTGTCGATTACACCTTTTGTGTGATTGTGCGGGGGGCGTGATCGTGGCTGTGGCCAGTACCCATCTAGCAGTGTGTTGGTCCCATACTTCGCTTTGGCTAAGGAAGGGATGGTGTAGAGCACGTCTGGAGAGGACCACCTGTGTTGTTTGAGGCTTAGAAAGGCTTTGTTACGGGGAACTTCGCCTTTGTGGTGTTTGATTTGTATCTTGTGGGTAAAGTGCATAACCTCTGCGAGTGTAGAATCTATTTGAATAGCCGAGTCCACGATGCTTGGACAATGCTCGAATTACAGTCAAGGGTAGATTTTCTGAAAATAACTTGGTTTTGAAAAGATGGGTTAGTTTAACAAGGAAGATGATGGAACTATGGTGTAGGATGGGAAAAATGTTTGTTAAACTTCTTGAAAAGTTATTTATGCTTTACTTATTTCTCACGCTTCCGAATCTACTTATATTACTTGTCAAGCTGTTCTGCAAATATACCCCTGAGCTATTCCTTTGTACTAAGCCATGCATATAGTATATTAGCTTGCATTACGTGCATGACTTCTTTGAGTACCAAGTACTCACCCTTGCCTCAACACAATACCAGTTGAAGAGGAGATTACGCGACTTTGGAGGAGGAACTCCAAGAGGACCCGACTACTTAGGGATCACGAGCCGAGTCGATTACTGTGGTATCTTTGGATGGTGCCACAGTTTATTTGATTTTCATTGCTATTGTTTCTCTCTGAATAAGTTTAAGCCCTCACGAGGCATACAGTTTGTAACTTGGCCATAAGGTCGCGTAACCAGATTTAGTTATTTAAATAAAGTACTTTATTGGTATCGATTGGTATGATTGTGATATTTACCGATGTTAAGACTGTGTGCACTAGCGCGTTCCTGGACTAGTGCTGAATACACAGAGGGTCCGGATTTGCAAATTCGGGGTCCCGACATCTACCTATCGGAAGATCGGGCCACCATGCGCATCAGTGGAGGTGGATAGAGAAGATGATACGTGAGTGCCCGATCTATACAAAGTAAGATCAAAGATTACTTGTGCAATCACTTGATCAAAACTAGTCGATCCCCTGCTACTAGATGCAAGAACATGCAACTTTTTGATTCGTTAAGATCATACCCGTGTTGTACTTCACGGGACTACCGAGTGAAATAGCATCGATCTCTCAATTTTTAGTGGAAATATAGAACAATCTTTGGATGATGCAACGCCCAATTTCGCACTCTATTGTGTATGCAACATCAATGAGCAAGAACTAGCGTATATGATGTATATTGTCAATTATGGTTTTTGTTTACAAAAGAGAACTATACAAATATGTGCAACATGGCCTAGGGCTAGCCAAGGTGGATCCCACCTATCTGAACTCTATCGCTTACTTAAATTCCTAATCTAATTCAACCAATCTAGAAGCTAATACTTGCTAGCCAATTTAAAGATAAAAAAGCCGATTCTAGAGGTCCCTTAATGGAAAGAAATAGAGAGGATGTTCTATGCTCTCAAACAAGTCCAAGAATGCTGCAATCCGAGTATGTATGTGAGAATTATGGTATTTTTAAGTCTGGCTTGTCTAACACTCTCAATTGGACTATTTTGTTCTTCAGATTTAATTTGGCCTTATCTCTTAGTTTGTTTCCTTGTCTAGTCTGAATTAACCTTGGTCCTTGCCTCCTTGCACCTTGTTTAAATGGCCATGGTTCCTACTTGGGCCCATGAGCCTCCCCTCTTAGCCGAGTGGGATTGGCCTATTGTATGGCACATCTTGCCTTGTAGTCCTTCCATATGGCTCCCATCGTCTCTCGACTCTCACTGGGTTGCACCAGGGTACATTGATGCAATTTGGCTCCAATTGATATTTATACAATCTTCATACCTAACTGTTAGGGATTGGAACATTATTTATAAAGACCATTCTACCTTGACAGGCAACACAGCCAGCCATGAATGCCCTTGGATGTAGTCCCCAAGGAGAGACCTCGAGTGACCCTACGCTCGACCAAGAGCACTCATGCTCGCCCTTGAGTGATCATGCTTGGCGACGAGCATCCAAGCTACCCACGAGCATCCATGCTCGGGAGCGGCAAAATGGCCAACTTAGGGCCAAGTGGGTGCTCGAGGCCTGGTCAAGGATCGTGTCCATCCCATGAACGGGAAAGTGGCGATAAAGGTGCCAAGATCTGGGGTAGTTATGCCCGAAATGTAAACGTGGTGTAAATCAAAGCTTCAGTTATGGACGCGATAAATCTAGTAATAGGCACAGTACTCGGAAATAGTTACCAAAATATCTTGTATATAAACCCTCCCGATGCAAAGAGGGAGTAGATTCTTTTTTCGCTAGCTCTTACACGTGAGCACGCTAAAGCTTGTCGGATAGAGCCCCAGTCAATAATACAAACCACTGGAGTAGGGTTGTTATCTCCTCAGAGAGAGGCCTGAACCAGTATAATTCACATGTTCCCACTATGATTACCCACGCTCATTGTTGCATCATCTGGACGCTAACCCTTCACGGGGGAAGGGGCTTAGGTTGATCCCCAATCGTCGACAGCTGGCACCGTCCGTGGGGATCGACTGTGCCAAATCCTTCCGTGAAGAATCCCTGGAGATGCCAAATTCCCAGGACACTCAGGACCTCTGCGCCTTCAACAGCATCGAGGACGACAACATGTACTACGCCAGTGATGACGTAGTCGGTGTCACCAGCCCAGAAGGTCACACTAGGGCCGGGAGTCTTTCCCCGATAGTTGCAGTGCGAGGGCAATTTCTTTACTCTCGGCGCGATGCCCTTGAGGATGACGAGGAGGATTATGATGGGCTTTATTATGGTCTGGACATCTCTGACCATATCGAGCCCAATCATGAAACAGCATCGCAGGGAGACACCATGATGTCATCCTCGCGCTCATCTTATTGCCACAATGTTAATGTGGCGGGAGGGAATACAGACCCCGGGATTGAATCCTCGAGGGCTATTCGTTGCAACCGCTTTGAAGTGGCCAGAAATCACCTGGAAGTGTCCTTATATAAGACCTTGGCAAGCATCCGATGCTAGCTCATGAGAAGCAGGTTTTCAGGTAGGAGGTCTTAGCCCGTGAGAATTCCCGTGGATGTCGTACCCCGGAGATCATACACTAACGCCATCCGAGCTCTCCACCTCCCGTCCTCCAGAACAGGGAACGAATGCAAGCCCTGACGGCGGTCGTGCGCGATCTCCGGAACTTCCCTGAGCAGGTGGACTTGGAGGCCATGGGCGCGGTCGTTGCTGAAGACCTAGAAAAGCTCATCGCGAACATGAGAATCTCAAAGTCGTCTCATGATAAGGAAGCCCAGAGTGTTTCCCGGGAACGTCGAGAGCACCTCCTGGTCTAGTCCTATCATGATGAATCTCGGAGCCTTGCTCGGGAAGGTCACAGGGGGGATGATCGGTACCACGGGGACGCTCGGAGCGATTCCCAAGCAACCTCGAGGTATCAGAGGTACGCTTGTCATGATTGCGAGCATAGCAAATGTTCCATGACGGAACAAACTCTGATGCGTCGGCCTCGAGAAGTTTTCTCTCAGCTTGGTCCGCGTGTCAAGTACCAGCACAGCGATGGTCGCAACGACCACCGTGTTAGGAGAGAACATCGGGATGCCCCAGTCTTTAGGTGTCGAGCATTTATAGATTCTCTCTGCAACATCTCGTGGCTCAGCAAGTTCAAGCTTGGACACATCAAGTGGTTCAATGGGACTCAGAACCCAAATGAATTCCTCTCAATCTACACCACTATGATCTTGGCAGTAGGGAGAGACGAGGGAGTTATGGTTAACTTCCTCCCCATGGTCCTTGATGGGGCCGCGCGAATTTGGCTCTTCAACCAAAAACAAGGGTTGATTCGCTCATGGAGGTAGCTCAGTGCCGCGCTCCGGGCAAACTTCCAGAGTTGCTACATTCATCCGGGCAAAGAGCGTGATCTTGAGCGCTTGATCCAGACAGAAGGTGAGTCTCTGCGACAGTTCGTCTAAAGGTTTATCCAGGTACAAAACTCGATCCTAAATATCTCGGATAAAGCTGTTGTTCGGGCTTTCAAGTTCGGAGTCCAAGATATTCGTTTCACGCAGGACCTGGAGAAACATCTCGAACTGACGGCCAACGAGTTGTTCCGTATGGCCGACCGGTATGCAAATGCTGACGAGGCAGTCCAGTGGAAGAAGATGCTAGATGAAGGCAAGCTGCCCCCTCAGCCCAGATTGGAAGGGTCCACAAGCAAGAAGAATTCGAGCTATGTGGAGAAGAAGATAAAAAAGAAGAAAAAGAAGCAATCCACTCCGAACATGGTCGCTGCGGTGGAGCAACAGCAACCCCAAGCACCGCACAGTAGCACAAGGGGTTTAATGCTCAAGGCAGGGGATGAACTCCCCAGCGTCGCAATGGCCAAGGTCGCGATGATCGAGTGGCTCCGCCGAGCAATCACTTCTGCCCACTCCACCAGGCGTACGGGCACGACCTTCGAAATTGCCGAACTTGGACTTTCCGTCTGGAGCAGTTTTACAATGGCAAAGGTCCCATGCCTACACTCCTGGAGCATTGTGAGAACAACAAGGGCAAGCAGCCCGCCGAGAAAGACGATGACATGAACTATCAGGAGCCTCAGAATCACATCGTAGTGATATTCGGGGGCTCCTCCGCTTACAAGTCTCGTCATGACCTGAAGGAGGCAGCACGAGAAGTGCACCATGTCACCCAGATAAAAGCCCCCGTGCACCAACTCAAGTGGTCTGAGCTGTCCCTCACTTTCTCCAAGGATGACTATCCCCTTGGAATGACCAAGCCGCAGAAACTTCCATTGGTCGTAAGCCCGACTATCAGCAACACCACGGTGGGGCATGTGCTTATCGACTACAGGAGTTCTCTGGATTTGATCTCTGCTAAGGTCTTGGACGAGATGCAGATTCCTCGTTCAAAGATCAAGAGCATAGCGGTCCCTTTCTATGGGATCGTACCGGGCACGTCGGTCAAGCCTCTCGGCCAAGTCATGTTACCTGTGACCTTTGGCAGTCCGAGCAATTTCTAGACTGAAATGATCATTTTCGATGTGGTCGATTTTGAGTCAGCCTACAATGCCATCCTCGGCAGGTCGGTTCTAGCCAAGTTTATAGCAGCTACGCATCATGCATACCAATGCCTGAAGGTTCTCGGCCCAAACGGGGTGATTACCATGAAGGTAAGCCATAAGTCAGCATTAAATTGCGACGAAAGGGCATTAGACATGGTCGTGCAATTGCCTGTGCATAGTCCCGACCAAGAGTCGAAGCATTCCTAGCCTAAAGTTGCCCTCCAGCTTGGAAGAGAGACCAAGGTCGTTTCGTTGAGCGAAGCGGAACCGACCAAGGTCATGCATTTATGATCTTCTCTAGGTCCTAAATAGGAACTCGAGCTCATTACTTTCCTAGAAGAAAGCGGTCATGTTCGCTTGGGAGCCGTCTGACATGCTCAGTGTCTCAAGGGAAGTAATCAAGTACAAGCTAGTGGTCCAGGCTGACAAAAAACCAATGTGGCAGAAGCTCAGGCGTTTTTCCCCAGAAAAGCAAAAGATTATCAGGGAGGAACTCAACAAGCTCCTCAAGGCTAGCTTCATCCGAGAAGTCGAGCATTCGGAATGGTTGGCAAACCCGGTTATCGTTAAGAAAAAGGGGGGCAAATGGCATATGTGCGTCGACCATACGGGCTTGAATGCCGCATGTCCCAAGGATAACTTCCCGCTGCCCCGCATAGACCAATTGGTCGATGCGACAACGGAGTCCCAGGTGATGAGCTTCTTGGATGCCTACTCAGGCTACCACCAGATCAGCATATCACCTAAAGATGAAGAGAAGACTTCATTCATTACCCCATTCGGGATGTTCTGCTACACGACCATGTCCTTCGGTCTGAGGAACGCTGGAGCAACTTTTTAATGCCTCATGTAGAAAACTTTCCCAGATCAGATAGGTCAGAATCTAGAAGTCTATGTGAACGACATAGTAGTCAAAAGCAAACTCGACTCGAGTCATGTCTCCGACCTTGAGGAAACTTTTTGTAACCTCAGTAAACATCAAATAAAGTTAAATCCAGATAAATGTGTCTTCGGTGTGAGGGCGGCCAAGGTGCTCGGCTACATGGTCGGTCCACATGGCATTGGAGCAAATCCAGAGAAGATTGTGGCCATCGAAAGCATGCGGCCTCCTTGCTACTTAAAAGAGGTCCAAGCCCTAACCGGATGGATGGCAACTCTAAGTCACTTTATTTCTCGGTTGGGAAAACGTGGGCTACCTTTCTTTAAGGCACTACACAAACATGATGGTTTCACCTGGACGGAAGAAGCTAATCGCTCTTTTGAGGAGCTGAAGCAGTACATATCCAAGCCGCCCATCCTAACTATGCCTAGGTTAGGGGAAACCCTACTATTGTACTTGGCAGCAACCCCACAGGCAGTAAGCATTGTTCTAACAATGGAAAGGGACAGAGCGTAACGACCTATTTACTATATCAGCGAAGTGCTGCATGGACCAAAGAAGCATTACCTGAAGGTCCAAAAGCTTTTATACTCACTGCTGGTAGTGTCTAGGAAACTACAACACTACTTTCAGGCCCATAAGATCATGGTCGCAACCAATTTTCCACTTAGGGAGATACTAAGAAACCAAGATGCAAGTGGTCGCATAGCGAGTGGGCCGTGGAGCTCGCTGGTACAAGATCCAATTCTCGACTCGCACGGTGATCAAGTCCCAAGTCTTGGCAGACTTTATAGTCAAGTGGACGAATCCAGCGCCACCCGCTATCGAGCTCGATAGATCTGAAGAAGGTCGTTTGACTATGTACTTTGATGAGTCTCGTGCATATGAACGCTCGAGGGCTGGAGTTGTATTAATCTCCCAGCAGGGAGAACAACTCTAGTATGCCATTCAATTGCACTTCACCACGACCAATAACGCGGTAGAATATGAGAGCCTCTTGGCCGGGCTATGAGCGTGCAAAGCACTCGGAGTCCAATGGCTCACTGTGAAAGGTGGTTCACAGTTGGTTGTCAACCAGGTCAACAAGGAGTATCAGTGTTCCGATAGCTCAATGGCGCTTTACCTGGTCAAAGTGAGGAAGATGGAGAGGTACTTCAAGAACTTCGAGGTACTCTACATCCCTTGAAGGACAATTCCGTGGATGATCAATTGTTGAAGCTCGGTTCCTCTCAAACCACCGCTCTGGCGGGGGTGCTCATTGAGCACCTAAACTAGCCCTCCATTCACTCTGTAGAGGAGGCACCAGAGGCTTGCAGTGAAGTCTCTCTTCTCAAGCAGGGTGCGAATTGGATGACGCATTTATCCTATACCTCACGCATGGGACACTGCCTATAGAAGAAGCTGAGCGTTCCCAGCTTATAAGATGATCCTCTCCGTACAAACTGATCGAGGGTGCCATGTACCATAAGGGAGCACTAGGAGTCCTCTCCAAGTGCATACCTCAAGAAGAGGGCATGTTCCTTATTGAGATATCCATGAAGGAATGTGTGGAGCTCACTTGTCGTTTAGAACGCTTGTGAGCAAAGCCTTCTAGTGGTGTTATTACTGGCCTACGGCCATAGCCGATGCTTGGTCGATTGTGACAACTTGCCAAGCATGCCAATATCATGCTCTTAAGGTCCATCAACCAGCACACGTGCTTTAAACAATTCTGCTTTCGTGGCCATTCTCGGCTTGGGGGCTCGATATTCTCGAACCTTTCCCCTGGGGCCAGAAAGGCTGCAAGTACTTGCTCGTGGCAATCGACACTTTCACCAAGTGGATCGAGGCCGAACCCGTGTTGACCATCTCGACCCAAGCGGCCAAGAGGTTTTTTTTACAATAACGTGGTGACGTGCTTTGGGATCCCCAACTGCCTCATCACGGACAACGGCACCTAGTTCACCAGTGAACTGTTCCAAGCCTATTGCAAGGACATCGGGGCCAAGGTTTGCTTCAGCTCTGTGGTACATCCACAGAGCAATGGGGTGGCCAAGCGGGCAAATGGTCAAATTATCCAAGGGATAAAAAAGAGGATCTTCAAGAACCTCAACCAACATTAGCAGGCATGGGTGGACGAGCTCCCTTTCATCCTTTGGTCGGTTCGCATCACGACAAGTTAGGCTACGGGCAAAACCCCATTCCAGCTCATCTATGATGCAGAGGCCAAATTGCCCGCTGAGATCATTCTGGGTTCCCCAAGGGTGCACCTGGTCGACAATGTCGACCAGGAAATTGAGCATCTCCTGGACTTAGACCTCGCCGAGGCAACACGCGAACGGGCTTTGCTGTGATTCGCAGTTTACCTATAGGCTCTTCATAGGCACATGGCTAAGTCGGTTCGACCAAGGACCCTGTAAGTTGGCGATCTCGTGCTATGTCAAGTTCAGGATTTGTCCAAAGCTAACAAACTGACCCCCAGGTGGGAGGGTCCATTTACGGTCGTCTCAGCAACACGTCCGGGGGCTGTTTGCCTAGCGATGGAGGATGGTCGAGAGCTCACCAGCGCTTGGAACATCAATCAACTACATAAATTCTATATTTATTTTATTTATTACTGCAAGGTTTTACGCAAGGTCAACGAAGTTTCTCCTATAAAATTTTAGTTCTTTTGCCTTTGTGAGTTCCGTTCTTCCCAAGATCTTGTGAATGTCCCAAAGTCCCTGCTTGTTGGTAAGCCGACCCGGCCTCAGACAAGGGCCAACTATCCTCCTCACAATCTTGACGACAGAATGAGCACGTGCGGGCAAGAACATAAGCTCCAATCTCACTCTCTTAATCTCAGCTAGCATGCGTAAGAACAACGAATGCATGGGCACCAACGATGGGTCACTAAACTCACCTCCAGAGGTTTCAGTCTACATAAGCCGATCATTGTTTGAAGTAGCTCTTCGCTGCAGGATACGATCATACACAGACACCCTCTCGGATGGTCCAGAGCTTTAGTTCGACCTATGAGTGCTTGGTGGCCACGAGCATTGTCGGGCAAGATGCACATTTTCCCCGTCCTCGCCGAAACTATGCTCTCAAACCAGGGGCATGGGTCAAGATGCGTGGGGGGATGGAGCCGCACGCGTGTTCCTTTCGCGACTTAACCCATGCTTGCAACTCGAAGAAATGATGTTAGGTCATGAGTGTGAGGGCATGAGCGACTTTTTCCTAACTCTCCTATGTACGAGCTCATGCTCGCAATTCAGGTGCACGACCTTCGTTCAAAGTGGGGGCTGGTCGGGACGAACTACCGTGCTTTTTCGTGCATTACCATTTGAACTTTCTACCTTCCTCGTTCTGCTCATTCTATTTTCTCTTTGTCCATTGTGTTAATCGACCATGAAAATGAGATAGTCAGAGCAAAAAGAAGCAACAAAACAAAGGGAGACAAGTTTACTAAGAAGAAGTCTCTTTCCAAAATATTCACAGATTTACATCAAGGGAGACTATGCCCTCCTGCGTTTCTCTTCTAGGAGGATCTCAAGCTCCTCCCTCAGGGAGTCGAGTTCGGCTTCAAAGTCGAGGACTCGGCTGTGAGCTACGTGCCCCTCGGCCACTCCCTAGCAAAGCCTCTTCACCTCCTTTTTTTGTGAGTTGGTCGCTTCGGTGGTCGCTGTCGCCAAGTCGGTGGCCTCCTTCGCGGCTCGCTTAAGCTCCTCCAGCTCCTCCTCTAGCTCTTCGGCCTTGCTCTCCAGGATTGCCTTGCTCAGCAAGCTTTGGAGAAGTTGCTCCCTGAGCTCCGTAGCAAACTCCCTAGTCTGACGCAGCTCCTCCCCTCTCGAAGCCTTTAGCGTGGTCATCGCTCGCTCGATGTAATACCCCGAGTATTTCTATACTCAAGCCACTGTACATTTGTACTCAAACGCTGTTCAATAATACAGCTTTGTGTGTATTTTTCGTCTTGAGTGAACATACTTGCTTGGGATCGAAAGAACCCTTCAACTTAAGTAATTTCGCTCATAAGTAAATTCAATTAGGTTGGGCAAGTGCTGTGACCCTATTAACTTCCAAAATACTTTGGGACCATTAGTAATCAACCCCTGAAGCGTTAGCCGCCAAGGCCCAAGTTCAAAAGTGTCTGGGATGTCCGGAGTAGTCCGATCCAACCCGAATGTCCGACAAAGTCCGAGTATCCGGATTGGGCCAAGGCCGAGCGGTCCAACCCGTGAGTGTCCGACCAATGTCCCGAGTGTCGTTAGTGTTACGCAAAGACCCCAACCCTGAGTCTCCGGGTTGAGTCCGAGAGTCCGGTATTGGCGTGGGGTTTTGTATAAAGTCCCATTTCGTGGCTCTCTTCCATTCCTTCTTCTTCTACTTTGGTTTCCCCACTTCCTTGGTGTTCTCTCCACCACCCCGAGCTCCTCTCCAAATGAGCCACCGGCCGGTGACCCTCCCCTGACTCCTCCATCTCGGTGTGCTCCTCCCTGTCCATTCCCATCCTCCACCCGGGCGTTGCTTCTCCTCCATCTTCCTTGGAGGTAAGCTTTTCTTAGGGTTTGATTCATGGGATTCTTGGGTTCTAGAGTCGCTCATGGTGGGGTTAGGACTTAGGTTTGGATTTGGGAGGCTAGGGTTGAACTTGGATTCTAGGTTTTGGGTGTAGTGGTTCTAGGGTTGAAAATGGGGTTTGGATTAGTGAATGTGGTATGCTAGAGTGGTAGATCGGGTAGTAGTAGTGTTGATTTAAGGAGTTGTTGGTGTGAGTTAGAGGTTTGGCTAAGTGGTTAGCAGCGTTCGTGAGAATCGGCTAGTTCGAACTCCTTCCGCTCAGCTAGGTGTACGAAAAAGTCGTAGATCGGGTCAGCGGTGAAGTTGTAGAGTGGTAAGGTCTCCGCCTCCTCGCCGAAGTTGGACCAAATGCCCTAGGACCGGAGTATCCGGCATATGGTCCTGGAGTGTCCGATTGTCCGAGTATCCAGGCAAACGATCCGGAGTGTCCGCCTATCCGGGCCTGGATGCAAAACCCGACTATCCGTGTTAGGCTGCTCTGGCCGTGTTGTGTTGTCCGAAAAGTGCGTTGTTTCTTCAGTGGTTTCTTGGTTGTACTTCATTCTTGTGTATTGCATGCACTTCATGGTGCATTTAAAACTTTTGCTAAGTTGTATTTCTTTCATGCGTTTTTGTTGCTTTGACCGATTAGAGGCTTAGCGAAGTCGGCCTCAACAACCCTTGAGCATCATCCCGGACATCACCGAAGTGCAACAACAAGGCAAGCACCTCCTTTGACCATCTTGAAACCTATATTTCACGATGTCTACTTTGATTTCTCAAACCATATGCATTGTTTATATTCAAGAAATTGCTAGTTTGTGGGAATGGTAGATATACCTGATTTGGTGGTTTCCCTCATTTTAATTCCCTGAGATCATTGATAACCTTAGTAGGGTTAGACAATTTAATAAAATGTCACTTGGGTATAAACGATTTAGTAATTGCATACGCTTAGACACTGCAATAGAGGTGAGCAAAGTCATCCTTACCAAATGCTCAAAATTATGATAAATGTAATTGGTTTTGGAAAAGTTTTGGAAATGTGAATCGTAAAGGTATATTGGTAAAATGTGAAGTGTCTAGTTGGTAATTAGACTTGGCGGGAGGTATAATATGTGCTAGTTAAACATGGTGGTGATTGGTTGGCGAGTTAAGTGGAGTTCCCGCTTGAGTCACTAGGCAAAAATATAAGGACCGAACTTGTGACGGTTTTTGAATTGAACACCGTGCAAATCACAAGAATCTTGGGATGGGGCAGCTATTCTAGTACTTGAAGTGTGAGGGGATAGCCATGCTCGTTGGTAGGTCCGAAGAGTGGACCTTTTCCTGTGTTGAAAATAAGCGCGGTGTAGGTGTGTCCTCACGACCCGCCGTATGCGCCTTCGGTGTGCGCTTGTACTTTTGCAGGTGGAATCGCTCAGCTTCATGTTTGTTGATACAACTGTACGCCTTGCTATGGGGGAATGCCGCGCCAACACCAGTAAATCACGATGAGTATTCCGTGGTCGCCTCGAGTGGTGGTTGGCCTCTTATCGCCATAGTAGTGGATTTGTCGTCACGTGCCGGGGTGTGGCTGGCTATAACCTCAACGATGGGAAAGAATAGATCATTCTTGTATATCCGGATACCTCGTATCGCGGTACCCTGGATGACAGGATGCAAGTCCGAGTTGTGTTTGGGTAAAGTGCGCAAACTCTGCAGAGTATCAAATAATTTAATCGATTAGCCGTGCTCACGGTTATGAGCAATCTTCTAATCATATCAAGTATAGAGATTTGGTTTGGTTTTGAAAACGAAAATCTATTTTGAGTCGATGATAAAGTATGTGGTGGAATGGTACTTGATGGAATTGTGGATATGTGTATATGATTCTCGATGGGATTATGAGTATGTATGGATGTCGATTCGTATCCCGGGCTTGCGACCATGGATGGTGGCAAATTGTGGAGACTCAGCTTGTTACGATATCTGTAAATATGTTTTATTCAAACTGCTTGTCTTTCAAATTATGTATTACTTTTCGATGAACTATTTTAAATCCACTTCGCAATTAACCCGAGTAGAAGCTTTATCCTGTTGAATCAGCCGCATTTATTTATATTTCCATACACTAAAGTCTTGCGAGTACATACGTGTACTCATCGCTGTCGCTTAACCCTTTTCCACGAGAGGAAGGTAATGATGATGTCCCTGATGATGGCGAGCCCCTTTCATGATGAAAGTGTTGCGGCCAGAGTCCCTCCCTCCAACAAGAGTCTGTGGTGGTCGGGCAAGCTACCGGGTTGTCTTTCTTTTGTTTCCGCCGCTTACTTCTTTTGGTTTCGTAATGTACTCGTGTAAGGTTTACACCCGGCTATGTAATTACCTTAGTTTATCTTTCGTGCATTGATACCGGGTTGTGGGTACGCGATATCACACGATCCAGTGATTATCCGTGATCGATCTGCACAGCACCGGTCCGGTTAAGGGTTCGATCCCGCTCGATCAATTTAGGTTCAGATCTTGATGTCGCAGGCTTCGCTGTTGCTATACGGTGCTATACGCTACAAGAGCGTCGACAAGACGGTATAGGAAGAGGGGGTCCCACAGCTGGTATCGTGAGCCATTGACTCTGGGAGGACTTAGTTAGTCGACGTTAGGACTTAGGATGATTTTTCTTCTCAAAATTTATTTCAAGTACAAAACTCTATTTTCAAAGTGTAGAATGCTATTCTTGTCCATTCTATAGCTTTTCGCTTATCTACTCTTCAAAATGAATCTGATCTTAATCCAAATTTCAAAAATTTGTTTCCTTCTTCTATCTTGTTCAAAAGGATTAAGAGGAATGCGGTTTAGCTAAGAATGGGTTAAGGATAGATGTTTGTGGTTGTAATTAGGGGTTATTTGTCGCTTTCCGAGTTGGTTTTTGAATTGGTTCTTATGCTTCTTTGAATGAATGCTTGTAGTGTGTTTGTGTTTATGAGTGCATCCTTTGGGATCAATCATTCTCGCACTTGATTTGCCTGATTAGTTGACTCAGTGTGCATTGTGATGCCTCCCGAAGAGAATAGCAGGCGCTCAGCACTGATGATGTCGGGAGCGTGCGATCTGATGGGAGCTGGGCCCAATACCGCATGGTCCCTACTGGTGGGTCACTGGGGTTCGGCCTCACTACATGCCCGTGAGTGAGAGCTCCCTCCACCTCCTCCCGCTCCCGATATGGTCGCACTCATGTTATGCGCAGACTCACCATGGAGTGATGGTCCAGGCTGTCGAGGGACAGAATATAGGACGGCCTTGCCAGTCTCGGTTGTGAGTTCCGCCGAACTCGACCAGCGAGCTTTTCTTCGCCTACGATCCGATGAGGCAGAGGATTGGCTTAGCGACATGGAGGAAGTTGGAGTTAGTCGGTTGCAATCGATGCGAGAAGGTTCAAAGACACCGCCTACTACCTCCAGTGGACCGGCAATGGTGGAGCAGCAGGGCTGTTAAGCCCCCGCAGATCAGTCACCACATGGGCAGAGTTCAAGATCGCTTTCGCTCCTTCCATGTTCAGCCCAAATGGGCTTGATCGAGATCAAGAAGCGGAGTTCTACGACCTTCGCCAGGGTCTATGGCGTTGATGGACTACCTCCACCGCTTCAACCATTTGTCACGCTATGTTGCGGCGAGGTGACCACCGAGGCTAGGAGAGTGACATTGTTCAAGGAGCACCTCACCGAGGAGATCCGTTTCCAGCCGGTCATGACATTCCTAGCCTGCAGGTCTTGGTGGCAAGGCCATTAGCATTGAGGATGGCGCCAAGGCGCTTATGGAGAGCCGCAAGCGCAAGTGGGCAGCCAATGGCAGCCAGCGGACCTTCCAGAGACCCGGCAGACCTTCACTCACCTGCTTCCGGCCTTCGCCGCCCGATTCAGAGGTCTCGTGGCTTACCTCCTCGCCCCCGCCTGCAGTTCGGTCGATCACCTAGCCGCCAAAGATGTGCCAGCTTGGGGTCCCGAATCCATTTAGCCATATCACTTGCTTCTCCTGCGAGAAGGGCCCGCCGCGATCTGAAAGCGCCGGCGGCCGAGCAAAGACAGCCAGGTGCACCACCGCCCGTGGTCGATCCTGTGGGCGTGGGAGTGGGCGATCAGACGCCTGCCTCGCGGCTTCAGCCACCGGCCATGGCCGCTGAATGTAGCCACCGGCAGAGGAGGCAGCAGTTAGCTCAGATGTGGTGTTGGGCACGTTATCTGCTCATTCCGCACTCGCCTTTAGTATTATTTGACTCGAGCGTCGCATTCCTTTATTTCTTCCACGCTTGTTGTTCAAAGATGAGGTCTGCTTCTTTGTACCTCGAGAAGTACTTGTTGATCCGCTCGCTCGATCCGCTTTTGATCAGAGCTTGTGAGTCCAGGGGTTAGAATTGAGATCAATGGGTAGAATTTCTGGGGTGATCTTATCAACATTGAGACGTCAGGTCTTGATGTGATTCGGTATGGATCAAGTTGTCCAAGCATCAAGGGCATATTGATTGTGCCAGGAGATCCATTTCATTAGTCAACCCCGATGGCATTGCTGTCCACCTTTTCTTCCGCTCCAGAAGGCCAGCCTTTTGCTCTGCTCTTCCGTTACTGTGACCGGTCAAAGTGCGGTGATATGTGAGTACCCGATGTGTTCTCACGATGAGCTGCCAGGTTTGCCACCTGATCGTGATTTGGAGTTCATCATCGATCTCTTACCTGGCACTTCTCCAATTTCCCTAAGCGCGTCTGCATGATGCCCGCGATGAGCTGATCGGGTTGAAGATTCAGCTCAAGGAGCAGCTAGAGAAGGGGTTCATTCTGCCCCGCTTCTTCCCCGGGCAGCCTACCTTTTGTGAAGAAGAAAGACGGCACTCTTCGCATGTGCGCGATTAATGGTCGTTGAATGAGGTCACCGCCAAGAACAAGTATCCTCTCCTCGGATCGATGATTTGTTTGACCAATTAGGCGAGCTCGAGTTTTCTCCAAAATAGACTTGAGATCCGGCTATTTTCAGCTCAAGATCCGTCGGGAGGATATCGTGAAGACCGCATTCACTACTCGCCACTTACGGTCTGAATGCAGTGAGCTTGTTTTCATTCGGCCTCACCAATGCACCACCACCTTCATGAACTGATGAACAAAGTCTTCATGGAGTTCCTTGATAGATTTGTGGTGGTGTTCATTGATGACATCCTCATATACTCTAAGGATGATGGTGAGCACGACTTCACTTACATATGGTGCTTAGCAAGCTTCGCGAGCATCGCTTGTATGCCAAGTTCGCAGGGCGTAGTTCTGGCTCAAGCAAGTGGAGTTTCGGGGCATGTCCTGTCGAAGGTGGGGTAGCAGTTGATCCACGCAAGGTACAAGGCGTACTCAATCGTGGGAGCAGCCCCGCAATGTCCCCGAGATTCGGAGTTTTCTCGGTCTTGCCGATACTATCGCCGGTTTATCGAGAATTTCTCCAAAATTGCTAAACCAATGACAGCGCTTACTCAAGAAGGAGAAGAGATATGAGTGGTCGCCTTTGATTGTGACAGAGTCCGGGCTTCAAGAGTCAAGGATAGACTCACCATCGCACCAGCTTTTGGTCCTTCCGACATTCACAAGAACTTTGATGTCTATTGTGATGCATCCCGTCTTGGACTTGGATGTGTGTTGATGCAGAGGGCAAAGTGGTTGCTTATGCTTCTCGGCTAAAGCCCCATGAAGCCAACTACCCGACGATGATTTGGAGCTTTGCAACAAGTTGTTCATGCTCTCAAGCCGTGGGCGACATTATCTCATAGGAAACAGATGTGAGATCTACAATCGACCACAAAAGCTTAAAGTACTTCTTTTTCGCAGCCGTATCTAAATTTGAGACAGCGTCGATGGCTAGAGCTGATCAAAGACTATGATCCGGGTATTCATTACCATCCTGGCAAGGCAAATGTGGTTGCAGATGCCCTCAGTCGCAAGCTGCACACAGTGAATGCCTTGGGTGTCATTGGCCAGTCTCAGCTGGTTGAAGAGTTTCAGAAGCTCAATCTAGAAGTGGTTGAGTATGGTTACGTGTCTGCTTTAGCCGTACAACCCCCTCTAGAGTCTCATTCAGGCAGCTCAACTACAAGATGATGTGATTGAGATTAGACGCCGCTTGACTGAAAATGGCGATCTCCGTGTTTTCTGTGAAGTCCAATGGGCTGATCTTGCATGGGCAAAGCAGTGTATGTCCTCGATAATGTTGAGATCAAGGGTTGATCCTGTCCGGAAGCTCATGATACTCCTCTCTCTGTCCCATCCCGCAGCACCAAGATGTACCAGACCTTCGCAGCAGTACCCGGTGGCGAGGTATGAAGAAGGAGATCGCGGCTCATGTGGCGACATTGTGATGTGTGCCAGCTGTCAAGGCCGAACATCAAAGGCCACCGGATTACTCACCATTGCATCCCTGAGTGGAAGTGGGAAGAGATTGGGATGGATTTCATTACCCGGTCTACCAAGGTCCTCCACCGGCCACGACTCTATTTGGGTGATCATTGACCGTCTGACCAAGGTAGCTCATTTCATTCCAGATTCATACCACCTATTCGAGCCAAGCTAGCGGAACTCTATTTGCGAATATTGTTCGGCTCCATGGAGTTCCAAAAGTCATAGTCTCGACCGTGGTTCATGATTCACCTCCGCATTTTGGGAGAGTTTGCGCCCATTCTCGCACTAAGCTATCCTTCGCATCGCTTACCATCCCCAAACTAAACCAGGCGGAAAGGGCAAACCAAATCCTTGAAGACATGCTAAGGGCTTGTGTGCTGTGCTACACAAGAAGTGGGAGAAATGCTTGCCATTTGCCGAGTTCTCCTACAACAACAAATCATCAAGTCACGATGTCGCCGAGGCTCTTTATGGCAAGAAGTGCACACCAAGCTTTTGGTCCGAGGTTGGTGAGAGGCAATTCTTCGGCCAGCCCATGATTGAAGAGGCCGGAAAGGCAAGTTAGCTTGATTCGAGAGACCGTGAGAGAAGCTCACCCGCCGAAGAGCTATGTCGATCGTCGACGCCGCGAGTTGAGTTTTGAGGTGGGTGACTTTGTTTATCTCAAGGTCTCACCACTCCGCTGGCACTCGCAGATTTCAAGTCCGCGGAAGCTAGCCCGGGCGATACATCGGTCCGCTCCGGATTTTTGAGAAGGTTGGTGTTGTGGCTTATCGGGCTTGAGCTACCGCCACACATCTTTCTGGACATTCACGATGTGTTCCACGTGTCCCAATTGAAGAAGAGTCTTCGGGTTCCATCGGAAGTTACCCAATTGGACCATCTTGATTTGCAAATTCGATCTTTCAGACGAGAGTATCCAAATGTATTCTCGAGACAGTGAAAGGCGTCACACTCGCAAACAAAGTTATCAAGATGCTCAAGGTCCAAAGTGGAGCAACCATTCGAGAAGATGAAGCCACGTGGGAGCGTGAAGACCATATTCAGCAGAATACCCCGACTTTCTTCGAGAGGATTAGCAATCCGAGGACGAGATTTTTGTGGGGGTAGACTCAGAATACCCAGTATTTCTATACTCAAGCCACTTTGTACATTTGTACTTTCAACGCTGTTCAATAATACACCGTGCTTGTGTATTTTCGTGTCTTGAGTGAACATACTTGCTTGGGATCAGAAAGAACCCTTCAACTTAAGTAATTTCGCCATAAGTAAATTCGAATTAGGTTGGGCAAGTGCGCTGTGACCCTATTAACTTCCAAAATACTTTGGGACCATTAGTAATCAACCCCGAAGCGTTAGCCGTCAAGGCCCAAGTTCAAAAGTTGCAGGATGTCAGGAGTATCCGGATTCAACCCGAATGTCGACAAAGTCCGGAGTATCCGGATTGGGCTGGCGGGTCCAACCCGAGTGTCCTGACCAATGTCCGAGTGTCCGGAGTTAGTGTTAAAGACCCCAACCCGAGTCTCCGTTGAGTCCGAGAGTCCGATATGGCGTGGGGTTTTGTATAAAAGTCCCATTTCGTGGCTCTCTTCCATTCCTTCTTCTTCTACTTTGGTTTCCCACTTCCTTGGTGTTTCTCTCCACCACCCCGAGCTCCTCTCCAAATGAGCCACCGGCCAGTGACCCTCCCTATGACTCCTCCATCTCGGTGTGCTCCTCCCCAAGCCGTCATTCCCCATCCTCCACCCGGCGTTGCTCCTCCTCCATCTTCCTTGGAGGTAAGCTTTTCTCTTAGGGTTTGATTCGCGGGATTCTTGGGTTCTAGAGTCGTTGATGGGGGGGTTATGAATTAGGTTTGGGTTTGGGAGGCGAGGGTTGAACTTGGATTGTAGGGTTTTGGGTGTAGTGGTTCTAGGGTTGAAAATGGGGTTTGGATTAGTGAATGTGGTATGCTAGAGTGGTAGATCAGGTAGTAGTAGTGTTGATTTAAGGAGTTGTTGGTGTGAGTTAGAGGTTTGGCGGGTTAGCGACGTTTTCTCGTAGAATCGGCTAGTTCGGAACTCCTTCCGGTTCGCTAGGTGTACGAAAGTCGTAGATCGGGTCGCGGTGAAGTTGTAGGAAGTGGTAAGGTCTCCGTCTCCCTCGCCGAGTTGGACCAAATGCCCTAGGACCTGAGTATCCGGGCATAGGTCCCGGAGTGTCGGATTGTCCGGGAGTATCGACTAAACGGGTCCGAGTGTCGGCCTATCCGACTGTCCGGATGCAAAACCCGGACTATCCGGGTTAGGCTGTCTGTCCGTCGTGTTGTGTTGTCCGAGTGCGTTGTTTCTTCGTGGTTTCTTGGTTGTACTTCATTCTTGTGTATTGCATGCACTTCATGGTGCATTTAAAACTTTCTTTTTGCTAAGTTGTATTTCTTTCGCTGCTTTTGTTGCTTTGACCGATTAGAGGCTAGCGAGTCGGGCTTCTCGAACAACCCGAGCATCATCCCTGACATCACCGAAGTGCAACAACAAGGCAAGCACCTCCTTTGACCATCTTGAAACCTATATTTCACGATGTCTACTTTGATTTCTCAAACCATATACATTGTTTATATTCAGTAAATTGCTAGTTTGTGGGACTGGTAGATATACCCTCGATTTGGTGGTTTCCCTCAATTTAATTCCCGAGATCATTGATAACCTTAGTAGGTTAGACAATTTAATAAAATGTCACTTGGGTATAAACGATTTAGTAATTGCATACGCTTAGACACTGCAATAGAGGTGAGCAAAGTCAGTCCTTACCAAATGCTCAAAATTATGATAAATGTAATTGGTTTTGGAAAAGTTTTGGAAATGTGAATCGTAAAGGTATATTGGTAAAAATGTGAAGTGTCTAGTTGGTAATTAGACTTGGCGGGAGGTATAATATGTGCTAGTTAAACATGGTGGTGATTGGTTGGCGAAGTTAAGTGGAGTTCCCCGCTTGAGTCACTAGGCAAAAATATAAGGACCGAACTTGTGACGGTTTTTGAATTGAACACCGTGCAACCGCAATGCTGGGATGGGCAGCCTATTCTAGTACTTGAAGTGTGAGGATAGCCATGCTGTTGGTAGGCCGAAGAGTGGACCTTTTTCCTGTGTTGAGCGATCCAAGCGGTGTGTGTGTCCTCACGACCGCCCGTATGCGCTTTTCGTGTGTGCGCTTGTACTTTTGGCAAGTGGAATCGCTCCGATTCATGTTTGTTGATACAACGGTGTACGCCTTGCTATGGGGTAATGCCGCTGCCAACACGCCGTCGCCACGATGAGTATTCCGTCGCCGAGTGGTGGTTGGCCTCTTATCGCCATAGTAGTGGATTTGTCGTCACCGGCCTTTGGGTGTGGCTATAACCTCAACGATGGGAAAGAATAGATCATTCTTGTATATCGGATACCTCGTGTATCGCTGTGTACCGGATGACAGGGATGCAAGTCTGAGTTGTGTTTGGGTAAAGTGCTAAACTCTGCAGAGTATCAAATAATTCTAATCGATTAGCCGTGCTCACGGTTATGAGCAATCTTCTCTAATCATATCAAGTATAGAGATTTGGTTTGGTTTTGAAAACGAAAATCTATTTCGGAGTCGGTATAAAGTATGTGGTGGAATGGTACTTGATGGAATTGTGGATATGTGTATATGATTCTCGATGGGATTATGAGTATGTATGGATGTCGATTCGTATCCCAGTTGCGACCATGGATGGTGGCAGCTGTGGAGCTCAGTTGTTACGTATACTGTAAATATGTTTTATTCAAACTGCTGTCTTTCAAATTAAGTATTACTTTTCGATGAAAAATTTTAAATCCAGCTTCGCAATTAACCCTGGTAGAAGCTTTATCTGTTGAATCAGCCTGCATTTATTTATATTTCCATACACTAAAAGTCTTATGCAGTACATACGTGTACTCATCGTTGTCGCTAACCCTTTTCCACAGAGGAAGGTAATGATGATGTCGGGATGATGGCGAGCCCCTTTCTGCGAGTGTTGCGGCCGTAGTCCCTCCCTCCCAAGAAATCTGCATTTTGGCCAAAGCCACCGCCGGGTTGTCTTTCTTTGTTTCCGCTACTTCTTTTGGTTTTCACGTAATGTACTCAAGGTTTACACCCGCTATGTAATTACCTTAGTTTATCTTTTCGCATTGATACTCGGGTTGTGGGTACGCTGACATCGGGCTAATGATCCAGGGATCCAGGATCGATGCGCATGTGCACCGGTCCGGTAAGGGTTCGATCCCGCTGATCGAATTTTTAGGTTCAGATCTTCGTGTCGAGGCTTTCGTTGTTATACGGTGCTATACGCTTCGATGAGCGGCTGATGCACGGTATAGGAAGAGGGGGTCCTCACACTCGAGCTCTATGACCTTAGCGTCTTGCTCGACCATGCATTTGGTGAAGAGCTCCGAGGGGACGGTCACTGCATTGAAGTCGACCATGGTTGCATCAACCATCTGCGAAAGAAAATAAGTTAAGTCCCTGCTCTTCGAAAGGGGAAAGTGCATCAGGCAAGTTGAAATGACTTACCCAAAGGGCGCGGTGGACCCAATTTCGCCAGACTTGCTCACGCACGTACTCTGGCCGAAGGTCGGCGGGGTCCCCGAAGTTGGCCTACGGCGGGAGAAGATTCCCCTCCACCGGAGAAGGTGCTACGCTTGGAGGAGGTTCGGTCTTATCCCGGTCCCGAGCTTCAGCAGTGCTCGGCGACACAGGGGCTGGGTCTTATTGGTCTTGCGCTCCCTAGAGATGTTCTTCCTCTAGGATTTGCTCCTCTTGGGGACTCCTTTCCTCCAAGTTCTTGAAGGACCATGTGGAGGTCCATCCATATTTGTGATGAGTATTTGACTTTATTTGAGCAAGGTGTGCTCATGTTTGAGTTTGATTTGAATGAAAATTCAAAAGGAAGCAATTTGGGTTGTGTTGGTCTCTTGTGGTACTACCGGCCTTTGGCTGGCGGTAGAACTGACTGATGAATGAGACATGATTAATTATAAGCATTTTTTATGTTTATTGCATATTATTGGACAATGCTATGTGATGGTTTTCCTTGTCTTTGATGGTTGCAGGATGACGGTGCTAGGTCATGGTGAGGCGGATGATGACCGGGACTAGGCGAGGTGCGTCGGAGGTCCAGACGGTTGGAGATCACCAGAAGATGATTAGAGACGGAGTTTGGGCAAGTCAAAGAATATAAGGAAAGGGGATGATACTAGCTTGTTTGTAAGTTTCTATCAAGATCGCAAATCTGTCCTAAACTTGCTCTTCGCGCAGCAGTCAGTCTTCAATTTTTAGAAAAATCTATAAAAATCATTTTTGAGTGTTTCTTGTTGGAGAATGTGCGTGACTCATATATACATCTATGGAAAAATTTTGGAGTCTATTCGTTGCACCTTTTGGGAGATATGAGGTGAAAACCAAGCCCCAATTTTTTTGATCAATGTTCCTGACTGTCAGTAGTCCGTGATTTTTCCTGTTTTTTCTGCAATGATTATGGGGTTGATTTTTGGTGGAGTGTTTCATGACTCATCTAGTCATATATTGAAAAATTTTCAAAATTTTTTGAGCAACATAAGTCCACCAACCACCTGCTCTAAGTGAGGATAATTCCTGAAAAAAAATCTGCTTTTGCTTTTCGAAAAGAGGCTTTTTGTGATTTTGCTTGATCTCTTTTAGATAAGAAGTCTTTGAATTGATTCCTGTTTATTTTGGACATTTAACATCTAGGATTGTGATTTACAAATCCCTCACGTGATTCATGGTTCTCATCCTTGCAAACTAGCGATACACATAGTTGTCGAGTCTTTCCGGTTTTTGCGGGTTTCGTGAATTTGAGGAGCATTGGTTTCCTTGCAGGATTGTTTTGGGTATTTTGAGTGGGGGAAATTTTATTTGGGATCATTCACTTGCCCCTCTAATTGATATCTCGATCTATCAATTGGTATCAGAGCGGTTTTGCTCTTTTATAGATCTTGACCGGTCTCAAGAGCCATGGCAATGGACAAGTACTCCTCTAAGCCTCCAATTTTTGCTGGAGTTGATTATCCATTCTGGAAGGTTCAGATGGAGACATACATCACTGCCCAAGGCTTTTCTATATGGCAGAAGGTGAAGTTCCCGTATGAGGTTCCGACCGATGAGAACATCAACGCCGCAAACATGGCTGACGTTGAGGCAAATGCTAAGGCCAAGAACCTCCTCATACAGGGACTTAGCCGCAGTGAGTATGATTGCGTCTCTCACCTACGATCGGCTCACGAGATCTGGGTGACCCTCAATGCTTACCATGAGGGCACCACTCAGATCAAGTCCGTGAGACAGGATCAATTCAAGCATGATTGCAACAAGTTTGAGCAGCACGTTGGTGAGAGCCTCGACGAGTGCTTTGCTTGTTTTGCCAGGATCCTCAGCAATCTTCGGTCAGTTGGTTGCTCATACACTGATTCGAAGAATGCGAGGCATTTTCTTAGAGCACTCGATCTGAGGATTTGGGAGATGAAGGTAACCACCATCACAGACCACATGGATTTATCAACTTTGACTCTTTATGGGTTGTATTCCCGTCTCAAGACTCATGAGCTCGACATCGTCGCTCGTAGGGACAAAATTCCAATTGATGGTTTTGGTTACTGATCCCATTGGGTCTTCCTCTTCAGGACCCTCACTTGACTGCTCTTCTAGTTTTTCTCTCTCTGCTCTTTGCGACATAAGCGATGACGTCCTGGAACAATTCCCAGAAAATGAGCTTGCTCTTGTCGCTTGAAAATTTTCGAACATTTACAAAAGGGTGAGAGATAGGAAGAAGAGCGGCATGATCACTTGCTTCGAGTGTGGTGGCCCCAACCACATTTGGGCAAAATGCCCCAAGCTGGAGAAGGGCAAGAATGAACAGGGCGGTTCGAGCAAGAACGACTACACTGACAAGAACCGCAACAAGAAGCCTGCAGCATGCGAACCGACGCGAGAGAAGAAGCACCGCAAGTTCGCCAAGAGCAAGAAGCTCTTTCACCGCGTACTCGCCGCACTGGACGATCTGGACCTCTCCGAACACGGAGACTTGGAGCGACGAGGATGAGCATGAACCATGAGAGAAGGCGAAGGCCAGCGACAACTTCTCCGGCATGTGCTTCATGGCCTCCAATGCCATGGAAGTACCCGACACCGAGCTATACAGCGACATGGAGGAGGTACCTTCTTATGACCAGCTCAATGATGATTTTGTCAAACTAGGAAAATTTCATTCCAAGTCTAGAGCTAGGTGTTTGGATCTAGAGAAGGAAGTAGGTACCTTATCTCGGGAGTTAGCTTCACTTAGATCTTGTTCCTCCCGAGACTCTGATAGCTGTACTCTTTGTGATGCTTTGCTTGTGGAGTTGAAGAACCTAAGGACCCTACATGATAGTGTGGTTTCTAATCTTGAGGCTCTTAGGTTGAAGGATACTCGCACATGTTCTGTTGATCTTATTCATGCTGATGCTAGTTTTCTTCATGCTCACACGACTGCATCTTGTGATAATTGCCCTAAGTTGCTTGCTGAAATTGATGCCATGAGCTCACACCTTATGAAGCTTTCTGCTAGAAATGATGAACTTGAATCATATGCTTCTAAGGACCTAGTCAGCTCATGTGAGGGCTATAAGCAACTAAAACTTTACAATGATGCTTTTGACTATCAAGTGTGCTAAATTTGCTAAGGACTTACTAGTTAAGTCACCAACTGGTTGCTTGCTGTGTGTTGGGGTTAATGAGTATGTGGATAGAGTCCACATGGAGCTTAGGAAGAAGCTTGAGGCCTAAATTGGTAGAATTAGAGATGCTCCTTGTGTTTCTTGCGAGTCCATCAATATTGAGGCAGCTCATTATAGGGATAAATGTTCACGCCTTGCTCGATCTTCTCAATTTGGCTCTTCTTCTACTTCTACTTCCCCCTGCTCTTCTTGTGCCTCACTTTTTCGAGAGTGCTAGTACCTTATGAGCACCCTCAAGAAATTTGTAGCAGGCAAAAAGAAGCTCAATCTCATTTTAGACCAATCCAAAATTAGCATATTCAATCAAGGTCTAGGATTTGATTCCTTGGAGCACGCACGGACGCATCCGCCTACTATTCTGCTCGCCTCCAAGAGTGGAGAGATCGTGGTTTCTCCACAGACAAACACCACTATTTTTAGGTCAGCAGGTCTGGTCCACGGGATCTCTGACGAGAAAGATGCTTCTCCTGCTACTTCGGCCTCCAAGGCGAAGTATACATGCACCTTCTATCAGAAGGATGGACACCTGGTTGACTTCTGTTTCAGATGCGCCAAGATCACTTGGCGTGAGCGTGTGTAACAGCACCGAATTTAATCATGAGTCATATTGTGCATGGCATGCTCATCTCATTCGTATTAGAGGCATGATTAACGTTTAATCAAGACTTTATAAATGCTAGCATCATTTTAGCTAGATGAGTATTAATTTGTAAGGTTCATGACACCCAAAAATTGCTACTTACTTATACCATGCTTCATTTCACCTATAGTTAATGACAAGTGGACCCAATTGTAAGTGAGAGAAGAAAATTCTGCACACCTCATCTACTTTTCCCACCCTACCTACTCCTTACCCACTTCCTTACCTCTCTATGACTTGTGGGACCAAGCCCCACTTGTAAGTGGTGGAAGGGGCAGCCTATAAAAGCTTTTTCCCACCTTGGAGTCCCCTCCAAGCCCCATTTGCTTAGCTCCATTTTTGAAAATAGCAAGGAGGAGAGCAAGAACACCTCCACCCTCCCTATTTCACCTCCTCAAATCCATCCACATTTTGAGTTTGAGCTTGTGCATGTTATGCCATTGGATTCTCCTCATCAAGAGCTTCTATTCCATCCAAATGGATTATTGATGCACCAAGTATTGGGAGAGTTCCAATCTACTCTTTACTAATCCATTTTCTGAAATTTTGGTGGCATTGAGCTCATTCCATTCCTCTTCTTGAAATCATCTCCAAGTTGAGAATCGGGGTGTGTATGTCAAGTTTGAAGCTTGAAGGGGAGGAGTAGAAGCTGCTACAAGCACAAGGAGTGGAGGCATTGCTTCCTCAAGCACGGAGAAGGAGTTGATACCGGGAGAACCAACGAAGATCACAACCTCGACGCCATTCCTCATCCCATCGACGAACCGGACCTCCACAAACTACAAAACCACGCTAGAAGTGGTAAGGTACCACCCCAAGTCACCTTTGTGGAGTGTAGAAGCCTCTAGTACAACAGTTATTTTCAGACAGACCGATTAACCCAGATACTCCGGACAATTCATTCGGAAACTCCAGGGTTTAATTCGGATAGTCTGGACATTCATTCGGACATTCCGGATGTGTCAAGCGATATCAAAAAATGTAACAAAGAGACCCAACCCGGATACTCTGGGGTTTCAACCCAGATAGTCCGGTGTACCAGGATACTCCGGATATTAAACCCGGATACTCCGGGTTAGTCAGTAATAGGGTACCGAGAGGATCAACCCGGATACTCCGGACATCAATGGATAAAGTGTTTCTTATATGCATGCTAGGATTAGGAATGTAATCACGATGCATTTCATGGATGATTGTGCATATTCTCGTATTGTTTATTGTTGGTTTCTTGATTGGTGTTCCTTTGGAATTGGATTTCTCGTTAGGTGTCAACGCTTCGGAGGACAACCCGGAGTACGACTACGCCTACAACGTTAAGAGCGAGCAGCAAGGCACTACCTTACTCCTTGAACATGATTGCTCCTACTAATTGCGACTACACTTTCAAGTTATTTTTCGAATTGCATGCCTACTTTCAATCATCTCTATGTTGGGGTAGAATGCTTAGTGATTACCTTATTGACATGTTATCCCCTTACCATGTTCCTTTCGTATACCATTGTCACCCTAGGTGGTTGTTTTATTATTACGTATGGGTTCGTACAATTTGCTTAGCCATGCTTAGAACTTTGTTAGAAACCGCGATAGATGGACTTAGCTCATCGGTCGCGAGGATCAAATGATTATGATGATGATGGATCAATTGTGGTTATGGTGTAGCAATGTTGGTTAAGGACCTGAAGGATTGAATCCTGGTGACGTCTCTTTAAGTAACTATCGTGCGAACCACACGCCGTTTATGGGACCGGCTTAGCCAAGTACTTGTGTATGACTAGGGCATTTAAACCACGTGCACTCGGAATTCCTTGAACTTTGGAGAGTGTTAAGGAATATCCGCGGGATCTCCTCGAACTTTGTGGAGTGTCGAGAATATCCTTCGAAATCCCTCGAACTTTGTGGAGTTAGGGATGTTCAATAATGGGTGTACTCCTTGATCCACATACACAAAGCACTGAGCACACGGGATCAAGGGTCACAGTCACCTCGGTGGTTTAAATACACTACCATGCATACTGGAAAATGGATTTGTCACGTTCACCTCGGCCGGCACATCAAAAGAATTGTGCTTATAGCTTGGCTTACGAGTGTGGCGTGTCGTGTGGGTACAATCATACCTCTACAGAGTTTAAACTATTCGAATAGCCGCGTCCATGGTCAAGGACGATTACTTAAGTTATCAGTCACTGGGTGAGTGTTAAGGACCGGGTAAGAATGGATGGTCTGGAAAACCAAGTCTCATGAGTATTGGAGTACTCATGAGGAAAACGTTGCGAGTATTGGAGTACTTGTGGAAGGAACTTCATGGATATTGGAGTATCCGTGGGTGTAAGCGAACATGAGCATTGGACTCATGGTTCGGAGAATGCTTGAAGGCATGAGATTATGATGTTGTTTGCACCAAAATTCGGCGTTTTAGTAAGATCGGCCCAATTCGGATAGAAGGATTCTATGGAAAGGATAAACCGGTATCAAACGAATCGGAAAGAGAATCCATTTCTAACAAGGAAAGGAAATCAGATCAGAGGCCGATATGGATATGGCCGCCATATCCACGTGAGACTCGGATCGGCCAGAGTATTATAAAAGGGACGTGCTCTAGGCGAAGGAGGGACAATCTCAACACAATACACATCTACTTTTTACAGTTCATTTTTACGTCGTTTTAGTTTTACAAACACCTCTCTGTAAGTCGATGAAATCAACAGAGTTGCGCATCGCCGATTGTTGGTCTTGGCCGATTTCGCTCCAAGTTCGATCTGCTTTGTTTTGTTGCGCATCGCCTTCTCAAAGCTGATTTTTCCTTGTATCCGGATTAACCGCCAGGTTGATCTAGTTATCTCTTGATCGGCTTCTAGCCGACTAGCATTAAGCCGATAATCTTCGTTTTATCGGCTTTGATTGCTTATAATCTCTACCTTGTCAATTCCAGGTCAAATTGACTTGCACGCCTTGCAAACTCGGCGTTTGTCTTGTATGTTCGAGGCTAGAAACCCTGCTTCACGTTTTTAGCGTGAACATATTTTGGCACGCCCAGTGGGACCAGAAAAATCAACATGGCATCGACTGATAAGACCGCAGCCGCCGCCGATATCAACACGGATGCTATAATCGCGCCCAAAATGGCCGATTTAAACCCCGAGCAGCGGAAAGAGATCGAAGACCGAAAAGCAGCTTTGGAGGAAGCGATGTTACAATGCTTCCAGAAAACACGCCGAGGCGTTACTCAAAAGGCTGCGCTTCCAACAATCAACCCTATCGGCGATTCACCATCTGACCCGGTAAGCCGATATGCACCTGCTCAAGGCGATATGTCAAATATGATTGAGCAATCTGTGCATCATGCATTAATTAATTAGTCATCGGCTCTAGTGTCTACATTGAAGCCGATGATAGAAAATAGTGTCAAAACAATTGCTCAGGAATTGGCTGTGTCTGGGGGCCTACTAGTCCATTACAAACCCTCCCTACGTACCCAGTATACTCCATAACACCCAATACCAACACAGTAAACGCGTTGGCCCCAACACCTGTCACGATGCCGATTCAACCTACCGTATTAAAACCTAGTTCGCAGAAAGGTGGAATTGCACACTACCATGGACATATGGATGGGGGCAAAAATGAGTATACCAAGCCCATCGAATGGACCCTCTGTTAGTGGCATCAGTTTATCGGCTTCACGGCCGATCGAAATAGATCAGGCTCCACAATCACAAGGAACCGCAGTCAGAAACCAAGCGCCATATAGGGTAGTGCCGTACGTTGAGTCTCTTGCACCTATACCCGATACGTTGGTTTTTAGAAACCACGATTATGACCAAGTGCCAAGACCTCCTGCGGCGCAGTTTGGACAACGACCCGAGTTCGCACTCGGGGGGCAGGGCGTAAACAATGAAAATTGGCAATGTCAGGTTGCGCCGCAAGCCGACAATGCTAATTGGGCAGAACATATAGCTACTGTGTTAAGGGAACAGTTCGGCTTACAGCCTAAAGGAAGGGTAATCGGCTATAGGAAGCCGTATCCTGATTACATAGATCGTATACCGTATCCGCACAACTTCAGAATACCGGACTTTGCCAAATTTTCGGGCGATGATTCCGTTACCACCATCGAACATATCGAACGATTTATGGCTCAGTGTGGGGAAGCTGCACATTCTGACGGATTAAAAATTAGGCTATTTCCTTTGTCGTTATCGGGTGCAGCATTCACTTGGTTTACCAATTTGCCTCCAAATTCAGTTCATATCTGGAACGATTTGGAAAGCCGATTTCATGAGTACTTCTTCTTGGGAACTATGGAGCTTAGAATTTCTGATCTTAGCTCAGTCCGATAGAAGTACGGCGAATCGGTTTCCGACTACATTAGAAGGTTTAGAGGCGTGCGAAATAGATGCTTTAGCGTAACACTGCCCGATGATCAATTAGCCGATCTAGCATTCCAAGGGCTAATCCCGCCATTAAAAAGAGAAACTGTCAGGCCAAGAATTCCCTGATCTAGGCCACTTACTCCATCGCGTATCGGCACATGAAAGCCGATATGCGGAAAACAAGGGGTTCAAGGACAGATTTAGATCAAACGGTAATGAAAAGGCCAAGGTAAACATGGTAGAATACAATTCAAGCGACACTTCTGAGGACGAAGAAGCAGGAATAAATATAGCCGAGTGGACCAAGGGTTCCAAAAAATCGCTCGTGTGCTCTTTACTCAAGCCAATGAAAAATAAGGCAGAAGTTAAGTATTCATACGACGTGTCGAAGTGTGACAAGATATTTGATTTATTGCTACAAGAAAAACTCATAAGACTACCAGAAGGACACGTTATCCCATCGGCTGAAGAGATTAAAAAGCGAAGGTATTGTAAATAGCACCATTCGTTTTCGCATAACACTAACGATTGCAATATTTTCTGACAACAGATTCAATCGGCTATCGCTGATGGAAGATTGAAGTTTGCAGAGGAATCGGCTATGCAAATAGATATGAATCCCTTCCAAATCAACATGGTCCAGTGCTCACGGAAAGGAAAGGAATCTGCGGAAGAGGATATCAAGCCGACTAAAAAAGTTGAGATACGGTCAAAAGGAGACGAAACAGTGCAAATTACTATCGGCTCTATACAAATAGAGGCCGATAAAAATGGGCAAAACTCAAGAACAGTGAAACCAAGAGGAGATTTGGAAATCGGGAGATGGTATAGGGCGGAGAGAGCTCCAAGGAATGCCAATTTCAAGCCAAAGCCAACTTTCTCGCAACTCTTGGGAAAGTATGAAAGGATAAGTCAAAGACGTAACACCCGACAATCCAATAACTTCCATCGGCCAAATCAAATGATAGACGAATATTGGCGGCCAGATGTGCCACATCGGCCAACTACCGAGGAAGAAGAACACCGACAATGTCCCTTTGGCGATTTTGCTGGGAAAAGGGGATGATCTTACCTACAGTGCTATCATGCCCTATGCAACACTCATCTATGCGTCGGCCAAACCAATCGGTGAAGGACAGACTGTCCAGACCCGTGCATGATCGACTAGGAGTGAGAAACAGGAGGCCGATCCATGAAAGATTGTCAACATCAGAACAAGGCGAATCCTCCCGAACTCAAGACATATCGGCCTCTCACAACATGATCAGGACTGAATCTGACAACGAAATGAGTAACCTGGTGGGAAAATCAGAAAGCCGATAGAACCCAAACCCAGGTGGTGCCCCTCATGTCTCAGCAAATCACAGCGCAGACAGCTTCAGCGACTGAAGACATAAGAGGAAAAGGAGGCTGAAAAGGAGAGAGAGAGAGATCGAGTATTCAATAAGCTAAGGCCATTACCACTTGCAAAACAAGAATGGAGGAAAAAAGAACAGACCGATAGTGATTCAGATCAATCGGTCGAATCCGGGTCTCCAATGATCCGAGACGATACGCCGCCAATGGATATAAACATGGTATTCACTCTACCTGCTGAGTTCAAAATCGAGGAATCGGCTGAAGAAGTATTCGCCCAGCTGTGCCTCGGTGCACCGGATGCCGTGTTTGAGAAACCACAAGATATGCATCGGCATCTAAAGCCATTATACCTCAAAGGGTATATTAATGGCCGACCAATATCACAAATGTTGGTCGATGGCGGGGCAACAATTAATCTAATGCCGTTAAGTACTTTTAAAAAATTGGGCAAAGCCGACGAAGACTTGATCAAAACAAACATGGTGTTAAATGACTTCACGGGAGATCCCACCGAAGCTAAAGGCGTGATGATGTCGGAATTAACAGTCGGCAGTAAGACCTTGCCGACTGCATTTTTCGTGATAGAAGCAAAAGGCAATTATAGTGTGCTCCTTGGGCGGGACTGGATCCACGCTAATTGCTGCATACCATCAACTATGCATCAGAAGTTGGTGCAATGGAATGATGATGCAGTTGAAGTTGTGCCTGCTGATACATCGGCTCATATCGCCATTGCCAGCCCTAATACCAATTGGCCACATGAAGAAGCTGAATGTATATCAGGAAAAGTCTTGGACGATTGTGATTTCATCTGCATCGAGAAATTAGGATTCAAGCCGATCAGCGTTAGACCTAATACGTTTGATCGGACAAGCGAAGTAGTGAGAAGATGGAGTCCAAGACAATAGCAAGATTACAGGAGAAGGTAAGAAGCTATCGGCAAGAAGAATACGAGGAAGCCGTCGAAGACTTCGAAGAAGAAAGGAAAGGATTAGGATTTACCTCTGCCGATTTGCTTGAAGAAATCAACATTGGAGAAGGTGATAGGAAAAGACCAACATTTGTAAGTGCTAAATTAGAGCCCAATTATAAAGCAAAATTGATCGAAATACTCAGAAAATATAGGGATTGTTTTGCATGGGAATACTATGAAATGCCAGGTTTAAGCCGACAGTTGGTTGAACATCGGCTACCCATAAAACCTGGGTATCAGCCATTTAAACAGTATCCTAGACGATTTAATCCTACATTATATGATGCTATAAAGGAAGAAGTAGGACGATTACTAGAAGCCAAGTTTATCCAGCCTTGCCGATATGCTGAGTGGGTCTTGAATATCGTTCCTGTAAGGAAGAAAAACGGCAAACTTTGGGTATGTGTCGATTTTAGAGATTTAAACAAAGCCACACCAAAAGACGAATATCCGATGCCTATAATTGATATGCTTATCGATGCTGCATCTGGGAATAAAATCATAAGTTTTTTGGATGGAAATGCCGGATATAATCAAATATTCATGGCAGAAGCCGACATACCCAAAACAGCCTTCAGATGCCCAGGGGCTTTAGGGCTATACGAATGGACTGTTATGACATTCGGTTTAAAAAATGCTGGCACTAGTTATCAACGTGCTATGAACCATATTTTCCATAATTTAATCGGCAATACTGTGGAAATATACATTGACGATGTGGTAGTAAAATCCAAAGAGGATTGGCAACACTTAGCCGATTTGGAAAAGATGTTCGAGAATACACGGGCACACGGGTTAAAAATGAACCCGCTCAAATGCGCTTTTGGAGTATCGGCTGGACAATTCCTTGGGTTTACAGTACACGAAAAAAGGATTGAAGTAAACCAAGCTAAAGTGAAAGCTATAGTCGATACTAAACCACCGACAAATAAAAAGGAGTTACAAGTATTGATAGGGAAAATCAATTACTTGCGACGCTTCATTTCAAATTTGTCCAGGCGAATTCGGGCCTTCGCACCACTATTGAAGATGAAAGACGACCAAGAGTTCAAGTGGGGGGCCGATCAACAGAAGGCCTTCGATGATGTGAAAAATTATCTGATGAGCCCGCCAGTGTTAGCCGCACCGAAGCATGGTATACCTTTTAAACTGTATATATCGGCTGAAGGGGATACAGTAGGAGCGGTTCTAACACAGGAAGCCGATAGGAAGGAACGAGCCATATTCTACTTGAGCTGACGTCTTTTAGACGCAGAGACTATGTATCCCTAGGTGGAAAAGTTATGTTTGTCTTTATATTTTGCTTGCACTAAGTTAAGACATTATATTTTGGCATCAAAATGCATTATAGTCTGCAAGACTAACGTAGTCAAATACATTCTATCTGCACCAATTTTGCGAGGTCGACTTGGTAAATGGGCGTATGCTTTAACCGAGTTCGACTTGACATACGAATCGGCTAAGTCTGTGAAAGGACAAGTCATAGCCGATTTCATTACAGGGAATGCTACGTTAGCTGGGACATTCGATGTGACCCCTTGGCAATTATACTTTGACGGATCTGTTTGCCAAGAGGGAGAAGGCATCGGTATAATTTTGGTTTCGCCAAAGAAACGAAGCTTTGAGTTCATGTATCGGCTAAATGGCCGATGCTCTAACAATCAAGTAGAGTATGAAGCACTGTTAAGAGGGCTGCAATTGCTGGACAACATCGGGGTAAAGGACGCTGAAGCCTTCGAAGATTCATTGTTGGTTGTGCAGCAAGTCAAAGGGGAATACCGATGCAACGACGATACGCTACCTCAATATTTGCATCGATGCCTCCAAATTATTGAGACATTTACAACATTTTCCATAGAACATATCCCCAGAGAAGCCAATGACAAGGCAAACCTACTGGCACAATGTGCATTAGGTTATAGGAATAAAAGCCGACAGGAAATAATCGAGCTGGGTGGTTGGCCGATTATGTGTGTTCATCCTGTCGACTGGAGAACCGAAATAAGGGATTATTTGCTCGATCCTTCTAGGCCGACTAAGTGGAAAGTAAAGCATAAAGCACTTAAGTATGTTCTTTTGGACAATGTGTTATATTTTCGAACCATGGAGGGTTTATTGTTGAGATGCTTGGGAACAGAAGAAGCCAAAGTGGCAATGGGAGAACTCCACGAGGGAATCTGTGGATCACACCAGTCGGCCCACAAAATGAAATGGATGCTGAGGCGCACAGGGTACTTTTGGCCAACAATGTTGGAAGATTGTTTTAAGTACTACAAGTGATGTCAAACTTGTCAAAAGTTTGGCAACGTACAAACAGCACCAGCATCGGCTTTATACCCGATTATCAAACCATGGCCGTTCAGAGGATGGGGTATAGACATCATCGGCCAGATATTCCCAGCATATAGTAAAGGCCATAAGTTCATCCTTGCAGCCACAGACTATTTTTCAAAATGGGTTGAAGTTGTACCGCTCAAGAAAGTTACTAGCAAGGAACTAATCGAGTTTTTAAATGAACACATCGTCCATCAGTTTGGAATCCCACAGACGATCACTACTGACCAAGGGACGGTGTTCATGTCTAAGGAGTTTAGAGATTTCGTAGAAAGTCTTGGGATAAAACTACTAAACTCCTCCCCTTATTATGCTCAGGCCAACGGGCAGGCCGAGTCATTGAACAAGACATTGATAAAACTGATAAAAAGAAAAACCGAGGAAAAACCAAGAAAATGGCATTCAACATTATCAGAGGCTTTATGGGCTTATCGGCTATCTTATCATGGGTCGACTAAACTATCACCCTTTCAGCTAGTGTATGGACAAGAAGCCGTTTTGCCTGTGGAAATCAACATCGGCTCGGTAAGGCTATCTGAGCAAGAGAATTGCCGACCGACGAATACAAGCAGGCAATGCTGGACAACCTAGAAGACTTGACCGAATTAAGGTTGATTACATTAGATCGGTGTAACACCCCGGCATTTAATATGCCCGAATGCTACCAAACATAGACTAAGTGTAACACCCCGGCATTTAATATGCCTGATTGCTACCAAACATAAGCTAAATAACATCTAAATACCACAATTAAACATAAATTCCAGCAAAGGCGCACATGCTAAAATCCGAGATTTCGGCAGCATCTCCTTTGTTTTAACATGATTTGAAGGAGCAACACAGTAAAGCAATATAAGGCAATATGAGAGACAGCTAAAACAGCAATAATTAAAGACTTAACGACAATATAAGTTTACTTTCAAGAATTTAATGTCTCCAAGAGTCAAACGAACAATAAGACTCTCATATAGAAAAGCTAAACCTTAAAGCAATAATCATCACACACAGTTTATTATCAAAAACTAATTGAATGACTTGTGGAATCAAATGAGTGAAGCTACGTGCGGAAGTGTGACTATTTCCCTTCCCCGCATGCCGGTCTCATGGTACCTAAAACAACAAGAAAACACAAGCGTGAGTTCAAAACTCAGCAAGCATATTGCAATGGTACAACGAGAACAATTACATAGCAATAATATCTCACATCATGTAAACCATCTCATTCAGGATCACATATCATTATCATCATCATTATGTACGCAATGCAATGCGATGCTCATGTCTCCTTGGAAACTCATACCGGTATGGTTGAGTGCACACCCGTCGGTATGCACCCTCTCCCCCTTCCATCCCGAAGATGGAGGGTGCCTACTCATCGCTTCCGTTCACCGCGGTGAATGGAATCACGATGTAGGACTTACTCATTGGCTCTCCGGAATAGTCATAACTTTCTCACCGACCTTCCCTGGATTAGTTAAGACTTTCTCACCGCCCGGGCCATGTAACATGCCATGTATGCAAATATGCCAACATCATAATTAACTTGTACATTAACACATGGCATCATAGCATACTCATCATATCATAGGCAATCATTAAAGCATGGCAAGTGATCATATCATATAATCAAGTTCATCTAGTCTCAACTAGCAACCTACAGACCGCTAACCATTACAATACACTTGCCTCAACCACGGGCAACGGATTGGCGGGAAGTAGAAGGCACTCCCGGGGTCGCACCACCTGCACATAGGTACCACACACTCACAATCATGTCCACAAAACAGTACGCAAACCCTCATCTACCCCGACATTGCCAACTACTCGCAAAACCCAAAAATAGAGGTTCTGTCCCGTCGGGACAGCAGCCTTCCAAAAGGCATAACTTGGGTTCTGGGACTCCGAATCAATTAAACGAGTATATCCCCACATAGCTTAGGAAATTTCCTAACTTTTTCTAAGTATACAGAAAGACTGATTCGGACTCTAAAGTTGTTTAATCTACAAAATACCATGATCAGTTCCAATCACGTCACAGATTTTAATACGCTCGGTAAAACAAGCATAACTTTCAAACGGCTGGGCGGAATTTAAAGTTCTTTATACCCACTGAAAGGTATTGAAATTACCTACAACTTCTTCAACAGCCGTATGACCAAATTCCGACTCTAAATTGGCGAAAAACCAAACCCTAGGTCGACTGCTCATGCTGCCCGAAACAGAGAACGTGGCAACTTCTAGATCTAATCCAATCTACTCAATTCCAGCACCACCAATTGATCTAAAAACATGATAATGACCCTTAGAACAGTACCTAGCCCAACCCCAAGGAGTCCCATGGCCATACCTTCGCCCGACGCACGAAAACCCAATAGATCTCCCGGATCGCTCCTCGCTCCAACGGATGGATCTTCGAGGTGCAGGGGTGGGGAGACTACCCTAGGGCAGCAAGGGGTGGAGGAGAGGTGGGGAGCAAAGGGGCAAAGGGGGGGGGCGCACGGCCAAAGGGAGAGGGAGGGGAGGGGAGGCTAGGGCACAAGGGGAGGGGGGTGTGGGGTGCAAAAGGGGGGATGTGGGCGCGAAAAGGGCAGGGGAAGCCCCTTGTACCAGCCCCAAATAGGATTCCTAGTCCTAAATGGACTCATACTCCATCCCACCAAAGCCCACAACCCCTTCTTTTAGGCCCAAACTCCCCCGAAAAGGCCCAAACTCCCGGAAACGCAATTCAACCTCATACCATATGGTTTTAACCTCCAATACCATATTTCATAATGTTTTTGAGCTCAACATTCACTTTTTATAAGGTTACGACACTCCGTGGTGTCACATTCTTTCCCCCTTCAACAGGATTCGACCTCGAATCTAAAACGCACCAAAACGCAACCCAGCAAAACCGAAGATAGCTAGGTTTCAAATCACATACCTGAGGCGAAAAGATCAGGATACTTCTCGCGCATGCGAGACTCCAGCTCCCAAGTCGCCTCTCTCTCGGTCTGATGTGACCACAAGACTTTGACAAACTTGAGCGTCCTGTTCTTCATCACTCGCTCCGAAGTCCCCAGAATTTCCACAGGACGGGACTCGAAGGTGAGGTCCTGCTCAAGCACTAATAGTTCCAACGGAACCACCAATTCCGGATCATGCAAGTATTTCCTCAACATCAAGACATGGAACACATTATGCACACCTTGCATGGATTCCGGTAGCTCCAGACGATAGGCCAGCTTACCAACTCGGGCGATGATAGGAAATGGCCCAACATACCTCGGACTGAGCTTTCCCTTGGTGCCAAATCGAACCACACCCTTGAAGGGAGATACTCGCAAGAGTACGCTATCACCCACCTCAAACTCCAAATCTCGCCTCCTAACATCAGCATAGCTTTTCTGTTGGCTTTGTGCTGCAAGAAGATTCTGCCGCACCTCCGCCATGCGATCAACAGTCTGCTGAACCCAATCTGGTCCAAGAACTGCTCTCTCGCCCACAGCATCCCAACACAGCGGCGATCTGCACTTCCGACCATACAGTACGTCATAAGGAGCAGCCCGGATGCTGGAATGATAGCTGTTATTATACGCAAACTCTACCAATGGCAAATGATCTTCCCAGCTACCTTTCCAAGCCATCACACAGGCCCTGAGCATGTCCTACAAAGTCTGGATGGTACGCTCAGACTGCCCATCCGTCTGAGGGTGGAAAGCAGTACTAAGGCGAAGCTGTGTACCCAAAGCACTCTGCAAACTCTCCCAGAATTTTGATACAAATTTCGCATCCCGATCAGAGATAATGGTCTTGGGTACACCATGCAGTCTCACAATCTCCCGCACATAGATGGGAGCCAAATCGCTCACTGAATTGGTAGTGCGGATAGGATGAAATGCGTAGACTTACTGAGACGGTCCACCACAACCCAAACAGCATCCTTCCCTCGTGGAGTATGAGGTAGGCCAACCACGAAATCCATGGAGATGTCATCCCATGGCCACACAGGAATCTCCAGTGGCTGCAATAGACCAGCGGGACGCTTATGCTCAGCCTTGATCTTCTGACAAATCCCTCAAGACGCCGCATACTTGGCAATATCCACTCTCATCCTTTTCCACCAGAAATTCTTTTTCAAGTCCCTGTACATCTTGGTCTCCCCAGGATGGACCGTGTACGGGGTGCGATGAGCCTCTTTCAGAATATCCTCTTTCACTTGGGATTTACGAGTGCGCCTGAACAACCACGAAACCTCAAAGCTCCCGCATCATCAACGGTAAAGTCTCCAGTCTTGCCATCCTCAAGGCGCATCCTCATCTGCTGGAGCAAACAGTCACGCTGCTGTGCCTCCTGCACACGCTCGGGAATCGCTGACTCAAGAATCAATTGAGTCTCAGCTTGCACGGTCCCCGCAGCAAGAGGAGACTCCCAATCACTCAAAATCAGCAATAAGACAATCAACGACAGGGGCATTGTCTTGCGATCGAGAGCGTCCACCACCACATTTGCCTTACCCGGATGGTACTGGATAGTGAGGTCATAGTCCTTTATCAATTCTAGCCACCTCCTCTGCCTCAAGTTCAAATCTTTCTGAGTAAAGATGTACTTGAGGCTCTTGTGATCAGTGAAGATATCACAAGACTCACCATACAGATAGTGCCTCCATATCTTCAATGCAAACACCACATCGGCTAGCTCAAGATCATGTGTGGGATAGTTCTGTTAATGCTTTTTCAGCTGCCTCGATGCGTAAGCAATCACCTTGCCATCTTGCATGAGCACACAACCAAGTCCCAAACGAGAAGCATCAGAATAAACAGTGAAGCGCTTCCCCGGCTCGGGAAGGGTAAGAACAGGAGCAGTCACTAACTTCTCCTTCAAAATGCAGAAACTGTGCTCGCATTCTGCAGTCCACTGAAATTTCACCCCCTTCTGAGTTAGCTGCGAAAGTGGCTTGGCAATGATAGAGAAATCCTGCACAAAACGCCGATAGTAACCAGCCAACCCAAGGAAACTACGCACCTCTTTGACATTGGAAGGCTTCTTCCAATCCAAGACTGCTGATACTTTGCTAGGATCTACGGATATGCCTTCTGGATTGATAATGTGGCCAAGAAAACCCACTTCTGAAATCCAGAATTCACACTTTTTCAGTTTAGCAAAGAACTAATTCTCCCTCAAAGTACTTAGCACAAGCCTCAAATGTCGCTCATGCTCCTCTTCTGATTTAGAGTAAACCAGAATGTCATCGATGAACACTACCACAAACTCATCAAGGTACTTGTGTAGCATACTGTTCATCGCCTCCATAAAGACAGCAGGAGCATTAGTTAGTCCAAAAGACATAACTTTAAATTCATAATGCCCATACCTAGTGGAGAAAGCAGTCTTCTCAATGTCCTGCTCCCTCACACGGATCTGATTGTACCCGATCAAGATCAATCTTGGAGAACACCTTTGCTCCCTTCAGTTGGTCAAACAGATCCTCAATGCGAGGCAAAGGATACTTGTTCTTGACTGTCACTTGATTAAGAGCACGATAATCAATGCACATGCGCCAACTTCCATCCTTCTTCGAGACGAAGAGAACGGGTGCTCCCCATGGTGAAACGCTACGCCGAATAAAGCCCTTGGCCAACAGATCCTCCAACTGCTTTTTCAACTCGTCTTGAAAAGGACGAGCCAAGCGGTATGGAGAGATAGCAATAGGTCGAGTGCCGGGAACAAGATCAATACGAAACTCCACATTCCTCACGGGAGGTAGACTAGGCAACTCATTAGGGAACACAACAACAAACTCCTTCACTACAGGAATCTCCTCAATGAAAACTGAAGAAGATGGCTTTTCTGACATAGCCATGAGGAAACCCAACTGCCTCAAACGGCGACCAGAAAACAGACTAGCCAAAGCATAGACGGAACTAGAGGGTATACCACCCTGAAAGGTCAACTCTACCCCTGACGGGGCCTGCAAGGCAACCGTCTTCCAAAAACAACAGATCTTGGCACGGTACTGATGCAGCCAGTCCATGCCCAAAATGACATCAAAAGGAGCCAACTGGATCACCATAAGATTGGCGAAGAAAACCTCGTCATCAATGGCAATGGTGCAACCCGGGCAAACCAAGGAACTAGCAATCAAACCCCAAGGAGAACTAACTAACACAGACTCAGAAATCCGCTGAACTCCCAACTTAGCTCTACTAGCAAACTCAGACGACACAAAAGAATAGGATGCTCCAGAAACAAAAAGAACAACGCATCAACGGAATCCACGAGCAGAGTACCTGAAACCACCTCTGGATGCCCGTCTGACTCGGCGGTCGGCAAAGCGTACACTCCTGGTGGCACCGACAAGAGGGAGCCCCAACACTACCGATGCCCCAACAAAGCTGGGGGCGGAGGAGGCAACTGAGGAGGAGCAGACGACTGCGGGCACCAGTAAGCTGCTGGGGGCACCCACGCAAAGGGCAGCTGAGGAGCAGGAGCAGCCATCATGTGCACCGAACCTCTGGAAGACGCCGCTGGAGTGGGAGGAGAAGGCACCGTCTCCCACTTGATGATGCTACCGGGATTCATCCGGCAGACTCGTCCCATGTGGCCGGGCTTGCCACAGTGGTTGCAACTCCCGGTCCAACCACACTATGAAGCACGGTGCTCACCACCGCTCTTGAAACACATCATGCCCTGCCCGGGCATAGGACGAACTGCTGCTCGCGAGGAAGACGACTAAGGCGTCCTCATCTTAGCCCCTGAGGAGGAGCCCTGTCCCCCCTTGAATTTCTTGAAGGTGGGTCGCTGAGAAGACCCACCTCTTCCACCAAAGGTCCTCTTCTGGCCCCCGCCTGGGGCCGCAGGAACCCCTGAACCACCTGGGTTCTGCCTATCCTGGGAGAGCTCCAACTCGAGCTCCATGCCCTTCACCTGCTCCACCACGGAGCAGAAATCACGAGGGACAGTCGCCCCCATGACAACTCTGAACTCCTGGTTGAGGCCTCTACAAAACCTCCTTGCCTTCTCCCGATCGTCGGCTGCCACGGTCGGCACGAAGCGCACCACGCTGTTGAACTCCACCTCATACTCTGCCACCGACCTCTTTCCCTGGGAAAGAGTCGTCAGGGTATGCTCCATCCGCTCAAGGAAAGACTCTGGGTAGAACTTGGCTCGGAAGTGAGCCACAAAGTCCTCCCAGGTGATCGGACCAAGATCGGGGGCTCTAGCAGCCAGAACCACGTCCTACCAGATATCAGCTTGGCCCTTCAGCTGAAAAGCCACAAAGCGAGCCCTCTGAACCGAGGTCAACTCTAGGACCTCAAACTGCCTCTCCATGTACCTCAGCCAATCTGCGGACTGGATCGGCGTGCCTGCTCCGTCAAAAGTGTCCAGACGGAGGGACATCCACTCCCGGAGACTCATCCTCGGCTCTGGCACAGCGGGGGCAACAACTGGGGCCGCTGCAGGGGGAGGCACAACAACAGGGGCTGCCTGCAACTGCTGGCGCAGCTCCTGAATCTCCCTCTGCAGAGCCTGGACTAAATTCGCATTGGCGGCGGGTACCTCCGCCCCTGAATGTGCCGCCGAGAGCTCCTCCTGCGCTGGCCCATGAGCATTGAGCGAAGCGCTACCCTCAGCTACGGACTCAGCAACTCCCTGGGAACCTCGCCCCTGGCCTCCACGGCCACGGCGTCCACGGCCTCTACCCCTAGGCATGGCTGCTACAGATAGACAACCATCCGATCACATAACCATAAACACAATATCATATAATCAAGAACACATAGATATAATCTTCATTAAATAATCAAGCGCAATGCATTGATGAACCAAAACCCCAACCTATTGTGCAACCAAGTGTGTCAAAATTTTAAATTACTTATTCCACTTTTGCAAGTTTTAATGTTGCTATCCTATGAAAAAGTTTTAGTTAGAACCTAAGCCATGTTTCTAAGTTAATCCACCTCATATTTTAGTTGCAACTTAAGGTATGACACTAAAAATACATATTCCAAGGACCTACAGCCCGCTCTGATACCAACTGTAACACCCCGGCATTTAATATGCCTGAATGGTACCAAACATAAGCTAAACAACATCTAAATACCACAATTAAACATAAATTCCAGCAAAGGCGCACAAGCTAAAAACCGAGATTTCGGCAGCATCTCCTTTGTTTTAACATGATTTGAAGGAGCAACACAGTAAAGCAATATAAGGCAATATGAGAGACAGCTAAAACAGCAATAATTAAAGACTTAACGACAATATAAGTCTACTTTCAAGCATTTAATGTCTCCAAGAGTCAAACGAACAATAAGACTCTCATATAGCAAAGCTAAACCTTAAAGCAATAATCATCACACACAGTTTATTATCAAAAACTAATTGAATGACTTGTGGAATCAAATGAGTGAAGCTACGTGCGGAAGTGTGACTATTTCCCTTCCCCGCATGCCAGTCTCATGGTACCTAAAACAACAAGAAAACACAAGCGTGAGTTCAAAACTTAGCAAGCATATTGCAATGGTACAACGAGAACAATTACATAGCAATAATATCTCACATCATGTAAACCATCTCATTCAGGATCAGATATCATTATCATCATCATTATATATGCGTTTGAAGTTTGAATCTAAGTTTGAAATCAATAAACCGAATTAAATAAATAATTTCTTTTTCGAAAAAAGATTTATTGCGTCAGCATGACACGTGTCAGCACCTCATTGGTCCTCGCGGACCTGCTGACGTCAGCACCGGCCGAATCCCCTGATGACGTCAGCATGACGTCATCAGGCCACGTGGCGCCACCCGGGTGCTGCCACGTGTCCCGGTCTACGGACGCGGTCTACGCGCACAGCCCGGTCCACGGTCGCCCTGGTCCACCGGACCGGTGTCACTGATAGGCGGGCCCGCCCTATCAGTGACCCATGTCTCAGCTCACGCGGACGCGCCGGTTCGGCTCCCGTACACGTGGCTAGATCTCGGCCGTTGATTTGAAAATCAACGGCCCAGATTGGATCTGGCTTAACGCAATAGAAAACTACTCGGCTGACCCGGACCGTTCGATCTTGATCGGACGGTCAAGATCTAATCTAACGCTATAACGTGGGTTAATGATAGCCGTACGATCTAGATCTAACGGCTGAGATCTATCCTAGTACGGTGCAGTTATGGGCTACGTGGCACGATCGAGAGCCGTTGGATCTAGATCCGACGGCTGAGATTAGATCTAAAACCGTAACACGTGGGCTTACCCGCGGTGACGTGGACGAATCCTGGTCGCTGAATCTTGATCGGATGGCTGGGCGAGCTCGGAGGCGGCGATGGCTTCACGGCGGAGCTGCGGCTGCCGGCGCTGAGGACGGCGACCACTTGAACGGCATTTGGGGCGTGCTCCGGCGAGGTGAGTGGTACTCCCGGACGCACCTCAACGCCAGGAGTCCAGATCTGGGCTCGGTAATGACGGAGGACGGCGGATAACGGCGGGGCGAAGCAAAAACCGTGGCAGAGGTGAGATCTAACTACGGCGAGCAATTGTGGCTACGTGACGGCGGCTAGGGCTCGGGGAGCTAGGGCAACACGTGCGCACGGGAAAGGGCAACCTCGGGTGATAGCCCACGCATTAAATAGCCTCGGCTTCCGCACTCAATCCGAAACCCTAACGAACGCGGTGGAGAACGCGGCGGAGACGACAAAATCTGGGCCGTCCACGTGTCCCATCCAACGGCCGGGATTCACTCGGGCGCGAACGGATCCGATCCGGCCCGGGCTCGGATGACGTGGCTCAACGCGGGCCGTTGGATCTCGATCCAACGGTCGCGTGATTAGGATTTGTTCCGGCTCGGTCTTGTTCGGTCCTGGTTCGAATCAGACTCGGGTCTGGTTCGGTTCTGGCTCGGTCGGAGGAATAGTAAAACCCACTCGGTTTTCTAGCGATTAAAATAATCCAATTAATTTCTAGAAATTCATTTAATTCAAGAAAAATAGCAAAATACTCTGAGAAATTCCAGAAAAATTCTAGAAAATATTTTAGGGCATTTGGGACTCAAATAAAATATTTCCAACCAAATTTTATTTGTAAAATTAAATTCTTTAATTATTTGAAAAGGGAATAAATTCAATTAAATTCCAAATAAATCGAAATAAATCCCAGAAAATTCCAAAAATTCACCAAAGTGCAAAATAGTATTCAAATTCATGAAAAGCAAAAATTGGGGTGTTACGAAAACCCCACTTTATCACAACAACAAGAACAATTCAATCATTTATCTCATAGACATAGCAACATGCATTATCAAATGAAGAATTCAACATCATAGCTTAAATACAACATTTAAGCGTAAAGAAACGATACCCATACCCTTTCCTACTGTGCATCCATTGTGTGTCAATTTTTAGATTTAGTTATACCATTTTTGCAAGTTTTAATGTTGCTATCCTATGACAAAATTTTAGTTGAAACCTAAGCCATGTTTCTATGTTATTCCACATCACATTTTAGTTGTACCCTATAGCATGACACTAAAAATACACATTCCAAGGACCTCTGACTCGCTCGATACCAATCAGAATAACACCCCGGCATTTAATATGCCCGAATGCTACCAAACATAGGCTAAGCAACCTCTAAATACCACAATTACAAGTAAATTACAGCAAAAGAGCAAATGCTAAAACCAAAAATATCGGCAGCATCTCCTTTGTTTTAACATGAATTAAAGGAACATTGTAACACCCCAAAATTTTTGCTTTTCATGAATTTAAATAAGATTTGGCACTTTGGTGAATTTTTGGAATTTTCTAGAATTTATTTGGATTTATTTGAATTTCTTCCCTTTTGAAATAATTAAAGAATTTAACTTTGCAAATAAAATTTTATTGGAAATATTTTATTTGAGTCTAAAATGTTCCAAAATATTTTCTAGAATTTTTCTGGAATTTTTCTGAGTGTTTTGCTATTTTTAATGAATTAAATGAATTAAATGAATTAAATGAATTTCTAGGAATTAATTGGATTATTTAAACACTGGAAAAACCTAATCAATTTCACTATTCATCCGACCGGACCCGAGTCCAAGTCAAACTCGAGTTCGACCCGAGCCAGCCGTTCCGGTTGAACCCAGTCGCCAAACCCTAACGCGTGTGACCGTTGGATCGAGATCCAATGGCCACAATCGCGCCACGTCGCCCGAACCCAAGCCCGACCGAGCCAGCCAAGTCGCCCGAGCCGGACCCGAGCCCAAATCCCGCACCGTTGGATCTTGATCCAACAGCTCGCGTTGAGCCACGTCACCCCTCTCCGAGTCCTCGTCGGACTCCGCTGCCGCTCGTGTGTGGGCCTCGGTCTCCGCGCTTTTCACGGAAGCCGAGGCCCCTATTTAAAGCGCCGCCGTCACAACCGGGAAGCCGACTTCCGTGCGCACCCGTAGCCCTAGCCCACGTCACCTGAGCCGCCGCCGTTTGCCCGCCAGAGCTCGTCGTAGTTGCGCTAGGTCTCCGCCGCGGTTATTCGTCGATTACGCCGTCGTCCGCCGTCCTCCACCGCCGTTGAGCCCAAATCCGGAACCGCAAGGACCAGCCGCGTCGGAGGGGACCTTTCACTTCGCCGGAATCGCGCCCAAATTCCGTCGGGCGTGTTGTCGTCCTCGTCTCCGGTGACCTCTGCTCCGTCGCGCGCCATCGCCGCCTCGCGAACTCCGTCAGCCGTCCGATCAAGATCCGAGGGCCCAGATTCGTCCACATCGCCACAGTAAAATCCCACGTTGTAATTTTCAGATCTATTTCCAACCGTTGGATTTAGATCCAACGGTTTAGATTGTGCCATGTAGCTAGAACTTCACCGTACTAGATCCAATCTCAGCCGTTAGATCTAGATCAAACGGCTAAGGTTAGCCACGTTGTAACTCTAGAGTTGATCTTGACCGTCCGATCAAGATCGAACGGTCCATACCAGCCGAGCGGTTTCCATAACACGTTAAGCCAGATCCGATCTGGGCCGTTGATTTTCAAATCAAAGGCCGAGATCTAGCCACGTGGGCAGAAGTCTGATCGCCACGGTCAGCGCGGTCGTCGCCCGGTCACCGCTGACATCACGTGTGACGTCAGCGTGGGGCCCGCGTGTCAGCGACCCAGCCAACCGCACCATGACGTCACGCTGACGTCACGGTTGGGCCCAGCTGTCAGCCGTCCCTCAGCCGTGCGTGATGACGTCACTGCTGACGTCATCTGAGGGGCCCACCTGTCAATGAGACACGTGAGCCGTGGACCGGGTCCACGGTGGACCGAGCTGCGCCGTGCGCTGGGTCCATGGAGCCGAGGCGACGTGGTGGCTCCCGATTGGTCCACGTGTCATGCTGATGCAATAAATTAATTTCCCAAAAAGAAAATGATTTATTAATTCGGATTATTGACTTCAAAAATGAATTCAAACTTCAAACGCTTATAATTTTTGCGTTTCAACTCCGATTTGAGTGATTCAAATTTCTAAATTTTCATAAAAATAATTTATTAATTAATTTTTAATTATGAATATTTCTCTGTTTTTATTTAATTAATGTTTTCTTTAAACATTAAACGGTTAGAACTTTTGCATTTAAACTCCGAATTTGACGATTCCAGTTTCTAAAAATTCATAAAATTATGCTCTCTCTGTTTGTGAACTTTATTTGAAGTTTTGGATAATTTTTGTCTACTGTTTATTTATTTATTGCTATTTGCACGCTTTACGAGTAGACATTGAAGTGCCCGAAGGCTTCGAAGGTGAAGTGTTGACTCAGGAGCCAGCTCAGGACCAAGAACAAGTACTCTTTGAAGGCAAGTTCTGCTTTGACCATGTTGACCCCATTTTGAAATTAATTTGATTTAAATTATTGCATGCTAGTTCAACTATAAAATGCTTCAATTGATTTTGGGAGATTAGTTAATTACCTAATTGCTATAAGCCACCTTGACATAGATAATTGAATGCCATGAACCCCTTATCACCCTAGTTGAGGATTAAATAGTTGGACATTATTAAATTGCCAACATAGGAATTTAGATCGTTGTAGTATATTGCTTAGACCTGCTACGTGCTCATGACAGGATTTTGAACAATTAAATGTTAACATTGACTTAATGATATATTAAACCTATTTTGGAAAGGATCATGTGTTGTGATGTTGATGGCACGTGGTGCATGGTAATCAACTGGGGGGTTTGGTAAATAGTTTTTCACCGGGGCATGTGGCAATAATGATCGGGTGGGCCAGTTGTGGCACCAGGAACGTCGTTTTGGTTCTTCGGGTAGTCTTGCCCTGGTCACCCTAAGGACTTAACCTTGCAAGCCTTTGAACTGAGTCAAACGTGCAACCACATGTTTGTAATGGGACGGACCTAGTTGATTAAGTTGCTAATAACGTACCTGTGGGACCTCAGGATGTCAACTACACCTTTGTGTAGTTGTACGGGGGAGCGTACCGGGGCTCCGGCCAGGTACCCATCTAACGGTTGATTGGCCTAAACATCGCCTTCGCTAAGGGAAGGGTTAGTGTGCAATAACTGGGGAGGCCCACTTGTGTTGTTAGAAGTTTTCGAAAGACTTTGTTACGGACACTCGCTTTGTGGTGTTTGGCTGTATCTTGTGGGTAAAGTGCATAACCTCTGCAGAGTGTAAAATCTATTCGAATAGCCGTGTCCGCGGTATTGGACATCGCTCGGGAATTACAGTCAAGGGTTAGATTCTCTTGAAAATAACTTGGATTTGAAAGGTTGGGTTTGGTTTAATAATGATGTTGATGGAAATGTGGATTAGGATTGGAAAAGATGTTTATTTAATTGCTGGAAAAGTTATTGCTCTTAAACCTATTTCTACTGCTTTTGAATCTACTTAAGTTATTTGTCAAATGCTGTGTTACCGCAATTACACCCTGAGCTACTCCTTTGTACTAAGCCATGCATGTAGTGTATTAGTTTGCATCCTGTGCATGACTTGCTGAGTACCAAGTACTCACCCTTGCCGCAATACAACACCAGTTGAAGGAGAAGCTACACCAGCTTTGGAGGAGGAGCTCCAAGAGGAACCGTCTAACTAGGGAGCGAGCCCAGTCAGTTGCCTGTGGTATACTGGATGGCGCCACGAAGTTATCTTATTTTTCGCTGCAGTTATTTCCCTTTTATTGAGTTTTCGCCCTGCGTGGCATATATTTGTAACTTGACCCTAAGGTCGAGAAACCCTTTTGGTTAACTATTTAAGGTACCTTATTATTTCGTTGAGTATGATTGTGATATTTACCAATGTTGAGACTGTGTGCACTAGCGCGTTCCTGGACTAGTGCTGAATACACAGAGGGTCCGGATTTGCAATTTCGGGTCCCGACAAACATCAACAACATAGCAATATATGGCAATATAAGAGGCATCTAAGACAGCAATAATTATAGGCATGACAGCAATATAAGTCTAATCCCAAGCATTCAATGTCTCCATGAGCCAAACGAACAATAAGACTCTCATATTGCAAAACTAAACCATAAATCAATATGCATCACACTTAATTTATTATCAAGACCCAATTGAGTGACTGTGGGAACAATTGAGTGACGCTACATGTAGAAGTGTGACTAATTCCCTTACCCGCATGCCGATCTCATGGTACCTAAAACAACAAGAAAGCACAAGCGTGAGTTCAACACTCAGCAAGCATATTGCAATGGTACACAAAAACAATTACATGGCTACAACAACTCATATCATGTCTTTCATCTCATTCATGATCACATATCAATATCATCACCATTATGTATGCAATGCGATGCGATGCTCATGTCTCCTTGGAAACTCATACCGGTAAGGTTGAGTACACACCCGTCGGTGTGCACCCTCTCCCCCCTTCCATCCCGAAGATGGAGGGTGCCTACTCCTCGCTTCCAAACACTGCGGTGGATGGAATCACGATGTAGGACTTACTCATTGGCTCTCCGGAATAGTCATAACTTTCTCACCGACCTTCCCCAGACTAGTTATGACTTTCTCACCGCTCTACGGAGGGACTACACTCGTGCAGGCAGGAGAGGTCATAGGATGGAATGTTCAGATCACGGTGTATGCCCGAGAGAAGACGAATTTCAGCCGCCCTTTCCACTTCACCGCCAGGAGGTCTACCTTTGAGATGGGAATCCAGGAGGTGTCGCGTCGAGCAATGCAGCAGATCGCTCGCACCTACTCCAGGGAGCTGGAAGGCACAGTATTCCGTCACCACCCACGCCGAGACAACAGAGCTCAACGGAAGCCGATAGAAGATGAGGATGCTACCGTCACTCACTTAGCCAGATTCGTCACCGCCCAGGAGGAACTTATCGAAGACACAGTTTAGGAGTTGAAGAAGGCTCGCGAGCAGGTTGAGGTGGAGAAGAAGCACTTAGAGAATGCCCGTGAGTACGTCGCTTTTGCTGTGGAAAGAATCGCAGAGTGGGAGACCGCACTGTACGGACAGGGCCTCGTTCCAGTGTTGGAGTTGGAAGCCCCAGAGCCAGAGGAAGAACCAGAAGAGGCGCCACCTGCACCCGCACCACAGCCACAACAGCAGCCAGATCTGGAACCAGAGGAGGACGCCGCGTCATCAACCACAGCTGCAGTTGTGGGGCATGGCGATTGTTTCGCGCCGATGCCGCCGCACCCGCCGCGAGGAGGCAGTGGAGGTTTTCTGGACGAGTGAGCGTAGGTTTTGCTGTTAGGACTCCTCCGTCGAGTCGCGTTTTAGAATAAGAGTCACCCTTAGAGGTGTTAGACTCCTGTGTTAGTCATTTGGATTTTTCTTGCTTGCTGAGTGTGCAGTATGTGTTGCAGGCCCTTAGGCGTTGTAAGAAACCATACCGAGTTATTATTGGTTTAATTATTAAAAAGGAATTTGAGTTACACATTTCCCCACATAGTTTCCCCATTACTTGTCTATGCATGTTTCCCCCTTATCCCTAAAACTTGGAGCAATCGACAGATGGTGAACACCCGCGGAAACCTTGGAGGCAATGGAAGTGGTTCTCGCCCAGCTGGAAACCCCAATGATGGAGCACCTGCACCCCAACCAACACCGCCAGTTGACATGCAGAATTTTGGAGCTTTTCTTGCTGCACAGACTCAGTTGATGCACGCTATGAAGCAACAGATGCAGCACGTCACTGCTCAGGCCGCCGGTAATCAAGTCAATCAGGGACAACGCCAGAATTCTAGACTGTCAGAGTTCATGAGGACTCATCCACCTACTTTCTCTGGGAATGCCAATCCGTTGGAGGCCGATGATTGGTTAAGGTCAATTGAGAGGAAGCTACACATTGCCCAATGCATGGGAAATGAGAAGGTACTCTACGCTTCTCATCAGTTGGAAGGGACCGCCGCAGAATGGTGGGAGAACTTCTGCGCAACGTGGGAGAACCCTTAGGACATCACTTGGGAGGAGTTTACAGCCGCATTTCATCAGTACCACTTGCCGGAAGGAATTATGGACCTCAAGAAGGAAGAGTTCAGAGCACTGAAGCAAGGTAACCAGCCGGTGGCCGAATACCTTAATAAGTTCACACAGCTTGCACGTTACGCACCTGAAGACGTAGCGACAGATAAAGCCAGACAGTCTCGCTTTATGAAGGGACTTAACTCAGGACTGCAGGTTGGACTGATCACCCACACCTTTCCAGATTTCCAAGAGCTTTTGTGTGACACTACGGAATGCCGAGACTTTATAAAATGTGAAATTAGAGATTGTGGCATTACAAAATGTGAATGTTAAGGTCAAAAACAGTATAAAATATGTAATTGGAGGTTGAAACCATACGTTATGAGGTTAATTTTCGTCTCCGGGCCGTTTTCGGGAGTTTGGGCCTTTCCGGGGGAGTTTGGGCCTAAAGGAAAGGGTCGTGGGCTTTGGTGGGATGGAGTTTGAGTCCTAATAGGAGTAGGAGACCTGGTTGGGGGCCTCCCCCAGCCCCTTTAGGCGTCCACCCCCTGCCCTTGCACCCCACAAGTCCTAGCCGCCCCCCACACCTCCCCACCTCCTCCTTGTGGCGCCTCCACCTCCCCCATTGTTCCCCATTGCTCCACCACCTATCCACCTCCCTTGCTGCCCCTAGGGAAGTTCTCCACCTCCACACCTCGAAGATCCATCCGTTGGAGCGCTCCGCGACGAGGAGATCCGGCGGGATTGGAGCGAGGAAGGAGATCGCGTGAACCGGGAGGAGATCTATTGGGTTTTCATGCGTCGGGCGAAGGTATGGCCATGGAGATCCTTGTGGTTGGGCTAGGGTATGTTCTAAGGGTGATTATCATGTTTTTAGATCAATTGGTGGTGCTGGAATTGTGTAGATTAGATCTAGAAGTTGTCACGTTCTCTGTTTCGGGCAGCTTGTGCAGCTGACCTAGGGTTTGGGTTTTCGCAATTTTAGATTCCTAATTTGGTCGGCCGCCTATTTAATAAGTTGTAGATAATTTCATTATCTTTCCGTGGATATAAAGAACGTCCCAATCTGATCAGCCGTTTGAAAGTTATGACTGTTTTACCGAGCGTGTTAAAATTTGTGACGTGATTGGAACAGATCACGGTATTTTGTAGATTAAACAACTTTAGAGTCCGAATCAGTTTTTCCTTATACCTAGAAAAAGTTGGGAAATTTCCTAAGCTACGCTAGGATGTACTCGTTGAATCGATTCGGAGTTTTAGAACCCGAGTTATGCCTTTTGGAAGGCTGCTGTCCCGACGGGACAGAACCTCTGTTTTTGGGTTTTGCGAGTAGTTGGCAATATCGGGGTAGATGAGGGTTTACGTACTGTTTTGTGGTCATGATTGTGACTGTGTGGTACCCATGTGCAGGTGGTGTGACCCCGGGAGTGCCTTCTACGTCTCGCCAATCCGCTGCCCGTGGTTGAGGCAAGTGTATTGTAATGGATAGCGGTTTGTAGGATTGCTAGTTGAGACTAGATGAACTTGATTATATGACATGATCACTTGCCATGCTTTAATGATTTCCTATGATATGATGAGTATGCTATGATGCCATGTGTTAAAAGTACAAGTTTATTATGATGTGGCATATTTGCATACATGGCATGATTACATGACCCGGGCGGTGAGAAAGTCATAAATAGTCCGGGAAGGTCGGTGAGAAAGTTATGACTAATCTGGAGAGCCAATGAGTAAGTCCTACATCGTGATTCCATTCACCGCGGTGAACAAAAGCGAGGAGTAGGCACCCTCCATCTTCGGGATGGAAGGGGGGAGAGGGTGCACACCGACGGGTGTGTACTCAACCATACCGGTATGAGTTTCCAAGGAGACATGAGCATCGCATTGCACTTCATACATATTGATGATGATGATAAGATGTGACCATGAATGAGATGGTTTACATGATGTGAGATATTATTGCTATGTAATTGTTTATGTTTGTACCATTGCAATATACTTGCTGAGTGATGAACTCACGCTTGTGTTTATGTTGTTTTCTTTTAGGTACCATGAATCCGACATGCGGGAATGGGTCACTTAGCATCACACATTTAAATATTGACATGTTCCTTCCCTTATGGTTATGGTTAATTCATTGAACTAAACTGTGGTTTCGATGATTCGTTGGTCGTTATGAGTAATTGATTAGTCCATATTTGTCATGTGATAGATAAAATTTATATCCTTAGTGGTATGGTGGCTGTTTTTCCGTTTGATCATGTTATTGCTATCGTTCGTTATGCCACATTGACATGTTAATATTGTTGTTGCTTCAATTCATGTTAAAACAAAGGAGATGCTGCCGAAATCTCGGTTTTTAGCATGTGCGCCTTTGCTGGAATTTATGTTTAATTATGGTATTTAGATGTTGTTTAGCTTTTGTTTGGTAGCATTCAGGCATAGTAAATGCCTGGTGTTATTCTGATTGGTATCGAGCGGGCTGTAGGTCCTTGGAATGTGTATTTTTAGTGTCATGCTATAGGGTACAACTAAAATGTGATGTGGAATAACTTAGAAACATGGCTTAGGTTTTTACTAAAATTTTGTCATAGGATAGCAACATTAAAACTTGCAAAAGTGGTATAACTAATCTAAAATTTGACACACATGGATGCACAGTAGGAAGGGTATGGGTATCGTTGTTTACGCTTAAATGTTGTATTTAAGCCTTGTTGCTAAATGCTATACTTGATATAGTATGTTGCTATGTCTATGAGATAAATGATTGAATTGTGCTTGTTGTGGTGATAAAGTGGGGTTGTGGTGCCGAAGGGTTTCGGTCACCTCTTTTGGTTCATAGTAAGGGTGAGGTTTGACGGTATGGCCGGTTAGCGCCATCACCGAAGAACTATTAACCCTTGTAGGAGAAGAGTGTTTACCCTTTCTGTCGTAGAACGGGTAGTTGACTGGAGTCAAATAGAAGATTTTGGTGGTGGATTTTCCTTCGGAGGTTCTTTATCGTTCTGTGGTCGGTCTTGGTTGGTTTTCTTGGTTTTAGTTGATGGAAACCTAAAGAAAAGTGTTTGGTATTGGTTTTTCGTGGATAGTTTCGTATGCGGTGTGTGGTTTTGTCTTCCTTGGTTGAAGACGAAGAAGAGGAGTCTAGTGTTGGGCTTCTTTTGGGTGCCGTTCCAGTTTTGATGTTTAGTTTGTTAATTGCTTTATGGGGAAGAAGCATTCAATTTATTTCTGGTTTTGTCTTTCTCCGAGGTTAAAGGAGTTATTGAGGTGCTATGCCAGACCTGGTTGTCAGGGCTGAAGTTCTATGGCTTTGTAGGAGTAAGTGGTATTTGATTTCATCATTTTTCTGGTTTGAGAAATCATCTTTGAAAACCCTTCTTGTTTCGTGAAAGTTTGGGGTTTGGTGTTAAGGTTTTATTTGAAAAGGATTACTAAATTGCTTGGTTCCCTTTTTAAGAAAATTGTCTTTCAACCATTTTCCTCTATGGGAGCCTTTGAGATTGAAAAGTGTTTTGGAGAGTTCCTTTTGCATGACCAAGTTTGGGTTTGTCTCATTGCAATTTTGAGAGTCAAGTTTCCTTACGAATTTTGGGATGAGCTTTAAAACTAAAATGCTGCTGTCGGGACCCCGAATTTGCAAATCCGGACCCTCTGTGTATTCAGCACTAGTCCAGGAACGCGCTAGTGCACACAGTCTGAACATCGGTAAATATCACAATCATACCATTCGATATTATCAAAGTACTTTATTTAAATAACCAAACTGGTTACTTGACCTTATGGTCAAGTTACAAATGTATGCCTCTCAAGGCGAAACTTATTCAGAGAAAAATAATAGCAGCGGAAAATCAAAATAAGGTAACATCGTGGCGCCATCCAGTATACCACAGGCAACTGACTGGGCTCGCTTCCCTAAGTAGACGGATCCTCTTGGAGTTCCTCCTCCAAAGCTGGTGCAGTCTCCTCTTCAACTGATATTGTGTTGAGGCAAGGGTGAGTACTTGGTACTCAGCAAGTCATGCACAGAATGCAAGCTAATATACTATATGCATGGCTTGGTACAAAGGAGTAGCTCAAGGTATATTTGCAGTAAACAGCATTTGACAATTAATATAAGTAGATTCGAAAGCAGCAGAAATAAGTAAAGTATAAATAACTTTTCAAGAATTTTAATAAACTTTTTCCCCATCCTAAACCACATTTCCATCATCTTCATTATTAAACCAACCCAACTTTCCAAATCCAAGTTGTTTTTGAGAAAATCTAACCCTTGACTGTAATTCCCGAGCGATGTCCAATAAACAGTACACAGCTATTCGAATAGATTCTATACTCTGCAGAGGTTATGCACTTTACCAACAAGATACAGTCAAACACCACAAAGGCGAGTTCCCATAACAAAGTCTTTCGGAAACCTCTAACAATACAAGTGGTCCTCCCTGGTTATTAAGCACTAACCCTTCCTTCGCTAAGGCGAAGTCTAGGCCAATCAACCGTTAGATGGGTACTGGCCTCGGCCAGACGCCCCCCGCACAACTTACACAAAGGGTGTAGTTGACCTCCTGAGGCCCCACAGGTACGTTATTAGCAACTTAGTCAACTAGGTCCGTCCCATTACAGACATGTGGTTGCACGTTAGACCCAGTTCAAAGGCTTGCAAGGTTAAGTCCTTAGGGTGACCAGGGCAAGACTACCCGAAGAACCAAAACATCACTCCCAATGCCACAACTGGCCACCTGATTACTCTTTGCCACATGCCCCGGTCGAAAACTGTTTATCAAACCCCAGTTGATTACCATGCACCACGTGCCATCAACATCACATGATACTTTTCCAAAACAGGTTTGATATATCATTAAGTCAATATTAACATTTGATTGTCCAAATTCATGTCATGAGCACGAAAGGTGTCTAAGCAAAGATACTACAACGGTCTAAAACCCATGTTGGCAATCTAATAATGTCCAACTAGTAATCCACAACTAGGGTGACAAAGGGTCATGGCACATACTTAAGTAATCAAGGTGTCATACAGCAAATTGGTATTTATCTAACCCCCATGTTTAAACCAAATATTTTTCTAATTGAAGTAGCATGCAATAGTTTAAATCAAAATAGATTTCGAAATAGGATCAACATGGTCAAAGCACAACTTGCCTTCAAAAAGTACTTGTTCTTGGTCTTGAGTTGGATCCTGAGTCAATACTTCTCCTTCGAATCCTTCCGGCACTTCAACGTCTACTCGTAAAGCGTGCAAATAGCAAATACACAAATAAACAATAGGCAAAAAGTATCCAAACATCCAAATAAAATCCATAAACAGAAAGAACATAATTTTATGGATTTTTAGAAACTGAATCACAAATTTGGAGTTAAGACGCAAAAGTTATGATTATTTAAAGTTTAAATAATCATTTAAATAATTTTGCAGAGAAAAACTTTAGTCCAAAAATTAAATAAAATTCATATTTAGGTAGATCTCAATTTTATACAAATTTAGAAATTTGAATCACTCCAATCGGAGTTGAAACGCAAAAGTTATAAGCGTTTGAAGTTTGAATCTAAATTTGAATCAATAATTCGAATTAATAAATCATTTCTTTTTTTTTCGGAAATTAATTATTGCGTCATCATGGACACGTGGCAACCTCTGATTGGTTGGCTGACGTCAGCCGGTCCATGGACTCGGTCCACGCTCGGCTCGGGTCTACCGTGGACCCGGTCCACGACTCCACGTGAGACTGACATGTGGGACCACTCGGATGACGTCATTCTTGGCGACGTCGGCGGGCTCACCACGATGCGGCAGGTGGGACCCACTTTGTGACGTCATGGGTGACGCCGCTATTGGAGTCGGCACCGACATGCGGGCCCGCCATGTCGGCGTCAGCGTCTGACGGCCGACCGTCGGTCCAACTTCCCGACACGTGGCGCCAATCTCGACCGTTGGTTTGAAAATCAACGGCGCGATTAGATCCAGGGTTAACACGCTGAAACTACTCAATGATCGTGGGCCGCTCGATCTAGATCGGACGGTCCAGATCTAATCCTATAATAATCACTACTACAAGACGTGGCGATTGTGAACCGCTGGATCTTGATCCAACGGTCCGCATCTAATCGGGTTTGGAACACGTGAACTCACCTCAACCGCACGATCAAGATCGGACGGCGCACAGAGTTCGCGAGGGCGATGGCGGCAGCGACGCGAGCTGCAGCCACCGGAGACGGAGACGACGACGAGCCCGACGGCGCCCGGTCGTTCCGCGAAGTGGGTGGTCTCTTCGGTGCGTCTCGGCGGGGACTCGGATTCGGGCTCCTTCGGCGGATGACGACGGACGGCGGCGAGACGGGCAAAAACCGGCGGAGTGGCGCTCAACTACGGCGAGCTCGCACGGCAAACGGGCGACGGCTCATGCGAGATGGCTTTGGGAACGGTGCGCAAGGATGAGGGCAACCTCGGGCGTGACCAGGGCTTTAAATAGCCTCGGCGTTCGTGCGAGGCGGAAACCTAATTCTACGGCGGCGGGCGGCGGCGGCGAGTCCGGCTCGGACTCGGCGGAGACGACGACGCCACGGCCCACGTGGCACGATCAACGGCCACGATCGCGTGGCGCGATCGGATCCGGGCGGATACGGCTCGAACCGGTACGGGCGGATCTCAGCCGTTGGATCTTGATCCAACGGTTGGGATCGATTAGGTTTTGAGCTGGTTTGATCGAGTCACGTGGCTCGGGTCGGACTCGAGTCCGACTCGGGTTCCGACTCGGTCGGATGAACAGTACTCGACCCGAGTTGATTTTCCAGCGATTTAATATTTAAAATAATTCCCAATAATTCATTTAATTCATTAAAAATAGCAAAAGACTCAGAAAAATTCCAGAAAAATTTTGGAAAATACTTTGGATCATTTTGGACTCAAATAAAATATTTCCAACAAAATTTTATTTGCAAAATTAAATTCTTTAATTATTTCAAAATGGAATAAATTCAAATAAATTCCAAATAAATCCAAATAAATTCCAGAAAATTCCAAAAATTCACCAAAGTGCCAAATCACACATGAATTTAAGAAAAACAAAATTTTGGGGTGTTACAAACCTCCCCCCCTTAATAGAATCTCGTCCCCGAGATTCAGGGCTCACTACAGAATAGGTTTGGAAACTCTTTCTTCAAATCCTCTTCGCGCTCCCAAGTCGCTTCGCTTTCTTCATGGTTGCTCCACTGAACTCTACAGAAACGGGTTGACTTATTTTTGGTCTCTCGATCCATTGTGTCTAGAATCCTCACGGGATGTTCCTTATAAGTCAAATCCTTTTGCAACTCAATTGACTCTAGCGGTGTCTGTTCCTCAGGAACTCGAAGACACTTCTTCAACTGAGACACATGGAATACATCATGCACTCCTGCCAACGACTGTGGCAACTCCAGCTGGTAAGCAACTTCGCCTCTGCGACTCAAAATCTTAAATGGTCCAACATAACGGGGTGCGAGTTTCCCTTTGGCATGGAACCTCTTAACTCCCCTGAGAGGCGTAACTCTGAGGTATACAAAGTCTTCTGGTTCAAAACTCAAATCCCTGCGACGGTTGTCAGCATAACTCTTCTGTCGAGATTGGGCTATCTTCAACCTTTCCCTAATCATGGCGACCGCTCTTGACCTCTTGAAGAATATCAGGCCCAAAGACACGGCGCCACGGTCTCATTCCAATTCAATGGCGTCCGACAGGTCGACCATACAAAGGCCTCAAAGGTGACATCTCAGAACTAGCCTCGATAACTATTGTTGTAATCGAACTCGGCATACGGTAAACTCTTATCCCAAGAGGTAGCATAAGCTATTACACAAGCTGTCCACATATCCTCCAGAATCTTGTTGACTCTTTCGGCCTGTCTATCCGTCTCGTGGATGATAAGTCATCTTGAAGTTCAAACGGGTTCCCATGGCTTCATGCAACTTATTCCGTAACCTTGAGGTAAATTGGGTACCTCGTCTGATACAATCCTCTTTGGCACTCCGTGCAAACAGACAATCTCGATCATGTACAATTACGCTAATTTATCTCCCGAGTAAGTGGTCTTCACGGGATAAAATGGGCTACTTTAGTCAAGCGATCCACTATAACCCATATGGAGTCATAACCTCCTTGAGTCTTCGGCAAACCGGTAATGAAATCCATTCCGATTTCCTCCCACTTCCACTCGAGGTATTTTCGGTAATTTGTAGCAATCCCGCCGGTCTCTCGATGCATTGCCTTGACTCTCCGGCATACGCCGCATAATGCAACATGCTCGGCAACTTCACGTTTCATACTCGGCCACTGAATCTCTCCTTGAGATCCTCGATACATCTTGGCGCTTCCAGGATGAATTGAGTACTTGGAGTCATGGGCTTCTTCCGTAATCGATTGCTTTAACTCCTTTTGTTAGGCACACAAATGCGATCCTTCATCCACATCGTGCCTTGCTCATCCAACTTGAAGTCCTCTCGCCTTGCCTTCCTCCTTGATGGACTTAATCCTGCGGATCTTGTCATCATCCTTCTGTCCTTCTCGGATCTGATCCTCTAGGGTAGGCTTTACTTCTAATGCGGCCAAGAATCCGCTAGGTACTACCTCAATCTTCATTTTCTGAAAATCCTCACATAACTCATCCTGACTTGTGGCTAGCAACGTACTCACGGTATGGCTTTTCCGACTCAGGGCATCGGCTACTACTTTGGCCTTCCCGTGATGGTAATGGATTCCAACATTGTAGTCCTTGATTAACTCTAACCATCTCCTCTGCCTCATATTCAGATCCGATTGGTGAATATGTACTTAAGGCTCTTATGATCCGTATACACTTCACACCTGTTTCCAATCAGATAGTGACGCCATATCTTCAAAGCATGCACTACGGCAGCTAACTCTAAGTCATGTGTCGGATAATTTTCCTCATGCGGCCTCAACTGCCTTGATGCATAAGCGACGACCTTTCCCTCCTGCATCAGCACACATCCAAGTCCTTGGCGCGATGCGTCACAATAAATATCGAAGCTTTGAGCAACGTCCGGTAGAACTAACACCGGTGCTGATGTCAATCGCTTCTTCAGCTCCTGAAATCCTTTCTCACATTCTCAGGCGTCCATGCAAACTTCTTTTCCTTCTTCAGCTATGCGTAAGAGGTTTCGCAATTGTCGAGAAGCCTTCGATGAAACGGCGGTAGTATCCTGCCATTCCAAGGAAACTCGAACTGGGTCACGCCTTCTTTGCTCCCAATGTAACACAGCCTTCTACTTTGCTTGGATCTACGGCGACTCCTTCAAGGTCATTACATGTCCAAGAAACTCCACCTTGTCCTTCCAAAACTCACACTTGCTGAACTTGGCGAAAAGTTGCTGTTCCTCGCCTTTTCCAAAACTCGCCTTAAGTGTTCGGCATGTTCACTCTGTCTTGGAGTAGATTAGGATATCGTCTATGAACACGACGACAAACTTGTCCAAATATTCCATGAACACCTTATTCATCATATTCATGAAATAAGTGGCGCATTAAATCGATCCAAAGGACATAATCAGAACTCGTAATGTCCATATCTTGACGAGAATGCCGTCTTGAATATCTTCCGATCGGATCTTCAATCGATGGTATCCCGACCTCGAGATCAATTTTGGAGAAAACTCCGGCTCCTCTCGGTGATCAAACAAATCATCAATCCTGGGTAGCGGATACTTATTCTTCATGGTGACTTCGTTGAGTGCACGGTAGTCAATGCACATCCTGAAACTCCCGCCCTTCTTCTTGACAAACAAAGCGGGTGCTCCCACGGCGGCGAACTCGGTCGATAAATCCTTTCTCCATTAACTCTTCTAGCTGTTTCTTCATTTCTACCAACTCCTCGGTGGACATCCGATAGGGTCTCTTTGCTATCGGTCTTTGTACTGTACAAGCTCTATCACAAACTCTATGTCCTGTGCAGCGGCATACTGTAGATCTTCGGGAAAAACATCGGGTACTCATTCACTCTTGAGACATCATCAATGCTGATTGCCTTGGTGCTGTTTACCATCAAGCTGTCCATCTCTAATCATGCGGTGGCTTGAAATTCCACTTTCTTCCCACACGGGCTCTCAATCGAGATAGTCCTTCGTCCACAATCCAATACGGCCTTGTGCTTGGATAACCAATCCATTCCCAATATGACGTCCAAGGTCCGGGTCTCCAAAATTATAAGGTTTGCTAGGAACTCTATTCCATCTATGAGTATTCTCACCACGGAACATCCTCCTTCCTTTCTTAGTTCGGAACCTGGGGTTTGAACTTATAGCATGCACTTTAGTCTTGCAATCCTTATGTGATTTCTAGTAGCAAAGCCTTGAGAAAAAATCGAATGCGAAGCTCGAGTCAAACAAAGCATTGCAGTCTTGAGTTAACAAGTAACTTACCCAAGACGACGTCCGTCCGATTCTCGCAGGCATCTGCGGTGACATGGTTGACTCGGCCTCTCACCACGATGCAGGGTGTGGCTCCTGTGCCGACGTCCTAGCTGGGGTGGTTCCTAGATTGAAGCGACCGGGGTCACTCCTGCTGTCTTCTTCGGACAAGCTGTTGGCAAAGTGTCCTGGCTCGTTCTGCGATTGTAGCACGATCTCACCGTTCCTTGCCGATTGCTCGGAGTAGCGTTTCTAAGCGGGGTGGGGTGCGTAGTTACGATTGGCAGGTCTTGGTGCCGGGGTGGTGTCCTTGTTGCATTACGTGGTTGGAATCAAGAATTGATTTGGTGCAACTCTCGGTATTATGCGTTCCTGGCGTGATCCTTCTTTGTTGCATCTGCGCTTCCTGTTCTCATCCAGTTCCTTGCGCTTGTCCTCAAGAAAAAGCGCCTTATTCACCAACTCTTGGAAATATGGAAAGGTGTGGGTGATCAATCCTACTTGCAATCCTGAGTTAAGTCCCTTCATAAAACGAGACTGTCTAGATTTATCTGTCGCTACATCCTCAGGTGCGTAGCGTGCTAGCTGTGTGAACTTGTTCGTAGTCGGCCACCGGCCGATTACCTTGCTTGATGCTCGAACTCCTCCTTCTTAAGGTCCATGATTCCTTCAGCACGTGATCTTGTCGGAATGCACCGTGAACTCTTCCCAAGTGATATCTTGAGGGTTCTCTTGCGTGGCACGAAGTTCTCCCACCATTCGCAATGTTCCTTCCGGTGATGAGAAGCGTAGAGTACCTTCTCATTTCCTATGCATTGAGCTATGTGTAGCTTCCTCTCGATTGACCTTAACTACCATCGACCTCCAATGGATTGGCATTCCCAGAGAAAGTGGGGTGAGTTCTCATGAACTCTAACGACCTTTGTATTCTGGCGTGGTCCCCGATTAACTTGATTAGCGTGGCCTGAGCGGTGACGTGTTGCATTTGTTGCATCATAGCATGCATCAATCGAGTGCAGGCAGCAAGAAAAACTCGAAATTCTGCATATCCGTGGCGGTCTGGTGCTCCCTCATTGGGGTTTTCTGCTGGGCGAGAACCACTCCCATTGCTTCCAAAGTTTCCACGGGTGTTCACCATCTGTCGATCTGCTCTAGGTTTAGAGATGAGAGGGAAACAAGAATAGACAAGTAATATGGAACTTATTCGGGGCGAAAGGTGTAACTTTAAGGTCCAACTTTATTATTAATAACTTGGTATGGCTGCTTACAATGCCTAAGGGCCTTGCAACACATCTTGCACACTCGACAAACAATGAAAATCCAAATCGAACTAACTCGAGTCTAACGCCTAAAGGGTGACTCTTTATTCTATGACGCGACTCGTGAAGGAGTCTCACTATAGAACCTATGCTCACTCATCGAGAAAACCTCCACGGCACAGTGCACGGTCTTTGTGGCATAGGCGTAAACGATTGCCATGTCCAAAGAATCGTGTCCTCTGTGGTAGTCGAAGAAGCGATGTCCTCATCGAGATCGACTCCTCTGGATCTGGCTCGTAGCTCGCATCTTGGCTCTGGGTCCAGTCCGTACAAGGTCATCTCCAACTCGTCAATCCTTCGTAGAAGGTGTGCCACATACTCTGAGCTTCCCGCCATCTGTTCTTCTCTGTCGTGATTTCCTTGCGGGCCTTCAGTAGCTCCTTGCTTGTATTATCTAGTACATCCTCTTGGCGGCGACAAATCGTGCCAAGCTGTGTAACCGTGGCATCCTCATCCTGAATCGCCGGGTCAAGAAGGTTATCGCTGCGGATGATAACGGAACACCATACTCTCCAACTCTCTGGCGAGATACGGGTAATGTGCCGCATTGCTCGTCGTGATACTTCTTGGATACCCATCTGCATTGTAGATCTCTGGCGGTCAGTGTATCGGCGATTGCACTGGCCCTTTTTCCTAGCGGTACCTCAATCTTCACGTCACAAGCCTTGACCAATCCCGCTTGTCCGATCACCTCCACTTGGTATTGGGGCTTCTCAAAATCTCCGAGAGTCCAAGCATATGCCAAAGTTCCGCGGCGTGACCAACTCCCAGATCAACGTAGTTGAACTCTTCCTCCATCTGTCACAAGAGTGCTTTACGTAAGAACTCGGAATTTTTCTAATTGTGACAAGGTAAGAGAAAAAATTTCAGCAAGAGACAAGAAAAGAGAGAAGGGGATAAGTCGAGATGTCATTTCTTATCTTGACAAATTTTTAGTTTTAGAAAATAGGTTTTATCCTCACCACGACCATTCTAGCTAGGGTTGAGCCTACAGTCAAGTATGGCTCTGATACCACCTCTGTCGGGACCCCGAATTTGCAAATCCGGACCCTCTGTGTATTCAGCACTAGTCCAGGAACGCGCTAGTGCACACAGTCTGAACATCGGTAAATATCACAATCATACCATTCGATATTATCAAAGTACTTTATTTAAATAACCAAACTGGTTACTTGACCTTATGGTCAAGTTACAAATGTATGCCTCTCAAGGCGAAACTTATTCAGAGAAAAATAATAGCAGCGGAAAATCAAAATAAGGTAACATCGTGGCGCCATCCAAAGATACCACAGGCAAGCGACTAGGCTCGCTTCCCTAAGTAGACGGATCCTCTTGGAGTTCCTCCTCCAAAGTCAGTGCGATCTCCTCTTCAACCGATATTGTGTTGAGGCAAGGGTGAGTACTTGGTACTCGGCAAGTCATGCATGTAATGCAAGCTAATATACTATATGCATGGCTTAGTACAAAGGAGTAGCTCAAGGTATATTTGCGATGCTTGACATTTGACAATTAATATAAGTAGATTCGAAAGCAGCAGAAATAAGTAAAGTATAAATAACTTTTCAAGAATTTTAATAAACTTTTTCCCCATCCTAAACCACATTTCCATCATCTTCATTATTAAACCAACCCAACTTTCCAAATCCAAGTTGTTTTTGAGAAAATCTAACCCTTGATTGTAATTTGAGCGATGTCCAATACCGCGGACACGGCTATTCGAATAGATTCTATACTCTGCAGAGGTTATGCACTTTACCCACAAGATACAGTCAAACACCACAAAGGCGAGTTCCCATAACAAAGTCTTTCGGAAACCTCTAACAATACAAGTGGTCCTCCTGGTTATTGCAAGCACTAACCCTTCCCTTCGCTAAGGCGAAGTCTAGGCCAATCAACCGTTAGATGGGTACCTGGCCTCGGCCAGATGACGCTCCCCGTACAACTTACACAAAGGGTGTAGTTGACCTCCGAGGTCCCACAGTGCGTTATTAGCAACTTAGTCAACTAGGTCCGTCCCATTACAGACATGTGGTTGCACGTTAGACCCAGTTCAAAGGCTTGCAAGGTTAAGTCCTTAGGGTGACCAGGGCAAGACTACCCGAAGAACCAAAACATCACTCCCAATGCCACAACTGGCCCACCTGATTACTCTTTGCCACATGCCCCGGTCGAAAACTGTTTATCAAACCCCAGTTGATTACCATGCACCACGTGCCATCAACATCACATGATACTTTTCCAAAACAGGTTCGATATATCATTAAGTCAATATTAACATTTGATTGTCCAAATTCATGTCATGAGCACGAAAGGTGTCTAAGCAAAGATACTACAACGGTCTAAAACCCATGTTGGCAATCTAATAATGTCCAACTAGTAATCCACAACTAGGGTGACAAAGGGTCATGGCACATACTTAAGTAATCAAGGTGTCATACAGCAAATTGGTATTTATCTAACCCCCATGTTTAAACAAAATATTTTTCTAATTGAACTAGCATGCAATAGTTTAAATCAAAATAGATTTCGAAATAGGATCAACATGGTCAAAGCACAACTTGCCTTCAAAAAGTACTTGTTCTTGGTCTTGAGTTGGATCCTGAGTCAATACTTCTCCTTCGAATCCTTCCGGCACTTCAACGTCTACTCGTAAAGCGTGCAAATAGCAAATACACAAATAAACAATAGGCAAAAAGTATCCAAACATCCAAATAAAATCCATAAACAGAAAGAACATAATTTTATGGATTTTTAGAAACTGGAATCGTCAAATTTGGAGTTAAGGCATAAAAGTTATGATTATTTAAAGTTTAAATAATCATTTAAATAATTTTGCAGAGAAAAACTTTAGTCCAAAAATTAAATAAAATTCATATTTAGGTAGATCTCAATTTTATACAAATTTAGAAATTTGAATCACTCCAATCGGAGTTGAAACACAAAAGTTATAAGCGTTTGAAGTTTGAATCTAAATTTGAATCAATAATTCGAATTAATAAATCATTTCTTTTTTTTTCGGAAATTAATTATTGCGTCATCATGGACACGTGGCAACCTCTGATTGGTTGGCTGACGTCAGCCGGTCCATGGACTCGGTCCACGCTCGGCTCGGGTCTACAGTGGACCGGTCCACGACTCCACGTGAGGCCCGACATGTGGGACCACTCGGATGACGTCATTCTCGGCGTCGGCGAGGCTCGGCCACGATCGGCAGTGGGACCCATTGTGGCGTCATGGGTGACGTCGGCGCTTGGCTGGGTCGGCCGGCCCGACATGCGGGCCCGCCATGTCGGCGTCAGCAGCGTCTGGCCCGGCCGCGTCGGTCCAACTTCCCGACACGTGGCGCCAATCTCGACCGTTGGTTTGAAAATCAACGGCGCGATTAGATCCAGGGTTAACACGTTGAAACTACTCAATGATCGTGGGCGTTCGATCTAGATCGGACGGTCGGATCTAATCCTATAATAATCACTACTACGACGCGTGGCGATTGTGAACCGCTGGATCTTGATCCAACGGTCCGCATCTAATCGGGTTTGGAACACGTGAACTCACCTCAACCGCACGATCAAGATCGGACGGCGCCTGAAGTTCGCGAGGGCGATGGCGACGCGGGCGAGCTGCAGCCACCGGAGACGGAGACGACGACGAGCCCGACGGCGCCCAGTGGTCGTTCGGCGAAGTGGGTGGTCTCTTGGTGCGTCTCGGCGGGGACTCGGATCTGGCTCCTTCGGCGGATGACGACGACGGCGGCGAGGCAGGGGCAAACCGCGGCGGAGTGGCGCTCAACTATGGCGAGCTCGCACGGGCAAACGGCGGCGGCTCGGCGAGATGGCTCGGGAACAGTGCGCAAGGATGAGGGCAACCTCGGGCGTGACCAGGGCTTTAAATAGCCTCGGCGTTCGTGCCGAGGCGGAAACCTAATTCTACACGGCGGCGCGGCGGCGAGTCCGGCTCGGTCTCGGCGGAGACGACGACGCACAGCCGTCCACGTGGCACGATCAACGGCCACGATCGGCGTGGCGCGATCGGATCCGGCCGGATATGGCTCGAACCGTGAAGGCGGATCTCGGTAGTTGGATCTTGATCCAACGGTTGGGATCGATTAGGTTTTGAGCTGGTTTGATCGAGTCACGTGGCTCGGGTTGGACTTCGAGTCCGACTTCGGTCGGATGAAACGATACTAGACCGAGTTGATTTTCCAGCGATTTAATATTTAAAATAATTCCCAGTAATTCATTTAATTCATTAAAAATAGCAAAAGACTCAGAAAAATTCCAGAAAAATTCTGGAAAATACTTTGGATCATTTTGGACTCAAATAAAATATTTCCAACAAAATTTTATTTGCAAAATTAAATTCTTTAATTATTTCAAAATGGAATAAATTCAAATAAATTCCAAATAAATCCAAATAAATTCCAGAAAATTCCAAAAATTCACCAAAGTGCCAAATCACACATGAATTTAAGAAAAACAAAATTTTGGGGTGTTACAGCTGCAAACAAAGAAAGTAGTCTTTTGACTGAAATCGTTTGTCCCTAGTAAGAATTGTTGTTTAGCATGTTATGTAGCATGTACCAATGTGGTTTATGGGATGACTTATTGTTAAGTTAAATTGTGAGTTGAAACGATTCAATGCGGTTGTCACCTCTAGCTTGAAATTAAATAGACTACTAGTGTTCTAGTTTGCTCTTAGCGAAAATGATTAAATGTGTTAATGTATATGCTTAGAACCTCTACCTTGATGCATAGTTGAAACATTAAGATGATTTAGATTGCTGTTATTGTTAAAGAAACTTTGCTGGTTGTTTAAAGATGCTCTAATCTAATGGATTAATAGAGAAATTTAATCGTGTTGCCTAGTGACTTTAATTTGGAAGTTGATTAGAGTTGCTATTTACGTTGTTGCAAACTACTAGTATATTTGGAAGTATGCAGTTGTGTCTCTACAATGCTAGTATTGATATCAATTGAGAAGACATAAGACTTATTGCTAATGATGTTGTTAAAGGCAGTGTTAATGCTAGTATTCAATCTATTTTAAATAGTGGGAGTATGTTGTGTGGTGGTAATTTTGTTATCACCTTTTTATAGGGTAGCTAAAAGTAATGTTGTTGGTTGATGATTATGCCCTTTTGTTGTTATTGATGACTAAGTAGTGGTGGTAACTGTTTAGATTGCTCGTTGGAAAACCATGGTTAAAATGGAGGAAAATTTTAACATGTTACGATGGAGTGAGCTTTAGATAATTAACACGATAAATGATCTTATCCTTAATGAAAGTATAACTTAGAGTCTCACTTACGAATTCTTCCCTGTGGAGATAATATTTACATGTTGAAGCCATTGTTTAACTGAATAAGGTTCGGTTGTCGAGACGTGAGTATATAGGAGGTATGAAATTTATATGTTGATCTTGCTGAAAGATTTGTTGAAGTACTATATTTCAAATGTAGAATAAGATGTATTATGATATGATGATCCGTGGGGATCATGTCGATATAGTATTGGTTGGGTGCCTTTTTGATAAGCATCATGAACCCTAATTAAAAGTGTTAGGAATGGTAACTAGAGGAAGAATTTGTTGTGAAACTTTTGGTTTATTTGTGTTGGGGCTTCTCAGGGAGTAAATAGTGATTATTGAAGTCTTTAATGGAAAGCGTAGTGGAGTACTAGAGATGATTGTATTTATGTTGAGCTTGTGTTCAAAAGCTTTTGGACTGGTTTGGTTGTTTGCCTTTTTGGTTGAAGGGTTTTCGGTCAAGGTATTCCATATGTTGTGTTTCAGAGTTTCCCTAAAACTCGTAGAAATTGGAGCAAATATTTGGTTTTGGCTAATGTGTTTAGTTGGTGCTATAAGTATGGATTTACAACCAAAAAGTTTTTTTTTTGAGTTGATCGCGCCCTTTCGCGTTCGCACTAAATTATCTTTGGAATTAATTTTAAAAGGTAGCAGATGGTCATGAAGGGTTGCGTTGGAAACTTTTGAGTTAAGCCCTTGATGTGTAACTCTGTTTGGCTAGAGTTGGAGTCATTTGGAAAATGGGTCTGGTGTGCGGATGTTTCACAAGTCTGGATTTTTATGAATGTTTCATAAGTGAATTTAGTTGGTGAAGAGTTTTCTTTTGGGATTTAGTTTCCCTCTCTTTTGATAAAATTTATGGCGGTTGTGTGTGCAGATGTTTGACTTTGGAGTCGATGTTCTGTTCCAAAGGGTTGAGTTTGATTTTGCGAGGTTTTGCAAGGTTAGTTTTAAATGGATGATGGGTTTTCACACGATGTGGTGTTTTGTTGTTAACGATGTTGCCGTCATAGTCTATATGATTTAGCGCAACCGTCAGTGTTATGTGTATTTCAATCATGTGATACCGAGGGAGAAGTCTTTTGGTGAATGACTTTTCGGTATTGTTGTTATATGATGAATGAATGGTGAAAAGTAAACAAGACATCGTGTATAGATGTTAAATGATAAAAGAGTCGTTGAGCCAGGTCGGTGAGAAAGTCATATATGGAGATATGACTAATCCGGAGTGCTCTTGAAGAATGTGCATTCATGTCATGAAACGAGATTTCCCTTGCTTTCTAGTATGAAAAGAAAAGAATGAATAATTTCTGGTGTTGGTTGTGGTGAAGGGATTTGTGTTTCCTTTGCGTTTTGGCTTAGGAAATTAAAATGAATACTCTCTGGTTGTTGTCGAATCCTTTCCAAAAGTGGTTTTAGCGCTTTGGGGTTTGAGTTGTGGGATGAGGGCCACTTGGGTTCATGTTTATGGTTGAGCTCACTCAATGATTGTGCTCTTTATCGTGGTCCATTGAGGGGAAGGTTGTGTTTGACTCAATGCAAACCTTCTTGGAGAATTGTGTCGTTGAGATGTTCCTCGGTAGGGTTGATTAGAGTATTAGTGGACCACTTGGTGGTTGCTAGTAATTGTTTTCCTTTTCAGAGTGTATTGGACCTTTCTGTTGCTGAGGTTGAACGAGGTTGTGTCAACCGTAGCGATTTTGTTTGGTTGTTACTTTTTTCTTGCGAGTTTAAGGACCTTGAGTGTAAGGTGGGCCTTCTCCTTTAGGCGGTAGTGTTGTGTATTGGTCTTTTGTAAAAGAGCAATCCTTTACAAGGTCTTAACCTCGTTTGTTCAAATAGTTAGTGGTCTTGGAGTATTTGTCTCACTTGGTTCGTCGTCGTTTTGAATATGGCGAACCACAGTAGAGAGGTTGAGGTGTGAAAACACGTTTGTGCGTGGGAGATGAAGAGGGTTCTAGAGGTTGGTACCGTGCCCTTCTGGAGAGTAGTTTCGATTAAAGGGATCGGGCACGTTAGTGCCAATGAGGGATGGATGGAGGAGTGTGAGACCGTTCTTCTTTCATGGTCTATTTGGGAATTGAGGTGAAGAGGGATTCATGAGAGGTTGCACTCTGTTGAGCTAAATCAACACAAGGGTTGGTTTTGGGAGCTCGATTGTCGTTTGTTCCGGTTTGAGTCGTTGTGCGAATGTTGTGTGCTGCAGAGAAGTCTTTTGTCCCTTGGGGACTTTGTTGTTGTTTTTGGCGTTCTTCAGATTCGAGGTCGAATCCTGTTTAAGGGGGGGGGAGAATGTGACACTACGGAATGCCGAGACTTTATAAAATGTGAAATTAGAGATTTTGGCATTACAAAATGTGAATGTTAAGGTCAAAAACATTATAAAATCTAGAATTGGAGGTTGAAACCATGCATTATGAGGTTAATTTGCGTTTCCAGGCCGTTTTCGGGAGTTTGGGCCTTTCCAGGGGAGTTTGGGCCAAAAGGAAAGGGTCGTGGGCTTTGGTGGGATGGAGTTTGAGTCCTAATAGGAGTAGGAGACCTGGTTGGGGGCCTCCCCCAGCCCCTTTAGGCGTCCACCCCCTGCCCTTGCGCCCCCACAAGTCCTAGCCGCCCCCCCACACCTCCCCACCTCCTCCTTGTGGCGCCTCCACCTCCCCCATTGTTCCCCATTGGTCCACCACCTGTCGGGACCCCGAATTTGCAAATCCGGACTCTCTGTGTATTCAGCACTAGTCCAGGAAAGCGCTAGTGCACACAATCTTAAGATCGGTAAATATCACAATCATACCATTCGATACTAATAAAGTACTTTTATTTAAATAACCAAACTGGTTACTCGACCTTATGGTCAAGTCACAAATGTATGCCTCGCAGGGCGAAACTTATTAAGAGAGAAATAGTAGCAGCGGAAATTCAAATAACCGTGGCGCCATCCAAAGATACCACAGCAACTGGCGGGCTCGCTTCCCTAAGTAGACGGTTCCTCTTGGAGCTCCTCCTCCAAAGCTGGTGTAGTCTCCTCTTCAACTGTGTTGTATTGTGGCAAGGGTGAGTACTTGGTACTCGGCAAGTCATGCCTGCAGAATGCAAGCTAATATACTATATGCATGGCTTGGTACAAAGGAATAGCTCAAGGTATATTTGCGAAATGACATTTGACAAGTAGCATAAGTAGATTCGAAAGCAGTACAAGCAAGTATAGCATAGGTAACTTTTCAAGGAGTTTAATAAACATCTTTCCCATCCTAATCCACATTTCCATCAACATCATTATTAATCCAACCCAACCTTTCAAATCCAAGTTATTTTTGAGAAAATCTAACCCTTGACTGTAATTCCCGAGCGATGTCCAATACCGCGAACACGGCTATTTGAATAGATTCTACACTCTGCAGAGGTTATGCACTTTACCCACAAGATACAGTCAAACACCACAAAGGCGAGTTCCCGTAACAAAGTCTTTCGGAAACTTCTAACAATACAAGTGGTCCTCCCGGTTATTGCACACTAACCCTTCCCTTAGCTAAGGCGAAGTTTAGGCCAATCAACCGTTAGATGGGTACTGGCCTCGGCCCAGACGCTCCCCATACAACTTACACAAAGGGTGTAGTTGACCTCACGAGGTCCCAGTGCGTTATTAGCAACTTAGTCAACTAGGTCCGTCCCATTACAGACATGTGGTTGCACGTTAGACCCAGTTCAAAGGCTTGCAAGGTTAAGTCCTTAGGGTGACCAGGGCAAGACTACAGAAGAACCAAATCAACATCCCCAATGCCACAACTGGCCCACTGATTATTCTTGCCAGATGCCGGTCGAAAAACTATTGATCAAACCCAGGTTGATTACCATGCACCACGTGCCATCAACATCACATGATACCTTTCCAAAACAGGTTCAATATATCATTAAGTCAATATTAACATTTGTTTGTCCAAAATCATGTCATGAGCACGTAGTGTGTCTAAGCGATTTACTACAACGGTCTAAAACCCATGTTGGCAAGTTAATAATGTCCAACTAGTAAACCACAACTAGGGTGACAAGGGGTCATGGCACATACCTAAGTAATCAATGTGTCATACAGCAAATTGGTATTTATCTAATTCCCCAAATTTAAATAAAGTATTTTCTAATTGAACTAGCATGCAATAGGTTAAATCAAAATAAATTTCGAAATAGGATCAACATGGTCAAAGCACAACTTGCCTTCAAAAAGTACTTGTTCTTGGTCTTGAGTTGGATCCTGAGTCAATACTTCTCCTTCGAATCCTTCCGGCACTTCAACGTCTACTCGTAAAGCGTGCAAATAGCAATACACAAATAAACAATAGGAAAAAAGTGTCCAAACATCCAAATAAAATCCATACGCAGAGAGAACATAATTTTATGAATTTTTAGAAACTGGAATCGTCAAATTTGGTGTTAAAATGCAAAAGTTATGATTATTTAAAGTTTAAATAATCAATTAAATAATTTTACAGAGGAAAAATTTAGTCCAAAAATTAAATAAAATTTATATTTAGGTAGATCTCAATTTTATACAAATTTAGAAATTTGAATCACTCAAATCGGAGTTGAAACGCAAAAGTTATAAGCGTTTGAAGTTTGAAACAAAATCTGAAATCATTATTTCGAATTAATAAATCATTTTCTTTTTCGGAAATTAATTATTGCGTCAGCCTGGACACGTGTCATCCTGTGATTGGTCCACAGTGACCTGCTGACGTCAGCACCGAACGGCCTCCATGATGACATCAGCATGACGTCATCATGCCACGTGGCACCACTCAGGTGCTGCCACGTGTCCGGTCCATGGACTGGGTCCACGGGCGGCACGGTCCACGGTGGACTGGCGCACGGCTTGGTGCGGCTGACATGCGGGCCCGTGCGCTTGCACGGTGCGACGCGCTTAGGCTACGTGGCAAGATCGTGTCCGTTGATTTGAAAATCAATGGCCGCGATTAGATCCAGGGTTAACACGTTGAAAACTACTCGATGATCGTGGGCCATTTGATCTAGATCAGCGGCCCACGTGCGCTTGCACGGTGCGACGCGCTTAGGCTACGTGGCAAGATCGTGTCCGTTGATTTGAAAATCAACGGCCGCGATTAGATCCAGGGTTAACACGTTGAAAACTACTCGATGATCGTGGGCCATTTGATCTAGATCGGACGGTCCAGATCTAACCCTACGATAACACTGCTACGGCCTGAGGTGATCGTGGGCCGTTGGATCTTGATCCAACGGTCCAGATCCAATCGGGTTTGGAAGCACGTGACTCACCGCTGCCGTTCGATCGGAATCGGACGGTCCAGAAGCTTCGCACTGGTGATGGCGGCGCGGCGGGGCTCGGGCTACCGGAGACGAGGACGGCGACCTTCCGTGCGGCGTTTCCGAGGGTCTCCAGCGAGGTGGATGGTGCGGTCCAATGGGCCTTGCTCGTGCGGTTCCAGATCTGGGCTTCAACACGGCGGAGACGGCTTGACGGCGGCGGCGTGCGCATGAACCCGAAGCGAAGCCCTAACCCTACTACGGCGAGCAATTCCTCGGCCAAGACGGCGGCTCGGGCGGTGTGGCTTGGGGAAAAAGGGGCGGCGTCGAACGACGATTCTCGGGGACTGGTCCACGCCTTAAATACTGCCTCGACGTGCGCGCAAATCGGAACCCTAACCGTGTCCCGCTTGGTCACGGCGGAGCTCTCCTACCGAATTCGAACGAGACGATGGTCGGGACCGCCCACGTGTCGCGATGAGTGGGTTTGGTCGAGTCGATCGCTCGGTCGGACTCGAGTCCGACTCGGGTTCGACTTCGATCGGATGAACGATGCTCGACCGAGTTGAATTTCCAGCGATTTAATATTTAAAATAATTCGATAATTCATTTAATTCATTAAAAATAGCAAAAGACTCGAGAAAAATTCCAGAAAAATTCTGGAAAATATTTTAGGGTATTTGGGACTCAAATAAAATATTTCCAACAAAACTTTATTTGCAAAATTTAATTCTTTAATTATTTCAAAATGGAATAAATTCAAATAAATTCCAAATAAATCCAAATAAATTCCAGAAAATTCCAAAAATTCACCAAAGTGCCAAATCACACATAGATTTAAGAAAAGCAAAATTTTGGGGTGTTACAAACCTCTCCCCCTTAATGTAATCTAGTCCAGAGATTCAGGGCTTACTAAAGGAATAGGTTTGGAAACTCTTTCCTCAAATCCTCTTCGCGTTCCCAAGTTGCTTCACTCTCCGTGTGGTTGCTCCACTGAACTCTACAGAAACGGGTTGACTTATTTCTGGTCTCTTGATCCATAGTGTCCAAAATCTTCACGGGATGCTCCTTGTAAGTCAAATCTTCTTGCAACTCAATTGACTCTAGCGGTGTCTGTTCCTCAGGTACTCGGAGACACTTCTTCAACTGGGACACATGGAATACGTCATGTACTCCTGCTAACGACTGTGGCAACTCCAGCTGATAGGCAACTTCGCCTCTGCGGCTCAAAATCTTAAATTGTCCAACATAACGGGGTGCGAGTTTCCCTTTGGCATGGAACCTCTTAACTCCCCTGAGAGGCGTAACTCTGAGGTATACAAAGTCTTCTGGTTCAAAACTCAAGTCTCGGCGACGGTTGTCAGCATAACTCTTCTGTCGTGATTGGGCTATCTTCAACCTTTCCCTGATCACGGCAATCTGCTCTTCAGCCTCTTGAAGAATATCAGGCCCAAAGACACGACGCTCGCCGGTCTCATTCCAATTCAATGGCGTCCGACAGGGTCGACCATACAGTGCCTCAAAAGGTGACATCTGTAAACTAGCTTGGTAACTATTGTTGTAACTGAACTCGGCATACGGCAAACTCTTATCCCAAGAGGTAGCATAAGCCAATGCACAAGCTCTTAACATATCCTCCAGAATCTGGTTGACTCTTTCGGTCTGTCCATCCGTCTGCGGATGATAAGCTGTACTGAAGTTTAAACGGGTTCCCATGGCTTCATGCAACTTATTCCAGAACCTTGAGGTAAATTGGGTACCTCTGTCCGATACAATCCTCTTCGGCACTCCGTGCAAACAGACGATCCTGATCATGTACAACTCTGCTAACTTATCTCCCGAGTAAGTGGTCTTCACGGGGATAAAATGGGCTACTTTGGTCAAACGATCCACTATAACCCATATGGAGTCATAACCTCCTTGAGTCTTAGGCAAACCGGTAATGAAATCCATTCCGATTTCCTCCCACTTCCACTCAGGTATTTTCAGCGGCTGTAGCAATCCTGCTGGTCTCTGATGCATTGCCTTGACTCTCTGGCATACATCGCACAATGCAACATGCTCGGCAACTTCACGCTTCATGCTTGGCCACCAGAATCTTTCCTTCAAATCCTGATACATTTTGGCGCTTCCAGGATGAATTGAATACTTGGAGTCATGGGCTTCCTCCAAAATCAGTTGCTTTAATTCCTTCTTGTTGGGCACACAAATGCGATCCTTCATAACGTGCCTTGCTCATCCAACTTGAAGTCCTCTGCCTTGCCTTCTTCCTAGATGGACTTAATCCTGCGGATCTTGTCATCATCCTTCTGTCCTTCCCGGATCTGATCCTCTAGGGTAGGCTTTACTTCCAATGTGGCCAAGAATCCGCTAGGTACCACCTCAATCTTCATTCTCTGGAAATCCTCACATAGCTCATCCTGACTTGTGGCTAGCAACATACTCACAATATGGCTTTTCCGACTCAGAGCATCGGCTACTACGTTGGCCTTCCCGGGATGATAATGGATTCCCACATTGTAGTCCTTGATCAACTCTAACCATCTCCTCTGCCTCATGTTCAGATCCGACTGGGTGAATATGTATTTAAGGCTCTTATGATCCGTATACACTTCACATCTGTTCCTGATCAGATAGTGACGCCATATCTTCAAGGCATGCACTACGGCAGCTAACTCTAGGTCATGCGTCGGATAATTCTCCTCATGCGGCCTCAACTGCCTTGATGCATAAGCGACGACCTTTCCATTCTGCATCAGCACACATCCAAGTCCTTGGCGCGATGCGTCACAATAAATATCAAAGCTTTGAGCAACATCCGGTAGAACTAACACCGGTGCTGATGTCAATCGCTTTTTCAGCTCCTGAAATCCTTTCTCACATTCTGACGTCCATGCAAACTTCTTCTCCTTTTTCAGCAATTGCGTAAGAGGTTTCGCAATTGTCGAAAAGCCTTCAATGAAACGGCGGTAGTACCCTGCCATTCCAAGGAAACTCCGAATCTGGGTCACGGTCTTCAGTTGCTCCCAATGTAACACGGCTTCTACTTTGCTTGGATCAACGGCGACTCCTTCTGCGGTCATTACATGTCCAAGAAACTCCACCTTGTCCTTCCAAAAATCACACTTACTGAACTTGGCGAAGAGTTGCTGTTCCCTCAGCTTTTCCAAAACTCGCCTCAAGTGTTCGGCATGTTCATCCTCTGTCTTGGAGTAGATTAGGATATCATCTATGAACACGACAACAAACTTGTCCAAATATTCCATGAACACCTTATTCATCATATTCATGAAATATGCTGGCGCATTCGTCAGTCCAAAAGACATAACTGTAAACTCGTAATGTCCATATCTTGACGAGAATGCAGTCTTCGGGATATCTTCTGATCGGATCTTCAACTGATGGTATCCCGATCTCAGATCAATCTTGGAGAAAACTCCGGCTCCTCTCAGCTGATCGAACAAATCATCAATCCTGGGTAGCGGATACTTATTCTTCACGGTGACTTCATTGAGTGCACGGTAGTCGATGCACATCCTGAAACTCCCGTCCTTCTTCTTGACAAACAAAACTGGTGCTCCCCACGGCGACGAACTCGGTCTGATAAATCCTTTCTCCATTAACTCCTCTAGTTGTTTCTTCATCTCTACCAACTCCTCGGTGGACATCCGATAAGGTCTCTTTGCTATCGTATTTGTGCAGTACAAGCTCTATCACAAACTCTATGTCCCTGTCTAGCGGCATACCAGGTAGATCTTCGGGAAAAACATCTGGGTACTCATTCACTACTGAGACATCCTCTATGCTGATTGCCTTGGTGCTGTTAACCATCAACTGTCCTTCTCTAACAGCAGTAGCTTGAAATTCCACTTTCTTTCCACATGGGCTTTCAACTGAGATAGTCCTTCGTCCACAATCCAATACGGCCTTGTGCTTGGATAACCAGTCCATTCCCAAAATAACGTCTAAGGTCTGGGTCTCCAAAATTATAAGGTTCGCTAGGAACTCTATTCCATCTATTAGTATTCTCACCCCGGAACATCCTACTTTCGTTCGGAGTTCGGGACCAGGGGTTTGAACTAAAAGTATGCACTTAAGTCTTGCAATCCCCAAATCGTTTCTAGCAGCAAAGCCTTGCGAAACAAACAAATCTGGCTCGAGTCAAACAAAGCTGTGCAGTCTTGAGTTAACAAGTAACTTACCCAACTGACGACGTCCGTAGCATTCTGCGGTGCATCTGCGGTGACATGGTTGACTCGGCCTCTCACCTGATGCAGGGTGTGGCTCCTGTGCCGGCGTCCTAGCTGGGGTGGTTCCTCGATTGAAGCGGCGGGGTCACTCCTGCTGTCTTCTTCGGACAATTGTTGGCTAAGTGTCCTGGCTCGTTGCGATTGTAGCAGCGTCTCACTATTCCTATTGCCGATCGAGCAGCGTTTCTAAGCGGGGGCTGGGAGTGCAGTAGTTCTGATTGACGGGTCTTGGTGCTGGTGACGGTGTCCTTGTAGCATTCTGTGGCTGGAATCTGAAAAATTGATTTGGTGCAACTCTCAGACGCTGTTGCGTTCCCTGGCGTGATCCCTGCTGTTGCATTCTGCGCTTCCTGTTCTCATCCAGTTCCTTGCGCTTGTCCTCAAGAATAAGCGCCTTATTCACCAATTCTTGGAAATCTGGAAAGGTGTGGGTGATCAGTCCTACTTGTAGTCCTGAGTTAAGTCCCTTCATGAAACGAGACTGTCTGGCTTTATCTGTCGCTACATCCTCAGGTGCGTAGCGTGCTAGCTGTGTGAACTTGTTCAGGTAGTCGGCCACTGGCTGATTACCTTGCTTCAGTGCTCTGAACTCCTCCTTCTTAAGGTCCATGATTCCTTCTGGCACGTGATACTGACGAAACGCAGCTGTGAACTCTTCCCAAGTGATATCTTGAGGGTTCTCTTGCGTGTACGAAGTTATCCCAACATTCGTAGTTTGTTCCTTCCAACTGATGAGAAGCGTAAAGTACCTTCTCATTTCCTATGCATTGAGCTATGTGTAGCTTCCTCTCAATTGACCTTAACCAATCATCGGCCTCCAATGGATTGGCATTCCCAGAGAAAGTGGGTGGGTGAGTCCTCATGAACTCTGACAGTCTTGTATTACGGCGTTGTCACGATTGACTTGATTAGCCGTGGCACGAGCGATGGACGTGTTGCATTTGTTGCATCATAGCATGCATCAATCGAGTCTGAGCAGCAAGAAATGCCCCAAAATTCTGCATATCAAGCTGGCGGTCTTTGGTGCTCCATCATTGGGGTTTTCTGCTGGGCGAGAACCACTTCCATTGCTTCCAAAGTTTCCGCGAGTGTTCACCATCTGTCGATTTGCTCTAAGTTTTAGAGATGAGGGGGAATCAAGAATAGACAAGTACTATGGAACTTATGCGGGGCGAAAGGTGTAACTTTAAGGTCCAACTTTATTATTTTAATCAATAGTAACTTGGTATGGTTGCTTACAATGCCTAGGGGCCTTGCAACACATACTGCACACTCAGCAAACAAGGAAAATCCAAATCGAACTAACACTGGAGTCTATCGCCTAAAGGGTGACTCTTTATTCTATGACGCGACTCGGCGAAGGAGTCTCACTATAGAACCTATGCTCACTCATCGAGAAAACCTCCACGGCCTGGGTACGGGTGCTGCGGCATAGGCGCGAAACGATTGCCATGTCCAGCAACTGTGTCGTCGGTGGTAGTCGAAGAAGCAGTGTCCTCATCGAGATCTGACTCCTCCGGATCTGGCTCGTGTAGCTCAAATCGCTCCGTTCTGGTCCGTATAAAGTCATCTCCAACTCGTCAATCCTTCGCAGAAGGTGTGACACATACTCTTGAGCTTCCCGCCATCTGTTCTTCTCTGTCGTGATCTCCTTGCGGGCCTTCTGTAGCTCCCTGCTTGTATCATCGAGTACATCCTCCTGGGCGACAACAAGTCGTGCCAACTGTGTAACCATGGCATCCTCGCCCTGAATCGACTTTGGGTCAAGAAGGTTATTGCTGCGCGGATGATAACGGAACACCGTGCTCTCTAACTCTCTGGCGTAGATACGGGTAATGTGCCGCATTGCTCATCGCGATACTTCTTGGATACCCATCTGCATTGTAGACCTCCTGGCAAAGGTCACGGTGTATCGAGCGATTGCACTGGCCCTTCTTCCTAGCAGGTACCTCAATCTTCACATCACAAGCCTTGATCAATCCTGCTTGTCTGATCACTTCCACTTGGTATTGCGGCTTCTCAAAATCTCCGAGAGTCTGAAGCATATGCCAATGTTCCACGGCGTGACCAACCTCCAGATCAACGTAGTTGAACTCTCCCTCCATCTGTCACAAGAGTGCTCACGTAAGAACTCGGAATTTTTAAATCGTGACAAGGTAAGGAAAAATTTAGCAAGAGACAAGGAAAGAGAGAAGGGGATGAGTCGAGATGTCATTTCTTGTCTTGACAAACTTTTAGCTTTAGAAAATAGGTTTTATCCTCACTATGACCATTCTAGCTAGGGTTGAGCCTACGGTCAGTATGGCTCTGATACCACCTCTGTCGGGACCCCGAATTTGCAAATCCGGACCCTCTGTGTATTCAGCACTAGTCCAGGAACGCGCTAGTGCACACAGTCTTAACATCGGTAAATATCACAATCATACCATTCGATACTAATAAAGTACTTTTATTTAAATAACCAAACTGGTTACTCGACCTTATGGTCAAGTCACAAATGTATGCCTCGCAGGGCGAAACTTATTAAGAGAGAAATAGTAGCAGCGGAAATTCAAATAACTTCGTGGCGCCATCCAGTATACCACAGGCAACTGACTGGGCTCGCTTCCCTAAGTAGACGGTTCCTCTTGGAGCTCCTCCTCCAAAGCTGGTGTAGTCTCCTCTTCAACTGGTGTTGTATTGTGGCAAGGGTGAGTACTTGGTACTCAGCAAGTCATGCACAGAATGCAAGCTAATATACTATATGCATGGCTTGGTACAAAGGAATAGCTCAAGGTATATTTGCAGTAAACAGCATTTGACAAGTAGCATAAGTAGATTCGAAAGCAGTAGAAGCAAGTATAGCATAGGTAACTTTTCAAGGAGTTTAATAAACATCTTTCCCATCCTAATCCACATTTCCATCAACATCATTATTAATCCAACCCAACCTTTCAAATCCAAGTTATTTTTGAGAAAATCTAACCCTTGACTGTAATTCCCGAGCGATGTCCAATACCGCGGACATGGCTATTCGAATAGATTCTACACTTTGCAGAGGTTATGCACTTTACCCACAAGATACAGTCAAACACCACAAAGGCGAGTTCCCGTAACAAAGTCTTTCGGAAACTTCTAACAATACAAGTGGTCCTCCCCGGTTATTGCACACTAACCCTTCCCTTAGCTAAGGCGAAGTTTAGGCCAATCAACCGTTAGATGGGTACTGGCCTCGGCCCGATGACGCTCCCGTACAACTTACACAAAGGGTGTAGTTGACCTCCTGAGGTCCCACAGGTACGTTATTAGCAACTTAGTCAACTAGGTCCGTCCCATTACAGACATGTGGTTGCACGTTAGACCCAGTTCAAAGGCTTGCAAGGTTAAGTCCTTAGGGTGACCAGGGCAAGACTACCCGAAGAACCAAATCAACATCCCCAATGCCACAACTGGCCCAACTGATTATTCTTGCCACATGCCCCGGTCGAAAAACTATTGATCAAACCCCAGTTGATTACCATGCACCACGTGCCATCAACATCACATGATACCTTTCCAAAACAGGTTCAATATATCATTAAGTCAATATTAACATTTGTTTGTCCAAAATCATGTCATGAGCACGTAGCAGGTCTAAGCAGTTTACTACAACGGTCTAAAACCCATGTTGGCAAGTTAATAATGTCCAACTAGTAAACCACAACTAGGGTGACAAGGGGTCATGGCACATACCTAAGTAATCAAGGTGTCATACAGCAAATTGGTATTTATCTAATTCCCCAAATTTAAATAAAGTATTTTCTAATTGAACTAGCATGCAATAGGTTAAATCAAAATAAATTTTGAAATAGGATCAACATGGTCAAAGCACAACTTGCCTTCAAAAAGTACTTGATCTTGGTCTTGAGTTGGATCCTGAGTCAATACTTCTCCTTCGAATCCTTCCGGCACTTCAACGTCTACTCGTAAAGCGTGCAAATAGCAATACACAAATAAACAATAGGCAAAAAGTGTCCAAACATCCAAATAAAATCCATAAACAGAGAGAACATAATTTTATGAATTTTTAGAAACTGGAATCGTCAAATTTGGAGTTAAAATGCAAAAGTTATGATTATTTAAAGTTTAAATAATCAATTAAATAATTTTACAGAGGAAAACTTTAGTCCAAAAATTAAATAAAATTTATATTTAGGTAGATCTTAATTTTATACAAATTTAGAAATTTGAATCACTCAAATCGGAGTTGAAACGCAAAAGTTATAAGCGTTTGAAGTTTGAAACAAAATCTGAAATCATTATTTCGAATTAATAAATCATTTTCTTTTTCGGAAATTAATTATTGCGTCAGCCTGGACACGTGTCATCCTGTGATTGGTCCACAGTGACCTGCTGACGTCAGCACCGAACGGCCTCCATGATGACATAAGCATGACGTCATGATGCCACGTGGCACCACTCGAGTCTTTGCCACGTGTCCGGCCCATGGATCGGGTCCACGCAGGCGGCACGGTCCCACGGTGGTGGCGCCGCGGCAGTGCGGGCCGACATGCGGGCCCGCATGTCGGTGGCCCACGGCGCGCTTACGCGGTGCGGCGCGCCTAGGCTACGTGGCAAGATCGTGTCCGTTGATTTGAAAATCAACGGCCGCGATTAGATCCAGGGTTAACACGTTGAAAACTACTCGATGATCGTGGGCCGTTCGATCTAGATCGGACGGTCCAGATCTAACCCTACGATAACACTGCTACGGCCTGAGGTGATCGTGGGCCGTTGGATCTTGATCCAACGGTCCAGATCCAATCGGGTTTGGAAGCACGTGACTCACCGCTGCCGTTTGATCGGAATCGGACGGTCCAGAAGCTTCGCACTGGTGATGGCGGCGCGGCGGGGCTCGGGCTACCGGAGACGAGGTCGGCGACCTTCCGTGCGGCGTTTCCGAGGGTCTCCGGCGAGGTGGATGGTGCGGTCCAATGCGCCTTGCTCGTGCGGTTCTAGATCTGGGCTTCAACACGGCGGAGACGGCTTGACGGCGGCAAGGCGCCACGAACCTGGCGAAGCCCCAACCCTACTACGGCGAGCAATTCCTCGGCCAAGACGGCGGCTCGGGCGGTGTGGCTTGGGGAAAAAGGGGCGGCGTCGAACGACGATTCTCGGGGACTGGTCCACACCTTAAATACTGCCTCGACGTGCGCGCAAATCGGAACCCTAACCGTGTCCCGCTTGGTCACGGCGGAGCTCTCCGGCTGGAATTCGGAATGGAGACGATGGCTGGGGACCGTCCACGTGTCGCGATGAGCGGCTACAATTGCTCACGCGCGAACGGGTCCGACCGGACTCGTGCTCGAGCCGGTGCGGTCCAATCCGGACCGTTGGATCCCGATCCAACGGTCGGGATCGATTGGGTTAGGAGTGGGTTTGGTCGAGTCGACTGGCTCGGGTCGGACTCGAGTCCGACTCGGGTTCCGACTCGGTCGGATGAACAGTACTCGACCCGAGTTGAATTTCCAGCGATTTAATATTTAAAATAATTCCCAGTAATTCATTTAATTCATTAAAAATATCAAAAGACTCAGAAAAATTCCAGAAAAATTCTGGAAAATATTTTAGGGTATTTGGGACTCAAATAAAATATTTTCAACAAAACTTTATTTGCAAAATTTAATTCATTAATTATTTCAAAATGGAATAAATTCAAATAAATTCCAAATAAATCCAAATAAATTCCAGAAAATTCCAAAAATTCACCAAAGTGCCAAATCACACATAGATTTAAGAAAAGCAAAATTTTGGGGTGTTACACCACCTCTCCACCACCTATCCACCTCCCTTGCTGCCCCTAGGGGAGTTTTACACCTCCACACCTCGAAAATCCATCCGTTGGAGCGCTCCGCGACGAGGATATCCGGCGGGATTGGAGCGAGGAAGGACATTGTTCGAACCGAGAGCAGATCTATTGGTTTTTCGTGCGTCGGGCGAACGTATGGCCATGGGGATCCTTGGGGTTGGGCTAGGGTATGTTCTAAGGGTGATTATCATGTTTTTAGATCAATTGGTGGTGCTGGAATTGAGTAGATTAGATTAGATCTAGAAGTTGTCACGTTCTCTGTTTCGGGCAGCTTGTGCAGTCGACCTAGGGTTTGGGTTTTCACAATTTTAGATTCCAAATTTGGTCGGCCGCTTGTTTAAGAAGTTGTAGATAATTTCATTATCTTTCCGTGGATATAAAGAACGTCCCAATCCAATCAGCCGTTTGAAAGTTATGACTGTTTTACCGAGCGTGTTAAAATCTGTGACGTGATTGGAACAGATCACAGTATTTTGTAGATTAAACAACTTTAGAGTCCGAATCAGTTTTTCCTTATACCTAGAAAAAGTTGGGAAATTTCCTAAGCTACACGAGTATGTACTCGTTTAATCAATTCGGAGTCTTAGAACCCGAGTTATGGCTTCTGGAAGGCTACTGTCCCGACGGGACAGAACTTCTGTTTTTGGGTTTTGCGAGTAGTTGGCAATGTCGGGGTAGATGAGGGTTTGCGTACTATTTTGTGGTCATGATTGTGAGTGTGTGGTACTCATGTGCAGGTGGTGTGACCCCGGGAGTGCCTTCTACGTCTCGCCAATCCGTTGCCCGTGGTTGAGGCAAGTGTATTGTAATGGATAGCGGTTTGTAGGATTGCTAGTTGAGACAAGATGAACTTGATTATATGACATGATCAGTTGCCATGCTTTAATGATTTCCTATGATATGATGAGTATGCTATGATGCCATGTGTTAAAAGTACAAGTTTATTATGATGTGGCATATTTGCATACATGGCATGATTACATGGCAGGCGGTGAGAAAGTCATAACTAGTGCAGGAAGGTCGGTGAGAAAGTTATGACTAATCCGGAGAGCCAATGAGTAAGTCCTACATCGTGATTCCATTCACCGTGGTGAGCAGGCGAGGAGTAGGCACCCTCCATCTTCGGGATGGAAGGGGGGAGAGGGTGCACACCGACGGGTGTGTACTCAACCATACCGGTATGAGTTTCCAAGGAGACATGAGCATCGCATTGCACTTCATACATATTGATGATGATGATAAGATGTGACCATGAATGAGATGGTTTACATGATGTGAGATATTATTGCTATGTAATTGTTTATGTTTGTACCATTGCAATATACTTGCTGAGTGATGAACTCACGCTTGTGTTTATGTTGTTTTCTTTTAGGTACCATGAACCCAACATGCGGGAAAGGGAGCTAGTCACACGTCATCACTTAGCATCACACATTTAAACATTGACATGTTCCTTCCCTTATGGTTATGGTTAATTCATTGAACTAAACTGTGGTTTCGATGATTCGTTGGTCGTTATGAGTAATTGATTAGTCCATATTTGTCATGTGATGGATAGAATTTATATCCTTAGTGGTATGGTGGCTGTTTTTCCATTTGATCATGTTATTGCTATCGTTCGTTATGCCACATTGACATGTTAATATTGTTGTTGCTTCAATTCATGTTAAAACAAAGGAGATGCTGCCGAAATCTCGGTTTTTAGCATGTGCGCCTTTGCTGGAATTTATGTTTAATTATGGTATTTAGATGTTGTTTAGATTTTGTTTGGTAGCATTCAGGCATAGTAAATGCCGGGGTGTTACATTGTGAACAAGGCGCTCATTCTTGAGGACAAGCGCAAGGAACTGGACGACAACAGGAAGCGCAGGATGCAACAGCAGGGATCACGTCAGGGAGCGCAGCAACGTTTGAGGGTTGCGCCAAATCAGTTTTTCAGATTCCAGCCACAGAATGCTGCAAGGACACAGTCGCCAGCACCAAGACCCGTCAATCAGAATTATCAGACCCCAGCTCCAGCCAGAAACGCCGCTTCAGGCAGTCAACAGGGGACAGTGAGACGCTGCTACACATGCAACGAGCCAGGGCACTTTTCCAACAGTTGCCCCAAGAAGACAGCAGGAGTGACCCCAGTCCGCTTCAATCTGGGATCCACACCAGCCAGGACGCCAGCACTAGGAGCAAACCGCGGGACAGCACAGCCAGGAGCAGCACCCCAGACCGTGGTGAGAGGCCGAGTCAACCATGTCACCGCAGAGGCACTTCAGAATGCCACGGACGTCGTACTGGGTAAGTTACTTGTCAACTCAGTACCTGCAACAGTTTTGTTTGACTCTAGAGCTTCGCATTCGTTTGTTTCTCAAGGCTTTGCTGCTAAAAATGATTTGGAGATTGCAAGACTTAAATGCGTGCTTTTAGTTCAAACCCCTGGTTCCGAACTCTGAAGTAAAGTAGGATGTTCTGGGTAAGAATATTAATAGATGGGATAGAGTTCCTAGCGAACCTTATTATGTTGGAAACCCAGACCTTAGATGTTGTTTTGGGAATGGATTGGTTATCCAAGCACAAGGCTGTGCTGGATTGTGGGCGAAGGATTATCTCAGTTGAAAGCCCGTGTGGAAGGAAAGTGGAATTTCAAGCTACCGCCGTTAGACATGGATAGTTGATGGTTAACAGCGCCAAGGTAATCAGCATAGAAGATGTCTAAGTAGCGAATGAGTATCCAGATGTTTTTCCTAAAGATTTACCTGGTATGCCGCCAGACAGAGACATAGAGTTTGTGATAGAGCTTGTACCTGGTACGGCCTCGATAGCAAAGGGACCTTACTGGATGTCCACCGAAGAATTGGTAGAGATGAAGAAGCAACTTGAAGAGTTGATGGAAAAAGGATTCATCAGACTAAGTTCGTTGCCGTGGGGGGCGCCAGTTTTGGTCGTTAAGAAGAAGGATGGGAGTTTCAGGATGTGCATTGACTACCGTGCACTCAATGAAGTCACCGTGAAGAATAAATATCCGCTACCCAGGATCGATGATCTGTTTGATCAGCTGAGAGGAGCCGGAGTTTTCTCCAAGATTGATCTAAGATCGGGATATCACCAGTTGAAGATCCGATCAGAGGATATTCCAAAGACCGCATTCTCGTCCAGATACGGACATTACGAGTTTACAGTTATGTCCTTTGGTTTGACGAATGCGCCAGCCTATTTCATGAATATGATGAATAAGGTGTTCGTGGAATATTTGGACAAGTTTGTTGTTGTGTTCATAGATGATATCTTAGTCTACTCCAAGACAGAGGATGAACATGCAGAGCACTTGAGGCGAGTTTTGGAAAAGCTGAGGGAATAGCAACTTTTCGCCAAGTTCAGCAAGTGTGATTTTTGGAAGGACAAGGTGGAATTCCTTGGACATGTAATGACCGCAGAAGGAGTTGCCGTAGATCCAAGCAAGGTAGAAGCTGTGTTACATTGGGAACAGCCAAAGACCGTGACCTAGATCCGGAGTTTCCTAGGAATGGCAGGTTACTACCGCCGCTTCATTGAAGGCTTTTCGACAATTGCAAAACCTCTTACGCAATTGTTGAAAAAGGAGAAGAAGTTTGCATGGACGCCGGAGTGCGAGAAAGGTTTTCAAGAACTAAAGAAGCGATTTACATCAGCGCTGGTGTTGGTTCTACCGGACATCAATCAAAGCTTCGATATCTATTGTGATGCATCGCGCTAAGGACTTGGATGTGTGCTGATGTAGAATGGAAAGGTCGTCGCTTATGCATCAAGGCAGTTGAGGCCGCATGAGGAGAATTATCCGACGCATGACCTAGAGCTAGCTGCCGTAGTGCATGCTTTGAAGTTGTGGTGTCACTATTTGATTGGAAACAGATGTGAAGTATACACGGACCATAAGAGTCTTAAGTACATCTTCACCCAATCAGACCTGAACATGAGGCAGAGGAGATGGTTAGAGTTGATAAAGGATTATAATGTTGGAATCCATTACCATCCAGGAAAGGCTAACGTGGTGGCCGATGCCCAAAGTCGGAAAAGCCATACTGTGAACATGTTGATAGCCACGAGTCAGGATGAGCTATGTGAGGAATTTCAGAAAATGCAGATTGAAGTAGTACCAGAGGGATTCTTGGCCGCATTAGAAGTAAAGCCTACCCTGGAGGATCAAATCCGAGAAGGACAGAAGGATGATGACAAGATCCGCAAGATTAAGTCCAAGATGGAGGAAGGCAAGGCAAAGGACTTCAGACTGGACGAGCAAGGCACGTTATGGATGCAGGATAGAATCTGTGTGCCAAACAGGAAGGAGCTGAAGCAGCTGATTCTAGAAGAAGCCCATGCCTCCAAGTATTCCATTCACCCAGGAAGTGCTAAGATGTATCAGGATTTGAAGGAAAGATTCTGGTGGCCGAGCATGAAGCGTGAAGTTGCCGAACATGTTGCGCTGTGCAACATATGCCAGAGAGTCAAGGCAATGCATCAGAGACCAGCAGGATTGCTACAGCCGTTGAAGATACCTGAGTGGAAGTGGGAGGAAATCGGAATGGATTTCATTACCGGTTTGCCGAAAACCCAGGGTGGATATGACTCCATATGGGTCATAGCGGATTGCTTGACTAAGGTCGCTCACTTTATTCCCGTAAAGACAACCTATTCTGGAGATAAGTTAGCCGAGTTATACATGACTAGGATCGTTTGTTTGCACGGAGTGCCGAATAAGATTGTATCGGATAGAGGTACCCAGTTTACCTCGAGGTTCTGGAATAAGCTGCATGACACTACAAGAAACAGTGAAAAATTCGTGGGTTTTTTTAAATTCGTGGGCCAACATAAAACTCACGAATTTATACATTTAAATTCGTCGGTATGTAAAAAAACCCACGTATTTAATTAAATTCGTGGGCCCAAAAAATACCCACGAATTTATATTTTTAAATTAAATCGGCTTTTATCTTTGTATGCAATTTAATTAAATTAAATGGGCCCAAAAATACCCGCAATTTATATTTTTAAATTAAATCGGCTTTTATACTGGCGTACGAATTTAATTAAGTTCGTGGGCACAAGTAGCCCACGTATGTAAACAGAGGGGTTAAGGCGCTTCTCCAGCCCGAGATTTAGCTCATCTTGGCGCCGCCCCCATCTTCCTCCAAAACCTGGCGCTGCCCCCATCTTCTTCCCCCATTCGGTTGCCCCTCTCCGAGGCCGCTGCGCACCGCCTCCTCCCTCGGCCGGCCGCCGTGGTCGTCTCCCTCGGTCGCCGCCCCTGGTCACCGCCTCACCGGCCTCTCCCCAGCTCCTGCGGCGTAGCCCTAGATCCCTGCGCCCGGCCTAAGCAGACGAAGTGCCTCCCGCTCCTTCCTCCGACCAGCCAGTGCCCTCCCCAAGCCGGCCAGCGCCGCCTCCTACCGGCTGCCGCACCCCTGCGCCACCCTCCCCGGCTGCCGCACCCCTGCGCCACCCTCCCCGGCGCCCCTACCTGGTGAGCTTTCAACCTTAAATTAGTGGGAGGGGGATTTGATTCAATGTGCTTGCTACATGTTTGATGAAATGCCTAGGAGATGTCCTAAAGTGTAAACTTGTTAGTTGTGATTAATGGTTGCAAGGTGATTTGGAATCTGAGATTGTGCTGCTATAATTGTGATTTCTTAGTTGATCTACGATATGTGATGTTTAATTTATTTGTGATGTTGAGGTGAGCTAAAAGTTTGCATACTTGTTTTCAATTATCAAACATGTGTACAAGATGGATTAATACAACCATACTGATATTTTATATAGTTAGGAGGCATTCAGTTAGTAATCCTCCACTTTCGACTTTAAGGTATGGTTCTATCATTGAGATCATCTGAGCAAATGGAATATCATATTCAACTATAGAAGAGGCATCTGATTCATGAATTTCCACGTGTGTCATGGCGTGAGCTCATTTATGCCTATGCATTTACCACGTGGTTTATAAATAGTTTTCCCATTCAGTGAAGGCATCTCCATGATTAGGATGTCATACCTGTTAGGTAACATTCTCTTATCCTAAAAAACGACATTAACATTATATTTTGCATTTTGATGCCATTTTTTCCTAGTTCCTACTTAAATTACACACCATGATTCCTGATTCGTGAAGCAACGTTGTGGCAGTGTTCTTTTTTTTCTCTCTCTTTCAGTTTTGTGTGTAGTATCCGCCAACGTGTTATCATTTTAGTGCAAAACTCTAGATTTCAGGTTAACTTTGTATGACTTTTTAGTTTTGGAATTAGGCATTTTCTTCCCATGGTTAGAATGATATTGTATGTCTCTTGCTTATCTCTAAATTCTGGTTTTAAACCATGTACCATGACTGAAATTGGCCTTTCTTTATGTACCATATGAATGAAATCCTTGACATAATTTTTAGAAAATGATGTTACGCATTTATTACCCTATGCTCATGAGTATAGAGATGACCAAAACATTTTCTTAAAAAATAATTCATCAAAAACTTCATCACAGCTTACTAGATATTACTAAAATCTACCATTCCCACTACTAGTTATGGAAAGCTGGAACTACTACATCCATTAATCGAGCCTATCAACCTTGTACCAAAAACTGCCAATTGAAGTATCCCTATTTATTACAGTATCTGCATTGTTTGCTTCTATAACACCCCAAAATTTGAATATACATTATTTAATTATTTACAGTATCTGCATTATTTATGCTTGTAGTTGATTAGTTACTTATCACTTGTGTTTGCATTAAAGATCTGCTAGAATGTCTCCTTCTGGTTTGAGAGATTGATATATATATTATCACTGCAAATGTTTTTTTTTGTCTGCTGAGTGGATGTCCTATTTACTAGAGAGGTCATGCCGAAATTTTGTACATTTCGGTGACTTAGTTTTAAGCCGATTTAAAGAGTTAAAAGGTTGGTTGTTGCATGGGGCCTGTGATGTGCGAGCGATCCAACGTGATTTCGGCCGCATAACCCTGTTGTTCTCCGACGCACCAAAGATCGATCGTGCATTTGGAGAAACGGCGGGTTGTGCCATCCAAATTTCATTCGGTTCGTAGCGACGTCATAGAGTCGCATGCAATGGCCTCCATGGAGCATTCTTTTCATCTCGTGATGAATTACCAATCAGAGATAAGCCTAAAAGTCTTTTTAGGTTAACTTGACTTTTAAGTTGTGAATTTACAAGATGGATAATGTACCATCTCCTCGTATAAGCTTCAATTTGGAGGTGGGACTTAATCTTATGAGGATAGTCAGGAAAAAATCCAGATATGAGAATAAAAACTTTTCTTAAGCTTATAAAATCATAAAGCACAAGTTAGGCTAAACAGATCTTATCTGAAAAACATGTGTTAGTGTTATTTAATTACATTGGCCATGTAATTGAGTTACTATGCTATGCTCATCATCTAGCTGATCTATATATCATTTTTTTTTGTATTTGCACAAGTTGCACTTATCTGAAAAACATGTGCTCGTTTGAAGTTATTTCATCTCATTTTATATATTTTTATTCTCTCGCTGCCATTGTATATAACGTTAGATTTAGGGTTTGATTTTAACAGTAGAGAGCCTAGGCGTCACCGTTCGGGAACGGCGCATATCACATTTACTTGTGAGGTGCGCGTTCGAATTGTCCAGCGTATTTTGGACGGCGAGAATGTTGGTTGTTGCATGGGACCTGTGGCGTGTCGGCGATCCGAGCGTGATTTTGGCCACATAACCTGTTGTTCTCCGACGCACCGCATCGGGCGTGCGTTTGGAGAACTGGGTTATCTGCGAAATTTCGTTCGGTTTGTAGACGTCACAGTGTCGCATGCAACGGCCTCCATTCTTGGGTGGGTTTAGAACACATCTTTCCTAACAGGGTTGTCTTTGTCACCTAAGCCACGGTTATGCGTTGACATCATTTCATTTGTTTAGCTTTGAGAATGGGTGACGATCGAAGGGCGATGTATGACGGATGGAGGAGTGATGGGGGCCACTCAAGGGAATGGGGCGAGATCACGGATGCTTTCTTGAAGCAAGCATTCGCTCGAGGAGCTGAATATGTGTATTGCCCGTGTACCCTCTGCGAGAATAACAGCTACTACAGCAAGGATATAGTGCAGTATCACATTTGCAAAAGCGGGTTCATGCCTAACTATTTGGTGTGGCACCGTCATGGAGAGGCAGCAGGCAGCCCATTGAGTCGGACCATGGGGACGATCATGACCGGATGGAAGAGATGTTGGATGATCTTGGCAGGGGATTGAATTTAACTCGGGGAGGAGTCACGGCGGAGGAGGTTAAGGAATTCTATAGGCTACTTGGCGCCTCGGATGAGAAGCTGCATGACTTGACCAATGTGACCGTCTTGCGGCGGTTACACGGCTTATGTCGATGAAGTCGAAGTTCAACTTTTCGAACAAATGCTTCAACGCTTTGCTTGAACTTATGAATGATGTCCCGCCGCTAACCACAAGATGCCAAAGGATTTGTACCAATCGAAAAAGTTGATGGCTGGCACGGGATGAATTACGGTAAGATTGATGTGTGCGAGAATAATTGCATCCGTTACGGAAGGATCATGACAAGGATACTCATTGTATGCATTGCGGTAAGTGTAGATTCGTTGAGGTGGTAGATGAGGAAGGGGTATCGGTGACTACAAAGGTCGCAACTAAGCGGCCGGTACATGCCGATCACGGATAGGCTTAAACGGTGTACATGTCAAAAGAAACAATGAAACATATGCGGTGGCACAAAGAAGGTAAGCGTGAGGACCAAGACCGGATATGATGGTGCATCCGTCGATGGCGAGGCATGGCGGGCATTGGACCGATTTGATCCTGCATTTGCAAGCGACCCTAGGAGTGTCCGTCTTGGTTTGTCCACGGACGGTTTCACACCTTCGACAAGCGCTAGCCCCTACTCTTGTTGGCGGTATTCATCATGCCATACAATCTTCCACCTGAGATTTGCTTGAAAGAGGGGTTCATATTCCTTGCTCTTGTCATTCCAGTCCTAAGCATCCAGGAAGGATCTCAATGTGTTCATGCGGCCCTTAATTGACGGTGAAAAAGTTGTGGCGAGGAGAAAAGGCATACTGACAGCGTTCTGGTAGAGAATTTACCTTACGAGCCGCATACTGTGGTCGGTCCATGATTTGTTGGCATATGCCATTTGGGCCTGGTGTGTTCATGGTCGCTGTGTTGTCCAATTTGTATGGTGACTACGATGCATTCGAGGCTCACGCCGCGGTAAAAGATCACATTCTTCGATTGCCATCGACGGTGGCTTCGGCGAGGCACCCTTTTAGGAATGACGTCAAAGCATTTGAAAAGGAAAGAAAGTTAAAAAGGGCCACGAAGCGACTCACGAGGAGAGGAGATAGCTGAATGGCATAGTCGGCTTGAGCGATCTCTGAGAAGTGGGTTTCACTGGCTATGGAAAGGAGCACAACTGGACTCATATTTCTTTTCTTTGGGAGCTGCCTTACGCGAAAGCTTTGATTCTGCCGCATAACATAGATTTGATGCACCAAGAGCACAATGTGGCAGAAAGCATCATAAGCATGGTGTTTGATGTAACCGACAAAACAAAGGATAACGTGAGTGCTAGGAAAGACATGGGTGATCATTGTGCTAGGCCGTGGCTAGAGGTTAAAGTTGGTTTAAATGGAAATGAGAGCCGACCACGAGTTCCATCTTGTGTGAAGCCGTAAGACCGTAAACATATTTTGAGGTGGTTGAAAACTCTAAAGTTTCTGATCGCTATGCATCTAACATAAAGCAGTGTGAATGTCGACCGGTAAGCTAAGCGGGCTAAAGAGTCATGATTACCATATCATCATGGAAAGACTTGTTCGGTAATGTTTCGTGGCTATTTTGATAATGAGTTGTGGAGGATGTTAGCCGAGCTCGATTACTTCTCTGACAGATATGCGCTAAGGAAATCTCGAAGGCGTTGATGCAGAAGTTAGAGAAGGGAATTCCATTGCTTGTATGCAAGTTGGAAAAAACTTTCCCACCTGGTTTTATGAATGTGATGCAACATCTGCTGGTGCATCTGCCTTGGGAAGCGAAGGTTGGAGGTCTGTGATTCGGATGGATGTATAGTCGAAAGGGAGTTGAAAAAGCTTAGAGCTACGATGCGCAACAAGGCAAGGGTAGAGGGTGTATCGCAGAGGCTTATGCAAGTAAAGAGATCACAAACTTCTCAACAAAGTATTTTGCACTCAAGCACAACGTGAATGTCCCTACGAATCGGTACCGTGCCGCGGAAAAAGAACCGTTGTGCGAACTTAAGCTTTTTCAATACAAGGGTCAACTTTGTTGGGTCGTATACGCACACCATGTTGAGTATGAGGAGTGGAACCTGGCCATGCTTTACATGTTCACTAACATGGTAGAAGTTGAAAAATATTTTGAGTAAGTGACCTTATGAATTATGTTTTCAACATTTGAGTGTAGAGTCCTTTTTAACACGGGATTACATGACGCAGAGTGTTTGACAAAGAAAATTGGAAGTCAACTCGACAACCCACAACTAAGCAATTGGATAACCTACGTCGTGATGGGTTGCAAGGCGGCCCAAGCTTCGTGCAATGGTTCCGTCAGCATGTAATTTGACTATTTATTCATTTTTTTTAAATGAACTGTTGTAGTAACCTAATATTAGACTAACAGTGATGCATATTACTATATAGTGTATGCGTGAAGCCTCCGTCCCTGAGGATCTCCGACAGCTCTCGCATGGTGATGTGACGGCAAGGAGCTATAGTCGCTATGATGTGAACGGGTTCCGTTTTTGAACAGCGAAATTAGAAGCTAGCCGTCCACTTGCGGCCACTTCAAACAGCGGAGTAGTCACAACGTCATCCGATTCCAGCGGTGATATATTAGACTACTACGGTGTTGTACAAAACATAATTGAGTATACCTTTGGGGGTGCCAAAGAACTGAAGGTTGTGTTTTTTGATTGCCATTGGTTCGATCCACACAACGGCACACGTGTCGATGACTTTGGGATGGTGGAGGTGAAGCATAGTTCGCGGCAGGGTCACATTAATAACATTGTGCTTGCACATCAGGTTGAGCAGGTGTACTACCTTAGCTATCCTCACCCTAGCTTGAAGGCTTGGTGGGTTGTATTTAAAGTTAACCCTGAAGTATATCCTCCTAAGGATGTTTCGTATGTGGAAAGCTTAGCGTAGAAGATGATGTGGGTGATGTATATCAAGAAGAAGCTATGGGGGATTCTTTCCTTGTCTCCGACGGGGCAGGACTCGATCAATTACCTACCGATGCCATAGACTTAATAACAGATGAACCAGGCCCTTCACGAAAACGCCCTCAAAAGTCAGTAAGGATTGCACGTCTTCAAGCACGTCTCAATGAAATACGAGTCGCAGAAGCAGATTCCGACGCCGACGACTTTTGATATGTATATTTTGTAAGATTATTGTTGTCTCATTCATTTTTTGCAAGTTATTGTTGTCTCATTCATTTTGCAAGTTATTGTTGTCTCCTTCATTTTTTACAAGTTACTGTTGTCTCCTTCACTAACTCTTGTCAAATTTGAGCAGATCTGATGTTCGGGCATCAGGTTGACAAGCTTAAAGGCAAGTTCAATGGTCGTCCTCGGAAGGTCGAGGAGTAGGGGTTACGATGCTCAGGACTCGGCAATTTGTGATGCCATATTCTTTGGGGCTGCTTGAGATTAGGCAGGCGGCAGGAGCAGCTCGAGAGGTGCTTCGATGAGCGAGCACGAGAACGGCGCAGGAGCAACCTCGAGGAGGGCGAGGGCAAGTGGGGTTGAGGGCGAGGGCAAGTGGGGTTGAGGACGAGGCGGAGTGGGATGTGAGGATGAGGACATGGGTGAGGCGACGACGAGGAGGTCGGCGTTGGGGGTGGTGGCGGTGGGACGACAGATACAGATCTGACGCCGAGGCCGAGGCAGCGGCAGATGCAGACTTGGCGGCGACCTTAGACCCAGTCGAAGAGGGCGGGTCTTCTTCGGGTACTATCAGGTATATGTGTAGTATTGGATTATCATTTAATGTCCATATTTACATTGTAATGTCTATAAACTAATGATTTGCATTTTAGGTTTCGTAAAACCGTCTCAGTTCGTCCGAGATGCAACCCGGCCGATAGGAGGTTGATAGAGCTACATGGGAGCAGGTATGATTATATCTTTCATGTCTTTTCTTTTAGCATGAGCTAAGTGACAAGCGCCTCGTGGCCGATAGGAGGTTGATAGAGCTACCTTTTGATGCATCTTTGTCTTGTATTTTGTTGTAGGCGTGGAAAGAGCCGGGTTGGGTGGGATGGGCCACATTACAAAGGTTAACGCCGTCTTTGGGAGCCCTTAGCCGCTACTACTACCCTGGCATGGTTGAGTCAGGTGGGGATAGATTCGCGCCCACAACTGGAAGCACTTGGGCATTGAAGGAGAACGTGGAAGGAGGCGAAGACTGACCATACATGTCGAGGCGCAGTGTGGGCTGGCTTAGGGTGAGTTTGCGTTATGTATTTACTCTATTTGAGTATTGCTTTAAATGTAAATAAAATTTGACAATGTGTGATTATATGTAGGAGAGGTTTCGGCTTGAGAACGAAGACGATTACAGCCTTTTGAAGAAGGCCAAAAGCGTCTTCAACAGGGCGGCACAAAGGTTGTCGGAGATTCGTTCGGCAATGCCGGATTCAAGTGTCATCAATTTTTACAAGAGGGTGAAGAAGGTGAACATGATAAGAGGACCAGAGGCGAGGAGTATAAACCTGATAGAACAAGAGTATCTCGAGAGCTCGGTCGATTGGATAATGAAGGACATGGAGGCTTGGAGGTGGATGTGCCGGTACTGGGCGTCGGAGGATTTTCAAGAAAAATCCAATAGAAATCGAGGGAACAGAAGAAGTAGATTGGGGAAACACAAATCTGCAGACGGACACATTGGCCTAGAGCAACGAATGGTAAGTATCGGTATTATAATTGTTAGTGAATTTGTCACTATGTTTCTAACTTTGCACCGTAGGAGGCTGAAAGTGGGAGTACTCCCTCTTTTGTGGAAGTTTACATCCGGGGGCACAAAGGCGAGGATCCACAGAACCCGGATGTTTTGTGCGACAACGGGGCTAGTGAGAGGATGGTAAGTATAAATGAAACAATATGTTTTGTGCAATTTTAAATCCGGGAGCACCAAATGTTTTATGCAATATGTTTTGCAGGCGTCATATGCGGAACAAATGACACAACGTCATGGGACGGAGTTTGATTGGAGGGCCGCGCCGGTCGATGTGGAAGCCTTGTACCACGCTGGAGGGGGCCTAAAGCATGGGAGGTTCGTTAATAAAACTGATTTTAATTGTTTTTGCTCTATGAATAAAAAAATGTTGCATGGTCACATTTCAGTATATATCGTTTGTAGGTGGGCCATGGGGGACGGAGTTGTCGAATGCGATCATCTTCCACGAGGCTCGGTTTCCTCACAGGGGAGTGCTCACTCGTCGAGGTCCGCACGGGAAGCACAAGCGCGGGAGGAGGCTCGTGAAGCGCGAGAAGAGTCTCGTTAAGCACGAGAGGAAGCTCGCAGAAGCCGAGAAGACTCAGAATACATGAAAATGTATCTGCAGGTACAATCTCAACTTTGAACAAATCGATCATTTGTACATCTGTGATTAAAATCTAACAAACAATCTATATGCAGCAACTGTCACAATCTCTTGGACCTAACGTGCCAGTGTTTCGCCCTCCTATTATGCCCCAGGTAAAGATACTTGAGTTCATTACTCTCTAACTCACTTAGCTCATAAAATCGTGTTTACGACAAACTTGACTATTATGTCATAGGCCTCCCGACCACCTCCTTTGCATGTTTTCTCCTCACATGCAGCCACCACCACAAGGAGAAGCATCACAGGGTGCTCAACCTCCCCCAGCGTCCTTCATAAACCCTACTGGGATGCAGGCACCACCCCTAGGAGATGCACCTCAGGTTATATGAAATTCTCATGCATTCTTTATTTTTAAAAAACTCTATTCTGTATAATTGATATCACAAACTATGATCCATAGGGCTCCCAGCCTCCTCGTCCTTTCTACATGTTCACCCCACAGATGCAGCTACCTTCTGTAGGAGAGGCACCACAGGTAAAGATGGATCGGTTCAATTCGATATTCAAAATTTGAACGAAAGATTTAAATGTGGCATAATGTACCTAACTATGCCTTACAGGGCTCCCAGCCTCCAAACCCGTTCTACATGTACCCACCACCTATGCCAGGCCAAGGAATGCCTATGTACTTCAACCATTGGGCCATGCAGCCACCTCAGACAACACCACAGGTATGGATGTCAAAAACATTCTAAGTTTACGAAACGAGCTAAGTTTGTCAATTGTGAGCTAAACCAAGTCAAATTGAGTAAATTGAGCTACCTTCACAAAACTTAGTCAATTATATCACATTTAGGCAAATAAAACTCAATTCTGTCAAAGTTGAGCGGACTTAGTCAACTTGAGCAAATTCAGCTATACGTGCAAAACTTAGTCGATTTTACGACACTTAGGCAACTCATGCTTAAACCTTGCACAAATCATCTCAATGTTTGCTAAGTTTGCAAATTGAGTTAACTTTGTTATTTGTGAGTCAAGACTAGTCAAATCCTGCAAATTGAGGTATTTATGCAATAATTATTCGATTCTTATCAAATTGATAATTAACATGTAAACCCTAGTCAAATTGAGGCATTCGTTCAAAAGCGAGTCGATTCTACCACATTTATCCAAATATATATTAAATCTTATATAATTCATCTCTGTTGTTGCTAAGTTTGCGAAACAAGGTAATTCTATCAATTGTGATCCAAACTTAGTCAACTTGACGAAACTGCCTTATTCGTGCAAAACTGATTCGATCCTAGGACATTTAGCACAAATCATTTCGATATTTGCTAAGTTCGACGATATGTTACTTGTAACACAACCTAGTCTTGAACTTGCAGGTGTTTACGGGTCACGCCCTCCGGCCGCGTACTAACGGCGACATCATAGAAGGCGTCATAGTCTCGCCCTCGGCGGTGGTGGTAGCGCTCACAACTCCAACAACCCCGAGACATGAATTGCATTGTGAGCTGGATTGGTGTATTACTGTTGGACTTTATGACTTCGTCGTCGGATTTGTATTGTGATGGATAGATTGTAATGTGGATTGTAATGTCGTAGTTTACAAATTGTCGTTGGATGTGTGATTGGTTATCTAAGGATCTGCTAGAATGTCTCCTTTTGGTTTGAGAGATTGATATATATATTATCACCGCAAATGTTTTTTTGTCTGTGAGTGGATGTCCTATTTACTAGAGAGGTCATGCCGAAATTTTGTACATTTCGGTGACTTAGTTATTCGTTGTGGAGTTTGATTCTTGAATCATGTTGGTAATACTCTTGAATTGTTCGTAATACTCTTGAATCTTGAGTTGTCGATATATATTGAGTTTTGATTGAATGTATAGATATTGATATTGAGTGTTTGATTGAATGTTGAATGAGATGCATACCGATCGATATATATTGATTGTTTGATTGAATGTTTGATTGAATGTATAGATATTGATATTGAGTGTTTGATTGAATGTTGAGATGCATACCGATCGATATATATTGAGTGTTTGATCGATATAGATATTGAGTGTTTGATTGAATGTTGAATAAGTTTGATTGAATGTTTGATCGATATATATTTGAGTACATATATTTGATCGATATATATTTGAATCTTGTGATGGACTTATTGTGATGTGTTGAATAAGATTGAATGTGAAGATGCTTGTGTTGAATGACATGCATATCGATCCATATATATGCGTGGTCGATATATTGAGTGTTTGATTGAATGTTGAATAAGTTTGATTGAATGTATTGAGTGTGATGCATATGGATATATATATATATATATATATATATATATTAAGCGTCAGTTAAATTCGTGGGTTTCTGCATTACAATTTAAGTTAAATTCGTGGGTTTCTGCCTGGCCCACGAATTTAAGTTAAATCGTGAGTTTTCTGTACAATTTAAGTTAAATAAGTGGAGTTTTCTGGCCCACGAATTTAAGTTAAATCGTGAGTTTTCTGCAATTTAAGTTAAATTAAATGGGTTTTCTGGCCCACGAATTTAAGATTAAGTCGTGAGTTTTCTGTACAATTTACTAATTAAATTCGTGGGGCGAGAAACCCACGAATTTATCGATTAAATTCGTGGGCTGGCGAAACCCACGAATTTAACTTAAATTAAATGAGCACCCACGAATTTAATTGATTAATTTCGTCGAGTTAAATTCGTGGCCTAAATTCGACGGTTTGCGCACGAATTTATATTAAATTCGTGGGTTTTGGCCTAAATTCGTGGGTTTCTGGCCCACGAATTTTCCCCTGATTCCTGTAGTGTGAAGCCATGGGAACCCGTTTGAACTTCAGTACAGCTTATCATCCACAGACGGATGGGCAAACCGAAAGAGTTAATCAGATTCTAGAGGACATGCTACGAGCTTGTGCATTGGCTTATGCTACCTCTTGGGATAAAAGTCTGCCGTACGCTGCGTTCAGTTACAACAATAGCTATCAATCAAGTTTGCAAATGTCACCATTTGATGCACTATATGGTCGACCTTGTCGAACACCGTTGAACTGGAATGAGACAGGTGAACGTCGTGTCTTTGGGCCGGACATTCTTCAAGAAGCTGAAGAGCAGATTGCCATGATCCGGGAAAGACTGAAGATAGCACAGTCAAGACAGAAGAGCTACACCGATAACCGTCACCGAGACCTGAGTTTTGAACCAGAAGATTTCGTGTATCTCAGAGTCACACCACTCAAGGGAGTTAAGAGATTCCATGCCAAAGGAAAACTCGCGCCGCGATATGTTGGACCATTTAAGGTTCTCAGCCGTAGAGGTGAAGTTGCATACCAGCTGGAGCTACCGCAATTACTAGCAGGAGTACATGACGTGTTTCACGTGTCCCAGTTGAAGAAGTGTCTCCGAGTACATGATGAGCAGACACAGTTGGAGTCAATCGAGCTACAAGAGGATCTGACTTACAAGGAACGCCCCGTCAAGATTTTGGACACCTTGGATCGAGAGACGAGAAACAAGTCAACCCGTTTCTGCAGAGTTCAATGGAGCAACCATCCGGAGAGTGAAGCAACTTGGGAGCGCGAAGAGGATTTGAAGAAAGAGTTTCCGAACCTATTCTTTAGTAAGCCCTGAATCTCGGGGACGAGATTTTGTTAAGGGGGGAGGTTTGTAACACCCCAAAATTTTTGCTTTTCATGAATTTAAATCAGATTTGGCACTTTGGTGAATTTTTGGAATTTTCTAGAATTTATTTGGATTTATTTGGAATTTATTCCCTTTTGAAATAATTAAAGAATTTAACTTTGCAAATAAAATTTTGTTGGAAATATTTTATTTGAGTCCAAAATGTTCCAAAATATTTTCTAGAATTTTTCTGGAATTTTTCTGAGTGTTTTGCTATTTTTAATGAATTAAATGAATTTCTGGGAATTAATTGGATTATTTAAACGCTGGAAAAACCTAATCGGTTTCACTGTTCATCCGACCGGACCCGAGTCCAAGTCAGACTCGAGTCCGACCCGAGCCAGCCGTTCCGGTTGAACCCAGTCGCCAAACCCTAACGCGTGTGACCGTTGGATCGAGATCCAACGGCCACAATCGCGCCACGTCGCCCGAACCCAAGCCCGGCCGAGCCAGCCAAGTCGCCCGAGCTGGACCGGAGCCCAAACCCCGCACCATTGGATCTTGATCCAACGGCTCGCGTGGAGCCATGTCACCCCTCTCCGAGTCCTCGTCGGACTCCGCCGCCGCCCGCGTGTGGGCCTCGGTCTCCGCGCTTTTCACGGAAGCCGAGGCCCCTATTTAAAGCGCTGCCACCGCCACCGGGAAGCCGACTTCCGTGCGCACCTGTAGCCCTAGCCCACGTCACCAGAGCCGCCGCCGTTTGCCCGCTAGAGCTCGCCGTAGTTGCCCTAGGTCTCCGCCGCGGTTATTCATCGATTCCGTCGTCGTCCGCCGTCCTCCGCCGCCGTTGAGCCCAGATCCGGAACTGCAAGGACCAGCCGCGTCGGAGGGGACCTTTCACTTCGCCGGAATCGCGCCCAAACGCCGTCGGGCATGTCGTCGTCCTCGTCTCCGGTGACCTCTGCTCCGCCGCGCGCCATCGCCGCCTCGCGAACTCCTTCAGCCATCCGATCAAAATCCGAGGGCCCAGATTCGTCCACGTCGCCACGGTAAAATCCCACGTTGTAATTTTCAGATCTATTTCCAACCGTTGGATCTATATCCAACGGTTTAGATTGTGCCACATTGCGAGAACCGCACCGTACTAGATCCAATCTTAGCCGTTAGATCTAGATCAAACGGCTAGGGTTAGCCATGTTGTAACTCTAGAGTTGATCTTGACCGTCCGATCAAGATCGAACGGTCCATACCAGCCCAGCGGTTTCCATAACGCGTTAAGCCAGATCCAATCTGGGCCGTTGATTTTCAAATCAACGGCCGAGATCTAGCCATGTGGGCGGAAGTCTGACCGCCGCGGTCGTGTGCCGCCGCCGGCCACCGGCCGATGTCATGTGTGGCGTCGGCGTGAACCAGCGTGTCAGCGGCCCAGCCAACCGCACCATGACGTCACGCTAACATCACGGTGGGGCCCAGCTGTCAGCCGTCCCTCAGCCGTGCGTGATGACGTCACTGCTGACGTCATCCGAGGGGTCCACCTGTCAGTGAGACACGTGAGCCGTGGACCGGGTCCACGGTGGACCGAGCAGCGCCATGCGCCGGGTCCATGGACCCGAGGCGACGTGGCGGCTCCCGATTGGTCCACGTGTCATGCTGACGCAATAAATTAATTTCCGAAAAAGAAAATGATTTATTAATTCGAATTATTGACTTCAAAAATGAATTCAAACTTCAAACGCTTATAACTTTTGCGTTTCAACTCCGATTTGAGTGATTCAAATTTCTAAATTTTGATAAAAATGAGGCCTACTCAAATATGAATTTTAATTAATTTTTGATTATGTATATTTCTCTATTTTTATTTAATTAATGTTTTCTTTAAACTTTAAACGGTTATAACTTTTGCATTTAAACTCCGAATTTGACGATTCCACTTTCTAAAAATTCATAAAATTATGTTCTCTCTGTTTGTGAACTTTATTTGAAGTTTTGGATACTTTTTGTCTACTGTTTATTTATTTATTGCTATTTGCACGCTTTACGAGTAGATGTTGAAGTGCCCAAAGGCTTCGAAGGTGAAGTGTTGACTCAGGAGCCAGCTCAGGACCAAGAACAAGTACACTTTGAAGGAAAGTTGTGCTTTGACCATGTTGACCCCATTTTGAAATTAATTTGATTTAAATTATTGCATGCTAGTTCAACTATAAAATGCTTCAATTGATTTTGGGAGATTAGTTAATTACCTAATTGCTATAAGCCACCTTGACATAGATAATTGAATGCCATGAACCCCTTGTCACCGTAGTTGAGGATTAAATAGTTGGACATTATTAAATTGCCAACATGGGAATTTAGATCGTTGTAGTATATTGCTTAGACCTGCTACGTGCTCATGACAGGATTTTGGAAAATCAAATGTTAACATTGACTTAATGATATATTGAACCTGTTTTGGAAAGGTATCATGTGTTGTGATGTTGATGGCACGTGGTGCATGGTAATCAACTGGGGGGTTTGGTAAATAGTTTTTGACCAGGGCATGTGGCAAGAATGATCGGGTGGGCCAGTTGTGGCACCGGGAACGTCGTTTTGGTTCTTCGGGTAGTCTTGCCCTGGTCACCCTAACGACTTAACCATGCAAGCCTTTGATCTGAGTCAAACGTGCAACCACATGTCTGTAATGGGACGGACCTAGTTGATTAAGTTGCTAATAACGTACCTGTGGGACCTCAGGATGTCAACTACACCTTTGTGTAGTTGTACGGGGGAGCGTACTGGGGCTGCGGCCGGGTACCCATCTAACGGTTGATTGGCCTAAACTTCGCCTTCGCTAAGGGAAGGGTTAGTGTGCAATAACTGGGGAGGCCCACTTGTGCTGTTAGAAGTTTCCGAAAGACTTTGTTACGGACACTCGCCTTTGTGGTGTTTGGCTGTATCTTGTGGGTAAAGTGCATAACCTCTGCAGAGTGTAAAATCTATTCGAATAGCCGTGTCCGTGGAATTGGACATCGCTCGGGAATTACATCAAGGTTTAGATTCTCTTGCAAATAACTTGGATTTGAAAGGTTGGGTTTGGTTTAATAATGATGTTGATGGAAATGTTGATTAGGATTGGAAAAGATGTTTATTTAATTGCTGGAAAAGTTATTGCTCTTAAACCTGTTTCTACTCCTTTTGAATCTACTTAAGTTATTTGTCAAATCTTTGTGTTACATAATTACACCCTGAGCTACTCCTTTGTACTAAGCCATGCATGTAGTGTATTAGTTTGCATCCTGTGCATGACTTGTTGAGTACCAAGTACTCACCCTTGCCGCAATACAACACCAGTTGAAGGAGAAGCTACACCAGCTTTGGAGGAGGAGCTCCAAGAGGAACCGTCTAACTAGGGAGCGAGTCCAGTCAGTTGCCTGTGGTATACTGGATGGCGCCACGAAGTTATCTTATTTTCCGCTGCAGTTATTTCCCTTTTATTGAGTTTTCGCCCCGCGTGGCATATATTTGTAACTTGACCCTAAGGTCGAGAAACCCTTTTGGTTAACTATTTAAGGTACCTTATTATTTCATTGAGTATGATTGTGATATTTACCAATGTTGAGACTGTGTGCACTAGCGCGTTCCTGGACTAGTGCTGAATACACAGAGGGTCCGGATTTGCAAATTCGGGTCCCGACAAACATCAACAGCATAGCAATATATGGCAATATAAGAGGCATCTAAGACAACAATAATTATAGGCATGACAATAATATAAGTCTAATCCCAAGCATTCAATGTCTCCATGAGCCAAACGAACAATAAGACTCTCATATTCACTACAAGGATCTTGCTCAGTGTCCTCGGCTTTTACCGACGACACAGATGCCAAAACCGCCGACACAGGGCTGTGTCGTCGGGCTCCCGACGACACAAGTCCCACGACACAGAGTCGACGACACAACCAACCTATGTCCACGGCCACAATAAATCCCGGCGACACAGATGCCATCCGGGGCCGACCCGACACCCAGACATTTGTCGTCGGCGAACTTAAAGCTGCCGATCTGAGGAGACACTTCGTCCTCGGCCTAATTAATGCTGCCGACACGAGTGGACATCCGTGTCCTCGGCCTAATTAATGCTGCCGACCGAGTGGACATCCGTGTCCTCGGCTTTAACTATCCCGACGACCGCAGACCCTTCTCGGTGCGGAACACGGGGCTATCTTGTGTCGTCGGGATGGTTAGAGCCGAGGACACAGGTGACATCTGTGTCCTCGGCTTTAACTATGCCCACGACACAGACCCCTTCTGGTGCCAGAACCTGGGGCTATCTTGTGTCGTCGGCATGGTTAGAGCCGAGGACAGGTGACATCTGTGTCTCGGCTTTAACTATCCCGACGATACAGACCCTTACGGTGCCGGAACACGGGGCTATCTTGTGTCGTCGGCATGGTTAGAGCTGAGGACACAGGTGACATCTGTCCTCGGCTTTAACTATGCCGACGACACGCACTCTTCCGGTGCCGTAACCTGGGGCTATCTTGTGTCGTCGGGATGGTTAGAGCCGAGGACAGGTGACATCTGTGTCCTCGGCTTTAACTATGCCGACGACCAGTGCCGTAACACAGGGGCTATCTTGTGTCGTCGGCATGGTTAGAGCCGAGGACACAGTTCAACTTTTATGTAATATTCGACATTTTGAAACACAAAAGCGAAGATATTTTCCAAGAGATCAACCCTCACCCATATCCTAGTTAGTACTCTCGCCTAAGCACGCTTAACTAGTGAGTTCTACCACTAATTTTAATGCAAATGAGCACTTCCCATGAGGTCACCCATCCTAATACTACTCTCAGCCAAACACGCTTAACTTCAGAATTCTTATATGATCTAGTACCAGAGTGTTGGTATGATCACATTTGAAATATAACGTGTCCCCCTCCTCTTAACCTCACAAATGACCAAAACTCTAATTTTAGTATTCTTATATTTTGAATTTACCATGGCATGGATGCTTCAAATTTCAACTAAGTGTTCAATTTTACTATGATATGGGTGCTTCAAATTTTAATTAAGTGTCCAATTTTAATAGTTGGATCCAAGATCGAACTAGCTACCTACTAGCTACATCTGTGTCCTCGTCCGAGCTATAGGCCGACTATTACTGCACTTTCCGTGCCGTAACCTGGGGCTATCTTGTGTCGTCGGCATGGTTAGAGCCTAGGACACAGGTATATCTGTGTCCTCGGCTTTAACTATGCCGACGACACGGACACTTTCCGTGCGAGAACACGGGGCTATCTTGTGTCGTCGGCTTGGTTAGGGCCGAGGACACAGGTGACATCTGTGTCCTCGGCCTGAGCTATAGCTGACGACACAGACCCCTTCTGGTGCCAGAACCTGGGGCTATCTTGTGTCGTCGGGATGGTTAGAGCCGAGGACACAGGTGACATCTGTGTCCTCGGCTTTAACTATGCCGACGACACAGACCCCTTCTGGTGCCAGAACCTGGGGCTATCTTGTGTCGTCGGCATGGTTAGAGCCGAGGACACAGGTTCAACTTTTATATAATATTCTGACATTTTGAAACACAAAAACGAAGATATCTTGTGTCGGCATGGTTAGAGCCGAGGACAGGTGACTATCTGTGTCCTCGGCTTTAACTATGCCGACGACCTGCACTTTCACAGTGCGGAACACAGGGGCTATCTTGTGTCGTCGGCATTGTTAGAGCCGAGGACAGGTACATCTTGTGTCGTCGGTAACATTGTTTGCCGTGGACACGAGCACTCATGGGCCCACCGTCGGATCTTTGGGACATAGGTCGTGCTCGCTCTTCTTTCTCCGAGATTTTTAAGGCAGTTTAAGGTTTTAGAACATGCACAACCTATTCCGGCTAATTGCTCGCTCTTCTTTCGCCCGGCATTTCATCATCACAACAAATTCATCCGAAAACTCAAGGAGAGTGAGTCATCACCACCGGCCGTCGTTCTTCGATATTTTTGTCGCCTACGACGGGTCGAACGAGACATTTGTACGGTCATTTAAAGGTTTTACAACACTCACACCTATTCAGGTCATTCCTTACTCTTTCAATTGGTGCGTTGGATCGTCACAAGGTTCTACTCAAAGTACTCGAGGTAACGTTACGGAGACACATACACACAATGACGTAACATACCAATTAATTAAATAATAAAAATTACATGTCATATATATGTATGTTGCCTAACAACTATTCTAAAGCTCTATTTCATTTTTCTTAATTTTAAAAACAAAAAACATTTTCAAATTGGTTTTCTGAATTAATCTGGAATTATTATTATCGTACTAAAATAAAGCCGTGGACAAAATGTTCTCTGTGTAGTCGGCTAGCTTTGTCCCGCCGACATAGAAATGTTTGTGTCGGCTGTTTCTTCCCGACGACAAAGAGTCTTCTTGCCAGTCGGCTGAGCATCCTGCATGTTGGTCCCACATGTCGGAGTGCCTGTGTCGGCGGGTAGGTGGGCCGAGGACACGGCTGCATCCGTGTCGGCGGGGGTATGTGGGCCGAGGACACAGCTTGTGTTGGCGGGATGTGAAATTCAAATTTCATCACGCGCCGATGTTCCCCCTCTGGGGTGGAGTTCCTGTGTCGGCGGGGTATGTGGGCTGAGGACACAGGTATGCCTCTGTGTCGGCGGGGTAGGTAGGCGGAGGACACAGATCTCCCTACGTGTCGGCGGGCTAGTTGGACCGAGGACACAGATCTCTCTTATCGGCGGTTTAGGTGTTGCCGACATAGCTCGCTTGGCGTGTATATGTCGTCGATTTTTATTGACGCCGTCGAGAGATGTAAAATTTTGTGTCGTCGGCAATTTTACCGAGGACACAAATATTTCGGCCGAGGACACTGAGCTCGTTTCTTGTAGTGATTGCAAAACTAAACCATAAATCAGTATGCATCACACTTAATTTATTATCAAGACCCAATTGAGTGACTGTGGGAACAATTGAGTGACGCTACGTGTAGAAGTGTGACTAATTCCCTTCCCCGCATGCCGATCTCATGGTACCTAAAACAACAAGAATGCACAAGCGTGAGTTCAACACTCAGCAAGCATATTGCAATGGTACACAAAAACAATTACATGGCTACAACAACTCATATCATGTCTTTCATCTCATTCATGATCACATATCAATATCACCACCATTATGTATGCAATGCGATGCGATGCTCATGTCTCCTTGGAAACTCATACCGGTATGGTTGAGTACACACCCGTCGGTGTGCACCATCTCCCCCCTTCCATCCCGAAGATGGAGGGTGCCTACTCCTCGCTTCCAAACACCGCGGTGGATGGAATCACGATGTAGGACTTACTCATTGGCTCTCCGGAATAGTCATAACTTTCTCACCGACCTTCCCCGGACTAGTTATGACTTTCTCACCGCCCGGGCCATGTAACATGCCATGTATGTGTCGGGACCCCGAATTTGCAAATCCGGACCCTCTGTGTATTCAGCACTAGTCCAGGAACGCGCTAGTGCACACAGTCTTAACATCGGTATATATCACAATCATACCATACGATACTATCAAAGTACTTTATTTAAATAATCAAAGGGTTACTCGACCTTATGGCCAAGTTACAAATATATGCCTTGCAAGGCGAAACTTTAAAAAGAGAAATAACAGCAGCGGAAAATCAAATAAACTTCGTGGCGCCATCCAGTATACCACAGGCAACTGACTGGGCTCGCATCCCTAAGTAGACGGGTCTTCTTGGAGTTCCTCCTCCAAAGCTGGCGTAATCTCCTCTGATATTGTGTTGAGGCAAGGGTGAGTACTTGGTACTCAGCAAGTCATGCACAGAATGCAGGCTAATATACTATATGCATGGCTTGGTACAAAGGAATAGCACAAGGTATTTTTGCAGTAAACAGCATTTGAAAAGTAATATAAGTAGATTCGAAAGCAGTAGAAATGAGTAAAGCATAAATAACTTTTCAAGAAGTTTAACAAACATTTTTCCCATCCTAAACCATAATTCCATCATCTTCCTTGTTAAACCAACCCATCTTTTCAAAACCAAGTTATTTTCAGAAAGTCTACCCCTTATTGTAATTCCAGAGCATTGTCGATCACAGTGGACTCGGCTATTCAAATAGATTCTACACTCTGCAGAGGTTATGCACTTTACCCACAAGATACAGTCAAACACCACAAAGCGAGTTCAGTAACAAAGCCTTTCGGAAGCCTCAAACAACACAGGTGGTCCTCTCCGATGCGTGCTCTACACCATCCCTTCCCTTAGCCAAGGCGAAGTATGGGACCAACACACCGTTAGATGGGTACCTGGCCACGACCACGATCGCTCCCCGTACAATCACACAAGCGGTGTAAGCGACACCCTGAGGCTCCACAAGTGAGTCCTTAGCGACTTAGTCAACTAGGGCCGTCCCATTCGGCCATGTGGTTGCAAGTATGACCAGTTCAAAGGCTTGCAAGGTTAAGTCCTTAGAGTGACCAGGGCAAGACTACGAAAAACCAAATCAACACTCCCAATGCCACAATGGCCCACCTGATTACTCTTGCCACATGCCGGTCAGCTGTTTATCAAACCCAGATTGATTACCATGCACCACGTGCCATCAACATCACATGATACTTTTCCAAAACAGGTTCAATATATCATTAAGTCCATATTAGCATTTGATTGTCCAAAATCATGTCATGAGCACGTAGCGAGTCTAAGCGACATACTACAACGGTCTAAACCCATGTTGGCAATTTAATAATGTCCAACTAGTAAACCACAACTAGGGTGACAAAGGGTCATGGCACATACTTAAGTAATCAAGGTGTCATATAGCAAATTGGTATTTATCTAACCCCATGTTTAAACAAAGTATCTTTCTAATTGAACTATCATGCAATATTTTAAATCAAAATAGATTTTAGAAATAGTATCAACATGGTAAAACAACAACTTGCCTTCAAAAAGTACTTGTTCTTGGTCTTGAGTTGGATCTGAGTCAATACTTCTCCTTGAATCCTTAGGCACTTCAACGTCTACTCGTTAATCGTGCAAATAGCAAATACACAAATATACACTAGGCAAAAAGATCCCAAAACTCGAAATAAAATCCATAAACAGAGAGAACATAATTTTCTGGATTTTTAGAAACTGGAATAAATCAAATTTGGAGTTAAAGCATAAAGTTATGATTTATTAAAGTTTAAATAATCAATTAAATAATATTTCAGAGAAAAACTTTAGTCAAAAATTAAATAAAATTTATATTTAGGTAGATCTCAATTTTATACAAATTTAGAAATTTGAATCACTCAAATCGGAGTTGAAGCGAAAGTTATAAGCGTTTGAAGTTTGAATCTAAATTTTGAATCAATATTTCGAATTAATAAATCATTTTCTTTTCGGAAATTAATTGTGCGTCGGCATGGACACGTGTCGGCTCTGATTGGCTGGCTGGCGTCAGCCGGTCCATGGACTTGGTCACGCTCGGCTCGGGTCCACGGTGGACTCGGTCCACGGCTCCACGAAGGCCCGACATGTGGGTCCACTCGGGTGGCGTCATTCTTGGCGTCGGCCTGCTCGGGACAGTGGCGACAAGCGGGCCCGCCATGGCGTCATCGTGGCGTCATGGTGCGATTTGGCTGGGCGTGACATGCGGGCCAGCGTGTCGGACACGCGTTCTCATGCGCTTGGCGGCCGCGCGTGGCGGTTGGCCTTACGGCCCGCGTGGCTAGATCTAGACCGTTGATTTGAAAATCAACGGCCCGGATTGGATCTGGTGTTACAGCGTTTGGGGTGAGCGCAGTTAATCTGAACCGTTGGATTTAGATCCAATGGTTGAGATTGGATCTAGAGATAAATGCGAAACCTCACCGTGCGATGGCGTGGCAAGATCTGGATCGTGCGATCTTGATCGGACGGCCGAGATAGCTCGAGCGGCGGCAATGGCGTCGGCGGCGGCTTGCGGCCGGAGCTGATAGCGATGACACGCCATGGCGCTGCGAGGCCCCTCGGCGAAGTGGATGGTAGACGCAGGTGCGCCTTAGCGCAAGGGATCTGGATGCAGGGTCAACGTCGGCGGAGGATGGCGACGGTGGCGAAGCGGCGCGAAACGCGGCGGAGTGCTTTACCAACTCCGGCGAGCAATAGCGGCGAGCGGTGGGGATCCTAGCGGCGTGAGCTAGGGTTCCGGACCGGCGTGGGATGGCGATCCTCGGTGCGATCCGGGCATTAAATAGCCGGAGGCGTGCTCGGCGGAACCCTAGTCGGTCGCGGCGCTCTCACGGCGAGTCCGGCTCGGACTCGGCGGAGGCAGCGCTGTCGCGGCCGTCCACGTGGCGCGATCCGCGGCCCCGATCGCCGCAGGCGCGATCGGATCCGGGCGGATACGGCTCGGTCGGTCGGCGGATCTCGGTAGTTGGATCTTGATCCAGCGGTTGGGATTGATTAGGGTTAGGAGTGGGTTCGGTCGAGTCACGTGGCTCGGGTCGGACTCGAACACGAAGTCTGACTCGGGCTCGATCGGATGAAACGATACTTGACCCGAGTTTGATTTTCCAGCGATTTAATATTTAAAATAATTCCTAGTAATTCATTTAATTCATTAAAAATAGCAAATGACTCGAAAAAATTCAGAAAAATTACGGAAAATACTTTGGATCATTTTGGACTCAAATAAAATATTTCCAACAAAATTTTATTTGCATAATTAAATTCTTTAATTATTTCAAAATGGAATAAATTCAAATAAATTCCAAATAATTCCAAATAAACTCGAGAAAATTCCAAAAATTCATCAAAGTGCCAAATCACACATGAATTCAAGGAAAGCAAAATTTTGGGGTGTTACAAACCTCCCCCTTAATAGAATCTAGTCCCGAGATTCGGGGCTCACTAAAGGAATAGGTTTGGAAATTCTTTCTTCAAATCCTCTTCGCTCCCAAGTCGCCGCTCTCTGCATGGTTGCTCCTTTGAACTCTCTGAAGCTTGAGTTGACTTGTTTCTAGTTTCTCGATCCATTGTGTCTAGAATCCTCACGGGATACTCCTTATAAGTCAAGTCCTCTTGCAACTCAATTGATTCTATGATTATGTCTGTTCCTCAGGAACTCGAAGACACTTCTTCAAGTAGGACACATGGAATACATCATGTACTCACGCTTAACTGCGTGGCAACTCCGGTGATAAGCAACTTCGCCTCTGCGGCTCAAAATCTTAAATGGTCCAACATAGCAGGGTGCAAGTTTTCCTTTGGCATGGAACCTCTTAACTCCCTGAGGCGTAACTCGGAGGTATACAAAGTCTTACGGTTCAAAACTCAAATCTCGCGACGATTGTCGGCATAACTCTTTTGTCGAGATTGGGCTATCTTCAACCTTTCCTAATCATAGCGATCTGCTCTTGACCTCTTGAAGAATATCAGGCCCAAAGACACGGCTCGTAGGTCTCATTCCAATTCAATGGCGTCAGGCGAAGTCGACCATCTGATGCCTCAAAAGGTGACATCGTAAACTAGCACGATAGCTATTGTTGTGGCTGAACTCGGCATACGGCAAACTCTTATCCCAAGAGGTAGCATAAGCCAATGCACAAGCTCTCAACATATCCTCGAGAATCTGGTTGACTCTTTCGGTGCCCATCCGTGTGGATGATAAGGTACATCTTGAAGTTTAAGCGGGTTCCCATGGCTTCATGCAACTTATTCCGAACCTTGAGGTAAATTGGGTACCTCTGTCCGATACAATCCTCTTTGGCACTCCGTGCAAACAAGCGATCTGATCATGTACAACTCTGCTAATTTATCTCAGAGTAAGTGGTCTTCACGGGGATAAAATGGGCTACTTTAGTCAAGCGATCCACTATAACCCATATGGAGTCATAACCTCCTTGAGTCCTCGGCAAACCGGTAATGAAATCCATTCCGATTTCCTCCCACTTCCACTCGGGTATTTTCGGCGGTTGTAGCAATCCTGCTGGTCTCACGATGCATTGCCTTGACTCTACGGCATACGTCGCACAATGCAACATGCTCGGCAACTTCACGTTTCATACTCGGCCACGAATCTCTCCTTGAGATCTGATACATCTTGGCGCTTCGAGGATGGATTGAGTACTTGGAGTCATGGGCTTCTTCGAATCAGTTGCTTTAACTCCTTTTTGTTAGGCACACAAATGCGATCCTTCATCCACAACGTGCCTTGCTTATCCAACTTGAAGTCCTCTGCCTTGCCTTCCTCCTTTTTGGACTTAATCCTACGGATCTTGTCATCATCATACGTCCTTCTCGGATCTGGTCCTCTAAAGTAGGCTTTACTTCCAATGCGGCCAAGAATCCGCTAGGTACAACCTCAATCTTCACCTTTTGAAAATCCTCACATAACTCATCCTGACTTGTGGCTAGCAACGTACTCACGGTATGACTTTTCCGACTCAGGGCATCGGCTACTCGTTGGCCTTCAGGGATGGTAATGGATTCCAACATTATAGTCCTTGATCAACTCTAACCATCTCCTCTGCCTCATATTCGAGATCCATTGGGTGAATATGTACTTAAGGCTCTTATGATCGTATATACTTCACATCTGTTTCCAATCGAGATAGTGACGCCATATCTTCAAGGCATGCACTACGGCGGCTAACTCTAGGTCATGTGTCGGATAATTTTCCTCATGCGGCCTCAAGCGCCTTGATGCATAGCGGCGACCTTTCCGTTCTGCATCGGCACACATCCAAGTCCTTGGCGCGATCGTCACAATAAATATCGAAGCTTTGAGCAACATCCGGTAGAACTAACACCGGTCTTGGCGTCAATCGCTTCTTGACTCGAAATCCTTTCTCACATTCAGGCGTCCATGCAAACTTCTTTTCCTTCTTCAGCAATTGCGTAAGAGGTTTCGCAATTGTCGAGAAGCCTTCGATGAAACGGCGGTAATATCCTGCCATTCCAAGGAAACTCCGAATGCAGGTCACAGTCTTGGTGTTCCCAATGTAACTGACTTCTACTTTGCTTGGATCTCTGGCGACTCCCTCTGCGGTCATTACATGTCCAAGAAACTCCACCTTGTCCTTCCAAAAATCACACTTGCTTTGAACTTGGCGAAAAGTTGCTTGTTCCTCGGCTTTTCCAAAACTCGCCTTAAGTGTTCGGCATGTTCATCCTTTGTCTTGGAGTAGACTAGGATATCGTCTATGAACACGACGACAAACTTGTCCAAATATTCCATGAACACCTTATTCATCATATTCATGAAATAAAGTGGCGCATTAAATCGGCCCAAAGGACATAGCGTAAACTCGTAATGTCCATATCTTGGCGAGAATGCGGTCTTGAATATCTTACGATCGGATCTTCAAGCGATGGTATCGATCTCGAGATCAATCTTGGAGAAAACTCCGGCTCCTCTTAACTGATCAAACAAATCATCAATCCTGGGTAGCGGATACTTATTCTTCACGGTGACTTCATTGAGTGCACGGTAGTCAATGCACATCCTGAAACTCCGTCCTTCTTCTTGACAAACAAAGCGGTGCTCCCCACGGTGACGAACTTGGTACGATAAATCCTTTCTCCATTAACTCCTCTATTTGTTTCTTCATTTCTACCAACTCCTCGGTAGACATCCGATAGGGTCTCTTTGCTATCGGTCTTGTGCAGGTACAAGCTCTATCACAAACTCTATGTCCTGTCAGCGGCATACCGAGGTAGATCTTCGGGAAAACATCGGGTACTCATTCACTCTTTGGGACATCCTTTATGCTGATTGCCTTGAATGCATTAACCATCAAGCTGTCCATCTCTAAGCTGCGGTGGCTTGAAATTCCACTTTCTTCCCACACGGGCTCTCAACTGAGATAGTCCTTAGTCCACAATCCAATACTGACCTTGTGCTTGGATAACCAATCCATTCCCAATATAACATCTAAGTGCAGGTCTCCAAAATTATAAGGTTTGCTAGGAACTCTATTCCATCTATTAGTATTCTCACCGGAACATCCTACTTCCGTTCGGAGTTCGGAACCAGGGGTTTGAACTAAAAGCATGCACTTAAGTCTTGCAATTCTCAAGTCATTTCTAGCAGCAAAGCCTTGCGAAACAAGCGAATCTGAAGCTCGAGTCAAACAAAGCTGTTGCAGTCTTGAGTTAACTAGTAACTTACCCGATGACGTCAGTAGCATTCTGCGGTGCATCTGCGGTGACATGGTTGACTCGGCCTCTCACCACGATGCAGGGTGTGGCTCTGGTCTTTGGCGTCCTAGCTGGGTGGTTCCTAGATTGAAGCGGCGGGAGTCGCTCTGCTGTCTTCTTTGGACAAGCTGTTGGCAAAGTGTCCTGGCTCGTTGCGATTGTAGCGACGTCTCACTTGTTCCTTCTTTGTTGCACAGGGTAGCGTTTCTAGCGAAGTGGGGTTTGGTAGTTACGATTGGCAGGTCTTGGTCTTTGAGGATGGTGTTCTCGTTGCATTCTGTGGTTGGAATACGAAGAATTGATTTGGTGCAACTCTCGGTATTGCGTTCCACTGGCGTGATCCTTCTTTGTTGCATCCTGCGCTTCTGTTCTCATCAGTTCCTTGCGCTTGTCCTCAAGAATAAGCGCCTTATTCACCAATTCTTGGAAATGCGGAAAGGTGTGGGTGATCAACCCTACTTGCAATCTGAGTTAAGTCCCTTCATAAAAGCAGGGTATGCGGATTTATGTCGCTACATCCTCAGTGCGTAGCGTGCTAGGTAGGTGAACTTGTTTAGGTAGTCGGCCGGCTGATTACCTTGCTTGATGCTCTGAACTCCTCCTTCTTAAGGTCCATGATTCCTTCGAGCACGTGATCTTGTCGGAATGCATTGTGAACTCTTCCCAAGTGATATCTTGAGGTTCTCTGCGTGTACGAAGTTCTCCCACCATTCGTAATTTGTTCCTTCAGGTGATGAGAAGCGTAAAGTACCTTCTCATTCCTATGCATTGAGCTATGTGTAGCTTCCTCTCAATTGATCTTAACCAATCATCGGCCTCCAATGGATTGGCATTCCCGAGAGAAAGTGGGTGGGTGAGTTCTCATGAACTCGGCGGCCTTGTATACAGCGTGGCCTGATTAACTTGATTAGCGGTGGCACGGCGATGACGTGCTGCATTTGTTGCATCATAGCATGCATCAAGCGAGTGCAGGCAGCAGAAAAGGCTCCAAAACTCTGCATATCAATGGTGGTGCTTTGGTGCTCCATCATTGGGGTTTCTGTTTGGCGAGATCCACTCCCATTGCTTCCCAAGTTTCCACGGGTGTTCACCATCTGTTGATTTGCTCTAGGTTTAGAGATGAGAGGGAAACAAGAATAGACAAGTAATATGGAACTTATGCGGGGCAAAGGTGTAGCCTTAAGGTCCAACTTTATTATTAATAACTTGGTATGGCTGCTTACAATGCCTAAGGGCCTTGCAACACATCTTGCACACTCGACAAACAATGAAAATCCAAATCGAACTAACTCTGGAGTCTAACGCCTAAAGGGTGACTCTTTACTCTATATTTCGACTCGTGAAGGAGTCTCACTATAGAACCTATGCTCACTCATCGAGAAAACCTCCACGGCACGAGTGCGGGTCTTTGTGGCATGGCTTGATCGCCATGTCCGGCAAGCTGTGTCCTCTGTGGTAGTCGAAGAAGCGGTGTCCTCATCGAGATCGACTCCTCTGGATCTGGCTCGTGTAGCTCAAATCTTGGCTCTGGAGTGCAGGTCGTACAAAGTCATCTCCAACTCGTCAATCCTTCGTAGAAGGTGTGCCACATACTCTTGAGCTTCCCGCCATCTGTCACAAGAGTGCTTTACGTAAGAACTCGGAATTTTTAAATTGTGACAAGGTAAGGGAAAATTTCAGCAAGAGACAAGAAAAGAGAGAAGGGGATAAGTTGAGAGGTCATTTCTTATCTTGACAAATTTTTAGCTTTTAGAAAATAGGTTTTATCCTCACTACGACCATTCTAGCTTAGGGTTGAGCCTACAGTCAAGTATGGCTCTGATACCACCTCTGTCGGGACCCCGAATTTGCAAATCCGGACCCTCTGTGTATTCAGCACTAGTCGAGCAGCGCTAGTGCACACAGTCTTAACATCGGTATATATCACAATCATACCATACGATACTATCAAAGTACTTTATTTAAATAATCAAAGGGTTACTCGACCTTATGGCCAAGTTACAAATATATGCCTTGCAAAGCGAAACTTTAAAGAGAAATAACGGCGGAAAATCAAATAAACTTAGTGGCGCCATCGGTATACCACAGGCAACCGGGGCTCGCATCCCTAAGTAGGCGGGTCTTCTTGGAGTTCCTCCTCCAAAGTGGCGTAATCTCCTCTTCAAGCGATATTGTGTTGAGGCAAGGGTGAGTACTTGGTACTCGGCAAGTCATGCACGAGAATGCAGGCTAATATACTATATGCATGGCTTGGTACAAAGGAATAGCACAAGGTATTTTGCGATGCTTGACATTTGAAAAGTAATATAAGTAGATTAAAGCGGTAGAAATGAGTAAAGCATAAATAACTTTTCAAGAAGTTTAACAAACATTTTTCCCATCCTAAACCATAATTCCATCATCTTCCTTGTTAAACCAACCCATCTTTTCAAAACCAAGTTATTTTGAAAGTCTACCCCTTATTGTAATTCCCGAGCATTGTCGATGCAGTGGACTCGGCTATTCAAATAGATTCTACACTCTGCGAGAGGTTATGCACTTTACCCACAAGATACGAGTCAAACACCACAAAGGCGAGTTCAGTAACAAAGCCTTTGGAAGCCTCAAACAACACAGGTGGTCCTCTCGATGCGTGCTCTACACCATCCCTTCCCTTAGCCAAGGCGAAGTATGGGACCAACACACCGTTAGATGGGTACCTGGCCACGACCACGATACGCTCCCCGTACAATCACACAAGCGGTGTAGTGACACCCTGAGGCTCCACAAGTGAGTCCTTAGCGACTTAGTCAACTAGGGCCGTCCCATTCGACCATGTGGTTGCAAGTATGACCAGTTCAAAGGCTTGCAAGGTTAAGTCCTTAGAGTGACCAGGGCAAGACTACCCGAAAAACCAAATCAACACTCCCAATGCCACAAGCGGCCCTGATTACTCTTGCCACATGCCCGGTCAGCTGTTTATCAAACCCGAGTTGATTACCATGCACCACGTGCCATCAACATCACATGATACTTTTCCAAAACAGGTTCAATATATCATTAAGTCCATATTAGCATTTGATTGTCCAAAATCATGTCATGAGCACGTCTTGAGTCTAAGCGACATACTACAGCGGTCTAAACCCATGTTGGCAATTTAATAATGTCCAACTAGTAAACCACAACTAGGGTGACAAAGGGTCATGGCACATACTTAAGTAATCAAGGTGTCATATAGCAAATTGGTATTTATCTAACCCCATGTTTAAACAAAGTATCTTTCTAATTGAACTAGCATGCAATAGTTTAAATCAAAATAGATTTTGAAATAGGATCAACATGGTCAAAGCACAACTTGCCTTCAAAAAGTACTTGTTCTTGGTCTTGAGTTGGATCTGAGTCAATACTTCTCCTTGAATCCTTAGGCACTTCAACGTCTACTCGTAAAGCGTGCAAATAGCAAATACACAAATAAACACTAGGCAAAAGATCCCAAAACTCCAAATAAAATCCATAAACAGAGAGAACATAATTTTCTGGATTTTTAGAAGCTGGAATAAATCAAATTTGGAGTTAAAGCATAAAAGTTATGATTTATTAAATTTTAAATAATCAATTAAATAATATTTCAGAGAAAAAATTTAGTCCAAAAATTAAATAAAATTTATATTTAGGTAGATCTCAATTTTATACAAATTTAGAAATTTGAGTCACTCAAATCGGAGTTGAAACGCGAAAGTTATAAGCGTTTGAAGTTTGAATCTAAATTTTGAATCAATATTTCGAATTAATAAATCATTTTCTTTTTCGGAAATTAATTATTGCGTCAGCATGGACACGTGTCGGCTCTGATTGGCTGGTGGCGTCGGTAGGTCCATGGACTTGGTCACGCTTCGGCTCGGGTCCACGGTGGACTCGGTCCACGGCTCCACGAAGGCCCGACATGTGGGTCCACTCGGGTAGCGTCATTCTTGGCGTCGGCCTGCTGCAGGGACAGCTGGCGACAAGCGGGCCCGCCATGGCGTCATCGTGGCGTCATGGTGCAGTTTGGCTGGGCGTGACATGCGGGCCGGCGTGTCGGGCTGCGTTCTCATCTTGCTGGCCGCGGCCGGCCATGGCGGTTGGCCTTACGGCCCGCGTGGCTAGATCTAGACCGTTGATTTGAAAATCAGCGGCCCGGATTGAATTCTGGTGTTCTGGCGTTTGGGGTGAACGCAGTTAATCGGAACCGTTGGATTTAGATCCAATGGTTGAGATTGAATCTAGAGATAAATAGCGAAACCTCACCGTGCGATGGCGTGGCAAGATCTGGATCGTGCGATCTTGATCGGGCGGTGAGATGGCTCGGCGGCGGCAATGGCGTCGCGGCGGCTTGCGGCCGGGCTGATGGCGATGACCACGCCCAACGGCGCTGCAGGCCCCTCCGTGAAGTGGATGGTAGACACGGAGTGCGCCTTAGCGCAAAGGGATCTGGATGCAGGGTCAACGTCGGCGGAGGATGGCGGGACGGTGGCGAAGCAGCGCGAAACCGCGGCGGAGTGCTACCAACTCCGGCGAGCAATAGCGGCGAGCGGTGGGGATCCTAAGCGGCGTGAGCTAGGGTTTCGGGACCGGCGTGGGATGGCGATCCTCGGGGGTGCGATCAGGGCATTAAATAGCCGGGAGGCGTGCTCGGCGGAACCTAGTCGGTCACGGCGCTCTCACCGGTAGTCCGGCTCGGACTCGGCGGAGACGACACTGTCGCGGCCCGTCCGTGGCGCGATCAACGGCCCCGTCGCGACGGCGCGATCGGATCCGGCCGGATCACGGCTCGGTCGGGTCGGCGGATCTCGGCCGTTGGATCTTGATCCAACGGTTGGGATTGATTAGGGTTAGGAGTGGGTTCGGTCGAGTCACGTGGCTCGGGTCGGACTCGAACGAGTCGACTCGGGCTCGATCGGATGAAACGATACTTGACCCGAGTTTGATTTTCCAGCGATTTAATATTTAAAATAATTCCTAGTAATTCATTTAATTCATTAAAAATAGCAAATGACTCAGAAAAATTCCAGAAAAATTCTGGAAAATACTTTGGATCATTTTGGACTCAAATAAAATATTTCCAACAAAATTTTATTTGCATAATTAAATTCTTTAATTATTTCAAAATGGAATAAATTCAAATAAATTCCAAATAATTCCAAATAAACTCCAGAAAATTCCAAAAATTCATCAAAGTGCCAAATCACACATGAATTCAAGGAAAGCAAAATTTTGGGGTGTTACAGTATGCAAATATGCCAACATTATAATTAACTTGTACATTAACGCATGGCATCATAGCATACTCATCATATCATAGGCAATCATTAAAGCATGGCAAGTGATCATATCATATAATCAAGTTCATCTAGTCTCAACTAGCAACCTACAAACCGCTATCCATTACAATACACTTGCCTCAACCACAGGCAACGAATTGGCGAGAAGTAGAAAGCACTCCCGGGGTCACACCACCTGCACATGAGTACCACACACTCACAATCATGTCCACAAAACAGTAAGCAATCCCTCTTCTACCCCGACATCGCAAACTACTCAATAAACCCAAAAACAGAGGTTATGTCCCGTCGGGACAGCAGCCTTCCAAAAGGCACAACTTGATTTCTAAGACTCCGAATCGAATAAATGAGTACATCCTCGCGTAGCTTAGGAAATTTCCTAACTTTTTCTAAGTATATGGAAAGACTGATTTGGATTCTAAAGTTGTTTAATCTACAAAATACCGTGATCTATTCCAATCACGTCACAGATTTTAATACATTCGGTAAAACAAGCATAACTTTCAAACGGTTGGGCGGAAATTAAAGTTCTTTATACCCACTGAAAGGTATTTAAGTTACCTACAACTTATTCAACAGCCGTACGACCAAATTCCGACTCTAAATTGACGAAAACCCAAACCCTACGTCGACTGCTCATGCTGCCCGAAACAGAGAACGTGGCAACTTCTAGATCTAATCTAATCTACTCAATTCAGCACCACCAATTAATCTAAAAACATGATAATGACCCTTAGAACAGTACCTAGACCAACCCCAATGATTCCCATGGCCATACCTTCGCCCAACGCACGAAAACCCAATGGATCTCCTCCCGGTTCGCTCCTCGCTCCTCGCTCCAATGGACGGATCTTCGAGGTGCAGGGGTGGAGAGGCTACCCTAGGGCAGCAAGGGGTGGAGGAGAGGTGGTGGGGACGTGGGGAGCAAAAGGGAGCAATGGGGGGGCACGGCTAGGAGGAGGGAGATGTGGGGCGGCTAGGGCAAAGAGGGGGAGGTGGGGGCACCCAAGGCTGGGTGGGGGGGCACAATTAAGGGGCAGGGGGAGCCCCTTTTACCAACCCAAATAGGAATCCTAATCCTAAATGGACTCATACTCCATCCCACCAAAGCCCACAATCCTTTCCCCTAAGCACAAAACTCCCCGGAAAGGCCCAAACTCCCGGAAACGGCCCGAAAACGCTATTAACCTCCATACCCTATGGTTTTAACCTTAATTCCACATTTCATAATGTTTTTGACCTCAACAGTCACATTATATAAGGTTACGTCACTCCATGGTGTCACATTCGGCTTAAGAGAAACAAGGAAAGAGTTGCCAGGTCATATAATAAGAAGGTTGTACCGAAGTCCTTTAATCAAGCCGATTTAGTCTGGAAAACTATACTACCGATCGGTTCAAAAGATAATCGATTTGGCAAATGGTCTCCAACGTGGGAAGGACCTTATAAGATAAATCGGCCAGTTGATGGAAACTCATACATAATCGAAACCTTGGACGGATTTATCCTACCTAAAGCAATCAATGGAAAGTACTTGAAAGCATACTACCCTAGCATATGGGTTGGATCCTAAACACAGGAATGGAGATCGGCGAGAAATCAGTTACAAAAGCACATATACGAATAAAGATCAGTTACACAGCCGATCAGATCAACCATCCAAAAGCTATTCTACACCATACCATCCAAACTGTTTACATCGACAGGAAATTAAGACATTATCCGCAAAAGGACGGTTACACAGCCGGTACCATCAAATAGTTCATCCAAGTTAACACCCTAGGCATGATCAAATCAGTGTAGTCCGGATCCAGGTAAGTGAGCCCCCAAAGTCGATAGTGCCGCTGCTACCCTGCCGATGGTGGCTTGAACACTATTAATCAGCTGTTGGTCGGCCATTGCATTACCAGCAATAGGGACCATCTTGGCCGATTGAGTTTTGACTTGGGCAAAAACTTCACCTATCTGCCGCCTCTGAGTTGCCAGGGAGGACATCGAGTCAGCGATCTTTATCTGGCACTCTGCAAGCTCTTTAGTGACCAAGACCGGCTGCTCTTTGAGTCGCTTCTTGGTCGATTCCAATTCTTGAGCCTTGCCTTTGGTCAACTTGAGGGCGGCAGTACCCTGGTCAAATGCACCCTTCTGGAGCTTGGCGTCAGCTATAAGTTTGTCCAAGATTTGTTGGTCGGCTTGTTGAACCTTCCTCTGTTCAGTCCTGAGCCTGGCCGATTCTACCTCCGACCTACGAGCGTCCAAGTGACAAACATCTAGCAGCGCGCTCACGGCCACTGGAGGGAGATCGGCTTGCACGGCCGCCATGGCATTCCGTAAAGGCTGTGTGTCAGCCAGAAGGGCTGCCTCCGGCTGCATCACTTCATGAAAAAGATGGTTGAGGCGTTCTTGCATGCCTGGCTCAGCGGTTACAATAGCCGATGCGGGTGCGGAAGCAGCTATTATGCGTTGAATATCTGCTGGATAATCATCGGTGGCCAGTACCTCTGTGTCGTCAAGTTCATCCAGAGTGAAACCCAGGAGATCGGCCGGATCCGTTAGCGACGCTGGAGTCTCAGAAACGTCAATCGTCGGGGGCAGTACTATAGGTAGCGTCGGGGACAACAATGGAGGGATAGCCGATGAAGTACCTTGGAGGTCAGCTAAAACCCCCGCTACCTGTACCGACGGGGATTGCTAAAAATAACAAAAGACAAGTGATTAGCGATATAAACCAATATTCTACTTGATCGATAAAATGAGACTTACATCAGTAGTCGAATGCTCCAGGGAACCACCAGCTTGGCGCCTCATAGGTCTTAGCAAGCGCCTAACGGATTTCTTCTTCCTCTCTGAAAGAAACTCAGGTTAATATCGGCAAGATGAGAAACATAAAAGCCGATACAAGAAAGTAACTTACTCGGAGGACGCTGACGAGCCAAGTCCGATAAGGACGGACCCTGGATACCCAAGGTGCCCGAGGTGTATCCTGTGGTGCCGACCGTTTGACCCGGTCGTCTCTGTCGGCCACTGCCAGCAGAAACTTGGGGGTCCGCCACTTGCTCACCAACAGCCGTAGTCCCGCCCTGAGAAAATCGAACAATTCTTTGAACAAAAGCCAATTGCCAGCATAGCTTAAATATATACACCGGTACTTCTACAGCTATTGAGGAGTTGGTATAACCAGAGCTCTCGCTGGAATCAGAGGCTACCGTCGGCTCATGGAAATCAGGTAAAAATGAGAGGATTATAGCCGACGGAGTTCTGTCCATAAGTAAAGCTTCTGATATCCTAGTCCACCATTGCGAGAATATAGCCGACCGACAGGAATTAAGAGCAAAGTGTGGCATCGAGAAAATTTGTAATCCGTCGGCTACTTCGAGCACAACTTCTGCAGCAATACTGTTGGTTACCCGAGATTGGGGCTCAACACAAGACAACAAAGGAAAAGAAGGAATGGTCTGCCCAAAACCCAATTGGCGGGCGTAAACTGAAGGATGATAAAATTCATAAGATGGCTGAAATGTTCGATTGCGCGTATTCAAGCCGACATGAATAATGCAGGGAGAAAGGATGATTTTGTACAAGTCTAAGGTGGAATGAGGCATCGAAGAGCTATCGGCATCTAAGTGAAGGAATGATGGATACGGACAATCGGCTACATCAGTATAACGGAAAAAGTCCTGCTGACCAAAAGAAGCTCTGTCTAGAGTCAGAAAAAAGCTGAGGTATTTGTGCAAGCCGGCTGGATCCATCTTTAGCTCACCCGCGGAGGACATGATAAACCTCTCCCCATAGGATCGGCTAGCTCTATACTAGGGGACCACATGTTCCAAATAATCTTCTCTAGGGAAGGTTAAACTCCCCGAGGGCTCAGAGAGGATAGATCGGCTAAACATACAATGGAGCCACGTCTGGATAAACCATAAGGGACCTCCTATGTTGCCGACAACGAATCTGGCAAAACCGGAAAAGAGTCGGCTACGGATCAAATACATCATCTGATATACCGCCCCTAAGAACATCTTGCCAAGAGCAAGCCGATGACCCTCTACTAAACGTTCTGCTATTAACTGAAAAGATTGGGTAGGACCAAGGGAAGCTCCGCAGAATAGGTATCGGTCTAACACAAGGTTGAGAAAGGCGGTATGCTCTTCAGCCGATACCGGACCGTTGACCTTATTGTTATTCTGGATATATTTGTGCCAACCCTCGCCTTTCCTTCGGATTAGCTTAAAAATAGGTTTCCCACTAAAAGCCGATAGCTGATCCCCATCTGGCCTGGGGCAGCATAGTTGGGCCACATCGAGCAAAGTAGGGCCTATCGGGCCAGATGGGAATAAGAAGGCATTAAAAGAATCTGACCAGAAGTAACAGGCCGCAGCTACCAGGGGTTCATTGGCCTCAGGGTCGGCTAGACTCAAAGATAAGGATTCGGCTATTCCCATTCTCTCCCATTCTACCCTTTTTTGAGCCGACACCCTAATGAACCAAGACCTCCATCCCTTCAGATTCGTGGGCCAGGCTCTAAAACTCTTTCCCCACTCAAAGACATTGTACCCAGCAGCCGATAGCGGGAGTCTAGACATCTCATCATTAATGACCGTGTCGGCTTGCATGGTACCTATCGGTCCTAGGTAGAATTGATCTGAACTTTCAGGAATCGGGATGAATACTTGTGAAGGATCCATTTCAGCCGGTTTCAAAGAAGGCAAAGAGAGACGAAGAAAGCCGATGATACGTGATTCGAGAGCTTGAGAACGTGCGAATCACCATGGGGGGACCCCTATATTTATACTGCAGTAAAAAGAGGTGAACAGGCGGGAACAGTTGTGCATTTAAAACGCACTGAGATTATTACGGCGCAGTTAATGGGGTGGTTCCCGAGAAAGTTTCTTTCTTAAGCCGATATGGACGTAAAGCCGATAGGATTTTTTGAAAATAACAAGTTATCTTCCAAAAACGGGGGGCATATGTTTGCACCAAAATTCGGCGTTTTAGTAAGATCAGCCCAATTCGGATAGAAGGATTCTATGGAAAGGATAAACCGGTATCAAATGAATTGGAAAGACAATCCGTTTCTAACAAGGAAAGGAAATCAGATTAGAGGCCGATACGGATATGGCCGCCATATCCACGTGAGACTCGGATCGGCCAGAGTATTATAAAAGGGACGTGCTCTAGGCGAAGGAGGGATAATCTCAACACAATACACATCTACTTTTTACAGTTCCTTTTTACATCGTTTTAGTTTTACAAACACCTCTCTGTAAGTCGACGAAATCAATAAAGTTGCGCATCGCCGATTGTTGGTCTTGGCCGATTTCGCTCCAGGTTCGATCTGCTTTGTTTTGTTGCACATCGCCTTCTCAAAGCCGATTTTGCCTTGTATCCGGATTAACCACCAGGTTGATCTAGTTATCTCCTGATCGGCTTCTAGCCGACTAGCGTTAAGACGATAATCTTCGTTTTATCGGCTTTGATTGCTTATAATCTCTACTTTGTCAATTCCAGGTCAAATTGACTGGCACGCCTTGCAAACTCGGCATTTGTCTTGTATGTTCGAGGCTAGAAACCCTGCTTCACGTTTTTAGCGGCGAACAGATGTTTATGATGATGTTACATTATGTATTAGACTTTGTAAATGCTTATCAAATAGCAGTTTCAATCTATACGTGTCTATGTTTTTATCCCAAATATTGCTTTATGCTGAAATTAGCCTGGTGCCTTTCTTGTGATGTAGCAACGACATGTAGCTAGAACTCAGCATACAACTTATATTATTGTGCGAGTACACTCTTTGTACTCAAACGGATTGTCCACTTGCTGTAGGTGAGGATGAGGCACTGCCCGGAGACTTTCACCGGGCAGATTTCGATGATGCTAACGCTTAGGGGCACGTTCTTTCTTCCAGTCGGTTGCCTGCGGGCTATAGCACACTACGCTGGACTCTTTTGTTGTCTGTGTTAGGTTTCCGCTGCTAGTTATGTAATAACTTTAAATATGTCATTTTGGACAGCAGTCATGCTTTTGTATGTAAATATGCTTATGCTTACATTGATTATGTATGTGTTGTGATACGAACTGTTATGCATTGTCGCGCGTGTTGGTGAACTTTCCTGGGACCAACACAGGCATATATGCGGGCCGCTCGAGACTCCCTTGATTTTCTTGGGCTGTGCGATGCTACCGAGTGGATCAATGGAATCCCGGGGGTATTCAGGGTCATCCCCAGACTCTGAGTGCTTCTAAGGCAACACGACTTCTAGGCAGGTTTCATAGTCACCGGTTTTTGGACAGCGTATGGGGCTTGGTTTTTAGGCTTCTTCTTCTGGTTTTTGCCCCAGAGCTATTCCGAGTCAGTCTTTCCGCCGTCCTTATGATATTCCTCGTTTTCCCCATCGAGGTGGATATCAGCAGCATGAGCTTGCATCCTCCAGCAAGAGGTCTGAGCAGCGTGTTGTGGATGATCTGGCCTTTGCATGCCGGTAGACCAACCTGGCACCTGCTCCCAGATGTTCTACTGGAGCTGTCTCTGAGTTCGTGAGAGTTGAGTCTAGGAGAGGCGCTAGATTGCATTCTACTGCTCCTTTGACTGCTTCTACTTCTGCTCAGGTGACTCAGTATTGGGTTCCTAGATCAGCCTTGATCTGTCTTGGTTTTGAGAGATCTACCTTTTGCTCTCATTGATTCAGGTTCGTGGGATAGGGAAGGGGGAGGTTTGGATCATAGACTTCGGTTGTTCACATCATATGACCGGAGACTCCCGTTGGTTTTGTTCCCTAGTCTGAGCTCCCGGTGATGAGGTGATCACTTTTGGGGATGCTGCGTCAGGTAGAGTCATTGCTAAAGGTACCGTTTGCATTAATGATAAGTTTGTTCTTAAGGACGTTGCATTAGTGAGTAAGATGCATTTTAATCTGCTTTCTGTTACTCAACTTATCGATGACCATTTCGAGGTAAGCTTTAAGTTTAGTGGCTGTAGGATCCTCGATTCTTCTAGGGGGTTGGTTTGCGGGATTTCTTGTTTTGGGAGAGTCTTTCGTGCTGATTTTTCTTCCTCTTCTAGAGACTCTCTCCATTGCCTTATTGCTTCAGAGTCCCGTGATCTCTCCTTTTGGCATAGGAGACTCGGTCACATTGGCTTTGATCGTTTGACCCGAGTTAGCAGCCAAGATTTCATTCGTGGTTTGCCCAAACTCAAGATTGTAAAAGATGTTGTATGTTCTCCTTGCCGACATGGCAAGATGGTTGCGGCTTCTCATCCCCCAGTCACCTGAGTGATGACTGATGCACCAGAACAACTTTTGCATATGGACACTGTTGGTCCAGCTAGAGTGCAGTCAGCGGGAGGGAAATTGTACATTCTTGTCATTGTTGATGATTTTTCGAGGTATTCTTGGGTCTTCTTCATGGCCTTGAAGGATGAGTCCTTTTCTCACATTAGGGGTTTGGTTCGTAGGTTGTCCGTTGAGCTCCCAGGTGCCTTACGAGTGATCCGCAGTGACAATGGCACAGAGTTCAAGAACTCCTACTTTAGTAGCTTCTGTGAAAAGTTAGGCATAGATCATCAGTTCTCGTCTCCATACGTCCCTCAGCAAAATGGTGTAGTGGAGAGGAAGAATAGGACCTTGGTTGAGATAGCCTGGACGATGCTAGATGAGTACAATACTCCTAGGAAGTTTTGAGCTGAGGCTGTAGCTACAGCTTGCCATGTTGCCGACAGGGTCTTTCTTATGGCACACTTGCACCGCACATCTTATGAGTTGAGATATGGGCGAAAGCCTAGTGTATCTCAATTTTGTGTTTTTGGTTGCAAGTGTTTCTTCTTGAAGTCTGGGAACCTAGATAAGTTCGAGCCACGCTCTGCTGATGGGATCTTTCTGGGTTACTCGACTTCTGCTCGTAGCTACAGGATTTGGGCTATAGATTTGGGTAGGATCATAGAGACCTATGAGGTGACCTTTGATGAGGCTAGCCCTAGTGCTAGACCAGACATTTCAGGCTCTTCTCCTATTTCCCAATCTATTTTCTTCGAGGAAGTTGATGACGGAGATGAAGGCACCATGCCTGATCCAGTCACCATTCCTGCTTCCGAGGTGCCTCCCATTTCTATTTCTGCACCTCAGGGAGATCAACCCTTACCCTCAGACTCTTCAACAGCTAGTGACTATGTTCCTACTCCTCCCACAATAGTAGAGGTCACTTTTGCTTCTGGACCTCCCCGCCACATTCAGCAGGCTCATCCACTTGACTAGATCATTGGAGATCTATTTGAGCGAGTCACTCACTCTAAGTCAGGTCTGTCCACTTTCTGCCTTCACTCTACCTTTGTTGCCTCTTTTGAGCCGAAGTATATTTCTCATGCATTATTTGATGAATCTTGGGTTAATGCCATGCATGAGGAACTTGAAAACTTCGAGAGGAACAAAGTTTGGAAGCTTGTCGAGCCCCCTGCTGGTCACAACATTATTGGGACCAAATGGGTGTTCAAAAACAAGTAGAGTGAGGATGGGGTTGTAGTTCGAAAAAAGGCTAGGCTAGTCGCTTAGGGTTTTACTCAGGTCGAGGGCCTCGACTTCGAGGAGACTTATGCCCCTGTAGCCAGACTAGAGGCCATCAGGATCCTACTCGCATATGCGGCATCCAAGGGCTTCAAGCTTTATCAAATGAATGTCAAGAGTGCATTCCTCAATGGCTCCATTGAGGAAGAGGTGTATGTCAGACAGACTCCAGGATTTGAGAACCCCAAGTACCCAAACCATGTCTTCAAGCTTTCCAAAGATTTGTATGGACTTAAGCAAGCCCTACGAGCTTGGTATGAGAGGCTTAAGTCCTACCTCTTGAGTCATGGTTTTCATATGGGTCAAGTGGACAAGACTCTTTTCATCAGACATTCCGATTCAGACTTTCTCCTAGTCCAAATATATGTCGACATCATTTTTGGCTGTTCCTTGCATTCACTCATTACTCAGTTCTCAGATGTGATGAGTATTGAGTTCGAGATGAGCATGATGGGCGAGTTGAGCTACTTCCTTGGCTTCCAAATTAAGTAGACTCAGGAGGGTACATTCTTGCATCAAGGCAAGTACACTCGAGACTTCCTGAAGCGCTTTGATACGTCTGATGGGAATCCAGTCATGACTCCTATGGCCACCACTACTATCCTCGAGCCTGACGAGGATGGTGAGCCAGTTGATCAAAAGGAGTTCCAGAGCATGATTGGCTCTCTCTTGTATCTCACTGCCTCGAGACCTGACATACACTTCTATATATATCTTTGTACTCGATTTCATGCTTCTCCTTGTGCCTCTCACCGCCAGGCATTGAAGCGCATTTTCAAGTACCTTCGAGCTACCATTGATTATGGTATCTGGTACTCTTCCTCCTCTTGTCTGTCCCTTCGAGCCTTTTCTGATGCAGACTTTGCTGGCTGTAGGATAGATAGGAAGAGCACTTCTGGCACTTGACAATTTATTGGCACTTGTAACACCCCAAATTTTTGCTTTTCATGAATTTAACTATGATTTGGCACTTTGGTGAATTTTTGGAATTTTCTGGAATTTATTTGGATTTATTTGGAATTTATTTGAATTTATTCCCTTTTGAAATAATTAAAGAAATAAACTTTGCAAATAAAATTTTGTTGGAAATATTTTATTTTAGTCCAAAATGCCTCAAAATATTTTCCAGAATTTTTCTGAGTATTTTGCTATTTTTCTTGAATTAAATGAATTTCTGAGAATTAATTTGAATATTTAATCGCTGGAAAATGCGAGTGGGTTTGTACTGTTCATCCGACCGAGCCCGAGTCAGACTCGAGTCCGAGTCCGACCGAACCTCGATCAAGGCCGACGGTTCGATCGAACCGCGTCCGAACGCTAACCCCCGTGGACCGTCGGATCGAGATCCAACGGCCCACAAGGTGCCACGTAGCCCACGTGCGACCGCACCACTAACCAAAAGAACTCGGTAGATCTCAGCCGTTCGCCCGCATGATCGTGGTCGTTGATCGCGCCACGTGGACGGCTGTGGTTCATCGTCTCCGTCCGAGTCGCGGCCAAGACTCCGCCGCCGCGTAGAACTAGGGTTCCGCCTCGGGCGCGGACGCCGAGGCTATTTAAAACCCGGGTCACGCCCCGAGGTCGGCCCTGACCTTGCGCACCCATAGCCCTACTCACCGAGGCAGAGCCACCACCGTTTAGCCGCGACAGCTCGCCGTAGTTGCGCGCCGCCCCGCCACGGTTTTTGCTTCATCCCGCCGTCATCCGCCGTCCCCTGCCGCCGTTGAGCCCAGATCTAGAACCCCCAGACCGAGACGCACCCGTAGAGCCAACTCACCTCGCCGAAGGAGCCCCGAAGCGCCGCGGGAGTGGTCGTTGTCTCCGTCTCCGGCTGCTGCAGCTCCGCCGCGTCGCCATCGACCTCGCGAGCTCGGACAGCCCTCCGATCAAGATCTAACGGCCACGGTGAGCCACGTGTTTCCCGAACCCTAAATCATTAGATTAGATCTCAACCGTTGGATCGAGATCCAACGGCTCACGTTAGGCCACGTCACCGCAACGGATTCCACGTTGCGGGGATTAGATCTATTCTCAACCGTTAGATCTAGATCGTGCGGTCCAGAGCGACCGAGTGGTTTTTCAACGCGTGAAACGCGATCCAATCCGCACCGTTGATTTTCAAACCAACGGTCGAGATCGTGCCACGTGTGCCCCAGCCGCGTCGCACCGAGCGCGTGTATCTGACACGCGGGGCCCGCGTGTCAGTGGGGCCCGCATGTCAGCGACGGGAACAAGCGCGCGTGGAGCGCATCCGTTGACCCGGACACGTGGCAGCATCCGGGTCTTGCCACGTGTCACGGTGACGTCATGCTGACGTCATCGGTGGGTTCGGCCGGTGCTGACGTCAGCAAGTCCACATGGACCAATGAGGTGCTGACACGTGTCACTGCTGACGCAATAAATCATTTTCCAAAAAAAAAGAAATAATTTATTTAATTCGGTTTAATGAATTCAAATATGATTTCAAACTTCAAACGCTTATAACTTTTGCAATTTAACTCCGATTTGAGTGATTCAAATTTCTAAATTTGTATAAAATTAAGATCTACCTAGTGGTGAATTTTATTTAATTTTGGACCAAAGTTTTTCTCTGTAATATTATTTAATTGATTATTTAAACTTTAAACGCTTATAACTTTTGCGTTTGAACTCCGATTTCGCCGATTCAAATTCCTAAAAATTCATAAAATTATTCTATCTCTATTTATGGACTTTATTTGGATGTTTGGACACTTTTTGTCTACTGTTTTATTCACTTATTGCTATTTGCACGCGTTACGAGTAGACACTGAAGTGCCCGAAGGTTTCGAAGGAGAAGTGTTGACCCAGGAGCCACCTCCGGACCAAGATCAAGTACTCTTTGAAGGCAAGTTGTGCTTTGACCATGTTGATCCCATTTTGAAATTAATTTGATTTAAATTGTTGCATGCTAGTTCAATTAGAAAATGCTTTAATTAGTTTTGGGGATTAAGAATTGCCTAGTTGCTGTATGCCACCTTGACATAAAGAATTGTATGCCATGAATCCTTTGCCACCCTGGTTGAGGATTAAATAGTTGGACATTATTAAATTGCCAACATGGGAATTTAGATCGTTGTAGTATATTGCTTAGACCTGCTACGTGCTCACGACATGGTTTTGGACAATCAAATGTTAATATTGACTTAATGGTATATTGAACCTGTTTTGGAAAGGTATCATGTGTTGTGATGTTGATGGCACGTGGTGCATGGTAATCAACTGGGGGTTTGATAAACAGATTTGGACCGGGGCATGTGGCAAGAAATGATCGGGTGGGCCAGTTGTGCCATCGGGAGCGATGGTTTGGTTCTTCGGGTAGTCTTGCCCTGGTCAATATAAGGACTTAACCTTGCAAGCCTTTGAACTAAGTTAATTGTGCAACCACATGACCGGAATGGGACGGTCCTAGTTGAGTAAGTTACTAATAACTTGCATGTGATACCTCGGGTGTCAACTACACCCTTTGTGTAGCTTGAAGGGGGAGCGTACCGATGTGATGGCATGGTACCCGTCCAACGGTATGTCGGTCCCATACTTCGCCTTTGTTAAGGGAAGGGATGGTGCAGGGCAAAAACTGGAAAGGTTCACTTGCGTAGTTAGCCGTTTTCGAAAGGCTTTGTTACGATCACTCGCCTTCGTGGTGTTTGGTTGTTTCTTGTGGGTAAAGTGCATAACCTCTGCAGAGTGTAAAATCTATTCGAATAGCCGTGTCCGCGGTATTGGACACTGCTCAGGGATTACAGTCAAGGGTTAGACTTTCTTAAAAAAACTTGGACTTGAAAGGTTGGGTTTGGTTAATAGATGATGTTGGTGGAAATGTGGACTAGGAATGGGTAAGATGCTTATTTAACTCCTGGAAAAGTTATTGATATTATACCTGTTTTTACTGCTTTCAAATCTACTTATGATACTTGTTTAATGCTGTTTACTGCAAATATACCTTGAGCTATTCCTTTGTATTAAGCCCTGCATGTAGTATATTAGTTGCATTCTGTGCATGACTTGCTGAGTACCAAGTACTCACCCTTGCCACAATACAACACCAGTTGAGGAAGAGTCTACACCAGCTTTGGAGGAGGAGCTCCAAGAGGAACCGTCTAACTAGGGAGCGAGCCCAGTCAGTTGCCTGTGGTATACTAGATGGCGTCACGAGGTTATCTTATTTTTCCGCTGCTATATTTCTCTTTTAATAAGTTTCGCCCTACGAGGCGTATATTTGTAACTTGACCCTAAGGTCAAGCAACCCCGTTTGGTTAACTACTTTAAGTACTTTATTATCGAGTGGTATGATTGTGATATTTAATAATGTTGAGACTGTGTGCACTAGCGTGATCCTGGACTTGTGCTAAATACACAGAGGGTCCGGATTTGCATATTCGGGTCCCGACAGAGGTGGTATCAGAGCCATACTAACTGTAGGCTCAACCCATAGTTAGAATGGTCGTAGTGAGGATAAAACTTATTTTCTAAAGTTAAAAGTTGGTCAAGATAATGAATGAATTCTCGACTTATCCCCTTCTCTCTTTCCTTGCCCCTTGCTAAATTTTTCCCCTTACCCCAGCACAATTTGAAATTATGTTCTTACGTGAGCATTTTGTGACAGATGGAGGGAGAGATCAACTACGTCGAACTTGAGGTTGGCCACGCCGTAGAGCTTTGGCGTATGCTGCAGTTTCTTGGAGGTTTTGAGAAGCCACAAAACCAAGTGAACGTCATCAGACAAGCAGGACTGATTAAGGCTTGTGATGTGAAGATCACGATACATGCTAGGAAGAAGGGCGAGGGCAGCCGTCCGATATACTGCACCGCCAGGAGGTCAACAATGCAGATGGGAATTCAAGAGGTATCACGACGAGCACTGCGACACATCGCTCGCATCTACGCCAGTGGCTGGAAGGCACGGTGTACCGCTACCATCCACACAACAACAACCTTCTTGACCCGAAGCTGATTCAGGATGAGAATGCCATGGTCACACAGCTGGCATGACTTGTCACCGCTCAGGAGGATGTGCTCGATGATACGAACCGGGAGCTACAGAAGGCTCGCGAGGAGGTCACGATAGAGAAGAACCGATGGAGGGAGGCTCAAGAGTATGTGTCCCACCTTCTGCGAAGGATTGATGAGTTGGAGATGGCCTTGTACGGACCGGGACTAGAGCCAGTACTCGAGCTACATGAGCCGGACCTGGAGGAGTCAGATCTCGATGAGGACACCGCTTCTTCGACTACCACAATTACAGGGCATGGTGATCGTTTCGCGCCGATGCCATCGCACCCGCACCCAGGCCGAGGAGGTTTTCTGGACGAGTGAGCCTAGGTCTTGTAGTTGGGGCTCTTTCGTCGAGTCGCGTTATAGAATAAAGAGTCGCCCTTAGAGGTGTTGGATTTTCATTGCTTACTGAGTGTGCAGTATGTGTTGCAAGGCCCTTAGGCATTGTGAGCAACCATACCGAGTTATTATTATTAGTTAATAAAGTTGGATTTTTGAGTTACACCTTTTCCCCACATAAGTTACTCTATACTTGTCTATGCTTGTTTCCCTCTTGTCTTAAACCCTGGAGCAATCAACAGATGGTAAACACCCGCAGAAATCTTCGGGGCAATGGGAGTAGTTCTCGCCCAGCTGGAAACCCCAACGATGGAGCGCCTACAGCCCACCTAGCACCGCCAGTTGACATGCAGAACTTTGGAGCTTTTTTTGCTGCTCAAACCCAGCTGATGCATGCTATGATGCAACAGATGCAGCAGGTCACTGCCCAGGCCACCGCTAACCAAGCAAATTAGGGACAACGACAGGGAGCAAAGTTGTCAGAGTTCATGAGGACTCATCCACCCACTTTCTCCGGGAATGCCAATCCGTTGGAGGCCGATGACTGGTTAAGGTCAATAGAAAGGAAGTTACACATTGCCCAATGCATGGGAAATGAGAAGGTGCTTTACGCTTCTCATCGGTTGGAAGGGATCGCCGCAGAATGGTGGGAAAACTTCTGCGCCACCCGAGACAACCCACAGGACATCACATGGGAGGAGTTTATGGCTGCGTTTTGTCAGTATCACGTGCCTGAAGGAATAGTGGACCTTAAGAAAGAAGAGTTCAGGGCACTGAAGCAAGGTAATCAGCCGGTGGCTGAATACCTGAACAAGTTCACACAGCTTGCACGCTACGTGCCTGAAGACGTAGCAACGGATAAGGCCAGGCAATCCCGATTCTTGAAGGGGATGAACTCTGGACTGCAGGTGGGACTGATCACCCACACCTTTCTGGATTTCCATGAGCTTGTGAACAAGGCGCTTATTCTTGAGGACAAGCGCAAGGAGTTGGATGAGAACAGGAAGCGTAGAATGCAGCAGCAAGGATCACGTCAGGGGACACAGCAGCGTCTGCGAGTTGCGCCGAACCACTTTTTCAAATTCCAGCCACAGAATACAGCAAGGACTCAGTCACTAGCACCGAGGCTTGTTAACCAGAATTTCGGACTCTGACCAGAACGCCGCTGCAAGCAACCAGCAGGGCACAGTGAGGCGTTGCTATACATGCAATGAGCCAGGGCATTTCTCCAACAGCTGCCCTAAGAAGATAGCAGGAGTGACCCCAGTTCGCTTCAACTTGGGATCCACACCAGCTAGGACGCTTGCACCAGGAGCAAACTGCGGAGCAGCACCGCCAGGGGCCGCACCCCAGACCGTGGTGAGAGGCAGAGTCAATCACGTGACCGCAGATGCACTTCAGAATGCCACGGACGTCATACTGGGTAAGATACTTGTCAACTCAGTACCTGTAATAGTTTTGTTTGACTCTAGGGCTTCTCATTCGTTTGTTTCCCGAGATTTTGTTTCTAAAAATGATTTGGAGATTATGGATCTTAAGTGCATGCTTATAGTTCAAACCCCTGGGTCAGAACTCCGATCTCAAGTAGGATGTTCCGGGGTGAGAATACTAATAGATGGGGTAGAGTTCCTAGCGAACATTATTATATTGGGAACCCAGACCCTAGATGTTATCTTGGGAATGGATTGGCTATCCAAGCACAAGGCCGTATTGGATTGTGGGCGAAGGATTATATCAGTTGAGAGCCCATGTGGAAGAAAAGTGGAATTTCAGGTGACCGCCGTTCGTGATGGACAGCTGATGGTCAACAGTGTGAAGGCAATCAGCATAGAGGACGTCTTAGTGGTGAATGAGTATCCGGATGTTTTCCCTGAAGATTTACCTGGTATGCCGCCAGACAGAGACATAGAGTTTGTGATAGAGCTTGTACCTGGTACAGCGCCGATAGCAAAGAGACCCTATCAGATGTCCACCGAAGAATTGGTAGAGATGAAGAAACAGCTTGAAGAGTTGATGGAGAAAGGATTCATCAGACTGAGTTCGTCGCCGTGGGGAGCACCAGTTTTGTTTGTCAAGAAGAAGGACGGGAGTTTCAGGATGTGCATTGATTACCGTGCACTCAATGAAGTTACTGTGAAGAACAAATACCCACTACCCAGGATTGATGATCTGTTCGATCAGCTGAGAGGAGCCAGAGTTTTCTCCAAGATTGATCTGAGATCGGGATACCACCAGCTGAAGATTCGATCGGAAGATATTCCAAAGACCGCATTCTCGTCAAGATATGGACATTACGAGTTTACTGTTATGTCCTTCGGTCTGACAAATGCGCCAGCTTACTTCATGAACATGATGGACAAGGTTTTCATGGAGTACTTGGATAAGTTTGTCGTTGTGTTCATAGACGACATTCTCATCTACTCCAAGACAAAGGAAGAGCATGCAGAGCACCTGAGGCGAGTTTTGGAGAAGCTGAGGGAACAGCAACTCTTCGCCAAGTTTAGCAAGTGTGATTTTTGGAAAGACCAGGTAGAATTCCTTGGACATGTAATGACCGCAGAAGGAGTTGCCGTCGACCCGAGCAAGGCAGAAGCTGTGTTACATTGGGAACAACCGAAGACCGTGACCCAGATTCGTAGTTTCCTTGGGATGGTAGGTTACTACTGCCGTTTCATTGAAGGCTTTTCGACAATTGCGAGACCTCTCACGCAATTGCTGAAAAAGGAGAAGAAGTTTGCATGGACGCCGGAGTGCGAGAAGGGTTTTCAAGAGTTGAAGAAGCGATTGACATCAGCATCGGTGTTAATTCTACCGGACGTCAATCAAAGCTTCGATATCTATTGCGATGCATCGCGCCAAGGACTTGGATGTGTGCTGATGCAGAACAGAAAGGTCGTTGCATATGCATCAAGGCAGTTGAGGCCGCATGAGGAGAATTATCCGACGCATGACCTAGAGTTATCTACCGTAGTGCATGCTTTGAAGTTGTGGCGACAATATTTGATTGGAAACAGATGTGAAGTATACACGGATCATAAGAGTCTTAAGTACATCTTCACCCAATCAGACCTGAACATGAGGCAGAGGAGATGGTTAGAGTTGATCAAGGATTATAATGTTGGAATCCATTACCATCCTGGAAAGGCCAACGTAGTTGCCGATGCTCTGAGTCGGAAAAGCCATACTGTAAAAAAGTCAATAGCCACGAGTCAGGAAGAGCTATGCAAGGATTTCCAGAAGATGCAGATTGAAGTGGTCTCAGAAGGATTCTTGGCCGCATTGGAAGTAAAGCCTACCCTGGAGGATCAGATCCGAGAAGGGCAGAAGGATGATGACAAGATCCGCAGGATTAAGTCCAAAATGGATGAAGGCAAGGCAAAAGATTTTAAGCTGGATGAGCAAGGCACGTTGTGGATGGAGGATCGAATCTGTGTGCCAAACAAGAAGGAGCTGAAACAATTGATACTAGAGGAAGCCCATGACTCCAAGTATTCAATCCATCCAGGAAGTGCTAAGATGTATCAGGATTTGAAGGAAAGATTCTGGTGGCCAAGCATGAAGCTTGAAGTTACCGAGCATGTTGCGTTGTGCGACATATGCTAAAGAGTCAAGGCAATGCATCAGAGGCCAGCAGGACTGCTACAACCGTTAAGGATACCTGAGTGGAAGTGGGAGGAAATCGGAATGGACTTCATTACCAGGTTGCCGAAGACTCAGGGTGGATATGACTCCATATGGGTTATAGTGGACCGCTTGACTAAGGTAGCTCACTTTATCCCCGTAAAGACCACTTACTCGGGAGACAAGTTAGCAGAATTGTACATGACCAGGATCGTTTGTTTGTATGGAGTGCCGAAGAAGATTGTATCAGATAGAGGTACCCAGTTTACCTCGAGATTCTGGAATAAGCTGCATGAAGCCATGGGAACCCGTTTGAACTTCAGCACCGCCTATCATCCGCAGACGGATGGACAGACCAAAAGAGTAAATCAGATATTGGAGGACATGTTGAGAGCATGTGCATTGGCTTATGCTACCTCTTGGGATAAGAGTCTGCCGTATGCTCAGTTAAGCTACAATAATAGCTATCAGGCCAGTTTACAAATGTCACCTTTTGAGGCATTATACGGTCGACCTTGTCGAACACCGTTGAACTTGAACGAGACAATTGAACGCTGTGTCTTTGGGCCGGACATTCTTCAAGAAGCCGAAGAGCAGATTGCCATGATCCGGGAAAGGCTGAAGATAGCACAGTCAAGACAGAAAAGCTACGCCGATAACCGTCGCCGAGACTTGAGCTTTGAACCAGAGGATTTCGTGTACCTTAGGGTTACACCCCTCAGGGGAGTTAAGAGATTCCATGCCAAAGGGAAACTCGCACCGCGATATGTCGGACCATTTAAGATTTTGAGTCGCAAAGGCGAAGTTGCTTATCAATTGGAGTTGCCGCAGTCATTGGCAGGAGTACATGACGTGTTTCATGTGTCCCAGCTGAAGAAGTGTCTCCGAGTACCTGATGAGCAAACACCCTAGAGTCAATTGAGCTACAAGAAGATCTGACTTACAAGGAGCACCCCGTGAAAATTCTGGACACCATGGATCGAGAGACGAGAAACAAGTCAACCCATTTCTGCAGAGTTCAATGGAGCAACCATGCGGAGAGCGAAGAAACTTGGGAGCGCGAAGAGGATTTGAAGAAAGAGTTTCCGAACCTATTCTGTAGTAAGCCCTGAATCTCAGGGATGAGATTCTGTTAAGGGGTGAGGTTTGTAACACCCCAAATTTTTTCTTTTCATGAATTTAACTATGATTTGGCACTTTGGTGAATTTTTGGAATTTTCTGGAATTTATTTGGATTTATTTGGAATTTATTTGAATTTATTCCCTTTTGAAATAATTAAAGAAATAAAGTTTGCAAATAAAATTTTGTTGGAAATATTTTATTTGAGTCCAAAATGCCTCAAAATATTTTCCAGAATTTTTCTGAGTATTTTGCTATTTTTCTTGAATTAAATTAATTTCTAAGAATTAATTTGAATATTTAATCGCTGGAAAATGCGAGTGGGTTTATACTGTTCATCCGACCGAGCCTGAGTCAGACTCGAGTTCGAGTCCGACCCGGACCCGACCGCGCCGCACGGTTCGGTCGAACCGCGTCCGAACCCTAACCCCCGTGGACCGTCGGATCGAGATCCAACGGCCCACAAGGTGCCACGTAGCCCACGTGCGACCGCACCACTAACCAAAAGAACTCGGTAGATCTCAGACGTTGGATCGAGATCCAACGGCCGAGAATCAATCGGACCCGACCGAGTCGTGTCTGACCCGAACCCGTTCGCCCGCGTGATCGTGGCCGTTGATCGCGCCACGTGGACGGCTGTGGTTCATCGTCTCCGTCCGAGTCGCGGCCGGACTCCGCCACCGCGTAGAACTAGGGTTCCTCCTCGGGCGCGGACGCCGAGGCTATTTAAAGCCCGGGTCACGCCCCGAGGTCGGCCCTGACCTTGCGCACCCGTAGCCCTACTCACCGAGGCAGAGCCACCGCCGTTTAGCCGCGATAGCTCGCCGTAATTGCGCGCCGCCCCGCCACGGTTTTTGCTTCATCCCAGATCATGCGCGCCCCTCGCCCGTTGAGCCCAGATCTAGAACCCTGCATCGAGACGCACCCGTAGAGCCAACTCACCTCGCCGAAGGAGCCCGAAGCGCCCGGCGGGAGTGGTCGTCTCCGTCTCATTCTGCTGCTCCGCCCGCCAACCGCCATCGACCTCGCGAGCTCGGACAGCCCTCCGATCAAGATCTAACGGCCACGGTGAGCCACGTGTTTCCCGAACCCTAAAGCATTAGATTAGATCTCAACCGTTGGATCGAGATCCAACGGCTCACGTTCGGCCACGTCAACGCAACGGATTCCACATTGCGGGGATTAGATCTATTCTCAACCGTTAGATCTAGATCATGCGGTCCAGAGCGATCGAGTGGTTTTTCAACGCGTGAAACGCGATCCAATCCACGCCGTTGATTTTCAAACCAACGGTCGGGATCGTGCCACGTGTGCCCCAGCCGCGTCGCACCGAGCGCGTGCGCGAGCGTGTGTCTCTGACACGCGGGGCCCGCGTGTCAGTGGGGCCCGCGTGTCAGCGACGGGACCAAGCGCGCATGGACCGCGTCCGTTGACCCGGACACGTGGCAACATCCGGGTCTTGCCACGTGTCACGGTGACATCATGCTGACGTCATCGGTGGGTTCGGCCGGTGCTGATGTCAGCAAGTCCATGTGGACCAATGAGGTGCTGACACGCGTCACTGCTGTCGCAATAAATCATTTTCCAAAAAAAAAGAAATAATTTATTTAATTCGGTTTAATGAATTCAAATATGATTTCAAACTTCAAACGCTTATAACTTTTGCAATTTAACTCCGATTTGAGTGATTCAAATTTCTAAATTTGTATAAAATTAAGATCTACCTAGTGGTGAATTTTATTTAATTTTTGGACCAAAGTTTTTCTCTGTAATATTATTTAATTGATTATTTAAACTTTAAACGCATATAACTTTTGCGTTTTAACTCCGATTTCGCCGATTCAAATTCCTAAAAATTCATAAAATTATTCTCTCTCTGTTTATGGACTTTATTTGGATGTTTGGACACTTTTTATCTACTGTTTTATTCACTTATTGCTATTTGCATGCGTTACGAGTAGACGTTGAAGTGCCCGAAGGTTTCGAAGGAGAAGTGTTGACCCAGGAGCCACCTCTGGACCAAGATCAAGTACTCTTAGAAGGCAAGTTGTGCTTTGACCATGTTGATCTCATTTTGAAATTAATTTGATTTAAATTATTGCATGCTAGTTCAATTAGAAAATGCTTTAATTAGTTTTGGGGGATTAGTAATTGCCTAGTTGCTGTATGCTACCTTGACATAAAGAATTGTATGCCATGAACCCTTTGCCACCCTAGTTGAGGATTAAATAGTTGGACATTATTAAATTGCCAACATGGGAATTTAGATCGTTGTAGTATATTGCTTAGACCTGCTACGTGCTCATGACATGGTTTTGGACAATCAAATGTTAATATTGACTTAATGTTATATTGAACCTGTTTTGGAAAGGTATCATGTGTTGTGATGTTGATGGCACGTGGTGCATGGTAATCAACTGGGGGTTTGATAAACAGATTTGGACGGGGGCATGTGGCAAGAAAGGATCGGGTGGGCCAGTTGTGGCATCGGGAGCGATGGTTTGGTTCTTCGGGTAGTCTTGCCCTGGTCAATATAAGGACTTAACCTTGCAAGCCTTTGAACTGAGTTAATCGTGCAACCACATGACCGGAATGGGACGGTCCTAGTTGAGTAAGTTACTAATAACTTGCATGTGATACCTCGGGTGTCAACTACACCCTTTGTGTAGCTTGAAGGGGGAGCGTACCGATGCGATGGCATGGTACCCGTCCAACGGTATGTCGGTCCCATACTTCGCCTTTGTTAAGGGAAGGGATGGTGTAGGGCAAAAACCAGAAAGGTTCACTTGCGTAGTTAGCCGTTTCCGAAAGGCTTTGTTACGATCACTCGCCTTCGTGGTGTTTGGCTGTATCTTGTGGGTAAAGTGCATAACCTCTGCAGAGTGTAAAATCTATTCGAATAGCCGTGTCCGTGGTATTGGACACTACTCGGGGATTACAGTCAAGGGTTAGACCTTCTTAAAAAAAACTTGGACTTGAAAGGTTGGGTTTGGTTAATAGATGATGTTGGTGGAAATGTGGACTAGGAATGGGTAAGATGCTTATTTAACTCCTGGAAAAATTATTGATATTATACCTATTTTTACTGCTTTCGAATCTACTTATGATACTTGTTTAATGCTGTTTACTGCAAATATACCTTGAGCTATTCCTTTGTATTAAGCCATGCATGTAGTATATTAGTTGCATTCTGTGCATGACTTGCTGAGTACCAAGTACTCACCCTTGCCACAATACAACACCAATTGAGGAAGAGTCTACACCAGCTTTGGAGGAGGAGCTCCAAGAGGAACCGTCTAACTAGGGAGCGAGCCCAGTCAGTTGCCTGTGGTATACTGGATGGCGCCACGATGTTATCTTATTTTTCCGCTACTATATTTCTCTTTTAATAAGTTTCGCCCTGCGAGGCGTATATTTGTAACTTGACCCTGAGGTCAAGCAACCCCATTTGGTTAACTACTTTAAGTACTTTATTATCGAGTGGTATGATTGTGATATTTACCAATGTTGAGACTGTGTGCACTAGCGTGATCCTGGACTAGTGCTGAATACACAGAGGGTCCGGATTTGCAGATTCGGGTCCCAACAGCACTTCTCTTGTTTCTTGGTCCTCTAGGAAGTAGTCCGGAGTTGCTCAGTCCACTATGGAGGTCGAGTATGTCGTTGCAGCCAGTTGCTGTAGCCAGGAGCTCTGGATGAGATCGACCCTATGGGACTATGGGTTATCAGCAGAGTGTGTTTCACTCTTTTGTGATAACACATTTGTCATTCACATTGCTAAGAACCCAGTGCAGCACTCTCGGACCAAGCACATTGATATTCGATATCACTTCCTTAGAGACCATGTGGAGGAGGGTGACATAGTGCTTCAGTTTGTGGAGAGTGACTACCAGTTGGCTGACATCTTCACCAAGCCTTTGGATAGCTCTAGGTTTGTTGCCTTGAGAGGGGAGCTTGGGATTATGAGCCCATATGGCATATCTTGAGGGGGAGCTGATGTGTATTATATGTTTATATGTGTATATTCAGCATTTCCTTCTATTCCTTCTGGGTATCTTGGGCTTCTTTTCATTTTGTTGATTCCACTTCACCTAGACTTCTGGCATGCTTCGGCATGGACCTCTCATCTTATGCTTTAGGATGTTATTCTCTTCTTCTTCTCGGTTGAGCTCACTCACAGTCTTGCATGTCTAGCAGGTGTTGGGCCCCCTGGGTAGACAGGGTCTGTGTTTGCTCCTGAGCTGGAGTTTCATAGTTAGTTTTCTTTTGTAAGTCATATGGGGAAGGTGAGAGCAAGTCTGAGCTTAGTGGTCTCTACCATCTTTTCTATGCTCTTAGATCACCCAGTTGTCAGTTTCTCCTTTTCCTCTTCTCATTTTTGTCTTTCTGATTTCAATTGAGTTCTTTTTATTTCTTGGAATCAAAATTTCTAATAACTCAACTTGACTCAGATTTGTGCTTAAAATTGACTCACATGTTGAGGGGGAGTTCTTGAAACTGATTTTCCTGCATTGCATATAGACTTGTTTTCATTTTCTGAGTTTTTTCTTATAAGCAATTGATAAAATTTAAGATATGTTGCACCTAACTACTTTCATGAAGATCCTTGCTAGTCTAGGTCATATCTAATCTGGTGTATCATGTTTAAACTAGCCATCATTTAAATTGAGCTTTCTTGAAATCTTGATGAAACTTAGCTTTTACTTGCTATATTTCTTTACTAGATGCTTATGCCATACTTAGTGAAATAGTGAGTTTCTACTAGAGTCCCTAGAGTAACTTGGGTTAGCTATATTGTTCCATTCCAGCATCCTCACCGGGCTCATGAATCTATGTGCTACAATGCTAAAAATTGACTTGTTTTCACTAAAATTGATTTCAACACACTACATTCTCGAGACTGCTTCCCATTGCACTTGGGATGAACTTGGAGTGTATCGTGTATGACCAAGACCACTCTTTTAAGCCTCGTACTTGAGATGGTCGAATAGGGCTTGAGTCAATAAATTGAAAAATGCAAAATAAACTTGAGGAAGAGAGTGATGCCTAGGAGACCTATGTCGATGGCTCCTAGTAAAGGTTGTGTTTCACTAGGATAAGGTCTCTACACCTCAAAGGTTTGCGAAGGATAGTGAAGCTTAGGAAGCCTTTGTTGATGGCTCCTAGTCGAGGATGTGCTTCACTAGCCCAAACTCTTTGAACCGCTTTATGAGCATTAATCTAAAAATTTGCATTTGAAGAGATGGTTGAGCATAAGGGTTCTCTAATGGTCTTGTAGCTTCCCAAAGTGTTGACTAGGTTGAACTCTAGTATATCCATTTGCTCCTTACTTTGGCTTTGCTTCTAGTCTTGAAGTTATGCTAAGTGTTGCTATTGTTGAAATCATGCAAAATTAGTATAATTTCTTTTGAGCTAGTTAGAAAAAAAAATTGAAATATGCCTTTGGATATGACTTAGAATGACATATTCTAAACTTCAGTAACTTGGTGTCATACTTTGTCTAAATGGTCACTTGCATAATCCTCAAAGCTCTTCTAGGTTGCATTTCATTCAAAAAAAATTGCTCTCTTTATGCCTATATTGCCAAAAGAGGGAGAAAACATAGAAAAGGCATCTTAGAGGGAAGAAAATTAAAAAAATATTTTCTCATGATCATGTTGAACAATTGTTCTTGCATTTGGATCATGAGTAATATTTAGCTTTTTGGAAGATTTCTTAGTTTTTGGAGCTTTTATCAAAAAGTTGTTCTTTCTTTTGTGGAGCTCTAAAAATCTTCTCAACTATTTGGTCATGAGCTTTCTTTCTCTTTTAGTTGGACCAAATATGATTTTTGCAATCAAATTGCTTTTCTTCTTTTATTTTCAAACTCGAATTATGCCTTTTGTGTGGTTTGTCAATATACTCATCAAGGGGGAGATTGAAGGACCATGTGGAGGTCCATCCATATTTGTGATGAGTATTTGACTTTATTTGAGCAAGATGTGCTCATGTTTGAGTTTGATTTGAATCAAAATTCAAAAGGAAGCAATTTGGGTTGTGTTGGTCTCTTGTGGTACTACCGACCTTTGGCTGGCGGTAGAATCGACTAATGAATGAGACATGATTAATTGTGAGCAGTTGTGATGTTTATTGCATATTATTGGACAATGCTATGTGATGGTTTTCCTTGTCTTTGATGGTTGCAAGATGACTGTGCTAGGTCATGGTGAGGCAGATGATGACCGGGACTAGGCGATGTGCGTCGGAGGTCCAAACGGTTGCAGATCGCCGAAAGATGATCGGAGACGGAGTCCGGGCAAGTCAAAGAAGATAAGGAAATGGGATGATACTAGCTAGATGCCGCGAGGATCGATGAGGGCCGTCGGATCGCGGTCTAGTTGATAAGTTAGCGGGTATAGGTAGTATACTTTGAAAAATGTGCAAGAAAACCCATTATGTGTGTATGGTTTTGGGTTGCCCTTGCATGGTGAAGTGAGTGGGTTAATCCTAGCCCTTGGTGGAGTGCTATGGTTTGGGACTCATACAAGGGTGGTAGGTGGCCCAAAAGTAGTATAAATAGAGGGGTGGAGGGAGGCCTCCATGTCCATTCATTCTTTGAGTTGTTGTGTTGCTCATTTGAGTTTTGCCAACATGAAGTGAGGCTTTGTAATCACACATCTCTGAATGAAATAGAAGTTCCAAGAGCCAAATTTATTTTCTCGCAATTTAATTCTTGCAATTTACATTATGTCTTTACTTTCGGCATTTACTTTTATGTATTAAATTCAGCATTTACATTCCCGTATTATGATTGCTGGATTTTGTTCTTGACTTGAGCGATTCGCATTCACCTCCTTCTATATTCAATTTAGATCTTCGCTCAAGATCGAGTCCATTTGCCAAAGTTTGTATGCCGCAAGAGTTTATATGTTAAGTTTCTATCAAGATCACAAATCTATCCTAAGCTTGTTCTTCGCGCAGCAGTCAGTCTTTGATTTTTAGAAAAATCTATAAAAATCCTTTTTGAGTGTTTCTTGTTGGAGAATGTGCGTGACACATATATCCATCTGGGCCAAAATTTTGGAGTCTATTCGTTGCACCATTTGGGAGCTATGAGGTGAAAACCAAGCTCCAAATTTTTTGATTGATGTTCCTGACTGTCTGTAGTCCATGATTTGTCCTGTTTTTTCTACAAGGATTTTGGGGTTGATTTTTGGTATTGTGTTTCACGACTCATACGCTCGTAGTGTGAAATTTTCCAAAATTTTTTGAGACACATAAGTCCACCAACCACATTCTCCAAATGGGGACAATTCCTGAAAAAAAATCTGCTTTTGCTTTTCTAAAAGAGGCTTTTGTGATTTTGCTTGATCTTTTTTAGAAAAGAAGTATTTGAATTGATTCCTCTTTATTTTGGACACTTAACAACGAAGATTGTAATTTACAAGTCCCTCACATGATTCATGGTTCTCATCCATGCAAACTATGGATACATATAGTTGTCAAGTCGTTCTGGTTTTGCGGGTTTCACGAATTTGAGGAGCACTGGTTTCCTTACGGGATTGTTTTGAGTATTTTGAGTGGAGGAAATTTTATTAGGGATCATTCACCCCCTCTGATCGCCATATCGGTCTTTTAGTTCTGCTCCTAGGGATGCCCTTCCTCCAGGTCTTGCTCCTCCTGGGGACATTCTCCCTCTGGGGTTTGCTCCTCCTGGGGATGCTCTTCCCCCAGGTCATGCTCTTGCCGGGGAAACTCTTCCTCCAGGTCAAGCTCCTTTTGGGGAGGCTGTTCCCCCAGGGCTGGCTCCTCCTGGAGAGATCCTTCCTCGAGGGCCTTAGGGCTAGGCTCGTGGGCACCCTCCATTCTCGAGACCGCCAACTAGGCTTTGGCATCGCTCGGGCTCGGGTCCTCGGGCTACTCGTCCCCCTCGGAAGCTTGCTTCCCCAGGGCAGGAGGTATTGCCTCGACCATCAGAAGGTCGTCGGGATGCTCCTCGTAGATCACCTCGGACATCATGAGGTTCACAGTGCACTGGAACTCCTTCTTTACTTCAGAGTCAAGGATCTTATCAGCCATCTGTCTAAAATTCAAAATCTCCCCATAAGCTATAACGCCCACATCAACAAAGTGGGGTTAGCTCGAGCATACCAAGGAGGAAGAAAACGAAGAAAATGCAAAAACAGACAGCGCGATCTTACCTTCACCGAGCTCTACAGCCTTGCCCTTGGGGTCCTTAGCTTCGCCCGTAGACGGCTTTCCCGCGGAGGCATAAGCCTTGACCACGAGCTCGGCCCTCTCCTTGGCTAAGTCGCTGGCCCTTGCCATCATGGGGTCGACCGCCTCCATGTTAACCCCTTCTATGGACAATGCCGAGCGCGGCGATGTTGCGCCCGGCGGCCTCCGGTGCCTCGTAATCAGGGGCAGTGTGTCCTCCTCTTCCTCCTCCTCCACATGCTCTTTGGCCGTAGAGTTTGAGACCACCCATGCCAGCTGGGCCTAGAGGGCTGCGATCTGCGCCTCCAGCTCCTCCTTGCTCGCGGGCGTCTTTGCCGTCGCTTCAGCTCGCTTTGATTCCTCAGCAAGCTGTTGCAAGCGTGCCATCAAGGCCAATTTCCTCTTTCTAAAATCGGCAAACCACCATTTTAGTTCCCTTAACTTGTTGCTTTCGGCATACTCTAAATGCCGCTTGGTGGGAGCCTTGCTTGGTGCCACCAGCCTCTTGGAGCGCTTGGCGGTGGGTGGTGGAGGCGGCTTCAAGGGCAATCTTCTGCTAATAAAAGAAAATAGAAATGTCAGAGATGCTCGGGATGAGTTCCCTCGAGCATGGCTTGCGAAGATACTCACCACTTCGCTCCGTTCAAGCACGTTGCGCGGAATCTGGCGCATGGCTCTAGCTCCTTGCCCTTCGGGGTGCCAAACATCTCGGCGACCTGCTTCTCGACCTAGTCACCGTTCGAGGCTGCAATTCGGTCAAGGTGAGAACTTGAGCAATAGATAACTCTAAAGAAAATAGAAGATAGTTATGTCGATCTCAAGAAAATTATGCGAGTCCACCTCACAGGTAAGGTCTTGCCACCCGGCAACCTTGAAGAAGGGATGCTCCCTCCTCCAAAGCGGAGACACCCGGTTCCTGAGATAATCCCGGGATATGTCCCGACCAATGAGCCCCATGTTGGTGAGCTTACTGATCATCATCAACGTCCACTCCTCCTCCGATTGGATGGGCGGCCATGGCGTCTCGACTACCGGGGCTGGCTCTGTCAAAGCCCAAATTTCAAAAATTCAAGGAAATCCAGAGTATCCGGATTAAACATCTGGAATGCCTGGATATAACCCGGAATGTCCGGATTAAATGTACGGAGTATCCGGATTAGCTCGCCCGAACACCTCAACCCGGATTATCCAGATTAATTGTCCGGAGTGTCCGGGTTAATCCTACCGAAGATCCCAACCTGTAGTCTCCGGGTTGAACGTTCGGAGTATCCGGACCTTGCGGGACTTAAGTATAAAATCCCATTTCATGGCTCTTCACTCACCTCACCTCACACTTGTGCTCTCCAACTTTCCCCGTGTGCTCTCCTCCACCCAAGCTTGTCTCCGGTGAGTTCCTCACCCCGACGTCCTCTCGTGCTCCTCCCCGGCGACTACCTCACCCCGGTGTCCTCAAGCTCCTCCCCAAGCCGGCGTCCCCTTTCCCTCTACCCGGCTTCCCCTCCTTCTCCTTCATCCTCCTTGAAGGTAAGACCTCTTCTTGGAGTTGATCCGTGGATCTTGGGTTCTAGGGCGTCTATGGGGGCGGATTTGAGGCTTAGTATGTAGATTGGGGGTTGGGGGTAAACTTTGGGGGTGTTAGGGTTTTGGTGGGTCGTTAGATTTGGGGTGGTTTTGGCAATGTAGGGTGTAAGGTGAGAGATCGGGGGTGGATGATGCCATTCTAAACGTCGGATTTGGTTTCGGCCATGAGCCACCCAAATGTGCCTCATTCTGTCATTGTTTGAGCTAGCTCGGGGCTTCTCCGGCTTAGCCATGTGTAGGGAAGTGGTAGATCGGGTTCTCGCGGTGCCGTAGAACTCGAACACACTCCAATCCCTTGAATCATTGGGCTAGTTGTGCCATGTCCGGAGTGTTCGGACAAATGGTCAGGACTGTCCGAGTTATCCGGACTATCCAGATTAAACATCCGGACTATCCGGGTTTGGCTGGTCTGTTCGTTGGGGGAATTGCATTGTATTTCATTTCGTTTGCATTTGCATGCATCTCATTTATGCATTGTACTCGTGTAGAGAACGAGACCGCAGTGACTGACATGACCGTGTTCGAGGGGACTGCCGAAGAGCAAGTCGTGGTTGATCCGCAAGCAGAAGCACAAGGCAAGCACCTAAGCATATTCGACCCTATTATGCAATTTACTTTTGTGAATCAATTGCTTATTGGATGTTAGGTTATGCATTAGGAGTTAAATTGTGGGATTATAAGTAGAACCTATTTGCTGCATTTACATCCATTGGAACTTGCTTGACACCTCCTTGGAGCTAGTAAATGGGTAAATATATTGTGTCCATGCTTAGTTTGCTTAGAAGTCGGGTATGGGCCAAGTGATGGATGGTTCCATCGCTTGAGAATGTTCCACTTTACAAACATTGGGTTGCAATGGCAGTGGTTATGGTTATGAGTAGAAATCGACTATGAAATGGGACCGGGCGAGAGAGTTGGATCGCTTGGGTGTGGAGACCCAAGTGTGGTAGTCTCGCCTGTGTTAGTTAAGGACCGATCCGATGATTGCCTGTGACCGAGTACCACTTTGTTGATCGCATGTCGGAAATGGGCCGGTAAAGCTTTTCTTTCATCGCATGCCGTTCGATGGGCCATGACCTCATGCGGTTGGGCGTGGTTGAGGGCGAGGCTTAGGCCGACCCTCGAGGGCCAAGCCGGGCTTGGGCCGCTCGAGGGGGTGCTAGGTTTTCGGACCGCATGAAGATGCCCCAACGAATTGGTATGGGTGGGAGGAGGGTTAACATGAGGTCTTTGTGGCACATGTCGTGCGGTCAATGTTTCCCTATAGGCTTAATTAAGCGATTCGAATTGCCGCGCTCTCGGATATGAGCACGCTTGGTTATCTGATACTTCACGTAGTAACAACTTGAACTGAAGTTCGCCTTTGAGCTTGAGCTCGAAAATGTCATGAGATCACTTGCTCTGTTAATGTTGAATGTTGAACTCCACTCTAGAAGTAGGTGCCGTTACAATTGCTTTAAATTGTGAATTGAATAGCGATACTAAATAATCAACAAAGTTAAGCTTTCCGCACTTTTAAACTTCATCTGATTTCCTTGCTACTTCCAAATGCATACTCTTTTCGAGTCGGTCATATATGGACCACGGGTAAGTCTTGCGAGTACCTTCTGTACTCATGCTTCTGCTGTTGTGGTTTTCAGGTGAGGATCAGGGCGGATGTGAGTTCTGTCCGTACTGCCTCTCGGTGACCGGGCGGGGCACCGAGTAGAGGCTCGCTACGCCGTCACACACGCCCGGGAGTGTTCAGAGGCAGAACACTTCCGGAGATGCTTTACTTTTGGGTTTTAGTTTGGTAGTCGTATGTCCTTTTGTTGTATAGTTAGTTTCAAATTGTATCTTTTCTGTCCTCGGATACTTGGTCTCTTTGTAGTAAACACTTGATGTATGTTGTTACCCGCCTCGTGCTTGTGTTCTTGTTCCTTCCTTTGTTGGCCTTCGTGCCCTGTTGTTGTTAGTTGTGGTCGTGGGGTTTTGTCTTTGTGCCGGGGTTGTTGGTTTGTTTGGTTGGTCTTGCTTCCGCGCGTGCCTGGTTGTGGGGTTTTCGAGTTCGTTGCTCCCTTTATGCAAATTGATGTGATACAATGTTGTTAACCGGTATGCAGAGATCCTGGGCGTGTTTTGGGTCGCATACCGGGGGAATACCGGGATTGTTGTTGAGTTATTCGAAGAGTCTAACTGTCGGCTCAGTTGGGCTTGGGTGCTAACACTGCAAGCGCCCTCGGCGGTTGTCGGGACCCGAATCTGCAAATCCGGATCCTCTATGTATTCAGCACTAGTCCAGGAACACGCTAGTGCACACAGTCTTAACATCGGTAAATATCACAATCACACCACTCGATACTAATAAAGTACTTTTAATTAGATAGTCAAACTGGTTGCTCGACCTTATGGTCAAGTTACAAATATACGCCTCGCAGGGCGAAACTTATAAAAAGAGAAATAATAGCAGCGGAAAAAATAAGATAACTTCGTGGCACCATCCAGTATACCACAGGCAACTAACTGGGCTCGCTCCCTAAGTAGACGGGTCCTCTTGGAGCTCCTCCTCCAAAGCTGGTGTAGTCTCCTCTTCAACTGGTGTTGTATTGTGGCAAGCGTGAGTACTTGGTACTCAGCAAGTCATGCACAGAATGCAGCTAATATACTACATGCATGGCTTAATACAAAGGAATAGCTAAGGGTATATTTGCAGTAAAACAGCATTTGACAAGTAGCATAAGTAGATTCAAAAGCAATAGAAACAAGTATAGCATCAATAAGTTTTCCAGGAGTTTAATCAACATCTTTCCCATTCCTAAACCACATCTCCATCAACATCATTGTTTAACCAAACCCAACCTTTCAAGTCCAAGTTATTTTCAAGAAAATCTAACCCTTGACTGTAATTCCTGAGCGATGTCCAATACCGCGGACACGGCTATTCGAATAGATTCTACACTCTGCAGAGGTTATGCACTTTACCCACAAGATATAGTCAAACACCACAAAGGCGAGTTCCCGTAACAAAGTCTTTCGGAAACTTCTAACAATACAAGTGAGCCTCCCCGGTTATTGCACACTAACCCTTCCCTTAGCTAAGGCGAAGTTTAGGCCAATCAACCGTTAGATGGGTACCTGGTCGCAGCCCCGGTACGCTCCCCCGTACAACTTACACAAAAGGTGTAGTTGACACCCTGAGGTCCCACAGGTACGTTATTAGCAGCTTAATCAACTAGGTTCGTCCCATTACAGACATGTGGTTGCAAGATTGACTCAGTTCAAAGGCTTGCAAGGTTAAGTCCTTAGGGTGACCAGGGCAAGACTACCCGAAGAACCAAAACAACATTCCCAGTGCCACAACTGGCCCACCTGATCATTCTTGCCACATGCCCCGGTCAAAAGCTATTTATCAAACCCCAGTTGATTACCATGCACCACGTGCCATCAACATCACATGATACCTTTCCAAAACGGGTTCAATATATCATTAAGTCAATATTAACATTTGATTGTCCAAAATCATGTCATGAGTACGTAGCAGGTCTAAGCCATATACTACAACGATATACAAACCCATGTTGGCAATTTAGTAATGTCCAACTAGTAATCCACAACTAGGGTGACATGGGGGTCATGGCACATATTTAAATAGTCAAGGTGTCATACAGCAATTTGGCATTTATCTCATTTCCCATAATTAAGTAAAGCATTTTCTATTTGAACTAGCATGCAATACATTAAATCAAAATAGGTTTCAAAATGGGATCAATATGGTCAAAGCACAACTTGCCTTCAAAAAGTACTTGTTCTTGGTCTTGAGTTGGATCCTGAGTCAACACTTCTCCTTCGAATCCTTCCGGCACTTCAACGTCTACTCGTAACGCGTGCAAATAGCAACAAATGAATAAAAAAGTAGACAAAAAGTATCCGAACATCCAAATAAAGTTCACAAATAGAGAGAGCATAATTTTATGAATTTTTAGAAACTGCTATCGTCAAATTCGGAGTTTAAATGCAAAAGTTATAGCATTTTGGAGTTTAAATAATAAATTAAATAATATTACAGAGAAAAACTTTAGTCCAAAAATTAAATAAAATTCATATTTGAGTAGGGCTGAATTTTATGAATTTTTAGAAATTTGAATGGTTCAAATCGGAGTTAAAATGCAAAAGTTATAAGCATTTGAAGTTTTGAAATTCAATTCTATTATTAAACCGAATTATTAAATCATTTTCTTTTTCGGAAAATATTTATTGCGTCATGGGTGACGCGTGTCGGCTCCTGATTGGTCGGCTGATGTCAGCCGCTTCACGGACTCGGCGCACGGTGCGGCTCGGTCCACCGTGGACCCGGTCCACGGCTCGGGTCGCTGACACGCGGGTCCCACCCGTCAGTGGGTCACGTGCACGGTGCGACTCTCGGGCGAGACACTGACATGTGGGCCCCGCATGTCAGTGACGCGCAGTCACGCCCAGGCTCGGCCGCTGGCACGCGGGCCCGGCCTGTCAGTGACTCAACGCACGGCGCGGCGGCGGCTACGTGGCATGATCACGGCCGTTGGATCTAGATCCAACGGTTTAGATCTATCCTAGGTTAACTCCGTTATAATCTATACGGTGATCATGGGCCGTTCGATCTAGATCGGACGGTCCAGATCTAACCCCATGCTAACGCAGCTAGGGCGCGTGGTGATCGTGGGACGTTGGATCTTGATCCAACGGTCCAAATCTAGTCTGGGAATCTAGGGTTCGGAGAGAACGTGGGCTCACCTCAGCCGTTCGATCTAGATCCGACGGTTCACCGAGCTCGGGACGGCGATGGCTTCGCGGCGGTGCGGGTTCACCGGTGCCGAGGACGATGACCACGGCAGCGGTGCTTCGGGGCTTCCCCGGTGGGGTCAGTTCTCTCTTCGGGTGCGTCTCGACCTGGGGAACTCGGATCCGAGCCCAAACGTGGCGGAGACGGCTCGACGGCGGCGGAACGAAGCCAAAACCGTGGCGGAAGAGAAGAACAACTCCGGCGAGCGATTGCGGGCGCGTCGAGAACCGGCGGCGGCGGCTAGGGCAACGGCTGCGCGAGGTCAGGGCGGTCCTCGGGGTGTGACCCGGGCATTAAATAGCCTCGGCTTCCGCGTGGAATCCAGAACCCTAGGCTCACGCGGCGGAGGACACGGCGACGCTGTCCGTATCGGACTCGGTGAGAACGAAATAATCTGGGCCATCCACGTGGCGCAAGCAACGGTCGCGATCGCACGGGCGGAACCGGATTCGGTCCGGTTACGGCTCGAACCGGGACGGGACGATCTTGACCGTTGGATCCCGATCCAACGGTCGGGATCGATTAGGGTTAGGAGCGGGTTTGGTCAAGTCAACTGGCTCGGGTCGGACTCGAGTCCGACTCGGGTTCCGACTCGGTCGGATGAACAGTACTAGACCCGATTGATTTACCAGCGATTTAATATTTAATATAATTTCCAGTAATTCATTTAATTCAAGAAAAATAGCAAAATACTCAGAAAAATTCTAGAAAAATTCTAGAAAAATTCTGGAAAATATTTTAGGGCATTTGGGACTCAAATAAAATATTTCCAACAAAACTTTATTTGAAAATTTAATTTCTTTAATTATTTCAATATGGAATAAATTCAAATTAATTCCAAATGAATCCAAATAAATTCCAGAAAATTCCAAAAATTCATAATTGGCACAAATTCATTCCAAAATCATGAAAAGCAAAAATTTGGGTGTTACAAATCTCCCCCCTTAACTGAATCTCGTCCCCGAGATTCAGGGCTTACTACAGAATAGGTTTGGAAACTCTTCCTTCAAATCCTCTTCGCGCTCCCAAGTTGCTTCGCTCTCTGCATGGTTGCTCCATTGAACTCTGCAGAAACAGGTTGACTTGTTTCTCGTCTCTCGATCCATTGTGTCCAAAATCTTTACGGGGTGCTCCTTGTAGGTCAGATCTTCTTGCAGCTCAATTGACTCTAGCGGTGTCTGCTCCTCAGGCACTCGGAGATTAGTTGGGACACATGGAACACGTCATGTACTCCTGCTAACGACTGTGGCAACTCCAGCTGGTAAGCAACTTTGCCTCTGCGGCTCAAAATCTTAAATGGTCCAACATAATGGGGTGCAAGTTTTCCTTTTGCATGGAATCTCTTAACTCCTCTGAGCGGTGTGACTCTGAGATATACAAAGTCTTCTGGTTCAAAACTCAAATCCCGGCGACGATTGTCAGCATAACTCTTCTGTCGTGATTGGGCTATCTTCAACCTTTCCCTAATCATGGCAATCGCTTCTTGACTTCTTGAAGAATATCAGGCCCAAAGACACGGCGCCGCTGTCTCATTCGATTCAATGGCGTCCGCAGGTTTCGACTCATACAAAGGCCTCAAAAGGTGACATCTGTAAACTAGCCTGGTAACTATTATTGTAACTGAACTCGGCATACGGCAAACTCTTATCCCAAGAGGTAGCATAAGCCAATGCACACGCTCTTAGCATATCCTCCAGAATCTGATTGACTCTTTCGGTCTGTCCATCCGTCTGTGGATGATAGGCTGTACTGAAGTTCAAATGGGTTCCCATGGCTTCATGCAACTTATTACAAAACCTTGAGGTAAATTGGGTACCTCTGTCCGATACAATCCTCTTTGGCACTCCGTGCAAACAGACGATCCTGGTCATATACAACTCTGCTAACTTATCTCCCGAGTAAGTGGTCTTTACGGGGATAAAATGGGCGACCTTGGTCAAGCGATCCACTATAACCCATATGGAGTCATAACCTCCTTGAGTCTTAGGAAAACCGGTAATGAAATCCATTCCGATTTCCTTCCACTTCCACTCAGGTATTTTCAGCGGTTGCAACAATCCTGCTGGTCTCTGATGCATTGCCTTGACTCTCTGGCATACGTCGCACAATGCAACATGCTCGGCAACTTCACGCTTCATGCTCGGCCACCAGAATCTCTCCTTCAAATCCTGATACATCTTGGCACTTCCTGCGTGAATTGAATACTTGGAGTCATGGGCTTCCTCCAAAATCAGTTGCTTTAATTCCTTGTTGGGCACACAAATCTGATCCTTCATCCATAACATGCCCTGCTCATCTAGCTTGAAGTCCTTTGCCTTGCCTTCCCCCATTTTGGACTTAATCCTGCGGATCTTGTCATCATCCTTCTGTCCTTCCCGTATCTGATCTTCTAGGGTAGGCTTTACTTCCAATGCGGCCAAGAATCCGCTAGGTACCACCTCAATCTTCATTCTCTGAAATTCCTGGCATAGCTCATCCTGATTCGTGGCTATCAACATATTCACGGTATGGCTTTTCCGACTCAAGGCATCGGCCACCACATTAGCCTTTCCGGGATGATAATGGATTCCGACATTGTAATCCTTAATCAACTCTAATCATCTCCTTTGCCTCATATTCAGATCCGACTGGGTGAATATGTACTTAAGGCTCTTATGATCCGTGTACACTTCACATCTGTTCCCGATCAGATAGTGACGCCATATCTTCAAGGCATGCACTACGGCAGCTAGCTCTAGGTCATGCGTCGGATAATTCTCCTCATGCGGCCTCAACTGCCTTGATGCATAAGCAACGACCTTTCCATTCTGCATCAGCACACATCCAAGTCCTTGGCGCGATGCGCCACAATAAATATCAAAGCTTTGATTAACATCCGGTAGAACTAACACCGGCGCTGATGTCAATCGTTTCTTCAGTTCTTGAAAACCTTTCTCGCACTCTGGCGTCCATGCAAACTTCTTCTCCTTTTTCAGCAATTGCGTGAGAGGTTTCGCAATTGTCGAAAAGCCTTCAATGAAACGGCGGTAGTAACCTGCCATTCCAAGGAAACTCCGGACCGGGTCACGCCTTCTACCGCTCCCAATGTAACACGCCTTCTACCTTGCTTGGATCTACGGCGACTCTTCATGGTCATTACATGTCCGAGGAATTCCACCTTGTCCTTCCAAAAATCACACTTACTAAACTTGGCGAAGAGTTCTTTGTTCCTCGCCTTTTCCAAAACTCGCCTCAAGTGTTCGGCATGTTCATCCTCTGTCTTGGAGTAGATTAGGATATCATCTATGAACACAACAACAAACTTGTCCAAATATTCCATGAACACCTTATTCATCATATTCATGAAATATGCTGGCGCATTCGTCGGACCAAAATACATAGCTGTAAACTCGTAATGTCCGTATCTTGACGAGAATGCAGTCTTCGGAATATCTTCTGATCGGATCTTCAACTGATGGTATCCCGATCTCAGATCAATCTTGGAGAAAACTCCGGCTCCTCTCAGCTGGTCAAACAGATCATCGATCCTTGGTAGCGGGTACTTATTCTTCACGGTGACTTCATTGAGTGCACGGTAGTCAATGCACATCCTGAAACTTCCGTCCTTCTTCTTGACAAACAAAACTGGCGCTCCCCACGGCGGCGAACTTGGTCTGATAAATCCTTTCTCCATTAGCTCTTCGAGTTGCTTCTTCATTTCTACCAATTCTTCGGTGGACATCCGGTAAGGTCTCTTTGCTATTGGCGCTGTACCAGGTACAAGCTCTATCACAAACTCTATGTCCCTGTCTGGCGGTATGCCAGGTAGATCTTCAGGAAAAACATCTGGGTACTCATTCACTACTGAGACATCTTCTATGCTGATTGCCTTGGTGCTGTTAACCATCAACTGTCCATCTCTAACGGCAGTAGCTTGAAATTCCACTTTCTTTCCACACGGGCCCTCAACTGAGATAGTCCTTCGTCCACAATCCAATACGGCCTTGTGCTTGGTTAACCAATCCATTCCCAAAATGACATCCAAGGTCTGGGTCTCCAAAATAATAAGGTTCGCTAGGAACTCTATCCCATCTATTAGTATTCTCACCCCAGAACATCCTACTTTCGTTCGGAGTTCGGAACCAGGGATTTGAACCAAAAGCATGCATTAACTGAGTCTGAGCAGCAAGAAATGCTCCAAAATTCTGCATGTCCAGTGGCGGTGCTGGTGCTCCATCATTGGGGTTTTCTGCTGGGCGAGAACCACTTCCATTGCCTCCAAGGTTTCCGCGGGTGTTCACCATCTATCGATTGCTCCAAGGTTTCAGAGATGAGAGGGAAACAGGAATAGACAAGTAATATGGAACTTATGCGGGGCGAAAGGTGTAACTTGAAGTCCAACTTTATTATTTTAATCAATAGTAACTTGGTATGGTTGCTTACAATGCCTAGGGGCCTTGCAACACATACTGCACACTCAGCAAGCAATGAAAATCCAAATCGAACTAACACTGGAGTCTAACGCCTAAAGGGTGACTCTTTATTCTATGACGCGACTCGGCGAAGGAGTCTCACTATAGGACCTATGCTCACTTATCGAGAAAACCTCCACGGCCTGGGTACGGACGCTACGGCATAGGCGCGAAACGATCGCCATGTCCAGCAACTATGTCATCTGTGGTAGTCGAAGAAGCAGTGTCCTCCTCAAGCTCCGGCTCCTCCGGGTCTGGCTCGTGCAGCTCGAGCATTGGCTCTGGCTCTGGTGCGTACAACGCCGTCTCTAACTCTCCAATCCTGTGCAGAAGATGGGACACATACTCCTGAGTCTCTTGCCATCTGTTCTTCTCTGCAGTGATCTCCTTGCGGGCCTTCTGTAGCTCCTTGCTTGTATCATCGAGTACATCCTCCTGGGCGACAACAAGTCGTGCCAACTGTGTGACCATGGCATTCTCATCCTGAATCGCCTTCGGGTCAAGAAGGTTATTGCTGCGCGGATGATAACGGAACACCGTGCTTTCCAACTCTCTGGCGTAGATGCGGGTAATGTGCCGCATTGCTCGTCGTGACGCCTCTTGAATACCCATCTGCATTGTAGACCTCCCGGCGGTCACGGTGTATCGAGCGATTGCACTGGCCCTTCTTCCTAGCAGGTACCACAATCTTCACGTCACAAGCCTTGATCAATCCTCGCTTGTCCGACACGCCCACTTGATATTGCGGCTTCTCAAAATCTCCGAGAGTCTGTAGCATACGCCAAAGTTCCGCGGCGTGACCAACCTCCAGATCGACGTAGTTGAACTCTCCCTCCATCTGTCACAAGAGTGCTCACGTAAGAACTCGAAATTTTTAAATCGTGACAAGGTAAGGAAAAATTCAGCAAGAGATAAGAAAAGAGAGAAGGGAATAAGTCGAGATGTCATTTCTTATCTTGACGAACTTTTAACCTTTAGAAAATAGGTTTTAATCCTCTCTATGACCATTCTAGCTAGGGTTGAGCCTACGGTCAGTACGGCTCTGATATCACCTCTGTCGGGACCCGAATCTGCAAATCCGGACCCTCTGTGTATTCAGCACTAGTCCAGGAACGCGCTAGTGCACACAGTCTTAACATCGGTAAATATCACAATCATACCACTCGATACTAATAAAGTACTTTTAATTAGATAATCAAACTGGTTGCTCGACCTTATGGTCAAGTTACAAATATACGCCTCGCAGGGTGAAACTTATAAAAAGAGAAATAATAGCAGCGGAAAAAATAAGATAACTTCGTGGCGCCATCCAGTATACCACAGGCAACTGACTGGGCTCGCTCCCTAAGTAGACGGGTCCTCTTGGAGCTCCTCCTCCAAAGCTGGTGTATTCTCCTCTTCAACTGGTGTTGTATTGTGGCAAGGGAGAGTACTTGGTACTCAGCAAGTCATGCACAGAATGCAGCTAATATACTACATGCATGGCTTAATACAAAGGAATAGCTCAGGGTATATTTGCAGTAAAACAGCATTTGACAAGTAGCATAAGTAGATTCGAAAGCAACATAAACAAGTATGGCATCAATAAGTTTTCCAGGAGTTTAATCAACATCTTTCCCATTCCTAAACCACATCTCCATCAACATCATTGTTTAACCAAACCCAACCTTTCAAGTCCAAGTTATTTTCAAGAAAATCTAACCCTTGACTGTAATTCCCGAGCGATGTCCAATACCGCGGACACGGCTATTCGAATAGATTCTACACTCTGCAGAGGTTATGCACTTTACCCACAAGATACAGTCAAACACCACAAAGGCGAGTTCCCGTAACAAAGTCTTTCGGAAACTTCTAACAATACAAGTGAGCCTCCCCGGTTATTGCACACTAAGCCTTCCCTTAGCTAAGGCGAAGTTTAGGCCAATCAACAGTTTGATGGGTACCTGGCCGCAGCCCTGGTACGCTCCCCCGTACAACTTACACAAAGGGTGTAGTTGACACCCTGAGGTCCCACAGGTACGTTATTAGCAACTTAATCAACTAGGTCTGTCCCATTACAGACATGTGGTTGCAAGATTGACTCAGTTCAAAGGCTTGCAAGGTTAAGTCCTTAGGGTGACCAGGGCAAGACTACCCGAAGAACCAAAACAACATTCCCAGTGCCACAACTGGCCCACCTGATCATTCTTGCCACATGCCCCGGTCAAAAGCTATTTATCAAACCCAAGTTGATTACCATGCACCACGTGCCATCAACATCATATGATACCTTTTCAAAACGGGTTCAATGTATCATTAATTCAATGTTAACATTTGATTGTCCCAAATCATGTCATGAGTACGTAGCAGGTCTAAGCCATATAATACAACGATCTACAAACCCATGTTCGCAATTTAGTAATGTCCAACTAGTAATACACAACTAGGGTGACAAGGGGGTAATGGCACATATTTAAATAGTCAAGGTGTCATACATCAATTTGGCATTTATCTAATTTCCCATAAGTAAGTAAAGCATTTTCTATTTGAACTAGCATGCAATACATTAAATCAAAATAGGTTTCAAAATGGGATCAATATGGTCAAAGCACAACTTGCCTTCAAAAAGTACTTGTTCTTGGTCTTGAGTTGGATCCTGAGTAAATACTTCTCCTTCGAATCCTTCCGGCACTTCAACATCTACTCGTAACGCGTGCAAATAGTAACAAATGAATAAAACAGTAGACAAAAAGTATCCGAACATCCAAATAAAGCTCACAAACAGAGAGAGCATAATTTTATGAATTTTTAGAAACTGGAATCGTCAAATTCGGAGTTTAAATGCAAAAGTTATAGCATTTTGGAGTTTAAATAATAAATTAAATAATATTACAGAGAAAAAATTTAGTCCAAAAATTAAATAAAATTCATATTTGAGTAGGGCTGAATTTTATGAATTTTTAGAAATTTGAATGGTTCAAATTGGAGTTAAAATGCAAAAGTTATAAGCATTTGAAGTTTTGAAATTCAATTCTATTATTAAACCAAATTATTAAATCATTTTCTTTTTCGGAAAATATTTATTGCGTCATGGGTGACACGTGTCGGCTCCTGATTGGTCGGCTGACGTCAGCCGGCTCACGGACTCGGCGCACGGTGCGGCTCGGTCCACCGTGGACCCGGTCCACGGCTCGGGTCGCTGACACGCGGGTCCCACCCGTCAGTGGGTCACGTGCATGGTGCGACTCTCGGGCAAGACACTGACATGCGGGCCCCGCATGTCAGTGACGCGCAGTCACGCCCAGGCTCGGCCGCTGGCACGCGGGCCCGGCGGCCGCTGACTCAACGCACGCGCGGGCCGCTACGCGTGGCATGATCACGGCCGTTGGATCTAGATCCAACGGTTTAGATCTATCCTAGGTTAACTCCGTTATAATCTATACGGTGATCATGGGCCGTTCGATCTAGATCGGACGGTCCAGATCTAACCCTATGCTAACGCAGCTATGGCACGTGGTGATCGTGGGCCGTTGGATCTTGATCCAACGGTCCAGATCTAGTCTTGGAATCTAGGGTTCGGAGAGAACGTGGGCTCACCTCAGCCGTTCGATCTAGATCCGACGGTTCACTGAGCTCGGGACGGTGATGGCTTTGCGGCGGCACGGGTTCACCGGTGCCGAGGACGATGACCACGGCAGCGGCACTTCGGGGCTTCCCCGGCGGGGTGAGTTCTCTCTTCGGGTGCGTCTCGACCTGGGGAAGTCGGATCCGAGCCCAAACGTGGCGGAGACGGCTCGACGGCGGCGGAACGAAGCCAAAACCGTGGCGGAAGAGAAGAACAACTCCGGCGAGCGATTGCGGCGCTGCTGGCACCGCGGGCGGCGGCTAGGGCAACGGCCGCGCGAGGTCGTGGCGGTCCTCGGTGTGACCCGGCATTAAATAGCCTCGGCTTCCGCGTGGAATCGGAACCCTAGGCTCACGCGGCGAGGACACGGCGGCGGCCGTCAGATCGGACTCGGTGAGAACGAAACAATCTGGGCCATCCACGTGGCGCAAGCAACGGTCGCGATCGCACGGGCGGAATCGGATTCGGTCCGGTTACGGCTCGAACCGGTACGGGACGATCATGACCGTTGGATCCCGATTCAACGGTCGGGATCGATTAGGGTTAGGAGCAGGTTTGGTCGAGTCAACTGGCTCGGGTCGGACGCGAGTCCGACTCGGGTTCCGACTCGGTCGGATGAACAAGACAATTCGATTGATTTTCCAGTGATTTAATATTTAATATAATTTCCAGTAATTCATTTAATTCAAGAAAAATAGCAAAATACTCAGAAAAATTCCAGAAAAATTCTGGAAAATATTTTAGGGCATTTGGGACTCAAATAAAATATTTCCAACAAAACTTTATTTGAAAATTTAATTTCTTTAATTATTTCAATATGGAATAAATTCAAATTAATTCCAAATGAATCCAAATAAATTCCAGAAAATTCCAAAAATTCATAATTGGCACAAATTCATTCCAAAATCATGAAAAGCAAAAATTGGGGTGTTACAGCGGTCTGTTGTTGGCCTCCAAATCTGATGGGGTTGACCGAGTCTTCAAATAACCCGAGGACGGTCTGGGCGGCTCCTCTCAGCGCTGGTATCAGAGCAAGGTGCACGAAGACGAACCCAAAACTTGACGACCACTTAGGGAGTTGATTAGGACTGTCATAATGCATTAGGTAGAAGTTAGTGCTTATATCCCGCCCTATGTATATATATGGTGAGTGAGGGAATATGTTGAAATCGTGCATTTCATGTCATGTCATGCATGTGCCATGCCATTTGCATCATGAACTGTGTTTTGGGTGTGTTAGACTTGTTGGACTCCAGTGCGGAGTGCTACAGTCTAACTTGGGTTTAGTTTGCGGGCTTATCGGGTTTAAGACTTATCCCTTCCGTGTGGGTCTGACTCTTGTTGTCTGACTTTAGTTGAAGACAGAATGAGGACCCGCGGTGGCTTGGGAGGTGACGATGGTGCTGGGCGATCGCAACCTAGTGCTAGCGATCCGCCTCCTCCTCCCAACTTGCTGGATGTGTTGCTGCGATCCGAGCAGAACCAACAGACTACCAACAGGATCTTGGAGATGTTGGTCCAGAATCAAGCCGTTCCCGGTGGCCACGGTGAAGGGCGAGGCCAACCCAATGGCTACCTGGATTTCCTACACACTCAGCCACCGACCTTCTCTCGGGCCATTGACCCATTGGAGGCTGATGACTGGCTGCGCACGATAGAGCAAAAGTTTGCTCTTATCCACTGCGAGGATCTTCAGAAAGCTCCCTTCGCAGCGTAGCAGCTTCATGGCCCTGCTGGTGCATGGTGGGCTAACTTCATGGTCATGCAACCAGCCGGTCACCAGGTGACCTGGGCGGAGTTCCGTGAGGGTTTCCAGGCATACCACATCCCGAAAGGACTCATGGATATCAAGAAGCAGCAGTTTCTTGCCCTCAAGCAGTTGAGCAAGTCAGTGATGGACTACTCACGGGAGTTCAATTACTTGGCTCAATATGCGCCGGAGGAAGTCGACACCGATCAGAAGAAGTAGAGTCGGTTCATGAAGGGGCTATCCGCCAAGATGCAGGACAAACTTTCAGTATGCGACTTCGTCGACTTCAATACCTTGGTGAGTCAGGCGATTATGGTGGAGCACAAGATGAAGAACCACCAAGAGGAGAAGAAGCAGAAGAGGACAGCACAATTCTCGGCGGGTGGCAATTCACAGCAGGCCCGGATTACTTTTCCACCACCGAGGGCCCCTGTCCCTGCGCCTCCCCTACCAACTGGGATGGCCAGGCCTCCTGTCACTGCTCCTTGACCTCCGCGGCCACAGCCCGGAGTGCGAGTGGTGACGAACTCTGGACTGGGCCCCTTGTCGGGACCCCGAATTTGCAAATCCGGACCCTCTGTGTATTCAGCACTAGTCCAGGAACGCGCTAGTGCACACAGTCTTAACATCGGCAAATATCACAATCATACCACTCGATACTAATCGAGTACTTTATTTAAATAGTCAAACTGAGTACTTGTCCTTATGGTCAAGTCACAAATGTACGCCTCGCAGGGCGAAACTTATTAAGAGAGAAATAGTAGCAGCGGAAAATCAAAGAAGGTAACATCGTGGCGCCATCCAGTATACCACAGGCAACTGACTGGGCTCGCTTCCCTAAGTAGACGGATCCTCTTGGAGTTCCTCCTCCAAAGCTGGTGTAGCCTCCTCTTCAACTGGTGTTGTATTGAGGCAAGGGTGAGTACTTGGTACTCAGCAAGTCATGCATGTAATGCAAGCTAATATACTATATGCATGGCTTGGTACAAAGGAATAGCTCAAGGTATATTTGCAGTAAATAGCATTTGACAAGTAACATAAGTAGATTCGAAAGCAGTAGAAACAAGTGTAGCATAGGTAACTTTTCAAGAAGATTAACAACCATCTTCCCATCCTAAACCACATTTCCATCAACATCATTATTAATCCGGACCCAACTTTTCAAACCAAGTTATTTTTGAGAAAATCTAACCCTTGACTGTAATTCCCGAGCGATGTCCAATACCGCGGACACGGCTATTCGAATAGATTCTATACTCTGCAGAGGTTATGCACTTTACCCACAAGATACAGTCAAACACCACAAAGGCGAGTTCCTCAGAATAAAGTCTTTCTAAACCTCTAACAATACAAGTGGTCCTCCCGGTTATTGCACACTAACCCTTCCCTTAGCTAAGGCGAAGTCTAGGCCAATCAACCGTTAGATGGGTACTGGCCTCACCCCAGACGCCCCCCGCACAACTTACACAAAGGGTGTAGTTGACCTCCCGAGGTCCCACAGTGCGTTATTAGTAACTTAGTCAACTAGGTCCGTCCCATTCTGAGACATGTGGTTGCACGTTAGACCCAGTTCAAAGGCTTGCAAGGTTAAGTCCTTAGGGTGACCAGGGCAAGACTACCCGAAGAACCAAATCAACATCCCCAATGCCACAACCGGCCCACTGATTACTCTTGCCACATGCCCCTGGCCGAAAATCGTTTATCAAACCCCGCTTGATTACCATGCACCACGTGCCATCAACATCACATGATACTTTTCCAAAACAGGTTCAATATATCATTAAGTCAATATTAACATTTGATTGTCCAAAATCATGTCATGAGCACGAAAGGTGTCTAAGCAAAGATACTACAACGGTCTAAACCCATGTTGGCAATTTAATAATGTCCAAATTAGTAATCCACAACTAGGGTGACAAGGGTCATGGCACATACTTAAGTAATCAAGGTGTCATACAGCAAATTGGTATTTATCTAACCCCCATGTTTAAACAAAGTATTTTTCTAATTGAACTAGCATGCAATAGTTTAAATCAAAATAGATTTCGAAATAAGATCAGCATGGTCAAAGCACAACTTGCCTTCAAAAAGTACTTGCTCTGGGTCTTGAGTTGGATCCTGAGTTAATACTTCTCCTTCGAATCCTTCCGGCACTTCAACGTCTACTCGTAAAGCGTGCAAATAGCAAATACACAAATAAAAAATAGGCAAAAAGTGTCCAAACTTCCAAATAAAATCCATAAACAGAGAGAACATAATTTTATAAATTTTTAGAAACTGGAATCGTCAAATTTGGAGTTAAAATGCAAAAGTTATGATTATTTAAAGTCCAAATAATCAATTAAATAATTTTACAGAGAAAAACTTTAGTACAAAAATTAAATAAAATTCATATTTAGGTAGATCTCAATTTTATACAAATTTAGAAATTTGAATCACTCAAATCGGAGTTGAAACGCAAAAGTTATAAGCGTTTGAAGTTTGAAACAAAATCTGAAATCATTATTTCGAATTAATAAATCATTTTCTTTTTTCGGAAATTAATTATTGCGTCAGCATGGACACGTGGCAGCACTGGATTGGTCTGCTGACGTCAGCCGGTCCATGGACTCGGTCCACGCTCGGCTCGGTCTACCGTGGACCCGGTCCACGGCTCACGTGAGGCCCGACATGTGGGACCACTCGGGTAGCGTCATCGGCCCGGCGTCGGCGGGACTCAGCCACGGTCGGCAGGTGGGTCCATCCGATGGCGTCATGGGTGACGTCGCGGTCGCGATCGGCCGACACGCGGGCCCCGGCGTGTCGGTGACACGCCTGCGCCCGCGTGGCGCGGCGGTTCGGCTCCCTGGACACGTGGCACGATTGTAACCGTTGGTTTGAAAACCGACGGCTAGGATTGGATTTGGGTCTCAAGTGCTTGGGCGCACGGGTTGATCGGGCCGTTGGATCTTGATCTAACGGTCCCGAGATCCAATCTAGCCTGGTGCGATTCCGCTACGTGGCACGACCTGCCGCTGGATCTAGATCCAACGGTTGAGATTAGATCTAGGATTTTCAACGGGAACTCACCGAGGGTGACGTGGCGCGATCCGAGCCCTTGGATCTTGATCGGACGGTTGGTGGAGCTCGGCTCGGCGATGGCTTCACGCCGGTTGTGGTCGCCGGCCGAGGACGGCGACCACACGAACGGCGTTGGGGCGTGGTTCGACGAGGTGAAAGGTCTCTTCGGTGCGCCTGGCCGGGTTCGGATCCGGGGTCAATGGCGGCAGGGGGCGGGACGGCGGCGGAATCAAGCGAACGCGTGGAGGGATGCTATGACTCGGCGAGCGATTCCGGCGGATCTACGGCGGCCGAGGCTCGGTGAGATAGGGCAGAGTGCGCTGGGTCACGGGCGGTCCTCGGGTACCACCCAGATTTAAATGCCCTCGGCATGCGCCAAGACGGGCGGAGCCCTAATCCTACAGCGGCGCGAGGCAGAGGAGTCCGGCCGGACTCGGCGGGGACGACGACGCACGGCCGTCCACGTGGCACGATCAACGGCCACGATCGCGTGGACGCGATCGGATCCGGGCGGATTCGACCGAAGCGGTACGGGGAAATCCTGACCGTTGGATCTTGATCCAACGGTTGGGATCGATTAGGTTTTGGAGTTGGTCTTGGCCGAGTCACATGGCTCGGGTCGGACTCGAACTCGAGTCTGACTCAGGCTCGGTCGGATGAACAGTACAAACCCACTCGCATTTTCCAGCGATTTAATAATTAAAATATTTCCCAGAAATTCATTTAATTCATTAAAAATAGCAAAATACTCAGAAAAATTCCAGAAAAATTCTGGAAAATATTTTGGAACATTTTGGACTCAAATAAAATATTTCCAACAAAATTTTATTTGCAAAATTAAATTCCTTAATTATTTCAAAATAGAATAAATTCAAATAAATTCCAAATAAATCCAAATAAATTCCAGAAAATTCCAAAAATTCACCAAAGTGCCAAATCACACATGAATTTAAGAAAAGCAAAATTTTGGGGTGTTACACCCCTGCTACAACTACAGGTGTGCGGGGCATTTCATCCGCGATTGTCCCTTCCCAAGGAGGGGTAACAATTCCAACGCCCCAAGACTTCAAGGCGCGCCTGCACCAGCTCCACTTCCTGCACCTACCCGTGGCCGCGTCAACTATGTGGATGCTGAGGCGATTCCCGAGGGCGCCACCGTGCTGATGGGTACGTTATGCATTGAGGGACATGCTGCTAGGGTGTTGTTTGACTCGGGGGCTTCCCATTCCTTCATTAGCAAGGATTTCTTTGTGCAACATCAAATGAAAGTGAGTTGCAGCCACACCTCCTTCCTAATTGAAGCGCCAGGTTCAAAGATTGTTGTTAATCAAATGGTCCCAAAAGCCACTGTGTTAGTCCAAGGGGTTCCTTTCCTTGTCAACTTGTTACTCCTTGATCTTTGTGGGATGGATGTGATCTTGGGCATGAACTGGCTAGCGTGGCAGCAGGCCGTTCTATATTGTTCTCGTCGCTCCATTTCGCTCAAGGGACCGAAGGGCGACTTGCTGACTCTGCTTCTCGATGGCAGCAAGGCCGTTCTTTGCTCTTTGAATGGCACTGAAGTTGAGGAGTTAGAGTCTATTCCCATGGTTTCGGAGTATCCAGATGTGTTCCCAGCGGAACTGCCAGGGTGCCGCCCGATCGAGATATAGAATTTGTAGTCGAACTTCAACCCGGGACTGCTCCAATTTCCATGCAGCCGTATCGGATGCCACCAAATGAACTAGCCGAGTTGAAGAAGCAACTGAAGGAACTGATGGACAAGGGATTCATTCGCCTGATCTCCTCACCTTGGGGTAGCTCGGCTCTCTTCGTGACCAAGAAGGACGGCTCCCTTCGACTCTGTGTGGATTATCGACCCCTGAATGTAGTCACTGTCAAGAACAAGTACCCCCTGCCTCGGATCGATCCTGTTTGATCAGTTTGCTGGTGCGCGGATATTCTCTAAAATTGATTTGAGGCTCGGGTATCATCAGAGCAAGATTCGGGCCGATGATATCTCGAAGACAGCCTTCTCTACTCGTTACGGGTTTTATGAGTAAACTGTCATGTCGTTTGGTCTGACGAATGCGCCAGCGTACTTCATGTACCTCATGAACTCCATCTTCATGGAGGAACTCGATTCTTTTGTGGTCATATTCATTGATGACATTCTCGTCTATTCAGCCAATGAAGAAGAGCATGCAAGGCATCTTCGTGTCGTTCTCGGGCGACTCTGGGAACATCGCCTTTATGCCAAGTTCAGCAAGTGCGAATTTTGGCTGAAGAAGGTATCTTTCTTGGGGCATGTCCTCTCTGAGCAAGGTGTCGCTGTTGACCCAAGTAAGGTACAAGATGTTCTCAAGTGGGAGTAGCCCAACACTATCACAGAGGTCCGTAGTTTTCTTGGGCTTGCGGGCTATTACCGCCGATTCATTCAAGACTTCTCGAAGATTGCCAAGCCCATGACAGAGCTGCTGAAAAAGGGTGCTGAGTTCAAATGGTCAGCAGGCTATGAGCAAGCATTCCAGACCTTGAAACAGCGCCTCACTATGGCTCCTATCCTTACGCAACCTGACATCCAAAAGCCATTTGATGTCTATTGCGACGCGTCAGGTATCGGCCTTGGCTGTGTGCTTATGCAAGAAAGCCAGGTCGTCGCCTATGCGTCTCGACAATTGAAGCATCATGAAGAGCACTACCCAACCCATGACTCGGAGCTTGCAGCAGTGGTCCACGCCTTAAAAATCTGGCGCCACTATCTCCTTGGGAACAAGTGCAATATCTACACTGATCACAAGAGTCTCATGTACATCTTCACTCAGGTAGATCTGAATATGAGGCAACGAAGGTGGCTTGAGTTGATCAAAGATTACAGCCTGGAAGTGCATTACCACCCGGGGAAAGCCAATGTGGTGGCTGATGCGTTGAGTCGCAAGGCTCGATGCAATTGCATCACTCTTCAACCCCAAAGTGCTACCCTCTGTGCCAAATTCCAGAAACTCGGCTTAGAGATGGTTGAAAAAGGGTCCTTGGCAAATATGGAGTTAAATTCCATGCTGTTGGATCAGATTAGGGAAGCACAAAAGGGGGACAGTGACGTTGCCGAAATATGCAGCAAACTGAGTTCCGGCCAAGCCCCTGACTTCCATCTTGATGACCGTGGAACTTTATGGTTCGGTGAGCGCTTGGTCGTCCCCGAAAACCAAGAATTGCGAAGAAAAATTCTTGATGAGGCCCACAACTCTCTACTCACAATCCATCCGGGTAGCAACAAAATGTACCAAGACCTGAAGCAACGGTTTTGGTGGACTCGCATGAAGTGCGAGATTGCTCGCTATGTGTCGGAGTGCGATGTCTGCAAAAGGGTGAAGGATGAACATCTTAAGCCAGCTGGCACTCTTTAGCCGCTGCCCATTCCCAGCTGGAAGTGGGAAGATATTGGTATGGATTTCATCACTAGCCTGCCGAGTACTTCTTCGGGTCATGACTCGATCTGGGTTATAGTTGATCGGCTGACGAAGTCCGCACATTTCCTAGCCGTTCGCACCACCTATCCAACCAAGAGGTATGCGGAGTTGTACATCTCTCGGATTGTGTGTCTTCATGGAGTGCCCAAGCGGATAGTTTCAGATCGAGGCTCTCAGTTCGTCTCTTGATTCTGGAAAAGTTTGCATGAGGCATTAGGCACCAAGCTGTTACACAGCTCAGCATTTCACCCACGAACTGATGGCCAAACCGAGAGGGTCAATCAAGTCCTCGAGGATATGTTGAGGGCTTGTGTCCTATCTTATGGGAAGAAATGGGACGAGTGTCTCCCATATGCTGAGTTCGCTTATAACAACAGCTACCAAGCCAGCATCAGAATATCTCCTTTCGAAGCACTCTATGGTCGTAGCTGTCGGACACCCCTGAACTGGTCCGAGAGTGGAGAACGACCATTCTTTGGGCCTGATGTGGTTAAAGCTGCAGAAGAGAAGGTAAAGACCATTTGAGAGAATTTGAGGGTAGGACAATCACGGCAGAAGAGCTATGCTGACCACCGCAGGAGACATCTCTCCTTCGAGGTTGGTGATTTTGTCTACCTGAAGGTGTCGCCTCTCCGGGGCACCCGTCGTTTCGAAATCAAGGGAAAGTTGCACCTCGCTACATAGGACCTTTCCAGATCCTTGCGAGGCATGGTCAAGTGGCGTATCAGCTGGAGCTTCCTCCCTCTCTAGCAATGGTCCACGATGTCTTCCACATATCTCAATTGAAGAAGTGCCTCCGTACTCCTTTCGAGTCACTGGAGGTAGACGAACTCGAAGTTCAGCCTGAACCTGATCTGTCTTACCAAGAGAATCCCATTCGGGTTTTGGATGAAGCTTAACGCTAGACCCGTCGACGGACTCTTAAGTTCTACAACGTTCAGGTGAGCAATCAAACTGAAGACAAAGCCACTTGGGAGCCCGAAGATCGTTTAAAGACCGAGTATCCAAAGTTCTTCCATACCATGTAAGTTGCTAGTATACCAACTCTCCGCAACCCCAAGCATATCGATCCGAATGTGACTGTACTGTCTGTCCGTATTCCACTCTGTTTATGCGTTTGTTCTGAATCTCAGGGCGAGATTCCCTTTAGGGGGGAGGGTTTGTCAAGGCCCAAATTTCAAAAATTCTTGGAAATCCGGAGTATCCGGATTAAACATTCGGAATGTCCGGATATAACCCGGAATGTCCGGATTAAATGTCCGAAGTATTCGGATTAGCTCGCCCGAACACCTCAACCCGGAGTATCCGGACTAATTGTCCGAAGTGTCCGGGTTAATCCTACCGAAGACCCCAACCCGGAGTCTCCGGGTTGAACGTCCGGAGTATCCGGACCTTGCAGGACTTAAGTATAAAATCCCATTTCATGGCTCTTCACTCACCTCACCTCACACTTGTGCTCTCCACCTTTCCCCGTGTGCTCTTCTCCACCCAAGCTCGTCTCCGGTGAGCTCCTCACCTGTCAGGACCCGAATTTGCAAATCCGGACCCTCTATGTATTCAGCACTAGTCCAGGAACGCGCTAGTGCACACAGTCTCAACATTGGTAAATATCACAATCATACTCAACGAAATAATAAGGTACCTTAAATAGTTAACCAAACGGTTGCTCGACCTTAGGGTCAAGTTACAAATATATGCCACGCAGGGCGAAAACTCAATAAGAGAGAAATAACTGCAGCGGAAATTAAGATAACTTGGTGGCGCCATCCAGTATACCACATGCAACTGACTGGGCTCGCTCCCTAATTAGACGGTTCCTCTTGGAGCTCCTCCTCCAAGGCTGGTGTAGACTCTTCTTCAACTGGTGTTGTATTGTGGCAAGGGTGAGTATTTGGTACTCAGCAAGTCATGCACAAAATGCAAACTAATATACTACATGCATGGCTTAGTACAAAGGAGTAGCTCAGGGTATATTTGCAATAAAACAGCATCTTGACAAGTAACATAAGTAGATTCAAAAGCAATAGAAACATGTTTAAGAGCAATAACTTTTCCAGCAATTAAATAAACATCTTTCCCAATTCTAATCCACATTTCCATCAACATCATTATTAAACCAAACCAGACCTTCCAAGTCCAAGTTATTTTCAAGAAAGTCTAACCCTTGACTGTAATTCCCGAGCGATGTCCAATACCGCGGACACGGCTATTCAAATAGATTTTACACTCTGCAGAGGTTATGCACTTTACCCACAAGATACAGCCAAACACCACCAAGGCGAGTGTCCGTAACAGAGTCTTTCGGAAACTTCTAACAGCACAAGTGGTCCTCCCCGGTGATTGCACACTAACCCTTCCCTTAGCGAAGGTGAAGTTTAGGCCAATCCACCGTTAGATGGGTACCTGGCCGCAGCCCCGGTACGCTCCCACGTACAACTACACAAAAGGTATAGTTGACATCCTGAGGTCCCACAGGTACGTTATTAGCAACTTAATCAACTAGGTCCGTCCCATTACAGACATGTGGTTGCACGTTTGACTCAGTTCAAAGGCTTGCAAGGTTAAGTCCTTAGGGTGACCAGGGCAAGACTACCCGAAGAACCAAAACAACATCCCCGGTGCCACAACTGGCCCACCCGATCATTCTTGCCACATGCCCCGGTAGAAATCTATTTATCAAACCCCCAGTTGATTACCATGCACCACGTGCCATCAACAATCATAACACATGATACTTCTTCCAAAACAGGTGCAGTATCTTATTAAGTCAAAATTAGCATTTGATTGTCCAAAGCACTTCACGTGGCAAGGCTAAGCATACTACATCGGTCTAACTACCCATGTTGGCAATTTAATATTGTCCAACTAATAATCCACACTAGGGTGACAAGGGGTTATGGCACATATTTAATTAACCAAGGTGTCATACAGCAATTTGGAATTTATCTAATTTCCCATAATTAAATAAAGCATTTTCTAATTAAACTAGCATGCAATAATTTAAACCAATTTAATTTGAAAATGGGTTCAACATGCTAAAAGCACAACTTGCCTTCAAAGAGTACTTGTTCTTGGTCCTGAGCTGGCTCCTGGGTCAACACTTCACCTTCGAAGCCTTCGGGCACTTCAACGTCTACTCATAAAGCGTGCAAATAGCAATAAATAAATAAACAGTAGACAAAAAGTGTCCAAACATCCAAATAATGTTCACAAACAGAGAGAGCATAATTTTATGAATTTTTAGAAACTGGAATCGTCAAATTCGGAGTTTAAATGCAAAAGTTATAACCGTTGAAAGTTTAAAGAAAACATTAATTAATTATAAACAAAGAAATATTCATAATCAAAAATTAATTAAAATTCATATTTGAGTGGGTCTCATTTTTATGAAAATTTAGAAATTTGAATCACTCAAATCAGAGTTGAAACGCAAAAGTTATAAGCGTTTGATGTTTGAATTCATTTTTGAAATCAATAATTCGAATTAATAAATCATTTTCTTTTTCGGAAATTAATTTATTGCGTCAGCATGACACGTGGACCAATCGGGAGCTGCCACGTCGCGTCGGGTCCATGGACCCGGTGCACGGTTTGGCTCGGTCCACCGTGGACCCGGTCCACGGCTCGTGTCTCTAACATGTGGGCCCCACTAGTGACGCCCGCGATGACGCCAAGACACCTGCTCAGCCGAGAGGGTCGACATGCGGGCCCACCGTGACGCCGATGACGTCATGGTGCGGTTTGGCTCAGTCGCTGACACGCGGGCCCCGCGTGTCGTCACGGCTGACGTCAGCGGCGACCGGCGTGGCTGCGTTGACCGCGACGGTCAGCCTCCTCGCCACGTGGCATGATCTCGGCCGTTGGTTTGAAAATCAACGGCCAAAATCAGATCTAGCTCAACGCAGTAGGAAACTACTCGGCTGATCTGGACCGTTCGATCTTGATCGGACGGTCAAGATCCAATCTAACGTTTACAACGCAGCTAACCCTAGCCGTTCGATCTAGATCCAACGGCTGACAGCTATCCAAGCACGGAGCGGTTCTAGCTACGTGGCACAATCTAAACCGTTAGATCTAGATCCAATGGTTGGGAATAGATTTAAAACTGCAACGTGAGAAAATACCTCCGGCGACGTGGCGCAATCTCAGCCGTGCGATGAAGATCCAACGGCTGAAAAGCTTCAAGGCCACGGCGATGTCCACGGCGGAGCTCGTTGGCTGGAGATGGAGACGACGACGATGGCAACGGCATTGCGGGCGTGCTCCGGCGAAGTGGAAGGTCCCCTCCGACGCGGCTGGTCCTTGCGGTTCCGGATCTGGGCACAACGGCGGCGGAGGACGGCGGACGGCGGACGGTGATTTTAAACGGGCGACAATCATGGCGGAGACCTAGCGCAACTACGGCGAGCTCTAGCGGGTAGACGGCGGCGGCTCAGGTGACGTGGGCTAGGGCTACGAGTGCGCACGGAATTCGCTACCGATGGCGGCCAAGATTAAATAGGGGCCTCGTCTTCTGTGAAAAGCGCTGAGACCGAGGCCCACACGCGGGCGGCGGCGAGTCCGACGAGGACTCGGAGAGGGGTGACGTGGCTCATCGTGAGCCGTTGGATCAGGATCCAACGGTGCGGGGGTTTGGGCTCGGTCGGCCGGCGACATGGCTGCTCGGTCGGACTCGGGTTCGGCGACATGAGCTCAATCTCGGCTGCTCGATCTTGATCTGACTACGAGAGGGTTAGGTTAGGTTGGGTTCGAGTCGGACTCGGACTCGAGCCGACTTCGGGCTCAGTCGGTCCGGCCTGAGGAACAGTACAAACCGGTTAGGTTTTTCCAGCGATTAAATAATCCAATTAATTCCCAGAAATTCATTTAATTCATTAAAAATAGCAAAACACTATTCCAGAAAAATTCTAGAAAGTATTTTGGAACATTTTGGACTCAAATAAAATATTTCCAACAAAATTTTATTTGCAAAATTATATTCTTTAATTATTTCAAAATGGAATAAATTCAAATAAATTCCAAATAAATCCAAATAAATTCTAGAAAATTCCAAAAATTCACCAAGTGCCAAATCTTATTCAAATTCATGAAAAGCAAAAATTTAGGGTGTTACATCACCCTGGCGTCCTCCCGTGCTCCTCCTCGGCGACTACCTCACCCCGGTGTCCTCAAGCTCCTCCCCAAGCCGGCGTCCCCTTTCCCTCTACCCGGCTTCCCCTCCTTCTCCTTCATCCTCCTAGAAGGTAAGACCTCTTTTTGGAGTTGATCCGTGGATCTTGGGTTCTAGGGTGTCTATGGGGGTGGATTTGAGGCTTAGTATGTAGATTGGGGGTTGGGGGTAAACTTTGGGGGTGTTAGGGTTTTGGTGGGTGGTTAGATTTGGGGTGGTTTTGGCAATGTAGGGTGTAAGGTGAGAGATCGGGGGTGGATGATGCCATTCTAAGCGTCGGATTTGGTTTCGCCCATGAGCCACCCAAATGTGCCTCATTCCGTCGTGGTTTGAGCAAGCTCGGGGCTTCTCTGGCTTAGCCATTTGTAGGGAAGTGGTAGATCGGGTTCTCGCGGTGCCGTAGAAGTCGAACACACTCCAATCCCTAGAATCATTGGGCTAGTTGTGCTATGTCCGGAGTGTCCGGACTGTCCGAGTTATCCGAACTATCCGGATTAAGCATCCAGACTATCCGGGTTTGGCTGGTCTGTTCGTTGGGGGAATTGCATTGTATTTCATTTCGTTTGCATTTGCATGCCTCTCATTTATGCATTGTACTCATGTAGAGAACGAGACCGCGGTGACTGACGTGACCGTGGTCGAGGGGACTGCCGAAGAGCAAGTCGTGGTTGATCCGCAAGCAGAAGCACAAGGCAAGCACCTAAGCATATTCGACCCTATTATGCAATTTACTTTTGTGAATCAATTGCTTATTGGATGTTAGGTTATGCATTAGGAGTTAAATTGTGGGATTATAAGTAGAACCTATTTGCTGCATTTACATCCATTGGAACTTGCTTGACACCTCCTTGGAGCTAGTATATGGGTAAACATATTGTGTCCATGCTTAGTTTGCTTAGAAGTCGGGTATGGGCCAAGTGATGGATGGTTCCATCGCTTGAGATTGTTCCACTTTACAAACATTGGGTTGCAATGGCAGTGGTTATGGTTATGAGTAGAAATGGACTATGAAATGGGACCGGGCGAGAGAGTTGGATCGCTTGGGTGTGGAGACCCAAGTGTGGTAGTCTCGCCTGTGTTAGTTAAGGACCGATCCGATGATTACCTGTGACCGAGCACCACTTTGTTGATCGCATGCCGGAAATGGGCCGGTAAAGCTTTTCTTTCATCGCATGCCGTTCGATGGACCATGACCTCATGCGGTTGGGCATGGTTGAGGGCGAGGCTTAGGCCGACCCTTGAGGGCCAAGCCGGGCTTGGGCCGCTCGAGGGGGTGCTAGGTTTTCGGACCGCATGAAGATGCCCCAACGAATTGGTATGGGTGGGAGGAGGGTTGACATGAGATCTTTGTGGCACATGTCGTGCGGTCAATGTTTCCCTACATGCTTAATTAAGCGATTCGAATTGCCGCGCTGTCGGATATGAGCACGCTTGGTTATCTGACACTTCACGTAGTAACAACTTGAACTGAAGTTCGCCTTTGGGCTTGAGCTCGAAAATGTCATGAGATCACTTGCTCTGTTAATGTTGAATGTTGAACTCCACTCTAGAAGTAGGTGCCGTTACAACTGCTTTAAATTGTGAATTGAATAGTGATACTAAATAATCAACAAAGTTAAGCTTTCCGCACTTTTAAACTTCAGCTGATTTCCTTGCTACTTCCAAATGCATACTCTTTTCGAGTCGGTCATATATGGACCATGGGTAAGTCTTGCGAGTACCTTCTGTACTCATGCTTCTGCTGTTGTGGTTTTCAGGTAAGGATCAGGTCGGATGTGAGTTCTGTCCGTACTGCTTCTCGGTGACCGGGTTGGGCACCGAGTAGAGGCTCTCTACGCTGTCGCACACGCCCGGGAGTGTTCAGAGGCAGAACACTTCCGGAGATGCTTTACTTTTGGGTTTTAGTTTGGTAGTCGTATGTCCTTTTGTTGTATAGTTAGTTTCAAACTTTATCTTTTCTGTCCTTGGATACTTGGTCTCTTTGTAGTAAACACTTTATGTATGTTGTTACCCGCCTCATGCTTGTGTTCTTGTTCCTTCCTTTGTTGGCCTTCGTGCCCTGTTGTTGTTGGTTGTGGTCGTGGGGCTTTGTCTTTGTGCCGGGGTTGTTGGTTTGTTTGGTTGGTCTTGCTTCCGCGCGTATCTAGTTGTGAGGTTTTCGAGTTCGTTGCCCCCTTTATGCAAATTGATGCGATACAATGTTGTAAACCGGTATGCGGAGATCCTGGGCATGTTTTGGGTCGCATACCAGGGGAATACCGGGATTGTTGTCGAGTTATTCGAAGAGTCTCACTGTCGCCTCAGTTGGGCTTGGGTGCTAACACTACGAGCGCCCTCGGCGGTCCGTTGTTAGCCTCCAAATCCGATGGGGTTGCCCGAGTCTTCAAATAACCCGAGGATGGTATGGGCGGCTCCTCTCAGCGCTGGTATCAGAGCAAGGTGCATGAAGACGAACCCAAAACTTGACGACCACTTAGGGAGTTGATTAGGACTGTCATAATGCATTAGTTAGAAGTTAGTGCTTATATCCCGCCCTATGTATATATATGGTGAGTGAGGGAATACGTTGAAATCATGCATTTCATGTCATGTCATGCATGTGCCATGCCATTTGCATCATGAACTGTGTTTTGGGTGTGTTAGACTTGTTGGACTCCAGTGCGGAGTGCTACAGTCTAACTTGGGTTTAGTTTGCGGGCTTGTTGGGTTTAAGACTTATCCCTTCCGTGTGGGTCTGACTCTTGTTGTCTGACTTTGGTTGATGACAAAATGAGGACCCGCGGTGGCTTGGGAGGTGATGATGGCGCTGGGCGATCGCAACCTAGTGGTAGCGATCCGCCTCCTCCTCCCAACCTGCTGGATGTGTTGCCGCGATCAGAGCAGAACCAGCAGACTACCAACAGGATCTTGGAGATGTTGGTCCAGAATCAAGCCGTTCCCGGTGGCCGCGATGAAAGGCGAGGCCGACCCAATGGCTACCTGGATTTCCTACACACTCAGCCGCCGTCCTTCTCTCGGGCTAGTGACCCATTGTCTGTTTCCCTTCGTAGTCTTCAAATAGAACTATTGCTCGGCCCAACTCGCCACAGAGTCCTTAAGCGAGAGGCTCGGGTACTCATAGGGGCGGTTTGTAACACCTCAATTTTTTATTTTCATGAGTTTAAATGAAATTTGGCACTTTTGTGAATTTTTGGAATTTTCTGGGATTTATTTGAATTTATTTCCTTTTGAAATAAATAAAGAATTTAATTTTACAAATAAAATTTTGTTGGAAATATTTTATTTGAATCCTAAATGTCCTAAACTATTTTATAGAATTTTTCTGGAATTTTCCTGGGTATTTTGCTATTTTTCATGAATTAAATGAATTACTGGAGATTAATTTGAATATTTAATCGCTGGAAAAATCGATCGGCTTTGCATTGTTCATCCGACCGAGCCCGATCCGAGCCGCGTTTGAGCCGGACCCGAGCCCAACCTAACCCTAACCACGTGACCGTTGGATCGAAATCCAACGGCCACGATTGTGCCACGTCACCCGAACTGAACCCGACCAAGCCAGCCAAGTCGCAGGGCCAGACCCGAGCCCAAACCCCATGCCCGTTGGATCTTGATCCAACGGTCCATGTTGAGCCACATCACCGAATCCGAATTGGATTCGGATTCCGCCGCCGCAACCGGGTGGACCTCGGTCTCCGCGAGATTCACGGAAGCTGAGGCCCCTATTTAATGCGCTGCCGCCGCCATCGTGTTCTCCATTTCCTTGCGCACCCGTAGCCCTAGTCCATGATGCCTGAGCCGCCGTGGTTGCGCCGTAATCGCTCGCTGTGGTTGGGTTAGGCTTCCGCCGCGGTTTTTCGCTGTTTGCCGCCGTGGTTGGGTTCGTCCACGTCATCCTCGGGTAAATTCTCATGTTTTAGTTTTTAGATCTGTTTTCAACCGTTGGATCTAGATCCAACGGTTTAGATCGCGCCATGTAGCCATAACTGCACCGTGCTTGGATAGATCTCAGCCGTTAGATCTAGATCGTACGGCTAGGGTTAAACCGCGTTGTAGCTTTAGATTGGATCTTGGCCGTCCGATCAAGATCGAACGGTCCAGATCGACCGTGTAGTTTCCTAAGGCGTGAAACCCAGATCCGATCTGGGCCGTTGATTTTCAAATCAACGCCCGAGATCTAGCCACGTGGCTGGAAGACTGACTGTCGCGGTCAGCGCGGTCACGCCGGTCGCCGCTGACGTCACGCGTGAAGTCTGGGTGGGACCCGCACATCAGTGACCGCCGAACCGCACCATGACGTCACCCATGATGTCATGCTGACGTCACGGTGGGGCCCGCGTGTCAGAGCCCTCGGCCGAGCCGTGCGCTGACGTCACCCGAGGGGCCCACCTGTCAGAGGCACACGTACCGTGGACCGGGTCCGCGGTGGACCGAACCGAACCGTGCGCCGGGTCCATGGACCCGAGGCGACGTGCCGGTCTTTGATTGGTCCACGAGTCATGCTGACGCAATAAATCTTTTTCCAAAAAAGAAATTATTTATTTAATTCCGTTTATTGATTTCAAATATAGATTCAAACTTCAAACGCTTATAACTTTTGCGTTTTAACTCCGATTTGAGTGATTCAAATTTTTAAATTTTTATAAAATTGAGATCTACCTAATGGTGAATTTTATTTAATTTTTTGGACCAAAGTTTTCTCTGTAATATTATTTAATTCATTATTTAAACTTTAAACGCTTGTAACCTTTGCATTTCAACTCCGATTTTGCCGATTCAAATTCCTAAAAATTCATAAAATTATGCTCTCTCTGTTTATGGACTTCATTTGGATGTTTGGACACTTTTTGTCTACTGTTTATTTATTTATTGCTATTTGCACGCTTTACGAGTAGACGTTGAAGTGCCCGAGGGTTTCGAAGGTGAAGTGTTGACCCAGGAGCCAGCCCAAGAGCAAGAACAAGTACTCTTTGAAGGCAAGTTGTGCTTTGACCATGATGATCCCATTTTGAGATTATTTTGATTTAATTTATTGCATGCTAGTTTAAGTAGAGAATGCTTTACTTAATTTTGGGAAATTAGTTAAATGCCAACTTTGCTCTATGACACCTTGATTATTAGCTGTAACACCCCAAAAATTTGCTTTTCTTAAATTCATGTGTGATTTGGCACTCTGGTGAATTTTTGGAATTTTCTGGAATTTATTTGGATTTATTTGGAATTTATTTGAATTTATTCCATTTTGAAATAATTAAGAATTAAACTTTGCAAATAAAAATTTGTTGGAAATATTTTATTTGAGTCCAAAATGTTCCAAAATATTTTCCAGAATTTTTCTGAGTCTTTTGCTATTTTTAATGATTTAATTGAATTTCGGAGAATTTAATTGGATTAATTAAATCGAGTTGGTTTCACTGTTCCTCCGACCGAGCCCAAGTCAGACTCGAGTTCGAGTCCGACCCGAACCCGACCGCGCCTGTGGTCGAGGCGAACCCACTCGGCTAAACCCTAGCCACGTGACCGTTGGATCAAGATCCAAAGGCCACGATCGCGCCACGTCGCCCGAGCCCAACCCCGACCAAACCAGCCAGGTCGCCGAGCCGGACCCGAGCCCAAGCCACCCAACAGTTGGATCAAGATCCAACGGCTCGTGTGCGTCCACGTCACCCTCTCCGTATCGCCGCCGGATTCCGCCGCCGCCCGTGCGTGGGGCCTCGTTTTCCGCGCGTATCACGGACGTCGAGGGCCTATTTAATGCGCCGCCACCCGTGTCGGATAGCTGACTTCATTGCGCATCCGTAGCCCTAGCTCACGCCGCCCGAGTCGTCGCCGGTTGCCCGCGCGAGCTCTCCGTAGTTGGTTTAGGTCTCCGCCGCGCCTCCTTGCCGCTTCTGCCGTCTCGCTGCCCCTCGGCCGCCGTTGAGCCCAGATCCGAGTTCCTCGCGTCAAGACGCGTTCGGGAGTGCAAGTCTTCACGCTGGAGGAGTCCCGCAACGCCGCGCCGTTGGTCGCCGTCCCCAGCTCCGGCCAGCCAGCTCCGCCGCGTCGCCATCGCCGACCCCGAGCTCCGTGGACCGTCGGATCTCCATCGCACGGACCAGATCGTGCCACGTCACCCGCCGGTGAAATCCCATTCCAAACCCTAGATCCAATCTCAACCGTTAGATCTAGATCGTACGGTTAGCATTAGCCCCGTTATACGCGTTAGATTGGATCTCAACCGTTGGATCTAGATCCAACGATCCAGATTCGACGCGTTCACCCAAACGCGTGAAACCCAGATCCAATCCAAGCCGTCGGATTTCAAACCAACGGCCCGGATTGCGCCACGTAGCGGGAAGCTTGACCGCCGCGGTCAGCCCATGCGTGGGCGTGGGTCACTGACACGCTGGGCCCGCGTGTCAGCGACGCGGCCAAACCGCACCATGACGTCACGCTGACGTCATGGGGGCCCACCGCCGGCCACCTCAGCCGCAGGCGGTGACGCCGCCTTTGACGTCTACCGGTGGGTCCCACCCGCCAAGAACGGCCGAGTCCCCGCTGACGTCAGGAATGATGTCACCCCAGTGGGTCCCACCTGTCAGTCAGACGTGAGCCGTGGACCAGGTCCACGGTGGACCCGAGCCGAACCGTGGGCTAAGCCCGTGGACCGGCTGACGTCAGCAGACCAATCAGAGGCTAACACGTGTCACTGCTGACGCAATAAATTAATTTCCCGAAAAAGAAAATGATTTATTAATTCAAAATATTGATTTCAGATTTTGATTCAAACTTCAAACGCTTATAACTTTTGTGTTTTAACTCCGAATTGAGTGATTCAAATTTCTAAATTTGTCTACTGTTTTATTCATTTGTTGCTATTTGCACGCGTTACGAGTAGACGTTGAAGTGCCGGAAGGATTCGAAGGAGAAGTATTGACCCAGGAGCCAGCTCAGGGCCAAGAGCAAGTACTTTTTGAAGGCAAGTTGTGCTTTGACCATGTTGATCCCATTTTGAAATCTATTTTGATTCAATTTATTGCATGCTAGTTTAATTAGAAAATACTTTATTTAATTCCGGGGAAATAGATAAATGCCAAATTGCTGTATGACACCTTGGTTAATTAAATATGTGCCATGACCCCTTGTCACCCTAGTTGAGGATTAACTAGTTGGACATTATAGAATTGCCAACTTTGGAATGTAGATCGTCGTAGTGTATTGCTTAGACCTGCTACGTGCTCATGACATGATTTTGGACAATCAAATGTTAATATTGACTTAATGATATATTGAACCTGTTTTGGAAAGGTATCATGTGTTGTGATTGTTGATGGCACGTGGTGCATGGTAATCAACTAGGGGTTTGATAAATAGTTTTCGACCGGGGCATGTGGCAAGAATGATCGAGTGGGCCAGTTGTGGCACCGGGAATGTTGGTTTGGTTCTTCGGGTAGTCTTGCCCTGGTCACCCTAAGGACTTAACCTTGCAAGCCTTTGAACTAAGTCAAGCGTGCAACCACTTGTCCGTAATGGGACGGACCTAGTTGATTAAGTTGCTAATAACGTACCTGTGGAACCTCTGGGTGTCAACTACACCGTTTGTGTAGTTGTACGGGGGAGCGTACCGGGGTTGAGGCCAGGTACCCATCTAACGGTGGCTTGACCTAAACTTCGCCTTAGCTAAGGGAAGGGTTAGTGTGCAACACTGGAGAGGACCACTTGTATTGTTAGAAGTCTCCGAAAGACTTTGTTACGGGAACTCGCCTTTGTGGTGTTTGACTGTATCTTGTGGGTAAAGTGTATAACCTCTGCAGAGTGTAAAATCTATTCGAATAGCCGTGTCCGCGGTATTGGACATCGCTCGGGAATTACAGTCAAGGGTTAGATTTTCTTGAAAATAACTTGGACTTGAAAGGTGGGGTTTGGTTAAACAATGATATCGATTTTAAATGTGGATTAGGAATGGGAAAGATGTTGATTAAACTCCTGGAAAAGTTATTGATCTTATACTTGCTTCTATTGCTTTCGAATCTACATATGCTACTTGTCAAATGCTGTTTTACTGCAAATATACCCTGAGCTATTCCTTTGTATTAAGCCATGCATGTAGTATATTAGCTTGCATTCTGTGCATGACTTGCTGAGTACCAAGTACTCACCCTTGCCACAATACAACATCAGTTGAAGAGGAGTCTACACCAGCTTTGGAGGAGGAGCTCCAAGAGGAACCGTCTACTTAGGGAGCGAGCCTAGTCAGTTGCCTGTGGTATACTGGATGGCACCACGAAGTTATTTCATTTTCCGCTGCTATTAGTTCTCTCTTAATAAGTTTCGCCCTGCGTGGCGTATATTTGTAACTTGACCATAAGGTCGAGCAACCAGTTTGACTATTTAATTAAAGTACTTTGTTAGTATCGAGTGGTATGATTGTGATATTTACCGATGTTAAGACTGTGTGCACTAGCGCGTTCCTGGACTAGTGCTGAATACACAGAGGGTCCGGATTTGCAAATTCGGGTCCCGACATTAGCTATGCGCCATGACCCCTTGTCACCATAGTTGAGGATTAAATAGTTGGACATTATTGAATTTCCAACCTGGGTATTTAGACCGTTGTAGTATAATGCTTAGACCTGCCACGTGTACCTAACCTTATTTTGACAAATACTTTATAACATTGAATTAATGAGATATGGAACCTGTTTTGAGAAGTGTCATGTGTTATTGATAATGATATTGATGGCACGTGGTGCGTGGTAAACAACTGGGGGTTTGATAAATAGTTTTCGACCAGGGCATGTGGCAAGAATGATCGGGTGGGCCAGTTGTGGCACTAGGAGCGTTGATTTGGTTCTTCGGGTAGTCTTGCCCTGGTCACCCTAAGGACTTAACCTTGCAAGCCTCTGAACTGAGTAAAATGTGCAACCACATGTCTGTAATGGGACGAACCTAGTTGATTAAGTTGCTAATAACGTACCTGTGGGACCTTGGGGTGTCAACTATGCCTTTTGTGTAGTTGTACGGGGGAGCGTACCGGGGCTGCGGCCAGGTACCCATCTAACGGTTGATTGGCCTAAACTTCGCCTTCGCTAAGGGAAGGGTTAGTTTGCAATAACCGGGGAGGCCCACTTGTGCTGTTAGAAGTTTCCGAAAGACTTTGTTACGGACACTCGCCTTTATGGTGTCTGGCTGTATCTTGTGGGTGAAGTGCATAACCTCCGCAGAGTGTAAAATCTATTCGACTAGCCATGTCCGCGACATTGGGCATCGCTCGGGAATTACAGTCAAGGGTTAGACTTTCTTGAAAATAACTTGGACTTGAAAGGTTTCGTTTGGTTTAATAATGACGTTGATAGAAATGTGGATTAGGAATGGGAAAGATGTTTATTTAACTCCTGGAAAAGTTATTAATCTTATACTTGTTTTTACTGCTTTTGAATCTACTTATGCTACTTGTCAAATGCTATTTTACTGCAATTATACCATGAGCTGCTCCTTTGTACTAAGCCATGCATGTAGTATATTAGTTTGCATTCTGTGCATGACTTGCTGAGTACCAAGTACTCACCCTTGCCACAATACAACACCAGTTGAAGAAGAGTCTACACCAGCTTTGGAGGAGGAGCTCCAAGAGGAACCGTCTATCTAGGGTGCGAACCCAGTCAGTTGCCTGTGGTATACTGGATGGCGCCACGAAGTTCTGTTATTTTCCGCTGCAGTATTTCTCTTTTAATAAGTTTTCGCCCTGCGTGGCATATATTTGTAACTTGACCTTAAGGTCGAGCAACCCGTTTGGTTAACTAATTAAGGTACCTTATTATTTCGCTGAGTATGATTGTGGTATTTACCAATGTTGAGACTGTGTGCACTAGCGTGTTCCTAGACTAGTGCTGAATACACAGAGGGTCCGGATTTGCAAATTCGGGTCCCGACAGAGGTGGTATCAGAGCCATATTGACTGTAGGCTCACCCATAGTTAGATTGGTCGTAGTGAGGATAAAACCTATTTTCTAAAGATAAAATTTGTCAAGATAATGAATGAATTCTCGACTTACCCCTTTCTTTCTTGTTCATACCCCTTGCTGAGTTCTTTTTGTCTTCCACTTCGATTTTTAAAATGTTGCGTTCTTACGCGAGTGTCTTCTGACAGATGATGATGAAGAACAACTACACCGAGCGTGAGGGGGGCTACGTTGCCGAGTTGTGGCGTATGCTTCAGTTTCTTGGAGGTTTTGAGAGACCGCTCTACCGAGGGACTACACTCGTGCAGGCAGGACTGGTCATAGGATGGGACGTCAAGATCATGGTGTATGCCCAAGAGAAGACGAAGTTCAACCGCCCTTTCCACTTCACCACCAGGAGGTCTACCTTTGAGATGGGAATCCAGGAGGTGTCGCATCGAGCAATGTAGCAGATCGCTCGCACTTACTCCAGGGAGCTGGAAGGCACAGTATTCCATCACCACCCACGCCGAGACAGCAGAGCTCAGCGGAAGCCGATAGAAGATGAGGATGCTACCATCAAACACTTAGCCAGATTCGTCGCCGCCCAGGAGGAGCTTATCGATGACACAGTTCAGGAGTTGAAGAAGGGTCGCGAGCAGGTTAAGGAAGAGAAAAAGCATTTAGAGAATGCTCGTGAGTACGTCGCCTATGCTGCGAAAAGGATCGCAGAGCTGGAGACCGCACTGTATGGACAGGGCCCCGATCCAGTGTTGAAGTTGGACGCCCCAGAGCCAGAGGAGGACCCAGAAGAGGTGCCACCTGCACCCATGCCACAGCCTCAGCAACAGCCAGATCCAGAGTCAGAGGAAGACGCCGCGTCGTCAACCACAGCTGAAGTTGCAGGGCATGGCGATTGTTTCGCGCCTATGCCGCCGCACCCGCCCCGAGGAGGCAGTAGAGGTTTTCTCAACGAGTGAGTGTAGGCGTTGAGGTTGATACTCCTTCGTCGAGTCGCGTTATAGAATAAGAGTCACCCCTTTAGGCGTTAGACTCCAGTGTGAGACGATTTGGATTTTCATTGCTTACTGAGTGTGCAGTATGTGTTGCAAGGCCCTTAGGCATTGTGAGCAACCATACTAAGTTATTATTATTAAATAATAAAAGTTGAATTTTTGAGTTACACTTTCCCCGCATAAGTTTCCCTACTACTTGTCTATTCTTGTTCCCTCTCATCTCTGAAACCTTGGAGTAATCGACAGATGGTGAACACCCGCGGAAACATTGGAGGCAATGGGAGTGGGTCTCGCCCAGCTGGGAACCCTAATGATGGAGCACATGCACCCCAACCAGCACCGCCAGTTGATATACATAACTTTGGAGATTTCCTTGCTGCACAGACTCAGTTGATGCATGCAATGATGCAGCAGGTTACTGCTCAGGCCGCCGCTAACCAAGCAAATTAGGGACAGCGACAGGGAGCAAAGTTATCAGAGTTCGTGAGGACTCATCCGCCCACTTTTTTTTGGAAATGCCAATCTGTTGGAGGCCGATGAATGGTTAAGGTCAATTGAGAGGAAGCTACACATTGCCCAATGCATGGGAAATGAGAAGGTACTCTACGCCTCTCATCAGTTGGAAGGTACCACCGCAGAATGGCGGGAGAACTTCTGCGCCACACGGGAGAACCCTTAGGACATCACTTGGGAGGAGCTTACAACCACATTTCGTCAGTATCACGTGCCGGAAGGAATAATGGACTTAAAGAAGGAAGAATTCCGGGCACTGAAGCAAGGTAATCAACCGGTGTCAGAATATCTGAATAAGTTCACACAGCTTGCACGTTACGCACCCGAAGACGTAACGGCTGTATAAGGCCGCATGAGCGCTTTATGAAGGGACTTAACTCAGGACTGCAGGTGGGACTGATCACCCACACCTTTCCAGATTTCCAGGAACTTGTGAACAAGGCGCTTATTCTTGAGGACAAGCGCAAGGAACTGGATGAAAACCGGAAGCGCAGGATGCAACAGCAGGGATCGCGTTAGGGAGCGCAGCAACGCCAAATCAGTTTTTCAGATTCCAGCCGCAGAATGCAACCAGGACACCGTCACCATCATCGAGACCTGTCAATCAGAATTATCAGACACCAGCTTCCGCCAGAAACACCGCTTCAGGCAGTCAATAGGGGACAGTGAGACGCTGCTACACATGCAACGAGCCAGGGCACTTCTCCAACAGTTGCCCTAAGAAGACAGCAGGAGTGACCTCAGTCCGCTTCAATCTGGGATCCACACCAGCCAGGACGCCTGCACCTGGAGCAAACCGCGGGACAGCACAGCCAGGAGCCACTCCCCAAACCGTAGTGAGAGGCCGAGTCAACCATGTCACCGTAGAGGCACTCCAGAATGCCACGGACGTCGTGCTGGGTAAGTTACTTGTCAACTCAGTACCTACAATAGTTTTATTTGACTTTGGAGCTTCGCATTCGTTTATTTCTCAAGGCTTTGCTGCTAAAAATGATTTGGAGATTGCAAGACTTAAATGCATGCTTTTAGTTCAAACCCCTGGTTCCGAACTCCGAACTAAAGTAGGATGTTCTGGGTTGAGAATATTAATAGATGGGGTAGGATTCCTAGCGAACCTTATTATACTAGAAACCCAGACCTTAGATGTTATTTTGGGAATGGATTGGTTATCCAAGCACAAGGCTGTGCTGGATTATGGACGATGGATTATTTCAGTTGAGAGCCCGTGTGGAAGGAAAGTGGAATTTCAAGCCACCGCCGTTAGAGATGGACAGTTGATGGTTAACAGTGCGAAGGCGATCAGCATAGAAGATGTCTCAGTAGTGAATGAGTACCCAGATGTTTTTCCTGAAGATCTACCTGGTATGCCGCCAGACAGAGACATCGAGTTTGTGATAGAGCTTGTACCTGGTACAGCGCCGATAGCAAAGAGACCCTATCGGATGTCCACCGAAGAATTGGTAGAGATGAAGAAGCAGCTTGAAGAGCTGATGGAGAAAGGATTCATCCGACCAAGTTCGTCGCCGTGGGGAGCACCAGTTCTGTTCGTCAAGAAGAAGGACGGGAGCTTCAGGATGTGCATTGACTACCGTGCACTCAATGAAGTCACCATGAAGAATAAATACCCGCTACCCAGGATCGATGATCTGTTTGACTAGCTGAGAGGAGCAGGAGTCTTCTCCAAGATTGATCTGAGGTCGGGATACCACCAGTTGAAGATCCGATCAAAGGATATTCCGAAGACCGCGTTCTCGTTCAGATACGGACATTATGAGTTTACAGTTATGTCATTCGGTCTGACGAATGCACCAGCATATTTCATGAATATGATGAATGAGGTGTTCATGGAATATTTGGACAAGTTTGTCGTTGTGTTCATAGATGACATCTTAGTTTACTCCAAGACAGAGGATGAACATGTAGAGCACTTGATGCGAGTCTTGGAGAAGCTAAGGGAGCAGCAACTCTTCGCCAAGTTTAGCAAGTGTGATTTTTAGAAGGACAAGGTGGAGTTCCTCGGACATGTAATGACCGCAGAAGAAGTCGCCGTTGATCCAAGCAAGGTAGAAGCTATGTTACACTGGGAGCAGCCGAAGACTGTGACCCAGATTCGTAGTTTCCTTGGAATGGTAGGTTACTACCGCCGCTTCATTGAAGGCTTTTCGACAATTGCGAGACCTCTCACGCAATTGCTAAAAAGGGAGAAGAAGTTTGCATGGACGCCGGAATGATAGAAAGGTTTTCAAGAGCTAAAGAAGTGATTGACATCAGCCCCGGTGTTAGTTCTACCGGACGTCAATCAAAGCTTCGATATCTATTGCGATGCATCGTGCCAAGGACTTGGATTTGTGCTGATGCAGAACGGGAAGGTCGTCGCTTATGCATCAAGGCAGTTGAGGCCACATGAGGAGAATTATCCGACGCATGACCTAGAGTTGGCTGCCGTAGTGCACGCCTTGAAGTTGTGGCGTCATTATTTGATCGGGAACCGATGTGAAGTATACACGGACCATAAGAGTCTTAAGTACATTTTCACCCAATCGGACTTGAACATGAGGCAGAGGAGATGGTTAGAGTTGATCAAGGATTATAATGTTGGAATTCATTACCATCCTGGAAAGGACAACATGGTGGCCGATGCTCTGAGTCGGAAAAGCCATACCATGAACATGTTGATAACCACGAGTCAGGATGAGCTATGCAAGGATTTCCAGAGAATGCATATTGATGTAGTACCAGAAGGATTCTTGGCCGCATTGGAAGTAATGCCTACCCTGGAGGACTAGATCAGAGAAGGACAGAAGGACGATGACAAAGTCCAGCGAGTCAAGTCCAAGATGGAGGAGGGCAAGGCGAAAGACTTCAAGCTGGACGAGCAAGGCACGTTATGGATGAAGGATCGAATTTGTGTGCCGAACAAGAAGGCGTTGAAGCGGCTGATCCTAGAAGAAGCCCATGACTCCAAGTATTCAATTCATCCGGGAAGTGCCAAGATGTACCAGGATTTGAAGGAAAGATTCTGGTGGCCGAGCATGTTGCGTTGTGCGACATATGCCAAAGAGTCAAGGCAATGCATCAGAGGCCAGCAGGACTGCTGCAGCCGTTAAGGTTACTTGAGTGGAAGTGGGAGGAAATCGGAATGGACTTCATTACCGGGTTGCCGAAAACGCAGGGTGGATATGACTCAATATGGGTTATAGTGGACCACTTGACTAAGGTCGCCCACTTTATTCCAGTAAAGACCACTTACTCGGGAGATAAGTTAGCAGAATTGTATATGACCAGGATCGTCTGTTTGCACGGAGTGCCGAAGAAGATTGTATCTGACAGAGGTACCCAGTTTACCTCGAGATTTTGGAATAAGCTGCATGAAGCCATGGGGACCCGTTTGAACTTCAGCACCACCTATCTTCCGCAGACGGATGGACAGACTGAAAGAGTTAATCAGATACTGGAGGATATGTTAAGAGCGTGTGCATTGGCTTATGCTACCTCTTGGGACAAAAGTCTGCCGTATGCAGAGTTCAGCTACAACAATAGCTATCAAGCAAGTTTGCAAATGTCACCATTTGAGGCATTATATGGTCAACCTTGTCGAACACCGTTGAACTGGAATGAGACAGGTGAACGCCGTGTCTTTGGGCCGGACATTCTTCAAGAAGTTGAAGAGCAGATTGCCATGATCCGAGAAAGACTGAAGATAGCACAGTCAAGACAAAAGCTACGCCGACAACCGTCGCCGAGACCTGAGTTTTGAACCAGAAGATTTCGTGTATCTCAGAGTTACGCCACTCAAGGGAGTTAAGAGATTCCACGCTAAAGGGAAACTCGCGCCGCGATATGTTGGACCATTCAAGGTTCTCAGCCGTAGGGGCGAAGTTGCGTATCAGCTGGAGTTGCCGCAGTCGTTGGCAGGGGTACATGACGTGTTCCACGTGTCCCAGCTGAAGAAGTGTCTTCAAGTACCAGATGAGCAGACACCGTTAGAGTCGATAGAACTGCAAGAGGATCTAACTTACGAGGAACACCCCGTCAAGATTTTGGACACAATGGATTGATAAACGAGAAACAAGTCAACCCCATTTCCGCAGGGTTCAATGGAGCAACCATGCAGAGAGCAAAGCAAATTGGGAGCGCGAGGAGGATTTGAAGAAAGAGTTCCCGAACCTATTCTTTAGTAAGCCCTGAATCTCGGGGATGAGATTCTGTTAAGGGGGGAGGTTTGTAACACCCCAATTTTTGCTTTTCATGAGTTTAAATGAAATTTGGCACTTTTGTGAATTTTTGGAATTTTCTGGGATTTATTTGGAATTTATTTGAATTTATTTCCTTTTGAAATAAATAAAGAATATTATTTTACAAATAAAATTTTCTTGGAAATATTTTATTTGAATCCCAAATGCCCTAAACTATTTTCTAGAATTTTTTTGGAATTTTTCTGAGTATTTTGCTATTTTTCATGAATTAAATGAATTGCTGGAGATTAATTTGAATATTTAATCGCTGGAAAAATCGATCGGGTTTGCACTGTTCATCCGACCGAGCCCGACCCGAGCCGCGTTTGAGCCGGACCCGAGCCCAACCTAACCCTAACTGCGTGACCGTTGGATCGAAATCCAACGGCCACGATTGTGCCACGTCACCCGAACCGAACCCGACCGAGCCTGCCAAGTCGCCAGGCCAAACCCGAGCCCAAACCCCATGCTCGTTGGATCTTGATCCAACAGTCCACGTTGGGCCACGTCACCGAATCCGAATTGGATTCGGATTCCGCCGCCGCAGCCGGGTGGACCTCGGTCTTCGTGAGATTCACGGAAGCCGAGGCCCCTATTTAATGCGCCGCCGCCGCCATCGTGTTCTTCGTTTCCTTGCGCACCCGTAGCCCTAGTCCATCACGCCTGAGCCGCCGTGGTTGCACCGCAATCGCTCGCCGTGGTTGGGTTAGGCTTTCACCGCGGTTTTCCGCTGTTTGCCGCCGTCTCCGCCGTCTTCCGCCGCCGTTGAGCGCAGATCCGGAACCGCAAGGACGAGACGCGTCGAAGACTACCACTCACCTCGCCGGAGGAGCCCCGCAACGCCGTTGCCATGGTCTTCATCTTCGTCTCCGGTCTGCTAACGCCGCCGCACGCCATCGCCGTCTCTCGAGCTCTCTTGACCGTCCGATCAACATCCGAGGGCCCAGATTCGTCCATGTCATCCTCGGGTAAATTCTCACGTTTTAGTTTTTAGATCTGTTTTCAACCATTGGATCTAGATCCAACGGTTTAGATCACGCCACGTAGCCATAACTGCACCGTGCTTGAATAGATCTCAGCCGTTAGATCTAGATCGTACGGCTAGGGTTAAACCGCGTTGTAGCTTTAGATTGGATCTTGGCCGTCCGATCAAGATTGAACGGTCCAGATCGACCGTGTAATTTCCTAACGCGTGAAACCCAGATCTGATCTTGGCCATTGATAAATCAACGGCCGAGATCTAGCCACGTGGCTAAAAGACTGACCGTCGCGGTCAGCGCGGTCACGCCGGTCGCCTCTGACGTCACGCGTGACGTTAGCGTGGGACCCGCTCGTCAGTGACCGCCGAACCGCACCATGACATCACCCATGATGTCATGCTGACGTCACGGTGGGGCCCGCGTATCAGAGCCCTCGGCCGAGCCGTGCGCTGACGTCACCCGAGGGGCCCACCTGTCAGAGGCACACGTACCGTGGACCGAGTCCGCGGTGGACCGAACCGAACCGTGCGCCGGGTCCATGGACCCGAGGCGACGTGGCGGTCTCTGATTGGTCCACGAGTCATGCTGACACAATAAATCTTTTTCCAAAAAAGAAATTATTTATTTAATTCGGTTTATTGATTTCAAATATAGATTCAAACTTCAAACGCTTATAACTTTTGTGTTTTAACTCTAATTTGAGTGATTCAAATTTCTAAATTTTTATAAAATTGAGATCTACCTAATGGTGAATTTTATTTAATTTTTTGGGCCAAAGTTTTCTCTGTAATATTATTTAATTCATTATTTAAACTTTAAACGCTTGTAACCTTTGCATTTCAACTCCGATTTTGCCGATTCAAATTCCTAAAAATTCATAAAATTATGCTCTCTCTGTTTATGGACTTCATTTGGATGTTTGGACACTTTTTGTCTACTGTTTATTTATTTATTGCTATTTGCACGCTTTACGAGTAGACGTTGAAGTGCCCGAGGGCTTCGAAGGTGAAGTGTTGACCCAGGAGCCAGCCCAAGACCAAGAACAAGTACTCTTTGAAGGCAAGTTGTGCTTTGACCATGTTGATCCCATTTTGAGATTATTTTGATTTAATTTATTGCATGCTAGTTTAAGTAGAGAATGCTTTACTTAATTTTGGGAAAATAGTTAAATACCAACTTTGCTCTATGACACCTTGATTATTAGCTATCTGCCCTGACCCCTTGTCACCCTAGTTGAGGATTAAATAGTTGGACATTATTGAATTGCCAACCTGGGTATTTAGACCGTTGTAGTATAATGCTTAGACCTGCCACTTGTACCTAACATGATTTTGACAAATACTTTATAACATTGACTTAATGAGATATGGAACTTGTTTTGAGAAGTGTCATGTGTTATTGATGATGATATTGATGGCACGTGGTGCGTGATAAACAACTGGGGGTTTGATAAATAGTTTTCGACCGGGGCATGTGGCAAGAATGATCGGGTGGGCCAGTTGTGGCACCAGGAGCGTTGATTTGGTTCTTCGGGTAGTCTTACCCTGGTCACCCTAAGGACATAACCTTGCAAGCCTTTGAACTGAGTCAAATGTGCAACCACATGTCTGTAATGGGACGGACCTAGTTGATTAAGTTGCTAATAACGTACCTATGGGACCTCGGGGTGTCAATTATACCTTTTGTGTAGTTGTACGGGGCAGCGTACCAGGGCTGCGGCCAGGTACCCATCTAACGGTTGATTGGCCTAAACTTCACCTTTGCTAAGGGAAGGGTTAGTGTGCAATAACCGTGGAGGCCCACTTGTGCTGTTAGAAGTTTCCGAAAGACTTTGTTACGAACACTCGCCTTTGTGGTGTCTGGCTATATCTTGTGGGTAAAGTGCATAACCTCTGCAGAGTGTAAAATCTATTCGACTAGCCGTGTCCGCGGCATTGGATATCGCTCGGGAATTACAGTCAAGGGATAGACTTACTTGAAAATAACTTGGACTTGAAAGTTTTGGTTTGGTTTAATAATGACATTGATGGAAATGTGGATTAGGAATGGGAAAGATGTTTATTTTACTCCTGGAAAAGTTATTGATCTTATACCTGTTTTTACTGCTTTCGAATCTACTTATGCTACTTGTCAAATGTTGTTTTACTGCAATTATACCATGAGCTGCTCCTTTGTACTAAGCCATGCATGTAGTATATTAGTTTGCATTCTGTGCATGACTTGCCGAGTACCAAGTACTCACCCTTGCCAAAATACAACACTAGTTGAAGAAGAGTCTACACCAGCTTTGGAGGAGGAGCTCCAAGAGGAACCGTCTATCTAGGGTGCGAGCCCAGTCAGTTGCCTGTGGTATACTGGATGGCGCCACGAAGTTATCTTATTTTTCGCTGCAGTATTTCTCTTTTAATAAGTTTTCGCCCTGCGTGGCATATATTTGTAACTTGACCTTAAGGTCGAGCAACCCGTTTGGTTAACTAATTAAGGTACCTTATTATTTCGCTGAGTATGATTGTGGTATTTACCAATGTTGAGACTGTGTGCACTAGCGTGTTCCTGGACTAGTGCTGATACACAGAGGGTCCGGATTTGCAAATTCGGGTCCCGACACGGTTGGACCGGAACCTGAAGTAGATGCAACCGGCAGGGGTGTTCTCGTCGGTGCGAAACAAGTAGTGAAAGATCGGAATGGCGATCAGAGGGCAGTGCATGATTCCAAATTGGCCAAAATAAAACTTTCCCCTATGTTCGGACAAATAACAACCAAGAAGAACTCCTCCAAAAGAATTCCTGAACTCTGGAGCAAACAGGTCAGCAAAAGATCCTAAGGCCGGCACTACTGCAGTGCAAAATGCGGTACTATCGCTTGGCCGGCACTACCGCTCTTCAGGGGCGGTACTACCGCTCGTCAGGGGTGATACTGCCGGGTTTAAGAACAGGGCGCAGAAAAATAGCCCGAGGCAAAGACCAAAATTGATGAAATAATTGATCCAGTCGTCAAGACCTCATGAAACTAGGTAGATACCCTCTAAAGGATGTCAGGAACCTATTCCAACAATCAATCACAAGGCTTATTTCAATTTTTGCTAACTAGCTTAATAGAAATTATATGAATTTTGCATGAATTCAACAAAAGCATCACTTAGCGCAATTTCAAGACAAGTAACAAAGCCAATCCGAAAGATCATATCGATATACTAGAGTTCAACCCAGTCAACACTTTGGGAAGCTACAAGATCATTAGAGAACCCTCATGCTCAAACATCTCTTTAAATGCAAGTTTTTAATTAAAGCTCATCAGACGGTATAGAGAGTTCGGCCTAGTGAAGCACATCCTCGACTAGGAGCCATCGACAAAGGCTTCCTAAGCTTCACTCTCCTCCGCAAGCCTCTAGTTCATTTCGCATTTATCAGTGTATTTACTTAAGCCATTAGCAACCATCTCAAGCAGGAAGCTTAAAACAATGGCTTTGGTCATACACACTTCATTCCAAGTTCATCCCAAGTGCAATGGGAAGCAGTCTCATGAATAAGGGGTGTTGAGTTCAATTTTAGCACAAAGGAGTCAACTCGTATTTTCTGCACTTAGATTCTTGAGCATTATAGAGGATTCTAAAATGAAACAATATAGCTAAACCAAGTTGCTCTAGGGACTATAGTAGAAACCCATTATTTCACTAACCATGGCATAAGCATCTAGCAAAGAAATCTAGCAAGTAGAAGCTAAGTTTCATCAAGTTTTCAAGAAAGTTCAATTTTAAATATCGGCTAGCTTTACATGATATACCAAATTGGATATGACCTAGACTAGCAATTATGCCCGTCCCCGGGACTCCATTGATTCACTCCATTACACCACCCAACTCGAGTGAATCAAGGGAACCTCGGGCGTCCCGCAAATATGCCCGTGTTGGTCCCAGAAAAGTTCACCAACACGCTCGACAATGCATACCAGTTTGTATCACAACTTATACACAATTGACGGAAGCATAAGCATATTTACATACAAAAGCAGGACTGCTGTCCAAAACGACATATTTAAAGTTATTACATCAACAAGCAGCGGAAACATAATATCAAGAACAAAAGAGTACAGCGTAGTGTGCCATAGCCCACAGGCAACCGACTGGAAGTAAGAACGTGCCACTAAACGTTAGCATCATCGAAATCTACCCGATAAAGGTATCCGGGCAGTGCCTCATCCTCACCTGCAGCAACTGGACAATCCGATTGAGTACAAAGAGTGTACTCTCACCGTAATATAAGTTGTATGCTGAGTTCTAGCTACATGTGGTGTCTACATCAATAGAAGGCACAAGGGTAATTTTGAGCATAAAGCCATATTTGGAAAGAAACATAGACATGTATAGATTGGAACTTGCATTTAGCAAACATTTTCAAAGTTTAATACATAACATGGCATCATCATAACCATATTCATCTCATGCCTCCAAGCACTCTCCGAACCATGAGTCTAACGCTCATGTTCGCTTGCGCCCACGGATACTCCAATACCCGTGAAGCTCCTTCCACGAGTACTCCAATACTCGCGAAGTTCTCCTCATGAGTACTCCAATACTGATGAGAATGATTTTTTCCCAAACCATTCAATCTTACCCGGTCCTTAATACTCGGCTAGTGACTGACAGCTTAAGTGATCGTCCTTAACCATGGACGCAGCTATTCGAATAGCTTATACTCTGCAGAGGTACGACTTTACCCACACGACACGCCACACTCGTAAGCCAAGCTATGAGAACAATCCTTTGATGTGCCGGCCGAGGTAGACGTGATAAAACCATTTTCCAGTATGCATGATAGTGCATTTAAACTACCCGGGTGACTGTGACCCTTGATCCCGCGTGCTCAGTGCTCTGTGTGTGGATCAAGGAGTACATCCGTTACTAAACATCCCCAACTCCACAAAGTTCGAGGGATTTCGAGGGACATTTCCCCGACACCCCGCAAAGTTCGAGGAACTCCCGCGGACCTTCCTTGACGCTCTGCAAAGCTCAAGAAACTTTGAGTGCACATGGTTTACATACCCCGAGTCATACACAAGTACTTGGCTAAGCCGGGCCCATAAACGTCGTGTGGTTCGCACGATAGTTACTTAAAGAGACGTCAGCAGGATTTGATCCTTAAGATCTTTAACCAACCTTGCTACACAATAACCACAATTGACCCATCATTATCATAATCATCTTTGATCATTGCGACCGATGGACTAAGTCCACCCATCGCGTTTTCTAACAGTGCTCTAAGCATGGCTAAGCAATTGTACGAACCCATACATAATAATAGACCAACCACCTAGGGCGGCAATGGAATACGAAAGAACATGGCAAAAGGATAACAAGTCAACCATGTAATAACTAAGCATTCTACCCCAAACATATTTGTAATTGAAAGTAAGCATGCAATTGGTAAAATTACTTCAACGTAATTTGCAATTAATGGGATCAAGTGTGCTCAAGGGATAAGTAGTGCCTTGCTGCTCGCACTTGATGTCGTAGGCGTAGTCGTACTCCGAAGCGTCGACACCTAACGAGAAAATCCAATTCCAAAGGAACACCAATCAAGAAACAAACAATAAACAACACAAGAACATGCATAATCAGGCATGAAATGCATCATGATCATACTCCTAATCCTAGCATGCATGTGAGAAGCATTTTATCAACTCAGGTCCGGAGTATCCGGGTTAGGGTCCGGAATGTCCGGGTTGAACCTCTCGGTTATTCGAATGCTGACCAATCCGGAGTATCCGGGTTTAATATCCGGAGTATCCGGGTACCACCGGACTATCCGGGTTGAAACCTCGGAGTATCCGGGTTGGGTCTCTCGGTTCCGTGTTTCGATCTGACACATCCGGAGTGTCCGGACTGGCTGTTCTGTCCGAAAATGACTATTGCACTAGGGGCTCCTATACTCCAAAAAGATGACTTAGGATGGAACCTTACCACTACTAGGGTGTTCTTACTCTTGGTGGAAAGTTGTTTCGTCGATGGAGTGAAGAATGGCGTCGAGGTGCTGATCTTCATTGGTTCTCTCGGTATCAACTCCACCTCCTAGCTCATGGGAATGATGATGGACTTGCTTGCTCGTGCTTGCAACAGCAACTAGCCCTCCTCCCCAAGCTTCAATGCGACATGCATGGCCCGATCCAATAGGCATGATGGAATGCAAGGAGAGGAAGGGAATGAATTTCAAGAAACAAATTTTCAGAACATGGAGAGAAGATTTGATTAGAACTTACCCAATACTTGGAGCATCAATAATCCATTTGGATGGATTTGAAGCTCTTGATCTTGTCTTGGAGATGGTGTAACATGCACAAGCCAAAACTAGGTTTTTGTGGAGATTTGAGGGATGAAAGGAGAGGGTGGTGGAGGTGTTCTTGCTCTCCCTTTGAGCAGAATTTCAGGTTGGGGTGCAACAAATGGGGTGAATGAGGGAGGAAACCAAGGTAAGGGCTTATATAGCTGCCCCACTTCACCACTTACATGTGGGCCAAGGTCCCACATGTCATAGAGTGGGTGGGGGAGTGGGTAGAAGTGAATAAAGTGAGAAAAGACATGATGGGATGTGCATCCCACTCCTCTCTCATTTACATGTAGGGTCCACATGTCATTGACTAAGTTGGATGGAGTATGGGTACAAATGGGTAGCAACTTTTAGAAAAGGTCATGAACATTACAAAGTTATACTCATTTTACTAAAATGGTGCTAGCATTTATAAAATCTTAATTAAATGTTAATCATGCCTCTAATATGAATGATATGAGTATGCCATACACAATATGACTCGTAATTAAATTTTGGGCTGTTACAGACCTACCCCCCCTCAAAGAGAATCTCGACCTCGAGGTTGAGTTAGGTCGGTGAAGAGATGAGGGTACTCAGCTCGAATGTGATCTTCGTGCTCCCACGTAGCCTCATCGGGAGTATGGTTGCTCCATTGAACCTTGAAGACTTTGATGGTGTGATTCCGAGTGACACGCTCCCGCTCGTCAAGTATGCAAACTGGATACTCTTTGTAAGAAAGATCGGGTTGCAACTCGAGAGTGTCTAACCTCGTGACTTCAGTCAGCACACGAAGGCATTTCTTCAATTGAGAGACATGAAAGACATCATGTACCTCGGAGAGGGAAGGTGGAAGTTCCAATTGATATGCCACAGCTCCTCGCCTTGCCACGATTCGGAAAGGTCCGATGTAGCCAGGTGCTAGCTTTCCTTTCACATGGAAATGATGAATACCTTTCTTTGGAGAAACCTTGAGATAGACATGATCATTCACCTCAAAGGTTAATGCACGACGACAGCGATTAGCATAGCTCTTTTGACGAGAATGTGCCATCCGCAATCGTTCTCGGATTATCCGGACTCGCTCTTCCCCCTTGGTGACCAAGTCCGGGCCAAAATTGGGTCTTTCTCTAGATTCAGACCAATTGAGTGGAGTCCTACAAGATCTTCCATAAAGAGCTTCAAATGGCAACATTTGAAGACTAGCTTGAAAGCTATTGTTGTAGGTAAATTCTGCGAATGACAAACACTTCTCCAAATCCTTGCCGTATGTGAGAGCACAAGCTCTAAGCATGTCCTCAAGGATTTGGTTCAATCTCTCAGCTTGTCCATCAGTCCGAGGATGATATGCAGTGCTGAAAGAGAGTCGAGTTCCCATGGCTTGGTGAAGACATTGCCAAAAACGCGAGGTAAACTGGGTACCTCGATCTGAGACAATCCTCTTGGGAACACCATGAAGAGATACAATTCGAGAGAGATACAGCTCTGCCAACTTGCTTACCGTATCGGTAACCTTGATGGGAAGAAAATGAGCAGTCTTTGTCAACCGGTCAACGATTACCCAAATAGAGTCGAAACCTTTTCGTGTCCTGGGCAATCCGGTGATGAAATCTATGCCGATCTCCTCCCATTTCCACAAGGGAATTGGTAGGGGTTGGAGTGTTGCGGCTGGACGCAAATGATCGGCTTTCACTCTCCGGCATATGTCACACTCGGCGACATACCGGGTGATTTCTCGCTTCATTCGGGTCCACCAAAGTCTTGGCTTAAGATCTTGTTACATTTTTGTGCTCCGGGATGAATAGAGAATGGGGAATTGTGAGCTTCATTGAGAATGGATTGCTTCAACTCCTTGCAATTCGGCACTACCAAGCGGGTGCCAAATCATAAGACACCTTGGGGGTCTTCGTTGAAGCAATTAGCTTTTCCTTGTGCGATGTTGGCTCGGATAAGTGTCATGCTTTTGTCCTTCTTTTGAGCTTCTTTAATCTGATCCAAGAGGTTAGATTTGATCTCGAGGATAGCAAGGAATCCTTGATTCACCACTTCTAATCCGAGTCTTCGGAATTCAGCGCACATTGCTTCTGATTCCGGCTCTACCGAAATACAATTGCATTGTGATTTTTGGCTCAAAGCATCGGCAACGACATTGGCCTTTCCGGGGTGATAATGAAGTCCCATATCGTAGTCTTTGATCAATTCGAGCCACCTTCTTTGTCTCAAGTTCAAATCATCTTGAGTGAAGATGTACTTCAGGCTCTTGTGATCGGTGTAGATCTCACAACGATTACCGATGAGGTAATGTCGCCAAATTTTTAGAGCATGCACCACAGCTACTAGCTCTAAGTCATGGGTTGGATAATTCATCTCATGTGGCCTTAATTGTCTCGATGCATATGCCACCACTCGGCCTCCTTGCATAAGTACACATCCGAGTCCGAGGCGTGATGCATCGCAACATATGTAAAAGGCCTGGTGAATATCTGGCAGTACTAAGACGGGCGCAGTGGTTAAGCGACCCTTCAACAATTGGAATCTCTCTTCATGCTCTGCTGACCATGAAAACTTCTTCTCCTTCTTCAAGAGTTCGGTCAGTGGTTTTGCAATCTTGGAGAAGTTCTCCACGAACCGGCGGTAGTATCCCGCACGTCCGAGAAAACTCCTAACTTCTGTAACGGTTTTGGGCTGTCACCAATTAAGTTCTGATTGCACTTTGCTTGGATCAACTGCAACACCACCTTCTGATAGCACATGGCCTAAGAAAGTAACCTCCTTTAGCCAAAATTCACATTTGCTGAATTTTGCATAAAGTCGGTGTTCTCGCAGTTTTTTCAGGATAGTACGAAGGTGCATTTCATGTTCCTCTTCAGACTTGGAGTAGATGAGTATGTCATCAATGAAGATGACAACGAATTTGTTAAGGTACTCCATGAAAACTGAATTCATAAGGCTCATGAAGTAGGCCGGTGCATTGGTTAAACCGAAAGACATGACGGTATACTCGTATATGCCATAACGAGTGGAGAATGCCGTCTTTGGAATGTCTCCCGCCCTGATTTTAAATTGATGATAGCCCGACCTCAAATCAATTTTGGAGAATACCCGGGCTCCGGTCATTTGATCGAATAAATCATCAATCCGTGGAAGTGGATACTTGTTCTTGATCGTTACTTCATTCATCGGACGGTAATCAACACACATCCGTAAGCTGTTGTCTTTCTTCTTCACAAACAACACCGGGCATCCCCAGGGTGAGGATCTCGGTCGAATGAAGCCCTTCTCTTGCTGCTTCGCAAGTTGTTTCTTCAATTCAATCAACTCATTCGGAGGCATTCGGTACGGACGTTTTGATATCGGGGCTGTTCCGGGCAGCAATTCAATGACAAATTCAACTTCTCGGTCTGGCGACATCCCCGATAACTCCTCTGGAAAGATATCCAGGTAGTCACGTACCACTGGTACATCACTCATTCCGAGAAATGGCTCATCCCTCAAGGCATAGAGATGAGTGGAGTCAGAACTTGGTGTGAAGTCGACTTGCTCGCCACTTGCATTGGTGAGCGAGATTGATCTTTGTGCACATTTGATGCATCCTTGGTGCTTGGACAGCCAATCCATTCCAAGAATGACTTCAATTCCCTTCGTCTTGATCACGACCAAGTCAGCTAGAAATTCTACCCCATTAATTTCAATGTTAACTCCCTGGCAAATTTGATCGGTTCTCAAATCTGATCCTGGCGCTCTAATGAGAAGAGGAGGATGCATTGGTTGGATAGAAAACCCATTGTATGCAGCAAACCCCTCTTTGATGAATGAGTGCGATGCTCCGGAATCAAATAATGCAATAACTGGGTAGGAGTTGACAAGAAGCGTACCCAACACCACATCCGGTGCATCCTGAGCTTCTTCAGCGGTGACGTGGTTGATGCGGCCACGTTGTTGTGCCGATGCGGCTCTTGGTGGAGCTGGCCACGGTGGTGGTGGCGGTGGTGCGGCTCCAACTGCATTTGGCGTTCGAGCCCCTGATGTCGTCGGATTCCTTTGCGGACATTGGCGCGCAAAGTGCCCTTGCTTCTTGCACTGATAGCACACCAAAACTGGGGGACCTTGAGTGTTACCTCCTTGCTGATTCCCACCGGCACTTGGCGGAAAATTCTGCTGTGGTGGACGCGCAACATGTACCGGAGGTCTCGGGGGGTGTCGGAGCTTGATAATTAGAAGGTGGGGGACGAGTAGCGCACAGCTGTTGCGAGCTGTTATTTGCTACAATCTGTGCGGCCCGCTTGCGTTTGCACGACTCCTCCAACCTTCCCCGCTTGTCATCCACCACTATGGCTTTGTTGACCAAGTGTTGGAAATTGCGGAAATCGTGTGCAACAAGCTCTAGTTGCAATTCCTCGAAAAGCCCTTCCATGAAGTGCTCTTGTTTGCGTTCATCGGTGGAGATGTCATCTGGAGCATACCGAGCCATGTAATTGAAATCATGAAGATACACCATGACAGATTTGCCACCTTGCTTCAATGCGAGGAATTCGCGCTTCTTGATGGCCATAACACCCGCGGAAACATGAGCTTCGCGGAAGGCCGCGCGAAACTTCGCCCACGTGATAACGTGATCAGCAGGCTGCATGGCAGTGAAGCTGTCCCACCATGCGCACGCTGCTCCATCAAGTTGATGAGAAGCATAAAGGACCTTCTCATGATCTGGACACTAAGCAATGGCAAGCTTGCGCTCAATGGTCCGAAGCCAGTCATCCGCTTCGAGTGGATCCTCGGCACGAGAGAATAGCAGTGGCTGCGTGCGAAGGAACTCACCGAGCCCTCCCACGGCATGATGTCCTCCCCCACCGGCACCTCAGACAAGGCCCGGGGCAACGGCGGTATTGCGAGCAATCTGCTGCAAGATCAAAGTCTGATCCTGCCAATTCTGCTCAATCATGGCAAGCACTTGAGCCATGGTTGGAGGTTGTGGAAATTCCCCCTCCGCACGAAGATGGTTCTGATTTTGACGGTGAGATAACTCTGGGTTGTCATGAGCAACCCCTTGAGCATGCTCCTCAGCTGCTCTGGAGCCCGCGGAATTTTGTCTCACCTCGCGCTGAGCTTGTGATCGAGTTGTAGCTCCTGCCATTCTGTTGTCAAACCAAAATTAACAACATTGGGCAAAAGAGCCACTAGGGTGTGGAAATTGAGATTCTGGATGTAAAGGTACAAGCATGACAAGCCGCAATTATGCAGTAAGGAAGCATACATCACAACCACAAGCATCCCATTACGGGAGTTCATAAGCTCCATTAACATTAACGGTACAATAACAAGGTTCCGAAATGATAACGAAAGAACATAGTCTAAGTTACACGACAAAGTCTCTTACATGACTTCGAATTGAAATAGTTCTTCCCTACATAGGGGTTATGACAAACTTAATCAAGAGAACTTAAATGTCCCTAAGGAAGCCTGGGGGAAATTCATCCAAAACATGGTATTCCGGTGATCCCGTATCTTCAGGATCCAACGAGCTAGCGAGATGTTGAGGGGATGCCAAGAAGGATGTATGCACTTCCGTTAACCCTTGCCCATGGAGACGCATTGCGTTTGCCGAGTTGATGCGTGCACGGCTGGGGTTGCAGTGTTGGGCCTCCAACCCCATCACGCGTGGAAATTGGAAAGGGCCTGGAGCTGCATCATGGGGCGAAGTAGAATTGTGCCCATACACCACATTTTGTGGCATGAGACCAGTGTGCAAAAATTGATGATGATGCCTCTGGGCGGCGTGAAGATGGGCACGAATCTCCCATAACTCATGAACCACACAACGATGAGCCCAGTCCAAAGTATCAACCAAGCTCGCCAACTGGCGGACAGATCGGTCTTCTCGTAGTTCAACTTCCATGATGTAGTTGTAGGTGCCCGCTGGTCCTCGCTGTGGGAAGTAAAGGAACGGAGGCTCAAGCAGCTCTCGTAGATCATGACGAAGATGGCACATGGCAACATATGCCACCTCTTGGATTGCCATCCCAATGGATGTCCCTTGTGCTTGGAAGTGGTAGGGAACGCTCCCTGGCATCATTCGGGCGATGATGTGGACTGTGGCAGTGTAGGTCTCCAATCCAGGTCCCAAAGCCCGCCCATACACCACGTACTCGGGTGCATAGGTGAAACTGGCCCTCCAGAGCATGTCCCTGAGGAGGGAAGGAAAACCGTCCATGACCTCAGCGCGGGTAACCATGACCAAAGGTCCGTAGTTCATCTATCATTTGAAAAGAAAAGATGGGTTAGAGAACTCACTTTGTCAAATCAAACGAACATAGAGATGATATACAAAACTAAGGATAAGAAATAAAGGAAGTGCACATTACTTTCAATTTTGAAATTACTTGATAAGTAAAATAATTTTGACTCACAACAAGCTCTAAGTTAATCGACCATGCTACGTTCTAACCTGCAGTCAGTATAGAGCTCTAATACCAAGCCTGTGGGGACCTGTCCCCGGGACTCCATTGATTCACCCCATTGCACCACCCAACTCGAGTGAATCAAGGGAACCTCGGGCGCCCCGCAAATATGCCCGTGTTGGTCCCAGGAAAGTTCACCAACACGCGCGACAATGCATAACAATTTGTATCACAACTCAGACAGAATTGACGGAAGCATAAGCATATTTACGTACAAAAGCAGGACTGTTGTCCAAAACGACATATTTAAAGTTATTACATCAACAAGCAGCGGAAACATAATATCAAGAACAAAAGAGTCCAGCGTAGTGTGCCATAGCCCGAAGGCAACCGACTGGAAGTAAGAACGTGCCACTAAACGTTAGCATCATCGAAATCTGCACGATAAAGGTCTCCGGGCAGTGCCTCATCCTCACCTGCAGCAAGTGGACAATCCGATTGAGTACAAAGAGTGTACTCGCACTGTAATATAAGTTGTATGCTGAGTTCTAGCTACATGTGGTGGCTACATAAAGAGAAGACACAAGGGTAATTTTGATCATAAAGCCATATTTGGAAAGAAACATAGACATGTATAGATTGGAACTTGCATTTAGCAAACATTTTCAAAGTCTAATACATAACATAGCATCATCATAACCATATTCATCTCATGCCTCCAAGCATTCTCCGAACCATGAGTCTAACGCTCATGTTTGCTTGCGCCCACGGATACTCCAATACCCGTGAAGCTCCTTCGACGAGTACTCCAATACTCGCGAAGTTCTCCTCATGAGTACTCCAATACTGATGAGAATGAGTTTTTCCCAAACCATTCAATCTTACCCAGTCCTTAATACTCGGCCAGTGACTGACAGCTTAAGTGAGCATCCTTAAGCATGGACGCGGCTATTCGAATAGTTTATACTCTGCAGAGGTACGACTTTACCGACACGACACGCCACACTAGTAAGCCAAGCTATGAGAACAATCCCTTTGATGTGCTGGCCGAGGTAGACGTGACAAAACCATTTTCTAGTATGCATGATAGTGCATTTAAACCACCCGGGTGACTGTGACCCTTGATCCCGCGTGCTCAGTGCTCTGTGTGTGGATCAAGGAGTACACCCGTTACTAAACATCCCCAACTCCACAAAGTTCGAGGGATTTCGAGGGACATTTCCCCGACACCCCGCAAAGTTCGAGGAACTCCCGCGGACCTTCCTTGACGCTCTGCAAAGCTCAAGGAACTCCGAGTGCACATGGTTTAAATACCCCCAGTCATACACAAGTACTTGGCTAAGCCGGCCCCATAAACGGCGTGTGGTTCGCACGATAGTTACTTAAAGAGACGTCACCAGGATTTCATTCTTAAGATCCTTAACCAAACTTGCTACACAATAACCACAATTCACCCATCATTATCATAATCATCTTTGATCATCGGGACAGATGGACTAAGTCCACCCAACGCGTTTTCTAACAGTGCTCTAAGCATGGCTAAGCAATTGTACGAACCCATACATAATAATAGACCAACCACCTAGGGCGGCAATGGAATAGGAAAGAACATGGCAAAAGGATAACTGGTCAACAAGGTAATAACTAAGCATTCTACCCCGAACATATTTGTAATTGAAAGTTAGCATGCAATTGGTAAAATAACTTCAACATAATTTGCAATTAATGGGATCAAGTATGCTCGAGGGATAAGTAGTGCCTTGCTGCTCGCTCTTCATGTCGTAGGCGTAGTCGTACTCCGAGTTGTCCTCCGAAGCGTCGACACCTAACGAGAAAATCCAAGTCAAAGGAACACCAATCAAGAAAAAAACAATAAACAACACGAGAACATGCACAATCATGCATGAAATGCATCATGATCATACTCCTAATCCTAGCATGCATGTGAGAAGCATTTTATCAACTCAGGTTCGGGGTATCCGGGTTAGGGTCCGGAATGTCTGGGTTGAACCTCTCGGTTATTCGAATGCTGACCAATCCGGAGTATCTGGGTTTAATATCCGGAGTATCCGGGTACCACCGGACTATCCGGGTTGAAACCCCGGAGTATTCGGGTTGGGTCTCTCGGTTCCGTGTTTCAATCTGACACATCCGGAGTTTCCGGGCCAAATGTCCGGAGTGTCCGGACTGGCTGTTCTGTCCGAAAATGACTATTGCACTACGGGCTCCTATACTCCAAAAAGATGACTTAGGTTGGAACCTTACCACTACTAGGGTGTTCTTACTCTTGGTGGAAAGTTGTTTCGTCGATGGAGTGAAGAATGGCGTCGAGGTGGTGATCTTCATTGTTTTTCTCGGTATCAACTCCTCCTCCTAGCTCATGGGAATGATGATGGCCTTGCTTTCTTGTGCTTGCAACAGAAACTAGCCCTGCTCCTCAAGCTTCAATGCGACATGCATCGCCCGATCCAACAGGCATGATGGAATGCAACGAGATGAAGGGAATGAGTTTCAAGGAACAAATTTTTAGAACATGGAGAGAAAAGATTTGATTGGAACTTACCCAATACTTGGAGCATCAACAATCCATTTGGATGGATTTGAAGCTCTTGATCTTGGCTTGGAGATGGTGTAACATGCACAAGCCAAAACTAGGTTTTTGTGGAGATTTAAGGGATGAAAGGAGAGGGTGGTGGAGTTGTTCTTGCTCTCCCTTTGAGCAGAATTTCAGGTTGGGGTGCAACAAATGGGGTGAATGAGGGAGGAGAAACCAAGGTAAGGGCTTATATAGCTGCCCCACTTCACCACTTACATGTGGGCCAAGGTCCCACATGTCATAGAGTGGGTGGGGGAGTGGGTAGAAGTGAATAAAGTGAGAAAAGACATGATGGGAAGTGCAGCCCACTCCTCTCTCATTTACATGTAGGGTCCACATGTCATTGACTAAGGTGGATGGAGTATGGGTACAAATGGGTAGCAACTTTTAGAAAGGGTCATGAACATTACAAATTTATACTCATTTTACTAAAATGGTGCTAGCATTTATAAAATCTTAATTAAATGTTAATCATGCCTCTAATATGAATGATATGAGCATGCCATGCACAATATGACTCGTAATTAAATTTGGGGCTGTTACAACTGTGAGTGAGCTCAACCGAGAAGAAGGGAAGAGTAGCAACCTAAAGCATAAGGTGAGAGGTCCATGCCGAGGCATACTAGAAGTCTTGGTGAAGAGGACTCAACAAGGTGAAAACCATCCCATAGATACCTAGAAGAAGAAGGCAATGATGAATATACATATAAACATGTAATACACACCAGCTCCCCCTTAATATATGCCATATGGGCAGGAGGAGGTAGAGTACCAGATACCAGAGTCAATGGTAGCTCGAAGGTACCTGAAGATGCGTTTCACTGCCTGGCGATGAGAAACGCGAGGAAAAGCCTGAAATCGAGCACAAAGACACATAGAAAAATGTATGTCAGGCCTCGAAGCAGTGAGATACAAAAGGGTGCCGATCATGCTTCGAAACTCCTTCTGATCAACTGGCTCACCTTCCTCGTCAGGCTTGAGGACTGTAGTGGTGGCCATAGGAGTCATAATTGGCTTCCCGTTAGACATGTCAAAGCGCTTTAGGAGGTCTCGAGTGTACTTGCCTTGATGCAAGAATGTACCCTCCCGAGTACGCTTGATCTGAAAGCCAATGAAGTAGCTCAACTAGCCCATCGTGCTCATCTCAAACTTAGTACTCATCACATCTGAGAACTAAGTAACGAGCGAATGCGAGGAACCACCGAAAATGATGTCATTGACATAGATCTGGACTAGTAGAAAGTCCGAATCAAAATGTCTGACGAACAGAGTCTTGTCCACTTGACCCATATGAAAACCATGACTCAAAAGGTAGGACTTAAGTCTCTCATACCAAGCTCGTGGGGCTTGCTTAAGTCCATATAAAGCTTTGGAAAGTTTGAAAACATGGTTTGGGTACTTGGGGTTCTCAAATCGTAGAGGTTGTCTGACATACATCTCTTCCTCATCAAACCCATTGAGAAGAGCACTCTTGACATCCATTTGAGAAACATCCTTCAGCTCAAAAGAGGCAACAAAGGCAGAGTGGAGGCAGAAAGTGGACAAACCTGACTTATAGCGAGTGACTCGCTCAAACAGATCTCCAATAATCTGGTCAGGTGGATGAGCCTGCTGAATGTGGTGGGGAGGTCCAGAAGCAGAAGTGACATGTACTCCTCGTGTGGGAGAAGTAGGAACAGAGTCACTAGCCACCGAAGAGTTTGAGGTTACGGGCTGATCTCCCTGAGGTGCAGAAATGGAAGTGGGAGGCACCTCGGGAGAAGGAATGGCGACTGGATCAGGCAAGGCGCCTTCACCTCCATCATCAACTTCCTCAGAGAAAATAGACTGGGAAAAAGGAGAAGAGCCTGAAATGTCTGGTCTAGCACCAGGGATAGCCTCATTAAAGGTCACCTCACAGGTCTCTATGATCCTACCCAAATCTATAGCCCAAATCCTATAGCTACGAGCAGAAGTCGAGTAGCCTAGAAAGATCCCATCAATAGAGCGTGACTCGAACTTATCTAGGTTCCCAGACTTCAAGAAGAAGCACTTGCAACCAAAAACATGAAAATGAGATACACTAGGCTTTCGCTCATATCTCAACTCATAAGAAGTGCGGTGCAAGTGTGCCCTAAGAAAGTGTGAAATCATGTGCTGAAAAATTGGCTTAGAATTGAATTTGCAAAAGGTGGTTGTGCTTGTGTTGTCATATTTGATCAATTGACATGCTTGTGATATGCTTCAATTAAATGGTTCGAAAAACAGTGTTTGCCTTTGTGCACCGGACTGTTTTTTCGCATATGCGCCGGAGCAAATTTTCAGTCCGTCGTGAACGTGTTTTTGCCGGGTCAAATTCTCAAGAAACAATAAGTTTCACATGTACGTTGGACCAAATTTTTTGGTCCGTTGTGAACGGTGTTTTGAAGCTTGTTTTCGAATTAACGCTGGACCAATTTCTTCGGTCCGCCGTGAAAGTGTTTTTGAGGGTGTTGCGCCGAACCAAATTTCTCAAGAAACAATAAGTTTCGCATGTACGTCGGACCAAATTTTTTGGTCCGTCATGAACAGCGGTTTGAGGTGTGATTTCACATGTACGCCAGACCAAACTTTTTGGTCCACCGTGAACATGATTTTGAGACCTTTTCGTCGGACCAAATTCTTCTTTTAACCGAGAGTTCGACGTGTACGCCAGACCAATTTTTTGGTCCGTCGTGAGTGACGCCGAACCAACGTTTCGATCCGGTGTGAACGGATTTTTGAAGGGTGATTCCCTGTGTGCGCCGGACCGATTTCTTTGGTCCGCCATGAATGGTTTTTTCCAGGGTTTAATTCTTTTGAGTTGCATCAATTCGGTTTTGGTTCTGATTGATGATTATGAAATTCATATGGATTTTATAATACATGTTTTTGATGCAATGCTCGTGTGAGTAGTTGCATAGACTAATTGAGCCATGTTGGGAAGAACTTGTGCTCGGAAATTTTGTTTTGTGGTTTGTTCATGTGCAGGTGTTGTTTGAGGGCAAACGTGATCGATGACGGGACCAGAACTAGGTTCATGGAGGAACTGAGGTTCGAGACTAGGTTTTGGTGGAATTGAGGTCTTGGTGGTAAAGGATGTCATGCGGGATGTTCGGGCTAGAGAACAGTGCATATGGAGGCTTGTTAGTCACGTGAGTATGGCAGGTGAGCCATACGCGTGCAGAGTTGTAATCGTTTGGGGTAGCTTGCATGTATTGGGCCATGTTGGACCAAGTGGACATGCATGCGTACTATGTTAGGGTTGCTCATTATAAATAGGGGGAGGTGTTCTCTGTTTATGCGTGTGTTAGAGAGATAGGCTGGGTGCTACATTTAGGGTTTGTACTCTTTTGATGGGAGTATTTTAGACAGAGAAATAAAGATCAATTCTTTTGAAAATCCTTTCCATGCTACAGTAATCTCGAAGCTACAGTGCACACGTTGCTACAGTACTCTCTGTTTTGGTTTTGCATCTGTTCTGTTTCTAGATTGATTCATTGTCAATCTATTTCTTTGAGTTTGTTATTGATTTGATCCATCCAAAACCTTGCTAGGGCATTGATTTAGAGTTCCTCAAAGTTTTGTTTGTTAATCTTTTGTTGTTCTTGTTTAATCTACAAGTTTTGGTTAGATCAATTCTCATCATATTCTATCATAGCAAGCTTGCGAGGTTCATAACTTTTGATCCATAAGTCCGATCGAGTGGATTCTTTTTCTATTAGATTCGTATTGGAATCTAGTTTCTTGTGTTCAATTTTTAGATCAATTCGACGGATGGATCTCTAGAAATTTGCATTTTACCGAACATCTATCAATTTGTTTTTGTTGAATACGAGGCAATTATTTGAATCCAAGTTGGGGTGTTCTTCCAGTAGATCAAAAATTTGGTTTTAGCTTCCGCACAATCATTCACCCCCTCTAATTGCTATATTCGTATATATCGATCCTACAGAAAGACTCTGTTGGCAACATGGCATGCCGTAGCTACAGCGTCAGCCCAAAACTTCCTAGGAGTATTGTACACAGCTAGCATCATCATGGCCATCTCAACCAGAGTCCTGTTCTTCCTCTCCACTACGCCATTCTACTGAGGGATGTATGGAGAAGAGAACTGATGCTCTATACCTGACTCCTCACAGAAGCTACTAAAGTAGGAGTTCTTGAACTCTGTGCCATTGTCACTTCAGATCGCTCGTAAGGCACCTGGTAGCTCAACAGACAACCTACGAACCAAACCCCTAAAGTGAGAAAAGGACTTATCCTTCGAGGTCATGAAGAAAACCCAAGAATACCTTAAAAAATCATCGACAATGACAAGAATATACCACATCCCTCCCGTTGACTACACTCTAGCTGGAGCAGCAGTGTCCATATGCAGAAGCTATCCTGGTCAATCAGTCATCACTCAGGTGACTGAGGGATGAGAAGCGGCAACCATCTTGCCATGTCGCATGGAGAACACACAACATCTCTGACTACCTTGAGTTTGGGCAAACCACGAATGAGATCATGGCCGCTAACTCGGGTCAAATGATCAAAGCCAATATGACCAAGTCTTCTATGCCAAAAGGAGAGATCACAGGACTCTGAAGCAATAAGGCAATGGAGAGAGTCTCTAGGAGAGGAAGAAAAATCAGCATGAAAGACTCTCCCAAAACGAGAAATGCCGCAAACCAACCTACCAGAAGAATCGAGGATCCTACAGCCACTAAACTTAAAGCTTACCTCGAAGAGGTCATCGATAAGCTGAGTAACAGAAAGCGGATTAAAATGCAGCTTACTCACTAAGGCAATGTCCTTCATAACAAATTGATCATTGATGCAAACAGTACCTTTAGCGATGACCCTACCTGACGTAGCATCCCCAAAAGTGATCACCTCATCACCGGGGGCTCGGTGTAACACCCCGGCATTTAATATGCCCGAATGCTACCAAACATAAACTAAACAACATCTAAATACCACAATTAAACATAAATTCCAGCAAAGGCGCACATGCTAAAAACCGAGATTTCGGCAGCATCTCCTTTGTTTTAACATGAATTAACACAATATCAATATCATGGCAAGATATGTCATAGCACACGACAAATAAAACATCAACATAAATGGATATATCATCAAATTACGCCAATAAAAGCATGCTCAACCACTTCATAAGCTATAACCAAGCAAATAAGGAATCACAAGCATGCTAAATTAAACCCTACATTTAGTTTATGGCACAACTCTTAATATCATGTCTCCAAGTGATTAATTATGGACTATGATGGTGGAACTACGTGTAGAAGTGTAGCTAGACCCCTTTTTCCCGCATGCTGATATCAAAGTACCTAAAAACAACATAAAACACAAGCGTGAGTTCGAAAACAACAAGATCATTTACAAGACAATAATACCTTACATCACATATAACATCTCATACTTGAGCACATAACAACATCATCATCATTAAATATGTATTGCAATGCAATGCAATGCTATGCTCATATCTCCTTGGAAACTCATACCGGTATGGTTGAGTACACACCCGTCGGTGTGCACCCTCTCCCCCCTTCCATCCCGAAGATGGAGGGTGCCTACTCCTCGCTTCCAAACACCACGTGGATGGAATCACGATGTAGGACTTACTCAATGGCTTTCCGGATTAGTCATAACTTTCTCACCGACCTTCCCGGACTAGTTATGACTTTCTCACCGCCCAAGCCATGTAACATGCCATGTATGCATTTATGCCAACATCATATTTAACTCACATATTAACACATGGCATCATAACATATTAAACATGCTCATCATATCATTGGCAATCATAAAAGCATGGCAAGTGATCATATATCATTGTCGGGACCCCGAATTTGCAAATCCGGACCCTCTGTGTATTCAGCACTAGTCCAGGAACGCGCTAGTGCACACAGTCTTAACATCGGCAAATATCACAATCATACCACTCGATACTAATCGAGTACTTTATTTAAATAGTCAAACTGGGTACTTGTCCTTATGGTCAAGTCACAAATGTACGCCTCGCAGGGCGAAACTTATTAAGAGAGAAATAGTAGCAGCGGAAAATCAAAGAAGGTAACATCGTGGCGCCATCCAGTATACCACAGGCAACTGACTGGGCTCGCTTCCCTAAGTAGACGGATCCTCTTGGAGTTCCTCCTCCAAAGCTGGTGTAGCCTCCTCTTCAACTGGTGTTGTATTGAGGCAAGGGTGAGTACTTGGTACTCAGCAAGTCATGCACAGAATGCAAGCTAATATACTATATGCATGGCTTGGTACAAAGGAATAGCTCAAGGTATATTTGCAGTAAATAGCATTTGACAAGTAACATAAGTAGATTCGAAAGCAGTAGAAACAAGTGTAGCATAGGTAACTTTTCAAGAAGTTTAACAACCATCTTCCCATCCTAAACCACATTTCCATCAACATCATTATTAATCCGGACCCAACTTTTCAAACCAAGTTATTTTTGAGAAAATCTAACCCTTGACTGTAATTCCCGAGCGATGTCCAATACCGCGGACACGGCTATTCGAATAGATTCTATACTCTGCAGAGGTTATGCACTTTACCCACAAGATACAGTCAAACACCACAAAGGCGAGTTCCCGTAACAAAGTCTTTCGGAAACCTCTAACAATACAAGTGGTCCTCCCCGGTTATTGCACACTAACCCTTCCCTTAGCTAAGGCGAAGTCTAGGCCAATCAACCGTTAGATGGGTACCTGGCCTCAGCCCAGACGCGCTCCCCGCACAACTTACACAAAGGGTGTAGTTGACCTCTGAGGTCCCACAGTGCACGTTATTAGCAACTTAGTCAACTAGGTCCGTCCCATTCTGAGACATGTGGTTGCACGTTAGACCCAGTTCAAAGGCTTGCAAGGTTAAGTCCTTAGGGTGACCAGGGCAAGACTACCCAAGAACCAAATCAACATCCCCAATGCCACAACTGGCCCACCTGATTACTCTTGCCACATGCCCTGGCCGAAATCGCTTTATCAAACCCCGCTTGATTACCATGCACCACGTGCCATCAACATCACATGATACTTTTCCAAAACAGGTTCAATATATCATTAAGTCAATATTAACATTTGATTGTCCAAAATCATGTCATGAGCACGAAAGTGTCTAAGTAGTATACTACAACGGTCTAAACCCATGTTGGCAATTTAATAATGTCCACTAGTAATCCACAACTAGGGTGACAAGGGTCATGGCACATACTTAAGTAATCAAGGTGTCATACTGACAAATTGGTATTTATCTAACCCCATGTTTAAACAAAGTATTTTTCTAATTGAACTAGCATGCAATAGTTTAAATCAAAATAGATTTCGAAATAGGATCAACATGGTCAAAGCACAACTTGCCTTCAAAAAGTACTTGCTCTTGGTCTTGAGTTGGATCTGAGTTAATACTTCTCCTTCGAATCCTTCCGGCACTTCAACGTCTACTCGTAAAGCGTGCAAATAGCAAATACACAAATAAACAATAGGCAAAAAGTGTCCAAACATCCAAATAAAATCCATAAACAGAGAGAACATAATTTTATAAATTTTTAGAAACTGGAATCGTCAAATTTGGAGTTAAAATGCAAAAGTTATGATTATTTAAAGTTCAAATAATCAATTAAATAATTTTACAGAGAAAAACTTTAGTCCAAAAATTAAATAAAATTCATATTTAGGTAGATCTCAATTTTATACAAATTTAGAAATTTGAATCACTCAAATCGGAGTTGAAACGCAAAAGTTATAAGCGTTTGAAGTTTGAAACAAAATCTGAAATCATTATTTCGAATTAATAAATCATTTTCCTTTTTCGGAAATTAATTATTGCGTCAGCATGGACACGTGGCAGCACTGGATTGGTCTGGCGGCGTCAGCCGATCCATGGACTCGGTCCACGCTCGGCTCGGGTCTACCGTGGACCCGGTCCACGGCTCACGTGAGACTGACATGTGGGACCACTCGGGTGACGTCATCGCTGACGTCAGCGGGGCTCAGCCCACGGTGCTGACAGGTGGGTCCATCCGATGACGTCATGGGTGACGTCACGGTGCGGTCGCTGACACGCGGGCCCCGCGTGTCAGTGGCCCACGCGCACGCCCGCGTGGCGCGGCGGTTCGGCTCCCTGGACACGTGGCACGATCGTAGCCGTTGGTTTGAAAACCGACGGCTAGGATTGGATTTGGGCCTCAAGTGCTTGGGCGCACGGGTTGATCTGGGCCGTTGGATCTTGATCTAACGGTCCAGATCCAATCTAGCCTGGTGCAGTTCCCGCTACGTGGCACGACCTAAGCCGTTGGATCTAGATCCAACGGTTGAGATTAGATCTAGGATTTTCAACGGGGAACTCACCGAGGGTGACGTGGCGCGATCTGAGCCCTTGGATCTTGATCGGACGGTTGGTGGAGCTCGGGGTCGGCGATGGCTTCACGGCGAAGTTGTGGCTGCCGGCGCTGAGGACGGCGACCACACGAACGGCGTTTGGGGCGTGCTCCGGCGAGGTGAAAGGTCTCTTCGGGTGCGCCTGGCTTCGGGGGTTCCGGATCTGGGGTCAATGGCGGCAGGGGACGGCGGCGGAATCAAGCAGAACCGCAGCGGAGGGGTGCTATGACTCCGGCGAGCGATTCCGGCGGATCTACGGCGGCTGAGGCTCGGTGAGATAGGGCAGAGAGTGCGCGGGGTCACGGCGGTCCTCGGGGTACCACCCGGTACTTAAATGCCCTCGGCATGCGCGCACGGGACGGAGCCCTAATCCTACACGGCGGCGATGCGGAGTCCGGCCGGACTTCGGCGGGACGACGACGCACGGCCGCCCGTCCGCGTGGCAAGATCAACGGCCACGATCGCGTGGACGCGATCGGATCCGGCGGATTCGGCCAAAGCGATGCGGAAATCGGCCGTTGGATCTTGATCCAACGGTTGGGATCGATTAGGTTTTGGAGTTGGTTCGGCCGAGTCACATGGCTCGGGTCGGACTCGAACTCGAGTCGACTCGGGCTCGATCGGATGAACAAGATACAAACCCACTCGCATTTTCCAGCGATTTAATAATTAAAATATTTCCCGAAATTCATTTAATTCATTAAAAATAGCAAAATACTCGAAAAATTCGAAAAATTCTGGAAAATATTTTGGAACATTTTGGACTCAAATAAAATATTTCCAACAAAATTTTATTTGCAAAATTAAATTCCTTAATTATTTCAAAATGGAATAAATTCAAATAAATTCCAAATAAATCCAAATAAATTCCAGAAAATTCCAAAAATTCACCAAAGTGCCAAATCACACATGAATTTAAGAAAAGCAAAATTTTGGGGTGTTACAAACCTCCCCCCCTTAATAGAATCTCGTTCCCGAGATTCAGGGCTCACTATAGAATAGGTTTGGAAACTCTTTCTTCAAATCCTCTTCAAGGCTCCCAAGTCGCTTCGCTTTCTTCATGGTTACTCCAATGAACTCTCTGAAACGGGTTGACTTATTTACGGTCTCTCGATCCCTTGTGTCCAGAATCCTCACGGGATGCTCCTTATAAGTCAAATCCTCTTGCAACTCAATTAACTCTAGCGGTGTCTGTTCCTCAGGAACTCGGAGACACTTCTTCAACCGGGACACATGGAATACATCATGTACTCTCGTTAACGATTGTGGCAACTCCGGTGATAAGCAACTTCGCCTCTGCGGCTCAAAATCTTAAATGGTCCAACATAGCAGGTGCAAGTTTCCCTTTGGCATGGAACCTCTTAACTCCCCGAGGCGTAACCCCGAGGTATACAAAGTCTTCCTGCTCAAAACTCAAATCCTCGCGACGATTGTCAAGATAACTCTTCTGTCGAGATTGGGCGATCTTCAACCTTTCCCTAATCATGGCGACCGCTCTTGACCTCTTGAAGAATATCAGGCCCAAAGACACGGCGCTCGCCGGTCTCATTCCAATTCAATGGCGTCCGACGAAGTCGACCATACAAAGGCCTCAAAAGGTGACATCGTAAACTAGCCTGATAACTATTGTTGTAATCGAACTCGGCATACGGCAAACTCTTATCCCAAGAGGTAGCATAAGCCAATGCACAAGCTCTTAACATATCCTCCGAATCTGGTTGACTCTTTCTGGCCTGTCCATCCGTCTGCGTGGATGATAAGTCATCTTGAAGTTCAAACGGGTTCCCATGGCTTCATGCAACTTATTCCAGAACCTTGAGGTAAATTGGGTACCTCTGTCCGATACAATCCTTTTTGGCACTCCGTGCAAACAGACAATCCTGATCATGTACAATTCCGCTAATTTATCTCCCGAGTAAGTGGTCTTCACGGGGATAAAATGGGCTACTTTAGTCAAGCGATCCACTATAACCCATATGGAGTCATAACCTCCTTGAGTCTTCGGCAAACCGGTAATGAAATCCATTCCGATTTCCTCCCACTTCCACTCAGGTATTTTCAGCGGCTGTAGCAATCCTGCTGGTCTCTGATGCATTGCCTTGACTCTCTGGTATACGTCGCACAATGCAACATGCTCGGCAACTTCACGTTTCATACTCGGCCACCAGAATCTTTCCTTCAAATCCTGATACATTTTGGCGCTTCCAGGATGAATTGAGTACTTGGAGTCATGGGCTTCTTCCAAAATCAGTTGCTTTAACTCCTTCCTGTTAGGCACACAAATCCGACCCTTCATCCGTAACGTGCCTTGCTCATCCAACTTGAAGTCCTCTGCCTTGCCTTCTTCCTTGATGGACTTAATCCCGCGGATCTTGTCATCATCCTTCTGTCCTTCTCGGATCTGATCCTCTAGGGTAGGTTTTACTTCTAATGCGGCCAAGAATCCGCTAGGTACCACCTCGATCTTCATTCTCTGGAAATCCTCACATAGCTCATCCTGGCTTGTGGCTAGCAACATGCTCACGGTATGGCTTTTCCGACTCAAGGCATCGGCAACTACGTTGGCCTTCCCGGGATGGTAATGGATTCCAACATTGTAGTCCTTGATCAACTCTAACCATCTCCTCTGCCTCATATTCAGATCATTTGGGTGAATATGTACTTAAGGCTCTTATGATCCGTATACACTTCACATCTGTTCCGATCGAGATAGTGACGCCATATCTTCAAGGCATGCACTACGGCAGCTAACTCTAGGTCATGTGTCGGATAATTTTCCTCATGCGGCCTCAATCGCCTTGATGCATAAGCGGCGACCTTTCCATTCTCGTGACAAGACACATCCAAGTCCTTGGCGCGATGCGTCACAATAAATATCGAAGCTTTGAGCAACATCCTGTAGAACTAACATCGGTGCTGATGTCAATCGCTTCTTCACTCCTGAAATCCTTTCTCGCATTACAAGGCGTCCATGCAAACTTCTTTTCCTTCTTCGCAATTGCGTAAGAGGTTTCGCAATTGTCGAGAAGCCTTCGATGAAACGGCGGTAGTATCCTCGCCATTCCAAGGAAACTCCGAACTGGTCACGGTCTTCTACGCTCCCAATGTAACACAGCCTTCTACTTTGCTTGGATCTACTGGCGACTCCTTCTGCGGTCATTACATGTCCAAGAAACTCCACCTTGTCCTTCCAAAAATCACACTTGCTTGAACTTGGCGAAAAGTTGTCGTTCCTCGCTTTTCCAAAACTCGCCTTAAGTGTCGGCATGTTCATCCTCCGTCTTGGAGTAGATTAGGATATCATCTATGAACACGACGACAAACTTGTCCAAGTATTCCATGAACACCTTATTCATCATATTCATGAAATAAGTGGCGCATTTGTCACCCAAAGGACATAGCGTAAACTCGTAATGTCCATATCTTGACGAGAATGCGATCTTGAATATCTTACGATCGGATCTTCAATCGATGGTATCCCGATCTAAGATCAATCTTGGAGAAAACTCCGGCTCCTCTCGGTGATCGAACAAATCATCAATCCTGGGTAGCGGATACTTATTCTTCACGGTGACTTCATTGAGTGCACGGTGAGTCGATGCACATCCTGAAACTTCCGTCCTTTTTCTTGACAAACAAAGCGGTGCTCCCCACGGCGGCGAACTCGGTCGATAAATCCTTTCTCCATTAACTCTTCTAGCTGTTTCTTCATCTCAACCAACTCCTCGGTGGACATCCGATAGGGTCTCTTTGCTATCGGTCTTTGTGCAGTACAAGCTCTATCACAAACTCTATGTCCCTGTCTGGCGGCATACCGTAGATCTTCGGGAAAAACATCTGGGTACTCATTCACTACTTGGGACATCCTCTATCTTGATTGCCTTGGTACTGTTAACCATCAACTGTCCATCTCTAGCTGCAGTGGCTTGAAATTCCACTTTCTTCCCACACGGGCTCTCAATCGAGATAGTCCTTCGTCCACAATCCAATACGGCCTTGTGCTTGGATAACCAATCCATTCCCAAAATAACGTCTAAGGTGCAGGTCTCCAAAATTATAAGGTTTGCTAGGAACTCTATTCCATCTATTAGTATTCTCACCGGAACATCCTACTTTCGTTCGGAGTTCGAACCAGGGGTTTGAACTAAAAGCATGCATCTAAGTCTTGCAATCCTCAAATCATTTCTAGTAGCAAAGCCTTGCGAAACAAACGAATCTGAAGCTCCAAAGTCAAACAAAGCTATTGCAGTCTCGAGTTAACAAGTAACTTACCCAAGACGACGTCAGTAGCATTCTGCAGTGCATCTGCGGTGACATGGTTGACTCGGCCTCTCACCACGATGCAGGGTGTGGCTCCTGGTCTTTGGCGTCCTAGCTGGGGTGGTTCCTAGATTGAAGCGACGGGGTCACTCCTGCTGTCTTCTTTGGACAAGCTGTTGGCAAAGTGTCCTGGCTCGTTGCGATTGTAGCAACGTCTCACTGTTCCTTCTTGTTGCACGGAGTAAGCGTTTCTAGCGGGGTTGGGGTCTTGTAGTTCGATTGACAGGTCTTGGTGCTTGAGGATGGTGTCCTTGTTGCATTTTGTGGTTGGAATCAAGAATTGATTTGGTGCAACTCTCGGTATTGCGTTCCTGGCGTGATCCTTCTTTGTTGCATCCTGCGCTTCTGTTCTCATCCGGTTCCTTGCGCTTTGTCCTCAAGAATAAGCGCCTTATTCACCAGCTCTTGGAAATCTGGAAAGGTGTGGGTGATTAACCCTACTTGCAATCTGAGTTAAGTCCCTTCATAAAACGAGGTATGCGGATTTATCTGTCGCTACATCCTCAGTGCGTAGCGTGCTAGGCTGTGAACTTGTTCAGGTAGTCGGCCACCGGTGATTACCTTGCTTCGATGCTCACGAACTCCTCCTTCTTAAGGTCCATGATCCCTTCAGGCACGTGATCTTGTCGAATGCGGTGTGAACTCTTCCCAAGTGATATCTTGAGGGTTCTCTTGCGTGTACGAAGTTCTCCCACCATTCGGTAATTTGTTCCTTCAGTGATGAGAAGCGAGAGTACCTTCTCATTTCCTATGCATTGAGCTATGTGTAGCTTCCTCTCGATTGATCTTAACCAATCATCGGCCTCCAATGGATTGGCATTCCCGAGAGAAAGTGGGTGGGTGAGTTCTCATGAACTCGACAGTCTTGTATTCTGGCGTTGTCCATGATTAACTTGATTAGCAAAGTGGCCTGAGCAAAGGACGTGTTGCATTTGTTGCATCATAGCATGCATCAATCGAGTCTGAGCAGCAAGAAATGCTCCAAAATTCTGCACATCCAGTGGCGGCTTGGTGCTCCATCATTGGGGTTTTCTGTGGCGAGATCCACTCCCATTGCTTCCAAAGTTTCCACGGGTGTTCACCATCTGTCGATTTGCTCTAGGTTTAGAGATGAGAGGGAAACAAGAATAGACAAGTAATATGGAACTTATGCGGGGCGAAAGGTGTAACTTTAAGGTCCAACTTTATTATTAATAACTTGGTATGGTTGCTTACAATGCCTAAGGGCCTTGCAACACATACTGCACACTCAGCAAACAAAGCAAATCCAAATCGAACTAACTCTGGAGTCTAACGCCTAAAGGGTGACTCTTTATTCTATGACGCGACTCGGCGAAGGAGTCCCACTATAGAACCTATGCTCACTCATCGAGAAAACCTCCACGGCACAGTGCGGGTGCTTTGCGACATAGGCGCGAAACGATTGCCATGTCCAAAGCTGTGTCCTCTGTGGTAGTCGAAGAAGCGATGTCCTCATCGAGATCCGACTCCTCTGGATCTGGCTCGTAGCTCAATCTTGGCTCTGGAGTGCAGTCCGTACAAAGTCATCTCTAATTCGTCAATCCTTCGCAGAAGGTGTGCCACATACTCTTGAGCTTCCCGCCATCTCGTTCTTCTCTGTCGTGATCTCCTTGCGGGCCTTACGTAGCTCCTTGCTTGTATTATCTAGTACATCCTCTTGGCGACAACAAATCGTGCCAAGCTGTGTAACCATGGCGTCCTCATCCTGAATCGCCTTGGTCAAGAAGGTTATCGCTGCGCGGATGATAACGGAACACCGTACTCTCCAACTCTCTGGCGTAGATATGGGTAATGTGCCGCATTGCTCGTCGTGATACTTCTTGGATACCCATCTGCATTGTAGACCTCTGGCGGTCTGGTGTGTATCGGGCGATTGCCTGGGCCCTTCTTCCTAGCAGGTACCTCAATCTTTACATCACAAGCCTTGATCAATCCCGCTTGTCTGATCACTTCTACTTGGTATTGGGGCTTCTCAAAATCTCCGAGAGTTTGTAGCATATGCCAAAGTTCCGCAGCGTAACCAACTCCCAGATCAACGTAGTTGAACTCTTCCTCCATCTGTCACAAGAGTGCTTTACGTAAGAAGTCGAAATTTTTAAAGTGTGACAAGGTAAGGGAAAATTTCAGCAAGAGACAAGAAAAGAGAGAAGGGGATAAGTCGAGATGTCATTTCTTGTCTTCACAAATTTTTAGCTTTAGAAAATAGGTTTTATCCTCACTACGACCATTCTAGCTAGGGTTGAGCCTACAGTCAACCTGGCTCTGATACCACCTCTGTCGGGACCCCGAATTTGCAAATCCGGACCCTCTGTGTATTCAGCACTAGTCCAGGAACGCGCTAGTGCACACAGTCTTAACATCGGCAAATATCACAATCATACCACTCGATACTAATAGAGTACTTTATTTAAATAGTCAAACTGGGTACTTGTCCTTATGGTCAAGTCACAAATGTACGCCTCGCAGGGCGAAACTTATTAAGAGAGAAATAGTAGCAGCGGAAAATCAAAGAAGGTAACATCGTGGCGCCATCCAGTATACCACAGGCAACTGACTGGGCTCGCTTCCCTTAGTATACGGATCCTCTTGGTGTTCCTCCTCCAAAGCTGGTGTAGCCTCCTGTTCAACTGGTGTTGTACTGAGGCAAGGGTGTGTACTTGGTACTCGACAAGTCATGCCTGAGAATGCAAGCTAATATACTATATGCATGGCTTGGTACAAAGGAATAGCTTAAGGTATATTTGCAGTAAATAGCATTTGACAAGTAACATAAGTAGATTCGAAAGCAGTAGAAACAAGTGTAGCATAGGTAACTTTTCAAGAAGTTTAACAACCATCTTCCCATCCTAAACCACATTTCCATCAACATCATTATTAATCCGGACCCAACTTTTCAAACCAAGTTATTTTTGAGAAAATCTAACCCTTGACTGTAATTCCCGGCGATGTCCAATACCGCGGACACGGCTATTCGAATAGATTCTATACTCTGCAGAGGTTATGCACTTTACCCACAAGATACAAATCAAACACCACAAAGGCGAGTTCAGTAACAAAGTCTTTGGAAACCTCTAACAATACAAGTGGTCCTCCCCGGTTATTGCACACTAACCCTTCCCTTAGCTAAGGCGAAGTCTAGGCCAATCAACCGTTAGATGGGTACCTGGCCTCAGCCCAAGACGCTCCCCGCACAACTTACACAAAGGGTGTAGTTGACCTCCCGAGGTCCCACAGTGCGTTATTAGCAACTTAGTCAACTAGGTCCGTCCCATTCTGGACATGTGGTTGCACGTTAGACCCAGTTCAAAGGCTTGCAAGGTTAAGTCCTTAGGGTGACCAAGGCAAGACTACCCGAAGAACCAAATCAACATCCCCAATGCCACAATCGCCCACTGATTACTCTTGCCACATGCCCTGGCCGAAATCGCGTTTATCAAACCCCAGTTGATTACCATGCACCACGTGCCATCAACATCACATGATACTTTTCCAAAATAGGTTCAATATATCATTAAGTCAATATTAACATTTGATTGTCCAAAATCATGTCATGAGCACGTAGCGTGTCTAAGCGATACTACAACGGTCTAAACCCATGTTGGCAATTTAATAATGTCCAGCTAGTAATCCACAACTAGGGTGACAAGGGTCATGGCACATACTTAAGTAATCAAGGTGTCATACAGCAAGTTGGTATTTATCTAACCCCCATGTTTAAACAAAGTATTTTTCTAATTGAACTAGCATGCAATAGTTTAAATCAAAATAGATTTCGAAATAGGATCAACATGGTCAAAGCACAACTTGCCTTCAAAAAGTACTTGCTCTTGGTCTTGAGTTGGATCCTGAGTTAATACTTCTCCTTCGAATCCTTCCGGCACTTCAACGTCTACTCGTAAAGCGTGCAAATAGCAAATACACAAATAAACAATAGGCAAAAAGTGTCCAAACATCCAAATAAAATCCATAAATAGAGAGAACATAATTTTATAAATTTTTAGAAACTGGAATCGTCAAATTTGGAGTTAAAATGCAAAAGTTATGATTATTTAAAGTTCAAATAATCAATTAAATAATTTTACAGAGAAAAACTTTAGTCCAAAAATTAAATAAAATTCATATTTAGGTAGATCTCAATTTTATACAAATTTAGAAATTTGAATCACTCAAATCGGAGTTGAAACGCAAAAGTTATAAGCGTTTGAAGTTTGAAACAAAATATGAAATCATTATTTCGAATTAATAAATCATTTTCCTTTTTCGGAAATTAATTATTGCGTCAGCATGGACACGTGGCAGCACTGGATTGGTCTGGCGGACGCCACCGGTCCATGGACTCGGTCCACGCCGGCTTGGTCTCACCGTGGACCCGGCCCACGGCCACGTGAGGCCCGACATGTGGGACCACTCGGGTGACGTCATCGCTGACGTCAGCGGGGCTCAGCCCACGGTGCTGACAGGTGGGTCCATCCGATGACGTCATGGGTGAGTCACGGTGCGGTCGCTGACACGCGGGCCCCGCGTGTCAGTGGCCCACGCGCACGCCCGCGTGGCGCGGCGGTTCGGCTCCCTGGACACGTGGCACGATCGTAGCCATTGGTTTGAAAACGACGGCTAGGATTGGATTTTGGGCCTCAAGTGCGTGGGCGCACGGGTTGATCTGGGCCGTTGGATCTTGATCTAACGGTCCAGATCCAAGCTAGCCTGGTGCGATTCCCGCCACGTGGCACGACCTAAGCCGTTGGATCTAGATCCAACGGTTGAGATTAGATCTAGGATTTTCAATCGGGAACTCACCGAGGGTGACGTGGCGCGATCTCGAGCCCTTGGATCTTGATCGGACGGTTGGTGGAGCTCGGGTCGGCGATGGCTTCACGGCGAAGTTGTGGTCGCTGGCCGAGGACGGCGCGACCACGAGCAGCGTTTGGGGCGTGCTCGGCGAGGTGAAAGGTCTCTTGGTGCGCCTTTCTTGGGGTTCGGATCCGGGGTCAATGGCGGCAGGGGCGCGGGCGGCGGAATCAAGCGAACCGCGGCGGAGGGTGCTATGACTCCGCGAGCGATTCAGCGGATCTACGGCGGTGAGGCTCGGTGAGATAGGCGAGAAAGTGTGCGGGGTCACGACGGTCCTCGGTACCACCGTGCACTTAAATGCCCTCGGCATGCGCGACGGAGGCGGAGCCCTAATCCTACACGGCGGCGACGCGGCGGAGGAGTCCGGCTCGGACTCGGCGGGGACGACGACGCACGGCCGTCCACGTGGCATGATCAACGGCCACGATCGCGTGGACGCGATCGGATCCGGGCCGGATTCGACCGAAGCGGTACGGGGAAATCCTGACCGTTGGATCTTGATCCAACGGTTGGGATCGATTAGGTTTTGGAGTTGGTTCGGTCGAGTCACATGGCTCGGGTTGGACTCGAACTCGAGTCTGACTCGGGCTCGGTCGGATGAACAGTACAAACCCACTCGCATTTTCCAGCGATTTAATAATTAAAATATTTCCCAGAAATTCATTTAATTCATTAAAAATAGCAAAATACTCAGAAAAATTCCAGAAAAATTCTGGAAAATATTTTGGAACATTTTGGACTCAAATAAAATATTTCCAACAAAATTTTATTTGCAAAATTAAATTCCTTAATTATTTCAAAATGGAATAAATTCAAATAAATTCCAGAAAATTCCAAAAATTCACCAAAGTGCCAAATCACACATGAATTTAAGAAAAGCAAAATTTTGGGGTGTTACAATCATGTAGTCAATTCCATCTATTCTCAACAAGCAACCTACAAATCGCTATCCATCACAACACACTTGCCTCAACCACGTGCAACGGATTGGCGGGAAGTAGATGGCACTCCCGGGGTCGCACCACCTGCACATAGGTACCACATGCTCACAAACATAACCACAAAACAGTACGCAAACCCTCATGTACCCCGACATTGCCATCTACTCGCAAAACCTAAAAACAGAGGTTCTGTCCCGGCGGGACAACAGCCTTGCAAAAGGCATAACTTGAGTTCTGGGACTCCGAATCAATTAAACGAGTACATCCTCGCGTAGCTTAGGAAATTTCCCAACTTTCTCTAGGTATATGGAAAGACTGATTCGGACTCTAAAGTCGTCTAATCTACAGATTACCGTGATCTGTTCCAATTACATCACAGATTTTAACACGCTCGGTAAAACAGCCATAACTTTCAAACGGCTGATCGGAATTTAACGTGCTTTATGTCCACGGAAAGATAATTAAATTATCTACAACTTCTTCAACATCCGTATGGACAGAATCGGATTCTAAATCGACGAAAACTCGAACCCTAGCCCGACTGCTCATGCTGTCCCAAAACAGAAACGTGGAAACATCTAGATCTAACCCAAATTACTCCAATCCAGCACCTCCAATTGATCTAAAAACTTGATAAACACCTTAATAACAGTACCTAGATCAATCCCCAGGGTTCCCATGGTCATACCTTTGCCCGACGCACGAAAACTCCAATAGATCTCCTCGCTCTTCGCTCCTCGCACCTCGCTCCTCGCTCCTCGCTCCTCGGATGGATCCATGAGGATGCAGGGGTGGGGAGGCCACCCTAGGGAAGCAAGGGGTGGAGGAGAGGTGGTGGAGAGGTGGGGAGCAATGGGGCAAGGGAGGGGGAGGCGCACGGCCAAGGGAGGAGGGAGGCGGCTAGGGCAAGGGCAAATGGGGGGAAGGGCGCACAAGGGGCAGGGGTGAACGCCCAAGGGCTGGTGGGGAGCCCTTTTACCAGCCCCCACACCCAATCCTAGTCTATTACGGAGACCTACTCCATCCCACCAAAGCCCACTTAAGGCCCAAACTCCCCCGGGAAGGCCCAAAACCCCGAAAACGGTCCGGAAACGGCCCGGAAACGTTATTAACATCCATACCTCATGGTTTTAACCTGCCATACCATATTTCATAAAGTTTTTGACCTTAACATGCACCATTTAAAAGGTTACGACACTCCGTGGTGACACATCACTTCAAACGGCCCAAAAACGCGAGTAGACCTCAAGCCGAAAGCTTTTATTCTCTAATTTCACATTCTATAATGTCACACCATACCGTAGTATCACACTCGGACTAGGGAAGAAAACCAACGAGAGTCTCCGGACATATGGCATGAACACCCGGAGTCTACGATCCAAACCTCCCCCTACCCTATCCCACGTACCTGAATCAAAGAGAGTGAAAGGCAGATGTCTCAGTACTAGGACAGATCAAAGCAGATCTAGGAACCCAATACTGAGTCATCTGAGTAGACGAAGTAGTCAAAGGAGCAGAATAATTCCATCTAGCGTCTCTCCGTGACTCTACCTTCACAAGTCCAGAAACAGCTCCTGTAGAACGTCTAGAGGCAGGTGCAGGGTTGGTCCGCCGACGTGCAATGGCCGGACAATCCACATACTGTTGTCCAAACCTCCTGCTGGAGGAAGCAAACTCACGACACTGATATCCACCTCGATGAGAAAAACTAGGAATATCATTAGGACGGCGGAAAGACTGACCGGGGATAGCTTTGGGGCGAAAACCAGAAGTAGAAGCATGAAAAACAAGCCCCACACGCTGTCCAAAAATAGGAGACTCTCTAGCCTGTCTATCCTGTCTAGAAGAAGTGTGTGCCTTAGGAGCGCTCAAAGTCTGGGGATGACCCTGAATACCCCTAAGGACACTCACACGCTCACGCCGAATGATCTTGGCACGTCTGAAGCAAAAATCAACAAGATGTCCATCCTTCTGACAGAAGGTGCAAGTATACTTCGCCTTGGGGGCGGAAGCAACAGGAGAATCACCCTTCTCATCAGAGATCCCGTGGAGAAGTCCAGCTGACCTAAACACAGTGGTGCTCGTTTGAGGAGCAACCACGATCTCTCCACTCTTGGAGTCACGCACAACAGTAGGCGGATGCACCCGTGCGTGCTCTAAGGAATCAAATCCTAGACCTTGACTAAATCTACTAATTTTGGATTGGTCTAAGATAAGGTTGAGCTTCTTTTTGCCTCCTACAAATTTCTCAAGGGTGCTCATAAGGTACTAGCATTCTCGAAAAGTGAGGCACAAGAAGAGCACGGGGAAGGAGTAGAAGAAGAAGAGCCAAATGGAGAAGAACGGGCAAGGCGTGAACATTTCTCCCTATAAAAAGCTGCCTCAATATTGAGGGACTCGCAAGAAACACAAGGAGCATCTCTATTTCTACCAATCTGGGCTTCTAACTTCTCCCTAAGCTCTGCATGGACTTTGACCACGTCCTCCTTAACCCCAACACACAGCAAGCAACCAATTGTTGACTTAACTAGTAAGTCCTTAGTAAATTTAGCACACTTGATAGTCGAAGCATCGTTGTCAAGTTTTAGTTGCTTACAACCCTCACATGAGCTAACTGGGTCCTTAGAAGCATATGATTCAAGTTCATCATTTCTAGCAGAAAGCTTCCTAAGGTGTGAGCTCATGGCATCAATTTCAGCAAGCAATTTAGGGCAATTATCACAAGATGCAGTCGTGTGAGCATGAAGAAAACTGGCATCAGCAGGAATAAGATCAACATAATATGTGCTAGCATCCTTCGACCTAAGAACCCCATGATCAGAAACCACACTATCATGTAGGGTCCTTAGGTTCTCCAACTCCACAATCAAAGCATCACAGAGAGTACAGCCATCAGAGTCTTAGGAGGAACATGATTTAAGTGAAGCTAACTCCCGAGACAAGGTACCTACTTCCTTCTCTAATTCTGCACACTTAGCTCTAAACTTGGAATGAAATTTCCCTAGCTTGACAAAAGCATCATTGAGCTGGTCATAGGAAGGTACCTAAAACAACAAGAAAGCACAAGCGTGAGTTCAACACTCAGCAAGCATATTGTAATGGTACACAAGAACAAATATATGGCTACAACATCTCATATCATGACTTTCATCTCATTCATGATCCCATATCATTATCATAATCATTATGTATGCAATGCGATGCGATGCTCATGTCTCCTTGGAAACTCATACCGGTATGGTTGAGTACACACCCGTCGGTGTGCACCCTCTCCCCCCTTCCATCCCGAAGATGGAGGGTGCCTACTCCTCGCTTCCAAACACCGCGGTGGATGGAATCACGATGTAGGACTTACTCATTGGCTCTCCGGAATAGTCATAACTTTCTCACCGACCTTCCCCGGACTAGTTATGACTTTCTCACCGCCCGGGCCATGTAACATGCCATGTATGCAAATATGCCAACATCATAATTAACTTGTACATTAACACATGGCATCATAACATAATAAGCATACTCATCATATCATAGGCAATCATTAAAGCATGGCAAGTGATCATATCATATAAAACAATTCCATCTAGTCTCAACTAGCAACCTACAAACCGCTATCCATTACAATACACTTGCCTCAACCACGGGCAACGGATTGGCGAGACATAGAAGGCACTCCCGGGGTCACACCACCTTCGCCCGACGCACGAAAACCCAATAGATCTCCTCCCGGTTCGCGCGATCTCCTTCCTCGCTCCAATCCCGCCGGATCTCCTCGTCGCGGAGCGCTCCAACGGATGGATCTTCGAGGTGTGGAGGTGGAGAACTCCCCTAGGGGCAACAAGGGAGGTGGAGAGGTGGTGGAGAGATGGTGGAGCAATGGGGAACAATGGGGGAGGTGGAGGCACCACAAGGAGGAGGTGGGGAGGTGTGGTGGTGTGACACTACGGAATGGTGTGACATTATTTAATGTGAATGATAAGGTCAAAAACTTTATGAAATATGGTATTGGAGGTTAAAACCATATGATAGGAGGCTTAATAGCATTTTCGGACCGTTTTCGGGCCGTTTCCGGGGTTTTGGGCCTTTCCGGGGGAGTTTGGGCCTAAAGGAAAGGGTCGTGGGCTTTGGTGGGATGGAGTTTGAGTCCTAATAGGAGTAGGAGACCTGGTTGGGGGCCTCCCCCAGACCCTTTAGGCATTCACCCCCTGCCCTTGCGCCCCCACAAGTCCTAGCCGCCCCCCCACACCTCCCCACCTCCTCCTTGTGGCGCCTCCACCTCCCCCAATGCTCCCCTTTGCTCCACCACCTCTCCTCCTCCCTTTCTGCCCCTAGGGGAGTTCTCCACCTCCACACCTCAAATATCCATCCGTTGGAGCGCTCCGCGACGAGGAGATCCGGCGGGATTGGAGCGAGGAAGGAGATCGCGCGAACCGGGAGGAGATCTATTGGGTTTTCGTGCGTTGGGCACAAGTATGGCCATGGGAATCCTTGGGGTTTGTCTAGGTACTGTTCTAAGGGTGTTTATAAAGTTTTTAGATCAATTGGTGGTGCTGGATTTGAGTAGATTGGATTAGATCTAGAAGTTGCCACGTTCTCTGTTTCGGGCAGCATAAGCTGTCGACCTAGGGTTCGGTTTTTCGCAAATTTACATTCGGAATCTGATCGAATGGATGTTGAAGAAGTTGTAGATAATTTCATTATCTTTCCGTGGATATAAAGAACTTTAAATTCCGCCTAGCCGTTTGAAAGTTATGGCTGTTTTACCGAGCGTGTTAAAATCTGTGACGTGATTGGAACAGATCACGGTATTTTGTAGATTAAACAACTTTAGATTCCGAATCAGTCTTTCCCTATACCTAGAAAAAGTTGTGAAATTTCCTAAGCTATGCGAGGATGTACTCTTTTAATTGATTCGGAGTCTTAGAACCCGAGTTATGCATTTTGGAAGGCCGCTGTCCCGTTGGGACAGAACCTCTGTTTTTAGGTTTTGCGAGTAGTTGGCACTGTCGGGGTAGATGAGGGTTTGCGTACTGTTTTGTGGGCTTGATTGTGAGTGTGTGGTCCCGATGTGCAGGTGGTATGACCCCGGGAGTGCCCTCTACGTCTCACCAATCTGTCGCCGTGGTTGAGGCAAGTGTGTTGTAATGGATATCGATTTGTAGGTTGCTTGTTGAGAATAGATGAAATTGACTACATGATATATGATCACTTGCCATGCTTTAATGATTGCCAATGATATGATGAGCATGTTTATTATGTTATGATGCCATGTGTTAATGTACGAGTTAAATATGTTGTTGGCATAATTGCATACATGGCAGGATACATGGCCCGGGCGGCGAGAAAGTCATAACTAGTCCGGGGAAGGCCGGTGAGAAAGTTATGACTAATCCGGAGAGCCATTGAGTAAGTCCTACATCGTGATTCCATTCACCGCGGTGAAAGGAAGCGAGGAGTAGGCACCCTCCATCTTCGGGATGGAAGGGGGGAGAGGGTGCACACCGACGGGTGTGTACTCAACCATACCGGTATGAGTTTTCAGGAGATATGTGCATCGCATTGCATGACATTGCATTGCATAATATGAGGATGATTTATGATGATGTCAATGATATGCTTACACTATGAATATGAGATGTGTATGATGTTGTATGTGAAAAGTGGTGATGAATGTATTGGAATGTATTTCCTTGTTCCATTGCAATATACTTGCTGAGTGATGAACTCACGCTTGTGTTTATGTTGTTTTTCTTAGGTACCATGAATCCGACATGCGGGGAAGGGAGCTAGTCACACGTCATCACTTAGCATCACCCATTTAAACAATGACATGATAATGAAAGTATTGCCATGAAACTTGGAGTATTGCTTAACCGTGTGCTCGGTCTTATTATTTGATTCGTTTAGCTCATGAAGTGGTTGAATGCTTTATCCTGGACTTATATTGTTGCTATGTCATATGTTATTGCTGTTTTAGATGCTTTCCATTATGATATAACTTGTGATATTGTTGTTGCTCCTTCAAACCATGTTAAAACAAAGGAGATGCTGCCGAAATCTCGGTTTTTAGCATGTGCGCCTTTGCTGGAATTTATGTTTAAATGTGGTATTTAGATATTGTTTAGCTTATGTTTGGTAGCATTCAGGCATATTCAATGCCGGGGTGTTACAGTTGGTATCAGAGCGGGCTGTAGGTCCTTGGAATGCGTATTTTTAGTGTCATGCTATAGGGTACAACTAAAATGTGATGTGGAATAACTTAGAAACATGGCTTAGGTCTTAACTAAAATTTTGTCATAGGATAGCAACATTAAAACTTGCAAAAGTGGTATAACTAATCTAAAATTTGACACACACTGGATGCACAGTAGGAAAGGGTATGTGTATCGTTCCAATACGCTTAAATGTTGTATTTAAGCTATGATGTTGAATGCTTCATTTGATAAAGCATGTTGCTATGTCTATGAGATAAATGATTGAATTGTTCTTGTTGTTGTGATAAAGTGGGGTTTTGGTGCCGAAGGGTTTCGGCCACCTCTCTTATTTCATAGTAAGGGTGAGGTTTGACGGAGTGGCCGGTTAGCGCCATTACCGAAGAACTATTAACCCCTGTAGGAGAAGAGTGCTTACCCTTTCTGTCGTAAATTGGGTAGTTGACTGGAGTCAAATAGAAAATTTTGGTGGTGGATTCCTTCGGATGTTCGTTATCGTTCTGTGGTCGGTCTTGGTTGGTTTTCTTGGTTTTAGTTGATGGAAACCAAAAGAAAAGTGTTTGGTATTGGTTTTTCGCGGATTGTTCCGTATACGGTGTGTGGTTTTGTCTTCCTTGATTGAAGACGAAGAAGAGGAGCCTAGTGTTGCGCTTCTTTTGGGCGCTTTTCCAGTTTTAATGCTTAGTTTGTTGATTTCTTTATGGGGAAGAAGCATTCAAATTTATTCCTGTGTTTGTCTTTCTCCGAGGTTAAAGGAGTTATTGCGGAGTTATGCGGACACTTTGTCAGGGCTGAAGTTCTGTGGCTTTGTAGGAGTAAGTGGTGTTTGATTTTGTTATTTTGCTGGTTTAAGAAAATCATCTTTGAAGAACCCTTCCTGTTTCTTGAAAGTTTGGAGTTAAGGTTTTATTTGCAAAGGTTTATTTGATCGGTTGGTTCCCTCCTGTGGGAGTCTTTGAGATTTAAAAGTGTTTTGGAGAATTCCTTTGCATGACCAAGTTTGGGTTTGTCTCATTGCAATTTTGAGAGTCAAGTTTCCTTACGAATTTGGGATGAGTTTTAAAACTAAAATGCTACAAACAAAGTAAGTAGTCTTTTGACTGAAATCGTTTGTCCCTAGTAAGAATTGATGTTTAGCATGTTATGTAGTAGGTAACAATGTGGTTTATGGATTGATGTGTTGCTAAGTTAAATTTTGAGTTGAATCAATTCAATGTGATTAATATCTCTAGCTTGAGAATAAATAGACTACTAGTGTTGTAGTTTACTCTTAACGAGAATGATTAAATGTGTTAATGTACATGCTTAGAATCTGTTGCTTTGTTATAAAAGTGCTTATGACCCTCGATAATGTTTAAAAGTTTTAAACCCTGATGCCTAGTTAAAACATTAAGATGATGTAGACTTTATTACCAAGTTAAAGAAACTTTCTTTGGTTGTTTAAAGATGTTCTAATCTAATGGAGTAATAGAGGAATTTAATCATGTTGCCTAGTGACTTTAATTTGGAAGTTGATTAGAGTTGCTATTTACGTTGTTGCAAACTACTAGTATATTTGGAAGTATGCAGTTGTGTCCCTTCAATGCTAGTATTCAATTTATTTTAAATAGTTGGAGTATGTTGTGTGGTGGTAATTTGGTTATCACCTATGTATAGGGTAGCTAAAAGTAATGTTGTTGGTTAATGATTATGCCGTTTGTTGTTATTGATGACTAAGTAGTGGTGGTAATTGTTTAGATTACTTGTTGAAAACCATGGTTAAAATAGAGGAAAATTTTAACATGTTGCGATGGAGTGAGCTTTGGATAATTCACATGATGTACAACTTCATCCTTAATGAATGTATGTCGTAGAATCATATTTACGAACCTTGTCTTGTGGAGGTAATATTTACATGTTGAAGTCGCTTGTTAACTGAATAAGTTTCGATTGTCGAGATGTTTGCATATAGGTGGTATGAAAGTTATTGGTTGGTCACGCTGAAAGTTTTGTTGGAGCACTTGTTTCAAATCTAGAATATGATGTTATTTGTTATGTTGGTCAATGGGGATCTTGTTGACTTAGTCTTCGTGGGATGTCTTTTCGTAAGCATCATAAACTTTATTTATAAGTATTGGGGAAGATAATAAGAGAAAGAATTTGTTGTGAAGCTTTTGCTTGTTTTCTGTTGGGGCTCCTCAGGGAGTAGATAGTAATTATTGAAGTCTTTTAATGGAAAGCGTAGTGGAGTACTAGAGATGGTTCTTTTTATGCTGAGCTTGTGTTTAAAAGCTTTTGGACTGGTTTGGTTGTTTGCCATTTTGGTTGAAGGGTTTTCGGTCAAGGTGTTCCATATGCTGTGTTTCAGAGTTTCCCTAAAAACTCGTAGGAATTGGTGCAAATATTTGGTTTTGGCTAATTTGTTTAGTTGGTGCTATGAGTATGGATTTACACCCCAAAAGTTTTTGAGTCGATCGCGCCCTTTCGCGTTCGCACTGATTTATCTTTGGAATTAATTTTAAAAGGAAGCAGATGGTCATAAAGGGTTGTGTTGGAAACTTTTGAGTTAAGCCCTTGATGTGCAACGCTGTTTGGCTAGAGTTGGAGTTATTTGGAAAATGTGTCTGGTGTGCGGATGTTTCACAAGTCTGGTTTTTATGAATGTTTCATAAGTGAATCTGGTTAGTGAAGAGTTTTCTTTTGGGATTGAGTTTCCCTCTCTTTTGATAAAATTTATGGCGGTTGTGTGTGCAGATGTTTGACTTTGGAGTCGATGTTCTGTTCCAAAGGGTTGAGTTTGATTTTTGCAAGGTTTTGCAAGGTTAGTTTTAAATGGATGTTGGGTTTTCACACGATGTGGTGTTTTGTTGATTAACGTTGTTGCCGTCATAGTCTATATGATTTAGCGCAACCATCAGTGTTATGTGTATTTCAAACATGTGATACCGAGGAAGAAGTCTTTTGGTGAATGACTTTTCGGTATTGTTGTTCCATGATGAATGAATGATGAAAAGTAAACAGGACATCGTTTTTAGATGTTAAATGATAAAAGAGTCGTTGAGCTGGGTCGGTGAGAAAGTCATACATGGAGATGTGACTATTCCGTAGTGCTCTTGAAGAATGTGCATTCATGTCATGAAACGAGTTTTCCCTTGCTTTCTAGTATGAAAAGAAACAATGAAGAATTTCTGGTGTTGGTTGTGGTGAAGGGATTTGTGTTTCCTTTGCGTTTTGGCTAAGGAAATTAAAATGAATACTCTCTAGTTGTTGTCGAATCCTTTCCAAAGTGGTTTTAACGCCTTGGGGTTTGAGTGTTGGATGAGGGCCACTTGGGATCATGTTATGGTTGAGCTCCCTCAATGATTGTGCTCTTTATCGTGGTCCTTTGAGTGGAAGGTTGTGTATGACTCAATGCAAACCTTCGTGGAGAATTGTGTCGTGAGGTGTTCCTTAGTAGGGTTGATTACATTTTGAGTGGACCACTTGGTGGTTGCTAGTGATCGTTTTTCCTTTTGAAGTGTATTGGTGCTTTTGTCGTTGGGCAAGAAGCGAGTTGTGTCAAACCGCAGAGGAAGTTCGGTCGTTTCTGTTACGCGAGTCTTACGGATTCTGGTTAAAGTAGGTTGTTCGTTCTGTGGTAATCTTATAGCGTTGTGTCTCTCCTGCCTCGCATCGTCTTGAGTACAAGGAACCACAGAAGGGAGGTTGGTACCGTGTTTTTCTGGAGAGTAGCCTGAGTTAAAGGGATCGGGCACTTCAGTGCCAAGGAATGCTTAGAACGAGGAGTATGAGACCGTTTTCCTGCGTGGTCTGTTTGGGATTTTATCCTATCACTTGGGTCATGCTGAGGCCTTGTTTGAGTGCTTTGTGTTTCAATGTTGAGTAAAGTTCTCGCAAGTTTTTTTTTATTGTGAGTTATCGTTAGAGCTGTCAATCTTTGATCCTTAGCTCCTTGCCTCTGAGTGCTGGCTGGTGCAAAGTGTAGGGGCTTCCAAGCGGGTTCTGAGGCGTGAACCATAACTCCCTTTGATTTGGTTGTTTGCGAAGTGGCGTGTCTCGGATTCGGGGTCGAATCCTGTTGAAGGGGGGAAGAATGTGACACTACGGAATGGTGTGACATTATTTAATGTGAATGATAAGGTCAAAAACTTTATGAAATATGGTATTGGAGGTTAAAACCATGTGATAGGAGGCTTAATAGCGTTTCCGGACCGTTTTCGGGCCGTTTCCGGGGTTTTGGGCCTTTCCGGGGGAGTTTGGGCCTAAAGGAAAGGGTCGTGGGCTTTGGTGGGATGGAGTTTGAGTCCTAATAGTAGTAGGAGACCTCGTTGGGGGCCTCCCCCAACCCCTTTAGGCGTTCAACCCCAGCCCTTGCGCCCCCACAAGTCCTAGCCGCCCCCCCCACACCTCCCCACCTCCTCCTTGTGGCGCCTCCACCTCCCCCATTGCTCCCCTTTGCTCCACCACCTCTCCACCACCTCTCCTCCTCCCTTTCTGCCCCTAGGGGAGTTCTCCACCTCCACACCTCAAAGATCCATCCGTTGGAGCGCTCCGCGATGAGGAGATCCGGCGGGATTGGAGCGAGGAAGGAGATCGCGCGAACCGGGAGGAGATCTATTCGGTTTTCGTGCATTGGGCACAGGTATGGCCATGGGAATCCTTGGGGTTGGTCTAGGTACGGTTATAAGGGTGTTTATCAAGTTTTTAGATCAATTGGTGGTGCTGGATTTGAGTAGATTGGATTAGATCTAGAAGTTGCCACGTTCTCTGTTTCGGGCAGCATGAGCAGTCGATCTAGGGTTCGGTTTTTCGCAAATTTAGATTCGGAATATGGTCGTACAGATGTTGCAGAAGATGTAGATAATTTCATTATCTTTCCGTGGATATAAAGAACTTTAAATTCCGCCCAGCCGTTTAAAAGTTATGGCTATTTTACCGAGCGTGTTAAAATCTGTGACGTGATTGGAACAGATCACGGTATTTTGTAGATTAAGCAACTTTAGAGTCCGAATCAGTCTTTCCCTATACCTAGAAAAAGTTGGGAAATTTCCTAAGCTACGCGAGGATGTACTTGTTTAATTGATTCGGAGTCTTAGAACCCGAGTTATGCCTTTTGGAAGGCTGCTGTCCCGACGGGACAGAACCTCTGTTTTTAGATTTTGCGAGTAGTTGGCAATGTCGGGGTAGATGAGGGTTTGCGTACTATTTTGTGGGCTTGATTGTGAGTGTGTGGTCCCTATGTGCGGGTGGTATGACCCCGGGAGTGCCCTCTACGTCTCGCCAATCCGTCACCGTGGTTGAGGCAAGTGTGTTGTAATGGATAGCGATTTGTAGGTTGCTTGTTGAGAATAGATGAAATTGACTACATGATATATGATCACTTGCCATGCTTTAATGATTGCCAATGATATGATGAGCATGTTTATTATGTTATGATGCCATGTGTTAATGTACGAGTTAAATATGTTGTTGGCATAATTGCATACATGGCAGGATACATGGCCCGGGCGGCGAGAAAGTCATAACTAGTCCGGGGAAGGCCGGTGAGAAAGTTATGACTAATCCGGAGAGCCATTGAGTAAGTCCTACATCGTGATTCCATTCACCGCGGTGAACGGAAGCGAGGAGTAGGCACCCTCCATCTTCGGGATGGAAGGGGGGAGAGGGTGCACACCGACGGATGTGTACTCAACCATACCGGTATGAGTTTTCAGGAGATATGTGCATCGCATTGCATGACATTGCATTGCATAATATGAGGATGATTTATGATGATGTCAATGATATGCTTACACTATGAATATGAGATGTGTATGATGTTGTATGGGAAAAGTGGTGATGAAGGTATTGGAATGTATTTCCTTGTTCCATTGCAATATACTTGCTGAGTGATGAACTCACGCTTGTGTTTATGTTGTTTTTCTTAGGTACCATGAATCCGACATGCGGGGAAGGGAGCTAGTCACCCGTCATCACTTAGCATCACCCATTTAAACAATGACATGATAATGAAAGTATTGCCATGAAACTTGGAGTATTGCTTAACCGTGTGCTCGGTCTTATTATTTGATTCGTTTAGCTCATGAAGTGGTTGAATGCTTTATCCTGGACTTATATTGTTGCTATGTCATATGTTATTGCTGTTTTAGATGCTTTCCATTATGATATAACTTGTGATATTGTTGTTGCTCCTTCAAACCATGTTAAAACAAAGGAGATGCTGCCGAAATCTCGGTTTTTAGCATGTGCGCCTTTGCTGGAATTTATGTTTAAATGTGGTATGTAGATGTTGTTTAGCTTATGTTTGGTAGCATTCAGGCATATTCAATGCCGGGGTGTTACAGGGGGGCGGCTAGGACTTGTGGGGGCGCAAGGGCAGGGGGTGGACGCCTAAAGGAGCTGGGGGAGGCCCCCAACCAGGTCTCCTACTCCTATTAGGACTCAAACTCCATCCCACCAAAGCCCACGACACTTTCCTTTAGGCCCAAACTCCCTCGGAAAGGCCTAAACTCCCGAAAACGGCCCGGAAACGCAAATTAACCTCATAACGTATGGTTTCAACCTCCAATTCCGTATTTTATAATGTTTTTGACCTTAACATTCACATTTTCTAATGCCACAATCTCTAATTTCACATTTTATAATGTCTCGGCATTCCGTAGTCCCATCCACGGGTGTGCATGGGAGCGAGTCAGTAAGAGTAGGCACCTTCCATCTACGGGATGGAAGGGGAAGGGGGTGCACGCCGACGGGTGAGCACTCGGCAATACCGGTATGTGCTTCGTGGAGATATGAGCCTTTGCATTGCATACATGATGATGATGAAATGAGTACAATGATGATGAGACATGAGAATGATATGGTATTCATGGTGTTGATCATGGTATTTAGTGATGATAACATTAAATTGTTTTTATGGTCCATTGCAATATACTTGCTGAGTGATGAACTCACGCTTGTGTTTTATGTTGTTTTTAGGTACCATGACACCGGCATGTGGGAAGGGGCAATAGCTACACATCTTCACGTAGTTCCAGCCACATTTACCATTGTTTAGTCATGATCATAATAAGTGCCATGAACTTGGTGTAAGGAATAAATTTAGTGTGCTTGTGATCCTTATTTGCTTAGCTATAGATTATGAAGTGGTCGGATTTGGTTTTATTGGCTTATGTTGATGTTTTATCCATTATATATTGCTGCTTTAGATGTTTTATGTTATGATATATATATTGCCATGATATTGTTATTGTTTCAATTCATGTTAAAACAAAGGAGATGCTGCCGAAATTTTGGTTTTTAGCATTTGTGCCTTTGCTGTAATTTGTCTTTATTTATGGTATTTAGGTGATGTTTAGTCTATGTTTGGTAGCATTCGGGCATACTAGATGCCGGGGTGTTCTGATTGGTATCGAGCGAATTTGTAGGTCCTTGGAATGTGTATTTTACTGTCATACCTTAGGTTAGAACTAAAATGTGATGTGGAATAACTTAGAAACATGGCTTAGGTTTTAACTAAAATTTTGTTATAGGATAGCAACATTAAAACTTGCAAAAGTGGAATAAGTAATTTAAAATTTGACACACTTGGTTGCACAGTAGGATGGGGTTTTGGTTCTTCATTGCATTCCGCTTGAATATTTGATGAAGACTATGTTTATGATGATGGTTGATCTTTGTCCTTGATTATATGATGTTGTGCTTATGTTTATATGATTGGATGGTTGTCTGACTGTAGCAGCCATACCGAGGGGTAGAGGCCGTGGTCGCCGTGGCCGTGGAGGCCAGGGGCGAGGTTCTCAGGGAGTTGCTGAGTCTGTAGATGAGGGTAGCGCTTCGCTCAATGCTCATGGGCTAGTGCAGGAGGAGCTCCCGGCGCCACAGTCAGGGGCTGAGGTACCCGCCGACACTGTGGACTTAGTTCAGGCTCTGCAGAGAGAGGTTCAGGAGCTGTGCCAGCAGTTGCGGGCAGCCCCTGCTGTTGTGCCTCCCCTTGCAGCGGCCCCAGTTGCTGCCCCCGCTGTGCAGGAGCCGAGGATGAGTCTCCGGGAGTGGATGTTGTCGGTGTATTCTACACCAGGGTGCCCACTACAATTTAGTAAAAGCCGCCAGCGGACAGGTGGCATCCAGGCCACGCCGCTGGCAGTTACTAAGTGTCGGGACCCGAATTTGCAAATCCGGACCCTCTGTGTATTCAGCACTAGTCCAGGAACGCGCTAGTGCACACAGTCTCAACATTGGTAAATATCACAATCATACTCAACGAAATAATAAAGTACCTTTAATAGTTAACCAAACAGGTTGCTCGACCTTAGGGTCAAGTTACAAATATACACCACGCAGGGTGAAAACTTAATAAGAGAGAAATAACGGCAGCGGAAAATAAGATAACTTCGTGGCGCCATCCAGTATACCACAGGCAACTGACTGGGCTCGCTCCCTAGTTAGTCGGTTCTTCTGGGAGCTCCTCCTCCAAAGCTGGTGTAGACTCCTCTTCAACTGGTGTTGTATTGTGGCAAGGGTGAGTACTTGGTACTCAGCAAGTCATGTACAGAATGCAACTAATATACTACATGCATGGCTTAGTACAAAGGAATAGCTCAGGGTATAATTGCAGTAAAACAGCATTTGACAAGTAGCATAAGTAGATTCGAAAGCAGTAAAAACATGTTCAAGAGCAATAACTTTTCCAGCAATTAAATAAACATCTTTCCCAATTCTAATCCACATTTCCATCAACATCATTATTAAACCAAACCAGACCCTCCAAGTCCAAGTTATTTTCAAGAAGGTCTAACCCTTGACTGTAATTCCCGAATGATGTCCAATACCGCGGGCACGGCTATTCAAATAGATTTTACACTCTGCAGAGGTTATGCACTTTACCCACAAGATACAGCCAAACACCACAAAGGCGAGTGTCCGTAACAGAGTCTTTCGGAAACTTCTAACAGCACAAGTGGTCCTCCCTGGTGATTGCACACTAAACCTTCCCTTAGCGAAGGCGAAGTTTAGGCCAATCCACCGTTAGATGGGTACCTGGCCGTAGCCCCGGTACGCTCCCCCGTACAACTACACAAAAGGTGTAGTTGACATCCTGAGGTCCCACAGGTACGTTATTAGCAACTTAATCAACTAGGTTCGTCCCATTACAGACATGTGGTTGCACGATTGACTCAGTTCAAAGGCTTGCAAGGTAAAGTCCTTAGGGTGACCAGGTGTAACACCCCAAAATTTTGCTTTTCATAAATTCATGAGTGATTTGGCACTTTGTTGAATTTTTGGAATTTTCTGGAATTTATTTGAATTTATTCCATTGTGAAATAATTAAAGAATTTAACTTTGCAAATAAAAATTTATTGGAAATATTTTATTTGAGTCCAAAATGTTCCAAAATATTTTCCAGAATTTTTCTGGAATTTTTCTGAGTATTTTGCTATTTTTCTTGAATTAAATGAATTTCTGGAAATTATTTTGAATATTAAATCGCTGGAAAATCAACTCGGTCGAGATCTTGTTCATCCGGCCGAAGTGAACCCGAGTCGGACTTGAGTCCGACCCGAGCCGCGTGACTCAAGAACCCAACCCTAAACCTGTCGATCCCGACCGTTGGATCGAGATCCAACGATCGAGATTGGGCCGCCGTTCCGATCGGATCGGCTCCGGATCCGTGGGCGCCAGCGATCGTGGCGTTGATCGGACACGTGGGCGGCTCCGTGTCGTCTTCCGTCCGAATCCGAGCCGGAGAGCTCCGCGCGCCCGTTCCGAGTTCGTTAGGGTTCGCGTTTATCACGGACGTCGAGGCCTTATTTAAGGAAGCGACCCCACCGCCGTGATCCTCTTTCTCTTGCGCCGCTTGCCGATCCGTTTCGCTTGAGCCGCCGCCACGCACGCGCAATTGCTCGCCGGAGTTAGATCTAGGGTTTGCTTCGGTTTTTGCCTCGCCCCGCCGTCGTCCGCCGCCCTCTGCCGCTTCCGTGGTCAGATCTGGGACCGTCGCGTCAAGACGCACCCGTGAGCACCACTCACCTCGCCGGAGGAGCCCCGGAGCGCCGCTGCGTTGGTCGCCTTCCTCCTCTCCGGCCAAGCCCGCGCCGCCGCGACGCCATCACCGCCCCGAGCTCGGTGCACCGTCGGATCTAGATCGAACGGCAACGGTGAGTTCGCGTGTTTTCCGAACCGTAAAACTTAGATCGAATCTGGACCGTTGGATCTAGATCCAACGGCCCACGATCGCCACGTGCTGGAAACTGCGTTAACCTAGGGTAGATCTAGACCGTTGGATCTAGGTCCAACGGCCCTGATCATGCCACGTAGCTCTAGCCGCTGCACCGTGCGCGTGGGAGCACGCCACTGACATGTGGGGCCCCCGTGTCAGCCGCGCCAGCGCCGGCGTGAGCCCGAGCCAGCGGCAGGCGGGCGCACTTTGTCGGCGACCATGGCCGTGGACCGAGCCCACGGTGGACCGAGCCGAGGCCGTGCGCCGGGTCCGTGGACCCGAGGCCACGTGTCGTCACCCGATTGGTCCACGTGTCCTTGCTGACGCAATAATTAATTTCTGAAAAAAGAAAATGATTTATTAATTCGAAATAATTATTTCAGTTTCTGATTCAAACTTCAAACGTTTATAACTTTTGCGTTTCAACTCCGATTTGAGTGATTCAAATTTCTAAATTTGTATAAAATTGAGATCTACCTAATGATGAATTTTATTTAATTTTTGGACTAAAATTTTCCTCTGTATTATTATTTAAATGATTATTTAAACTTTAAACGCTTGTATCTTTGCATTTAAACTCCGAATTTGACGATTCATGTTTCTAAAAATTCATAAAATTATGCTCTTTCTGTTTGTGGACTTAATTGGATGTTTGGACACTTTTTGTCTACTGTTTTATTCATTTGTTGCTATTTGCACGCGTTACGAGTAGACGTTGAAGTGCCGGAAGGATTCGAAGGAGAAGTATTGACCCAGGAGCCAGCTCAGGACCAAGAGCAAGTACTTTTTGAAGGCAAGTTGTGCTTTGACCATGTTGATCCCAGTTTCAAATTAATTTGGTTTAAATTATTGCATGCTAGTTTGATTAGAAAATGCTTTACTTAATTATGGGAAATTAGATAAATGCCAAATCGTTGTATGACACCTTGATTATTTAAATATGTGCCATGACCCTTGTCACCCTAGTTGTGGTTCACTACTTGGACACTATTAAATTGCCAACATGGGAGTTTAGACCGTTGTAGTATATTGCTTAGACCTGCTACGTGCTCATGACATTATTTTGGACAATCAAATGTTAATATTGATTTAACGATATATTGAACCTGTTTTGGAAAGGTATCATGTGTTGTGATGTTGATGGCACGTGGTGCATGGTAATCAACTGGGATTTGATAAATAGCTTTTGACCGGGGCATGTGGCAAGAATGATCGGGTGGGCGGTTTGTGGCACCGGGAACGTTGTGTTGGTTCTTCGGGTAGTCTTGCCCTGGTCACCTTAAGGACTTAACCTTGCAAGCCTTTGAACTGAGTCAATCTTGCAACCACATGTCTGTTATGGGACGGACCTGGTTGAATAAGTTGCTAATAACGTACCTGTGGGACCTCAGGTTGTCAACTACACCGTTTGTGTAAGTTGTACGGGGGAGCGTACCGGGGCTGCGTCCAGGTACCCATCTAACGGTGGATTGACCTAAACTTCGCCGTTGCTAAGGGAAGGGTTAGTGTGCAACACCGGAGAGGACCACTTGTACTGTTAGAAGTTTCCGAAAGACTTTGTTACGGGAACTCGCCTTTGTGGTGTTTGACTGTATCTTGTGGGTAAAGTGCATAACCTCTGCAGAGTGTATAATCTATTCGAATAGCCGTGTCCACGGTATTGGACATCGCTCGGGAATTACAGTCAAGGGTTAGATTTTCTTGAAAATAACTTGGACTTGAAAGGTGGGGTGTGGTTAAACAATGATGTCGATGGAAATGTGGATTAGGAATGGGAAAGATGTTGATTAAACTCCTGGAAAAGTTATTGATCTTATACTTGCTTCTATTGCTTTCGAATCTACTTATGCTACTTGTCAAATGCTGTTTTACTGCAAATATACCCTGAGCTATTCCTTTGTATTAAGCCATGCATGTAGTATATTAGCTTGCATTCTGTGCATGACTTGCTGAGTACCAAGTACTCACCCTTGCCACAATACAACATCAGTTGAAGAGGAGTCTACACCAGCTTTGGAGGAGGAGCTCCAAGAGGAACCGTCTACTTAGGGAGCGAGCCCAGTCAGTTGCCTGTGGTATACTGGATGGCGCCACGAAGTTATTTCATTTTCCGCTGCTATTAGTTCTCTCTTAATAAGTTTCGCCCTGCGTGGCGTATATTTGTAACTTGACCATAAGGTCGAGCAACCAGTTTGACTATTTAATTAAAGTACTTTGTTAGTATCGAGTGGTATGATTGTGATATTTACCGATGTTAAGACTGTGTGCACTAGCGCGTTCCTGGACTAGTGCTGAATACACAGAGGGTCCGGATTTGCAAATTCGGGTCCCGACAGAGGTGGTATCAGAGCCATACTGACCGTAGGCTCACCCTTAGCTAGAATGGTCGTAGTGAGGATAAAACCTATTTTCTAAAGCTAAAAGTCGTCAAGATAATGAATGAATTCTCGACTTACCCCTTTCATTCTTGTTCATACCCCTTGCTGAGTTCTTTTTGTCTTCCACATTGGTTTTAAAGTGCTGCGATCTTACGTAAGTATCCTTTGACAGATGGAAGGAGAAATCAACTACGTCGATCTTGAGGTTGGTCACGCCGCAGAACTTTGGTGTATGCTGCAGACTCTCGGAGGTTTTGAGAAGCCAAAATACCAAGTGGACGTAATCAGACAAGCAGGATTGATCAAGGCTTGTGACGTGAAGATTGTGGTACCTGCCAGGAAGAAGGGCCCGGGCAATCGCCCGATACATTGCACTGCCAGGAGGTCTACAATGCAGATGGGTATCCAGGAGGTGTCGCGACGAGCAATGCGGCACATTGCTCGCATCTACGCCAGAGAGTTAGAGGGCACGATGTTCCGTTACCATCCGCGCAGCAATAACCTTCTCGACCCGAAGATGATTCAGGATGAGAACGCCGTGATCACACAATTGGCACGACTTGTGGTAGCCCAGGAGGATGTGCTTGATGATATGAGCAAGGAGCTACAGAAGGCCCGCAAGGAGATCACCGCAGAGAAGAACAGATGGCAAGAGACTCAGGAGTATGTGTCACATCTTCTGCACAGGATTGGAGAGTTAGAGACGGCGTTGTACGCACCAGAGCCGGAGCCAGTACTCGAGCTACACGAGCCAGATCCGGAAGAGCTAGAGCTTGAGGAGGACACCGCTTCTTCGACTACCACAGTTGACACAGTTGCAGGGCATGGCGATCTTTTCGCACCTATGCCGAAGCACCCGTACCCAGGCCGTGGAGGTTTTCTCGATGAGTGAGCATAGGTGTTGTAGTGAGACTCCTTCGTCGAGTCGTGTCATAGAATAAAGAGTCACCCTTTAGGCGTTAAACTCCAGTGTTAGTTTGATTTGGATTTTCATTGCTTGCTGAGTGTGCAGTATGTGTTGCAAGGCCCCTAGGCATTGTAAGCGACCATACCAAGTTATTACTATTATTAATAATAAAGTTGGATTTTGAGTTACACTTTCCCCCCGCATAAGTTTTTCCTATTACTTGTCTATTCTTGTTCCCTCTCATCTCTAAAACCTTGGAGCAATCGACAGATGGTGAACACCCGCGGAAACCTTGGAGGCAATGGAAGTGGTTCTCGCCCAGCTGGAAACCCCAACAATGGAGCACCTGCACCCCAACCAAAGACCGCTTGATTGACATGCAGAATTTTGGAGCTTTTCTCGCTGCTCAGACTCAGTTGATGCATGCCATGATGCAACAGATGTAGCACGTCACCGCTCAGGCCACTGCTAATCAAGTCAATCAGGGACAACGCCAGAATACAAGACTGTCAGAGTTCATGAGGACTCGTCCAACCCGTCGTGGTCAAGCCGCCGCCGTTAGCCCGTGGGAGCTCGCCGAAGTTGGAGAAGAAGTCCGCCGAGGTTTTTCGCCGCGTCCGCCGTCCTCCGCCGTCACCGAGCCCTGATCCAGAACCGTCGCGACGAGCCGCGCCTGGGTGTACCACTCACCTCATCGAAGTCGCGCCCAAACGCTGTTGGGCGTGTCGTCGTCCCCAGCGCCGGCAGCCTCAGCCCCACCGTGCCATCGACGGATCCACGAAGCTTCTCCGCCGTTGGATCTTCATCGCACGGTCACGATGAGTCCACGTCACCCCCCTTGACCGTAGAAACCAGATTAGATCTAGAACATTAGATCTAGATCCAATGACCCACGTTCGTCCACGTCACCGTAACGGAATCCACGTTGCGTTATTTAGATCCAATCTCAGCCGTTCGATTTAGATCCAATGCACAAGATCTAGCCACGTAGCCCGTAAACCGCACCGTGCTTGGGTTCTTTAACAGCCGTTAGATCTAGATTGTGCGGCTCAGATTGCGCCACGTTACCCCAAACGTGCAGTCCAGATCAGATCTGGGTCGTTGATTTTCAAATCAATGGCCGAGATCTAGCCACGTGTCCGGGAGTTGGACCGGCGCGGTCAGCGCGGTCAGCCGCGGTCGCCGCTGACGTCACGCGTGATGTCAGTGTGGGGCCCGCATGTCAGCGGCTGGCCAACAGCTCCATGACGTCATCTGTGACGTCACGCTGACGTCACGGTGGGGCCCGCGTGTCAGTACCGTGTGGCCGAGGCGCAGTGACGTCAGCGCTGACGTCACCTGAGGGGTCCCACATGTCAGTGAGACATGTGCCCGTGGGCCGGGTCCACGGTGAGCCGAACCCGAGCCGTGGACCAAGTCCATGGACCCGCTGACGTCTTGTTGACGCAATAATTCGATTTTTCAATAGAAAAATAATTCGGTAGAAAATCAAATCCCGTGCTGACGTCATGCTGACGTCATAAATCCAGATTTTTCAATAGAAAAATAAATGAATTAATTCGGTTTATTGATTTATTTGAATTTTCAAAATTCAAATGCTTATAACTTTTGCATTTTAACTCCGATTTGAACAATTCCAATTTCTAAATTTTTATAAAATTGAGATCTACTTAAACATGAATTTTAATTAAATTTTGTATATGAAATTTTCTCTGTTTATATTTAATTAGTAGATTCTTTAAACTTTAAACAATTATAATTTTTGCATTTTAACTCCAATTTGGGCGATTCAAGTTTCTAAAAATTTGTAAAATTATGCTCTTCCTGTTTATGGACTTTACTTGAATTTTTGAACAATGTGTATGTACTATTTTATTTATTTATTGCTATTTGCACGCGTTACGAGTAGACGTTGAAGTACCCGAGGGCTTCGAAGGTGAAGTGTTGACCCAGGTGCCAGCTCAAGATCAAGAACAAGTACTTTTTGAAGGCAAGTTATGCTTTGACCATATTGATCCCACTTTTGAAATTAATTGAATTTAAATTATTGCATGCTAATTTAATTAGAAATTGTTTAAATTATTTCTAGGAATTAGATAAAAGCCAAATTGCAGTATGACACCTTGATTAATTAAATTATGTGACATGAACCCTTGTCAACCTAGTGGTGGATATTAGTTGGTCATTTATTAAATTGCCAACATTGAGTATTTAGACCGTTGTAGTATATTGCTTAGACCTACTACGTGCACATGACATGATTTCGGACAATCAAATGTTAATATTGACTTAATGAGATATTGAACATGTGGAGAAGTATCACGTGTTGTGATTGTTGATGGCACGTGGTGCATGGTAATCAACTGGGTTTGGTAAATAGATTTAGACCGGGGCAAGTGGCAAGAATGATGTGGTGGGCCATGAGTGGCACCGGGGATGTCGTTTTGGTTCTTTGGGTAGTCTTGCCCTGGTCACCCTAAGGACTTAACCTTGCAAGCCTTTGATCTGAGTCAAATGTGCAACGACATGTCCGCCATGGGACAGACCTAGTTGAGTAAGTTACTAATAACTTGCATGTGGTACCTCGGGGTGTCAACTACATGTTTTGTGTAGCTTGAAAGGGGAGCGTACCAGTGCTATGGTATGGTACCCGTCCAACGGTATGTCGGTGCCATACTTCGCCTCTGTTAAGGGAAGGGATAGTGTATGACAGAAGCCGGAGAGGTTCACTTGTTTTGTTTGCATTCTCTGAAATGCTTTGTTACGATCACTCGCCTTTGTGGTGTTTGACTGTATCTTGTGAGTAAAGTGCATAACCTCTGCAGAGTGTAAAATTTATTCGAATAGACGTGTCCGCGGCATTGGATATTGCTCGGGGATTACAGTCAAGGGTTAGACTTTCATGAAAACAACTTGGACTTGGAAAGTTTGGTTGAGTTAAATGATGACGTTGATGGAAATGTGGATTAGGAAAGGAAAAGTGTTTACTTAACTCCTGGAAAAGTTATTGATATAATCCTTTACATTTACTGCTTTTGAATCTACTTATGCTACTTGTTAATTGCTGTTTACTGCAAATGTACCTGTTAGCCTATCCTTTGTAATAAGCCATGCATATCGAATATTAGCTGCATTCTGTGCATGACTTGCTGAGTACCAAGTACTCACCCTTGCCAAAATACAACATCAGTTGAAGGAGAAGCGACTCCAGCTTTGGAGGAAGAACTTCAGGAGGAGCCGTCTACTTGGGCAGCGAGCCCAGTCAGTTGCTTTTGGTATACTGGATGGCACCACGTTGATGCTTTTATTCCACTGCAATTTATTTCCTTAATAAGTTTTCGCCCTGTGTGGCGTACTCTTGTAACTTGACCATAAGGTCGAGCAACCAGTTTGGTTATCTTAATTAAAGTAATTTATTATTATCGATGTGTATGATTGTGATATTCACCGATGTTGAGACTGTGTGCACTAGCATGATCCTGGACTAGTGCTGAATACACAGAGGGTTCGGATTTGCAAATTCAGGTCCCGACATGAATCCCTTAGGGACTTTGTTCTTTTCTTTGAGTTGGCGTTCTTCGAATTCGGGGTTGAATTCCTTTAAGTGGGGGAGAATGTAGCATTGCTTAATTTTATTACCAGAGTTAGCATCTTTTATCTGGGTTTGTGGGGGCTAGTCTGGTGTTTGGCAGGTTGTCAATTCATCTGGTGGGGGAGAGTGAGAGCTAGTGCACTCACTCACCTAATCCCCCACTCCCCATCACTTTTCTCTCTCACACACTCCCTCATTTTTTACTCCCACCCAAATGCAGCCTTTGGAAACTTCTTCCATTTTCTTTTCTTGCTCCAACCGTGCGTCCTCCTTGGCTTCTCCCCCTCCAAGAGCAGCAGCAAGAAGGTCTCCTCCTTCCTTCCCCCAGCCAAGGAGAGCAGCCCAAGCCTCCCCTCCGGCCATGCTTGCCCCATGGAGCTCCTTCTCCTCCTCCAACTCCGGTGGCAGTAGCCTCTCCTCTCCTTCCTTTGTCGCCTTCCATGGTAAGTGTTTGCTCCCCCATGGATGGTTGTTTGTGAGCTCGGATCTGGAGGTCCTAGGATGGTTGGTCGGGTTCTAGGGTCCCTAGGGTCGAAATTTGTGGAGGGAAACTAGTTCTAATGGACGGAAAGTTGTTTTCTATTTTCGAGCAGATTTGTAGTCTGACTTGCAACTCATGTTTGGGGTTATTAAATTGTAGATATCCCTTCCCTATTTAATTTGAGAACAAGAACTCGAAAATCCATTGAGCAAATTAAAAGTTATGCCATTTTTAGTGTTTGCTGTCCCGATTTGGTTGTTTTGTGAACTGAGACGTTCAACTGAATGGTAGACCAAGTTGCAGGCTGATTCCGCCTCTCCACTTGCCTAGAGAAATGTAGGAAATTTCCTATAGTTTCTGAAAATGTACTTTTTTTCTTGATTTGGAGTTAGTAATCAAAAGTTATGTTGATTCAAAGTTGCTGTCCTGAAACGGGGAATTCCTGTATAGTCAAAGTTTGGTCTGAGGTTTAAAGGGCAATTTGGAGGCATTAAATTCAGTTTTTGAACAAATGGCTGTGGGGTAACTCTAGGTTATTCTCTTATGCTCGTTTAGAGTCCAAAAACTTGAATTTTGGATCAACCATTAAAAAGTTATGCAAGAATTACCCCTTTGTTGTCCAAATTGCAACTTGTAGTAGATTCAATGTTGTGCTATTGTTTAAGCCAAGTTAGGAGCAGATTCAGAATTTGTGTTTGCCTAGAAAGTTGTAGAAAATTTTATGTAGATGACGAAAATATCTTCGTTTGCTCAATTTGAAGTCGTATAGAAATAGTTATGCTATGGCAAATTGGGCTATCTAAACTAGTTTATATGAAATTCATGATTTTGGGGCAAATTTGATTTAAAGTGTAAATATATAGTTTGTTGTTGTTGGTTGACTCTAGAAAATTGTGAAATTGAGTACAAAATTATGTTTCTAGGTGAAGTAGCTTTGGGAGTGGCTCCATCTTTCCGCCACTCCATTTCTTCTGATAGAAGGCAAGTGTATCAACTAGAAGGATAGATGAATGTTGAAATCGTTTACTTATGAATATGCATATGACATGTTGTGCTTCCATGCTATATTCTTGAATTTAATTAGACTAGTATGGATGGTAACTTATGAATGTGAGAATTGGCTATGTTTATGCATTTGGTTATGATTATGCAATAATGTTAGAAATGAATGTAGTTTGCAATTTAATTGTTTAATTGCATTTGTGCATTCATAATAGAAGAGGCGACCAATTTTGATGCGGGCCTCTATGTTCACACGTAGTGAACACGAAAGTCCTACCTCGTAGTCCCATTCATCGAGGTGAATGGGAGCGAGACAGTGAGAGTAGGCACCTTCCACGGAATGGAAGGGACGTGGGGGTGCACACTGACGGGTGTGCACTCGGTAGTACCAGTACGTGCATCGAAAAGAGCATTCATATGCATTGTATTGCTAATGATGAGTTTTATGTTTTAAAATGGTAATGTAAGGAGTTGGGATAGAGTCGTGGACTCATCCAAAGGAGGTTGACTCAGGTATGTGTGTGAAATAGGCAATGAGGTAAATGGTAGTAATATAATTGTTTTATGATCTTGTTGTTGAGTTGAAATTGTTAATTGGTTAATCCTGTTGATTTGATGCACTTTGCTGAGTCTTGGACTCACTCTTGTTTGTTTAATGTTTTAGGTACTTGGAGGTCGACTCGCTGGGATGGGACTTAGTTCACCTTCACTCACTTCAGGACACACCTTTAAATTCATAGCTTGGAAGAATGTCTCTTGATGATAATTAGAGTTGGATCTTTGGAATAGTATGCTTGGTTTAACTATTCTTGCATGGTTATGTATGGTTTATGCCGATAGTTCTTTTATGATGCATCGTAATTGTCTCTTGATTGTTTAGTGTAGTTGTTTTGCTCACATGTCATGATGGTTGATTGATTCCATGACATGTGATATTGTTGCTGGTATGCTTATTGTGATCTCTTTGAAGTTGAGGATTTATAGTTGTTAGGAGACCATGACCTTTTGTATGTGCTTAGCGGGTCATGATGGTTAGTGGATTCCTTGTTGTTGTTATTAATTTGTTGTTTGTTATCACTTTGCCTGCTGAGTGGATGTCCATTTAGCAGGGGAGGTTATGCCAAAAATTTTATGGAAATTTAGATAGGTTTTGGTAGCACTTCGGGCATGTGAGGTGCCAGGGTGTTACACTGAATGTGCAAGGGTGCTGTAATTTCAGAGACTTATTCTCCTTCTTCATTTTCAGCATGTACAGAAGATGTTGTAGCTTGAGGATACTCAGCTGTAGGTGAGATAGAAGTAGATGCAGAAGGTACTACAGCTGATTGTGCAAGAAAGAGTCAAGACCTCATCCTCAATATCATCATCATTGTCCTCAAAGATTTTCTCCCCCTGAACATATGCACCTGTACCTGCATCACTTAGACTAGTGCCTGGACTGGCCTCATCAAAATTAACTTCACAGGTTTCTAGAATTTTGTTAGTTTCCAAAACAAGCACACGATAGCCACGAGTATGCGCAGGATATCCAAGAAAAATGCCATCAGTTGATCTAGCTTCAAATTTATCAAGATTCCCATATTTTAAAACAAAGCATTTGCATCCAAAAACTTTAAAGTGAGAAATAGTAGGCCTATGTCCAAACCAAAGTTCATATGGAGATTTACCCAATTTTGGTCTCAAAAACACACGATTTGAAACATAACAAGCAGTTGAAATAGCTTCAGCCCAAAATTTTCTAGGAGTGTGATGTTCATCTAGCATAGTTCTAGCCATCTTAACCAAAGTTCTATTTTTCCTCTCAACTACACCATTTTGTTGAGGTACTCTAGGTGACAAAAATTGATGATCAATTCCTTTTTCAACACAAAAGTGATCAAAGTATGAATTTTTAAACTCAGTTCCATTATCACTTCTAATAGCTTTAAGAGTTCTTGGATGATCAACAGAAAGCCTAAGAACAAGACTTCTAAAATGACTAAAAGCCTCATCCGTAGATGCCATAAAGTACACCCAAGAGTATCTAAAAAAATCATCAACAATAACAAGCACATACCATTTGCCTCCAAAGGATTGAACTCGAGATGGTCCAACCTTGTCAAGATGTAGTAGCTGTCTTGGGGCGTTCGTCATCACCATGGTAAGAGGTGGATGTGAACCTACAATCATCTTATCTTGTCTACACGAAGAGCATACTAAATTGTTATCACCTTTAAGCTTAGGCAAACCACGAATGAGGTCTAAACCACTAACACGAGTGAGGTGATCAAAACCTATGTGACCAAGTCTACGATGCCAAAAGAATAAATCTTTAGAAACATTGGCAACTAGACACCTATGCTTAGAAGAAGGTGATACATCAAAGTCAGCTTTAAATACTCTTCCAAAGAGTGAAATCCTAAAAACAAGGTCACTTGAAGCATCTAACACTTTGCATTCATTTTTCTTAAAGCTTATTTTAAGATCTTCATCAATCATTTGTGAGACAGAAAGCAAGTTATATTTCAAGTTTTCAACAAGAGCGATATCTTTGAACATAAACATGTCACTCACCTTACTGTACGTTTTGCCACAACAGAAGAGGAAGAAGCATCTCCAAAAGTAACACTTTCAGCACGAGATGCACGAGTGAGGGAGGAGAACCAATTCTTATCTCTGGACATGTGGCGTGAGCATCCGAAATCCACTAGCCATATGTTCTCCTTCTCGCACGAGAAGCCTACATAGCAAAGCATGTCGATGTCTCAGTACTGGGGTTAGAGATAATCTGTTTGGGAATCCAGTACTAAGACACACGACACATAACAGTAGGCACAACACGAGCATTCTTATGCAAAAAAGCAGATTTGTCTTTTCCCGTGTTTTTAGCAACAAAAGGTGCTTGTTTCACCCTAGGCACATAATGAGAAGCAAAGCGTACCTATCTGAAATTAGACCTAGTCTTAGTCCTTTCTTTCTTTTATTGTTTGGCTAGCCTAAAGCAAAAATCTACTAAATATCCATCTCTACCACAATGAGTGCAAGTGTACTTAACATGATGTTTTGCTTTAATAGTAGAAGCACATTTTGCCTTTATCACAGATGAAGATAAAGACCAGCAGATCTAAAAGCAATCTTCTTAGGCTCATTGAGAATATAAATTTTATCATTGCAAAGAGCCTGAACAACAGTGCGAGGTTTAGTTTCATATGAAGCACAAGGATCAAAACCTAAACCTTTCTTTTTTGAGCTAACCTTAGATTGGTCCAAGATCGTGTTCAAAATTTTCTTGCCATTAGTGAACCGTTCTAAGGAATTTTGCAAGTAATCGACTTTACGAGAAAGCATGAGACAATTATTGCAAGGAATATCAACCTTCCTTTTTTCTTATGACAAGTAGAGCATGAAAGAACCTCATGTATAAGCAGATCATCAGTTAATTGAGAAACCCTAGCATTTGCATCTTTCAATTTCAAGTCAAGAGTTGAGCATTTAGAACAAGAAGTTGAGCCATGCAAATCATCAGTGGAATAGCTAGCATGTTTAACATGTTTCTCATTTTTCTCATGTTGATGTAACAGGAAGGCATGTTCTCTCCTAAGCAATGTAAACTCATTGTAAATTAAGTAACAAGATTTGCAAGTATCATCGTCAGGAATCAAGGTTTTAAGCCTAGCAATTCCAGCATTCAATGATTCCACAACAAAATCATGTTTCTTAATTTTCTTATCACGTTTATCAAGCAATTTTCCAAGACGAGCAGCAGCAATAGCTAATTCATCATATGAAGGATCTACCTCATTGAAGTCGCTGCCATGATCATTTTCGGTGAAGCTATCCTTGTTGCTTGCCATGAGACACAACCCCATCAAATCATGCTTTCTTTGAGTTGCATCGTCTTCGCTGCTTTCCGAATCGACTTCGCTCAAATATACTTGTTCAAGAGCGGAAAGAACTCAGTGGACCACTTTGCGGTTGATAAAGCTCTTTTTCTTTCTATCACTTGAAGGGAATTTCTTCTTCTTTTTTCGGTTGTCCTTCTCCTCTCATGATGCTTTACCTGCAAGTTTAGGATAATTTGTGCGAATATGGTTGAGGTCACCACACTCATAGCATCTTGGAAGGCCACCACCAACTCTCTTCCTCATTCTCACGTTCTGCAAAGCTTTGTTGAAACGAGCAGAGAGTAATGCCAAGTCTTCTTCCGGATATTGCTCAATCTGTTCATCGGTTAGTGAAGACAAGACAAGGCAAAGCTTGACGAAGAAGAGTTACTATGACACATGTTAGGTTGAGAGATCAAAGCAATTAACTTGTAATCATTCTTCCTAGCAAGAACATCCAATTCATAAGTTTTCAGCTTAGAATAAAGAACATCTAATATGTGTACTTATGACAGTTGATTCTCTAATGAATGTAACTTTCATCTCTCAAATTGATATGTCTAAAGCACCAAGCAATTGTCTAGCATTAGCAACATTAGTGTAGTTAACTCCAACAGCATGTAGATTGCTAAGAATTTTATTAAAGCATGCAAAGAAGTCATCTACAGACTCACCAAGTTTCATCTCAAATCGCACGTATTCTTTTTTGTAAATATCTTGGCGAACCTCTTTGACAGTGTTAGAACCCTCATAGTAATCACAAAGAGATTTCCATACCTCATATGCGGATTTAAGATGGACCACACAATCAAAGTCGCTGCGTCCCAAGCCTTGGATGATCAAGTTGCGCACCTTGCTATTTGCTTCAACATGTGCGCGATTTGCGTCGTTGACGTTGTCGTTCTCAGGGACTTCGTATGGCTTGTAAACCTTCCCCCAAATTGTGAAGCCCTGCACCTAGATGAACACCTTCATCTTTGCTTTCCAAAACTGAAAATCAATACCATCGAAAACACAAGGTTTTATCGTATACCTATCCATTGCTATGATTTCTAATCACCGGTTAAGATTACTTAGAAAAACCTTGCTCTGATACCACTTGTAGGATCGATATATATATGAATATAGAAATCAGAGGGGGGTGAATGATTGTGCGGAAGCTAAAACCAAATTTTTGATCTGCTAAAAATTGAACTTAAATAAGTGCTTTCGTAATCAACAAAAACAGAGTAGATACATTCGGTTAAACATGAATTACCAGAGATCCAACCATCGGATTGATCTGAAATTTGAACACAAGAAACTAGATTCCAATACCAATCTAACAGAAAAGGAATCAACTCGATCGGGCTTACAAATCAAAAGTTATGAACCTCGCAAGCTTGCTATGATAGAATATGACGAGAATTGCTCTAACATCAATTTTGTGATTAAACAAAATCTTCAAAAGACTAACCAACCAAACTTTGAGGAACTATAAATCAAGGCCCTAGAAAGGTTTTGGATGGATCAAATCAAGAGGAAACTCAAAGAATCAAAGTAGACAAAGAACCAATCTAGAATCAGAACAGATGAGCAAACGAATACTCAAAACAGGGAATACTGTAGCAATGCATGCACTGTAGCTTCGAGATTACTGTAGCACGCAGAGGATCTGGAAGGAATTGATCTTTATTTCTTTTTGTCTAAAATACTCCTATCAAAAGAGTACAAACCCTAAAACACAGCACAAGAATTGTTTCTAGCGCTTTGCTCTATATATAACAGAGCACACCTCCCCCTATTTATAATGAGCAACCCTAACAGAGTACGCATGTATGTCCACTTGGTCCGACATGGCCCAATACATGCAAGCTACCCCTAACGATTACAACTCTGCACGCGTATGGCTCACCTACCATACTCACGTGACTAACCATCCTCCATGTGCACTGTTCTCTAGCCCGAACGTCCCGCATAACATACGTGACCATCAAAACCTCGATTCCTCCAGAACCTAGTCCTGAACCAAAGTTCCTCCATAAACCTAGTTCCGGTCCCGTTATCGACCACGTTCACCCTCGAGCAATACCTGCACATGAACAAACCACAAAACAATTCCGAGCACAAGTCCGCGACTTGACTCAACATTAGTCCATGCAACTACTCACACGAGCATTGCATAAGATCAAACATGCATTATGAAGTCCACACGAATTTCATAATCACATATCCAAACCAAAATCAAATTTGTTTGGACACAAAAAGTTAACCCTAGAAAATTACATTCACGCCGGACCGAAACTTTGGTCCGACGTCACTCATGACTAACCGAACAATTGGTCCGGCGTACACGTTGAAGTCTCGGTTACATGCCAATTTGGTCCGGCGCAAACACATTCAAAACCACGTTCACGGCGGACCAAAAATATTGGTTCGGCGCACACAAGGAAACAACCTCCAAACCGTCGTTCACGACGGACCAAAAATTTGGTCCGGCGTACATGTAAAACTATCAGTTACTTGAAAGAACTAGTCCAGCGCAAAAGACTCAATTTCACGTTCACGGCGGACCAAAGAAAAAATGGTCCGACGCAAATGTGCAACGCTCGGTGTAACACCCCGGCATTTAATATGCCCGAATGCTACCAAACATAAGCTAAACAACAACTAAATACCATATTTAACATAAAATTCCAGCAAAGGTGCATAGGCTAAAAACCGAGATTTCGGCAGCACCTCCTTTGTTTTATCATGAATTTAAGGAGCAGCAATAATATGGCATTATATGGCACTAAGAGAAACATCTAAAACAGCAATAAATAGAGTCTTAACGACAATAAAAGACTAACATCAAGCTCTTAAAGTTCCAAGTGCCAAACAAACAATAGAACTCTCATTAACCAAGCTAAGACTTAATTTTAAAGACCATCACACGCAATTTATTATCCAACTAAATGGATTGACTTGGGGAAACATTAAGGTGAAGCAACGTGTGAGCGTGTGACTATTCCCCTTTCCCGCATGCCGTTCTCATGGTACCTAAAACAACAAGAAAACACAAGGGTGAGTTCGAAAACTTCGGCAAGCATACCGCAATGGACAACAAGCATAACAACAAGTCAATAACATCTTTCATCATGTATAACATCTCATTCATGAATACTTATCATTATCATCATCAATTTGTATGCGATGTAATGCATTGCTCTGACCCTCTGGAACCTCATACCGGTATGGGAAGTACACACCCGTCGGTGTGCACCCTTTCCCCCTTCCATCCCGAAGATGGAGGGTGCCTACTCGCTTCCAAACACCACGTGGATGGAATCACGACATAGGACTTACTCAATGGCGTTCCGGATTAGTCATAACTTTCTCACCGACCTTGCCGGACTAGTTAAGACTTTCTCACCGCCCTCGCCCTATCTCATGACATGCATGCAACCATGCCAATTATCATATTTAATTCACATATTAACACATGGCATCATAATATGTTAAACATGCTCATCATATCATATCAATCATTAAAACATGGCAAGTGGACATATATCACGTAGGCAATTCCATTTAATTTCAACATGCAACCTACAACTTGCTATCCATCACAACACACTTGCCTCAACCACGTGCAACGGATTGGCGGGAAGAAGAGGGAACTCCCGGGGTCACACCACCTGCACATAGGCATCACACACTCACAATCATAACCTCAAAACAGTACACACGCTCCCATCTAACCCGACATTGCCAACTACTCGCAAAACCTAAAAACAGAGGTTCTGTCGGCGGGACAGCAGCCTTACAAAAGGCATAACTTGAGTTCTGGGACTCCAAATCGAATAAACGAGTACACCGTCGCGAAGCTTAGGAAATTTCCCAACTTTCTCTAGGCAAAAGGAAAGACTGATTCGGACTCTAAATCCATCTAATCTACAGATTACCGTGATCTGTTCCAATTACGTCACAGATTTTTAGGCGCTCGGTAAAACAGCCATAACTTTCAAACGGCTGATCGGAAATTAACGTGCTTTACGTCCACGGAAAGATAATTAAATTATCTACAATTTCCTAGAAGTCCGTACGGACAGATTCGGATTCTAAATCGACGCAAACTCGAACCCTAGCTCTACTGCTCAATCTGCCCGAGAACAGAAACGTGGACAAGTTTAGATCTAACCCAAATTAATCAAATCCAGCGCCTCTAATTGATCTAAAAACTTCATAAACACCCTAAGAACAGTACCTAGATCAATTTCAAGGATCCCCATGATCATACCTTTGCCCGATGAACGATTCTCCAATCAAACTCCGCGGATCTCCTCGCGAATCGCTCCTCGCTCCACGCTCCTCGCTCCTCGCTCCTCGCTCCACGGAATGGATCCACGAGGTGCAGGGGTGGGGAGGCCACCCTAGGGCAGCAAGGGGTGGAGGGGAGGTGGTGTGGAGGTGGAGGAAGGGGAGGGGGCGCATGGCTAGGAGGGAGGGGGGTGGCGGCTAGGGCTAGAGGGGGGGGAGGGAGGAGAGGTGGGGGGCGCATATGGGGCTGTTGGGGCGCAAGGGGGGCAGGGGGAGCCCCTTTTATCAGCCCCCACACCCTGTCCAAGTCCAATTAGAGCCCCTCTCAATCCCTCCAAAGCCCACCAAGGCCCAAAACTCCCCCGGAACGGCCCAAAACCCCGAAAACGGCCCGGAAACGGCCCGGAAAGGCTATTAACCTCCAATTCCTATGGTTTTAAACTTAATTCCACACTTCATACTGTTATTAACCTTATCATACACGATAAATAAGGTTACGACACTCCGTGGCGACATACCACTTCATTCGGCCCAAACACGCGAGAAAACCCTAAGCCGAAAGGTTTTTAATTTCTAGTTTCTCCTTCTATTACGTAACACCAAACCCTAGTGTCACACTCTTCCCCCCTTCAACAGGATTCGACCTCGAATCCGAAGGACACCAAAAACAACTACCAAGTCCCCAAGGGACAAAAGGCTTCACAGCCGCAAAAGGGCTCTGCCAACCCAAAACGCTCGAATCCTCACGACAAACACCTCACACTTCTATCACAACCAACCTTACTACCACACTCCATCAAACTCAACATGACATAATCAAAGGAAGTCACAATTCCTTTAACGACCTTTCTACATTCCCGAAAATTTCCATCGAGGGGAAAACTCATTAAGGCACACTTGCCCTTCCGATACACCATCAAACTAACATTTTATTCCATCCTTTCCCAGACAAGACTCAAATCCAAGAACAACTAGTGACGACAAATGCTCACGGCAGGACAAATATCACCGAACTACCATCAACTTCACTTCCACCCATCGCTACACTTAATAATGGTTAGACCCATACATCATCAACCTCCATCACAAACCACCCTTATACCACTAGGGTTCAACACCTAGCCCCAAGCTAGGATCGAAAAACCTTACCAAACCACAATTGGTTCCTTTCTTAAGAGGGTCTCGCCCTCACACAAAAACACTTAGGTATCATCCCCAAGTGTACACACGACAACTCAAACCCAAAGCGTTAACAACCATTTTGGAAAGAATTCGGCAACATCCAAGCCAAATCACAAAGGAAGCATAAATCCTTCATTCTTTCTTTTCATACTAGAAAGAAATGGACATCTCGATTCTTGACATGCATGCACACTTTTCAAGAGCACTCCGGATTAGTCATATATCCTTATATGTCTTTCTCACCGACCTGGCTCGTCGACTCCTTTATGATTAATTATGCATAAACAATGTCTCATTTTCCTTTTTCACCCTTCATTCATCATGTAACAACGGCACCGAATAGTCATTCACCAAATGACTTCTTCCTCGGTATCAAATGATGGAAACACAATTAACATCGAAGGTTGCGGAAATTCATATAGACTATGACGGCAGCATAGTTGACAGTAAAACACCACGTCGTAAAAGACCCCACATCAGTTGAAAACTGAACTTGCACAACATTGCATTTCATCCAAATTCAACATTTTGGAAAAGAACATCAAAATTTCAAGTCGAGCATCTGCTCCCACAACCATCACAAACTTCCTCAAGGAGAGGGAAACTCATTCCCAAAAGGGAACACCTCACTAACAAAATCACTTTGTAAAACTTTCATAAAGTCCACCTTTTTGAAGCACTCGCAACATCACACACATTTTCAAAACAACTCCTACTCTAGCCAAAAAGAGTTACACATTAAGGGCTCAACTCAAAAGTTTCCAACACAACCCTTTAAGACCATCTGCTTCCTTTTAAAATTAATTCCAAAGATAATCCAGTGCGAACGCGAAAGGGCGCGATCGACTCAAAACTTTTGGATGTAAATCCAAACTCACAACACGAACTAAACAAATTCGCCAAAACCAAAGGTCGACACCAAACATTATGAGTTTTGGGGAAACTCTGAAACACAGCATAAGGAACACCTTGACCGAAAACCATTCAACCAAAATGGCAAACAACCAAACCAGTCCAAAAGCTTTTAAACACAAGCTCAGCGTAAAAAGAACCATCTCTAGAACTCCACTACGCTTTCCATTAAAAGACTTTAATAATCACTTTTTACTCCCTGAGGAGCCCCAACTCAATTCAACCAAAAGCTTCACAACAAATTCTTCCTCTAGTTACCATTCCCAAAACTTTTAATAAGGGTTTATGATGCTTATCAAGAAGGCACCCAACCAAGACTATAATGATATGATCCCCACGGATCACCGAATCATAATACTTCTTATTCTAAATTTGAAACATAGTACTTCAACAAATCTTTCAAAGAAGATCAACGTATAAATTTCATACCTCCTATCTATTCACATCTCGATAACCGAACCTTATTCAGTTAAACAACGACTTCAACATGTAAATATTATCTCTACAAGACAAAGTTCATAGCTAGGATTCCAAGGCATACATTCATTAAGGATAAAACTCTACATCAGGTTAATTATCCATGGTTCACTCCATCACCACAAAGTTACAACACCCTCCATTTAGTCAATGGTTTCCAACAAGTATTCTACACAACTACCACCACTACTAAGTCATCAATAAAAACAAATGGGCATAATCATCAACCGATCAACATTACTTTTAGCTACCCTATACATAGGTGATAACAAAATTACAACATACTCCAACTATTTAAAATAGATTGAAAACTAGCATTGAAGGGTCACAACTGCATACTTCCAAATATACTAATAGTTTGCAACAACATAAATAACCACTCCAATCAACTTCCAAATTAAAGTCACTAGTCTCTACTAATCCGTTAGATTAGCACATCTTTAAACACCAAGCAAAGCTTCTTAACAATATCAGCAGTTTACATCATCTTAATGTTTTAACTATGCATCAAGGTTTAAACTTTTAACATTAACGAGGATCATAAGCACTTTTAAAGCAAGACAACAGATTCTAAGCATGAACATTAACACTTTCAATCATTCTCGCTAAGAGTGAACTACAACACTAGTAGTCTATTTATTCTCAAACTTAGAGATTTTACTCACATTGAATTGATTCAACTCAAAATTTAACTTAGCAACACATCAATCCATAAACCACATTGTTACCTACTACATAACATGCTAAACATCAATTCTTACTAGGGACAAACGATTTCAGTCAAAAGACTACTTACTTTGTTTACTGATTTTAGTTTTAAAACTCATCCCAAATTCATAAGGAAACTTGACTCTCAAAATTGCAATGAGACAAACCCAAACTTGGTTATGCAAAGGAATTCTCCAAAACACTTTTCAATCTCAAAGACTTCCATAGAGGAAACTGGTTGGAAGACAACTTTTCTCGAAAGGGAACCAGGTGCTCCATTAACCTTTTCAAATAAAACCTTAACACCAAACCCCTAACTTTCACGACTCAAGAGGGGCTTTCAAAGATGATTTCTCAAACCAGAAAAATGATGAAATCAAATACGCCATTACTACGAAGCCATAGAACTTTAGCCTCGACCAGTGTCCGGCACAACTCCGAACAAAACTCCTTTAGCCTTGGAGACAGACAACCACAGAATAAATCGAATGTTTGTTCTTCATAAAGCAATTAATGAGCATCAAAATCGGAAAGGCGCCCAAAAGAAGCGCAACACTAGACTCCTCTTCACGTCTTCACCCAAGGAAGACAAAACCACACACCGCATATTTAACGATCCGCGAAAGCCCATCACCTTTTCATTTGGTTCAAACAGCTAAAGCCAAGAAAAGCAACAAACACCGACCGTCGTAACGACAAAGAACATCCGAAGGAAACCACCATTAACTCTTCCTTTCGTCTCCAATCAACTACCCGATTCTGACGTAAAGGGTAAGCGCTTTTCTCCTACAGGGATTAACAGTTCTTCGGTGATGGCGCTAACCGGCCACACCGTCAAACCTCACCCTAACTATAAACAACAAGAGGTGACCGAAACCCTTCGGTACCACAACCCCACTCTTATCACCACAACATATATCATTGACATAGCAACATGCATTGTCAAAAGAAACATTCAATATCAAAGCTTAAATACAACATTTAAGCATAAAGCAACGATTCCCATACCCTTTTCCTACTGTGCATCCATTGTGTGTCAAATTTTAGATTAGTTATACCACTTTTGCAAGTTTTAATGTTGCTATCCTATAACAAAATTTTAGTTAAGACCTAAGCCATGTTTCTAAGTTATTCCACATCACATTTTAGTTGTAACCTATAGCATGACACTAAAAATTCACATTCCAAGGACCTACTGGCTCGATACCAATCAGAATAACACCCGGCATTTAATATGCCCGAATGCTACCAAACATAAGCTAAACAACAACTAAATACCATATTTAACATAAAATTCCAGCAAAGGTGCATAGGCTAAAACCGAGATTTCGGCAAAGCACCTCCTTTGTTTTATCATGAATTTAAGGAGCAGCAATAATATGGCATTATATGGCACTAAGAGAAACATCTAAAACAGCAATAAATAGAGTCTTAACGACAATAAAAGACTAACATCAAGCTCTTAAAGTTCCAAGTGCCAAACAAACAATAGAACTCTCATTAACCAAGCTAAGACTTAATTTTAAAGACCATCACACGCAATTTATTATCCAACTAAATGGATTGACTTGGGGAAACATTAAGGTGAAGCAACGTGTGAGCGTGTGACTATTCCCCTTCCCGCATGCCGTTCTCATGGTACCTAAAACAACAAGAAAACACAAGGGTGAGTTCGAAAACTCAGCAAGCATACTGCAATGGACAACAAGCATAACAACAAGTCAATAACATCTTTCATCATGTATAACATCTCATTCATGAATACTTATCATTATCATCATCAATTTGTATGCGATGTAATGCATTGCTCTCGACCCTCTGGAACCTCATACCGGTATGGGAAGTACACACCCGTCGGTGTGCACTCCTTTCCCCCTTCCATCCCGAAGATGGAGGGTGCCTACTCGCTTCCAAACACCACGTGGATGGAATCACGACATAGGACTTACTCAATGGCGTTCCGGATTAGTCATAACTTTCTCACCGACCTTGCCGGACTAGTTAAGACTTTCACCGCCTCGCTCTATCTCATGACATGCATGCAACCATGCCAATTATCATATTTAATTCACATATTAACACATGGCATCATAATATGTTAAACATGCTCATCATATCATATCAATCATTAAAACATGGCAAGTAGACATATATCACGAGGCAGTTCCATTTAATTTCAACATGCAACCTACAACTTGCTATCCATCACAACACACTTGCCTCAACCACGTGCAACGGATTGGCGGGAAGAAGAGGGAACTCCCGGGGTCACACCACCTGCACATAGGCATCACACACTCACAATCATAACCTCAAAACAGTACACACGCTCCCATCTAACCCGACATTGCCAACTACTCGCAAAACCTAAAAACAGAGGTTCTGTCCCGGCGGGACAGCAGCCTTGCAAAAGGCATAACTTGAGTTCTGGGACTCCAAATCGAATAAACGAGTACACCGTCGCGAAGCTTAGGAAATTTCCCAACTTTAGCTAGGCAAAAGGAAAGACTGATTCGGACTCTAAATCCATCTAATCTACAGATTACCGTGATCTGTTCCAATTACGTCACAGATTTTTAGGCGCTCGGTAAAACAGCCATAACTTTCAAACGGCTGATCGGAAATTAACGTGCTTTACGTCCACGGAAAGATAATTAAATTATCTACAATTTCCTAGAAGTCCGTACGGACAGATTCGGATTCTAAATCGACGCAAACTCGAACCCTAGCTCTACTGCTCAATCTGCCCGAGAACAGAAACGTGGACAAGTTTAGATCTAACCCAAATTAATCAAATCCAGCGCCTCTAATTGATCTAAAAACTTCATAAACACCCTAAGAACAGTACCTAGATCAATTTCAAGGATCCCCATGATCATACCTTTGCCCGATGAACGATTCTCCAATCAAACTCCGCGGATCTCCTCGCGAATCGCTCCTCGCTCCACGCTCCTCGCTCCTCGCTCCTCGCTCCACGGAATGGATCCACGAGGTGCAGGGGTGGAGGGGAGGTGGTGTGGAGGTGGAGGAAGGGGAGGGGGCGCATGGCTAGGAGGGAGGGGGGTGGCGGCTAGGGCTAGAGGGGGGGGGAGGGAGGAGAGGTGGGGGGCGCATAGGGGGCGGGTGGGGCGCCAGGGGGGCAGGGGGAGCCCCTTTTATCAGCCCCCACACCCTGTCCAAGTCCAATTAGAGCCCCTCTCAATCCCTCCAAAGCCCACCAAGGCCCAAAACTCCCCCGGAACGGCCCAAAACCCCGAAAACGGCCCGGAAACGGCCCGGAAAGGCTATTAACCTCCAATTCCTATGGTTTTAAACTTAATTCCACACTTCATACTGTTATTAACCTTATCATACACGATAAATAAGGTTACGACACTCCGTGGCGACATACCACTTCATTCGGCCCAAACACGCGAGAAAACCCTAAGCCGAAAGGTTTTTAATTTCTAGTTTCTCCTTCTATTACGTAACACCAAACCCTAGTGTCACACTCGGTTTCTTCAAAAATTGGTTTGGCGCAAAAAGGCCTCAAATGTACGTTCGCGGCGGACCAAAAAAATTGGTCCGACGCAAACACGAAATCAAACCTCAAAACGTCGTTCACGACGGACCAAAAAATTTGGTCCGGCGTAAATATAAAACTTTCTGTTTTTCAAGAAACTTGGTCAGGCACAAATGACTCAAATTCATATTTACGGCAGACCAAAATATTTGGTCCGGCGCAAACATGAAAACATTTGTCACCATGAAAACTTAGTCAAGCGCATGCACAAGCTCAAGCACACTTTGCAAATGCAATTTTAGCAAGTTCAATTCTAAGCCAAATTTTCAGCACATGATTTCACAATATGACTATCTCAAGGGCATAACACTAACATTGTCTCCTCCATCTTCTCACTCTCCCTCCTTCTCTCACTTGGTACATGGTTGTGGCCAGATATACCTCGCACATGCCTCCCTACTCTCTGTCTGCCTAATTCTCTCTCACACACAACATATAATGTGGTTGTGCTTGAGTGAGGCTTCGCCATGGATGGAACTTGCATGCAAATCTCCGTTTTCGAGGTTGGTCGGAGCTTATTGGATTTTTGCCAGAGCTTGGTGTGAATAACTCCTCCCTCAACTCACCATTGCAAACTTCTCACCAGCGACGCAACAAACCTCCTCCGATGAGCTCTGCTACTTGCTGTCATCCGTTGTGCCTTCTCTAGGTAGGATTTGTTGTAGGTGTTCACTCGATTTGTTACTAACATTATCTCAAAATGTTTCGTGAGTCTGTTTTATTTGTTGTAATTTTGTCGCATCATTAAGTGTTGCAGTCAGACCGGGGATTTTGCTGTGCATCAATCAACTTGTTGCGTTGTGAAGTGATTTTTTTAAACGTTGGGTTGTGAATTTATTGTGGGCCTTGAGTTCTTTTGTCCCCTTGTTACAAAATATTGCAATAATTATCTTTAAATATCATGATATTATAACACTACGAATTTATTTGATTCGGATAAATGAACAATTTTAAAACAGTATTTCAATTCCATACTTACGATTTTCATCAAATGTTTATAGTTTCTATAATTTTTTCAAGGATATTGTACTTTTTTGTATTTTTGTGTATATATTTATTATAATTATTACACGTATTATTTAGTAATATTACGTCGACAGGTACAATAGGAATACCACCGAACGCTAGTAAATCCCTATAAAATAAGATGTAATCTTCCTAGAAGGAAAAACAGTTAAGCTAGGCTAGCAATCAATCTTATAACGATACGAGTCACAACGAACGGAATTGAATACTACCATCAATTAACCACTCCTGTATCCTTGATAGATCAGAGAGGAGGCTAATTGCTTGACGGGTTTCGAGTTCAACGACTTGTACGTGGAGATATTTTCTCTCTCTTTTTTTTTTTGTCGAGAAGTCCCTGTAGTCTGCTCAGCGGGAAAGTGGATCTTAATTTTGCAGAAACTTTAACAATATTTACTCAGCTTAGCCTTCTTTTGGGTGACGGCTACATTGTTGTAAAACAGTGACGACCACAATAGATTAATTATAATGCATCGATTGAATAATTAAAATAATCACGAAGAACATTTAGATTTATAGCGAAAAACCCATTAAAAATAGATTCAAATTTACGCTAAAAAATAGAGCCAATCAACCAAGATAAAGAGTCCAATTACATCTTTATGTACAGCAAAACCATCCATCACCCACACTCCCTGTTTATTAATCTTATCGCCCTCCGTCTCATGGTCCAGCTACACACTTTATACACGTACACATATAAGGTTTGTCTTGCACAAATTGAAGAGACCAATCAAACTAAACTAAAATAAAATAGAATAGAAAAGGTACCAAAATACAGAGCAAACGACCAACAATAGGTAGTTGCATATGTAACAAGAAAACAATAAGAGAAAAAATAAATTAACGGCTGTAAAAGATTATTAATTACATTTAGATCCAGACATTTATCGCATAGACTCTCCACTTTATCCCACTTCTCACCCAAGGTCCACACACATGCACACGTAACACACGGCGGTAGTACAACTTCTCTTATTCGCCGTGCCATTTTGCACCCGGGCCCCCGCCTTGCTCTAAATTATGTAACGTACGGTGTATTTACAGAAAGTAAGGGACACGAAGGGGCGGAGCGGCGGCAAACGCGCCACGTGGCCGGCCTGCCGGCGACGCTAGCCACAGAGGGCACCGACCTCCCTGAGGCGCGGGACGAGGCGGCCGCTGAGGTGGAGCCCCATAAGGCCGTCGAGCCCGCCCACCGGCGCGCCGCCGACGAAGAGCGCCGGCACGGCAGCGGCGGCCGCGGCCGACGCGGCGGCCTCTTCGGCGGCCTCGTCGAGCTCGATGACGGTGGCGTGTGCGCCCACGACGGCCAGCAGGTACCGCATGGCGTGGCACATGCAGCACCCGCGCCGCGCGAAGATGACCACGGGGCTCTCGCGGACCAGCCGCCCGATGCGCTCCGCGGGGGACTCGCGCCAGCCGGGCGCGTCGATGGTGAGGCCCAGTAGCCCGCCAGAGTGGTGGCCCCCTCCCGGCGGTCCCTCGCCGGCCACCGCGCAGCTCACGCCCCCTCCTCCTAGCATGTGCGCAGCGCACGCGCGGCGAGATGCGTGGATGCTGGTTGGGTACTTGGGTGGGAGGAGACCTGTGAGGAGGTGTGGTTAATTGACGGTGCTAATGGTGTGTGGTCGCCGTCAAGATCCGGGCGGGAGGCGTATATATAGGGGGAAGAGCACATGGGGGCGTGACGTCAGGCGCAAGGTGACGGGGAGGGGTGGGGCCGTAGGTGGCGTCACGTGGCTGGACGGGTACAGCTTGGTTGGCTTGCTGAATGCTGATGATGGCAGGGTTACAAAACTCGTTTTTAAAAAAAATTTGAAGGTGTCCGAAATTCGAAATCTCGGCGAGATTTCGAAAATTCAAATCAAATTCGAACGGATTCTAAAATTCAAATATAAAATCCGTTTTTTTTTTCTACCGGGAAATCCTAAATTTTGGCCGAAATCACTGAGATTTCGGCCCGGTTTGAACCGACCAAAAAATGGTCAAAAAACATCAAAAAAATCTGAAATTTTTTGTGGACGATCTTCAACCTAAATGTGATCATATCCGGTGAAAAAAATTAAAAATCTGGTAAAAAAATACAAATCTCGGCCGAAATCGTCGAGATCTTAGTGAAATTTGAATATGCACTGTAGCATTTTGAATTTTTTAAATTTTTTTAAACAACCGGTATTTTGAATCTGGGGGGGTCCAAAATCCAAAATCCAAAATCTCGGCCGAGATTTCGGATTTCAGACCGAAATTTGGATCCTTGGATGATGGAGGGTAAGAAGAGAAGGTGAGCAGTTCGCCGACGGGGAAGTTATATCATTGCTAAGTAAAATTTGCGTGATGCATGGTTCAGTTTTGTTTAAATCGTCTATGTACCTTATCATACTTCAGAAGAAAGGTTGCAGAAAATTGCGGGGGGAAAAAGTTTTGGATTTCTTTGCAACACTCAACTATTCTTCTTCTTTTTTGAATTTCGAAAAGCGTGGGGAAAAAAGTTTTGGTTTTCTTTGCAACACTCAACTATTCTTCTTTTTTTGAAATTAGTCAAATTTGTAACACTACTACATAATAAGATAATACTATCGCTTCTACTACAGAATGGGATAACACTATCGTTTCATCTGTGTCGGTTCTTAACTTTGAGAAAAATCCGATTGTGATATGTGCATGTAATATATAAATTTTGAAAACGGAGTCATCATAATCGATCTTATCTAGAATCGATTGTGATGATACCAGAACTGATTGTGATGACACCCCTCATCATAGTTGGTTCTAGATTGTGATAAGGGCTACCCTCATAACAGTCAATTCTAGGTAAGAACCGATTGTGATGAGACCTCGTAACAATCGGTTCTTAACTCGCTTGGTTTTATATACCCTCAGGACGAACTCTCCTCTGTTGGTGTGGGATGACAGAAACAGGGGTCCCGTAAGAGGGACCTACACCCGGCTGGGCCTGACAGGCGGAATGGAAAGCCCAAGGCCAAGCAGCACCACGACGGGCCCAGAGGAGACCTTCGACTTGCTCCCCAAGACAACTCCCGGTCCTTCAAGGAAGCTTCGTGCCCCGCCCTAACAACCCGCCAGGGACGAGGCATGCGGTCTGACACTGCCAGAGCCTGCGGAAGCTGGAACCTGACAAGGCGGCAGGCGTGGGTCGGAGAAAGCATAACCTCCTCTCCAGGACATAGGCGTGAAGGCGGATAAGGACAAGGGACATGTCGTCCAGGCCACCATGTTTAGGGCCCGGTGGCGCCCATCTATCATGTATTCTCCCCCCAGTATATAAGGGGAGGAGGAAAAAAACAAGACAGAGGCTCTCTCTCTCTTGCTCTCTCTTGAACACACACAATACATCCAAGAACACAGGACTAGGGTATTATCTCCTCCGAGAGAGCCCGAACTGTCTAAAGCAGATTGCCCTTGCATCTGTGTTACCATCAAGCTCGAGATCCCGCACAAATCCCTAGAATCACAAATCTCATTGCCGGCGAAACCGATCGTCGGCGGTTGGCGCGCCAGGTAGGGGCTTGTGTCAACATCTTCGTCAAGCTTGATGGGCTGCGGCAGCGAAGTCTCCACGATCTTCGCCCGGGCAGTCTTCCGTTTAAGCTTGACCTTCATCTCCAACGACCTCGGAAGCCTCTCTCTCCAAGGGAACGCTACAACGCGGTGAGGTTTCCGGCGATCCATCATCACGACTTCGCGCCCGATTGGAAGGTCCCCTGTCTCGTACTCTAAAGTACAGGCGGGGATCCGAAGACCCGTTCGGCCGCGGAGTCGGGCTCGAGGACGCCGAGGCACGAAGGGTGGGAGTTCTCACCGCCAAGCCACTCGGCACCCCAGCGCCTAGGTTTGTCTTCTCGGACTCACCCACCTCGTGGCCGAGTCGGAAGAAAGCCTAGAGAGGCTGCTGGAATTTCCGTGAGAGTCTGTGTGATCGAAGGCTCGCGGCGGTCGCAGCGGTAACCGACACCTCGATCGCCGCCGATTTGGAAGGAGGCCGAGTGATCGAGCCTGACGCGCTGGCGCGTACTCTCGGGACAGCGCCGGGCTGTCAATGAAGACATTCTGCAAGCCAAGATGGGGACCAGGCTGTTTTTCCGTACCACAGAATATCGTCGCCTCCAAGACACTCCTGGATACCACGACCCCTATCTTTGAGGCAGATGATCCGATTGCCCGATCATGGCCCAAGTAAAGGCCATGGTGACGGCGGCGACTATCCAAAGATACTCAAACCGACCCGGCGGCGAAGGAGGCATCACGTGGTCGGCGAGGACCAGGCGACGGCCGGCGGTCAGGTCGAAGCCCGTCGGATACATCATGTTCTACCGCGGAGACGACTTGCGACATAGCATCACCGCGACCTCCGTTGAGACCTCGGCGCCAGCGCGCGACCAGAAAGGGAGGAACAACGCCGTCAAGCCGACGAATATGAGCGCCCGGCATCCTTCCGCGAGGCCGCGAAATCGCCAAGTCACGATCCCCTCCGCGTCGATCACCTCCCGGGGGGAATCGCGGAGTCATCGAAGGGGTCCGTGCGTTTACTCCTCACCTACGCCGAGTGGTTTGGCCCGATGGATTTAATCCTAAAGGCATCACTAGGTTTGACGGTGAGAGAGACCCAGAGGCTTGGCTACAAGTATACGCTCTGGCAGTCAGGGCAGCAGAGGATCAAAGTAATGGCAAACTACTTGCCGGTTACCCTCTCGCCACAGCCCAAGCATGGCTCACCGGACTTCCAGCGAACTCTATAGATTCCTGGGGAGATCTGTGTGAGCAGTTCATCTCAAATTTCCAAGGCACTTACGAGCGCCCAGGCACCCCTTGGGACCTATATTAGCTACACCAAAGGAGGAACGAATCCCTCCGAGAGTTCGTCAAGCGCTTCATGAACAGGAAAAGCACCGTTCGGGACGTCACAGATGCGATTGTGATAGCTGCCTTCCAGAAAGGAGTCAGCGACCCCGACCTCATCAAGAAGATGTCCCGGAAGCCACCCACGTCGGTCCGGGAGCTGTTCGCCCTAGCGGACCGTTACGCTTCAGCCTCCGAGGCTCTGGCGGAACGACGTGATGAAGGGAAGGATCAGTCTGAACCCCCTCGGCGGAAAGAAAAGAAGCGCAAGGGCGAAGAGCTAGTGGCAGTCGCTGCGCCAACTCATCCTCGCGCTCTCAAAGAGGATGGATACGATAAGGTCATGAACTCACTCTGCCCTTTCCATCCAAAGGGGAGGCATGCCGCCAAGGATTGTTTCACCCTAAAGAGGTTCGCCGCGAGAGCAAGAGGCAAATTTGGACAAGGTCCGAAGCGGTCATGCCGGCCAGAAACCGCCTCCCCTCGGCCGAGGAAGACTATCGGAAGTCGACCTCGAGCTTAACTACATATTCGGGTTCACCAAGATATGAGTCCAAGCGGAAGCAAAGCTCACCGCTCGGGACATCTATGCGAGAGCCGGAGACCCCGATATGTCTGGTGGTCCGAGGTCGCAATAACTTACGACCGCACGGATCACCCAGATCGCGTCCCATTCCCGCGAGATACCCGCCGGTCTGGCGCCGGTTGTCCGCGGCATCAAGCTCAAAAGGGTGTTGATTGGCGGTGGGAGTGGGCTCAACGTCCTCTTCGTGAAGACACTCGGCGATATGGGAATCCCGCGGTCGACCTCAAACGCGGTCGTCGCCTTTTCATGGAGTGATACGGAACGTCGGCGGTACCACTCGGACAAATCACTCTACCGATCACGTTCGGCGCAAGGGACAACTCTGGATCGAGAGCCTTAGCTTCGAGGTGGCAGACTTAGCGACCGCGTATCACGCCATCTTGGGGAGACCGGCCGCCAAGTTCATGGCGGTGCCCCACTACGGCGTATCGATCTTTGAAGATGCCGAGTCAGTGGTATTATCACTCTACGCGGCGATGTTAAGCGATCTTTCTCTTGCGACAGAGAGAGTTGCGAAATGGCCGAGTCTCTGGAGGCGGCGGGGCGGGAAAGGATTCGTCAAGAGGCGGATTTCGACAAGCCGGAAGGCAGTGTCCCTACCCGCAAGCCGCAGAACTCCGGGATCGGCCCCGAGGAGGGCACCAAGAGGATTCTCCTCGACCCGTCCAATCCGGCGCGAGCCGTCTCGATCGGGACAAGGCTCGGGGATGAATAGGAAAACGCGCTCGTCACCTTCTGCGGGCAAACCAAGGCGTCTTTGCACGGAAGCCGTCTGATATGCCCGGGGTCCCCAGGGAGGTGATCGAGCACGTACTGAATGTAAACCAATCCGCCAGGCCCGTCAAGCAAAGGTTACGACGGTTTGCTCAAGATCGTCGAGATGCCATCAGAGAGGAGATCACAAAGCTGCTAGCTGCAGGCTTCATCAAAGAAGTGTATCATCCCGGTGGTTGGCGAACCTGTACTCGCCAGAAGAAGAATAAAAGCTGGCGCATGTGTGTTGATTACACCGACCTCAACAAGGCTTGTCCGAAAGATCCCTTTGGTCTCCCTCGTATTGATCAGGTGGTAGACTCCACTGCCGGATCTCGGCTACTCGACGACGGGCGCCTATTCAGGCTATCATCAAATTCGGCTTCGAGAGGAAGACTGCGAGAAGACTTCGTTTATCACTCCATTCGGAGCATATTGCTATATCACCATGCCGTTCGGGCTCAAGAATGCCGGCGCAACGTACCCGGTAGCCGTGCGTGTGTTTTCACCATCGGCTCGGGCGCAACGTGGAAGCTTATGTGGATGATGTGGTAGTTAAACGCAGACACAAGATAGCCTTATCTCCGACCTGGCCGAGGCGTTCGAGAGTCTAAGGCGTTAGGATGAGGCTAAACCCGAGAAGTGTGTTTTCGGAGTGTCTTAGGGAAACTACTCGGGTTCATCGTCTCCGTCGTGGGATCGAGCCGAACCGGAGAAAATTGGAGCCATTATGAAAATGGCCCCGCCTACCACCAAAGGAGGTCCAAAAGCTCACCGGATGCATGGTAGCGCTTGGCGAGTTTATCTCACGATCGGGAGTCCGGGAATGCCTTTCTTCAAGCTCCTTAAGAAGCAAGATCGCTTTGATTGGGCGGCAGAGGCACAGCAGGCCTTGAAGAACTCAAGGTGTTTCTCTCCACTCCCAGTCTTAGTATCGCGGCGCCAGGTGAACCTCTTACGCTCTACATAGCGGCAACATCTCATGTAGTAAGTGCCGTGTGCGTTGTGGAGCGGGAGGAATCTGGGCACCGCCACGGCGTAACGCCCGATTTATTCGTCGTAAATCGGGCGAATCCAAGACAAGATATCCTCAAATCGAGGAAGGCTGGCAGACGCCATTTTGATCTCGTCACGGAAGTGAAGCATTATTTCCAAGGACATTCGATTTGAGTAGTCACTTCTTTCCCGTGGGAGAGGTCCTCATAATCGGGAAGCTTGGAAGAATTTCAAAGTGGGCGGTGAGCTTGGAGCTTTCGACATCTCATTCAAGCCGCGCCGCCGTCAAATCCAGTGCTTTGGTGACTTTACGGCCGAGTGGACCGAATCGGACTCCTGCACCGAAGAAGAGCCGAATATTGGGTCATGCACTTCGACGGATCTCTCATGCTTGGAGGAGCGGCGGGAATCCTCCTTATCTCGCCTAAGGGTGACAGTGAAGTATGTCCTTCGGATTCACTTCAGGCCTCAAACAATGCCGCGAGTCTGAGGCCCTCATCCATGGGCTTCAGATCGCCACATCACTCGGAATCCGGCCAATTTGGCGGTTCGAGGCGATCGATTGGTGGTGAATCAAGTCTGAAGGACTGGTTGTGCGTGGATCGAATATGGCGGCATACCGCCCGGCAAGTCCGAGAATTGGAAGGCAAGTTTGTGATCTGGAGCTGGTTCATGTCCTCCGCCGCAATAATGAGGCAGCAGACGAGTTGGCTAAGATGGGAGCCACTCGGGCGAGATGTCCCAAGTGATATCTTCGTGACAGGATCTTCACGAGCCAACCGTTGCAAACGGCAAAAGCCAAGCGAGGGTCACGGAACCGGGGTCCTGCTCATCGATCCAGGTGGACTACCCGTACCTTGATTATCTCTGAAGGACAAACTCCGGAAGCAACCACTCTGGCAGAGCGCATCTCGACAAGCCAAATCCTACATGGTGGTGGGCGACGAGCTCTTCAGAAAAAGTGCCTCGGGTGTCCTCAAAGCGGTGCATTTCGGGACAAGCGGGAAGAGAGCTGCTCCAAGAAATCCATTCGGGGATGTGCGGCCATCACGCGGCATCAAGCGCCTTGGTTGGGAAAGCCTACCGGCGGGGTTTCTTAAGCCAACGGCGGTAGCAGACGCCAAGGAGATAGTTCGAACCTGCGAGGGCTGCCAATTCTATTCAAGGCAGACACACTTGCCGGCACATGAGCTACAGACTATACCCATTTCTTGGCCTTTTGCGATGCAGGGGCTCGACATAGTGGGCCCGCTCAAGAAGGCTCAAGGCGGTTTCGCTTACCTCTTCGTGGCCATTGACAAGTTCACCAAGTGGATCGAAGCCAAGCCATTCGTAACTATCACCGCTGATTAAGGCCAAGGAGTTCTTCCAGGATATTGTAGTCGATTCGGAGTGCCCAACCGGATCATCACGGACAACGGCACCAGTTCGAGTGAAGAATTCCAAGAATGGTGCGAAGGCGTCGGGATCAAGATCTCGCCGCCTCGGTGGCTCACCCACGAAGCAATGGGCGGTCGAGCGAGCTAACGGTGCAGTCCTTCAAGGCCTCAAGGCCAGGATCTTCGACCGCCTCAAACCATACGCCGCCCGATGGGTGAAGGAGCTACCGTCGAGTACTGGGGACTCGAGAACCACCCCACCGAGCGACTGGCCAAACCCCTTTTTCCTGGTCTATGGCGCAGAGGCGGTTCTGCCGATCGAGGATTCGAATCCCGAGGGTTCGGAACTACAACGGCCGAGTCCGAGGGAAGCCGAATGGTGGAGCTTGATCAACTCGAGGAGGCTCGAACGTTGCAGCCCTCGGTCGGCTAAGTACCTCCAGGGACTTGGCGCTACCACTCTCAACGTCGAAGCGAGAACCTTTTGAGAAGGAGATCTGGTCTGAGGAGGAACGAAAAGCGAGCACAAGCTCTCTCCAATTTGGGAAGGTCCATACATCGCCCGGAAGACAACCCGTAGGGTGCTTATCGACTGCAGGCGAGAAGACGGCGAGGTTACGCGAATACTTGAACGCCGAACAGCTCGTCGCTTCTACGCATGAGTTATGTATCCCACTCTTACACATTAAATAAAATAGTGGTTCGTCTTATTTTACGAAGTTGTGTAATGCTAGCCTCGAGTGGTTATTACCCGATCGTAGCGCCTAACCCTGGTCGTGCCGATATAGAATGCACGGAAATAACAAACCACGATGAGCACAAAGCCTCGGCGGTTTATACCACACAAGACAACGGAACGGGTAGAAAGCACTAACCACTCGGGACTGCAATTCGCGGCGCCAGAATTTAACCGAGATTTGCCTGGTCGCGAATTTCTAACAGTCAAAAGCTCGAGCTGACCCCTCGTTCTTTGGTAATCGAGCAATCGACTAGAATAAGTTGATCAGGCGGAACCACTAAGTTCGGGTTAAATGTGATAGGCACGAACTGGATAAAATTTCGCATTTCATTCCATAATGTTAATAATTTACATTGCTAATTTTCTTTTTTCTTTTTCTCGCGCTAAAAAAAAAAAAAAAAAAAAAAAAAAAAAAAACTCTTGATCTTCTTTAGTCTTGTTGGTACTCCTGCCATTCTTTAGTCTTTAGTCTTAGTCTTCTTAGTCTTGGCCTTGTTGGGAGACCCGAGGCGAGATCGCTGAGGTTAGTCGCGACCACGCGACCCAAAGCCGAGAATCTCCTCGTCAACCACCCACAAGGGGGGTATAAGGCGGACGAGGGCCCTGACGGCAAGGTCGTCGCGACGATCGCGACCAACCATCTCGAGGATGATCTCCGCCACCTCGTGGAGCCCTGGGGCGACCTCCAACAAGGTGGCCACGGCGGCGGCGTCCCTCGCCGCTCCGTCCTCCGCCTCCGCCTCCAGTGTGAAAAAGTCAAGGTCTTCCCATGCTTCCGCCTCCTCCCAGTTGTGCAACATCCCGAAGAATCGATGGCGAAACAACGCCGCGTAGGGACCAAACGAACCTCCGTAATAGACATGGAAGGAAACTGGAAGAGGAAGGCGAAGGACAAGGCAAGAAGAAGCGGGCGATCGCTCATTAGCGGTGGCGCCCCATTTATAAGCCACCCGACCGGAAATCGAAGCGTCTCAAAGGCAATCAAAACGCGCCACCTCACAATCAATGAAGCGCGAAAACGGCGGCAGGGGCAAATACCGAAGAAGATCGGAGCATTTAACATAATCATGGAGAATTTCTCCAGACACGTGTTGTAAGCAGTTCAAGCTCATTCTGCTTCCTCGCTTAATTATACCAAATTAAGCGCCAAAAGCCCGGGTGGAGAGCTAGCAAGTGATGCAAGCCTGGGGCTAAACCACTCGGCCAGGTGGCCACAACGTAAGTCCGACGCTCGAGAGCTGCACGCCACCTCTCGGAAAAGCGTGTCCGGGGCAAGAAAGCCACGGGCCAAGGCCTGGCGTTTGGAAGCCATACCGGTCGGTGAAGCCCATCAGGAAAGGCACAACAGGATCCAAAAGGCTACGGGCCTATATTGGTCTGAAGACCACTCGGCGGAAGACAATACAAGCGAATTATCTTGAAGTAAGAAGACAAGATTTCAAACAAGGAGGGCGAGCACTCGGCATCAAGGCCCACGTCAAAGTCGAATTCCAGATTTTCCAACAGGGCTGCGATGCACGGACACCTCTTCGAGGAGCGCGTTGGCCTTGTCTTCATCACGAGCAAAGCCTTCTTTCACGCCTTCGAGGTCAACTCTCGGATAATGAGACTTGACCACCGCCAAGGCCTGGTTCGCGCTCATCGCTGCGGACTCTTTGGCGTAAGCTCGATCTGTCGGCTCCTCCCGAGAGAAGTGGAACACATCGTCCCCTTGGCCCGGCGTGGCTCCTTCAATGCGCAGAAGGTGCAGGGCGACTCATGAGCGACGCGCGATTCGATCCGCCCTGCTCGGCGGCGCCATCTTCTCCTTGCACTCTGCCACAAAGTCAAACAGCCATCAAGAGCACACCCGACGCCAAGTATGTTCAACCCAAGTCAAATAAATTTACCCTTCAGCTCATTGCATCCTTTCGGTGACTCGAGCTTGAGGCGAGAATTCTCTGAAGCCTCCGGTGGCCTCGGCTCGACAGCGGTCGAGTCGCGCTCTGAAACACGAGTGTGTCATCATCCTCTCCAACCACCATCCAAAAAGCATCCGAACCGTATTCAGGGGAGAATCTCACCTTCGAGCATATGCTCAAGCTTCGTCTTTTCCTCCGGATCGTCATACACTCGCCACGAAGCTCGTGGACTTCTTTCCATCTGTCCGCTGATCTCGTTGAGCTTGTCCTGATCGCTTACGCTCTTTGAGCTTTGGGAGCACCTTCAGGAAAAACCGCGACCTTTGCTCCGAGCGCTCCCCATGTCCTAAGTAACAGCGAGAATCTCGAGGAGAAGTCGTGAGCGACAGATTGAAGACAAGAAGCTCACCCTGACGGCGTGCTACACTTGACGGTGAGCTCATAAAGCTCCGTCCGAGCCGCTCTCTCCATCTCGTCGTCCTCTTCCATCCCCTTCCAGTCGGAACCCCCTTCCCACCATACGGTCCGATTCGGGGGCTTCGGCAGAGGACCGAGCGGCGGTGGCTTTCGAGGCACTTCCTCCACTCCGGGAGACGAAGCCGGGTCGATCTCGTCGGCGGACGGACCACCGGATGGTTCGGCCGTCGGACCGCTCGGTGGCGGCGCCCGGCGATTAGCTTGGCGGCAGCGACCTAGCCGCAGCGGCGGGGCTCCTTGGGGAAGCCCTCGCTCGAGACTCCTTTCAGGAGACCCCTCCACGAGGACGTCCACAAAGGAGTCTGAATCGAAAAAGGAAGACACCTCGGCCTGAGGCGGTAACAAAAGACAAGGATCGCCCAAAAGAATACCTCTTGGATTTCTTGAATTTCATCCCAGGTTTCATCCGAGGCCCAGCACCACTCGGAGGGAAGTTGGCGCCTGCAGCTGGGGCTGCCACTGGGACAGAAGGCTGTGGCCCCGCGCTTTGCGATCCGGGTGCACCAGAGGTCGAAGGTCTGCATCGACGAAAGACCGGCGACCTCCTCCGCCGACTCCGGTGCAGCTCGTGGATCGAGGTGTCGGCCGCTTCGCCGCTGGCGTGTCTCGGCCGAGAGGCCGACAAGCTGGAGCGTCGAGAAAAGGAAGGACGCGCTCTGAAAAGGAACGATCGCACCTGTTTGAATCACACATCGATCAAAGAAATCATGGAACGACCTTTCGAGAGAATAGTGCACTCACAGGAGGGAGGCCTTGCCATTGAAAATTTACGAGGCAGCCCCTGTTGGTGATTATTGTGCCAGGCACGAAGAAATCAACTACCCGTCTTGCCGGCGCCTCCATCGACAGTCCACTTCCGACTCGCGTGGGGTCCAGAGGCCCGTTGTATTGGAACCCCAAATGGACTCTCTCCTTCAAGGGCTGCACTCGGCGCTTCACAAAGCGACCGCGATCCGGGGCCCGTCGACCCTCGATTCTTGGATCGTCAATCAATGCCGGAAGCTTGGGGACTTGCGCCAAACCTCCTCCGTCAGGTGTCGCTCCAAAGCATCGGGAAGCTTTAGGAGCACAGTAGGCAAAGGGGCGAGGAAAGGATCAACGTTGGCACAATAGAACCACTCCGCCTCCAACCTTTGAGGGAGGTCTTGAGAGGAACGACAAAATCTTGTTTCTTGAGCCCTCCTCGCTAGCTGGGCGGCGCCCCAACGACATTGGGAGCGGCCCGGGTCGGATGAGGCTTCAGCCAGAAGAAGGAGCGGAACAAATCCAAATGAGGACGTATCCCAAGATACGCCTCGCAGAGCTGGACGAAGATGGCAATGTGAAGAATCGAGTTGGGGTTCAAATTGATCAACTCAATTTCGTAGAAGTGGAGGAGCCCCGTGAAGGCGCTCCCAGGAATGCTAAGTCCTCGCCAGAAGAAGGACTCAAACACCACAATCTCATTCTCTAGAGGTGTGGGGTAAGGGTCACCTGCGGCGGGGCGAGCGGAGATCAACTCCAGCGGAGGGAGGACGCCGGTGGCAACCATCCCCTCCAAGCGGGACATCGTCGTGATGGAAGTCTCCCATCCTACCGTCGCAGGGTCGGTGCTACCCTCCGATGATGAGGAAGACGACATGGCGAAAAAGAAGACCTGGAGGAAAGAACCGCCGCAAGCCAAGGGCGCGAAATCAGAAACCCTAAATCGCCAAGGAAGGTTTGAAGGTTTCACAGCCGTGGTGGAGAAGGTGCGAGGAGGCCGTTGCTCCAACGAGGGTCCTTCCGACTTATAAGAAATGGGCCCCAATTTCCACCTACGGTGGGAAGAAACGAGGGCCCTCCTGTTCAATTCTGGGCGGATCAGGGCACGCCCCATGACGGGCCAATAGCTGCGTCGCGCAAAACGCGGCCAGGTGTCAAATCTGGTCCGAAGTTTGGGAAAAAGTGCGCCCCATGACGGGCCTGAACGCCGGCCGCCACGGAAGCTTGGGGCTGGGCACTTTCCGAACATCCTCTGACGGCACACCCCATAATTTGGGGTCAATTGCTGGTCGCTGTCTCACAATGCGATTGGGTGTCGCGAGAGGATCTATAACCAACACGGTCTTGAGAATGCGCCCCATGATGGTCTAAAGCGGTCTGGCAAGCGGCGAGCAGCATTACTCTGTATGAACAAGGTATGCCCCATGAGGGTCAACCGAGCGACAAGCCGGCTGTCACAGCCAGAACGGCGCGGTACCGCCCGACCCGAGCCAAATAGACCAAGCTATGCCCCATGAGGGTCGGTAGGCGACAAGCCGGTTGCCGCGCACCGTAAACGGGCGCGGGTACCACTCGGCCACGAGCCAAAAAGAATAAGGTATGCCCCATGAGGGTCAGCCGGGCGACAAGCGGCTGTCGCGTGCACCGTAAACGGTAGCGCGGTACCACTCGACCCACGAGCCAAAAGACCAAGGTATGCCCCATGAGGGTCACCGAGCGACAAGCGGCTGTCGCAAGACCGTAAACGCGCGCTGGTACCACTCGACCACGAGCCAAAAGAATAAGGTATGCCCCATGAGGTCGTCAGGGCGACAAGCCGGTTGCCGTGCAAATAAGCGGGCGCGGGTACCACTCGGCCACGAGCCAAAAAGACCAAGGTATGCCCCATGAGGGTCAGCCGAGCGACAAGCCGGTTGCCGTGCACCGTAAACGGGCGCGGGTACCACTCGGCCACGAGCCAAAAAGAATAAGGTATGCCGGGCGACAAGCCGGTTGCCGCGCACCGTGAACGGGCGCGGGTACCACTCGGCCATGAGCTAACCAACCACGGTGGCTTCATACTACAAGTTCTTTATGATCTCTCTCCCGCATAACCCTCATGACAGGGTAAGGGACGGAAAGTCGATCCTAAAGCACTTGGGGGCTGCTGTGGGATGACAGAAACAGGGGTCCCGTAAGAGGGACCTACACCTACTGGCCTCGACAGCGGAATGGAAAGCCCAAGGCCAAGCGGACCACGACAGGCCCAGAGGAGACCTTCGACTTGCTCCCAAGACAACTCCGGTCCTTCAAGGAAGCTTCGTGCCCCGCCCTAACAACCCGCCAGGGACGAGGCATGCGGTCTGACACTGCCAGAGCCTGCGGAAGCTGGAACCTGACAAGGCGGCAGGCGTGGGTCGGAGAAAGCATAACCTCCTCTCCAGGACATAGAGCGTGAAGGCGGATAAGGACAAGGGACATGTCGTCCAGGCCACCATGTTTAGGGCCCGGTGGCGCCCATCTATCATGTATTCTCCCCCCAGTATATAAGGGGAGGAGGAAAAAAACAAGACAGAGGCTCTCTCTCTCTTGCTCTCTCTTGAACACACACAATACATCCAAGAACACAGGACTAGGGTATTATCTCCTCCGAGAGAGCCCGAACCTGTCTAAAACAGATTGCCCTCGCATCCTGTGTTACCATCAAGCTCAGATCCCGCACAAATCCCCTAGAATCACAAATCTCATTGCCGGCGAAACCGATCGTCGACAGTTGGTGTTCTAGAAACAAAAAAATCGCCGTTGCCCCAAAAACGGAACATACTCTAGTTGAAACATAGACTTGGGCGAGAAAATATGAAATTTTTGATGATGTGTGTTAAGAGGGTAAGTTGAAACCCTAGCTTGAGGAGATTTTTCCTCTATTTTTTTTTCTTATTTGTGGTTTTCTTCAAAAGGTGAAGATTCCTTCAAATCCCTTCAATTTTGCATTAAGAAATTCTATCTTAATTTGGTGAATGTGTTACCTATCATTAGTGGAATTTTTTTAGAAATAATCATTATTTATATGTATATTACAAAAATATATGTATATTGACGCAAAAAACTTGATGACGGGTTAATTGCAATCAACACACACGAACACCGGGTTCAATTCTAGGTGTAGGCGTGCTAGCCGATTTGATCCTGCAATCGACAAGAGGATGATATGTAATTTAATCAGCTATTAAGCTGATCTAATACTTCGTTGTAGATCTAGTCCGATCGGCTTGTTCAAGCCGATTTAGACCAAAAAAGTAACCGATAAATCTAAATAACCTGATTGAGTTGATTAGATGGAGTAAAAGTCACTTTTCCCAAAGAAGGCGATGCGCAACAAAATTGAAGAAAAACGAACTTGAGTTGGTGTAAGTCGATAATGATCAAAATCGGCGATGCGCAATTGTTTGCGCTAAAACCTTGAGGTAGGGTTCTTAGCCTCAAACACACAAGATAAATGCTGGGTTTGAGCGTGCCAATCAATTTGACCTGAAATTGACAAGGTAAAAATCGTAAAATCAATCGAAGCCGATAACGAGCAATTATTGGCGTGACTCTAGTCGGCTAAAAGTCGATTAGGAGATAACTAGACTAGCCGATTAAGGCTAATCCAAGGGTAAATGTAGATTGGCTTTGAGAGGCGATGCGCAACAAAACAAAGCAAACCAAACCTGAGGTGAAATCAGCAAAAATCAACAAATTGGCGATGCGCAACTCTTTATTGATCTCGTCGACTTACAGAGGAAAGCTTACAAAACTAAAAAGAAACGAAAAAGATTGTAAAAGTATTGTTTGTGGTTGTGTTGGATTTCCTCTTGCTTCCCCTGGCTCGTCCCTCTTTTATATGCCTCGGCTGATCCGAGTCCTCCGTGGATACGACAACTGACTCCACATCGGCCACGATCCGAGATTTGGTTTCCAAATCTGTCTTTGGTAACTGAATCCGTGTCGATCATGATTTAATCTCTAGTTTCCAAATCCCAGCCGTCTTACACTCACCAAACTCTCCATATTTCGTATTGGGCCAACACTTTCCATACGTGCTGAATTTTGGTGCAAACATATGCCCCCTATTTTTGGAAGATAACTTGTTGTCTTCCAAAAATCGCATCGGCTCTTACCATCGGCTTCTCTCCTTAATTGGTTTCTGAGAAAAATCCTCCTTGATAACTGCCCCATTAACGGTGCCGTAAAAACCTTAGTGCGCTTTTAATGCACATGTCATGTCAAAAACTGTTCCCGCATTTTCACTTTTTTTCACCATGGTATAAATATGTGGGTCCCTCCACGGTCATTTCCACACCTCCAAGCTCTTGCGCCCCCAGCAATCGGCTTCCTCTCCCTTCATATGTCCTCATCTCTCCCGAGTTAGCTGAATGGATTCCTCTTAGGTACTCATCGCGATCCCCAATAGCGACGACCAATTCTACCTAGGGCAGGTAGGAAATATAGAAGCCGATACTGTCATTAAGCAAGAAATTCCTATACTAGCTTTATCGACTGCTGGTTACAATGTAAAGGAATGGGGCAAGAGTTTCAGAGCATGGCCGACGGCTCTTAAAGGATGGAGGTCTTGGTATATCAGGGTATTGGCTCAAAAGAGGGCAGAATGGGAACAGACGGGAATAGCTGAATGTCTCCCTCTAAGTTTAGCCGATCTGGAAGCCAATGAGCCCCTAGTGGCCATGACATGTTACTTCTGGTCCGATTCTTTTAATGCTTTTCTTTTCCCAACTGGCCCAATCGGTCCAACCCTTCTTGATGTAGCCCAATTATGCTGCCTCTGTCCCGATGGTGAGCAGATATCGGTTTTTAGCGGCAAGCCAGGATACAAGCTGATTAAAACAAAAGGTGAAGGATGGCACAAGTATATTCAGCACAACAATAAGGTTAATGGTCCTGTGTCAGATGAGGAGCACGTTGCATTTCTCAACTTATGGCTGGATAGATTCTTGTTATGCGGAGCTTCTCTTGGCCCGACACAAGTTTATCAATTGATAGCTGAGCGTTTGGTAGAGGGTCATCAGATTGCTCTAGGAAGATGCTGCTAGGCGCCGTTTATCAGATGCTGCATGTTATACAGAGTCGGCTATTCTCACGGTTTGCACAGTTCGTGGTCGGCAATGTGGGAGGACCTCTATGGTTTGTGAAGTTATGGCTACACTGCTCATTTAGCCGATCACTTCTCCCAGACTCCATAGATGACCCTAGTTTCCCTCGAGAGGACTACCCAGAAGGTGATGTTGCCCGCTATACTGCCAGTCGATCTCCAGGCCAGAAATACATGATGTGCTCTGCTGGCGAGACGAAGGTAACTCCTGCTGTGCTGAAGAAATACTTGACATTCTTTTTGAATCTGGACAGTACAATCTTTGGCCAACAAGATTTTTTTAGCTATAGCAATATAGCCGATTACCAGTATCCCTCCTTTTTGCAACTAGATGCTGACAGTTCCTCCATGCCAAAATCGACTTTAGACCTATTCAAACTCTTCATTTCTCCTTGTATCCTCCATGTGGGCATGAGCTCGAGGAATCGGACTTTCCATCCATCTTACGAGTTCTATCACCCATCGGTCTATGCCCGTCAACTGAGCTTTGGTCAAGTTATTCCAGCTTCCCCCTCCTTGATCGGATCCAGCCCAGGACCAGAGTAATGAACAAGGTGGTTGCCGAGATTGTTCTTGAGCTGGCCGATGATCTTCAAATTTCAAGACTTCAACACTTCGTCCTTAGTACCCGTCGATCAAACCGATATACTACATGGTGGTCTTTGGTAGCTGAAGCTCTTCTTCTGGACAGGACTCCGTCGACTATTATTTTTCTTTTTCTGCCTGACTACCATGAGCCGACGGTTGTCTTTGATACTACTTCTAGTTAGAGCGCCAGTTCTTTTAGTTATACTAACTCCTCGATAGCTATAGAGGTACTCATACTTTTTTTAGATTTCTGCTTCAAGTACATTCTTTCATTGGCTTAACTGAGTTTTTCTTGCTCCTCTTGCAGAACAAGACGGAGGACGCTGGCCAGCAGGTGGCCAATCCGATAACCCTGTCCGCTCCCTCTAGCGGTGGTCGTCAAAAGAGGGCGAGCCAAGTGACGGGTCTGACAAGTTACTCATCGGGCAATCTAGGCATCCATAGCCCATCCTTGTCGGACCTCGCTCAAAAGAGGCGCCCTACGAGTAAGCCTTTCTCCAAATAAGTTCTAATTATTGTCTTTTTAGCCGATACTTATTCTAGCCGATCTTGATTTTCAGAGAGAACAAGAACAAAATTTGCAGCGAAGAGGTCCCCCAAGCCTACGGAGCATAGAGCGGAAAACTCTCTAGGCCGATCGACTACTGAGGTAAAGACTCATGTCTTGGCTCTTTTTTCCCTCAAGTCTGAACATAGTACTAACCGTACTTTTTTGAACCAGCCATCGCCATCGGTGCAGATGGCCGGGATTGTAGCCGATATACAAGACACATCATTGGCTATCCCGCCATCGCTGTCTCCAACGCTTCCAGTGGTGCCTCCTCCGACGACCGCCATGCCCAATTCCCCAGCATCGGCGGCAGATCCCGCTAACCTTCTAGGCTTTACGTTAGACGATCTGTGTGACCATGAGGTAATGGCCACGGATGATTACCCAGTCGATATCCGCAGGATCATCGACGCCTCCGATGTGGCATCGACTGCTGTAATTTCCACGTTGGGCATGCAAGAGAGGCTCAACCGCCTTTTTCACGAAGTCACACAGCCCAAAGCCCAACTCCTAGCCGACACACAGCCTCTCAGGATTGCCATGGACGCGGTCCAAGCCGATCTGCCTCCCGAAGCCATGAAGGCCCTCTTGGACGTCTACCACTTGGACAGTCAGAGGGAAACGGTCGAACCTGCTCGGGCCAGGATCACTCAGAGAGCCGCCCAACAAGCTAACCAAATCCTTCTAGACAAGCTGGTGGCTTAGGTGAAGTCAAAAAAGCAAAAGTTCAATCAAGACGCCTCTAACTTCAAATCTGCCAAGGCCCAGGTTCAAGAGCTCGAGTTGGCCAAGAAGTTGCTTGAGGAGAAATTGGCCGAGGTCACCAAGCAGCTCACCGTATGCCAAGTACGAGTTTCCGAATCACTTCTTTACTGGCGGATCAGAAGCGACAGATAGGTGAGTTGTTTGCGAAAGTTAAGCAGCAATCAGCCAAGATTATCAACTGGTGATATCCTGATCTCAGATCAATCTTAGAGAAAACTCCGGCTCCTCTCAACTGGTCGAACAGGTCATCAATCCTAGGTAGTGGGTACTTGTTCTTCATGGTGACTTCATTGATTGCACGGTAGTGAATGCACATCCTGAAACTCCCGCCCTTCTTCTTGACGAACAGAACTGGCGCTCCCCATGGCGACGAACTTGGTCTGATGAATCCTTTTTCCATCAACTCCTCAAGCTGTTTCTTCATCTCTACCAATTCTTCGGTTGACATCCGATAATGTCTCTTTGCTATCGGGGCTGTACCAGATACTAATTCTATCACAAACTCTATGTCTCTGTCTAGCGGTATACCAGGTAGATCTTTCGGAAAAACATCTGGGTACTCATTCACCACTGAGATATCCTCTATGCAGATTGCCTTTGCACTATTGACCATCAACTACCCATCACAAACGGCAGTCGCCTGAAATTCTACCTTCCTTCCACATGGGCTTTCAACTGATATGACTCTTCGTCCACAGTCTAACACAGCCTTGTGCTGGGATAACCAATCCATCCCTAAGATAACATCTAGGGTCTGGGTTTCCAACATAATAAGGTTCGCTAGAAACTCTACCCCATCTATTAATATTCTTACCCCAGAACATCCTACTTTAGTTCGGAGTTCGGAACCAAGGGTTTGAATTAGAAGCATGCATTTAAGTCTTGCAATCTCCAAATCATTTTTATCAGCAAAGCCTTGAGAAACAAATGAATGCGAAGCTCCAGAGTCAAACAAAACTGTTGAAGGTACTGAGTTGACAAGTAACTTACCCAGTACGACATCCGTGGCATTCTGAAGTGCATCTGCGGTGACATGATTGACTCGGCCTCTCACCACAGTCTGGGGCACGGCTCCTGGTTGTGCTGCTTCGCGGTTCGCTCCTGGTGCGGGTGTCCTGGCTGGGGTGGATCCCAGGTTGAAGCGAACTGGGGTCACTCCTACTGTCTTCTTGGGGCAAATGTTGGAGAAGTGCCCTGGCTCGTTGCATGTATAGCAGCGTCTCACTGCTCCCTATTGACTGCCCGAAGCGGCGTTCCTGGCTGGGGCTGGTGTCTGGTAACCCTGGTTAGCAGGCCTTAGTGATGGCGACGGTGCCCTTGCTGCGTTCTGCGGCTGGAACCTAAAGAACTGATTCGGCGCGACCCTCAGATGTTGCTGTGCTCCCTGGCGTGATCCCTGCTGTTGCATTCTGTGCTTCCTGTTCTCATCCAGTTCCTTGCGCTTGTCCTCAAGAATAAGCGCCTTGTTTACCAACTCCTGGAAATCTGGAAAGGTGTGGGTAATCAGTCCCACCTGTAGTCCAGAGTTCATTCCTTTCAAGAAATGAGACTGCCTGGCCTTGTTCGTCGCTACGTCTTCAGGCGCGTAGCGTGAAAGCTGTGTGAACTTGTTCAGATATTCGGGCACCGGCTGATTACCTTGCTTCAGTGCTCTGAACTCTTCCTTCTTTAAGTCCATTATTCTTTCTGGCACATGATACTGATGGAAAGCAGCTGTGAATTCCTCCCAAGTAATATCCTGTGGGTTCTCCCGCGTAGCGCAGAAGTTCTCCCACCATTCTGCTGCGGTTCCTTCCAACTGATGGGAGGCGTAGAGCACCTTCTCATTTCCCACACACTGGGTTATGCGTAGCTTCCTTTCAATCGACCTTAACTAGTCATTGGCCTCCAACAGATTGGCATTTCCAGAGAAAGTGGGCGAATGAGTCCTCATGAACTCTAACAGTCTTGAATTCTGGCGTTGTCCCTAATTGACTTGATTATTCTGATTAGTAGTGGCGTGTGCAGTAATCTGTTGCATCTGCTGCATCATTGCATGCATCAACTGAGTCTAAGTGGCAAGGAAGGCTCCAAAGTTCTTCCCACTTGTGGTGTTGGCTGGGGTGCAGGGGCTCCATCATTAGGGTTTTCAGCTGGGCGGAAACCACTTCCATTGCCTCTAAGGTTCCCACGGGTATTCACCATCTGTCGATTGCTCCAAAGTTTAGAGATAAGGGGGAAACAAGAATAGACAAGTAATAGAGAAAACTATGCGGGGCGAAAGGTGTAACTCAAAATCCAACTTTATTACTTAATAATAATAACTTGGTATGGTTGCTCACAATGCCTAGAGGCCTTGCAACACATACTGCACTCTCAGCAAGCAATGTAAATCCAAATTAAACCAGCACACTGGAGTCTAACACCTAAAGGGTGACTCTTATTGATCTAAGATGCGACTCGACACGGGAGTCTCAACTGCTATGTCTAAGCGCTCACTCATCGAGAAAACCTCCACTGCCTCCTCGTGGCGGGTGCGGCGGCATGGGCGCGAAGCGATCGCCATGCCCCACAACTGCAGTAGTCGACGAGGCAGCATCATCCTCAGGCTCTGGCTCCGGCTCTAGCTGTGGCGCGGGTGTAGGTGCAAGCGACGCCTCTTTCGGGTCTTCCTCAGGGTCTAGGGCATCCAATGCCAACACTGGTTCCGGACCACGCCCATACAGTGCGGTCTCCAGTTCTGCGATCTTCTCCACAGCATAGACGACGTACTCACGAGCATTCTCCAGGTGCTTTTTCCCTTCCTCGACCTGCTCGCGAGCCTTCATTAACTCCTGAACTGTGTCATCGAGGAGCTCGTCTTGGGCGACAACGAATCTGGCCAGGTGAGTGGTGGTAGCATCCTCATCTTCTATCGGCTCTCGGTTCAGGCGGTTGTCTCTGTGCGGGTGATGACGAAATACGGTGCCATCCAACTCTCTGGAGTAGGTGCGAGCAATCTGCCGCATCGCTCGACGCGACACTTCCTGGATTCCCATCTCAAACGTAGACCTCCTGGCAGTGAAGTGAAAAGGGCGGGTGAACGTTGTCTTCTCTCGGGCATATACTGTGATCTTTACGTCCCATCCAAGGACCAGTCCTGCCTGCACGATGGTGGTCCCTCGGTAGAGCGGTATCTCGAAGCCTCCAAGCAACTGTAGCATACGCCACAACTCTACTGCGTAGCCACCCTCACGCTCGGCGTAGTTGTTCTTCATCATCATCTGCCAAAAGACGCTCGCGTAAGAACGCAACATTTTAAATTCAAGGCGAGGACAGAGTGACTTCAGCAAGGGGTATGATCAAGAAAGAAGGGGATAAGTCGAGAATTCATTCATTATCTTGACACACTTTTAACTTTTAGAAAATAGGTTTTATCCTTACTACGACCATTCTAACTAAGGGTTGAGCCTACAGTTAGTATGGCTTTGATACCACCTCTGTCGGGACCCGAATTTGCAATTCCGGACCCTCTGTGTATTCGGCACTAGTCCAGGATCACGCTAGTGCACACAGTCTCAACATTGGTAAATATCACAATCATACTCAACGAAATATTTGAGTACTTCATTGAAGAGAAATACAACTGGTTGCTCGACCTTATGGTCATGTTACAAAAGTACGCCACACATGGCGAAAACTTATTAAGAAAATAAATTGCAGCGGAATAAAAACATCAACGTGACGCCATCTAGTATACCACAGGCAACTGACTGGGCTTGCTCCCTAAGTAGACGGCTCCTCCTGAAATTCTTTCTCCAAAGCTGGCGTTGCCTCTTCTTCAACTAGTGTTGTATTACGGCAAGGGTGAGTACTTGGTACTCAGCAAGTCATGCACATAATACAAACTAATGTTCTACATGCAGGGCTTAGTACAAGGGATGTTTCAGGGTTCATTTGCAATAAACATCATTTAACAAGTAACATAAGTAGATTCGAAAGCAATAGAAACAATATATTATCAATAACTTTTCCAGGAGTTAAATAAACACTTTCCCTTCTCCTAATCCACATTTCCATCAACGTCATCATTAAACCCACCCAAACTTTCCAAGTCCAAGTTGTTTTCATGGAAGTCTAACCCTTGGCTGTAATTCTCGAGCAATGTCCAATGCCGCGGACACGGCTATTCGAATAGATTTTACACTCTGCAGAGTTTATGCACTTTACCCACAAGATACAACCAAACACCACAAAGGCGAGTGTCCATAACAAAGTCTTTCGGAAACTTCTAACAGCACAAGTGGGCCTCCCCGGTTGTTGCACACTAACCCTTCCCTTAGCAAAGGCGAAGTCTAGGCCAATCAACCGTTAGACGGGTACCTGGCCGTAGCCCCGGTATGTTCCCCCGTACAACTATACAAAAGGTATAGTTGACACCCAGAGGTCCCACAGGTACGTTATTAGCAACTTAATCAACTAGGTCCGTCTCATTACAGACATGTGGTTGCACGTTTGACTCAGTTCAAAGGCTTGCAAGGTTAAGTCCTTAGGGTGACCAGGGCAAGACTACCCGAAGAACCAAATCAACATCCCCGGTACCACAACTGGCCCACCCGATCATTCTTGCCACATGCCCCGGTCGAAAACTAGTTATCAAACCCCAGTTGATTACCATGCACCACGTGCTATCAACATCAACATCAATAACACATGATACTTTCCAAAATATGTTCCATATCTCATTAAGTCAATATTAACATGTAGTTATCCAAAATCATGTCATAAATACGTGGTAGGTCTAAGCATTAAACTACAACGGTCTAAAAACACATGTTGGCAATTTAGTAATGTCCAACTATTTAATCCACATCTAGGGTGACAAGGGGTCATGGCACATAATTAAATAACCAAGGTGTCATATTGCAAGCTGGCAGTTATCTCATTTCCCGGAATTAATTAAAGCATTTTCTAATTAACATAGCATGCAATAATTTAAATTAAATTAATTTCAAAAGTGGGATCAATATGGTCAAAGCATAACTTGCCTTCAAACAGTACTTGTTCTTGATCCTGAACTGGCTCCTGGGTCAAAACTTCACCTTCGAAGCCTTCGGATACTTCAACGTCTACTCGTAACGCGTGCAAATAGGAAATAATAAATAAAACAGTACACAAAATTTATTCAAAAGTTCAAATAAAATTCGTAAACAGAGAGAGCATAATTTTATGAATTTTTAGGAATTTGAATCGTCAAAATCGGAGTTAAAACGCAAAAGTTACAAGCGTTTAAAGTTTAAATAATCAATTAAATAATATTACTGTGAAAAACTTTGGTCCAAAAATTTAATAAAATTCATCATTAGGTAGATCTAAATTTTATAAAAATTTAAAAATTTGAATCACCCAAATCGGAGTTAAAATGCAAAAGTTATAAGTGTTTGAAGTTTCAAAATTCAAATAAACCATTAAACCGAATTATCCCATTTATTTTTATACTGAAAAATCCGATTAATGATGTCAGCATGACGTCAGCACGGGATTTGATTTTCCACCGAATTATTTTTCTATTGAAAAATTGAATTATTGCGCTAGTATGACGTCACCCGGCGCATGGACTCGGTCCACGGTTCGGCTCGGGTCCACCGTGGACCTGGCTCACGGGCGCACGCGTCATTGACGCGTGGGACCCCTCGGATGATGTCAGCGCTGACGTCATCGCGCTCGGCTGAGGACGGCTGACAACTGGGCCCCACCGTGACGTCAGCGGTGACGTCATGGTGCGGTTCGGCTAAGCCGCTGACACACGCCCACTTATCGACCGCGTGCTCACGCCGCGACGACGCGTGGTTCGCTCCGTGTACATGGCACTATCTGGGCCGTTGATTTGAAAATCAACGGTCCAGATTGGATTTGGGTTTCACGCGTTGGGATAACGCGGTGGATCTGGGCCGTACGATTCGAATCGGACGGTCCAGATTGGATCTAGCATGGTGCAACGTGGTGCTACGCGGCTCAAGCTAAGCCGTTGGATCTAGATCCAACAGTTAGAAATAGATCTAAAAATCGCAACGGGGATTACCTTCGGGCGATGTGGCCGAATCTGGACCGCACGATGAGGATCCGACGGCTGAGGGAGCTCGGGGTTCCGGCGATGGCGCGGCGGAGCGGAGGTTGCCGGCGCCGAGTAAGACGACACAGGGAATGGTGTTTGGGGCGCGCTCCGGCGAGGTGAGTGGTACCTCCAGGTGCACCTCGACGCAGGGACTCCGGATCTGGGCTCGGTGACGGCGGAGGACGGCGGACGGCGGCAGAAATTGCAAGAAACCGCGGCGGAACGCACAACCAACTACGGCGAGCTCTAGCGGGCGAACGGCGACGGTTCAGGCGTGATGGTCTAGGGATACAGGTGCGCACGGTAACGGGCAACCCGATGGCGGCGGTGGCGCAATAAAAAGGGGCCTCGGCTTCCGTGAATCTCGCGGAGACCGAGGTCCACCCGGCTGCGGCGGCGGAATCCGAATCCAATTCGGATTGGGTGACGTGGCTCAACGTGGACTGTTGGATCAGGATCCAATGGTCGCGGGGGTTTGGGCTCGGGTGACTTGGCTGGCTCGGTCCGATTCGGGTTCGGGTGACGTGGCGCAATCGTGGCCGTTGGATCTCAATCCAACGGTCACGCGGTTAGGGTTAGGTTGGACTCGGGTTGGACTCGAACACGGCTCGGGTTGGATTCGAGTCGGGCTCGGGTTCGGCTCGGGTTGGAGGAACAGTACTAGACCCGAGTTGGACTTCCCAGCATTTAAATATTTAAATTAATTCCCAGAAATTCATTTAATTCAAGAAAAATAGCAAAATACACAAAAAAAAAATTCCAGAAAAATTCTAGAAAATACTTTGAGACATTTTGGACTCAAATAAAATATTTCCAACAAAATTTTATTTGAAACTTTTAATTCTTTAATTATTTCAAAAGGGAATAAATTCAAATTAAATCCAAATAAATTCCAGAAAATTCCAAAAATTCACAAAAGTGCAAAATAACGTTTAAATTCATGAAAAGTAAAAATTGGGGTGTTACAGGCCTCGGGGCCAACCTGCCCGGATCTGGGATGTAATAGATTAAACAATGCTGTTTGTAGTTGATGTTTGAACGCTTGATGTTTTGAACTCGTTTCCATGTTGGTTGTAAACATTACTTTTATCATCGGCTATGCAGCCGATTCATGTGATGTATATACCTTTGCATTGATGTTTTAATCGGCTTTCTAACTCGAGTGCATTTATCCTTAATGACGCGATCATTGTCGGGACCCGAATTTGCAAATCCGGGCCCTCTGTGTATTCAGCACTAGTCTAGGATCACGCTAGTGCACACAGTCTCAACATCGGTAAATATCACAATCATACACAATGATAACAATAAGTGCTTTAATTAAAATAACCAAATTGGTTGGTCGACCTTATGGTCAAATTACAAGAGTACACCACACAGGGCGAAAACTTATTAAGGAAATAAATTGGAGCGGAATAAAGCATCAACGTGGCGCCATCCAGTATACCACAGGAAACTGACTAGGCTCACTCCCTAGATAGACGGTTCCTCTTAAAGTTCTGCCTCCAAAGCTAGCGTCGCTTCTTCTTCAACTTGTGTTGTATTGTTGCAAGGGGTGAGTACTTGGTACTCAGCAAGTCATGCACAGAATACAAACTAATATTCTACATGCATGGCTTAGTTCAAGGGATAGGCTAACAGGTACATTTGCAGTAAAACAGCATTTAACAAGTAGCATAAGTAGATTCAAAAGTAGTAAAAGTAAAGATAATATCAATAACTTTTCCAGGAGTTAAGTAAACATTCTTCCCTTTCCTAATCCACATTTCCATTAACGTCATCAATAAACCCAACCAAACTTTTCAAGTCCAAGTTGTTTTCATGAAAGTTTAACCCTTGACTGTAATCCCCGAGCAGTGTCCAATACCGTGGACTCGACTATTCGAATAGGTTGTACACTCTGTAGAGGTTACGCACTTTACCCACAAGATACAGTCAAACACCACAAAGGTGAGTGATCGTAACAAAGCCTTTCAGAGACCGCAAACTAAACAAGTGAACCTCTCCCGCTTTTGTCATACACCATCCCTTTCCTTAACAGAGGCGAAGTATGGGACCGACATACCGTTGGACGGGTACCATGCCATAGCCCTGGTACTCTCCCCTTTCAAGCTACACAAAAGGTGTAGTTGACACCTCGAGGTACCACATGTAAGATATTAGTAACTTACTCAACTAGGTTCGTCCCATTACAGACATGTGGTTGCACGTTTGACTCAGATCAAAGGCTTGCAAGGTTAAGTCCTGTAACATCCCAAAATTTTCTTTTAATATATTTAGTGTGTTTCTGGGATTATTTTGTAATTTTCCGAAACTTACTTGGAAGCCTCGCGAGCAATTCGGATTCCAGTTTATTGAACTAATCACGTTAAATAAAGATCCTGCATTTCCGAATAAACAAAAAAAATCTAAAAATTGTGTTTATAATTAAGATAATGGGTAGATGAGGGTGTTCTCTGCAAATATTTTTGAAAAACATGTTATATAACGTAAATCGTTGATTTTACCGAAATCTGTACAGGTGTCTGATTCACTAAAAGATTTTTAACGAAAAATCTATACGTCGAAAAATCACGAAACCAACTTCGTTAGCTTCTAAACAGTTCCCTGTATTTTAGAGAAATTTTTCAGGATTTTTGGAACCCTCCTGCTATTTTATTCTAAACACGTTTTGCAAACGCGTGTGCGTATAGATGTATATGTGCTAGTACTCACGTGTAAGCATATATATTCCTTTATGCTTGAATCTGAACGTTCTCACCTTCCAGTCGTTTCCTCTCCACGACGTTCCTTGCATGCTGTTTCCAATGCATGAATTAGGGACTTGATTGCCCAAGGAAATGGAAATTCATTTCATCCCTTTCCTACATGCATGAAGGCAAACCGTTTCTATTCCAGCCGTTTCTCTAATCATGCTTGCAGCCATTACTACACGTTGGTTTGGACGCGTGGCACTGGAAGCCGTGTTAGCTCTCCTTTTACAACGTTACCTTTTCCATTGCATGGCCTCCTAGTGTTACTAGTTCATACCCATTTTACTCAAAGCATTTCTACTCACACTGCCATCTCCATTGTTCGTTCCAGCCATTTCCTCACATCATTTTATTTTTCACCATCCCAAGCTCAATTACCTCTTCTGTACATCCACGCCTCCCTGCCATCCTTCCCGACTTGGTCGCCGCTGTCGTCTCGCCGTCGTCGCCGCCGTTGGTCACCACCGCCTCCGTCGTCGTCGCCGTTGCCGTCGTCGTTGCCGTAGTTGACACCGCCGTCATTGTCACCATCACCACGTTGCCGCCGCCATTGTCATCGTCGCCGTCGCATTGCCGCCATCGTCGCCGCCGCCGTCGTTGCCGCCGCCGTTTACGCTATTGCCGCCGGCGCACTCTTCGGCCTCGCCTTCTAAACCCTTCTTCTGCGTTGACGATCTGCGCTACCGCCTGAGCCGATCGGTATCTCTCATCCCTCCTTCACGCGCTCTATTAATCTCGATCAGTTAATCTTGTCACGTGTATTTATGCCTGTACATACATGTTAGTACGTATTTATGTGTTAATATTATATATGTTAGATGTGTGTGTGTTCTACATATATGTAACACCCCAAAATTTTGCTTTTCTTGAATTCATGTGTGATTTGGCACTTTGGTGAATTTTTGGAATTTTCTGGAATTTATTTGGATTTATTTGGAATTTATTTGAATTTATTCCATTTTGAAATAATTAAAGAATTTAACTTTGCAAATAAAATTTTGTTGGAAATATTTTATTTGAGTCCAAAATGATCCAAAATATTTTCCAGAATTTTTCTGGAATTTTTCTGAGTATTTTACTATTTTTCTTGAATTAAATGAATTACTGGAAATTATTTTAAATATTAAATCGCTGAGAAATCCAAACCGGCCTAAGCATCGCTCATCCGACCGAGCCCGAGTCAGACTCGAGTCCGAGTCCGACCCGAGCCATGCGACTCGGTCGAACCCGTTCACCGCGCCGAAACTCAACCGTTGGATCAAGATCCAACGGCTGAGATCAACCGCAATAGCCACCGAACCCTAGCCCGTGACCGTTGGATTGAGATCCAACGGCTCACGTTGATCCACGTCACCCAATCCGAATGGTATTCGGACTCCGCCGCCGCAGCCATGTCGACCTCGGTGTCCGCGCGATACACGGAAGCCGAGGCCCCTATTTAATGCGCCGCCGCCGCCATCGTGAAGCCCGTTCCCTTGCGCACCCGTAGCCCTAACCCACCCCGTCGGAACCGCCGCCGTTTAGCCGCGTGAGCTCGCCGTAGTTGGAATCCCTCTCCGCCGCGGTTTTTGCTTCGTTCCGCCGCCGTCCGTCGTCCTTCGCCGCCGTTGACCCCAGATCCGGACTCCCCGCGACGAGACGCACCCGAGGGGAGGACTCACCTCGCCGGAGGAGCCCGCAAATGCTGTTGTCCATGTCACCGTTCCCAGCTCCGGCCAGCCAGCTCCGCCGCGCCGCCATCGCCGACCCCAAGCTTCGTGGACCGTCGGATCACCATCGCACGGCTAGGATCACGCCACGTCACCGCCGGTGAGATTCCAATCCAAAAACCCCAGATCCAATCTCAACCGTTGGATCTAGATCCAACGGTCCAGATCAAACGCGTTAACCCAAACGCTGAGAGCCAGATCCAATCTGGGCCATTGATTTTCAAATCAACGGCCGAGATTGAGCCACGTGTGCGGAAGTTGGACCGGCGCGGCCACAGACGCTGCGGCGTGACGCCGACACGCCGCCCGCGGCCGACGCCGCCGAAACCGCACCATGACGCCAAAGACGGCCCACCCGTCGGCCGCCACCCCTAACCGTGATGGCGTCACCCATGACGTCTGATGGGTCCCACTCGCCAAGACTGCGGCCGAGCCTCGCCGACGCCAAGAATGACGCTACCCGAGTGGTCCCACCGCTACCAAGACGTGAGCCGTGGACTGGGTCCACGGTAGACCCGAGCCAAACCATGGACCACGTCCATGAACCGGCTGACATCAGCAGACCAATCAGAGGCTGCCACGTGTCTTCGCTGACGCAATAATTAATTTCCGAAAAAGAAAATGATTTATTATTTCGAAATAATGATTTCAGATTTTGTTTCAAACTTCAAACGCTTATAACTTTTGCGTTTCAACTCCGATTTGAGTGATTCAAATTTCTAAATTTGTATAAAATTGAGATCTACCTAATTATGAATTTTAATTAATTTTTGGACTAAAGTTTTCCTCTATAATATTATTTAATTGATTATTTAAACTTCAAAATGCTATAACTTTTGCATTTAAACTCCGAATCTGACGATTCTAGTTTCTAAAAATTCATAAAATTATGTTCTCTCTGTTTATGAACTTTATTTGGATGTTTGGATACTTTTTGTCTACTGTTTTATTCATTTGTTGCTATTTGCACGTGTTACGAGTAGACGTTGAAGTGCCGGAAGGATTCGAAGGAGAAGTATTGACTCAGGATCCAACTCAAGACCAAGAACAAGTACTTTTTGAAGGCAAGTTGTGCTTTGACCATATTGATCCCATTTTGAAACCTATTTTGATTTAATGTATTGCATGCTAGTTCAAATAGAAAATGCTTTACTTAATTATGGGAAATTAGATAAATGCCAAATTGCTGTATGACACCTTGACTATTTAAATATGTGCCATGACCCCCTTGTCACCCTAGTTGTGGATTACTAGTTGGACATTACTAAATTGCCAACATGGGTTTGTAGATCGTTGTAGTATATGGCTTAGACCTGCTACGTGCTCATGACATGATTTTGGACAATCAAATGTTAATATTGACTTAATGATATATTGAACCTGTTTTGGGAAGGTATCATGTGATGTTGATGGCACGTGGTGCATGGTAATCAACTGGGGTTTGATAAATAGCATTTGACCGGGACATGTGGCAAGAATGATCAGGTGGGCCAGTTGTGGCACCGGAAACGTTGGTTTGGTTCTTCGGGTAGTCTTGCCCTGGTCACCCTAAGGACTTAACCTTACAAGCCTTTGAATTGAGTCAATCTTGCAACCACATGTCTGTAATGGGACGGACCTAGTTGATTAAGTTGCTAATAACGTACCTGTGGGATCTCAGGTTGTCAACTACACCCTTTGTGTAAGTTGTACGGGGGAGCGTACCGGGGCTGCGGCCAGGTACCCATCTAACGGTTGATTGGCCTAAACTTCGCCTTCGCTAAGGGAAGGGTTAGTGTGCAATAACCGGGGAGGTTCACTTGTATTGTTAGAAGTTTCCGAAAGACTTTGTTACGGGAACTCGCCTTTGTGGTGTTTAACTGTATCTTGTGGGTAAAGTGCATAACCTCTGCAGAGTGTAAAATCTATTCGAATAGCCGTGTCCGCGGTATTGGACATCGCTCGGGAATTACAGTCAAGGGTTAGATTTTCTTTAAAATAACTTGGACTTGAAAGGTTGGGTTTGGTTAAATAATGATGTTGATGGAAATGTGGTTTAGGAATGGGAAGGATGTTGATTAAACTCCTGGAAAAGTTATTGATGCTATACTTGTTTCTATTGTTTTCGAATCTACTTATGCTACTTGTCAAATGCTGTTTTACTGCAAATATACCCTGAGCTATTCCTTTGTATTAAGCCATGCATGTAGTATATTAGCTGCATTCTGTGCATGACTTGGTCGAGTACCAAGTACTCACCCTTGCCACAATTCAACACTGGTTGAAGAGGAGACTACACCACTTTGGAGGAGGAGCTCCAAGAGGAACCGCCTACTTAGGAGCGAGCCCACTGGTTGCCTGTGGTATACTGGATGGCGCCACGAAGTTATTTTATTTTTCCGCTGCTATTATTTCTCTCTTAATAAGTTTCGCCCTGCGTGGCATATATTTGTAACTTGACCGTAAGGTCGAGCAACCAGTTTGATTATTTAATTAAAGTACTTTATTAGTATTGAGTGGTATGATTGTGATATTTACCGATGTTAAGACTGTGTGCACTAGCGCGTTCCTGGACTAGTGCTGAATACAAAGAGGGTTCGGATTTGCAGATTCGGGTCCCGACAGAGGTGGTATCAGAGCCATACTGACCGTAGGCTCAACCCTAGCTAGAATGGTCGTAGAGAGGTTAAAACCTATTTTCTAAAGGTTAAAAGTTCATCAAGATAAGAAATGACATCTCGATTTATTCCTTTCTCTCTTTTCTTATCTCTTGCTGAATTTTTCCTTGCCTTGTCACGATTTAAAAATTTCAAGTTCTTACATGAGCACTCTTGTGACAGATGGAGGGAGAGTTCAACTACGTCGATCTGGAGGTTGGTCATGCCGCGGAACTTTGGCGTATGCTGCAGACTCTCGGAGATTTTGAGAAGCCGCAATACCAAGTGGACGTGATCAGACAAGCTAGGAAGAAGGGCCCGGGCAATCGCCCGATACACTGCACTGCCAGGAGGTCTACAATGCAGATGGGTATCCAAGAGGCGTCACGACGAGCAATGCGGCACATTACCCAGAGAATTGGAGAGCACGGTGTTCCGATATCATCCGCGCAGCAATAACCTTCTTGACCCGAAGGCGATTCAGGATGAGAATGCCATGGTCACACAGTTGGCACGACTTGTTGTCGCCCAGGAGGATGTACTCGATGATACAGGCAAGGAGCTACAGAAGGCCCGCAAGGAGATCACTGCAGAGAAGAACAGATGGCGGGAAGCTCAAGAGTATGTGTCTCACCTTCTGCAAAGGATTGGAGAGTTAGAGACGGCATTGTACGCACTGCAGCCGAGCGACTGAGCTGCACGAGCTGCACTCCGAGGAGCCGGAGCTTGAGGAGGACATCGCTTCTTCGACTACCACAGATGACACAGCTTGCCGGACATGGCGATCGTTTCGCGCTTATGCCGCAGCGTCTGCATCTGTGCCGTGGAGGTTTTCTCGATGAGTGAGCGTAGGTTCTATAGTGAGACTCCTTCGCCGAGTCGTGTCATAGAATAAAGAGTCACCCTTTAGGCGTTAGACTCCAGTGCTAGTTCGATTTGGATTTTCATTGCTTGCTGAGTGTGCAGTATGTGTTGCAAGGCCCCTAGGCATTGTAAGCAACCATACCAAGTTACTATTGATTAAAATAATAAAGTTGGACTTCAAGTTACACCTTTCGCCCCGCATAAGTTCCATATTACTTGTCTATTCTTGTTTCCCTCTCATCTCTAAAACCTAGAGCAAACCACAGATGGTGAACACTCGTGGAAACCTTGGAGGCAATGGAAGTGGTTCTCGCCAGTGAAAACCCCAATGATGGAGCACCAGCACCGCCAGTTGATATGCAGAATTTCGGAGCTTTTCTTGCTGCTCAGACTCAGTTGATGCATGCCATGATGCAACAGATGCAGCACGTCACTGCTCAGGCCACTACTAATCAGGTCAATCAGGGGCAACGCCAGAATACAAGACTGTTAGAGTTCATGAGGATTCATCCACCCACTTTCTCCGGGAATGCTAACCCGTTGGAAGCCGATGACTAGTTAAGGTCAATTGAGAGGAAGCTACACATTGCTCAATGCATGGGAAATGAGAAGGTACTCTACGCTTCTCATCAGTTGGAAGGAACAGCCGCTGAATGGTGGGAGAACTTCTGTGCCACGCAAGAGAACCCTCAGGACATCACTTGGGAAGAGTTTACAGCTGCATTCCATCAGTATCACGTGCCTAAAGGAATCATGGACCTCAAGAAGGAGGAGTTCAGAGCACTGAAGCAGGGTAATCAGTCGGTGGCCGAATACCTGAACAAGTTCACACAGCTTGCACGTTACGCACCTGAAGGGACTTAACTCAGGATTTCAGGTGGGATTGATCACCCACACCTTTCCAGATTTCCAGGAGCTTGTGAATAAGGCGCTTATTCTTGTGGACAAGCGCAAGGAACTGGATGAGAACAGGAAGCGCAGGATGCAGCATTAGGGATCGCATCAGGGAGCGCAGCAACGTTTGAGGGTTGCGCCAAATCAGTTTTTCAGATTCCAGCCGCAGAATGCAACCAGGACACCGTCACCAGCACCAAGACCAGTCAATCAGAACTATCAGACCCCAGCCCCCCGAACGCCGCTTGAGCGGTCAACAAGGAAAAGTGAGACGCTGCTACAATTGCAACGAGCCAGGGCACTTTGCCAACAGTTGTCCTAAGAAAACAGCGGGAGTGACCCCAGTTTGCTTCAATCTGGGATCCACACCAGCTAGGACGCCAGCACCAGGAGCAGCACCCCAGACCGTGGTGAGAGGCCAAGTCAAGCATGTCACCGCAGATGCACTTCAGAATGCCACGGATGTCGTACTGGGTAAGTTACTTGTTAACTCAGTACCTGCAACAGTTTTGTTTGATTCTGGAGCTTCGCATTCGTTTGTTTCACAAGGCTTTGCTGCTAAAAATGATTTGGGGATTGCAAGACTTAAATGCATGCTTTTAGTTCAAACCCTTGGTTCCGAACTCCGAACGAAAGAAAGATGTTCTGGGGTGAGAATACTAATAGATGGGATAGAGTTCCTAGCAAACCTTATTATTTTGGAGACCCAGACCTTAGATGTCATTTTGGGAATGGATTGGTTATCCAAGCACAAGGCCGTATTGGATTGTGGACGAAGGACTATCTCAGTTGAGAGCCCATGTGGAAAGAAAGTGGAATTTCAAGCTACCGTCGTTAGAGATGGACTGTTGATGGTTAACAGCACCAAGGCAATCAGCATAGAAGATGTCTCAGTAGTGAATGAGTACCCAGATGTTTTTCCTGAAGATCTACATGGTATGCCGCCAGACAGGGACATAGAGTTTGTGATAGAGCTTGTACTGCACAGTACGGATAGCAAAGAGACCTTACCGGATGTCCACCGAAGAATTGGTAGAGATGAAGAAGCAACTCGAAGAGCTAATGGAGAAAGGATTTATCAGACCGAGTTCGTCGCCGTGGGGAGCGCCAGTTTTGTTTGTCAAGAAGAAGGACGGAAGTTTCAATATGTGCATTGACTACCGTGCACTCAATGAAGTTACCGTGAATGATAAGTACCCGCTACCCAGGATCGATGATCTGTTTGATCAGCTGAGAGGAGCCGGAGTTTTCTCCAAGATTGATCTAAGATCGGGATACCATCAGTTGAAGATCCGATCAGAGGATATTCCGAAGACCGCATTCTCGTCAAGATATGGACATTACGAGTTCTGATTATGTCCTTTGGTCTGACGAATGCGCCAGCATATTTCATGAATATGATGAATAAGGTGTTCATGGAATATTTGGACAAGTTTGTTGTTGTGTTCATAGATGATATCCTAATCTACTCCAAGACAGAGGATGAACATGCCGAACACTTGAGGCAAGTTTTGGAAAAGGCGAGGAACAAAGCAACTCTTCGCCAAGTTCAGTAAGTGTGATTTTTGGAAGGACAAGGTGGAATTCCTCGAACATGTAATGACCGCAGAAGGAGTCGCCGTAGATCCAAGCAAGGTAGAAGCTGTGTTACATTGGGAGCAGCCGAAGACTGTGACCCAGATCCGGAGTTTCCTTGGAATGGCAGGTTACTACCGCCGTTTCATTGAAGGCTTTTCGACAATTGCGAAACCTCTCACGCAATTGCTGAAAAAGGAGAAGAAGTTTGCATGGACGCCAGAGTGTGAGAAAGGTTTTGAAGAACTGAAGAAACGATTGACATCAGCGCCGGTGTTAGTTCTACCGGATGTTAATCAAAGCTTTGATATTTATTGTGATGCATCGCGTCAAGGACTTGGATGTGTGTTGATGCAGAACGGAAAGGTCGTCGCTTATGCATCAAGGCAGTTGAGGCCGCATGAGGAGAATTATCCAACGCATGACTTAGAGCTGGCTGCTGTAGTGCATGCTCTGAAGTTGTGGCGTCACTATTTGATTGGAAACAGATGTGAAGTATACACGGACCATAAGAGTCTTAAGTACATCTTCACCCAATCAGACCTGAACATGAGACAAAGGAGATGGTTAGAGTTGATCAAGGACTACAACGTTGGAATCCATTATCATCCCGGAAAGGCCAACGTAGTTGCCGATGCTCTCAGTCGGAAAAGCCATACCGTGAATATGTTGCTAGCCACAAGTCAGGATGAGCTATGCGAGGATTTCCAGAGAATGCAGATTGAAGTCGTACCAGAAGGATTCATGGCCGCATTGGAAGTGAAGCCTACCCTAGAAGATCAGATCCGAGAAGGACAGAAGGATGATGAAAAGATCCGCAGGATTAAGTCCATCATGGAGGAAGGCAAGGCAGAGGACTTCAAGTTGGATGAGCAAGGCATGTTATGGATGAAGGATCGTATTTGTGTGCCGAACAAAAAGGAGCTGAAGCAGTTGATTCTAGAAGAAGCCCATGACTCAAAGTATTCAATTCACCCAGGAAGTGCCAAGATGTATCAGGATTTAAAAGAAAGATTTTGGTGGCCGAACATGAAGCGTGAAGTTGCCGAGCATGTTGCGCTGTGCGACATATGCCAGAGAGTCAAGGCAATGCATCAGAGACCAGCAGGATTGTTGCAGCTGCTGAAAATACCTGAGTGGAAGTGGGAGGAAATCGGAATGGATTTCATTACCGGCTTACCCAAGACTCAAGGAGGATATGACTCCATATGGGTCATAATAGACCGCTTGACTAAGGTGGCCCATTTTATCCCTGTGAAGACCACTTACTCGGGAGATAAGTTAGCAGAGTTGTACATGATCAGGATCGTCTGTTTGCACGGAGTGCCAAAGAAGATCGTATCGGATAGAGGTACTCAGTTTACCTCGAGGTTCTGGAATAAGCTACATGAAGCCATGGGAACCCGTTTGAACTTCAGTACAGCTTATCATCCACAGACGGATGGTCAGACTGAAAGAGTCAATCAGATTCTGGAAGATATGTTAAGAGCGTGTGCATTGGCTTGTGCTACCTCTTGGGATAAGAGTCTGCCGTATGCGGAGTTCAGTTACAACAACAGCTACCAAGCTAGTTTGCAAATGTCGCCATTTGAAGCACTATACGGTCGACCTTGTCGAACACCGTTGAATTGGAACGAGACGGGTGAACGTCGTGTCTTTGGACCAGATATTCTTCAAGAAGCTGAAGAACAAATTGTCATGATCAGGGAGAGATTGAAGATAGCACAGTCAAGATAGAAGAGTTATGCTGATAACCGTCGCCGAGACTTGAGTTTTGAACCAGAAGATTTCGTGTATCTCAGGGTCACCCCACTCAGAGGAGTTAAGAGATTCCATGCCAAAGGAAAACTCGTGCTGAGATTTGTTGGACCATTTAAGGTTCTCAGCCGCAAAGGTGAAGTTGCTTATCAGCTAGAGTTACCGCAATCCCTAGCAGGAGTGCATGATGTGTTCCATGTGTCCCAGCTGAAGAAGTGTCTCAGAGTACCTGAGGAGCAGACACCGCTAGAGTCAATTGAGCTGCAAGAAGATCTGACCTACAAGGAGCACCCCGTAAAGATTTTGGACACAATGGATCGAGAGACGAGGAACAATTCAACCCGTTTCTGCAGAGTTCAATGGAGCAACCACGCGGAGAGTGAAGCAACTTGGGAGCGCGAAGAGGATTTGAAGAAAGAATTTCCGAACCTATTCTTTAGTAAGCCCTGAATCTCGGGGACGAGATTCCGTTAAGGGGGGAGGTTTGTAACACCCCAAAAATTTGCTTTTCTTGAATTCATGTGTGATTTGGCACTTTGGTGAATTTTTGGAATTTTCTGGAATTTATTTGGATTTATTTGGAATTTATTTGAATTTATTCCATTTTGAAATAATTAAAGAATTTAACTTTGCAAAAAAATTTTGTTGGAAATATTTTATTTGAGTCCAAAATGATCCAAAATATTTTCCAGAATTTTTTTGGAATTTTTCTGAGTATTTTACTATTTTTCTTGAATTAAATGAATTACAGGAAATTATTTTAAATATTAAATCGCTGAGAAATCCAAACCGGGTCAGTTACTGTTCATCCGACCGAGCCCGAGTCAGACTCGAGTCTGAGTCCGACCCGAGCCATGCGACTCGGTCGAACCGGCCATCAAGGCTGAAACTCAACCGTTGGATCAAGATCCAACGCCTGAGATCAACCGCAATAGCCACCGAACCCTAGCCCGTGACCGTTGGATTGAAATCCAACGGCTCACGTTGATCCACGTCACCCAATCCGAATGGTATTCGGACTCCGCCGCCGCAGCCGTGTCGACCTCGGTGTCCGCGCGATACACGGAAGCCGAGGCCCCTATTTAATGCGCCGCCGCCGCCATCGTGAAGCCCGTTCCCTTGCGCACCCGTAGCCCTAACCCACCCCGTCGGAGCCGCCGCCGTTTAGCCGCGCGAGCTCGCCGTAGTTGGAATCCCTCTCCGCCGCGGTTTTTGCTTCGTCCCGCCGCCGTCCGTCGTCCTTCGCTGCCGTTGACCCCAGATCCGGACTCCCCGCGACGAGACGCACCCGAGGGGAGGATTCACCTCGCCGGAGGAGCCCGCAAACGCCATTGTCCGTGTCGCCGTTCCCAGCTCCGGCCAGCCAGCTCCGCCGTGCCGCCATCGCCGACCCCGAGCTTCGTGGACCGTCGGATCACCATCGCACGGCTAGGATCATGCCACGTCACCGCCGGTGAGATTCCAATCCAAAAACCCAGATCCAATCTCAACCGTTGGATCTAGATCCAACGGTCCAGATCAAACGCGTTAACCCAAACGCGTGAGAGCCAGATCCAATCTGGGCCGTTGATTTTCAAATCAACGGCCGAGATTGAGCCACGTGTGCGGAAGTTGGACCGGCGCGTCGGGCCGCCAGACGCTGCGCGTGACGCCGACACGCCAGGCCCGCCGGGCCGACGCCGCGAAACCGCACCATGACGCCAAGACGGGCCCACCCGCCGCCACCCCAACCGTCTGATGACGTCACCCATGACGCCACAGTGGTCCCACTGCCGCCACTGCGGCCGAGCCTCACGACGTCAGCAATGACGTCACCCGAGTGGTCCCACCTGTCAGCCGCACGTGAGCCGTGGACCGGGTCCACGGTAGACCCGAGCCAAACCATGGACCACGTCCATGAACCGGCTGACATCAGCAGACCAATCAGAGGCTGCCACGTGTCTTCGCTGACGCAATAATTAATTTCCGAAAAAGAAAATGATTTTTTATTTCGAAATAATGATTTCAGATTTTGTTTCAAACTTCAAACGCTTATAACTTTTGCGTTTCAACTCCGATTTGAGTGATTCAAATTTCTAAATTTGTATAAAATTGAGATCTACCTAATTATGAATTTTATTTAATTTTTGGACTAAAGTTTTCCTCTATAATATTATTTAATTGATTATTTAAACTTCAAAATGCTATAACTTTTGCATTTAAACTCCGAATCTGACGATTCCAGTTTCTAAAAATTCATAAAATTATGTTCTCTCTGTTTATGAACTTTATTTGGATGTTTGGATACTTTTTGTCTACTGTTTTATTCATTTGTTGCTATTTGCACGCTGCTATTTAGTAGACGTTGAAGTGCCGGAAGGATTCGAAGGAGAAGTATTGACTTAGGATCCAACTCAAGACCAAGAACAAGTACTTTTTGAAGGCAAGTTGTGCTTTGACCATATTGATCCCATTTTGAAACCTATTTTGATTTAATGTATTGCATGCTAGTTCAAATAGAAAATGCTTTACTTAATTATGGGAAATTAGATAAATGCCAAATTGCTGTATGACACCTTGACTATTTAAATATGTGCCATGACCCCCTTGTCACCCTAGTTGTGGATTACTAGTTGGACATTACTAAATTGCCAACATGGGTTTGTATATCGTTGTAGTATATGGCTTAGACCTGCTACGTGCTCATGACATGATTTTGGACAATCAGATGTTAATATTGACTTAATGATATATTGAACCTGTTTTGGGAAGGTATCATGTGATGTTGATGGCACGTGGTGCATGGTAATCAACTGGGGTTTGATAAATAGCTTTTGACCGGGACATGTGGCAAGAATGATCAGGTGGGCCAGTTGTGGCACCGGAAATGTTGGTTTGGTTCTTCGGGTAGTCTTGCCCTGGTCACCCTAAGGACTTAACCTTGCAAGCCTTTGAACTGAGTCAATCTTGCAACCACATGTCTGTAATGGGACGGACCTAGTTGATTAAGTTGCTAATAACGTACCTGTGGGACCTCAGGTTGTCAACTACACCCTTTGTGTAAGTTGTACGGGGGAGCGTACCGGGGCTGCGGCCAGGTACCCATCTAACGGTTGATTGGCCTAAACTTCACCTTCGCTAAGGGAATGGTTATTGTGCAATAACCGGGGAGGCTCACTTGTATTGTTAGAAGTTTCCGAAAGACTTTGTTACGGGAACTCGCCTTTGTGGTGTTTGACTGTATCTTGTGGGTAAAGTGCATAACCTCTGCAGAGTGTAAAATCTATTCGAATAGCCGTGTCCGCGGTATTGGACATCGCTCGGGAATTACAGTCAAGGGTTAGATTTTCTTGAAAATAACTTGGACTTGAAAGGTTGGGTTTGGTTAAATAATGATGTTGATGGAAATGTGGTTTAGGAATGGGAAGGATGTTGATTAAACTCCTGGAAAAGTTATTGATGCTATACTTGTTTCTATTGCTTTCGAATCTACTTATGCTACTTGTCAAATGCTGTTTTACTGCAAATATACCCTGAGCTATTCCTTTGTATTAAGCCATGCATGTAGTATATTAGCTGCATTCTGTGCATGACTTGCTGAGTACCAAGTACTCACCCTTGCCACAATACAACACGAGTTGAAGAGGAGACTACACCAGCTTTGGAGGAGGAGCTCTAAGAGGAACCGTCTACTTAGGGAGCGAGCCCAGTCAGTTGCCTGTGGTATACTGGATGGCGCCACGAAGTTATTTTATTTTTCCGCTGCTATTATTTCTCTCTTAATAAGTTTCGCCCTGCGTGGCATATATTTGTAACTTGACCGTAAGGTCGAGCAACCAGTTTGATTATTTAATTAAAGTACTTTATTAGTATCGAGTGGTATGATTGTGATATTTACCGATGTTAAGACTGTGTGCACTAGCGCGTTCCTGGACTAGTGCTAAATACACAGAGGGTCCGGATTTGCAGATTCGGGTCCCGACAATATATATGCTAGTGTGTATATACGTATATATTAGGCAACCGCATGCATGTGTACAAAAAAATATTAGGCATGTAGTACATGCGAATACATATGTGTTGTAAAACTTTCATTCGGTTTTTTCTCACGTAGCTAACCGAACACAAGGATACATGAATATGCTGTGAACAGTGCCATGCATTGAAAACTAGAAGTTAGTTTGTACGTGTTAATTTTCAGGAATTGTGAATTTTGTCTTTTTCGCTACAAATTTGTTTTAAGTCCAAATCACTTGCGATAAGTTTTGTTAATTACTAAAAATTAATACCTTTCTACAGTAATTTTAATGAAATTTTATAATTTAATATATACTGTTAAATTATTTGCGGAAAGTCCAAACTTATGAATTTTGTAGCTCTTAAACTATACGTCCAAAAATTTCAAAATAAATTTTATAAATTTTAGAAAATGCTAAAATAATTAGTTAGAAATTTGAAAGGGGCTTTTAAGCTAGTTTGATTTGTAGCATTATTTTCGAATGTGTGTTTGTACGTTGTTTTGCATGTTTATCTGGTTCTTTATCTGTTACGCGTAGACGTCGAGCTGTGTGAGGACACGGATTTCGAAGATCAAGCTCCAGACCAAGACTCGCTGCTTTACGAAGGCAAGTTGTGCTTTGACCATATTGTTCCTAGCTTTTGAAAATATATTTTGTTTTAAATTATGCATGTTATGTTGATTAAAATGAATAGTTTAATTTGGGATAACTAGTTAATCCACCAAATTGTTAATTCCATCCTTGTTAATAATATTTGTATGCCATATATTCCATTGTCACCTAAAGTTGGGATTAAATTGTTGGATGATATGATTATGCCAACAAGGGAGGCTAGACCGTGACTAGTTGCTTAGCTATGCTTGCGCGAAATATATTTCAAATAGAAAAATATTATTGACTAATGACAAATGGAATGATTTTGGAAGTTAAGTGTGATCTTGTCACGTGACGATGTGAAGTGTAGGTACCTTTGTGGTTCTACATGGTAACTGATATTATTGGTATGTGTTGCACAATAATGGAACAGGGGTGGGAAAAGATTTAGTCTGGGGCAAGTGGTATGAGGTTTTATGCCAGGTGGGCCTTTATGGCACAGATTTTGAGATAACAGCCTTTGCGGCAATGGGATGAGTGATGTGAGAAGATTTGGGTCAGGGTTTGTGAGAAGGATGTCTTGCCCTGGATAGTTAAGGACTTAACCTTACAAGCCTTTGAACTGGGCCTTTCGTACAACCACATGGCTGGAGTGGAACGGTCTTAGTTTAGTAGGATTCTGAAGTCTTACCTTTGATACCTCAGGGTGACAGTTACACCGGGGTAACTGTGCGGGGGAGAGTACCTGGGCTACGACTTGGTATCCAAAGGTGATTATCGGTCCTACACTTCGATCCTTCGTGGGGGAAGTGATAGTGAAGGCAACACCGGAGAGGGTCATAGGTGTAGATGGAAGTTTCTGAAAAACTTCGTTACGGTCAATCGCCTTTGTGGTGTGCAACTGTATCATGTGGGTAAAGTGTACAACCTCTGCAGAGTGTGTCAAAACTATTCGAATAGCCGAGTACATGGTACTGGACAAAGCGTGGGGATTACAGTTAAGGGTTAGATTTTATAAAATCAAAATGTGGGAATGGGTGGCTGTATGCCAGAGGTAATTGCTAAAGTGATTTAGGGCTTTGTGCCAAACTGTTGAAAACAGATTGGTAACTTATTACATAATAAGGTTTTGCTGCTTTTGAATCTATCAAGGTTATTTAATCAAAGCAAAATGTTGTTTGATGCAAAACAACCACTTACGCCATTCCTTTGGAAGAAGCTATGCATATAGTAATAGGGTTGCACCTCTGTGCATGACTTGCTGGGTATTTTGTATACTCACCCTTGCTTTCAACAAAATCATCTGTTGAGGAGAAGACTACAACTTCGAAGGAGGAGAAGTTCCACGAGGAGGCAAATATCTTGGAGTTGTACCTTGTCAGTTACCTGTGGTATACTGATGGGTGTCACCGACGTTCTTCATTCCGCTACTGATTATTTACTTTTGTTATTGTAAGCCCTACATGGCAGACTATTTGTAAGTTAGCCTTAAGGTCTTGCAACAATTTATATTAATGTTTTGAAGTACTTTATTTGTATTTCCGCTGTGTATGGATGTGATATTTAACCCTGTTTAACTGTGTGTACTAGCGCGATCCTGGAGTAGTACAGAATACAAAGAGGGTACGGATTTGCAGATTCGGGTCTCGACAGAGGTGGTATCAGAGCCATACTGACTGTAGGTCTTGACCCTAGGTAGATTGGCCGTCTTTAGGAGCTTCAAAATTATTTTCTAAAGAGAAAATTTAGCTTGAAAGAATAATAAATTCTTGACTTATCTTATTCTCCTATTTTTTTAACTTTGTTGAAATTTCTATCCCTCCCCACTGATTTAAATGGAAATCTTACCTGAGGCATTCTAAATAATCAACGATGTTTCACACTTAAGGAGAAAGTACTAGATGTCGCTGTCAACCCTGAAGATCATGAAGTAAGGTAATCATCGAGCTCAAGGAGAAGTGGATCGATGCGGTGTTTCTGAAGCTTGAAGAACCAGTGCTTTAGTAGTCCGTTGTCGGAACCCTCCCTTTAATGGCGTGGAATACCAAGAGGGATTCCTATGTGCAAACAGTACTAGTCCCATGATCAGTGGCTAGCACACACATTTACAACATTGTCATCACATCCATACAAGTTCATATTACATTGATAGAAATAAAGTCTTACATCATGGCCTATTGGCCGAATTTAAAAGTTTGCAGCGGAAGATACATTGCTTGGCAGTATGCCTTCTACCCAAAATACCACAGGCAACTGACAAGGGTAAAACCTTAGAAAGACTCGTTAGCAAAGTCCCTGTATTCTGCGTCGGGATCGGGGTATCCGTTCTCCTCAATCTCTGAATATCAACAATAGCAAGGTTGAGTACACGTATGTACTCGCAAGACTTGTAGTGTATCACAAATGTATAAAGTAAATGCAGGTTATGTCATGGGAAGCTACTAAGTTATTTTGCATAAAGCCGAATTGAATTGTAAATACAAAATAATAGATTGTAAGCGAAAATTTGTAAAGCAATTGACATATATGTAAATAACAAGTATAAATAGAGTAGTAACAATCTCACAATCCTCCATGATTGTGAGTAAAGTACCGTCCATTCTCATACCATTGACATCAACAACATCTTCCATTGACCACAACATTTTTCACATGATTCTTCCCAACTACCATTAGGTTCCACTCATTTTATAAAAGTACCAAAACTCTAACTTAGTGTGAGCGCGCCAAGACTCCCATAACCGTGGGAACGGCTTTTCAAAAAGTTTAGACTCTGCAGAGTTGTACAAGTTTACCCACAAACAATGACTTTCCCTTTTAGCAATGCATAATAACACACTTCCTTAGGTGTGCCGCGAGGAAAATCATACACAACCGTTACATTATTTAACCCTAACTTTACACCAACCCAGTGACGTTAAATCCTTACTATGGTAGGAACAAAAATTTGGGAAGATATAAATTCTCATTGCGCGAGATCAAGAACACGTGTTCCTTCCCATAGTGAGGCGTACACCGTTGCATCGGTATGCAATTACCCACAAGTCCATGTGGAAGCCCCTTACAAGCCAACTCGAAAGGGCTTAAGGCTTGTGCTACTTCGGCCTCCCAATGTGCAAAGCCAGTTTTAAATAACTTAGTAGGTTGAGGCTACCCCATAAATAGCATTGTGGTTGTACGGTAATTCTTGGATTTAACAACACTATGTTCGGTCCTTAAATTAACCCAGGTGGAAACTCCCCCTACACTACGTGTAAGTTAAAGCTTACACCTCCGGCTATTGCCATAATCCACCTGTGTCAAAACATAGTTTTATTTTCATTTTTAACAAACTATCGGTATCCTTTAGTGTCATAACCAACCTTTCCAAATCATGAGACAACACCTGTCTCTTCCAAAACATGTCTATTCTCATTGACTATCATGAACAGTGTAACCATCTATTCATGATCCCATTACTAGAGCATACTAAGCATGTGCAAATAATAATCGAGTATACCCAATTGACATTATCTTTTGTCTAACCATAACCTAGGGTTTCAATGTTCTCATGTCAACAATTAATCAAGGAAATCCCACAAGCTAGGTTTAGTTCTACCGCATCCCACAATATAACAGTTTAATAAACATAGCGCATGCATAATAGTTTTGACAAACAAAGTAAACTAATTGAAATAGTGGGTTCAATATGGTCAAAGGAGGGTGCTTGCCTTGCTTGTTGAATTCAGTAGTGAAGTCGGAGTCGTCTGCAATAGTATCTGGAGCGTCGGTGTCTACACGCCGTATAAAAAGCGAAGCAACATCCAAATCCAGAAAAGAAAGAACAACAAGTAAACATACAATACATGTGGCAAAAAGAAGTCGAATATATTCACAAATAGAACCATTCATGGAAAATAAGTGTGATAGTGCGCTTTGGCGGAGGTTAGGGTTTGGGTCCAACTAGTGCAGAACATAAAACCGCGTTTAACGAAAGTTACCATTTACGAATTCAAGGGGCCAAAATTACGTATATGATTATTTTCATTTTCAAATCCAAGAAGCTAAGATTGTTTGGATTAATACAATTAAGATTAAAAGTTTTCATGTGAACAATACTTAGTCTTAAGTATAATTTGCACAAAAGTTGATTTATATAAGTTGGGTTTAGAGGATAGGGCTAGAGGTTACATTTACATGATTATATGATGATTCTAGTGACATAAACATTTTACCTTAGGGTTTAATAAGTCCAACTATTCAAATAGCAAGTTACTAATTTTCATAACAATTAGGCCTATTGTGCTAATAGGATTCAGATGCAAAGCAAGTCATTAATTAAATGTTTTTCCATATTATGGTAGTACAAACATTATAGAATGATTTTGAGCTATTCCCTCTAATCTTTGTATTTAGATGAGGTATTCTACGGGTGGCCGAAAAGGCTTAAATTTCACAAAAGACTACGAATGAATAGTTCTTTATTTTTGATTGATTTCGCATAGAATCAGTTTTACGAGGGTTAGATTTATTGATTTAGGCTACCAGCCTTATTTTCATTATAATTGAGAAGGTTTGGGTGATACAAACTTCATAGTCGTTGATTTCTCAAAGTTTGTTCATTCATAATACGTACTTAAGTAAAGTTAACGCTTAAGCTTATTGAGATAACAAGACTTATATGCATTACATGATGAAATAAGATTATCTTTTCATAATAGAGTAGTCTATGTTTTGGAGAGCACTACTAAGCTAATTCTATAGATTTTAGGATTTGGACGAGACATCATATTTATTGTTGAAAAAGCTTATGTGGCATTATAAAGTTTATGTTATACAAAATCGGCAGGAAAGTGAAACGAACAATTAACACTTAAGGGTTTTGTAGTAGCTGGATTTAGAAGGAAGTAAGTTATAAATAAGATGTTTTTCTAGAGCATGGTAGCATGCACTTTGTAGTGTGTTTCTAAACTGATTTGATAGGTTCTAGCATATAGACAACTTATTTTATTAATTGTCGAAATAATCTAAATGATCACGAAGGTAACGCTAATCGGATCAAGTTTCATTCTAAGTTTGCAACCATACTATACATGTTCCTTTACTCATTTTTCTAGCATTAGCTGAAGGTGTCTCTAAAAGTATTTTAACGTTATTTCCGTAATAATTTACCTTAATCCGCGATGTTTTTCAAATAGAAGAGCATTAGGGCCTTATATGGATTTAGCTCAATAATACGAAAACATCAATTATTTTTGCATAACCAGGAAGGGTATCACTTTTGAAGTTCCTAGAATTTGGTTTCACCAACTTTTAAGCTTGTTTACGAAAGTTACGATTATTCGAACTATTCAAGTATTAAAACTTATACTACTAAGCATTTAATGCATACTAAGGTAAAACCTAAATATTTTTATATATTTGAAACCTATGTGACATTAGGAGTATAACCAAATTAGTCTTACCAATATTTGAGTTCATTTGGACCACTTGACTTTGGATGCAATAATTATGTTTATTCACATTTTAAAGTTTTGCTAAACTTCATTCTTATATTTTTAATGGTAAAAAAGCACGATTAAGATTCAACCACGGTAATATTACGAAGGAGAGGTCCTCGAAGTCTGGTTGCAAAATTATTAATGCTTAATCCTAGTTGATTACTAGATACTTTGCTTAATGACAAACTAAAGTACACAAAGCAACGTACTAAACTACTGTTACCGAGCCTATAATTATGATGCTTCAAATGTTTAGGTATTGTATTACAAGCTAAACGCAATGTGCTAACACTATTTATACATGGAAAAACCTAGACCTTATAATTTACATGAAATGACACTATTGAACTTATGATTGAACAAGTCTAAGCCTAATTATTTTTACATAATCAGATGGAATGCTATTTCTTGAAAGTATTGAAACTTGTTTCACCATAATTGAAGTTTATTTGCACAAATTATTAGTATTTTAAATTCATACACGTTGAAAAGGACCTAATCACAAAATTTGTACAAATTAAGTTCAAATGAAAATATTTTATATATTTGGAACCCTAATGACATTAGAAATGCAATAAAATTTGGTTTCATTAAATTTGGAGATCATTTGCAAAAATTGTATATGGAGCACATATTAGACCTACGGTTTAAATTTGAATTTCAATTACTGTGTATTAAATAAAAATGAAATGTTTTTCTATATTTAGAAATTTCATGATTTAACAAAATTTTAGGAATTGATTTGACTTGATTTGGATCTATAATGTGAAAGTTATACTCATTTTAATTGGCTCGGTTGGAAAAATCGGAATAAATGGAAAAATACACCTTCTGTACACGAAAGCGCATTTTGCCACTTGAAGGTTCTCTGTGTGTTAGCACTGGCTGACAACGTGACCCCACGGGTCAGTGACTGTGGACAGGGGAGGCGACCACGGGCCTCGCCGGCGGCGAGCGGAGGCGGGGGGTTGCCGGGCGTGAGCAGTACGTAGGAGCAAGAGGGTGGCGAGGGGATCCTAGGGCAGTGCTCCGTTGGGTCCGAGGGAGGCCGGAGATGAGCTCGCGACGGTGCACGGCGGCAATGGCCACGGTGTCGAGTCGTGGGGGAGCTAAGGCGGCGTCGAGACTCAATTGGGAGGTCGGTGAGCACCAGTGGGTTGTGAGAGTTCTGATTTCGAGACTTACCGAGTGGGGGAAGGCCCGTAGCGGCGTGGCACCGTGCGCCGGAGGTGGAGAAGATGACCGGCCGTGGCGACGGCGCTCCGGTGGCGTCGAAGCAAGGGAGAGCAGCCGGTGAGCACCAGTGAGTCTAGGTGCCTCTATTCCGACGACTCACCATGAAGGAGGAGCACCAAGGGGAGCTATCGCCGGTGGCCGACCGTGGGGAAGAAAAGGGAAGGCGTGGTGGTGATTGAAGTGCTCTGAACTGAAATTGACGATTATAGAATGTTTTAGGGGTTGCTGAAAGTGCTCCAAATGGAAGCAATTGAAGTATGGCCTACCCAATTGCTTGATTAGCTTGAGCACCTTCCTCTGAAGCTCGTCGGCAAATGGGAAGCTTGAGCTCTATTTTTGACATGGAGGTGAACTGGGGATAGTGCGGGATGGGCAGTGGCAGCCACACAGGTTTAAGTAAGCAATGGAGAGGGGAGAGGGCAGCGTGCCCAGCACTCGGAATCGGGCGACACAGGGAAGAAGACAATGTCACTTGAGCTCATCGGCGAGATTCGCGTGCACGCGGGCTATAGTCAGAGGGGGGAGAGGGATAGAGAGGGGAGGTCGGCGTGAGCTGCAGTGGATGTGATGGCTCAGTGGCCAAGCTCCAAGGTCAGGCAGTGAGGAGTCTTGATCATGACAGGGATTTGGCAATGGAGCTCTAGGAGGAAACAGCCAAGATGACAAAGAAAGGAGGAGGGAGATGAGTAGCAACGACGCACGGTTGGTGCTCTGCACTTTTCTTCAGTGATGCTCATTGTGCCAGCCGAACTACCCAATGTTCATTACTGACAAAAAGTTTCCTCTGTTTGATTGGTGCAGTGAGTAGTCTTACTTCAGGCACTGGATTGGTTTAGTAAGGTCTGAAAATCCTTTGGTTTGACTGCATTTGTTAGTGCCATTTTATTTCGTTTGGCCTTAGTACTGATCCACCAAACCTTAGTGGATTAGTCCAGAGAAGTACTGAATCAGACACTTGACTTATCAAGTCGTGGCATTGGGTTGGTCCTACCGTGATATGAAGATCTTTGGGTGATAGACTTGGAATAGATTTGGAAAATGAAGTGCTGCAATCGAACATCCAATCGCACAATACAGTGCTTGATCAGATTTCAGGTTTCAATCCTGTGCATTGCTCTGTCCCAGCAAATTCTGACAATTGCCATACTCTCTGATTGGCTCAGTGTTATGTCGAGTTCAGGCATTGCATTGGTCCAATTAGGTCTGAATAATGTAAGTTGGTAAGTCTTTTGGGTGAAGTTGAATGCATCTGTTCTAGCTCAACTTGGTAATGAATTATTTGAACTTGGAATTTCTAGCTCTCATCAATCCCATTTACTCTGGTAAGTTCACTGATCCACCAAGCCCGAATAGTTGATTGGACCATTAGATTTTTTCTGAAGACCTTGTGTTGGTAGGGTTTGAGTGCTGTGTGGAACGCATTTAAACTAACTTAGAGTGGTGACAATATGTTCGAGTAGAAATTGTCTGAAAAGGTCACTTAGATTGGTTGGTGGATCGATTGAGCAATCCATTCCATATGTTTAAATGCCTTGGAAGTTCTGAATTTCTTTTGTTAGAAATGCATTTGGCCTTGTTCCAAATAGCAATGCAATTGATCATGTTAGAAAAGCTTGAACTGAGTCCTTTTTGTTTGAAAATTGCTTGATTTGGTAGATGATAAATCAACGTTTTGATTGCATTGGTCTCGCTCAAGATTAGAGATGGAATGTTTAAGTTTGGAAATGTTTGAAGTGAGCATTTTTATTAGCTCATTGGGGTTTCAGAAGCTTTACTGTTTGCCTTGCTCCAATTAGTCAAAATTGTTTTTGATTTTTTTAAGCAACAAATATATTTAAATCCTTTTGAAAATTTGTAGAAATGATATAAAGGTAATGTAGGATTTAAATACATTTTTTTTAATCTTATGCTAAATTTATTTTTGATAAACAAGGTTAAGATTCTGTTTGCAAATAAAATAGAAGGTTTTTCTTGTGCAACAAAGTTCAAAGAAGTTCACAAAAATACTAAAAATTCAGTTTAAAATAATAATTTAAAATTTTTAATTTATCTCTACTTTCTTTTATTTGAGGATGTTACATCCGTTGAGACTCATGTGTGAGGGTTGCGTCTACTAAGATAGGAGAGTTACCCTTTTAGCCAATAGATTTTTGTGTGTGCTTAGGTTAATTTGGTTCTTCATTGATTGCTGGGTGTGCAGTATGCGTTGCATAGCTGTTAGGCTTTTGTAAGCAACCATACCAAGTTATTAATATTATGTGCTTAAGTTTTTGGGTTAAGCCGGCTTCCCTGCACTAGGATTCTTCAACCTTACCTTTGCTCTTCCCTCTCAACTAAACCTTGGCATGTCCACAGATGGAAGGGATCGACTATACCAATGTTTCTGAAGCAGTTCATGTCAATACAGTTGCTGCTACCATTGATAAAGCAGAGACAAACAAGTAGCTATCTACCATACCAGCAGTAACTAGTCAGAACTTGGATCAGTTTCTCACCGCTCAAACTCAGCTTATGCAGATGGTGATGCAACAGATGAATGCAAATGGTACCAAAAACAATACCCCTACAACTGCAGACACAACAGCATGTCCGCAATCAAAGTTCTCCTTGTTCATGAAGACTAAACTGTAACACCCCGGCATTTATTATGCCTGAATGCTACCAAACATAAGCTAAACAACATCTAAATACCACAATTAAGCATAAATTCTAGCAAAGGCGCACATGCTAAAAACTGAGATTTCGGCAGCATCTCATTTGTTTTAACATGAATTGAAGGAGCAACAACAGTATAGCAACATAAGGCAATAAGAGAGACAGCTAAAATAGCAATAATTAAAGACTTAACGACAATATAAGTCTATTATCAAGCACTTAAAGTCGCCAAGTGTCAAACGAACAATAAAACTCTCATATAGTAAAGCTAAACCTTAAAACAATAATCATCACACGCAGTTTATTATCACAACTAATAGAATGACTTGTGGAATCAAAATGGGTGAAGCTACGTGTGGACGTGTGACTACTTCCCTTCCCCACATGTCGTTCTCATAGTACCTAAATCAACAAGAAAACAGAAGCGTGAGTTCAAAACTCAGCAAGCATATTGCAATGGTACAACAGGAACAATTACATAGCAATAATATCTCACATCATGTAAAAACCATCTCATTCATGGTCACATATTATCATCATCATCAATATATATGAAGTGCAATGCGATGCTCATGTCTCCTTGGAAACTCATACCGGTATGGTTGAGTACACACCCGTCGGTGTGTACCCTCTCCCCCCTTCCATCCCGAAGATGGAGGAGGGTGCCTACTCCTCGCTTCTGTTCACCGCGGTGAATGGAATCACGATGTAGGACTTACTTGTAACACCCCGGCATTTAATATGCCCGAATGCTACCAAACATAAGCTAAACAACATCTAAGTACCACAATTAAACATAAATTCCAGCAAAGGTTCATATGCTAAAAACCGATATTTCGGCAGCATCTCCTTTGTTTTATCATGAATTTAAGGAGCAACAACGATATAGCATTATATGGCAATAAGGGTAACATCTAAAACAGCAATAAATAGAGTCTTAACGACAATAAAAGACTAACATTTAGCACTTAAAGTTCCAAGTGTCAAACGAACAATAAAACTCTCATTAACCAAGCTAAGCCTTAATTTAATGACCATCACACGCAATTTATTATCAATCTAAAAGAATTGACTTGGGGAAACATTAAGGTGAAGCAACGTGTGGGCGTGTGTCTATTCCCTTTTCCCGCATGCCCTTCTCATGGTACCTAAAACAATAAGAAAAAAACACAAGCGTGAGTTCGAAACTCAGCAAGCATATTGCAATGGACAACAAGAACAACAATATGGCAATAGCATCTCCCTTCATGTAAATCATCTTATTCATAAACACTTAACATTGTCATCATTAATATGTATGAGATGTAATGCAATGCTCATGTCTCCTTGGAAACTCATACCGGTATGGTTGAGTACACACCCGTCGGTGTGCACCCTTTTCCCCCCTTCCATCCCGAAGATGGAGGGTGCCTACTCATCGCTTCCATTCACCATGTGGATGGAATCACGATGTAGGTCTTACTCAATGGCGTTCCGGACTAGTCATAACTTTCTCACCGACCTTGCCGGACTAGTTATGACTTTCTCACCGCCCTCGCCCTATCTCATGTCATGCATGCAACTATGCCAATTATCATATTTCACATGTACATAAACATATGGCATCTCATCATGACAAATATTAACACATGGCATCGAATCATGATAATCATACTCAATATATCATTGGAAAACAGCAAGCATGGCAAGTGATCATAGCAAGTATTCAATCTTTCATCTAATCTCCACAAGCAACCTACAATTCCGCTATTCATTACAACACACTTGCCTCAACCGTGGGCGACGGGATTGTGGGAAGTAGAGAGCACCCCCGGGGTCACACCACCTGCACAACGGCATCACATACTCTCAATAATTCCCACAAAATAGTACACAAATCCCCATCTCACCCGACATTGCCCGCTACTCGCAAAACCTAAAACAGAGGTTCTGTCCCGGCGGGACAGCAGCCTTGCAAAGGCCATAACTTGAGTTCTGGGACTCCAAATCGATTAAACGAGTACACCATCGCGAAGCTTAGGAAATTTCTTACCTTTTTCTAGTTATACGGAAAGACTGATTCGGAATCTAAAATTGTTTAATCTACAGATTACTACGATCTGTTCTAATTAGGTCACAGATTTTAACACGCTCGGTAAAACGGCCATAACTTTCAAACGGCTGATCGGATTTTAACGTGATTTATGTCCACGGAAAGATAATTAAATTATCTACAACTTCCTTTAAGTCTGTACGGACAGATTCGGATTCTAAATCGATGAAAACTCGAACCCTAGCCCGACTGCTCAATCTGCCCGAAAACAGAAACGTGGCAACGTCTAGATCTAACCCAAAGAACTCCAACCCAGCACCACCAATTGATCTAAAAACTTCATAAACACCCTAAGAACAGTACCTAGATCAAACCCAAGGATCCCCATGATCATACCTTTGCCCAACGAACGAATCTCCAATAGATCTCCTCGCGGATCGCTTCCTCGCCTCCACGCCTCGCTCCTCGCTCCTCGCTCCAACGGATGGATCCACAAGGTGCAGAGGTGTGGAGACCACCCTAGGGCAGCAAGGGGGTGGAGGAGAGGTGGTGGAGAGGTGGGGCAATGGAGGAGAGCAAGGGGGAGGCGCAAGGCTCAAACGGAAGGGGCGGCTAGGGCTTGGAAAGTGGGGCGGAGGTGAGGGGGGCGCACCAAGGCCTCAAGGGGCGCAAAGGCAGCAGGGTGGACGCCCCAAAGGGGCAGGGAAACCCCTTTTACCAGCCCCCACACCCAATTCTAGTCCGTTACGGAGACCTAATCCATCCCACCAAAGCCCACCAAGGCCCAAAACTCCCCCGGGAAGGCCCAAAACTCAAAACGCCCTAAACGGCCCTAAAAGCTATTAACCTCCATAACCTATAGTTTTAACCTTAATTCCACATTTCATAATGTTATTAACCTTATCATGCACGTTAAATAAGGTTACGACACTTCGTGGCGACATAACACTTCAACCGGCCCGAAAACGCGAGAAAACCCTAAGCCGAAAGGTTTTATTCTCTAGTTTCACCTTCTATAACGTCACACCAAACCATAGTGTCACATTCTTCCCCCCTTCAACAGGATTCGACCTCGAATCCGAAGGACGCCAAAAACAACAACAAAGTCCCCAAGGGACAAAAGGCTTCTCCGCAAAGCACAAAACATTCAGACAACGACTAGAACCGAAACAAACGACAAACGAAGTTCCCAAAACCAACACTTAAAGAAAAAGTGTTGATCTAGCTCAACTAAGGGCAACCGCTCACGCTCAACTTTCAATTCAAATCCCAAACAGAATCTGCGTTTCAACCTCGAAGGGCTTCAACAACCCAAAACGCTCGAATCCTCACGACAAACACCTCACCCTTCTATCACAACCTACCTGACTACACACGGCAAGAAACTCAACATGACAAAGTCAAAGGAAGTCACAATTCCTTTAACGACCTCTTTTCATTCCCGAAAGTTTCCATCGAGGGGAATAACTCATTAAGGCACACTAGCCCTTCCGATACACGATCATACTAACATTTTATTCCATCCTTTCCTGTGCAAGACTCAAACCTAAAAACAACTAGTGAAGACAATCGCTCACGGCAGGCAATTATCACCGATCTACCGTCAACTTCACTTCCACCCATCGCTACTCTTAGTAAAGGTTAAACCCATACATCATCAACCTCCATCACAAACCACCCTTATACCACTAAGGTTCGACACCAAGCCCAAGCTAGGATCGAAAACCTTACCAAACCACAATTGGTTCCTTTCTTAAGAGGGTCTCGCCCTCACACAAAAACACTTAGCTATCAAGCCCAAGTGTACTCACGACAACTCAAACCCAAAGCGTTAACAACCATTTTGGAAAGAATTCGGCAACATCCAAAGAGCACACAAAGGAAGCATAAATCCCCTACACCACAACCAAAATACCATAATTTCTTCATTCTTTCTTTTCATACTAGAAAGCAAGAGAAATCTTGTTTCATGACATAAATGCACATTCTTCAGGAGCACTCTGGATTAGTCATATCTCCATATATAACTTTCTCACCGACCTGGCTCAACGACTCTTTTATCATTTAACATGTAAAAACGATGTCATGTTTACTTTTCACCATTCATTCATCATGGAACAACGGTACCGAATAGTCATTCACCAAATAACTTCTTCCTCGGTATCAAATGATTGAAATACCCATAACACTGACGGTTGCGCTAAATCATATAGACTATGACGGCAACATAATTAACAGTAAGGCACCACATCAAATCAGAACCCACCAACGATAGATAGCTAAACTTTGCAAAACATCGCATTTTAACCAAGATCAACGTTTTGGAAAAGAACATTGACTCCAAAGTTAGACATCTGCACAAACAACTGCCATAAATTTTATCAAAAGAGAGGGAAACTCAATCCCAAAAGAAAACTCTTCTCTAACCAAATTCACTTATGAAACATTCATAAAAATCCAGACTTGTGAAACATCCGCACACCAGACACATTTTCCAAATGACTCCAACTCTAGCCAAACAGAGTTACACATCAAGGGCTTAACTCAAAAGTTTCCAACACAACCCTTTATGACCATCTGCTTCCTTTTAAAATTAATTTCAAAGATAATTCAAAGGCTAACGCGAAAGGGCGCGATCGACTCAAAAACTTTTGGGGTGTAAATCCATACTCATAGCACCAACTAAACAAATTAGCCAAAACCAAATATTTGCACCAATTTCTACGGGTTTTAGGGAAACTCCGAAACACACCTTATGGAACACCTTGACCAAAAACCCTTCAACCAAAATGGCAAACAACCAAACCAGTCCAAAAGCCTTTAAACACAAGCTCAGCATAAAAAGAACCATTTCTAGAACTCCACTACGCTTTTCATTAAAAGACTTTAATAATCACTTTTTTTTTCTCCCTAAGGAGCCCCAACACAATTCAACCAAAAGCTTCACAACAAATTCTTCCTCTAGTTACCATTCCCAACACTTTTAATAAGGGTTTTTGATGCTTATCAAAAAGGCACCCAACCAAGACTATAATGATATGATCCCCACGGATCACCGAATCATAATACTTCTTATTCTAAATTTGAAACATAGTACTTCCACAAATCTTTCAAAGAAGATCAACATATAAATTTCATACCTCCTATCTATTCACGTCTCGATAACCGAACCTTATTCAGTTAAACAACGACTTCAACATGTAAATATTATCTCTACAAGACAAAGTTCATAGCTAGGATTCCAAGGCATACATTCATTAAGGATAAAACTCTACATCAGGTTAATTATCCATGGTTCACTCCATCACCACAGGTTACAACACCCTCCATTTAGTCAATGGTTTCCAACAAGTATTCTACACAACTACCACCACTACTAAGTCATCAATAAAAACAAATGGGCATAATCATCAACCGATCAACATTACCTTTAACTACCCTATACATAGGTGATAACAAAATTACAACATACTCCAACTATTTAAAATAGATTGAAAACTAGCATTGAAGGGTCACAACTGCATACTTCCAAATATACTAGTAGTTTGCAACAACATAAATAACCACTCCAATCAACTTCCAAATTAAAGTCACTAGTCTCTACTAATCCGTTAGATTAGCACATCTTTAAACACCAAGCAAAGCTTCTTAACAATATCGTTAGTTTACATCATCTTAATGTTTTAACTATGCAACAGGGTTTAAAACTTTAAACATTATCAAGGGTCATAAGCACTTTTAAAGCAAAGCAACAGATTCTAAGCACGCATTTTAGCACATTCAATCATCCTCGCTAAGAGTAAACTACAACACTAGTAGTCTATTTATTCTCAAACTTAGAGATTTTACTCACATTGAATTGATTCAACTCAAAATTTAACTTAGCAACACATCAATCCATAAACCACATTGTTACCTACTACATAACATGCTTAAACATCAATTCTTACTAGGGACAAACGATTTCAGTCAAAAGACTACTTACTTTGTTTGCAGCATTTAGTTTTAAAACTCATCCCAAATTCATAAGGAAACTTGACTCAAAATTGCAATGAGACAAACCCAAACTTGGTCATGCAAAGGAATTCTCCAAAACACTTTTAAATCTCAAGGACTCCCATAAGGAAAAAGGTTGAAAGACAATTTTCTCGAAAGGGAACCAAGCGCTCAATCAAACCTTTGCAAATAAAACCTTAACTCCAAACCCCTAACTTTCACGACTCAAGAGGGGCTTTCAAAGATGATTTCTTAAACCAGTAAAAATGACGAAATCAAACACCACTTACTCCTACAAGCCACTGAACTTCAGCCCTGACAGCCAGGTCTGGCACAACTCCGAACAAAACTCCTTTAGCCTCGGAGAAAGACAACCACAGGAATAAATCGAATGCTTGTTCCCCATAATGCAATCAACAGGCATCAAAACTGGAAAGGCGCCCAAAAGAAGCGCAACACTAGTCTCCTCTTCTTCGTCTTCAACCAAGGAAGAGAAAACCACACACCGCATACGGAACGATCCGCGAAAACCCAACACTTTTCATTTGATTCAAATCTACTAAAGCCAAGAAAAGCAAAGAACACCGACCGTCAGAACGGCAAAGAACATACGAAGGAAACCACCATTAACTCTTCTATTTGACTCCAGTCAACTACCCGATCAACGCATGAAAGGATAAGCACTCTTCTCCTACAGTGTCAATAGTTCTTCGGTGGTGGCGCTTAACCGCCACACCACAAACCTCACCCTTACTATGAAATAAGAGAGGTGGCCGAAACCCTTCGGCACCAAAACCCCACTTTTACCACCACAACAGGAATAATTCAATTATTTATCTCATAGACATAGCAACGTACTATATCAAATATAGCATTTAGCAACAAGGCTTAAGTACAACATTTAAGCGTAAACAACGATACCCATACCCTTCCTACTGTGCATCCATGTGTGTCAAATTTTAGATTAGTTATACCACTTTTGCAAGTTTTAATGTTGCTATCCTATGACAAAATTTTAGTAAAAACCTAAGCCATGTTTCTAAGTTATTCCACATCACATTTTAGTTGTACCCTATAGCATGACACTAAAAATACACATTCCAAGGACCTACAGCCCGCTCTGATACCAACTGTAACACCCCGACATTTAATATGCCCGAATGCTACCAAACATAAGCTAAACAACATCTAAGTACCACAATTAAACATAAATTCCAGCAAAGGTTCATATGCTAAAAACCGATATTTTGGCAGCATCTCCTTTGTTTTATCATGAATTTAAGGAGCAACAACGATATAGCATTATATGGCAATAAGGGAAACATTTAAAACAGCAATAAATAGAGTCTTAACGACAATAAAAGACTAACATTTAGCACTTAAAGTTCCAAGTGTCAAACGAACAATAAAACTCTCATTAACCAAGCTAAGCCTTAATTTAATGACCATCACATGCAATTTATTATCAATCTAAAAGAATTGACTTGGGGAAACATTAAGGTGAAGCAACGTGTGGGCGTGTGTCTATTCCCTTTTCCCGCATGCCGTTCTCATGGTACCTAAAACAATAAGAAAAAAACACAAGCGTGAGTTCAAACTTCGGCAAGCATATTGCAATGGACAACAAGAACAACAATATGGCAATAGCATCTCCCTTCATGTAAATCATCTTATTCATAAACACTTAACATTGTCATCATCAATATGTATGAGATGTAATGCAATGCTCATGTCTCCTTGGAAACTCATACCGGTATGGTTGAGTACACACCCGTCGGTGTGCACCCTTTTCCCCCCTTCCATCCCGAAGATGGAGGGTGCCTACTCATCGCTTCCATTCACCACGTGGATGGAATCACGATGTAGGTCTTACTCAATGGCGTTCCGGACTAGTCATAACTTTCTCACCGACCTTGCCGGACTAGTTATGACTTTCTCACCGCCCTCGCCCTATCTCATGTCATGCATGCAACTATGCCAATTATCATATTTCACATGTACATAAACATATGGCATCTCATCATGACAAATATTAACACATGGCATCGAATCATGATAATCATACTCAATATATCAATGGAAAATAGCAAGCATGGCAAGTGATCATAGCAAGTATTCAATCTTTCATCTAATCTCCACAAGCAACCTACAATTCCGCTATTCATTACAACACACTTGCCTCAACCGTGGGCGACGGGATTGTGGGAAGTAGAGGGCACCCCCGGGGTCACACCACTTGCACAACGGCATCACATACTCTCAATAATGCCCACAAAACAGTACACAAATCCCCATCTCACCCGACATTGCCCGCTACTCGCAAAACCTAAAACAGAGGTTCTGTCCCGGCGGGACAGCAGCCTTGCAAAGGCCATAACTTGAGTTCTGGGACTCCAAATCGATTAAACGAGTACACCATCGCGAAGCTTAGGAAATTTCCTACCTTTTTCTAGTTATACGGAAAGACTGATTCGGAATCTAAAATTGTTTAATCTACAGATTACTACGATCTGTTCTAATTGCGTCACAGATTTTAACACGCTCGGTAAAACGGCCATAACTTTCAAACGGCTGATCGGATTTTAACGTGCTTTATGTCCACGGAATATAATTAAATTATCTACAACTTCTTTTAAGTCCGTACGGACAGATTCGGAATCTAAATCGACGAAAACTCGAACCCTAGCCCGACTGCTCAATCTGCCCGAAAACAGAAACGTGGCAACGTCTAGATCTAACCCAAAGAACTCCAACCCAGCACCACCAATTGATCTAAGAACTTCATAAACACCCTAAGAACAGTACCTAGATCAAACCCAAGGATCCCCATGATCATACCTTTGCCCAACGAACGAATCTCCAATAGATCTCGCGGATCGCTCCTCGCTCCACGCTCCTCGCTCCTCGCTCCTCGCTCCTCGCTCCAACGGATGGATCCACAAGGTGCAGAGGTGTGGAGACCACCCTAGGGCAGCAAGGGGGTGGAGGAGAGGTGGTGGAGAGGTGGGGCAATGGAGGAGAGCAAGGGGGAGGCGCAAGGCTCAAAGGGAAGGGGCGGTTAGGGCTTGGCAAGTGGGGGGGGAGGTGAGGGGGGCGCACCAAGGCCTCAAGGGGCGCAAAGGCAGCAGGGTGGACGCCCCAAAGGGGCAGGGAAACCCCTTTTACCAGCCCCCACACCCAATTCTAGTCCGTTACGGAGACCTAATCCATCCCACCAAAGCCCACCAAGGCCCAAAACTCCCCCGGGAAGGCCCAAAACCCCGAAAACGGCCCGGAAACGGCCCGAAAAAGCTATTAACCTCCATAACCTATAGTTTTAACATTAATTCCACATTTCATAATGTTATTAACCTTATCATGCACGTTAAATAAGGTTACGACACTCCGTGGCGACATAACACTTCAACCGGCCCAAAAACGCGAGAAAACCCTAAGCCGAAAGGTTTTATTCTCTAGTTTCACCTTCTATAACGTCACACCAAACCATAGTGTCATATTCTTCCCCCCTTCAACAGGATTCGACCTCGAATCCGAAGGACGCTAAAAACAACAACAAAGTCCCCAAGGGACAAAAGGCTTCTCTGCAGCACAAAACATTCGCACAACGACTAGAACCGGAAACAAACGACAAACGAGTTCCCAAAACCAACACTTAAAGAAAAAGTGTTGATCTAGCTCAACTAAGGGCAACCGCTCACAGTTCAACTTTCAATTCAAATCCCAAACAGAATCTGCGTTTCAACCTCGAAGGGCTTCAACAACCCAAAACGCTCGAATCCTCACGACAAACACCTCACCCTTCTATCACAACCTACCTGACTACACACTGCAATAAACTCAACATGACAAAGTCAAAGGAAGTCACAATTCCTTTAACGACCTCTCTTCATTCCCGAAAGTTTCCATCGAGGGGAATAACTCATTAAGGCACACTAGCCCTTCCGATACACGATCATACTAACATTTTATTCCATCCTTTCCCAGGCAAGACTCAAACCCAAAAACAACTAGTGAAGACAACTGCTCACGGCAGGGCAATTATCACCGATCTACCGTCAACTTCACTTCCACCCATCGCTACTCTTAGTAAAGGTTAAACCCATACATCATCAACCTCCATCACAAACCACCCTTATACCACATTAGCCCGGAAACGCTATTAACCTCCAAACCCTATGGTTTTAACCTTAATTCCACATTTCATAATGTTTTTAGCCTCATCATGCACAAAAAAAGAGGTTACGACACTTCGTGGTGTCACATTCTTCCCTCCTTCAACAGGATTCGACCTCGAATCGAAAACGCATCAAAACGCAACCCAGCAAATCCCAAGATAGCTAGGTTTCACATCACATACCTGAGACGAAAAGCTCGGGATACTTCTCGCGCAGGCGAGACTCCAGCTCCCAAGTCGCTTCTCTCTCGGTCTGATGTGACCACAATACTTTAACAAACTTGAGCGTCCGGTTCTTCATCACTCGCTCCGAAGTCCCCAGAATTTCCACAGGACGGGACTCGAAGGTGAGGTCCTGCTCAAGCACTAGTGGTTCCAACGGAACCACCAACTCCGGATCATGCAAGTATTTCCTCAACATCTAGACATGGAACACATTATGCACTCCTTGCATAGACTCTGGTAGCTCCAGACGATAGGCCAGCCTAACAACTCGGGCGATGATAGGAAATGGCCCAACAAACCTCGGACTGAGCTTTCCTTTGGTGCCAAAACGCACCACACCCTCGGTGGGAGATACTCGCAAGAGTACGCTATCACCCACCTCAAACTCCAAATCTCGCCGCCTCACATCAGCATAGCTTTTCTGTCTGCTCTGCGCTGCGAGAAGGTTCTACCGTACCTTCGCCACGCGATCAACAGTCTGCTGAACCCAATCCGGTCCAAGAACTGCTCTCTCGCCCATGGCATCCAAGGTCGGTGAGAAAGTTATGACTAATCCGGAGAGCCAATGAGTAAGTCCTACATCGTGATTCCATTCACCGCGGTGAACGGAAGCGAGGAGTAGGCACCCTCCATCTTCGGGATGGAAGGGGGGAGAGGGTGCACACCGACGGGTGTGTACTCAACCATACCGGTATGAGTTTCCAAGAAGACATGAACATCGCATTGCACTTCATATATATTAATGATGATGATAATATGTGACCATGAATGAGATGGTTTTTACATGATGTGAGATATTATTGCTATGTAATTGTTCCTGTTGTACCATTGCAATATGCTTGCTGAGTTTTGAACTCACGCTTGTGTTTTCTTGTTGTTTTAGGTACCATGAGAACGACATGCGGGGAAGGGAAGTAGTCACACGTCCACACGTAGCTTCACTCATTTTGATTCCACAAGTCATTCTATTAGTTGTGATAATAAACTGCGTGTGATGATTATTGCTTTAAGGTTTAGCTTTGCTATATGAGAGTTTTATTGTTCGTTTGACACTTGGAGACTTTAAGTGCTTGATAATAGACTTATATTGTCGTTAAGTCTTTAATTATTGCTGTTTTAGCTGTCTCTCTTATTGCCTTATATTGCTATACTGTTGTTGCTCCTTCAATTCATGTTAAAACAAAGGAGATGCTGCCGAAATCTCGGTTTTTAGCATGTGCGCCTTTGCTGGAATTTATGCTTAATTGTGGTATTTAGATGTTGTTTAGCTTATGTTTGGTAGCATTCATGCATAATAAATGCCGGGGTGTTACATAAACCACCAACATTTGATGGATTAGCTACTCCTAAAGATGCAGAAATTTGGCTTCGCATCATAGAAGAGAAGCTAGCCTTGGTGCAATGTGAGGATAAAGAAAAAGTTCCCTATGCTACGTGCCAGTTAGAAGTAAATGCATTAGCCTGGTGGAAAGATTTCTACGCCACTTCTGAGGATGGACATACCATCTCTTGGATGGAGTTTGCCACCGTCTTTCATCAGCACTTCATGTCGTCAGAAGATAGTGGAACCACAATAAGACCAAGGAAGAATGGTATTCCCGCACTCGACACCATACTTGGATGATGTTCTTTGAAGTGTTGTCAATCAAGCAAATCAGAAGACCGTGCATGCATCCGTTGTGGAGAAATAGGACACACTGATGAAGAACATGAAATCAATTGTTCCCGCTGTGAAGGAAGCCATCTACCTGGAGAATGTCCTATGAGCAACATCACATGTTACCTTTGTGAAGGTAGGGATCATTGTCCAGCTCAATGCCCCCTAGATCCATTAGTGACCACTGTGACTCGGCGTCAGCGAGAGGATTTTTGAGCCATCATTGCTCAAGAGTTAGCAAGGAGAGAAGGACTGTCATCTGCACTTGTTGTGCCATGTGAAGAAATGAAGAAGACACGTGTCAACCCTATCCCTCTACCTCAGGAAATCAGTGAAACTTGGTAACCATGGAATTGTTTTCTATGTGGTGAAAAAGGCCATTAGGCTAGAGAATGTCCCCTCAATCCAGCAAGACAACCCAAACATTCCTGCCACAATTGTGGTGAGTTAGGTCATTTTGTTAAGGAATGTCCTCAGAAAGATCAAGCAATTTCTGAAGTCATGATCATTCCGGAAATTGGACCAGTTAAGTTTATAGCACCATGAGTGAGTGGTAATACCCTGGAAGCAACTCGCTCAAAGAGTTGGTTGAAGCAAGGAGGGTTGGTTAACAAAACCCTTGTTCTCGGAGATGAACGCAAGGAATTTGAGGATAGCTGCAAGTGCCAGAAAACATGTCAAGAAGGATTGCCACAACAGCAAGGGAGGAGTGCCACTCAGCAACTCAATGATCACGCTGCACAGACTTTGTTCGAGACACTTTCACCCGTGCTTCACCCTGAAGGTCGGAGTTTTCATAACACCACTCGGATGAAAAGTTCTCAGGGAGGAAGGTTATTGTCTAGAATTTGCTTTGCTTGTCGCCAGCCAGGACATTTTGCTAACCACTGCCCTCAGAAGAAAGTGGTCACTGCTGATCGCATTAATCTCCGTTCCACCTCTACCAAGAATAGAGATATGTTACGAGGAAGCCAGCAGACATCAACCAGGCGTTGCTATTGTTGCAATAAGCAAGGACACTATGCTAAAAGTTGTCCTAAGAGAAGTTGTGTTACACCTACCAAGACATCAGTACCAGAATCAAATTGCGAAACAAGTCACGCTGGGGTTACGCAACCTGTGCCAAAGGTTCAGAAGAAGAAGAAGTGTGTGGAGGAAGACTCTACTGAGGAAGTCCAAGGCATAAGTTTTCTTTAACCAATGTAATGTATCATGCTTATGAGAGAGTGATCAGTTGAGAAACATTTGTAAGAATTCTCTCGAAAAAAAGTAATAATAATAATAAATAGCTGGTATGTTAGTATGCTGATATGTAAAGCTTTGAAGCAAGAGTATTAGTAAGGATCAGATGTCTCATTAGATCAGTTAATAATGAGTTGTGTGGAATGATAGCCATAGAGCTAGAACTTGAGGATATGAGCACAATGTGGTTGCATCATATAAGCCATCGTTTGTCGTGGTAAAGGTAACATGAAAGTGGGCTTGAAGGTTGCTGTTTTGGGATAAATCTGCAGTGTGTGAAAGGTTGCCAATGTCAGTACAGAAAACTCAGAGTATATGTAGTGGAGATGTTTGGTTACTCATTGTATTGGAAACCAAGACCTTAGATGCTAATATTAGGGTGGATTAGTTATCCAAGCATAAGGTGGTTTTGGTTTGTGGTCACAGAAGTGTGAGGAATCTCAAGTAACCGCAGTTTGGGATGGCCAGTTAATGGTCAATAGTGTGAAGCTGTTAGTCGAGAAGAAGTACCAGTGGTCGACAAATACTCATAAGTGCATCCCTAAGACTCACTTGGTATGCAAACATACAGAGATAGCGAGTTTGTGATCAAATAGGTGCCAGTACTTTCCCAATAACTAAGAAACCCTATCAGAGGGCTATCGATAAGTGGATAGAGATGAAGGAACAGATCGAGGAGATGGTTGAAATTAATCAAGGATTACAGCATAGGAATCAATTACCATTCCAGCAAGGATAACGTGGTAGCCGATGCCTTGAGCCGGAAGAGTCACAACGAGAATATACGGATCAAAGAGAATTAGGACGAGATATGCAAAGGTTTTCCGAAGATGAAACTGAAGTGCTGTCAAGGATTGTCTTCTTACATGGAGTGCCCAAGAGGGTATATCGGACAAAGGTACCCAATATACCTCAGGGGTCTGGAACAAGCTGCACGAGGCCATGGGAATCTGATTAAACTCCAGCACGGCCTATCATCCTCAAACGGATGGTCAGACCGAAAGGGTTAATCAGATTCTAGAGGACATGTTTGGAGCTTGTGTGCTGGCTTATACTACATCATGGGACAAGTGCTTAAATGTCGCCTACGCAGAGTTCAGTTTGCAAATGTCACCTTTTGAAGCGTTATATGGGAGACCTTATTGAACACCATTAAATTGGAATGAGACAGGTGGAGCATCGCATCCTTGGACCGGATATTCTTCAAGAAGCTGAGAAACGAGTCATGATAATTTGGGGAAGGTTGAAGGTTGCTCAATCAAGACAAAAGAGTTATGCAGATAACCATCGCAGAGACTTGAGTTTTGAGCCAGAAGATTTCGTATATCTCAGAGTTACACCCCTCAAAGGAGTCAGAAGGTCTCACGTCAAAGGAAAGCTCGCACCAAGATATGTTGGTCCATTCAAGATTCTGAGTCATAGAGGCGAAGTTGCTTACCAGCTGGAGTTACCGCCATCACTAGCAGGAGTACATGATGTATTCCAGGTTTCATAGTTGAAGAAATCGATTTGCGGGTACCTAAAGAACAAGCACCACTAGAAGCAAACGATTTGCAAGAAGATTTGACATATAAAGAGCATCCGGTAAAGATATTAGACATCGTGGATTGTGAAACAAGAAACAAATCAACCCGCTTTTGCCGAGTCCAATGGAGTAATCACTCGGAAAGCGAAATGACTTGGGAACACGAAGAAGATTTGAAGGAGTTTTCGAACCTATTCTCTAGTTAGCCTCGAATCTCGGGGACGAGATTCTGTTAAGGGGGGGAGGTTTGTAACCTCCCAAAATTTTTTTTAATATATTTAGTGTGTTTCTGGGATTATTTTGTAATTTTCTGAAACTTACTTGGAAGCCTCGCGAGTAATTCGGATTCCAGTTTATTGAACAAATCACGTTAAATAAAGATCCTGCATTTCCGAATAAGCATAAAATCTAAAAATTGTGTTTATAATTAAGATAATGGGTAGACGAGGGTGTTCTCTGCAAATATTTTCGAAAAACATGTTATATAACGTAAATCGTTGATTTTACCGAAATCTGTACAAGTGTCTGATTCACTAAAAGATTTTTAACGAAAAATCTATACGTCGAAAAATCACGAAACCAACTTCGTTAGGTTCTAAATAGTTCCCAGTATTTTAGAGGAATTTTTTAGGATTTTTGCAACCCTCCTGCTATTTTATTCTAAACACGTTTTGCAAACGCGTGTGCGTATATATGTATATGTGCTAGTACTCACGTGTAAGCATATATATTGCTTTATGCTTGAATCTGAACGTTCCCACCTTCCAGTCGTTTCCTCTCCACGATGTTCCTTGCATGCTGTTTCCAATGCATGAATTAGGGACTTGATTGCCCAAGGAAATGGAAATTCATTTCATCCCTTTCCTACATGCATGAAGGCAAACCGTTTCTATTCCAGCCGTTTCTCTAATCATGCTTGCAGCCGTTACTACATGTTGGTTTGGATGCATGGCACTGGAAGCCGTGTCTAGCTCTCCTTTTACAACGTTACCTTTACCATTGCATGGCCTCCTAGCGTTACTAGTTCATACCCATTTTACCCAAAGCATTTCTACTCACACTGCCATCTCCATTGTTCATTCCAGCCATTTCCTCATATCATTTTAGTTTGCACCATCCCAAGCTCAAGTACCTCTTCTGTACATCCACGCCTCCCTGCCATCCTTCCCGACTTGGTCGCCGCTGTCGTCTCGCCGTCGTTGCCACCACCGTCGTCGCCGCCGTTGGTCGCCGCCGCCTCCATCGTCGTCGCCGCAGTTGACGTCGCCGTCCCCGCCGTCGTCGTCACCGTCGCCGGTGACGTCGCCGCCGCCACCGTCGTTGCCGCCACCGTTTACACCGTCGCCGCCGGCGCATTCTCCGGCCTCGCCTTCTAAACCCTTCTTCTGCGTTGACGGTCTGCGCTACCGCCTGAGCCGATCGGTATCTCTCATCCCTCCTTCACGCGCTCTGTTTATCTCGATCAGTTAATCTCGTCACATGTATTTATGCATGTACATACATGTTAGTACGTATTTATTTGTTAATTTTATATATGTTATATGTGTGTGTGTTCTACATATATATGCTAGTGTGTATATACGTATATATTAGGCAACTGCATGCATGTGTACAAAAAAATATTAGGCATGCAGTACATGCGAATACATATGTGTTGTAAAACTTTCATTCGGTTTTTTCTCACGTAGCTAACCGAACACAAGGATACATGAATATGCTGTGAACAGTGCCATGCAATGGAAACTAGAAGTTAGTTTGTACGTGTTAATTTCCAGGAATTGTGAATTTTGTCTTTTTCGCTACAAATTCGTTTTAAGTCCAAATCACTTGCGACAAGTTTTGTTAATTACTAAAAATTAATACCTTTCTACAGTAATTTTAATGAAATTTTATAATTAAATATATACTATTAAATTATTTGCGGAAAGTCCAAACTTATGAATTTTGTAGCTCTTAAACTATACGTCCAAAAAATTCAAAATAAAATTTATAATTCTTATAAAATGCTATAATAATTAGTTAGAAATTTGCATGGGGGTTTTAAGCTAGTTTGATTTGTAGCATTGTTTTCGAATGTGTGTTTGTACGTTGTTTTGCGTGTTTATCTGGTTCCTTATCTGTTACGCGTAGACGTCGAGCTGTGTGAGGACATGGATTTCGAAGATCAAGCTCCAGACCAAGACTCGCTGCTTTACGAAGGCAAGTTGTGCTTTGACCATATTGTTCCTAGCTTTTGAAAATATATTTTCTTTTAAATTATGCATGTTATGTTGATTAAAATGAATAGTTTAATTTGGGATAACTAGTTAATCCACCTAATTGTTAATTCCATCCTTGTTAATAATATTTGTATGCCATATATTCTATTGTCACCTAAAGTTGGGATTAAATTGTTGGATGATATGATTATGCCAACACGGGAGGCTAGACCGTGACTAGTTGCTTAGCTATGCTTGCGCGAAATATATTTCAAATAGCAAAATAATATTGACTAATGACAAATGGAATGATTTTGGAAGTTAAGTGTGATCTTGTCACGTGATGATGTGAAGTGTAGGTACCTTTGTGGTTCTACATGGTAACTGATATTATTGGCATGTGTTGCACAATAACGGAACAGGGGTGGGAAAAGATTTAGTCTGGGGCAAGTGGTATGAGGCTGTAACACCCCGGCATTTAATATGCCTGAATGCTACCAAACATAAGCTAAACAACATCTAAATACTACATTTAACATAAAATTCCAGCAAAGGTGCATAGGCTAAAAACCGAGATTTCGGCAGCACCTCCTTTGTTTTAACATGGATTTAAGGAGCAACAACAGTATAGCATTATAAGGCAATATGAGAGACATCTAAAACAGCAATAAATGGAGTCTTAACGACAATATAAGACTAACATCAAGCACTTAAAGTCTCCAAGTGTCAAACGAACAATAAATCTCTCATAAACAAAGCTAAACCTTAAAGCAATAATCATCACACGCAATTTATTATCAAACTAATAGAATGACTTGTGGAATCAATATGGTGAAGCTACGTGTGGGCGTGTGACTATTTCCCTTCCCGCATGCCGCTTTCATGGTACCTAAAATAACAAGAAAACACAAGCGTGAGTTCAAACTCAGCAAGCATATTGCAATGGACAACAAGAACAATATCATGGCAATAACATCTCCCATCATATATATCATCTCATTCATGAACACTTAACAATATCATCATCATTATGTATGCAATGTAATGCAATGCTCATGTCTCCTTGGAAACTCATACCAGTATGGTTGAGTACACACCGCTGGTGTGCACCTCTCCCCCTTCCATCCCGAAGATGGAGGGTGCCTACTCCTCGCTTCCGTTCACCGCGGTGAATGGAATCACGATGTAGGACTTACTCATTGGCTTTCCGGATTAGTCATAACTTTCTCACCGACCTTCCCGGACTAGTTATGACTTTCTCACCGCCCGAGCCATGTAACATGCCATGTATGCATTTATGCCAACATCATATTTAACTCACATATTAACACATGGCATCATAACATATTAAACATGCTCATCATGTCATTGGCAATCATAAAAGCATGGCAAGTGATCATATATCATGTAGTCAATTCCATCTATTCTCAACAAGCAACCTACAAATCGCTATCCATCACAACACACTTGCCTCAACCACGGGCAACGGATTGGCGGGAAGTAGAGGGCACTCCCGGGGTTGCACCACCTGCACATAGGTACCACACGCTCACAATAATGACCACAAAACACTACGCAAACCCTCATCTACCCCGACATTGCCAACTACTCGCAAAACCTAAAAAACAGAGGTTCTGTCCCGTCGGGACAGCAGCATTGCAAAAGGCATAACTTGAGTTCTGGGACTCCGAATCAATTAAACGAGTACATCCTCACGTAGCTTAGGAAATTTCCCAACTTTCTCTAGGTATATGGAAAGACTGATTCGGAATCTAAAGTCGTCTAATCTACAGATTACCGTGATCTGTTCCAATTACGTCACAGATTTTAACACGCTCGGTAAAACCGCCATAACTTTCAAACGGCTGATCGGAATTTAACGTGCTGTATGTCCACGGAAATATAATTAAATTATCTACAACTTCTTCAACATCCGTACGGACAGACTCGGATTCTAAATCGACGAAAACTCAAACCCTAGCCCGACTGCTCATGCTGTCCCAAAACAGAAACGTGGCAACATCTAGATCTAACCCAAATTACTCCAATCCAGCACCTCCAATTGATCTAAAAACTTGATAAACACCTTAATAACAGTACCTAGATCAATGCCCAGGGTTCCCATCATCATACCTTTGCCCGACGCACGAAAACTCCAATAGATCTCCTCGCTCCTCGCACCTCGCTCCTCGCTCCTCGCTCCTCGGATGGATCCATGAGGATGTAGGGGTGGGGAGGCCACCCTAGGGCAGCAAGGGGTGGAGGAGAGGTGGTGGAGAGGTGGGGAGCAATGGGGCAAGGGAGGGGGAGGCGCACGGCCAAGGGAGGAGGGAGGCGGCTAGGGCTTGGCAAGTGGGGGGAGGTGAGGGGGGCACACCAAGGCCTCAAGGGGCGCAAAGGCAGCAGGGTGGACGCCCCAAAGGGGCAGGGAAACCCCTTTTACCAGCCCCCACACCCAATTCTAGTCCGTTACGGAGACCTAATCCATCCCACCAAAGCCCACCAAGGCCCAAAACTCCCCCGGGAAGGCCCAAAACCCCGAAAACGGCCCGGAAACGTTATTAACCTCCATACCTTATGGTTTTAACCTACCATACCATATTTCATAAATTTTTTTACCTTAACATGCACCATTTAAAAGGTTACGACACTCCGTGGTGACACATCACTTCAAACGGCCCAAAAACGCGAGTAAACCTCAAGCCGAAAGGTTTTATTCTCTAATTTCACATTCTCTAATGTCACACCATACCGTAGTGTCACATTCATCCCCCCTTCAACAGGATTCGACCTCGAATCCGAAGGACGCCATAATCAACAACAAAGTCCCCAAGGGACAAAAGGCTTCTCTGCAGCTCAAAACATTCACACAATGACTAAAACCGGAACAAACAACAAACGAGTTCCCAAAACCAACACATAGAGAAAAAGTGTTGATCTAGCTCAACTAAGGGCAACCCCTCACAAATCGACCTTCACTTCAATTCCCCATCAGAATCTGCGTTTCAACCACAAAGGGCTCCATCAACCCAAAACGCTCGAATCCTCACGGCAAACACTTCATACTTCTATCACAACCAACCTGACTACCATACTCCATTAAACTCAACATGACATAATCAAAGGAAGTCACAATTCCTTTAACGACCTTTCTACATTCCCGAAAATTTTCATCGAGGGGAAAACTCATTAAGGCACACTTGCCCTTCCGATACACCATCATACTAACATTTTATTCCATCCTTTCCCAGACAAGACTCAAATCCAAGAACAACTAGTGACGACAAATGCTCACGGCAGGACAAATATCACCGAACTACCGTAAACTTCACTTCCACCCATCGCTACACTTAATAATGGTTAAACCCATACATCATCAACCTCCATCACAAACCACCCTTATACCCCTAGGGTTCAACACCTAGCCCCAAGCTAGGATCGAAAAACCTTACCAAACCACAATTGGTTCCTTTCTTAAGATGGTCTCGCCCTCACACAAAAACACTTAGCTATCAAGCCCAAGTGTACTCACGACAACTCAAACCCAAAGCGTTAACAACCATTTTGGAAAGAATTCGGCAACATCCAAAGAGCACACAAAGGAAGCATAAATCCCCTACACCACAACCAAAATACCATAATTTCTTCATTCTTTCTTTTCATACTAGAAAGCAAGAGAAATCTTGTTTCATGACATAAATGCACATTCTTCAGGAGCACTCCGGATTAGTCATATCTCCATATATGACTTTCTCACCGACCTGGCTCAACGACTCTTTTATCATTTAACATGTAAAAACGATGTCATGTTTACTTTTCACCATTCCCTCATCATGTAACCACACTACCGAATAGTCATTCACATGATGACTTCTGCCTCGGTATCATATGAATAACATCGAGAGTTGCGCTAATTCATATAAACTATGACGGCAACATCGTTAATCAACAAAACACCACATCGTGTGAAAACCCATCTTCGATTTAACACTAGCTTTGCAACACCTCGCAAAATCAAACTCAACCCTTTGGAACAGAACATCGACTCCAAAATCAAACATCTGCAGACACAAGCGCCATAAATTTTTATCAAAAGAGAGGGAAACTCAATCCAAAAAGAAAACTCTTCACTAACCAAATTCACTTATGAAACATTCATAAAAATCCAGACTTGTAAAACACCCGCACACCGACACATTTTCCAAATGACTCCAACTCTAGTCAAATAGAGTTACACATCAAGGGCTTAACTCAAAAGTTTCCAACACAACCCTTTATGACCATCTGCTTCCTTTTAAAATTAATTCCAAAGATAAATCGGTAACGCGAAAGGGCGCGATCCACTCAAAAACTTTTGGATGTAAACTCAAACTCACAACACGAACTAAACAAATTTGCCAAAACCAAAGGTCGACACCAACCACTACGAGTTTTGGGAAACTCAAACGCAACATAAGGAACACCTCAACCGAAAGCATTCAACCGAGATGGCAAACAACCAAACCAGTTTCAAAGGTTTTTAGACAACATTTCGACATGAAAGGAACCATCTCTAGTACTCCACTACGCTTTCCATTAAAGACTTCAATAATCACTATTTATTATCTGAGGAGCCCCAACACAATTCAACCGAAAGTTTCACAACAAATTCTTCCTCTAGTTACCATTCCCAACATTTTTTAATAAGCGTTTATGATGCTTATCAAAAAGGCACCCAACCAAGACTATAATGACATGATCCCCACGGCTCACCGAATCATAATACATCTTATTCTAAATTTGAAACATAGTACTTCCACAAATCTTTCAGCAAGATCAACATATAAATTTCATACCACCTATATATTCACGTCTCGACAACCGAACCTTATTCAGTTAAACAACGACTTCAACATGTAAATATTATCTTTACAAGACAAAGTTCATAACTAGGATTCCAAGGCATACATTCATTAAGGATGAAATTGTACATCATGTTAATTATCCAAAGCTCACTCCATCGCAACATGTTAAAATTTTCCTCTATTTTAACCATGGTTTTCCAACGAATAATCTAAACAGTTACCACAACTACTTAGTCATCAATAACAACAAATGGGCATAATCATCAACCAACAACATTACTTTTAGCTACCCTATACATAGGTGATAACAAAATTACCACCACACAACATACTCCCACTATTTAAAATAGACTGAATACTAGCATTGAAGGGTCACAACTGCATACTTCCAAATATACTAGTAGTTTGCAACAACATAAATAACCACTCCAATCAACTTCCAAATTAAAGTCACTAGTCTCTACTAATCCGTTAGATTAGCACATCTTTAAACACCAAGCAAAGCTTCTTAACAATATCAGTAGTTTACATCATCTTAATGTTTTAACTATGCAACAGGGTTTAAAACTTTAAACATTATCAAGGGTCATAAGCACTTTTAAAGCAAAGCAACAGATTCTAAGCACGTACTTTAGCACATTCAATCATCCTCGCTAAGAGTAAACTACAACACTAGTAGTCTATTTATTCTCAAACTTAGAGATTTTACTCACATTGAATTGATTCAACTCAAAATTTAACTTAGCAACACATCAATCCATAAACCACATTGTTACCTACTACATAACATGCTTAAACATCAATTCTTACTAGGGACAAACGATTTCAGTCAAAAGACTACTTACTTTGTTTGCAGCATTTAGTTTTAAAACTCATCCCAAATTCATAAGGAAACTTGACTCAAAATTGCAATGAGACAAACCCAAACTTGGTCATGCAAAGGAATTCTCCAAAACACTTTTAAATCTCAAGGACTCCCATAAGGAAAAAGGTTGAAAGACAATTTTCTCGAAAGGGAACCAAGCGCTCAATCAAACCTTTGCAAATAAAACCTTAACTCCAAACCCCTAACTTTCACGACTCAAGAGGGGCTTTCAAAGATGATTTCTTAAACCAGTAAAATGACGAAATCAAACACCACTTACTCCTACAAAGCCACGGAACTTCAGCCCTGACAGCCAGGTCTGGCACAACTCCGAATAAAACTCCTTTAACCTCGGAGAAAGACAACCACAGGAATAAATCGAATGCTTCTTGCCATAAAGAAATCAACAAACTAAGCATTAAAACTTGGAAAGGCGCCCAAAAGAAGCGCAACACTAGACTCCTCTTCTTCGTCTTCACCCAAGGAAGACAAAACCACACATCGCATACGGAACGATCCGCGAAAGCCCATCACCTTTTCATTTGGTTCAAAATAGCTAAAGCCAAGAAAAGCAACAAACACCGACCGTCAGAACGACAAAGAACATCCAAGGAAACCACCATTAACTCTTCCTTTTCGTCTCCAATCAACTACCCGATTTACGACAGGAAGGGTAAGCGCTTTTCTCCTACAGGGGTTAACAGTTCTTCGGTGATGGCGCTAACCGGCCACACCGTCAAACCTCACCCTAACTATAAACAACAAGAGGTGACCGAAACCCTTCGGTACCACAACCCCACTCTTATCACCACAACATATATCATTAACATAGCAACATGCATTGTCAAAAGAAGCATTTAACATCAAAGCTTAAATACAACATTTAAGCGTAAAGAAACGATACCCATACCCTTTCCTACTGTGCATCCAGTGTGTGTCAAATTTTAGATTAGTTATACCATTTTTTGCAAGTTTTAATGTTGCTATCCTATGACAAAGTTTTAGTTGAAACCTAAGCCATGTTTCTAAGTTATTCCACATCATATTTTTGTTGTACCCTATGGCATGACACTAAAATTCACATTCCAAGGACCTACAGCCCGCTCTGATACCAACTGTAACACCCCGGCATTTAATATGCCTGAATGCTACCAAACATAAGCTAAACAACATCTAAATACCACATTTAACATAAAATTCCAGCAAAGGTGCATAGGCTAAAAACCGAGATTTCGGCAGCACCTCCTTTGTTTTAACATGGATTTAAGGAGCAACAACAGTATAGCATTATAAGGCAATATGAGAGACATCTAAAACAGCAATAAATGGAGTCTTAACGACAATATAAGACTAACATCAAGCACTTAAAGTCTCCAAGTGTCAAACGAACAATAAATCTCTCATAAACAAAGCTAAACCTTAAAGCAATAATCATCACACGCAATTTATTATCAAACTAATAGAATGACTTGTGGAATCAATATGGTGAAGCTACGTGTGGGCGTGTGACTATTTCCCTTCCCGCATGCCGTTCTCATGGTACCTAAAATAACAAGAAAACACAAGCGTGAGTTCGAAACTCAGCAAGCATATTGCAATGGACAACAAGAACAATATCATGGCAATAACATCTCCCATCATATATATCATCTCATTCATGAACACTTAACAATACCATCATCATTATGTATGCAATGTAATGCAATGCTCATGTCTCCTTGGAAACTCATACCGGTATGGTTGAGTACACACCCGTCGGTGTGCACCCTCTCCCCCCTTCCATCCCGAAGATGGACGGTGCCTACTCCTCGCTTCCGTTCACCGCAGTAAATGGAATCACGATGTAGGACTTACTCATTGGCTTTCCGGATTAGTCATAACTTTCTCACCGACCTTCCCGGACTAGTTATGACTTTCTCACCGCCCGAGCCATGTAACATGCCATGTATGCATTTATGCCAACATCATATTTAACTCACATATTAACACATGGCATCATAACATATTAAACATGCTCATCATATCATTGGCAATCATAAAAGCATGGCAAGTGATCATATATCATGTAGTCAATTCCATCTATTCTCAACAAGCAACCTACAAATCGCTATCCATCACAACACACTTGCCTCAACCACGGGCAACGGATTGGCGGGAAGTAGAGGGCACTCCCGGGGTTGCACCACCTGCACATAGGTACCACACGCTCACAATAATGACCACAAAACAGTACGCAAACCCTCATCTACCACGACATTGCCAACTACTCGCAAAACCTAAAAAACAGAGGTTCTGTCCCGTTGGGACAGCAGCATTGCAAAAGGCATAACTTGAGTTCTGGGACTCCGAATCAATTAAACGAGTACATCCTCGCGTAGCTTAGGAAATTTCCCAACTTTCTCTAGGTATATGGAAAGACTGATTCGGACTCTAAAGTCGTCTAATCTACAGATTACCGTGATCTGTTCCAATTACGTCACAGATTTTAACACGCTCGGTAAAACAGCCATAACTTTTAAACGGCTGATCGGAATTTAACGTGCTTTATGTCCACGGAAAGATAATTAAATTATCTACAACTTCTTCAACATCCGTACGGACAGACTCGGAATATAAATCGACGAAAACTCAAACCCTAGCCCGACTGCTCATGCTGTCCCAAAACAGAAACGTGGCAACATCTAGATCTAACCCAAATTACTCCAATCCAGCACCTCCAATTGATCTAAAAACTTAATAAACACCTTAATAACAGTACCTAGATCAATCCCCAGGGTTCCCATGGTCATACCTTTGCCCGACGCACGAAAACTCCAATAGATCTCCTCGCTCTTCGCTCCTCGCTCCTCGCACCTCGCTCCTCGCTCCTCGCTCCTCGGATGGATCCATGAGGATGCGGGGGTGGGGAGGCCACCCTAGGGCAGCAAGGGGTGGAGGAGAGGTGGTGGAGAGGTGGGGAGCAATGGGGCATGGGAGGGGGAGGTGCACGGCCAAGGGAGGAGGGAGGCGGCTAGGGCTTGGCAAGTGGGGGGAGGTGAGGGGGGCGCACCAAGGCCTCAAGGGGCGCAAAGGCAGCAGGGTGGACGCCCCAAAGGGGCAGGGAAACCCCTTTTACCAGCCCCCACACCCAATTCTAGTCCGTTACGGAGACCTAATGCATCCCACCAAAGCCCACCAAGGCACAAAACTCCCCCGGGAAGGCCCAAAACCCCGAAAACGGCCCGGAAACGTTATTAACCTCCATACCTTATGGTTTTAACCTGCCATACCATATTTCATAAAGTTTTTGACCTTAACATGCACCATTTAAAAGGTTACGACACTCCGTGGTGACACATCACTTCAAACGGCCCAAAAACGCGAGTAAACCTCAAGCCGAAAGGTTTTATTCTCTAATTTCACATTCTCTAATGTCACACCATACCGTAGTGTCACAGAGGCTTTATGCCAGGTGGGCCTTTATGGCACAGATTTTGAGATAACAGCCTTTGCGGCAATGGGATGAGTGATGTGAGAAGATTTGGGTTAGGGTTTGTGAGAAGGATGTCTTGCCCTGGATAGTTAAGGACTTAACCTTACAAGCCTTTGAACTGGGCCTTTCGTACAACCACATGGATGGAGTGGGACGGTCTTAGTTTAGTAGGATTCTGAAGTCTTACATTTGATACCTCAGGGTGACAGTTACACCGGGGTAACTGTGCGGGGGAGCGTACCTGGGCTACGGCTTGGTACCCTATCCAACGGTGATTGTCGGTCCTACACTTCGATCCTTCGTGGGGGAAGTGATAGTGAAGGCAACACCGGAGAGGGTCATAGGTGTAGATGGAAGTTTCTGAAAAACTTCGTTACGGTCAATCGCCTTTGTTGTGTGCGACTGTATCATGTGGGTAAAGTGTACAACCTCTGCAGAGTGTGTCAAAACTATTCGAATAGCCGAGTACACGGTACTGGACAAAGCTAGGGGATTATAGTTAAGGTTTAGATTTTATAAAATCAAAATGTGGGAATGGGTGGATGTATGCCAGAGGTAATTGCTAAAGTGATTTAGGGCTTTGTGCCAAACTGTTGAAAACAGATTGGTAACTTATTACATAATAAGGTTTTGCTGCTTTTGAATCTATTAAGGTTATTTAATCAAAGCAAAATGTTGTTTGATGCAAAACAACCACTTACGCCATTCCTTTGGAAGAAGCCATGCATATAGTAATAGGGTTGCACCTCTGTGCATGACTTGCTGGGTATTTTGTATACTCACCCTTGCTTTCAACAAAATCATCAATTGAGGAGAAGACTACAACTTCGAAGGAGGATAAGTTCCACGAGGAGGCAAATATCTAGGAGTTGATCCTTGTCAGTTGCCTGTGGTATAGTGATGGGTGTCACCAACGTTCTTCATTCCGCTGCTGATTATTTACTTTTGTTATTGTAAAGTTCCAATGATTTTGAAAAATTCCTCTAAAATACTAGGAACGATTTGGAACTTAACAAAGTTGGTTTCGCGATTTTTTGACATATAGATTTTTCGTAAAAATTCTTTTCGTGAATCAGACACATGTACAGATTTTTGTAAAATCAACGAATTAAGTTATATAACCGGTTTTTCGAAAACATTTGAGGAGAACACTCTCTTCATCCAATTATCTTTATTTTAAGCAAATTTTTAGATTTTATGCGTATGCGAAAATGTAGGATCTTTATTTAATACGATTAGTTCAACAAGCTTGAACTCGAACTACTCTCGAGGACATTAAATAATTAAAAATAAATTCAAATAAACCCAGAAACACACTGAATATATTAAAAGAAAATTTTGGGATGTTACAAACCTCCCCCCACTTAACAGAATCTCGTCCCCGAGATTCAGGGCTGAGTAAAGAATAAGTTGGTAAATTCTTTCTTCAGGTCTTCTTCTATGACACCACGGAGTGTCGTATCCTTATTTATTGAGCATGACAAGGTTAAAAACTTTATGAAATGTGGAATTAAGATTAAAACCATAGGGTATGGAGGTTTATAGCGCTTCCGGGCCGTTTCCGGGGTTTTGGGCCTTTCCGGGGGAGTTTGGGCCTAAAAGAGGGGGTTGTGGGCTTTGGTGGGATGGAGTAGGAATCCATTTAGGATTAGGAAAGAGGCTTTGGGCTGGTAAAAGGGGGCTTCCCTGCCCCTTTGTGCGCCCACCCCTGCCCTAGCTTGCGCCCCACCTCTCCTCCTCCCTTGCCTAGCCGCCCCTCCCTCTCCCTTGGCCGTGCGCCTCCCCCTCCCTTGACCCTTTGCTCTCCACCTCCCTACCACCTCTCCTCCACCCCCTTGCTGCCCTAGGGTGGCCTCCCCATGTAGGACCGAATATAGCAATCAGAGGGGGGTGAATGATTGTGCGGAAGCTAAAACCAAATTCTTGATCTATTAAAAGTTTACCCCAAAATAGAACCAAATAATTGCCTCGTTTTCGAAAAAAACAGAATGATAGAGGTTTGGTAAAACACGAATTCCTGGAGATCGAACCGTCCGATTGATCTGCAATTTGGACACAAGAAACTAGATTCCAATACGAATCAAACCCAAAAAGAATCAGCTCAATCGGACTTACGGATCAAAAGTTATGACCTTCGCAAGCTTACTGTTCCAGAAGATGGCGAGAATAAATCTAACTAGAATTGTAGCTAGTCGAAAGATTTGATGAACTTGATCTTTATTTCTCCTTTCTTTTGTCTAAAATACTCCAAACAAAAGAGTACAACCCTAAAGCTTGCTCAAAGCTTGATTGCCTTCAACAGGAGGCAACCCCTCTATTTAAAGAAGGCAAACACACCTAATCCTAGAAGGAGTCCTAATCCTAGAAGGATTCCTAATCCTAAAAGGATTCCCACTCCTAATCCTAGAAAGAGCATGTATTCAACACAACTCCACTTGGCCCAACCTGGCCGAGTACAACTCTTGCACGCGTATGGCAACCCTACCATACTCACGTGATTAACACTTTGCACGCGAATGACCTCATGCCATTCTCACGTGATTAACCATTCTTCATGTGCACCATTCTCTTAGCCCGAACATCCCGCATGACATCCTTGACCACCAAGACCTCAGTTCCCCCTGAACCTAGTCCCGAACCTCAGTTCCTCCATGAACCTAGTTCCAGTCCCGTCATCGACCACATTCGCCCTCGAGCAATACCTGCACATGAACAAACCACAAAACGATTCCGAGCACAAGTCCGCGACTTGACTCACATTAAACCATGCAACCACTCACAGGAGTGCATTGCATTAAATATTCTAAGAACACGATTTCAAAACACGAACAAAAACCTTTGCAAAAAAACAAAAAGCTTTTCAAATAATCAAACTGATTTAAGATCTTTTCAAATAAAGAAACCAAAAAATAAATCTTGTCGAAATATCAAACTGGTTTCAAATCTTTTTCAAATACTCATCATCAAAATCAACTGGATCAAAAATAACAATCCTTCAATCTCCCCCTTGATGAGTAATTTGACAAAACACAATATAAGATTTGACAAGAGATTGAGCAAGAACCAAAAGACCAAATAATCCCAATTCAAAAACCTCCTTGACTTGTTCTCCCCCTTTTTGACAAAATAGTCATCAAGATCTCAAAACTCCCCCTTAATGAATGCAGTATCTCAAGCTTTGAAGTATATTCAAGGTATATAATCAAAGTAAAGCATTTGAAGAGTTTTTAGGATAACTTTCTCATTTTGTATCAAATTATCCAATGAGAAAGCAAATTGTGAGAATATGGAGGCTCTAACACATAGAATAGTTATTGCATAAGCAAATTAGAGCAAACAAGTAAAATGTCATAAACAGATTTTGCCAAAGCGAAAAAGAAATCTATCATGAGCATAGAGAGATTTTCAAATTCACTAATATTTGTCTCAAGCCTTTTTCAACCATTTGAATTTCCTTTTTCTCTTTTAGCAAGTTTGACAATTTTGCTTTGTGATCAACAGGGATGACAAGTAACTGCACACTAGCCCATACTTGTGTATGAGTAGGTAGTTCTTTCTTGTATCTTTCTCAGTTTAAATTGGCAAGTGGCTTCACATTGTTCTGAACTTGTGTTTAGCCAAGTAGCTTTTGCTTGCATCTTTTTCAACTTGCTTTTAACATTAAAACACTGATTTTGCTTGAGACTCATAATGATCATTTGAAGTCCAACAAAAAACTCACACATAGTTTCTAATCAGCTCTAGCCTTTCAACAGATGACAAGAAACTTTTAAGCCTATTTCACAAATGCAATACCGTAATGAGCAAGGGCCAAAATATTCTCGAAAAGCATCTCAAATTGAATTATTTTAGCCTTTTAGTGATAAGTAAAGCATTGAGCATTAACTTGGCTATATACACAAGAATAATCACCAAAGCTTTGTACTACATGATGCAACGTAAACAGGGGTTTTTACTTGAGGTGTAAAGTCAAAATACCACTTATAAAAAAATCACTTCTAGGAACCAAAGTCAAGTAACCCAAAAAGAGATAAACTCAAGACTCCCCCTCAAATCAACCCATGGGGATGAATGATCCCAAGTTCACCGCGTAGAAGAAAGCAAAGCGAGAAAAATCAAGCGGTTTAGTGAAAATATCGCAAGTGAGCACCGAATCAACAAATTTCAGTTCAATAGCTCTTTTTTCAACATGATCTCTAAGAAAATGAAATCTGATGTCAATGTGTACAAGAAAGAGAATTACTCAAGAAGTGGCATGAACCAGATGTACCTTTTCTATCAATTCCACATCCTCCAAATTCAGCATCAGAGAAAGGTCTTAAACTAATGCGTGAAGAAGTAAAGCCAAATGCCAAAATCTTGAGTACCACGGAGATACCTTAAAATCCTCTTGATAGCTTGTCGATGTGAAGCACGCGGGAAGCTTGAAAACGAGCACACAAGCACACAAAGAACTCCAATTATCTCATCCTCAACAGCATCATCATCATCTTCATCAACAAAGATACTCTCCCCTGAACATATGCACTGCACTGCACTAGTTGGACTAGTGCCTTTAAGTAAAACAGAGGTGGAGGAAGCATCTTGAAAAATAACACTTTTAGCACGAGATGCACAAGTGAAGGAGGAGAACCAATTCTTATCATCGGACATGTGGCGTGAGCATCCTAATCCACTAGCCATATGTTCTCCTTCCTCGCGTGAGAAGCCTACATAGAAGCGAAAGTGTCGATGTCTCTGATCAAGTTAGAAATAAGATGTTTAGGAATCCAAAGATTGAGACACACGACGCACAACAGTTGGCACAACACGAGCATTCTTATGCATAAAAGAAGATTTGTCTTTTCTCGTGTTCTTAGCAACAAGAGGTATTTGCATCACCCTAGGCACATAATGAGAAATGAAACGTGCCTGTCTGAAATTAGACCTAGCATTAAACCTTTCTCTCTTTTGTTGTTTAGCTAGTCTAAAGCAAAAGTCTACTAGATGTCCATCTCTACCACAATGAGTGCAAGTGTACTTAACATGATGTTTTGCTTTAACAGTAGAAGCACATTTTGCATTCATCATAGTAGAAGATAAAAGACCACCAGATTTAAATACATTTTTCTTAGGCTCATTGACAATTTCAAATTTTCCACTTCCAAGTGTTTTGACAACAGTGGGAGCATGTGATTTATGATGAGCATAAGAATCAAAACCTAAACCTTTGTTCTGAGTGCTGACTTTTGATTGATCCAAAATCATGTTTAGGTTTTTCTTGCCATCAGTGAAACGTTCCAAATAATTTTGCAAGTAATCAACTTTCTTAGCAAGAGTTAAACAATTATCACAAGGAGTGTCAATTTTAGCTTTCTGTTTCTGGCAATTTGAACACGAGTTAATTTCATGAGTGAACATGTCATTTGTTAATTGTGTAACTCTACAATTTGCATCTTTTAATTTCAACTCAAGAATTGAACATTTAGAGCAAGCAATTTGATCATGTAAACTATCAAGAGAGCAACCAATATTTTTCACAAGTTTTTCATTTTTCAATTGTTCGGCATAAACTTGTTCTAGTTTAATGACATGTTCCTCTTTTAGAGACTTAATTTCAAATTTGAGATCTAAGCAAGTATCACAAATATTTTCAGAATTTGAATTTCTAAGATCAAAGTTTTCAGATTTTAGCATGGATAGATCTTTTTCTAAGTTTTTATTTTTGAGTGAAGATTTTCTTAAAGATTTTCTCAATATGACTAAAACTTCACAAAGCTCATCATACGAAGGCATTACCTCATCACCGTCATTTGGAGGTGTCGTTGTCACTAGAATCACTAGTGTTCCCTATTGCCATGAAGCACGATCGGTGAAATCCTTCTCTTCGGCCGCTTGCTTCGCTTCCTTCTCATCTTGATTGATTCATCAATGTCGCTTAAGTCTAAGCGACCAATTGCCTCGAAGACTTTGTTGAGCATCTTCTTCGTCCGTTGCTTATTTTTATCCTTGCTCTCTCTTGGCGGAAGGACTTGGAGGAGTTGCTTTGCTCCTTCTCCTCTCTATCTTTGTTCTTGAAACATTTAGCACGGATGTGCCCTGCCTTGCCGCAGTTGTAGCAGTGGATGGAGGCTCCTTTTCTTTCCCTTGATCTCATGTAAGCTGCATTGACACGCTTGGAAAGAAGAGCAAGTGTATCTTCTGGTATTTGATCTAGCTGTTCATCACTAAGAGCACTCAAAGCAGTAATGGAATATGATGATGAAGAACTAGTAGCATTATCATATGAAGAGGAATTAGCATTAAGAGCCATAGAGTTATCATTGGATGTTCTTGAAACAATGTCTATCTCAAAAGTCTTGAGACTAGAATATAGTTTATCCAAAGTCATTTCACTCATCTTGTGAGCCTCCTAAAAGCGATCACTTTCATTTGCCGATTTTAAGATCAAGAGATGATAGGAAATGTCTAGCATTTTCAGTCAGTGTACTTTACATCTACAGCTCTAAGATTGTTTAAGATTCTGTTAAAGCGAGCAAAACAATCATCTAGAGATTCTCCAGAGTTCATTTCAAATCTAGTGTATTCCTTTTTAAATTGATCTTGCCTAGCTTCTTTTACAGAGTCAGTGCCCTCATGATAATCTTGAAGAGATTTCCAAATTTTATGAGCAGTGAGTAAATGACAGACTCTATCGAATTCTTTTCTAGCAAGTCCTTGAAGCAATATGTTTCTAGCTCTATTATTGTTTTTAACATCTTTTTCAAACTCGATTTTATCAATATCATCATTTGAAGGAAGCTCGTATGGAATCTTTACCTTGCGCCAAATAGCATTACCTTGAGCTTGAAGGTATGCAGTCATCCGAATCCGCCAGTGGGGAAAGTCTGTGCCATTGAAGATTGGCGGCTTGTTCGAGTATATCTCTGTTGCCATAACTTACCGTTTACTAATCACCTGTTAAGATGGATTAGTAGAGCCAAGCTCTGATACCACTTGTAGGACCGAATATAGCAATCAGAGGGGGGGTGAATGATTGTGCGGAAGCTAAAACCAAATTCTTGATCTATTAAAAGTTTACCCCAAAATAGAACCAAATAATTGCCTCGTTTTCGAAAAAAATAGAATGATAGAGGTTTGGTAAAACATGAATTCCCGGAGATCCAACCATCCGATCGATCTGCAATTTGGACAAAAGAAACTAGATTCCAATACGAATCAAACCCAAAAAGAATCAGCTCAATCGGACTTACGGATCAAAAGTTATGATCTTCGTAAGCTTACTGTTCCAGAAGATGGCGAGAATAAATCTAACTAGAATTGTAGCTCGCCGAAAGATTTGATGAACTTGATCTTTATTTCTCCTTTCTTTTGTCTAAAATACTCCAAACAAAAGAGTACAACCCTAAAGCTTGCTCAAAGCTTGATTGCCTTCAACAGGAGGCAACCCCTCTATTTAAAGAAGGCAAACACACCTAATCCTAGAAGGAGTCCTAATCCTAGAAGGATTCCTAATCCTAAAAGGATTCCCACTCCTAATCCTAGAAAGAGCATGTATTCAACACAACTCCACTTGGCCCAACCTGGCCGAGTACAACTCTTGCATGCGTATGGCAACCCTACCATACTCACGTGACTAACACTTTGCACGCGAATGACCTCATGCCATTCTCACGTGATTAACCATTCTTCATGTGCACCATTCTCTTAGCCCGAACGTCCCGCATGACATCATTGACCACCAAGACCTCAGTTCCCCCTGAACCTAGTCCCGAACCTCAGTTCCTCCATGAACCTAGTTCCAGTCCCGTCATCGACCACATTCGCCCTCGAGCAATACCTGCACATGAACAAACCACAAAACGATTCCGAGCACAAGTCCGCGACTTGACTCACATTAAACCATGCAACCACTCACAGGAGTGCATTGCATTAAATATTCTAAGAACACGATTTCAAAACACGAACAAAAACCTTTGCAAAAAAACAAAAAGCTTTTCAAATAATCAAACTGATTTAAGATCTTTTCAAATAAAGAAACCAAAAAATAAATCTTGTCGAAATATCAAACTGGTTTCAAATCTTTTTCAAATACTCATCATCAAAATCAACTGGATCAAAAATAACGATCCTTCACCCCACCACTGCACCTCGTGAATCCATCCGTTGGAGCGAGGAGCGAGCAGCGAGGAGCGATCCGGGAGGAGATCCTTTCAGTTTTCGTGCGTCGGGCAAAGGTATGGCCATGGGAATCCTTGGGATTGATCTAGGTACTGTTCTAAGGGTGTTTATCAAGTTTTTAGATAAATTGGTGGTGCTGGATTTGATTAGATTAGATGGATTCTTGAGTTGGTCACGTTCTCTGTTTCGGACAGCATGAGCAGTCGACCTAGGGTTCGGTTTTTCGCTAATTTAGAGTCCGAATTTGGTTGTACGGACGTTGAAGAAGTTGTAGATAATTTCATTATATTTCAGTGGATATAAAGAACGTTAATTTCCGCCCAGCTGTTTGAAAGTTATGGCTGTTTTACCGAGCGTGTTAAAATCTGTAACGTGATTGGAACAGATCACGGTATTTTGTAGATTAAACAACTTTAGAGTCCGAATCAGTATTTCCCTATACCTAGAAAAAGTTGGGAAATTTCCTAAGCTACGCGAGGATGTACTCGTTTAATTGATTCGGAGTCCCAGAACTCAAGTTATGCCTTTTGGAAGGCTGCTGTCCCAACGGGACATAACCGCTGTTTTCGGGTTTTGCGAGTAGTTGGCAATGTCGGGGTAGATGAGGGTTTGCGTACTATTTTGTGGGCTTGATTGTGAATGTGTGGTCCCTATGTGCAGGTGGTGTGACCCCGGGAGGGCCTACTACTTCTCGCCAATCCGTCGCCCGTGGTTGAGGCAAGTGCATTGCAATGGATAGCGATTTGTAGGTTGCTAGTTGAGACTAGATGAGATTGATTATATGTGATGATCACTTGCCATGCTTTAAAGATTGCCATTGATATGATGAGTATGTTTATCATGTTATGATGCCATGTGTTAATGTACAAGTTGATTATGATGTGGCATATTTGCATACATGGCATGATTACATGGCCCGGGCGATGAGAAAGTCATAACTAGTCCGGGAAGGTCGGTGAGAAAGTTATGACTAATCCGAAGAGCCAATGAGTAAGTCCTACATCGTGATTCCATTCACCGCGGTGAACGGAAGCGAGGAGTAGGCACCCTCCATCTTCGGGATGGAAGGGGGGAGATGGTGCACACCGACGGGTGTGTACTCAACCATACCGGTATGAGTTTCCAAGGAGATATGAGCATCGCATTGCACTTCATACATATTGATGATGATAGTATGTGACCATGAATGAGATGGTTTACATGATGTGAGATATTATTGCTATGTAATTGTTCTTGTTGTACCATTGCAATATGCTTGCTGAGTTTTGAACTCACGCTTGTGTTTTCTTGTTGTCTTAGGTACCATGAGAACGGCATGCGGGGAAGGGAAATAGTCACACGTTCGCACGTAACTTCACCCATTTTGATTCCACAAGTCATTCTATTAGTTTTGATAATAAACTGCGTGTGATGATTATTGTTTTAAGATTTAGCTTTGCTATATGAGAGTTTTATTGTTCGTTTGACTCTTGGAGACATTAAGTGCTTGATATTAGACTTATATTTTCGTTAAGTCTTTAATTATTGCTGTTTTAGCTGTCTCTCATATTGCCTTATATTGTTTAACTGTGTTGCTCCTTCAATTCATGTTAAAACAAAGGAGATGCTGCCGAAATCTCGGTTTTTAGCATGTGCACCTTTGCTGGAATTTATGTTTCTTTGTGGTATTTAGATGTTGTTTAACTTATGTTTGGTAACATTTAGGCATATTAAATGCCGGGGTGTTACAGTTGGTATCAGAGCGAGGTTGTAGGTCCTTGGAATATGTATTTTTAGGGCGCGTTTGGTACGGATCCAGATTCTAGTAGAAACAGAAATGGTTCCAGATTCTTGGCAGAAACGTTTCAGGTAGAATCAGAATCACTATCTGGAAACCGTTTGGCTAACTGTCTGGATTCAGATTCTGGAAAGAGTATGAAGTGGTAAAAATGACTGAAGTGCCCTTTGTAGTTATGTTGGATTTGTAGTACATTTTAATGTAAGAAATGACGATGAAATACAAAGTCTGAATGCTTGATAAATATATATGATTCCACTTAGTATCCAGCCAGAATCATTAAGTAGCTAAACAGAGAGAGGTACATCAGAGAAGATAGAATAACACAAGCATATTCTCACATGAACACAAAATTGTTGCATTCCAAATGGATAACAAAAGTCCTAGCAGGAAAAACTTCCACCATAGTTTCTTAACCCAAAGGCTCAAGCTACTAAGCTAACAAAATTGAAGAAACAACCTCAGAAGGAGCCTCCAAGGCACGAAATGTATAACACTCAGTAGTATAATCGATGGGTGATCTTATCAAGTGCTGACTTACGAATAAAAAAGAACTTTGGTGATATTGTTCTCCCAAATTGATTAGATCAGATTTACCCAGATTATCGATGCATAGTCAGCTGTCTCAACGCAAGACACTGTCAATCAACCGATATCACAGGCATCTACACCAGAAATAGCAAATATAACCTTAGACCCTTACTCTGGTCCTTTTCTTCATCTTATCGCTATTCAATTTCTTCCCCTTGCTCTTCTTCTCTTCCTTATTATTTTGAAACATGCCTCGAATAACAACAAAAATGCTTTCCTCTTCCAAAGGGACTTCGCCATCACCTGGTAAATTGGCAGTGCGACCGAATCCACTGCCTTCAAATGCAGAGCCCTCACGTTCGCCCACTTCTTCGGCACCTTTTCCGCTGCAGCCTCCACTGCCGCCATCACATTCTCCATGATCTCCTCTCCCTCCATGTCCAGCCTCCCCACCTTAATCCCGGAGCAAGTCCCCAACCGCAGGTACAGAAACGTCGAGCTCAGCACCTTGCGGACCTGCTCAGGCCACCCAGTGCAGGTGAAGTCAACAGCGATCGGGGCCTTCTTGGTGGAGTAGAACGGCGCAGTCGGTGAGGAAGAGGTCGTGGGAGGCGGCGGTGCGACTCGTACGGGCTGTAGTCGGTGCGCAGGGTGGAGAGGGCATCAACGTTGATGGGGGCGGGGATTCCGGGGAAGGCAGGGGCGGGGATTCCGGGGAAGGCAGGGGCGGGGATTCCGGGGAAGGCAAGGCCGAGGAGCAGGAGGCAGCTGGGGGGACTTCGGGAGGGCGTCGTCGTCGATGGGGGTAGGGATTTCCGGGAAGGCAAGGCCGAGGAGCAGGAGGTAGCCGGGGGGAGCTCCGGAGTGGCGGCGTCGTCGGAGGGGAGTGGGGAGTTCTGGGAGTCGGCGGCGGTGGAGTGAGTTCGGGAGAGCGGCTGGGTTCCCGGCAAAGGCAGGAGAAGGCCGAGTGCCCGAGTTCCTTTGAGCGATGGGGATCGGAGTGCGAAGGGAAGTTGGGGAAAAGATCGTATAGAATCAGGAGGAACGGGTCTCCAACCGATTCTGGTATCGCATTGAAAACAAGAAACGTTTCTGATAGAATTGCTCCAAGGCTTTTACCGTTTGGTTTAGATAGTTCCAGATTCCAATAGAATCAGGCTGGTTCCAAGTTGCCAAACGCACCCTTAGTGTCATACCTTAAGTTGCAACTAAAATATGATGTGGAATAACTTAGAAACATGGCTTAGGTTCTCACTAAAACTTTGTCATAGGATAGCAACATTAAAACTTACAAAAAGTGGAATAAGTAATTTAAAATTTTGACACACTTGGTTGCACAGTAGGTTGGGGTTTTGGTTCATCATTGCATTGCGCTTGATTATTTAATGAATATTATGTCTATGTGTTCTTGATTATATGATGTTGTGTTATGGTTATGTGATCGGACGGTTGTGCATGTCAAGCGACCATGCCGAGGGGAGAGGCCGTGGTCGCCATGGCGAAGTGGAGGCTAGGGGCGAGGTTCTCGGGGAGTTACTGAGTCTGTTCTTGAGGGTAGCGTTCGCTCAACGCTCACGGGCCAGCTCGGGAGGAGCTTCAGCGGCACTGATCGGGTGCAGTACCCGCCGCCAATGAGGATTTAGTTCGAGGCTCTGCAGAGGAGATTCGGAGGCTGCGCAAGCGATTGCGGGCAGCCTCGCTGTTGTGCCTCCCTCGCAGCAGCTCAGGGCTTGTTGCCCCCAGGCCGGGAGCCGAGGATGAGTCTCTGGGAGTGCATGTCCCTCCGTCTTGACACTTTTGATGGAGCGGGCACGCCGATCCAATCCACAGATTGGCTGCGGTACATGGAGAGGCAGTTTGAGGTCCTAGAGTTGACCTCGGTCCAGAGGGCTCGCTTTGTGGCCTTTCAGCTGAAAGGCCAAGCTGATATCTGGTGGGAGGGGGTTCTGGCTGCTAGAGCCCCCGATCTTGGTCTAGTCACCTGGGAGGACTTTGTGGCTCGCTTCTGAGCCAAGTTCTACCCAGAGTCTTTCCTTGAGCGGATGGAGCATACTCTGACGACTCTTTCCCAGGGGAAGAGGTCGGTGGTAGAGTATGAGGTGGAGTTCAACAGCGTGGTGTGCTTCCTGCCGGCTGTGGCAACCGACGATCGGGAGAAGGCAAGGAGGTTCCGTAGGGGCCTCAACCAGGAGTTCAGAGTTGTCATGGGGGCGACTGTTCCTCGTGACTTCTGCTCCGTGGTGGAGCAGGCGAAGGGCATGGAGCTCGAGTTGGAGCTCTCCCGGGATAAGCAAAACCCGGGTGGTTCAGGGGTTCCTGCGGCCCCAGGCGGGGGCCAGAAGAGGACCTTTGGTGGAGGAGGTGGGTCTTCTCAGTGACCCACCTTCAATAATTTCAAGGGGACAAGGCTCCTCCTCGTGGGGCTAAGATGAGGCCGCCCGATCGCCTTCCTCGCGAGCTGTTGCTCGTCTGTGCACGGGCGAGGGCATGTTGTGTTTCAAGTGCGGGGGTGAGCACCGTGCTTCAGAGTGTGGTTGGACCGGGAGTTGCAACCACTGTGGCAAGCCTGGCCACATGGGACGAGTCTGCCGGATGAATCCCGGTAGCATGATCAAGTGGGAGACGGTGCCTTCTCCTCCCACTCCAGCGGCGTCTTCCAGAGGATCGGTGCACATGATGGCTGCTCTTGCTCCTCAGCCGCCCTTTGCGTGGGCGCCACCAGCGGTTTACTGGTGCCCGCAGCCGTCTGCTCCTCCGTACTTGCCTCCTCCGCCCCTAGCTTTGTTGGGGCATCAGCCGGGAGTCGGGGCTCCTACTGTCCCGGCGCCACCAGGAGTGTACGCTTTGCCGACCACCGAGTCAGCCGGGCATCCAGAGGTGGTTTCAGGTACTCTGCTCGTGGATTCCGTTGATGCCTTTGTTCTATTTGATTCCGGAGCATCCTATTCCTTTGTGTCGTCTGAGTTTGCTAGTAGAGCTAAGTTGGGAGTTCAGCGGATTTCTGAGTCTGTGTTAGTCAGTTCTCCTGGGGGTTTGATTGCTAGTTCCTTGGTTTGGCCGGGTTGCACCATCGCCATTGATGATGAGGTTTTCTTTGCCAATCTTTTGGTGATCCAGTTGGCTCCTTTTGATGTTATTTTGGGCATGGACTGGTTGCATCAGTACCGTGCCAAGAACTGTTGCTTTTTGCGGACGGTTACCTTGCAGGCCCCATCAGGGGTAGAGTTGACCTTTCAGAGTGGTTTACCTTCCAGTTCCGTCTTTGCTTTGGCTAGTCTGTTTTCTGGTCGCCGTTTGAGGCAGTTGGGTTTCCTCATGACCTTGTCTGAGAAGCCATCTTCTTCAGTTTCCATTGAGGAGATTCCTGTAGTGAAGGAGTTTGTTGATGTGTTCCCTGATGAGTTGCCTGGTCTACCTCCCGTGAGGAATGTGCAGTTCCGTATTGATCTTGTTCCGGGCACTCGACCTATTTCTATCTCTCCATACCGCTTGGCTTGTCCTTTTCAAGATGAGTTGAAGAAGCAGTTGGAGGATTTGCTGGCCAAGGGCTTTATTCGGCGTAGTGTTTCGCCATGGGGAGCACCCGTTCTCTTCGTCTCGAAGAAGGATAGAAGTTGGCGCATGTGCATTGATTATCGTGCTCTTAATCAAGTGATAGTTAAGAACAAGTATCCTTTGCCTCGCATCGAGGATCTGTTTGACCAACTGAAGGGAGCAAAGGTGTTCTCCAAGATTGATCTTCAGTCGGGGTACAATCAGATCCGTGTGAGGGAGCAGGACATTGAGAAGACTGCTTTCTCCACTAGGTATGGGCATTATGAATTTAAAGTTGTCTTTTGGACTAACTAATGCTCCTGCTGTCTTTATGGAGGCGATCAACAGTATGCTACACAAGTACCTTGATGAGTTTGTGGTAGTGTTCATCGATGACATTCTGGTTTACTCTAAATCAGAAGAGGAGCATGAGCAGCATTTGAGGCTTGTGCTGAGCACCTTTAGGGAGAATCAGTTCTTTGCTAAGCTGAAAAAGTGCAAGTTCTGGATTTCAGAAGTGGGTTTTCTTGGCCACATCATCAATCCAGAGGGCATATCCGTAGATCCTAGCAAAGTCTCAGCAGTTTTGGATTGGAAGAGGCCTTCCAACGTCAAAGAGGTGCGTAGTTTCCTTGGGTTGGCTGGCTACTATCGGCGTTTTGTGCAGGATTTCTCTATCATTGCCAAGCCACTTTCGGTGACTCGAGAAGGGGATGAAATTTCTGTGGACTGCAGAGTGTGAGCATAGTTTTGCACTTTGAAGGAGAAGTTAGTGATCGCCTCTGTTCTTACCCTTCCCGAGCCGGGAAGCGCTTCACTGTTTATTCTGATGCTTCTCGTTTGGGACTTGGTTGTGTGCTCATGCAAGATGGCAAGGTGATTGCTTATGCATCGCGGCAGCTGAAAAAGCATGAGCAGAACTATCCCACACATGATCTTGAGCTAGCCGCTGTGGTGTTTGCATTGAAGATATGGAGGCACTATCTGTATGGCGAGTCTTGTGATATCTTCACTGATCACAAGAGCCTCAAGTACATCTTTACCCAGAAAGATTTGAACTTGAGGCAGAGGAGGTGGCTAGAGTTGATAAAGGATTATGACCTCACCATCCAGTATCATCTGGGGAAGGCAAATGTGGTGGCTGACGCTCTCAGTCGCAAGATAATGCCCCCTGTCGTTGATTGTCTTGTTGTTGATTTTGAGCGTTTGGGAGTCTCCTACTGCTTTGCGGGGACCGTGCAAGCTGAAACTCAATTGATTCTTGAGTCAGTGATTCTCGAGCGTGTGCGGGAGGCACAGCAGCTTGATCGGTTGCTCCAGTAGGTGAGGAAACGCCTTGAGGATGGCAAGTCTGGAGACTTTACCGTTGATGATGTGGGAGCTTTGAGATTTCAGGGTCGTCTGTGCGTGCCTCAGAAATCCCAAGTGAAAGAGGATATTCTGAAAGAGGCTCATCGCACCCTGTACACGGTCCATCCTGGAGAGACCAAGATGTACAGGGATTTGAAAAAGAATTTCTAGTGGAAAAGGATGAGAGTGGATATTGCCAAGTATGTGACGTCTTGTGGGATCTGTTAGAAGATCAAGGTTGAGCACAAGCGTCCTGCTGGACTGTTGCAGCCTTTGGAGATTCCTGTATGGCCTTGGGATGACATCTCCATGGATTTCGTGGTTGGCCTACCTCGCACTCCACGAGGGAAGGATGCTGTTTGGGTGGTGGTGGACTGTCTCAGCAAGTCTGCGCATTTCATTCCTATCCGCACTACCAATTCAGCGAGCGACTTGGCTCCCATCTATGTGCGGGAGATTATGAGACTGCATGGTGTACCCAAGACCATTATTTCTGATCGGGATGCGAAGTTTGTCTCCAAGTTTTGGGAGAGCTTGCAGAGTGCTTTGGGTACACAGCTTCGCCTTAGTACCGCTTTTCACCCTCAAACGGATGGGCAGTCTGAGCGTACCATCCAGACTTTGGAGAACATGCTCAAGGCCTGTGTGATGGCTTGGAAAGGTAGCTGGGAAGATCATTTGCCTCTTGCAGAGTTTGCTTACAATAACAGCTACCATTCCAGCATCCGGGCTGCTCCTTATGAGGTACTGTATGGCCGGAAGTGAAGATCGCCACTTTGTTGGGATGCGGTGGGAGAGAGAGCTGTTCTTGGACCAGATTGGGTTTAGCAGACTGCTGATCGTGTATCGGAGGTTCGGCAGAACCTTCTCGCAGCGCAGAGCAGACAGAAAAGCTATGCTGATGTGAGGCGGCGAGATTTGGAGTTTGAGGTGGGTGATAGCGTACTCCTGCGAGTATCTCCCACCAAGGGTGTGGTGCGTTTTGGCACCAAAGGAAAGCTCAGTCCGAGGTTTGTTGGGCCATTTCCTATCATTGCCCGAGTTGGTAGGCTGGCCTATCGTCTGGAGCTACCGGAATCCATGCAAGGTGTGCATAATGTGTTCCATGTCTCAATGTTGAGGAAATACTTGCATGATCCGGAGTTGGTGGTTCCATTGGAACCACTAGTGCTTGAGCAGGACCTCACCTTCGAGTCCCGTCCTGTGGAAATTCTGGGGACTTCGGAGCGAGTAATGAAGAACATGACGCTTAAGTTTGTCAAGGTCCTGTGGTCACATCAAACCGAGAGAGAAGCGACTTGGGAGCTAGAGTCTCGCATGCGCGAGAAGTATCCCGAGCTTTTCGTCTCAGGTATGTGATGTGAGACCTAGCTATCTTTTGCTTTGCTGGGTTGCGTTTGGGTGCGAATTAGATTCGAAGTCGAATCCTGTTGAAGGGGGGAAGAATGTGACACCACGGAGTGTCGTATCCTTATTTATAGAGCATGATGAGGTTAAAAACTTTATGAAATGTGGAATTAAGATTAAAACCATAGGGTATGGAGGTTTATAGTGCTTCCGGGCCGTTTTCGGGGTTTTGGGCCTTTCTGGGGAAGTTTGGGCTTAAAAGAGGGGGTTGTGGGCTTTGGTGGGATGGAGTAGGAATCCATTTAGGATTAGGAAAGAGGCTTTGGGCTGGTAAAAGGGGGCTTCCCTGCCCCTTAGTGCGCCCACCCCTGCCCTAGCTTGCGCCCCACCTCTCCTCCTCCCTTGCCTAGCCGCCCCTCCCTCTCCCTTGGTCGTGCGCCTCCCCCTCCCTTGCCCCTTTGCTCTCCACCTCCCCACCACCTCTCCTCCACCCCCTTTTTGCCCTAGGGTGGCCTCCCCATCCCTGCACCTCGTGGATCCATCCGTTGGAGCGAGGAGCGAGGAGCGAGGAGCGAGGAGCGATCCGGGAGTAGATCCTTTCAGTTTTCGTGCGTCGGGCAAAGGTATGGCCATGGGAATCCTTGGGATTGATCTAGGTACTGTTATAAGGGTGTTTATCAAGTTTTTAGATCAATTGGTGGTGCTGGATTTGATTAGATTAGACGGATTCTTTAGTTGGCCACGTTGTCTGTTTCGGACAGCATGAGCAGTCGACCTAGGGTTCGGTTTTTTTGCCAATTTAGTGTCCGAATTTGGTCGTACGGACGTTGAAGAAGTTGTAGATAATTTCATTATATTTCAGTGGATATAAAGAACGTTAAATTCCTCCCAGCCGTTTGAAAGTTATGGCTGTTTTACCGAGCGTGTTAAAATCTGTGACGTGATTGGAACAGATCACGGTATTTTGTAGATTAAACAACTTTAGATTCTGAATCAGTCTTTCCCTATACCTATAAAAAGTTGGGAAATTTCCTAAGCTACACGAGGATGTACTCATTTAATTGATTCGGAGTCCCAGAACTCCAGTTATGCCTTTTGGAAGGCTGCTGTCCCGACGGGACAGAACCGCTGTTTTCGGGTTTTGCGAGTAGTTGGCAATGTCGGGGTAGATGAGGGTTTGCGTACTGTTTTGTGGGCTTGATTGTGAGTGTGTGGTCCCAATGTGCAGGTGGTGTGACCCCGGGAGGGCCTAATACTTCTCGCCAATCCGTCGCCCGTGGTTGAGGCAAGTGCATTGCAATGGATAGCGATTTGTAGGTTGCTAGTTGAGACTAGATGAGATTGATTATATGTGATGATCACTAGCCATGATTTAAAGATTGCCATTGATATGATGTGTATGTTTATCATGTTATGATGCCATGTGTTAATGTACAAGTTGATTATGATGTGGCATAATTGCATACATGGCATGATTACATGGCCCGGGCGGTGAGAAAGTCATAACTAGTCCAGGAAGGTCGGTGAGAAAGTTATGACTAATCCGGAGAGCCAATTAGTAAGTCCTACATCGTGATTCTATTCACCGCGGTGAACGGAAGCGAGGAGTAGGCACCCTCCATCTTCGGGATGGAAGGGGGGAGAGGGTGCACACCGACGGGTGTGTACTCAACCATACCGGTATGAGTTTCCAAGGAGACATGAGCATCGTATTGCACTTCATACATATTGATGATGATGATAGTATGTGACCATGAATGAGATGGTTTACATGATGTGAGATATTATTGCTATGTAATTGTTCTTGTTGTACCATTGCAATATGCTTGCTGAGTTTTGAACTCACGCTTGTGTTTTCTTGTTGTCTTAGGTACCATGAGAACGGCATGCGGGGAACGGAAATAGTCACACGTCCGCACGTAGCTTCACCCATTTTGATTCCACAAGTCATTCTATTAGTTTTGATAATAAACTGCGTGTGATGATTATTGTTTTAAGGTTTAGCTTTGCTATATGAGAGTTTTATTGTTCGTTTGACTCTTGGAGACATTAAGTGCTTGATATTAGACTTATATTGTCGTTAAGTCTTTAATTATTGCTATTTTAGCTGTCTCTCATATTGCCTTATATTGTTTAACTGTGTTGCTCCTTCAATTCATGTTAACACAAAGGAGATGCTACCGAAATCTCGGTTTTTAGCATGTGCGCCTTTGCTGGAATTTATGTTTAATTGTGGTATTTAGATGTTGTTTAACTTATGTTTGGTAACATTCAGGCATATTAAATGCCGGGGTGTTACATCTTCACGCTCCCTGGTTGCTTCGCTTTCCAAGTGATTGCTCCATTTAACCCGACAGAAGCGAATTGTCTTGTTCCTGGTTTTCCGCTTAGATGTGTCTAAGATCTTGACTGGATGCTCTTTGTAGGTTAGATCTTCTTGCAACTCGATCTCTTCCAGAGGTGTTCGTTCGGTTGGCACTCGGAGACACTTCTTAAGTTGGGATACATGAAATACGCCATGCACACCTGCCAAGGATTGTGGTAACTCCAACTGATATGCAAGTTCACCTCTACAGTTCAAAATCTTAAATGGACCCACGCATCTTGGGGCGAGTTTTCCTTTAGTGTGGAACCTTTTAACTCCTTCGAGCGGGGTGACTCTGAGGTATACATAGTCCTCTGGCTCAAAGCTTAACTCGCGGTGTCGGTTGTCAGCGTAACTCTTTTGCCTCGATTGTGCAGTCTTTAGTCTTTCTCTAATTAAAGCAATGTTTTCCTCTGCATTTGAGAGTATGTCTGGTCCGAAGACTTGACGTTCCCCGGTGTCCTTCCAATTCAAGGGGGTTCGACATGAATGACCATATAAAGCTTCAAATGGAGACATTTTCAAGCTGGCCTGATAGCTGTTGTTATAGCTAAATTCCGCAAATGGCAAACATTTGTCCCAGGAAGTGGCATATGACAGAGCACAAGCCCTTAGCATATCCTCAAGTATCTGATTTACTCTTTCAGTCTGACCATCTGTCTGCGGATGGTATGCCGTACTAAAATTCAAACGGGTGAATATTGCCGTATGCAACTTATTCCAAAATCTTGAGGTGAACTGAGTACCTCGATCCGATACTATTTTCTTGGGTACACCATGCAAGCACACAATTCTGGCCATATATAGGTCAGCTAAGCAATCTCCGGTGTAAGTGGTTTTCACCGGGATAAAGTGGGATGAAAGATCGAGATGGCGATCAGAGTGGGGGTGAATGATCCCAATAAAATTATCCCCTACTCAACGTACTCCAAACAATCCCGCAAAGAAACTCGGTGCTCCTCAAAATCGCAAAACCCGCAAAATCGGGAACGACTAGACAACTATGTGTATCCCTAGCTTACATGGATGAGAACCATGAATCATGTGAGGGATTTTCAAACCACAATCCTGGTTTTCAAGTGTCCAAAGAAAAGAGGGATCAATTCAAATACTTCTTTTCTAAAAGAGATCAAGCCAAAACACAAAAGCCTCTTTTAGAAAAGCAAAAGCAGATTTTTCAGGAATTGTCCTCACTTAGAGCAGGTGGATGGTGGACTTATGTTACTCCAAACTTTTTGCAAATTTTTCAACCTGTGAGCATATGAGTCGTAAAGCACTCCACCAAAAATCACCACCAAAAGCATTCGAAAAAAATCAAGAAAAATCAAGGACTACAAACAGTCAGGATCTTCAATCAGGAATTTTGGGGCTCGGTTTTCACCTCATAGCTCCCAAATGGTGCAACCAGTGGACTCAAAAATTTTTCCACAGATGGATATATGAGCCACTCACCTTCTCCAATAAGAATCAATCAAAAATCATTTTTCTATATTTTTTTAAAAATCAAAGTGTGAAATCATGTGCTGAAAAATTGGCTTTGAACTGAAAAATTAACTTAGATTTGAATTTGCAAAATGTGTTTGTTCATGTGTTTTGACAATTGACAAGAAACAGTAAGTTTTGCCTTGGCGCCGGACCAATCCTAAAGAAAACAGTAAGTTTCCCATCTACGACGGACAAACTTTCTTGGTCCTTTGTAAACATGCTTTTTGACAACCTTTTTCTCCTATGTACAACAGACAAAGTTTTTGTGTCCGTCGTGAACATGTTTTTGAGCGCATGAGCCAAACCCTATTTTCCAAGAATCCAGTAAGTTTCGCATGTACGACGGACAAAGTTTTTGGGTCTGTCGTGAACGGCTTTTTGAGGATTGATTTCGCATGTACAACGGACAAAGTTTTTGGGTCCGTTGTGAACGTGTTTTCACCGGAATGTTTTCTTCTTGGAACTGAGAGTTTCACATGTACGCCGGACAGAGATTTCTTGTCCGTCGTGAATGGACTTTTTCTAGGGTTTTTATTTCTTGTCCGTCGTGAACGCGTTTTTTGCTGAATTAGGGTTTTGAGCAGAATTGAAATAATTTGAATTTGAGATTATGAAATTTGTGATGATTTCATGATGCTTCTTTTGAAGTGGACTTTATGCAATGCTCATGTGAGTATTTGCATGGATTGATGTGAGTCAAGTCGTGGACTTGTGCTCGGAATTGTTTTGTGGTTTGTTCATGTGCGGTATTGCTCGAAGACGAATGTGGTCGATGCGGGACCGGAACTAGGTTCATGGAGGAACCGAGGTTCGGGACTAGGTTCAGGAGGAACTGAGGTCTTGGTGGTCAAGGATGTCATGCGCGGACGTCGGGCTAAGAGAATGGTGCACATGAAGAATGGTTAGTCACGTGAGAATGGCAGGAGGTCATTCGGCGTGCAAAGTGTTAGTCACGTGAGTATGGCAGGTGGCCATACGGCGTGCAAAGTGTTAGTCACGTGAGTATGGTAGGGTTGCCATACTGGCGTGCAAGAGTTGTACTCGGCCTGGTTGGGCCAAGTAGAGTTGTGTTGATACTGATTCCTTCTAGGAATAGGAATCGTATTGAACTCTTTGTGGGTTGGTGCTTTAAATAGGTGGGGGTCTCTGTTGAAAGGCATCAAGTAGAGCTGAGCGCATCAAGCTTTGAGCTTGGTTTTAGGGTTTGTACTCTTTTGATGAGAGTATTTTAGACAAGAAATAAAGATCAATTCTTCCAAGATTTTTGCGTATACAGAACTGTCGCTACAGATTTTCTGTTTTGGTTCTTGTTTGCATGCTTGTTCTAGTTCTAGATTGGTTTTGTTCTTCAAGTTTTATCTTGATTTGATCCATCAAAACCTCTCTAGGATATTGATCTAGTGTTTCTCAAAGTCTAGTTGATCAATCTTTTGTCGTTCTTGTTTAATCTTGAAGTTTTGATTAGATTGATTCTCGTCAAGTTCTGGATCAGCAAGCTTGCGAAGCTCATAACTTTTGATCCATAAGTCCGATCGAGCTGATTCTTTTTGGGTTCGATTCGTATTGGAATCTAGTTTCTTGTGTCCAAATTTCAGATCGTTTCGACGGTTGGATCTCCGGGAATTCTCGTTTTACCAAACCTCTGTCATTCTGTTTTTGTCGAAAACGAGGCAATTATTTGGTTCTGTTTTGGGGTGAACTTTTAATAGGTCAAGAATTTGGTTTTAGCTTCCGCACAATCATTCACCCCCCCCTCTGATTGCTATATTCGTATACTTCGATCCTACACAAAGACTGACTGCTACGCGAAGAACAAGTTCTGGACATATTTGCAATCTTGATAGAAACTTGATCTCTAGTCTATCCTAGGGTGCAAGAAAGATGTAAAACCAAATGAGCACCCTCAAGACATCCTTGATGAATAGCATTTAGAAGGAGAGGAGGCAAAACCAATTGCGAGAATTTACATGCGGTAAAGTAAATGCTGAATTTAAATTGCGTAAAGCAAAGACATAATGTAAATGCGGAATTTAAATTCACAAAAATGTAAAGAAAATCTTTGTATTTTCTGGTTGGAAGGTTTACAAAGCCTCACTTCATGTGGGCAAAGCTCAAAGGAGCAACTCAAACCTTCAAATGAGGGAGGACACCCCTCCCCCTCTATTTATACTACTCTAGGGCCACCTACCACCCTTGGATGAGTCCCAAACCCTAGGGCACTCCACCAAGGGCTAGGATTAACCCTCTCATTTCACCCCACACATGGGCTTTACATGGGTTTTAAACACAACCCGATCAACCCGATGCAACGGGCCTTCATCCGCCGGACTTGAACGCTCAGTTTCCTCCTCTTCGAGCCTCCAACCCAAACCGGAAACCTTGAGCCACCTCAAGTCCATTTCCATGACATCCAAGTGATCCTGGTTTGAGCCCAACCATCTCGTCGGCATCCTCGACCGCTCTGGACCTCAGTTCTCCCAACCTAGTCCCGGTACTCCCCAACGACCATAGCTGCCTCAGGAACCTATACCACAAGGAACAAACCATTTTGCACATACCACTATGCACATACCTTTTTCTTCCTACATGTTAGTCCACAATTATCATTAATTTAAACATGCAATACCGAGTCAAATCAAACTCAAACCTGAGCACACCTTGCTCAAATAAAGTCAAATACTCTTCACAAATATGGATGGACCTCCAGATGGTCCTTCAATCTCCTCCTTGATGAGTATATTGACAAACCACACAAAATGCATAAATTTGAGTTTGAAAACAAAGGAAGAAAAGCAATTTGATTGCAAAATCATATTTGGTCCAATTGAAAGAGAAAGAAAGCTCATGACCAAATAGATGAGAAGATTTTTAGAGCTCAACACTTGAAAGGACAATTTTTCAACAAGAGCTCCAAAAACCAAGAAATCTCTCAAAAAGCTCAATATTACTCATGATCCAAATGTGACACTACGAGATGTCGAGACACCGTAAAAGGTGAAATTAGAGAATGTGACTTTATAAAATGTGAAATCGGAGGTTGAAACTTTACGTTATGCAATTTATTCGCGTTTCGGGCCGTTTTTGGGAGTTGGGCCTTAGGGGGGACCTCCCCATGGGCCAAGGGTGGGATTTCTTGGCCCATGAGGGGGAGGAGGGCAGCACTAGGGCCTGCATGCGCCAGCCCCTCCTCTCCTCTTTGGTTGGTGCGCCCCCCCAAAGCCACTAGGGTTTCCCCTTTTTCCAATCTACTAGCCGCCCCTCCCCACCTCCTCTCTCCCATGGCGCCTCCACTCCCCCTCCCTTCCCAAGCCACCCACACCTCTCCTAGCAGCCCTATGGCGTCCTCTCTCATGGTGTTCCTTGCTGTCCCGCTCGGAGGATCGCCGGAATACGGGAATCTTCGGCGAACCGTCGCAGATCGGGAGGAAGGAGCGGCCGGCGGGAAGGAAGACTTCATCGGTTTCGGATCTTCTTGGAGAGGTATGGCATGGTTGATCTATGGGTTGGGTCTAGGTGCTATTCTAGAGGTCGTTTTCATGTTTTTAGATCAAGTGGTGGTGCTGTCCATGGGTAGATTTGGGAGAAAACTAGAGTTGCCACGTTCTCTGTTTCGGGCAGCATGAGCAGTCGACCTAGGGCTTGGGTTTTCACCAATTTAGATTCAGATTTTGGTCGGCCGCCTGTTGAAGAAGTTGTAGGTAATTTCAATACCTTTCAGTGGGTATAAAGAACGTCCAAATCTGCCTAGCCGTTTCAAAGTTATGCTAGTTTTACCGAATGTATTAAAATCTGTGACGTGATTGGAATAGATTCCGAATCAGTCTTTCCATATACTTAGAACCACTTTAGATTCCGAATCAGTCTTTCCATATACTTAGAAAAAGTTACGAAATTTCCTAAGCTACGTGAGGATGTACTCGTTAATTGATTCGGAGTTTTAGAACCCAAGTTATGCCTTTTGGAAGGCTGCTGTCCCAACGGGACAGAACCTCTGTTTTTGGGTTTAGCGAGTAGTTTGCGATGTCGGGGTAGAAGAGGGTTTGTTTACTGTTTTGTGGACATGATTGTGAGTGTGTGGTACCTATGTGCAGGTGGTGTGACCCCGGGAGTGCCTCCTACTTCTCGCCAATCCGTCGCCCGTGGTTGAGGCAAGTGTATTGGAATGGGTAGCAGGTTGTAGTTGCTAGATTGGTTGAGATTGAATTTGAATACATGATATGTTCACATGCCATGCCTTAATGATTGCCAATGATATGATGAATATGTTTATTATGTTATGATGCCATGTGTTAGTGTACAAGTTATTTATGATGTTGGCATGTTTGCATACATGGCATGTTACATGTCAATCTCTGTGAGAAAGTCATAACTAGTCCGGGGAAGGTCGGTGAGAAAGTTATGACTATTCCGGAGAGCCAATGAGTAAGTCCTACATCGTGATTCCATTCACCGCGGTGAACGGAAGTGAGGAGTAGGCACCCTCCATCTTCGGGATGGAAGGGGGGAGAGGTTGCACACCGACGGGTGTGTACTCAACCATACCGGTATGAGTTTCCAGGAGATACGTGCATCGCATTGCATTGCATTATATGAGGATGTTATATGATGACGATATATGATGATGTCAATGATATGCTTACGCTATGAATATGAGATGTGTATGATGTCGTATGTGAAAGGTGGTGATGAAGGTATTAGAATGTATTTTCTTGTTCCATTGCAATATACTTGCTGAGTGATGAACTCACGCTTGTGTTTATGTTGTTTTTCGTAGGTACCATGAAACCGGCATGCAGGAAAGGGAGCTAGTCACACGTCATCACTTAGCATCACATATATAAACAATGACATGTTCCTTCCTTTAATTGTGATGGTTAATTTGTGTGCTTGGTTTCCTCATTTACCTCGTTTGGCTCATGAGATGGTTGGAATCTTTATTCTAGGCTTAAACTGCTGCTAGAATCCTTATTATTGATGATTTAGATGTCATTCTTTATACTATATCCTGTGATCATATTGTTGTTGCTTCAATTCATGGAAAAACAAAGGAGATGCTGCCGAAATTTTCAGTTCTAGCATTTACTCCTTTGCTGTAATTTATCTTAATTTATGGTATTTAGATGTTGTTTAGCCTATGTTTGGTAGCATTCAGGCATGCTAGATGCCGGGGTGTTATAGTTGGTATCAGAGCGGGCTGTAGGTCCTTGGAATGTGTATTATTAGTGTCATGCTATAGGGTACAACTAAAATGTGATGTGGAATAACTTAGAAACATGGCTTAGGTTTCAACTAAAATTTTGTCATAGGATAGCAACATTAAAACTTGCAAAAGTGGTATAACTAATCTAAAATTTGACACACAATGGATGCACAGTAGGAAAGGGTATGGGTATCGTTTCTCTACGCTTAAATGTTGTATTTAAGCTATGATGTTGAATGCTTCATTTGATAATGCATGTTGCTATGTCTATGAGATAAATAATTGAATTGTTCTTATTGTTGTGATAGAGTGGGGTTGTGGTGCTGAAGGGTTTCGGTCACCTCTTTTTGTTCATAGTAAGGGTGAGGTTTGACGGTGTGGCCGGTTAGCGCCATCACTGAAGAACTATTAACCCCTGTAGGAGAAGAATGCTTACCCTTTCTGTCGTAGATCGGGTAGTTGACTGGAGTCAAATGGAAGAGTTGGTGGTGGATTCCTTCGTATGTTCCGTAGGCGGTCGGTTTTGGTTGGTTTTCTTGGCTTGAGTTGACTGAAATCAAAAGAAAAGTGTTTGGTATTGGATTTTCGCGGATTGTTCCGTAGGCGGTTTGTGGTTTTGTCTTCCTTGGTTGAAGACGAAGAAGAAGAGTTTTGAGTTGCGCGTCTGTTGGTCATAATTTTTGCTTTGACACAAGGATTTGCTGGTTATTGTGGATTGTCTTGGGGAGGAAACATATGTGGTTGTTGTCCTCCCTATCTAAGAAAAGAGTTGAAGTTCTCCTAGTGCCGACCTTAGGTTAGGTGGAGCTAAGTTTTGAATCTTTATCGGAAAAGATTTGGTTGATCATTTGGTTTTCCCTAGTGCATCCTTCTTCCTTCTTGGAAGTATAGATCTTGAGATTGCTTGAAGAGTGTTGTGGGCAAATTTGGGAATTTGAGAGTTGAGCTCTCCTACATTTATGTTGGAGTTTTGTTTTCTTCCTTGCCTGGAAAAGGAGAAATTGTATATTGGTGTTCGTTCTGGTTATTTTTTTTAAAAAAAAAGTGGAGTTGCATCCTGTTTGTCAAAAGTGAAAACGGTTGTTTAGCATGTCCTGTAGTATGTAACAATGTGGTTTATGGAAATGATTTGTTCTTAAGTTAATTGGTGAGTTGAATTAGTTAAATGTAATATTTATATTTAGCTTAAGATTAAATGAACTTCTAGTGTTGTAGATTACTCTATAGCGAGAATGATTAAAGGTATTAATTCACATGCTTAGAATCGGTTGCTTTGCTTTAAAAGTGCTTATGACCCCCGATTATGTTTAAAGTTTTAAACCCTGATGCATAGTTAAAACATTAAGATGATGTAGACTGCTGTTATTGTTAAAGAAACTTTGCTGGTTGTTTAAAGACGTTCTAATCTAATGGATTAATAGAGAAATTTAATCGTGTTGCCTAGTGACTTTAATTTGGAAGTTGATTAGAGTTGTTATTTACGTTGTTGCAAACTATTAGTATATTTGGAAGTATGCAGTTGTGTCTCTACAATGCTAGTATTGATATCAATTGAGAAGACATAAGACTTATTGTTAATGATGTTGTTAAGGGCAGTGTTAATGCTAGTATTCAATCTATTTTAAATAGTTGGAGTATGTTGTGTGGTGGTAATTTTGTTATCACCTTTGTATAGGGTAGCTAAAAGTAATGTTGTTGGTTGATGATCAAGCCCATTTGTTGTTATTGATGACTAAGTAGTGGTGTTAACTGTTTAGATTACTCGTTGGAAAACCATGGTTAAATAGAGGAAATTTTTAACATGTTGCGATGGAATGAGCTTTAGATAATTAACATGATGAATGATTTTATCCTTAATAAAAGTATAACTTAGAGTCTCACTTGCGAATTCTTCCCTGTGGAGATAATATTTACATGTTGAAGTCGTTGTTTAATTGAATGAGGTTCGGTTGTCGAGACGTGAACATATAGGTGGTATGAAATTTATAGGTTGATCATGCTTAAAGATTTGTTGAGGTACTATGTTTCAAATTTAGAATAAGATGAATTATGATTTGGTGATCCTTGGGATCATGTCAATGTAGTCTTGGTTGGGTCCCTTTGTGATAAGCATCTTAAACCTTAATTAAAAGTGTTGGGAATGGTAACTAGAGAAAGAAATTGTTATGTACATTTTGTTAAATCCGGTTGGACTCTCTTGATGAGTAAATAGTGATTATGGAATGCTTAAATAGTAAGTGTAGTGGAATACAAGTTATAGTGGGATTCATGCTGAGCTGGTGTTTAAAACCTTTTGAACTGGTGTGGTTGTTTGCCATTTTGGTTGAATGCCTTCGGTCAACGTATTCCTTGTGTTGTGTTTCCGAGTTTCCCTAAAACCTGTAGCTTTTGGTGCCAATCTTCGGTTTTGGCTATTTTGTTTAATTTGTGTTATGAGTATGTATTTACACCCAAAAGATTTTGAGTGGATCGCACTCCTTCGCGTTCACACTGAATTATCTTTGGAATAAATTTTAACGGAAGCAGATGGACTTAGTGGGTTGTGTTGGAAACTCTTGAGATTTAACTTGTAACTCTTTTTGACTTGAGTTGGATTTATTTGCATAATGTGTGTGATGGTTGCGAGTGCTTCAAAAAGGTGGATTTTATGAATGTTTTATAAAGTGATTTTGTTAGTGAGGTGTTCCCTTTTGGAAATGAGTTTCCCTCTCCTTGAGAAAATTTGTGACGATTGTGGGAGCAGATGCTCGACTTGAAATTTTGATGTTCTCTTCCAAAAGGTTGAATTTTGATGAAATGCAATGTTTTGCAAGTTCAGTTTTCAATTGATGTGGCATGTGATGCGACGTGGTGTTTTACTGTCAACTATGCTGCCGTCATAGTCTATATGAATTTCTGCAACCTTCGATGTTAATTGTGTTTCCATTATATGATACTGAGGAAGAAGTCATTTGGTGAATGACTATTCGGTACCGTTGTTACATGATGAATGAATGGTGAAAAGGAAAACAAGACATCATTTATGTTTATTCAATCATAAAAGGGTCGATGAGCCAGGTCGGTGAGAAAGCCATATATGGAAATATACTCATGAGCTTGATTGTTTTTGAATGTGAATATGTGAGGGTGAGACCCTCTTAGGAAAAGAACCAATGGTGGTTTGGTAATAATTTTCAGCCCTAGCTTGGGCTAGGCGTAGAACTTTGGGTGTGGTTTAAAAGGTGGTTATGATGGAGGTTATAGATGTCGTGATTTAAATTTTGTTGAGAGTACCGTTTGGTGGTAGTGAAGGTTATAGAAATTGTAATGAAAAATGTTCTGTCATGAACATCGTCTTATCTAGTGTAACACCCCGGCATTTACTATGCCTGAATGTTACCAAACACAAGCTAAACAACATCTAAATACCACATTTAACATCAAATTCCAGCAAAGGTGCATAGACTAAAAACCGAGATTTCGGCAGCACCTCCTTTGTTTTATCATGAATTTAAGGAACAGCAACAATATAGCATTATATGGCAATAAGAGAAACATCTAGAACAGCAATAAATAAAGTCTTAACGACAATAAGAGACTAACATTAAGCTCTTAAGGTTCCAAGTGTCAAACAAACAATAGAACTCTCATTAACCAAGCTAGGACTTAATCTTAAAGATCATCACACATAATTTATTATCAAACTAAATGAATTGACTTGGGAAACATTAAAGTGAAGCAACGTGTGAGAGTGTGACTATTCCACTTTCCCGCATGCCGTTCTCATGGTACCTAAAACAACAAGAAAACACAAGGGTGAGTTCGAAATCAGCAAGCATACTTGCAATGGACAACAAGCATAACAACAAGTCAATAACATCTTTCAAAGCATGTATAACATCTCATTCATGAATACTTATCAATATCATCATCAATTTGTATGCGATGTAATGCATTGCTCTGACCCTCTGGAACCTCATACAGGTATGGGAAGTACACACCCGTCGGTTGTGCACCCTTTCCTCCCTTCCATCCCGAAGATGGAGGGTGCCTACTCGCTTCCAAACACCACGTGGATGGAATCACGACATAGGACTTACTCAATGGCGTTCCGGACTAGTCATAACTTTCACCGACCTTGCCGGACTAGTTAAGACTTTCTCACAGACCTCGCACTATATCATGACATGCAAGCAACCATGACAAATATCATATTCAAATCACATATAAACACATGGCATCAAAATATGTTAAACATGCTAATCATATCATATCAATCATTAAAACATGGCAAGTGGACATATATCATGTAGGCAATTCCATCTAATTTCAACATGCAACCTACAACTTGCTATCCATCACAACACACTTGCCTCAACCACGCAACGGAGTTGGCGGGAAGAAGAGGAACTCCAGGGTCACACCACCTGCACATAGGCATCACACACTCACAATCATAACCTCAAAACAGTACACACGCCCCCATCTAACCCGACATTGCCAACTACTCGCCAAAACCTAAAAACAGAGGTTCTGTCGCGGGACAGCAACCTTACAAAAAAGCATAACTTGAGTTCTGGGACTCCAAATCAATAAACGAGTACACCGTCGGAAGCTTAGGAAATTTCCCAACTTTTTCTAGTTATAGGAAAGACTGGCTCGGACTCTAAAATTGTTTAATCTACAGATTACCACAATCTGTTCCAGTTACGTCACAGATTTTTAGGCGCTCAGTAAAACAGCCATAACTTTCAAACGGCTGATCGGAAATTAACGTGCTTTACGTCCACGGAAAGATAATTAAATTATCTACAACTTCCTAGAAGTCCGTACGGTCTGATTCGGATTCTAAATCGACGGAAACTCGAACCCTAGTTCGACTGCTCAATCTGCCCGAAAACAGAAACGTGGACAAGTTTAGATCTAACCCAAATTACTTCAAACCAGCGCCTCCAATTGATCTAAAAACTTGATAAACACCTAATAACAGTACCTAGATCATCCCCAAGGATCCCCATGTTCATACCTTTGCCCGAAGCACAAAACTCCAATCAATCTCCGCGGATCTCCTCGCGAATCGGCTCCTCGCTCCACGTTTCGCTTCCTCGCTCCTCGCTCCTCTCCTCGCTCCGCTCCACGGGATGGATCCACAGGTGCAGGGGTGGGGTGGCAACCCTAGGGCCGCGAGGGGGGGAGGGGCGGTGGTGTGGAGGTGGAGAGGGGGTGGAGGGGCGCACGATGGGAGAGGGAAGGTGGAATCTTTGGCTAGGGCTTTGGGAGGTGGAGGAGGCGCCAAGAGGAGGTGGGGCGCACAGAGGGAGGGGCGCATATAAGGCAGGGAGGGCCTCCTTTCAGCCCTCAACAAGGAAACCTACGCTCATACGGACTCAAACACCTCCCACTAAAGCCCCACGTAAGGCCCAAACTCTGCAGGAAGGCCCAAACGAAAGCGGCCCGGAAAAGGCCCGGAAAAGCTATTAACCTCCAATTCTTATGGTCTTAACCTTATTTCCACATCTCATAATGTTTATAGCCTCATCATGTTCAATAATCAAGGATACGACACTCCGAGGTGTCACAACTAGTGTCCTTGGGTATGAGATATGCCCGGAAGTTGATAGGAAAAAATAGCATGGTTTGTGTTTGGAAAGGAAATTATTGTCGATGTGGACTTTGCATGTAAATGAGATTGGTTAATTGTGTTTCTTTGTGAAAAAGGTCAAGTAATTGGATGAGATGGGATTTTGTGTAATTGATTCTTTGGGGGTTCTCGTTTAGAACCCCAGTCATTAATAGGACACGATTGGTAATTTGTTGGTAGAGAAGTTGTTAACAGAGAAGTCTTTTGTCCATTGGGGACTTTGTTGTTGATTTTGGCGTTCTTCGGATTCGAGGTCGAATCCTATTTAAGGGGGGGAGAATGTGACACTACGGGATGTCGAGACACCGTAAAAGGTGAAATTAGAGAATGTGACTTTATAAAATGTGAAATCGAAGGTTGAAACTTTACATTATGCAATTTATTCACGTTTCGGGCCGTTTTCGGGAGTTGGGCCTTATGGGGGACCTCCCCATGGGCCAAGGGTGGGATTTCTTGGCCCATGAGGGGGAGGAGGGCAGCACTAGGGCCTACATGCGCCAGCCCCTCCTCTCCTCTTTGGTTAGTGCCCCCCCAAAGCCACTAGGGTTTCCCCTTTTTCCAATGTACTAGCCGCCCCTCCCCACCTCCTCTCTCCCATGGCGCCTCCACTCCCCCTCCCTTCCCAAGCCACCCACTATAACACCCCAGCATTTAATATGCCTGAATGCTACCAAACATAAGCTAAACAACATATAAATACCACAATTAAACATAAATTCCAGCAAAAGTGCACATGCTAAAAACCGAGATTTCGGCAGCATCTCCTTTGTTTTAACATGAATTGAAGGAGCAACACAGTTAAACAATATAAGGCAATATGAGAGACAGCTAAAACAGCAATAATTAAAGACTTAACGACAATATAAGTCTAATACCAAGCACTTAATGTCTTCAAGAGTCGAACGAACAATAAAACTCTCATATAGCAACGCTAAACCTTAAAGCAATAATCATCACACGCAGTTTATTATTAAAGCTAATTGAATGACTTGTGGAATCAAAATGAGTGAAGCTACGTGCGGACGTGTGACTATTTCCCATCCCCGCATGCCGATCTCATGGTACTTAAAACAACAAGAAAACACAAGCGTGAGTTCAAAACTCAGCAAGCATATTGCAATGATACAACAAGAACAATTTCATGGCAATAATATCTCATATCATGTAAACCATCTCATTCATAATCACATAACATTGTCATCATCATTATGTATGCAATGCGATGCTATGCTCATGTCTCCTTGGAAACTCATACCGGTATGGTTGAGTACACACCCGTCGGTGTGCACCCTCTCCCCCCTTCCATCCCGAAGATGGAGGGTGCCTACTCCTCGCTTCCGTTCACCGCGGTGAATGGAATCACGATGTAGGACTTACTCATTGGCTCTCCGGATTAGTCATAACTTTCTCACCGACCTTCCCGGACTAGTTATGACTTTCTCACCGCCCGGGCCATGTAATCATGCCAGTCATAACTTTCTCACCGACCTTCCCGGACTAGTTATGACTTTCTCACCGCCCGGGCCATGTAATCATGCCATGTATGCAATTATGCCAACATCATAATTAACTCGTACATTGACACATGGCATCATAACATGATAAACATACTCATCATATCATTGGAAATCATTAAAGCATGGCAAGTGATCATCTCATATAATCAATCTCATCTAGTCTCAACTAGCAACCTACAAACCGCTATTCAGTACAATACACTTGCCTCAACCACGGGCGACGGATTGGCGGGAAGTAGAAGGCACCCCCGGTGTCACACCCCCTACACAAAGGTACCACACACTCACAATCATGCCCACAAACACAGTACACTAACCCTCATCTACCCCGACATTGCCAACTACTCGCAATAACCAAAAACAGAGGTTCTGTCCCGTCGGGACAACAGCCTTCAAAAAGGCATAAGTTGAGTTCTGGGACTCCGAATCAATTAAACGAGTACATCCTCGCGTAGCTTAGGAAATTTTCCAACTTTCTCTAGGTATATGGAAAGACTGATTCGGACTCTAAAGTTGTTTAATCTACAGATTACCGTGATCTGTTCCAATCGCATCACATATTTTAACACGCTCGGTAAAACAGTCATAACTTTCAAACGGCTGATCGGAATTTAATGTTCATTATATCCACTAAAACATAATTAAATTACCTACAACTTCTTCAACATCCGTACGACCAAATTCCAAATCTAAATTGGCGAAAAACTGAGCCCTAGGTCGACTGCTCATGCTGTCCCAAAACAGAAACGTGGCAACATCTAGATCTAATCCAATCTACTCAAGTCCAGCACCAAAAATTGAACTAAAATCATGATAAACACCCTTATAACAGTACCTAGCCCAACCCCAAGGAGTCCCATGGCCATACGTTCGCCCGACGACCGAAATCACAACGAAACTCCTCCCGGATCGCTCCTCGCTCCAATAGATGGATCCTCGAGGTGCAGGGGGTGGGGAGGCTACCCTAGGGCAGCAAGGGGGTGGAGAAGAGGTCGTGGAGAGGTGGGGAGGCAAGGGGACAAGGGGGGTGAGCACGGCCAAAGGGGAGGGGAGGGGAGGCTAGGGCCAATGGAGGTGGGGGGCGCACAATGGGGAGGTGGGGCGCAAGAAGGGCAGGGAGGAGGCCTTTTACCAGCCCCCACACCTGTTCAAAATCCTAAATGGATTCCCACTCCATCCCACCAAAGCCCACAACCCCCTCTTTTAGGCCCAAACTCCCCTGGGAAGGCCCAAAACCCCGGAAACGGCCCGGAAACGCTATTAACCTCCATACCCTATGGTTTTAACCTTAATTCCATATTTCATAAAGTTTTTAACCTCATCATGCTCAATAAATAAGGATACGACACTCCGTGGTGTCACATTCTTCCGCCCTTCAACAGGAGTCGACCTCGAATCTAATTCGCACCCAAACGCAACCCAGCAAAGCAAAAGATAGCTAGGTCTCACATCACATACCTGAGACGAAAAGCTCGGGATACTTTTCGCGCATGCGAGACTCCAGCTCCCAAGTCGCTTCTCTCTCGGTCTGATGTGACCACAGGACCTTGACAAACTTAAGCGTCCTGTTCTTCATTACTCGCTCCGAAGTCCCCAGAATTTCCACAGGACGAGACTCGAAGGTGAGGTCCTGCTCAAGCACTAGTGGTTCCAATGGAACCACCAACTCCGGATCATGCAAGTATTTCCTCAACATCGAGACATAGAACACATTATGCACACCTTGCATGGATTATGGTAGCTCCAGACGATAGGCCAGCCTACCAACTCGGGCGATGATAGGAAATGGCCCAACAAAGCTCGGACTGAGCTTTCCATTGGTGCCAAAATGCACCACACCCTTGGTGGGAGATACTCGCAAGAGTACGCTATCACCCACCTCAAACTCCAAATCTCGCTGCCTCACATCAGCATAGCTTTTCTGTTTGCTCTGCGCTGCGAGAAGGTTCTGCCAAACCTCCGATACGCGATCAATAGTCTGCTGAACCCAATCCGGTCCAAGAACTGCTCTCTCTCCCACCGCATCCCAACAAAGTGGCGATTTGCACTTCCGGCCATACAGTACCTCATAAGGAGCAGCCCGGATGCTGGAATGATAGCTGTTATTGTAAGCAAACTCTGCAAGAGGCAAATGATCTTCCCAGCTACCTTTCCAAGCCATCACATAGGCCCTGAGCATGTCCTCCAAAGTCTGGATGGTACGCTCAGACTGCCCATCCGTCTGAGGGTGAAAAGCGGTACTAAGGCGAAGCTGCGTACCCAAAGCACTCTGCAAACTCTCCCAGAATTTGGAGACAAACTTCGCATCCCGATCAGAAATAATGGTCTTGGGTACACCATGCAGTCTCACAATTTCCTTTTATAGATGGGAGGCAAGTCGCTCATGAATTGGTAGTGCGGATAGGAATGAAATCTTGAGACTTGCTGAGACGGTCCACCACAACCCAAACGGCATCCTTCCCTCGTGGAGTACGAGGTAGGCCAACCACGAAATCCATGGAGATGTCATCCCATGGCCACACAGGAATCTCCAATGGCTGTAACAGACCAGCGGGACGCTTATGCTCAGCCTTGATCTTCTGACAAATCCCACAAGACGCCACATACTTGGCAATATCCACTCTCATCCTTTTCCACCAGAAACTCTTTTTCAAGTCCCTGTATATCTTGGTCTCTCCAGGATGGACCGTGTACAGGGTGCGATGAGCCTTTTTCAGAATGTCCTCTTTCACTTGGGATTTCTGAGGCACGCACAGACGGCCCTGAAACCTCAAAGCTCCCGCATCATCAACTGTAAAGTCTCCAGACTTGCCATCCTCAAGGCATTTCCTCACCTGCTGGAGCAAACGGTCTCTTTGTGCCTCTCGCTGACACGCCGGAATCGCTGACTCAAGAATCAATTGAGTTTCAGCTTACATGGTCCCCGCAAAGCAGTAGGAGACTCCCAAACGCTCAAAATCAGCAACAAGACAATCAACGACAGGGGGCATTGTCTTGCGACTGAGAGCGTCAGCCACCACATTTGCCTTCCCCGGATGATACTGGATGGTGAGGTCATAATCCTTTATCAATTCTAGCCACCTCCTCTGCCTCAAGTTCAAATCTTTCTGAGTAAAGATGTACTTGAGGCTCCTGTGATCAGTGAAGATATCACAAGACTCACCATACAAATAGTGCCTCCATAGCTTCAACGCAAACACCACTACGGCTAGCTCAAGATCATGTGTGGGATAGTTCTGCTCATGCTTTTTCAGCTGCCTCGATGCATAAGTGTCGGGACCCGAATATGCAAATCCGGACCCTCTGTGTATTCAGCACTAGTCCAGGATCACGCTAGTGCACAAAGTCTCAACATAGATGAATATCACAATCATACACAGCGGAATAGTAAAAGTGACACAAATATAGAATATAAACTATTGAACGACCTTAAGGTCAACCTTACACTTGCGAAGCCTTGACGGCTTCAACTCCAATTAACCAGCAGCGGAACGAAGAACATCGATGAATCCCATCAATACGCCACAGGCAACTGACAGGGTTCGACTCCTAGATAATCGCCTTCTCACGGAACTTCTTCTTCTTCGACGAGGTAGACTTTTGCTCACTGGTGATTGTTTGTTTGCAAGGGGTGAGTACATAAAGCACTCAGCAAGTCATGCATAGAATGCAAGTCTAATAACTATATGCATGGCTTATTCCAAATGACAGGCTGAAGGGGTTATTTTGCAATAAATAGCATTCACAAATATTCATAATAGATTGTAAAGCGGTAAAACAGATAACAATAGTAATAATTTCACAGTTGTTTCACAAGTAAACCATTCCACATCCTTAAACAATTATCACTTTTCCACAGGCAAACTGCCTCCAAACCCAAGTTCATTTTCATGAAAAGCTAACCTTTGACTGTAATCCCCGAGCAATGTCCAGTACCGCGGACACGGCTATTCGAATAGATTTTACACTCTGCAGAGGTTATACACTTTACCCACAAGATACAATCAACTCATCACGTCAGCCGTGAATCGCCATACATGAGTATGCGAATGAGTGATCACAACAAAGTCTTTTGGAAGCCTCTAACTACACAAGTGGACCTCTCCGGTTTATGCCCTACACCATCCCTTCCCTTAGCTAAGGCGAAGTATGGGACCGACATACCGTTGGATGGGTACCATGCCGCAGCCCTGGTACGCTCCCCCTTGAATCTACACAAACGGTGTAGTTGACACCCCGAGGTACCACAAGTAAGTTATTAGCAACTTAATCAACTAGGTCCGTCCCATTACAGACATGTGGTTGTACGATTGACTCAGTTCAAAGGCTTGCAAGGTTAAGTCCTTAGAGTGACTAGGGCAAGACTACCCAAAGCACCAAAACGATTTCCCCGGTGCCAACCATGGCTCACCAGCTCATTCTTGCCACTTGCCCCAGTCTAAATCATTTTATCACCCCAGTTGATTATTGCGCAACACAATGCCAACAACAACTCAACATCCTTGAAGAAGCACTAAGGCCTCCGCATATCAACATCATCGTGTTGGCAACACGTCACACCATTTCAAAATACATTGCATATTCCATTAATCAATATTGATATTTGAAATTCCAAAATGATGTCAAGGGTACGTTGTAGGACTAAGCAGCTACTGACGGTCTAACTAACCCATGTTGGCAATTTATTAGCTACCAACTATTAATCAACAAACCTAGGGTGACAAATGAATCATGGCGTACAACTATTATAGACAATATCTAATCCCAAACTAATTGAAATCAGTTTATATCCAACTAGCATGCAATAATTTGAAACAACATAAGTTCGAAAATGGGATCAACATGGTCAAAGAACAACTTGCTTGGCCCTTGCAAACTTTACTGTCTTTTACTCTTTATCCTTGATCCTTGATCCTCGAGCTTCAACTTCCACTTTCTCGATCCTCAGCTCGTTCGAACGACTTCCGGACGACACGTCTAACGATTAAAGAAGAAGCAAATACAACACATTCAAACGACAAATCAAGTAAAACTCCAAATAAGAACAAACAGCATTGGGCACAACGGCTGGGATAAAATTAGGAACCTGAAAGGATTGGATCGAAGATTGGACAAGAGGGGACGGGCTTTTGGAAGAACACCGAAAAGAGAAAGATTAATAACTGGGAAAGAAAGAATAATATTCCAAAGAATATTTCTTCCAAAGTTATTATCTTGATTGAACATATAGCGACATATGGGCACTCGATCTATAGATCGGGTCCATAAGGATATGTTAGTTCACAGTGAACTAAACTGATTCTCGAATGTTGACTTTTGTTGACCGAACGGACATAGTCAAACAAAAGAGAGACGGATAGATCGGGCACAGGGGTATGACAGATGGCCAATGGTCTATCGACCAAGTCCACGAAGGAATTCTCGATTAATGGCTGATTAGGTTTTCAGGGATAAGACAAGACAAGTGTCTTACCACGATTGAAACAACGGAAAAGATTGCAAAGATAACAACGCGGCTCACGATAAACTTAGTTCATCGAACCGGTCTTAGGTTAGGGTTTTGATTCGGCTTTGAAGATGATATGACGATGAGGCTAGGCTCACATCATGATGATAGAACAGGTGAAGGCATCGCACTAGGGTTTGTGCAAGAATGCACGCATGTGATGACAACGAAGCGAAGAGAGCCAAGCGTTAACGATGAATCGTTAACGATGGAACGTTAACGGTGAAACGTTAACGGTGGAATGTTAACGACAGAGCGTTAACGGTGAAACGTTAAAGGCAAAACGTTAACGGAGGAACGTTAACGACAGAGCGTTAACGGAGGAACGTTAACGGGGAAACGTTAACGGAGGAGCGTTAACGACAGAGCGTTAACGGTGAAACGTTAACGGCAAAACGTTAACGGAGGAACGTTAACGACGAAACGTTAACGGCGGAGCGTTAACGACGGAGCGTTAACGGTGAAACGTTAACGGCAAAACGTTAACGACGAAACGTTAACGGCGGAGCGTTAACGATGGAGCGTTAACGGTGAAACGTTAACGGCAAAATGTTAACGGAGGAACGTTAACGACGAAACGTTAACGGCGGAGCATTAACGACGGAGCGTTAACGGTGAAACGTTAACGGCAACAGGTAACGGAGGAACATTAACGGCGGAGGTCAAACAATGATAGGATACTCATGAAGCGAAGTAGCGACTGTTGGTACAATGACATGGCCGCGGCAAAACGCTACCAAGGACGGCTAACCGGTGTGCGAACCGGCGGCACGGGCTAGGTTGAAAAATAACGATTTAAGGCCGGCATCGGCTCCGATGGCAAACGGAGGCCAAAAGAACCTTAATGATGGACCAAAATAGTAAGGGCGACCCACCGGACGCCACAACACGGCCGGAGCGAACCAAAATAGCCGGCGTCAAAAGGCGACGCGCGGCGACGGCAAACGGCGGCCTAAATATATAAAAAAATTCCGGAGGATGGGATGGCAAAGGGAGAATGTCTACTGCGTAGAACACAGAGAGATGATCTCAACGGTATAGGCGGATTTTACGGCGCCCCTCCGGATTAATCACAAACTGGCGATTATCGGGTTTCGGATCAAAACTTTGGACGGCCATAACTTCTAGAATAATGATCGGAACTTAACGAAATTTGACCGAGAGCTAGATGGGACCAAGAGGCACACCGTGACACAGGTGGCTCGAAGAAATACCTTGTGGAACAGCGGGGAACGTGCGAGGAAGTTTGCCGCTGTCTGAAACGCAGTCTGTTCGCAGTCTGATCGGAGAAAAGATTTTGCTGCGCCAAATCCAGAGGTTAAAACCGTGGGGCAAGATGTGCATCACGTAGAGGACATCCCCAGGAGTCTACACAAAAAATTTCACGGTCAAACTCGAAAAATTGAGGGAGTTATGGCCTCGGCAAGATTCGAGATTGAAACGGCCATAACTTTTAATCCCGTGGGCCAAATTGGCTGCATTTTGGACAGCAAGCAGATGGAACCTTGTGGCACACCATGGCGAAGACGGATCTCAAAAAGAGTCGACAAACTGCCCAGGACGTGGCTCCAAAGTTCGGCCGTCGTCGGGCGACGTTCGGGCGACATTGGATGGTTTTGGAATTTTAGAAAATTCATCTGAGGTCTAGGGGACGTGTGGGAGGTATACAAGGGTTAGGGGTGGTGGCTAGGTCAAGCAAAATAATTTGGACGCGTTTGGAGCAAAAACGGGCCTTGTAGGCATTTATACGAGCACCTTCCGTGCGTGGCTCGGACTGGGCTGACGTGGCGCGCTGTGGTGGCGACACGTGGCATTTTCGAATAAAAACGATTCCAAAAATTCAAATAAATCATTTGAGGCAATAAAAATACCCGAAAAATTCTAGAAAAATTCTAGAAAATATTTTAAGATATTTTGAACTCAAATAAAATATTTGCAACAAAACTTTATATAAACTTTTCCAAATAATTAATTAATTTGCACGAAGAGGCTTAATTCAAATCAAATTCAAATAAATCAATAGAGGTAATAAAAATACCGAAAAAATTCTAGAAAAATTCTAGAAAATAATTTGAGACATTTTAAACTCAAATAAAATATTTTCAACAAAACTTTATATGAAATTTTCCAAATAATTAATTAATTTCCATAAAAGGGGCTTAATACAAATCCATTTCAATTAAATCCAATAAATAGCAAACGAGCTCCGAACAATCTCAAAAATTACAGAAGAACTTCTTGAAACACAAGGAATCCAAATAAAATAAAATTTATTTTATTTGAGGTTTAGAATATTCAAATTAAATTGTTTTAGCTTTTAGAAAATTCAAACCAAGCTTTATAAATGCGAGAAAATCGACGGAAATTTTTGGGAAGCTAAACTAAACCAAAAATTTTTGAAAACCCAAATTTTGGGATGTTACAATAAACAATCACTTTGCCATCTTGCATGAGCACACAACCAAGTCCCAACCGAGAAGCATCAGAATACACAATGAAGCACTTCTCTGGCTCGGGAAGGGTAACAACAGGAGCAGTCACTAACTTCTCCTTCAAAGTGCAGAAACTGTGCTCACACTCTGCAGTCCACTGGAATTTCATCCCCTTCTGAGTCAGCTGCGAAAGTGGCTTGGCAATGATAGAGAAATCCTGCACAAAATGCCGATAGTAGCCAGCTAACCCAAGGAAACTACGCACCTCTTTGACATTGGAAGGCCTTTTCCAATCCAAAACTGCTGAGACTTTGCTAGGATCTACGGATATGCCCTCTGGATTGATGATGTGGCCAAGAAAACCCACTTCTGAAATTCAGAGTCGCACTTTTTCACCTTAGCAAAGAACCGATTCTCCTCAAGGTGCTCAAAGACAAGCCTCAAGTGTCGCTCATGCTCCTCTTCCGATTTAGAGTAAACTGAATGGCATCGATGAACACTACCACAAACTCATCAAGGTACTTGGGTAGCATCTTGTTCATCGCCTCCATAAAGACAAAGAGGAGCATTAGTTAGTCCAAAAGACATAACTTTAAATTCATAATGCCCATACCTAGTGGAGAAAGCAGTCTTCTCAATGTCCTGCTCCCTCACACGGATCTGATTGTACCCCGACTGAAGATCAATCTTGGAGAACAACTTTGCTCCCTTCAGTTGGTCAAACAGATCCTCAATGCGAGGCAAAGGATACTTGTTCTTGACCGTCACTTGATTAAGAGCACGATAATCAATGCACATGCGCCAACTTCCATCCTTCTTCGAGACGAAAAGAACGGGTGCTCCCCATGGCGAGACGCTACGCCGAATAAAGCCCTTGGCCAACAAATCCTCCAACTGCTTCTTCAACTCGTCTTGAAAAGGACGAGCCAAGCGGTATGGAGAGATAGAAATAGGTCGAGTGCCCGGAACAAGATCAATACTAAACTCCACATTCCTCACGGGAGGTACACCAGGCAACTCATCAGGGAACACATCAACAAACTCCTTCACTACAGGAATCTCCTCAATGGAAACTGAAGAAGATGGCTTCTCAGACAAGGTCATGAGGAAACCCAACTGCCTCAAACGGTGACCAGAAAACAGACTAGCCAAAGCAAAGACGGAACTGGAAGGTAAACCACCCTGAAAGGTCAACTCTACCCCTGACGGGGCCTGCAAGGTAACCGTCCGCAAAAAGCAACAGATCTTGGAACGGTACTGATGCAACCAGTCCATGCCAAAAATGACATCAAAAGGAGCCAACTGGATCACCATAAGATTGGCAAAGAAAACCTCATCATCAATGGCAATGGTGCAACCCGAGCAAACCAAAGAGCTAGCAATCAAACCCCCAGGAGAACTGACTAACACGGACTCAGAAATCCGCTGAACTCCCAGCTTAGCTCTACTAGCAAACTCAGACGACACAAAGGAATAGGATGCTCCGGAATCAAACAAAACAAGGGCATCAACGGAATCCACGAGCAGAGTACCTGAAACCACCTCTGGATGCCCGGCTGACTCGACGGTCGGCAAAGCGTACACTCCTGGTGGTGCCGGGACAGTAGGAGCCCCGACTCCCGGCTGATGCCCCAACAGAGCTGGGGGCGGAGGAGGCAACTGCGGAGGAGCAGACGGCTGCGGGCACCAGTAAGCCGCTGGTGGCTCCCACGCAAAGGACGGCTGAGGAGCAAGAGCAGCCATCATGTGCACCGATCCTCTGGAAGACGCCGCTGGAGTGGGTGGAGAAGGCACCGTCTCCAACTTGATGATGCTACCGGGATTTATTCGGCATACTCGCCCCATGTGGCCGAGCTTGCCACAGTGGTTGCAACTCCCGGTCCAACCACACTCTGAAGCACGGTGCTCACCACCGCACTTGAAGGACATCATGCCCTGCCCGGGCACAGGACGAACAACTGCTCGTGAGGAAGACGACTGGGGCGGCCTCATCTTAGCCCCTGAGGAGGAGCCCTGTCCTCCCTTGAACTTCTTGAAGGTGGGTCATTGAGAAGACCCACCTCCTCCACCAAGGGTCCTCTTCTGGCCCCCGCCTGGGGCCGCAGGAACCCCTGAACCACTCGGGTTCTGCCTTTCCCGGGAGAGCTCCAACTCGAGCTCCATGCCCTTCGCCTGCTCCACCACGGAGCAGAAGTCACGAGGGACAGTCGCCCCCATGACAACTCTGAACTCCTGGTTGAGGCCCCTACGGAACCTCCTTGCCTTCTCCCGATCGTCGGCTGCCACAGCCGGCACGAAGCGCACCACGCTGTTGAACTCCACCTCATACTCTGCTACCGACCTCTTTCCCTGGGAAAGAGTCGTCAGAGTATGCTACATTCGCTCAAGGAAAGACTCTGGGTAGAACTTGGCTCGGAAGCGAGCCACAAAGTCCTCCCAGGTGACTGGACCAAGATCGGGGGCTCTAGCAGCCAGAACCCCCTCCCACCAGATATCAGCTTGGCCCTTCAGCTGAAAGGCCACAAAGCGAGCCCTCTGTACCGAGGTCAACTCTAGGACCTCAAACTGCCTCTCCATGTACCGCAGCTAATCTGCGGATTGGATCGGCGTGCCCGCTCCGTCAAAAGTGTCAAGACGGAGGGACATCCACTCCCGGAGACTCATCCTCGGCTCCGGCACAGCGGGGGCAACAACTGGGGCCGCTGCAGGGGGAGGCACAACAGCAGGGGCTGCCATGGCTAGCTGGCGTAGCTCTTGAATCTCCTCTATAGAGCCTGAACTAAATCCTCATTGGCGGCGGGTACCTCCGCCCACAGTATCTTGCTGGAAGCTCCTCCTGAGCTGGCCCATGAGCATTGAGCGAAACGCTACCCTCAGCAACAGACTCCGCCACTCCCCGAGAACCTCGCCGCTGGCCTCCACAGCCACGGCGACCACGGCCTCTACCCCTCGGCATGGTTGCTACGAACAGAAAACCATCCAATCACATAACCATAAACACAACATCATATAATCAAGAACACATAGACATAATATTCATTAAATAATCAAGCGCAATGCAATGATGAACCAAAACCCCAACCTACTGTGCAACCAAGTGTGTCAAAATTTTAAATTACTTATTCCACTTTTGCAAGTTTTAATGTTGCTATCCTATGACAAAGTTTTAGTTAGAACCTAAGCCATGTTTTTAAGTTATTCCACATCATATTTTAGTTGCAACTTAAGGTATGACACTAAAAATATATACTCCAAGGACCTACAGCCCGCTCTGATACCAACTTTAACACCCCGGCATTTAATATGCCTGAATGCTACCAAACATAAGCTAAACAACATCTAAATACCACAATTAAACATAAATTCCAGCAAAGGCGCACATGCTAAAAACCGAGATTTCGGCAGCATCTCCTTTGTTTTAACATGAATTAAAGGAGCAACACAGTTAAACAATATAAGGCAATATGAGAGATAGCTAAAACATCAATAATTAAAGACATAACGACAATATAAGTCTAATACCAAGCACTTAATGTCTCCAAGAGTCGAACGAACAATAAAACTCTCATATAGCAACGCTAAACGTTAAAGCAATAATCATCACACGCAGTTTATTATTAAAGCTAATTGAATGACTTGTGGAATCAAAATGAGTGAAGCTACGTGCGGACGTGTGACTATTTCCCTTCCCCGCATGCCGATCTCATGGTACCTAAAACAACAAGAAAACACAAGCGTGAGTTCAAAACTCAGCAAGCATATTGCAATGATACAACAAGAACAATTTCATGGCAATAATATCTCATATCATGTAAACCATCTCATTCATAATCACATAACATTATCATCATCATTATGTATGCAATGCGATGCTATGCTCATGTCTCCTTGGAAACTCATACCGGTATGGTTGAGTACACACCCATCGGTGTGCACCCTCTCCCCCCTTCCATCCCGAAGATGGAGGGTGCCTACTACTCGCTTCCGTTCACCGCGGTGAATGGAATCACGATGTAGGACTTACTCATTGGCTCTCCGAATTAGTCATAACTTTCTCACCGACCTTCCCGAACTAGTTATGACTTTCTCACCGCCCGGGCCATGTAATCATGCCATGTATGCAATTATGCCAACATCATAATTAACTCGTACATTAACACATGGCATCATAACATGATAAACATACTCATCATATCATTGGAAATCATTAAAGCATGGCAAGTGATCATCTCATATAATCAATCTCATCTAGTCTCAACAAGCAACCTACAAACCGCTATTCATTACAATACACTTGCCTCAACTACGGGCGACGGATTGGCGGGAAGTAGAAGGCACCCCCGGTGTCACACCCCCTGCACAAAGGTACCACACACTCACAATAATGCCCACAAAACAGTACGCAAACCCTCATCTACCCCGACATTGCCAACTACTCGCAATAACCAAAAACAGAGGTTCTGTCCCGTCGGGACAGCAGCCTTCAAAAAGGCATAACTTGAGTTTTGGGACTCCGAATCAATTAAACGAGTAAATCCTCGCGTAGCTTAGGAAATTTCCCAACTTTTTCTAGGTATATGGAAAGACTGATTCGGACTCTAAAGTTGTTTAATCTATAGATTACCGTGATCTGTTCCAATCGCGTCACAGATTTTAACATGCTCGGTAAAAGAGTCATAACTTTCAAACAGCTAATCGGAATTTAACGTTCTTTATGTGCACTGAAAGATAATTAAATTACCTACAACTTCTTCAACATCCGTACGACCAAATTCCAAATCTAAATTGGCGAAAAACTGAACCCTAGGTCAACTGCTCATGCTATCCCAAAACAGAATCGTGGCAACATCTAGATCTAATCCAATCTACTGAAGTCCAGCACCACCAATTGATCTAAAATCATTATAAACACCCTTAGAACAGTACCTAGCACAACCCCAAGGAGTCTCATGGCCATACCTTCGCCCGACGACCGAAATCCCAACGAAACTCCTCCCGGATCGCTCCTCGCTCCACGCTCCTCGCTCCAATGGATGGATCCTCGAGGTGCTGGGGGTGGGGAGGCAAGGGGACAAGGGGGCGTGCGCACGGCCAAAGGGGAGGGGAGGGGAGGAGCGGCTAGGGCCAAGGGAGGTGGGGGGCGCACAATGGGGAGGTGGGGCGCAAGAAGGGCAGGGGGAGGCCTTTTACCAGCCCCCACACCTGTTCCTAATCCTAAATGGATTCCCACTCCATCCCACCAAAGCCCACAACCCCCTCTTTTAGGCCCAAACTCCCCCGGGAAGGCCCAAAACCCTGAAAACGGCCCGGAAACGGCCCGGAAACGCTATTAACCTCCATACCCTATGGTTTTAACCTTAATTCCACATTTCATAAAGTTTTTTACCTCACCATGCTCAATAAATAAGGATATGACACTCCGTGGTGTCACATGTGGACAGACCTGACTTAGAGTGAGTGACTCGCTCAAACAGATCTCCAATGATCTGGTCAGGTGGATGAGCCTGCTGAATATGACGGGGAGGTCCAGAAGCAGAAATGACCTCTACTCCTTGCGTGGGAGAGGTAGGAACAGAGCCACTAGCTGCTGAAGAGTCTAAGGGTAAGGGCTGATTTCCCTGAGGTGCAGATATGGAAATGGGAAGCACCTCGGGAGAAGGAAGGGTGACTGGATCAAGCAAGGCGCCTTCATCTCCGTCATCAACTTCCTCTGAGAAGATAGACTGAGAAAGAGGAGAAGAGCCTGAAATGTCTGGTGTAGCACCGGGACTAGCCTCATCAAAGGTCACCTCATAGGTCTCTATGATCCTACCGAAGTCTACAGCCCAAATCCTGTAGCTACGGGCAGAAGTCGAGTAACCCAGAAAGATTCTGTTAGCTGAGCGTGACTCGAACTTATCTAGGTTCCCAGACTTCAAGAAGAAGCACTTGCAGCCGAAAACACGAAAATGAGACACACTGGGCTTTCGCCCATATCTCAACTCATAAGAAGTGCGGTGCAAGTGTGCCATAAGAAAAACTCTGTTGTCAACATCGCATGCCGTAGCTACAGCCTCAGCCCAAAACTTCCTAGCAATACTGTACTCATCTAGCATAGTCCTGGCCATCTCAACCAGGGTCCTATTCTTCCTTTCCACTATGCCATTTTGCTGAGGGACGTAGGGAGAGGAGAACTGATGCTCTAAGCCTAACTCCTCACAGAACCTACTAAAGTAGGAGTTCTTGAACTCCGTGCCATTGTCACTGCGGATCGCTCGTAAGGCACCTGGGAGCTCAACAGACAACCTATGGACCAAACCCCTGAAGTGTGAAAAAGACTCATCCTTCGAGGCCATGAAAAACACCCAAGAGTACCTCGAAAAATCATCGACAATGACAAGAATATACCACTTCCCACCTGCTGACTGCACTCGAGTTGGACCAATAGTGTCCATGTTTAGCAGCTGTCCTGGTGCATCAGTCATCACTCGGGTGACTGGAGGATGGGAGGCAGCAACCATCTTGCCATGTCGGCAAGGAGAACATACAACATCTTTGACCATCTTAAGTTTAGGCAGGCCACGAATGAGATCATGGCCGCTAACTCGAGTCAAATGATCAAAGCCAATGTGACCAAGTCTCCTATGCCAAAAGGAGAGATCACGGGACTCTGTAGCAATAAGGCAATGGAGAGAGTCTCTAGAGGAAGAAGAAAAATCAGCACGAAAAGACTCCCAAAACGAGAAATCCCGCAAACAAACTCTCCAGAAGAATCGAGGATCCTACAAGAGCTCCTCTTAAAATTGACCTCGAAATCGTCATCAAGAAGCTGAGAGACAGAAAGCAAGTTGAAATGCAGCTTACTGACTAAGGCAACGTCCTTAAGAATGAAATAATCGTTAATGCAGACGGTACCTTTAGCAATGACTCTACCTGATGCAGCATCCCTAAAGGTGATCACCTCATCACCGGGATCTCGGTCCAGGGAAGAAAACCAACGGGAGTCTTCGGTCATGTGGCGAGAACAACCGAAGTCTACGATCCAAACCTCCCCCTTCCCTGTCCTACGGACCTGAATCAAAGAGAGCGAAAAGCAGATGTATCAGTACCAGGATAGATCCGTGCAGATCTAGGAACCCAATACTGAGTCAACTGTGCAGTAGATGAAACAGTCAACGGAGTAGAAGAATGCAATCTGGCACCTCTCCGTGACTCGACTCTCACAAACTCAGACTCCGTTCCAGTCGGACGTCTGGGAACAGGTGCTGGGTCGGTCCGCCGAGGTGCAAAGGGCGGACCATCCTAGTGCTGCTGCCCAGACCTCCCGCTGGGGAAAACAAACTCACGTCGTTGATACCTCGATGGGAAAAATGAGGAATATCAAGAGGACAGCGGAAAGACTGACTCGGGACAGCTCTGGGGCGAAAACCAAAAGTAGAAGCCTGAAAACCAAGCCCCATGCGCTGTCCAAAAACTGGAGACTCTCTAGCTTGTCTATCCTATCTAGAAGCTCTGTGTGCCTTAGGCGCACTCAGAGTCTGGGGATGACCCTGAATACCCCTAAGGGCACGGACACGCTCACGCCGAGATATCTTGGCGCGTCTGAAGAAGAAATCAGCTATATGTCCATCCTTCTGACAGAATGTGCATGTATACTTCGCCTTGGGGGCTGAAGTAGCATGAGAAGCACCCTTCTCGTCAGACATCCCGTGGACAATCCCTGCTGATCTAAACACAGTGGTGCTCACCTGTGGAGCCACCACTATCTCTCGGCTCTCGGAGGCATGCACAACAGTGGGCGGATGCGCTCGTGTATGCTCCAAGGCATCAAACCCTAATTGAAGGATCGTTATTTTTGATCTAGTTGATTTTTGATGATGAGTATTTGAAAAAGATTTGAAACCAGTTTGATATTTCGACAAGATTTATTTTTTGGTTTCTTTATTTGAAAAGATCTGAAATCAGTTTGATTATTTGAAAAGCTTTTTGATTTTTGCAAAGGTTTTTGTTCGTGTTTTGAAATCGTGTTCTTAGAATATTTAATGCAATGCACTCCTGTGAGTGGTTGCATGGTTTAATGTGATTCAAGTCGCGGACTTGTGCTCGGAATCGTTTTGTGGTTTGTTCATGTGCAGGTATTGCTCGAGGGCGAATGTGGTCGATGACGGGGTGGAACTAGGTTCATGGAGGAACCGAGGTTCGGGACTAGGTTCAGGGGAACTGAGGTCTTGGTGGTCAAGGATGTCATGCGGGACGTTCGGGCTAAGAGAATGGTGCACATGAAGAATGGTTAGTCACGTGAGAATGGCATGAGGTCATTCGCGTGCAAAGTGTTAGTCACGTGAGTATGGTAGGGTTGCCATACGCGTGCAAGAGATGTACTCGGCCAGGTTGGGCCAAGTGGAGTTGTGTTGAATACATGCTCTTTCTAGGATTAGGAGTGGGAATCCTTTTAGGATTAGGAATCCTTCTAGGATTAGGACTCCTTCTAGGATTAGGTGTGTTTGCCTTCTTTAAATAGAGGGGTTGCCTCCTGTTGAAGGCAATCAAGCTTTGAGCAAGCTTTAGGGTTGTACTCTTTTGTTTGGAGTATTTTAGACAAAAGAAAGGAGAAATAAAGATCAAGTTCATCAAATCTTTTGGCGAGCTACAATTCTAGTTAGATTTATTCTCGCCATCTTCTGGAACAGTAAGCTTGCGAAGGTCATAACTTTTGATCCATAAGTCTGATTGAGCTGATTCTTTTTGGGTTTGATTCGTACTGGAATCTAGTTTCTTGTGTCCAAATTTCAGATCGATCGGACGGTTGGATCTCCAGGAATTCGCGTTTTACCAAACCTCTATCATTCTGTTTTTTTTCGAAAACGAGGCAATTATTTGGTTCTATTTTGGGGTAAACTTTTAATAGATCAAGAATTTGGTTTTAGCTTCCGCACAATCATTCACCCCCCCTCTGATTGCTATATTCGGTCCTACAAGTGGTATCAGAGCTTGGCTCTACTAATCTATCTTAACAGGTGATTAGTAAACGGTAAGTTATGGCAACAGAGATATACTCGAACAAGCCGCCAATCTTCAATGGCACAGACTTTCCCCACTGGCGGATTTGGATGACTGCATACCTTCAAGCTCAAGGTAACGCTATTTGGCGCAAGGTAAAGATTCCATACGAGCTTCCTTCAAATGATGATATTGATAAAATCGAGTTTGAAAAAGATGTTGAAAACAATAATAGAGCTAGAAACATATTGCTTCAAGGACTTGCTAGAAAAGAATTCGATAGAGTCTGTCATTTACTCACTGCTCAAGAAATTTGGAAATCTCTTCAAGATTATCATGAGGGCACTGACTCTGTAAAAGAAGCTAGGCAAGATCAATTTAAAAAGGAATACACTAGATTTGAAATGAACTCTGGAGAATCTCTAGATGATTGTTTTGCTCGCTTTAACATAATCTTAAACAATCTTAGAGCTGTAGATGTAAAGTACACTGACTCTGAAAATGCTAGACATTTCCTATCATCTCTTGATCTTAAAATCTGGCAAATGAAAGTGACTGCTTTTAGGGAAGCTCACAAGATGAGTGAAATGACTTTGGATAAACTATATTCTAGTCTCAAGACTTTTGAGATAGACATTGTTTCAAGAACATCCAATGATAACTCTATGGCTCTTAATGCTAATTCCTCTTCATATGATAATGCTACTAGTTCTTCATCATCATATTCCATTACTGCTTTGAGTGTTCTTAGTGATGAACAGCTAGATCAAATACCAGAAGATACACTTTCTCTTCTTTCCAAGCGTGTCAATGCAGCTTACATGAGATCAAGGGAAAGAAAAGGAGCCTCCATCCACTGCTACAACTGCGGCAAGGCAGGGCACATCCGTGCTAACTGTTTCAAGAACAAAGATAGAGAGGAGAAGGAGCAAAGCAACTCCTCCAAGTCCTTCCGGCCAAGAGAGAGCAAGGATAAAAATAAACAACGAACAAAGAAGATGCTCAACAAAGTCTTCGAGGCAATTGGTCGCTTAGACTTAAGCGACATTAATGACTCAACTGAAGATGAGAAGGAAGCGAAGCAAACGAAGCTGAATGAGAAGGATCTCACCGGACTATGCTTCATGGCAAAAGGGAACACTAGTGATTCTAGTGACAACGACAGCACCTCCAGCGACAGTGATGAGGTAATGCCTTCGTATGATGAGCTTTGTGAAGTTTTAGTCATATTGAGAAAATCTTTAAGAAAATCTTCACTCAAAAATAAAAGCTTAGAAAAAGATCTATCCATGCTAAAATCTGAAAACTTTGATCTTAGAAATTCAAATTTTGAAAATATTTGTGATACTTGCTTAGATCTCAAATTTGAAATTAAGTCACTAAAAGTGGAACATGTGATTAAACTAGAACAAGTTTATGCCGAACAATTGAAAAATGAAAAACTTGTGAAAATTATTGGTTGCTCTACTGATAGTTTACATGATCAAATTGCTTGCTCTAAATGTTCTATTCTTGAGTTGAAATTAAAAGATGCAAATTGTAGAGTTACCCAATTAACAAATGACATGTTCACTCATGAAATTAACTCGTGTTCAAATTGCCGTAAATGTAAAGCTAAAATTGACACTCCTTGTGATAATTGTTTAACTCTTGCTAAGAAAGTTGATTACTTGCAAAATTCTTTGGAACGTTTCACTGATGGCAAGAAAAACCTAAACATGATTTTGGATCAATCAAAAGTCAGCACTCAAAACAAAGGTTTAGGTTTTGATTCTTATGCTCATCATAAATTACATGCTCCCACTGTTGTCAAAACACTTGGAAGTGGAAAATTTGAAATTTTCAATGAGCCTAAGAAAAATGTCTTTAAATCTGGTGGTCTTTTATCTTCTACTATGATGAATGCAAAATGTGCTTCTACTGTTAAAGCAAAACATCATGTTAAGTACACTTGCACTCATTGTGGTAGAGATGGACATCTAGTAGACTTTTGCTTTAGACTAGCTAAACAACAAAAGAGAGAAAGGTTTAATGCTAGGTCTAATTTCAGACAGGCACGTTTCATTTCTCATTATGTGCCTAGGGTGATGCAAATACCTCTTGTTGCTAAGAACACGAGAAAAGACAAATCTTCTTTTATGCATAAGAATGCTCGTGTTGTGCCAAGCTGTTGTGCGTCGTGTGTCTCGATCTTGGATTCCTAAACATCTTATTTCTAACTTGATCGAGACATCGACACTTTCTGCTTCTATGTAGGCTTCTCACGAGGAAGGAGAACATATGGCTAGTGGATTAGGATGCTCACGCCACATGTCCGATGATAAGAATTGGTTCTCCTCCTTCACTTGTGCATCTCGTGCTAAAAGTGTTATTTTTCAAGATGCTTCCTCCACCTCTGTTTTACTTAAAAGGCACTAGTCCAAATAGTGCAGTGCAGTGCATATGTTCAGGGAGAGTATCTTTGTTGATGAAGATGATGATGATGCTGTTGAGGATGAGATAATTGGAGTTTGCTATGTGCTTGTGTGCTCGTTTTCAAGCTTCCCCGCGTGCTTCACATCGACAAGCTATCAAGAGGATTTTAAGGTATCTCCGTGGTACTCAAGATTTTGGCATTTGGCTTTCTGCTTCTTCACGCATTAGTTTAAGACCTTTCTCGATGCTGAATTTGGAGGATGTGGAATTGATAGAAAAAGTACATCCGGTTCATGCCACTTCTTGAGTAATTCTCTTTCTTGGACACATTGACATCAGATTTCATTTTCTTAGAGATCATGTTGAAAAAGAGCTATTGAACTGAAATTTGTTGATTCGGTGCTCGACTTGTCGATATTTTCACTAAACCGCTTGATTTTTCTCGTTTTGCTTTCTTACGCGGTGAACTTGGGATCATTCATCCCCATGGGTTGATTTGAGGGGGAGTCTTGAGTTTATCTCTTTTTGGGTTACTTGACTTTGGTTCCTATAAGTGATTTTTTTATAAGTGGTATTTTGACTTTACACCTCAAGTAAAAACCCCTGTTTACATTGCATCATGTAGTACAAAGCTTTAGTGATTATTCTTGTGTATATAGCCAAGTTAATGTTCAATGCTTTACTTATCACTAAAAGGCTAAAATAATTCAATTTGAGATGCTTTTCGAGAATATTTTGGCTCTTGCTCATTATGGTATTGCATTTGTGAAATAGGCTTAAAAGTTTCTTGTCATCTGTTGAAAGGCTAGAGCTGATTAGAAACTATGTGTGAGTTTTTTGTTGGACTTCAAATGATCATTATGAGTCTCAAGCAAAATCAGTGTTTTAATGTTAAAAGCAAGTTGAAAAAGATGCAAGCAAAAGCTACTTGGCTAAACATAAGTTTAGTACAATGTGCAGCTTCCTTGCCAGGGATTTAAATGCAAAAGATGCAAGAAAAGGCTACTTGTCTAAACAAAAGTTCAGAACAATGTGAAGCCACTTGCCAATTTAAAGCGAGAAAGATACAAGAAAGAACTACCTACTCATACACAAGTATGGGCTAGTGTGCGATTACTTGTCATCCCTGTTGATCACAAAGCAAAATTGTCAAACTTGCTAAAAGAGAAAAAGGAAATTCAAATGGTTGAAAAAGACTTGAGACAAATATTAGTGAATTTGAAAGTCTCTCTATGCTCATGATAGATTTCTTTTTCGCTTTGGCAAAATCTGTTTATGACATTTTACTTGTTTGCTCTAATTTGCTTATGCAATAACTATTCTATGTGTTAGAGCCTCCATATTCTCACAATTTGCTTTCTCATTGGATAATTTGATACAAAATGAGAAAGTTCTCCTAAAAACTCTTCAAATGCTTTACTTTGATTATATACCTTGAATATACTTCAAAGCTTGAGATACTGCATTTATTAAGGGGGAGTTTTGAGATCTTGATGACTATTTTGTCAAAAAGGGGGAGAACAAGTCAAGGAGGTTTTTGAATTGGGATTATTTGGTCTTTTGGTTCTTGCTCAATCTCTTGTCAAATCTTATATTGTGTTTTGTCAAATTACTCATCAAGGGGGAGATTGAAGGATCGTTATTTTTGATCCAGTTGATTTTTGATGATGAGTATTTGAAAAAGATTTGAAACCAGTTTGATATTTCGACAAGATTTATTTTCTGGTTTCTTTATTTGAAAAGATCTGAAATCAGTTTGATTATTTGAAAAGCTTTTTGATTTTTGCAAAGGTTTTTGTTCGTGTTTTGAAATCGTGTTCTTAGAATATTTAATGCAATGCACTCCTGTGAGTGGTTGCATGGTTTAATGTGATTCAAGTCGCGGACTTGTGCTCGGAATCGTTTTGTGGTTTGTTCATGTGCAGGTATTGCTCGAGGGCGAATGTGGTCGATGATGGGACTGGAACTAGGTTCATGGAGGAACTGAGGTTCGGGACTAGGTTCAGGGGGAACTGAGGTCTTGGTGGTCAAGGATGTCATGCGGGATGTTCGGGCTAAGAGAATGGTGCACATGAAGAATGGTTAGTCACGTGAGAATGGCATGAGGTCATTCGCGTGCAAAGTGTTAGTCACGTGAGTATGGTAGGGTTGCCATACGCGTGCAAGAGTTGTACTCGGCCAGGTTGGGCCAAGTGGAGTTGTGTTGAATACATGCTCTTTCTAGGATTAGGAGTGGGAATCCTTTTAGGATTAGGAATCCTTCTAGGATTAGGACTCCTTCTAGGATTAGGTGTGTTTGCCTTCTTTAAATAGAGGGGTTGCCTCCTGTTGAAGTCAATCAAGCTTTGAGCAAGCTTTAGGGTTGTACTCTTTTGTTTGGAGTATTTTAGACAAAAGAAAGGAGAAATAAAGATCAAGTTCATCAAATCTTTCGGCGAGCTACAATTCTAGTTAGATTTATTCTCGCCATCTTCTGGAATAGTAAGCTTGCGAAGGTCATAACTTTTGATCCGTAAGTCTGATTGAGATGATTCTTTTTGGGTTTGATTCGTATTGGAATCTAGTTTCTTGTGTACAAATTTCAGATCGATCGGACGGTTGGATCTCTGGGAATTCGCGTTTTACCAAACCTCTATCATTCTGTTTTTTTTCGAAAACGAGGCAATTATTTGGTTCTATTTTGGGGTAAACTTTTAATAGATCATGAATTTGGTTTTAGCTTCCACACAATCATTCACCCCCCCCTCTGATTGCTATATTCGGTCCTACACCTAGACCTTGATTGAATCTGCTTATCTTGGACTGATCTAGGATAAGATTGAGCTTCTTCTTACCTCCAACAAACTTCTCGAGAGTGCTCATAAGGTACTGACACTCTTGAAAAAGTGAGGCACAAGAAGAGCAAGGGGAAGGAGTAACAGGGGAAGAGCCAGATGGAGAAGAGCGAACTAAACGATCAAATTTCTCCCTATACAAAGCAGCCTCAATCTTGAGGGACTCGCAAGAAACACAGGGAGAGTCTCTAATCCTACCCACCTGAGCTTTGAGCTTCTTCCTAAGCTCTACATGAATTTGATTCATGTCCTCTGCTACCCCAACACACAGCATGCAACCATTTTGTGACTTAGCTAGTAGATCATTAGCAAATTTTGAGTTTTCAAGCACCAACTCATCATAAGCATTTTTTAGTTGCATACAGCAGTCACATGAGATGATTGGGTCCTTAGAAGCATGCTTTTCAAGTTCATCATTTCTAGCCGATAGCTTCCTAAGGTGACAACTCATGTCATCAATTTCAGCGAGAAGCTTAGGGCAATTAGCACATGAAGCATTTGTGTGAGTGTGAAGAAAACTAGCATCAACAGGAATAGGATCTACTGGACATGTACTAGCATCCTTCAACCTAAGTGACTCAAGATCAGAAACCACACTATCATGTAGAGTCCTTAGGTTCTCCAACTCCACAAGCAAAGCATCTCACAAAGTACAGCTATCAGAGTCTCGGGAGGAACAAGATCTAAGTGAAGCTAACTCCCGAGATAAGGTACCTACTTACTTCTCTAGATCCAAACACTTAGCTCTAGACTTGGAATGAAATTTTCCTAGTTTGATAAAAGCATCATGGAGCTGGTCATAAGAAGGTACCTCCTCCGTGTCGCTGTACAGCTCGATGTCGGGTACTTCCATGGCATTGGAGGCCATGAAGCACATGCCGGAGAAGTCATTGCCGCCCTTTGCCTTCTCTTGCGGTTCATCCTCGTCCTCGTCGCTCCATGTCTCCGTGTCGGAGAGGTCAAGGTCGTTGAGCGCGGCAAGGACACGGTGAGAGAGCTTCTTGCCCTTGGCGAACTTGCAGTGTTTCTTCTCTTGCGCCGGCTCGCGAGCTGGAGGCTTCTTGTTGCGGTTCTTGTTGATGTGGTCGTTCTTGCCCGCACCTCCTTGTTCATTATTGCCCTTCTCCAGCTTGGGGCAGTTTGCCCGAATGTGGTTGGGGCCACCACACTCAAAGCTAGTGAACTTGCCACTCCTCTTCCTATCTCTCACCCTCTTGTAAATGTTCGAAAATTTTCGAGCGACAAGAGCAAGCTCGTCTTCTTGAAATTGTTCTAGAATGTCATCGCTTCCATCGCAAAGAGCGGGGAGAGAAAAACCAGAAGAGAAGTCAAGAGGCGGTCCAGAAGAGGAAGACCCAATGGGATCGGTAACCAATGCCATCGTTTGGGACTTCGTCCTGCGAGCGACGATATCGAGCTCATGAGTCTTGAGGCGAGAATACAACCCGTCAAGAGTCAAGGTCGACAAGTCCGTATGGTCCGTGATGGTGGTTACCTTCATCTCCCGAATCCTCAGATCGAGTGCTCGAAGAAAATGCCTCGCATTCTCCGAATCAGTGTATGAACAACCCACTGACCGAAGATTGCTGAGAATCTTTGCAAAACGAGCAAAGCACTCATCAAGGCTCTCACCAGCATGCTGCTCAAACTTGTTGTAGTCACGCTTAAATTGATCCTATAACACCCCGGCATTTAATATGCCCGAATGCTACCAAACATAGACTAAGCAACCTCTAAATACCACAAATACAAGTAAATTACAACAAAGGCACGAATGCTAAAAACCGAAATTTCGGTAGCATCTCCTTTGTTTTAACATGAATTGAAGGAACAACAACAGCATAGCAATAAATGGCAATATAAGAGGCATCTAGAATAGCAATATTTAAAGGCATGACAGCAGTAAAGGTCTAAATCCAAGCATTTAATGTCTCCCTGAGCCAAACGAACAATCAGACTCTCATATCACAAAGCTAAACCATAAATCAATAAGCATCACACTTAATTTATTATCAAGACCCAATTGAATGACTGTGGAAACAAATGAGTGAAGCTACATGTAGAAGTGTGACTATTTCCCTTCCCTGCATGCCGGTCTCATGGTACCTAAAACAATAAGAAAGCACAAGCGTGAGTTCAACACTCAGCAAGCATATTGCAATGGTACAAAAGAACAATTACATGGCTACAACAACTCACATCATGTTGATCATCTCATTCATGATCACATATCATTATCATCATCATTATGTATGCAATGCGATGCGATGCACATGTCTCCTTGGAAACTCATACCGGTTTGGTTGAGTACACACCCGTCGGTGTGCACCCTCTCCCCCTTTCCATCCCGAAGATGGAGGGTGCCAACTCCTCGCTTCCATACACCGCGGTGAATGGAATCACGATGTAGGACTTACTCATTGGCTCTCCGGAATAGTCATAACTTTCTCACCGACCTTCCCCGGACTAGTTATGACTTTCTCACCGCCCGGGCCATGTAACATGCCATGTATGCAGACATGCCAACATCATAAATAACTTGTACATTAACACATGGCATCACAACATAATAAGCATATTCATCATATCAATGGCAATCATTAAAACACGGCATGTGAACATATCATATATTCAATTTCAATCTCAACCAATCTAGCAAACTACAACCTGCTACCCATTCCAATACACTTGCCTCAACCATGGGCGACGGATTGGCGAGAAGTAGAAGGCACTCCCGGGGTCACACCACCTGCACATAGGTACCACACACTCACAATCATGTCCACAAAACAGTACGCAAACACTCTTCTACCCCGACATCGCAAACTACTCGCAAAACCCAAAAACAGAGGTTCTGTCCTATCGGGACAGCAGCCTTCCAAAAGGCATAACTCGGGTTCTGTTCCGTGATCTGTTCCAATCACGTTACACTTTTTAATACGTTCGGTAAAATGAGCATAACTCTCAAACGGCTGGGCGGAATTGGATGTTCTTTATACCCACTGAAAGGTATTGAAGTCACCTACAACTTCTTCAACAGGCAGACGACCAAATTCCGACTCTAAATTGGCGAAAACCCAAACCCTAGGTCATTTGCTCATGCCGCCAGCAGAGAACGTGGCAAACTCTAGATTTCATCTAATCTACCCAATTACAGCACCACTAATTGATCTAAAAACATGATATTAACCCTTAGAACAGTACCTAGACCAACCCCAAGGATTCCTGTGGCCATACCTTCGCCCGACGAATGAAAAACCAACGGATCTCCTCCCGGTTCGCGCGATCTCCTTCCTCGCGCTAATTCCGCCGGATCTCCTCGTCACGGAGCCTCCCAACGGAGAGGACAGTAGGGTGGAGAGGTGGGGATCTCCCCTAAGGCAGCAAGGGGGTGGAGAGGAGGGGGGAGAGGTGGAGGCGCATGGGGGAGAGGTGGAGGCGCATGGGGGAGAGGTGGAGGTGCATGGGGAAGAGGTAGAGGCGGCTAGGGTTGAGGGGGCGCATGTGGGCAGGGGGAGGACGCCCCCAAGGCAGGATAACCTGCCTCCCCCTCCCTCGTAAGCCCAAAAATCCTCCCACCAAGGCCCACGACACATCCCCCTTGGGCCCGAACTCCCCCGGAGAGGCCCAAACTCCCGAAAACGGCCCGAAAACACGAATAAACCTCATACCATATGGTTTCAACCTCCAATTCAACATTCTATAATGTTTTTGCCCTCAACATTCACCTTTCATAAGGTTACGACACTCCGTGGTGTCACATTCTCCCCCCTTCAACAGGATTCGACCTCGAATCGAAGACATGCCACTACGCCAAACCAAGAACACACAGAGATCTAATCTTCACAGTTCAAACCTGAAGAAAAGAGCTTTGGGTAAAGCTCGCCCCCACGAGACTTCAACTCCCAGGTCACTTCTCTAAATAAAACCACTGGAATTTACACTGATCGAGACTCGATGACAGGACGCCTAGGTTAGAAGACCAACGGCTCTAATGATAACTTGCAATCAAAACTTGCGAGAACTTTACTCAACATTGAAACACAAAGTACTTACACATGGTCTCAGCACGACGCCAAGCGATAAGATAAATCCTCAAATAGCCCACAAAAGAAAACGGTCTCATACTCCTCGTTCTATGCATTCCTCGGCACTGAAGTGCCCGATCCCTTTAACTAATGCTACTCTCCAGAAGAACACGGTACCAACCTCCCTTCTGTGGTTCCTTGTACTCAAGACGACGCGAAACAGAAGACACAACGCTCTAAGATTACCACCAGAAAGAACAACCTACTTTATATCCAAGATCCTTAAGACTCGCGCAACAGAAACGACCGAACGTTCCTCTGCGGTTGACACAACTCGCTCATTGCCTAACGACAAAAAGATCCAATACACTTCAAGAGGAAAAGTGATTACTAGCAACCACCAAGTGGTCCACTAATAATTTAATCAACCCTACCGAGGAACACCTCAATGACACAATTCTCCAAGAAGGTTTGCATTGAGTCATACACAACCTTCCACTCAAAGGACCACGACAAAGAGTACAATCATTGAGTGAGCTCAACCATAAACATGAACCCAATTGGTCCACATACAACAACTCAAACCCCAAAGCGCTAAAACCACTTTGGAAAGGATCCGGCAACATCCAAAGAGCACACATTTTTTTTCTAAACCAAATCGCAAAGAAAACTCAAACCTCTAACACCACAGCCAAAATACCACAATTTATTCATTCTCTTTTCTTACTAGGAAGAAATGGAAATCTCGATACATGACAAGAATGCACACTTTTCAAGAGCACTCTGGATTAGTCATATATCCATATACCACAATTTATTCAAGAGCACTTTTCAAGAGCTCATCGACTCCTTTATGATTAATTATACATAAACAATGTCTCGTTTTCTTTTTTATCATTCATTCATCATGTAACAACGGTACCGAATAGTCATTCACCAAATGACTTCTTCCTCGGTATCAAATAATGGAAACACAATTAACATCGAAGGTTGCGGAAATTCATATTGACTATGACGGCAGCATAGTTGACAGTAAAACACCACGTCGCATCACATCCCACATCAATTGAAAACTGAACTTGCAAAACATTGCATTTCATCCAAATTCAACATTTTGGAAGAGAACATCAAAATTTCAAGTCGAGCATCTGCTCCCACAACCGTCACAAATTTTTCTCAAGGGGAGGGAAACTCATTTCAAAAAGGGAACACCTCACTAACAAAATCACTTTATAAAACATTCATAAAATCCACCTTTTTGAAGCACTCGCAAACATCACACACATTATGCAAATAAATCCATCTCTAGTCAAAAAGAGTTACAAATTAAATCTCAAGAGTTTCCAACACAACCCACTATGTCCATCACATACATTAAAATTTATTCCAGAGATAATTCAGGGTGAATGCGAAGGAGTGCGATCCACTCAAAAACTTTTGGGTGTAAATCCATACTCATAGCACAAATTAAACAAAATAGCCAAAACCCAAGATTGGCACCAATAGCTACGGGTTTTAGGGAAACTCGGAAACACAACACAAGGAATACCTTGACCGAAGGTGTGACACTACGGAATGCCGAGACTTTATAAAATATGAAATTAGAGATTGTGGCATTACAAAATGTGAATGTTAAGGTCAAAAACATTATAAAATATGGAATTGGAGGTTGAAACCATACGTTATGAGGTTAATTTGCGTTTCCGGGCCGTTTTCGGGAGTTTGGGCCTTTTCGGGGGAGTTTGGGCTTAAAGGAAAGGGCCGTGGGCTTTGGTGGGATGGAGTTTGAGTCCTAGTAGGAGTAGGAGACCTGGTTGGGGGCCTCCCCTAGCCCCTTTAGGCGTACACCCCCTGCCCTTGCGCCCCCACAAGTCCTAGCCGCCCCGCCACACCTCCCCACCTCCTCCTTGTGGCGCCTCCACCTCCCCCATTGTTCCCCATTGGAGCGTTCCGCGACGAGGAGATCCGGCGGGATTGGAGCGAGGAAGGAGATCGCGCGAACCGGGAGGAGATCTATTGGGTTTTCATGCGTCGGGCGAAGGTATGGCCATGGGGATCCTTGGGGTTGGGATAGGGTATGTTCTAAGGGTGATTATCATGTTTTTAGATCAATTGGTGGTGCTGAAATTGAGTAGATTATATTAGATCTAGAAGTTGTCACGTTCTCTGTTTCGGGCAGCTTGTGCAGTCGACCTAGGGTTTGGGTTTTCGTAATTTTAGAGTCCGAATTTGGTCGGCCGCCTGTTGAAGAAGCTGTAGGTAATTTCAATACCTTTCAGTGGGTATAAATAACGTTTAATTCCGATCAGCCGTTTGAAAGTTATGGCTATTTTACCGAGCATGTTAAAATCTGTGACGTGATTGGAACAGATCACGGTATTTTGTAGCTTAAACAATTTTATATTCCGAATTTGGTCGGTCGCCTGTTAAAGAAGTTGTAGATAATTTCAATACCTTTCAGTGGGTATAAAGAACGTTTAATTCCGATCAGCCGTTTGAAAGTTATGGCTATTTTACCGAGCATGTTAAAATCTGTGATGTGATTGGAACAGATCACGGTATTTTATAGATTAAACAACTTTAGGGTCCGAACCAGTTTTTCCTTATAGCTAGAAAAAGTTGGGAAATTTCCTAAGCTACGCGAGGATGTACTCGTTTAATCGATTCGGAGTATTAGAACCCGAGTTATGCCTTTTGAAAGGCTGCTGTCCCGACGGGACAGAACCTCTGTTTTTGGGTATTGCGAGTAGTTGACAATGTCGGGGTAGATGAGGGTTTGCATACTGTTTTGTGGTCATGATTGTGAGTGTGTGGTACCCATGTGCAGGTGGTGTGACCCCGGGAGTGCCTTCTACGTCTCGCCAATCCGTTGCCCGTGGTTGAGGCAAGTGTATTGTAATGGATAGCGGTTTGTAGGTTGCTAGTTGAGACTATATGGAAATGTTTTATATGATATGATCACTTGCCATGCTTTAATGATTGCCTATGATATGATGAGTATGCTTATTATGTTATGATGCCATGTGTTAATGTACAAGTTAATTATGATGTTGGCATATTTGTATACATGGCATGTTACATGGCCCGGGCAGTGAGAAAGTCATAACTAGTCCGGGGAAGGTCGGTGAGAAAGTTATGACTATTCCAGAGAGCCAATGAGTAAGTCCTACATCGTGATGCCATCCACCGCGGTGTTTGGAAGCGAGGAGTAGGCACCCTCCATCTTCGGGATGGAAGGGGGGAGAGGGTGCACACCGACGGGTGTGTACTCAACCATACCGCTATGAGTTTCCAAGGAGACATGAGCATCGCATCGCATTGCATACATAATGATTATGATAATGATATGGGATCATGAATGAGATGAAAGTCATGATATGAGATGTTGTAGCCATATATTTGTTATTGTGTACCATTACAATATGCTTGCTGAGTGTTGAACTCACGCTTGTGCTTTCTTGTTGTTTTAGGTACCTTGAGATCGGCATGCGGGGAAGGGAAATAGTCACACTTTTATAGGTAGCTTCACTCAATTGTCCCACAAGTCGTTCATTTGGGTTTTGACAATAAACTAGTGTGATGTTTAATGCTTAATGGTTTAGCTTTTGTTCGTTTGGCTCGTGGAGGCATTGAATGTTTGGATTTAGACTTATTTGGTCGTCGTACCTTTAATTATTGCTATCTTTAGATGTCTCTCATATTGCCTTATATTGCTATGCTATTGTGTTTCCTTCTATTCATGTTAAAACAAAGGAGATGCTGCCGAAATTTCGGGTTTTAGCATTTACTCCTTGCTGTAATTTACCTTAATTTTTGGTATTTAGATGTTGTTCAGCTTATGTTTAGTAGCATTCGGGCATACTAGATGCCGGGGTGTTACAGTTGGTATCAGAGCGAGCTGTAGGTCCTTGGAATGTGTATTTTTAGTGTCATACCTTAGGCTACAACTAAAATGTGATGTGGGATAACTTAGAAACATGGCTTAGGTTTTAACTAAAATTTTGTCATAGGATAGCAACATTAAAACTTGCAAAAGTGGTATAACTAATCTAAAATTTGACACACATGGATGCACAGTAGGAAAGGGTATGGGTATTGTTCCTTTACGCTTAAATGTTGTATTTAAGCTTTGATGTTGAATGCTTCATTTGATAATGAGATAAATGATTGAATTGTGCTTGTTGTGGTGATAAAGTGGGGTTGTGGGGCTGAAGGGTTTCGGTCACCACTTTTGTTAATAGTAAGGGTGTGGTTTGACGGTATGGCCGGTTAAAGCCATCACCGAAGAACTATGAATCCCTTGTGGGGAAAGAGTGCTTACCTTTTCTATCGTAGATCGGGTAGTTGGCTGGAGACAAATAGAAGAGTTGATGGTGGTATCCTTTGGATGCTTTTCACCGTTCCGATGGTCGGTTTTGGTTGGTCTTCTTGTTTTTTTAGTCGATTGAAATCAAAAGAAAAGTGTTTGATCTTGGATTTTTGCGGATTGTTTCGTATGCGGTATGTGGTTTTGTCTTCCTTGGTTGAAGACGAAGAAGAAGAGTCTAGTGTTGCGCTTCTGTTGGTCGCTATTTTTGCTTTGACACCGGTTTTGTTGGTCATTACGGGCTGTCTTGAGGAGGAAACTTGTAACACCCCAGCATTTAATATGCCTGAATTCTACCAAACACAAGCTAAACAACATCTAAATACCACATTTAACCTAAAATTCCAGCAAAGGTACATAGGCTAAAAACCGATATTTCGGCAGCATCTCCTTTGTTTTTCCATGAATTAACACAATATCAATATCATGGTAAGATATATCATAGCACACGACATCTAAAACAGCAATAAATAGAGTCTTAACGACAATATAAGACTAACATCAAGCACTTAATGTCTCCAAGTGTCAAAAGAACAAATAAGCTCTCAAATAGTAAAGCTAAACACTAAAGCAATGATCATCACACGCAATTTATTATCAAACTAATAGAATGACTTGTGGAATCATTAAGGTGAAGCTACGTGTGGGCGTGTGACTATTTCCCTTCCCCGCATGCCGATCTCAAAGTACCTAAAAAAACAACATAAAACACAAGCGTGAGTTCGAAACTCAGCAAGTATATTGTAATGGACAACAAGAACAATATCATGGCAATAACATCACCCATCATGTATATCATCTCATTCATGAACACTTAACAGTATCATCATCATTATGTATGCAATGTAATGCAATGCTCATGTCTCCTTGGAAACTCATACCGGTATGGTTGAGTACACACCCGTCGGTGTGCACCCTCTCCCCCCTTCCATCCCGAAGATGGAGGGTGCCTACTCCTCGCTTCCGTTCACCACGATGAATGGAATCACGATGTAGGACTTACTCATTGGCTTTCCGGATTAGTCATAACTTTCTCACCAACCTTCCCGGACTAGTTATGACTTTCTCACCGCCCGAGCCATGTAACATGTCATGTATGCAAATATGCCATCATCATCATAAACTTGTATATTTAACACATGGCATCATAGCATACTCATCATATCATAGGAAAACATTAAAGCATGGCAATTGATCATATCATGAAATCCATCTTTCATCTAGTCTCAACAAGCAACATAACATTCGTTATTCATTACAACACACTTGCCTCAACCACGGGCAACGGAAAGGCGGGAAGTAGAAGGCACTCCCGGGGTCGCACCACCTGCACATAGGTATCACACACTCACAATCATGCCCACAAAACAGTACGCAAACCCCCATCTAACCCGACATTGCCCACTACTCGCAAAACCTAAAAACAGAGGTTCTGTCCCGACGGGACAGCAGCCTTGGAAAAAGCATAACATGAGTTCTGGGACTCCGAATCAATTAAACGAGTACATGCTCGCGTAGCTTAGGAAATTTCCCAACTTTCTCTAGGTATATGGAAAGACTGATTCGGACTCTAAAGTCGTCTAATCTACAGATTACCGAGATCTGTTCCAATTACGTCACAGATTTTAACACGCTCGGTAAAACAGCCATAACTTTCAAACGGCTGATCAGAATTTAACGTTCTTTATGTCCACAGAAAGATAATTAAATTATCTACAACTTCTTCAACATCCGTACGGACAGACTCGGATTCTAAATTGACGAAAACTAAAACCCTAGCCCTACTGCTCAATCTGCCCGAAAACAGAAACGTGGCAACATCTAGATATAACCCAAATTACTCCAATCCAGCCCCTCGAATTGATCTAAAAACTTGATAAACACCCTAATAACAGTACCTAGATCAATTCCAAGGATCCCCATGATCATACCTTTGCCCGACGAATGAAAACTCCAATCGATCTCCTCGCAGATCGCTCCTCGCTCCACGCTCCTCGCTCCTCGCTCCTCGCTCCACGCTCCACGCTCCTTGCTCCACGGGATGATTCCATGAGGTGCAGGGGTGGGGTGGCCACCCTAGGGCAGCAAGGGGTGGAGGAGAGGTGGTGGAAAGGTGGGGAGCAAAGGGGCAAGGGAGGGGCAGGCGCATGGCCAAGGGAGGAGGGAGGCGGCTAGGGCAAGGGCAAGTAGGGGGAAGGGCGCACAAGGGGCAGGGGTGAACGCCCAAGGGCTGGTGGGGAGCCCTTTTACCAGCCCCCACACCCAATCCTAGTCCGTTACGGAGACCTACTCCATCCCACCAAAGCCCACTTAAGGCCCAAACTCCCCCGGGAAGGCCCAAAACCCTGAAAACGGCCCGGAAACAGCCCGGAAACGTTATTAACCTCCATACCTTATGGTTTTAACCTGCCATACCATATTTCATAAAGTTTTTGACCTTAACATGCACCATTTAAAAGGTTACGACACTCCGTGGTGACACATCACTTCAAACGGCCCAAAAACGCGAGTAAACCTCAAGCCGAAAGGTTTTATTCTCTAATTTCACATTCTATAATGTCACACCATACCATAGTGTCACAAAACTTTTGTGGTTGTTGTTCTGCCTACCTAAGAAAAAGTGTTGGAGTTTCCCCTTGTGCATGCCTTGAGTTGTTGGAGCTAAGTTTGAATCTGTTATCGGAAAAGATTTATTGAACATTTGATTTTTCCCTGGTGCGTCCTTCTTCCTTCTTGGAAGTATTGATTTTGAGATTTCTTGAAGAGTTTTGTGGGCAAATTTGACAAATTGAGAATTGAGCTCTCCTGCATTTCTGTTGGAGTTTTGTTTTTCTTCCTTGCCTGGAAAGGAGAAAGTTTCTATCGGTGTTCGTTCTGGTTCTTGAGTTGTGGTTATCTTTAAAAGTTGAGTTGCATTCAGTTTATCAAGAGTTCGTGCCCCATGAGTATGTTTAGAAAAGTTTATGTCCTTGCTATGTAGTAGGTAACAATGTGGTTTATGGAATGATGTGTGCTAAGTTAATTTTTGAGTTGAATCAATTCAATGTGATTAACATCTCTAGCTGGGGAATAAATAGACTACTAGTGTTGTAGTTTACTCTGTAGCGAGAATGATTAAATGGGTTAATATACATACTTAGAATCTGTTGCCTTGCTTTAAAAAGTGCTTATGATCCTCGTTAAATGTTAAAAGTTTAAATCTTGCTGCATAGTTAGAACATTAAGATGATGTAAATTAATGATTTTTGTTAAAGAAACTTTGCCTGTTGTTTAAAAATGTTCTAATCTAACGGGTTAATAGAGAAATTTAATCATGTTGACTAGTGGCTTTAATTTGGAAGTTGATTAGAGTTGCTATTTATGTTGTTGCAACCTACTAGTATATTTGGAAGTATGTAGTTGTGTCTCTACCATGTTGGTATTGATATCAATTGAGAAGACATAAGACTTATTGTTAATGATGTTGTTAAGGGCAGTGTTAATGCTAGTATTCAATCTATTTTAAATAGTTGGAGTATGTTGTGTGGTGGTAATTTTGTTATAACCGATGTATAGGTTAGCTAAAGGTAATGTTGTTGATTGATGATTATGCAAATTATTGATATTGACGACTTAGTAGTGGTGGTAATTGCTTAGATTAATTGTTAAAAAATCCTTGTTAAAAATGGAGGTTATTGTAACATGTTGTGATGGAGTGGACCATGGATAATTAACATGATGTAAGATTTTAATCTTAATGAATGCATATCTTAGAATCCTAATTACGAATTTTATCTTGTAGAGATATTACTTTTTTGTTGAAGTCATTTTATTGATTGAACAAGTTTCAATTGTCAAGTTGTTGGCGTATGGATGGTATAAAATTGATAGGTTGACCATGCTCAAGTAGCTGTTGAAGTACTATGTTTGAAATATAGAATACGTTGTTATATGATTTGGTGATCCGTGGGGATCATGTCAATATAGTCTTGGTTGGGTGCCTTTGTGATAAGCATCTTAAAACCTTAATTAAAAGTGTTGGGAATGGTAACTAGAGAAAGAAATTGTTATGTAAATTTTGTTAAATCCGGTTGGACTCTCTTGATGAGTAAATAATGATTATTGAATGCTCAAATGGTAAGTGTAGTGGAAGACACGTTATGGTAGGATTCATGCTGAGCTGGTATTTTAAAACCATTTGAACTGGTGTGGTTGTTTGCCACTTTGGTTGAATTCCTTCGGTCAAGGTATTCTTTGTGTTGTGTTTCTGAGTTTCTCTAAAACCCGTAGCTATTGGTGCCAATATTTGGTTTTGGTTATTTTGTTTAATTTGTGTTATGAGTATGGATTTACACCCAAAAGATTTTGAGTGGATCGCACTCTTTCGTGTTCACCCTGAATTATCTTTGGAATAAATTTTAACGGAAGCAGATGGATATATTGGGTTGTGTTGGAAACTCTTGAGATTTAATTTGTAACTCTTTTTGATTAGAGTTGGATTTATTTGCATATTGTGTGTGATGTTTGCGAGTGCTTCAAAAAGGTGGATTTTATAAATATTTTACAAAGTGATTTTGTTAGTGAGTTGTTCCCTTTTGGAAATGAATTTCCCTCTCCTTGAGAAAATTTGTGACGGTTGTGGGAGCAGATGCCTGACTTGAAATTTTGATGTTCTCTTCAAAAATGTTGAATTTGGTTGAAATGCAATATTTTTGCAAGTTCAGTTTTCAATTCATGTGGGATGGGATGCGACGTGGTGTTTTACTGTTAATTATGCTGCCGTCATAGTCTATATGAGTTACCGCAACCTTCGATGTTAATTGTGTTTCCATTATTTGATACCAAGGAAGAAGTCATTTGGTGAATGACTATTCGGTACCGTTGTTACATGATGAATGAATGGTGAAAAAGGAAAACGAGACATTGCTTATGCATAATTAATCATAAAGGAGTCGATGAGCCAGGACAGTGAGAAAGTCATATATGGATATATGACTAATTCGGGGTGCTCTTGAAAAGTGTGCATGCATGTCATGAATCGAGATGTCCATTTCTTTCTAGTATGAAAAGAAAGAATGAAGAAATTCTTGTATTTTGGGTTGTGGTGTAGGGGATTTATGCTTCCGTTGTGGTCTGGCTTGGATGTTGCCGAATTCTTCCCAAAATGGTTGTTACCGCTTTGTGTTTGAGTTGTCGTGTGTGGTCCACTTGGGCTTGATAGCTAAGTGTTTTTGTGTGAGGACGAGACCCTCTTAAGAAAGGAACCAATTGTGGTTTGGTAAGGTTTTACGATCCTAGCTTAGGGCTAGGTGTTGAACCTTAGTGGTATGAGGGGTGGGTTGTGATGGAGGTTGATGATGTATGGGTTTAACCTTTATTATGAGTTGCAATGGGTGGAAGTGAAGTTGACGGTAGTTCGGTGATATTTGTCCTGCCGTGAGCAATTGTCTACACTAGTTGTTTTTGGATTTGAGTCTTGCCTGGGAGAGGATGGAATGAAATGTTAGCATGATCGTGTATCGGAAGGGCAAGTGTACCTTAATGAGTTATTCCCCTCGATGGAAAATTTTCGAGAAAGTAGAGAGGTCGTTAAAGGAATTGTGACTCGCTTTGATTGTGTCATGTTGAGTTCAGTAAAGTGTGGTAGTCAGATTGGTTGTGATAGTACTGTGAAGTGTTTGTCGTGAGGTTTCGGGCGTTTTGGGTTGATGGAACCCTTTGTAGTTGAAACGCAGATTCTGTTTGGGAATTGAAGTGAAGGTGGAACCGGGAGAGGTTGCACTCTGTTGGGCTAAATCAACATTTTCTCGCCAAGTGTTGGTTTTAAGAACTCGCTTGTCGTTTGTTCCGGTTTGAGTCTTTCTGCGAATGTTTTGTGCTGCAGAGAAGTCTTTTGTCCCTTGGGGACTTTGTTGTTGTTTTTGGCGTTCTTTAGATTCGAGGTCGAATCTTGTTTAAGGGGGGGAGAATGTGACACTACGGAATGCGGAGACTTTATAAAATGTGAAATTAGAGATTGTGGCATTACAAAATGTGAATATTAAGGTCAAAAACATTATAAAATATGGAATTGGAGGTTGAAACCATACGTTATGAGGTTAATTTGCGTTTCCGGGCCGTTTTCGGGAGTTTGGGCCTTTCCGGGGGAGTTTGGGCCTAAAGGAAAGGGTCGTGGGCTTTGGTGGGATGGAGTTTGAGTCCTAGTAGGAGTAGGAGACCTGGTTGGGGGCCTCCCCTAGCCCCTTTAGGCGTACACCCCCTGCCCTTGCACCCCCACAAGTCCTAGCCGCCCCCCACACCTCCCCACCACCTCCTTGTGGCGCCTCCACCTCCCCCATTGTTCCCCATTGCTCCACCACCTCTCCACCACCTCTCCACCTCGCTTGCTGCTCCTAGGGGAGCTCTCCACCTCCACACCTCGAAGATCCATCCGTTGGAGTGCTCCGCGACGAGGAGATCCGGCGGGATTGGAGCGAGGAAGGAGATCGCGCGAACCGGGAGGAGATCTATTGGGTTTTCATGCGTCGGGCGAAGGTATGGCCATGGGGATCCTTGGGGTTGGGATAGGGTATGTTCTAAGGGTGATTATCATGTTTTTAGATCAATTGGTGGTGCTGAAATTGAGTAGATTATATTAGATCTAGAAGTTGTCACGTTCTCTGTTTCGGGCAGCTTGTGCAGTCGACCTAGGGTTTGGGTTTTCGTAATTTTAGATTCCGAATTTGGTCGGCCGCCTGTTGAAGAAGCTGTAGGTAATTTCAATACCTTTCAGTGGGTATAAATAACGTTTAATTCTGATCAGCCGTTTGAAAGTTATGGCTATTTTACCGAGCATGTTAAAATCTGTGATGTGATTGGAACAGATCACGGTATTTTGTAGCTTAAACAATTTTATATTCCGAATTTGGTTGGTCACCTGTTAAAGAAGTTGTAGGTAATTTCAATACCTTTCAGTGGGTATAAAGAACGTTTAATTCCGATCAGCCGTTTGAAAGTTATGGCTATTTTACCGAGCGTGTTCAAATCTGTGACGTGATTGGAACAGATCACGGTATTTTGTAGATTAAACAACTTTAGGGTCCGAATCAGTTTTTCCTTATACCTAGAAAAAGTTGGGTAATTTCCTAAGCTACGCGAGGATGTACTCGTTTAATCGATTTGGAGTATTAGAACCCGAGTTATGCCTTTTGGAAGGCTGCTATCCCGACGGGACAGAACCTCTGTTTTTGGGTTTTGCGAGTACTTGACAATGTCGGGGTAGATGAGGGTTTGCATACTGTTTTGTGGTCATGATTGTGAGTGTGTGGTACCCTTGTGCAGGTGGTGTGACCCCGGGAGTGCCTTCTACGTCTCGCCAATCCGTTGCCCGTGGTTGAGGCAAGTGTATTGTAATGGATAGCGGTTTGTAGGTTGCTAGTTGAGACTAGATGGAATTGTTTTATATGATATGATCACTTGCCATGCTTTAATGATTGCCTATGATATGATGAGTATGCTTATTATGTTATCATGGCATGTGTTAATGTACAAGTTAATTATGATGTTGGAATATTTGCATACATGGCATGTTACATGGCCCGAGCGGTGAGAAAGTCATAACTAGTCCGGGGAAGGTCGGTGAGAAAGTTATGACTATTCCAGAGAGCCAATGAGTAAGTCCTACATCGTGATTCCATCCACCGCGGTGTTTGGAAGCGAGGAGTAGGCACCCTCCATCTTCGGGATGGAAGGGGGGAGAGGGTGCACACCGACGGGTGTGTACTCAACCATACCGGTATGAGTTTCCAAGGAGACATGAGCATCGCATCGCATTGCATACATAATGATTATGATAATGATATGGGATCATGAATGAGATGAAAGTCATGATATGAGATGTTGTAGCCATATATTTGTTATTGTGTACCATTACAATATGCTTGCTGAGTGTTGAACTCACGCTTGTGCTTTCTTGTTGTTTTAGGTACCTTGAGATCGGCATGCGGGGAAGGGAAATAATCACACTTCTACACGTAGCTTCACTCAATTGTCCCACAAGTCGTTCATTTGGGTTTTGACAATAAACTAGTGTGATGTTTAATGCTTAATGGTTTAACTTTTGTTCGTTTGGCTCATGGAGGCATTGAATGTTTGGATTTAGACTTATTTGGTCGTCGTACCTTTAATTAGTGCTATTTTTAGATGTCTCTCATATTGCCTTATATTGCTATGCTATTGTGTTTCCTTCTATTCATGTTAAAACAATGGAGATGCTGCCGAAATTTCGGGTTTTAGCATTTACTCCTTGCTATAATTTACCTTAATTTTTGGTATTTAGATGTTGTTCAGCTTATGTTTGGTAGCATTCGGGCATATTAGATGCCGGGGTGTTACAGAAGGCATTCAACCAAAATGGCAAACAACCACACCAGTTCAAAAGGTTTTAAACACCAGCTCAGCATGAATCCCACCATAACTTGTATTCCACTACACCTACCATTTAAGCATTCAATAATCACTATTTACTCATCAAGAGAGTCCAACCGGATTTAACAAAATTTACATAACAATTTCTTTCTCTAATTACCATTCCTAACACTTTTAATTAAGGTTTAAGATGCTTATCACAGAGGCACCCAACCAAGACTACATTGATATGATCCCCACAGATCACCAAAACATATAACAACGTATTCTATATTTCAAACATAGTACTTCAACAGCTACTTGAGCATGGTCAACCTATCAATTTTATACTATCTATACGTCAAAATCTTGACAATTGAAACTTGTTCAATCAATAAAATGACTTCAACAAATAAGTAATATCTCTACAAGATAAAATTCGTAAATAGGATTCTAAGATATGCATTCATTAAAATTAAAATCTTGCATCATGATTATTATCCATTGTTCATCCCATCACAACATGTACTCGACATAATACCACAGTTTTATACTTTTCTTCTATTGGATCAATGGTTTCCAACAATTAACAACACTACCATGGCATCAATATCATTTCTTTGCATAATCATCAATCAACAACATTGCTTTTAGCTACCTTACACATAGGTTGCAACAAAATTGTCACTACACAACATACTCCAACTATTAAATTAGATTTAATAAGTTAGATCAGCACAATGCTCTTAAAACAACAACCAGACCTATGGTTTTTTTTTCAATTGACATCGGTACTAGCATTAACACTGCCCTTAACAACATCATTAACAATATGTCTTATGTCTTCTCAATTGATATCAATACTAGCATTGTAGAGACACAACTGCATACTTCCAAATATACTAGTAGTTTGCAACAACATAAATAGCAACTCTAATCAACTTCCAAATTAAAGCCACTAGTCAACATGATTAAATTTCTCTATTAACCCGTTAGATTAGAACATCTTTAAACAACCGACAAGGTTTCTTTAACAGTATCATTAATTTACATCATCTTAATGCTCTAACTATGCATCAAGGTTTAAACTTTTAACATTAACGAGGATCATAAGCACTTTTAAAGCAAGACAACAGATTCTAAGCATGTACATTAACCCATTTAATCATTCTCGCTACAGAGTAAACTACAACACTAGTAGTCTATTTATTCTCCAGCTAGAGATGATAATCACATTGAATTGATTCAACTCAAAATTTAACTTAGCAATACATCATTCCATAAACCACATTGTCACCTACTACATAGCACGGACATAAACTTTTCTAAACACCTTCATGGGGCACGAACTCTTGACAAACAGGATGCAACTCAACTTTTAAAGATAACCACAACTCAAGAACCAGAACGAACACCGGTAGAAAATTTCTCCTTTCCAGGCAAGGAAGAAAAACAAAACTCCGACAGAAATGCAGGAGAGCTCAACTCTCAAATTCCCAAATTTGCTCACAAAACTCTTCAAGAAATCTCAAGATCTATACTTCCAAGAAGGAAGTAGGATGCACCAGGGAAAAATCAAATGTTCATTAAATCTTTTCCGATAAAAGATTCAAACTTAGCTCCACCAACTCAAGGCCTGCACAAGGGGAAACTCCAACACTTTTTCTTAGATAGGGAGAACAACAACCACAAAAGTTTCCTCCTCAAGACAGCCCGTAATGACCAACAAAACCGATGTCAAAGAAAAATTAGCGACCACCAGAAGCGCAACACAAAACCTTTCTTCTACGTCTTCAACTAAGGAAGACAAAACCACAAATCGCCTACGGAACAATCCGCGATAAATCAAATACCAAACACTTTTCTTTTGATTTCGATCGACTAAAACAAAGAAAACCAACCAAAACTGACCGTCAGAACGGTAAAGAACATCCACAGGAATCCACCACCAATCTCTTCTATTTGACTCCAGTCAACTACCCGACCTAAGACAGAAAAGGTGAGCACTCTTCTCCTACAGGGGTTAATAATTCTTTGGTGATGGCGTTAACAGGCCACACCGTCAAACCACACCCTTACTATGAACAAAAAGAGGTGACCGAATCCCTTCGGCATCACAACCCTACTATATCACAAATAACAAGAACAATTCAATCATTTATCTCATAGACATAGCAACATGCATTATCAAATGAAGCATTCAACATCAAAGCTTAAATACAACATTTAAGCGTAAAGAAACGATACCCATACCCTTTCCTACTGTGCATTCATGTGTGTCAAATTTTAGATTAGTTATTCCACTTTTGCAAGTTTTAATGTTGCTATCCTATGACAAAATTTTAGTTGAAACCTAAGCCATGTTTCTAAGTTATTCCACATCACATTTTAGTTGTACCCTGTAGCATGACACTAAAAATACACATTCCAAGGACCTACTGCCCGCTCTGATACCAACTGTAACACCCCGGCATTTAATATGCCCGAATGCTACCAAACATAGACTAAGCAACCTCTAAATACCACAAATACAAGTAAATTACAACAAAGGCACGAATGCTAAAAACCAAAATTTCGGCAGCAACTCCTTTGTTTTAACATGAATTGAAGGAACAACAACAGCATAGCAATAAATGGCAATATAAGAGGCATCTAGAATAGCAATATTTAAAGGCATGACAGCAATAAAGGTCTAAATCCAAGCATTCAATGTCTCCATGAGCCAAACGAACAATCAGACTCTCATATCGCAAAGCTAAACCATAAATCAATTAGCATCACACTTAATTTATTATCAAGACCCAATTGAATGACTGTGGAAACAAATGAGTGAAGCTACGTGTAGAAGTGTGACTATTTCCCTTCCCCGCATGCCGGTCTCATGGTACCTAAAACAACAAGAAAGCACAAGCATGAGTTCAACACTTAGAAAGCATATTGCAATGGTACAAAAGAACAATTACATGGCTACAACAACTCACATCATGTCTATCATCTCATTCATGATCACATATCATTATCATCATCATTATGTATGCAATGCGATGCGATGCACATGTCTCCTTGGAAACTCATACCGGTATGGTTGAGTACACACCCGTCGGTGTGCACCCTCTCCCCCCTTCCATCCCGAAGATGGAGGGTGTCTACTCCTCGCTTCTATACACCGCGGTGGATGAAATCACGATGTTTTGCAAGTTTTGATGAAATGCAATGTTTTGCAAGTTCAGTTTTCAATTGATGTGGGATGTGATGCAACATGGTGTTTTACTGTCAACTATGTTGCAGTCATAGTCTATATGAATTTCCGCAACTTTCGACATTAATTGTGTTTCCATTATTTGATACCGAGGAAGAAGTCATTTCGTGAATGACTATTCGGTGTCGTTGTTACATGATGAATTAATGGTGAAAAGGAAAACGAGACATTGTTTATGCATATTTAATCATAAAGGAGTCGATGAGCCAGGTCGGTGAGAAAGTCATATATGGATATATGACTAATCCGGAGTGCTCTTGAAAAGTGTGCATGCATGTCATGAATCGAGATGTCCATTTCTTTCTAGTATGAAAAGAAAGAATGAAGAATTTATGGTATTTTGGTTGTGGTGTAGGGGATTTATGCTTCCTTTGTGATTTGGCTTGGATGTTGCCGAATTCATTCCAAAATGGTTGTTAACGCTTTGGGTTTGAGTTGTCATTTGTGGTCCACTTGGGTTCAAAAGAATTGTACTTCTCTTGCTCTATAGATGGGAGTGAGGATATAAGTGTTCTTGGTTTATGGTTGAATATGGGAAATATGTGTACACTTGGGCTTGTTAACTAAGTGTTTTTGTGTGAGGGCGAGACCCTCTTAAGAAAGGAACCAATTGTGGTTTGGTAAGGTTTTACGATCCTAGCTTGGGGCTAGGTGTCGAACCTTTGTGGTATAAGGGTGGTTTGTGATGGAGGTTGATGACGTATGGGTTTAACCTTTATTAAGAGTAGCGATGGGTAGAAGTGAAGTTGACGGTAGTTCGGTGATAATTGTCCTACCGTGAGCAATTGTCTTAACTAGTTGTTTTTGGGTTTGAGTCTTGCCTGGGAGAGGATGGAATAAAATGTTAGCATGATCGTGTATCGGAAGGGCAAGTGTGCCTTAATGAGTTATTCCCCTCGATGGAAATTTTCGAGAATGTAGAGAGGTCGTTAAAGGAATTGTGACTCGCTTTGATTGTGTCATGTTGAGTTTAATGTATTGTGGTAGTCAGGTTGGTTGTGATTGTAGTGTGAAGTGTTTGTCGTGAGGTTTCAGGCGTTTTGGGTTGATGGAGCCTTTTGTGGTTGAAACGCAGTTTCTGTTTGGGAATTGAAGTGAAGATGGAACCGTGAGAGGTTGCACTCTATTGAGCTAAACCAACATTTTCTCGCTAGTGTTGGTTTTGAGAACTCGCTTGTCGTTTGTTCCGGTTTTAGTCTCTGTGTGATTGTTTTGGTGTTGCAAAGAAGTCTTCTGTCCCTTGGGGACCTTGTTGTTGATTTTGGCGTTTTTTGAATTCGAGGTCGAATCCTGTTTAAGGGGGGGGGAGAATGCGACACCACGAAGTGTCGTAACCTTATATAATGTGAATGTTGAGGTCAAACACATTATGAAATATGGAATTAGAGGTTGAAACCATACGGTATGGGGTTTATTTGCGTTTCCGGGCCGTTTCCAGGGATTTGGGCCTTTTCGGGGGAGTTTGGGCTTAGGGGAAAGGGTCGTGGGCCTTGGTGGGGAAGAGTTTGAGTCCTTTTGGGAGTAGGAGACCAGGTTGGGGGCCTTCCCCAGCCCCTATTGCGCCCCCCTGCTGGTTGCGCCCCCCTCAATGCCCTAGCCGCCACCCCCACCTCCCCCTCTCCCTTGCTTGCGCCCCACCTCCCCCTTGCTCCCCATTGCGCAACCACCTCTCCACCTCCCTTACTGCCCCTAGGGGAGTTCTCTACCTCACCAACCCGAAGATCCATCCCCCTCAACCCTAGCCGCCTCTACCTCTTCCCCATGCGCCTCCACCTCTCCCCTCTCCTCTCCACCCCCTTGCTGCCCTAGGGGAGATCCCCACCTCTCCACCTTGTTGTCCTCTCCGTTGGGAGGCTCCGCGGCGAGGAGATCCGGTGGAATCGGCGCGAGGAAGGAGATCGCGCGAACCGGGAGGAGATCCGTTGGTTTTTCATTCGTCGGGCGAAGTTATGGCCACGGGAATCCTTGGGGTTGGTCTAGGTACTGTTCTAAGGGTTAATATTATGTTTTTAGATCAATTGGTGGTGCTGTAATTGGGTAGATTAGATGAAATCTAGAGTTTGCCACGTTCTCTGTTTCGGGCAGCATGAGCAGTCGACCTAGGGTTTGGATTTTCGCCAATTTAGAGTCAGAATTTGGCCATCTGCCTGTTGAAGAAGTTGTAGGTAACTTCCATACCTTTCAGTGGGTATAAAGAATGTCCAATTCCGCCCAACCGTTTGAAAGTTATGCTCATTTTATCGAACGTATTAAAAACTGTAACGTGATTGGAACAGATCACGGGACAGAACCCGAGTTATGCCTTTTGGAAGGCTGCTGTCCCGACGGGACAGAACCTCTGTTTTTGTGTTTTACGAGTAGTTTGCGATGTCGGGGTAGAAGAGTGTTTGTGTACTGTTTTGTGGACATGATTGTGAGTGTGTGGTACCTAACACCCCGGCATTTACTATGCCTGAATGTTACCAAACACAAGCTAAACAACATCTAAATACCACATTTAACATCAAATTCCAGCAAAGGTGCATAGACTAAAAACCGAGATTTCGGCAGCACCTCCTTTGTTTTATCATGAATTTAAGGAACAGCAACAATATAGCATTATATGGCAATAAGAGAAACATCTAAAACAGCAATAAATAAAGTCTTAACGACAATAAGAGACTAACATTAAGCTCTTAAGGTTCCAAGTGTCAAACAAACAATAGAACTCTCATTAACCAAGCTAGGACTTAATTTTAAAGATCACCACACGCAATTTATTATCAAACTAAATGAATTGACTTGGGGAAACATTAAAGTGAAGCAACGTGTGAGCGTGTGACTATTCCCTTTCCCGCATGCCGTTCTCATGGTACCTAAAACAACAAGAAAACACAAGGGTGAGTTCGAAAACTCAGGCAAGCATACCGCAATGGACAACAAGCATAACAACAAGTCAATAACATCTTTCATCATGTATAACATCTCATTCATGAATACTTGTCAATATCATCATCAATTTGTATGCGATGTAATGCATTGCTCGACCCTCTGAACCTCATACCGGTATGGGAAGTACACACCGTCGGTGTGCACCCTTTCCTCCCTTCCATCCCGAAGATGGAGGGTGCCTACTCGCTTCCAAACACCACGTGGATGGAATCACGACATAGGACTTACTCAATGGCGTTCCGGATTAGTCATAACTTTCTCACCGACCTTGCCGGACTAGTTAAGACTTTCTCACCGCCCTCGCCCTATCTCATGACATGCATGCAACCATGCCAAATATCATATTCAATTCACATATTAACACATGGCATCATAATATGTTAAACATGCTCATCATATCATATCAATCATTAAAACATGGCAAGTGGACATATATCATGTAGGCAATTCCATCTAATTTCAACATGCAACCTACAACTTGCTATCCATCACAACACACTTGCCTCAAACACGTGCAACGGATTGGCGGGAAGAAGAGGGAACTCCCGGGGTCACACCACCTGCACATAGGCATCACACACTCACAATCATAACCTCAAAACAGTACACACGCCCCATCTAACCCGACATTGCCAACTACTCGCAAAACCTAAAAACAGAGGTTCTGTCCCGCGGGACAGCAGCCTTGCAAAAGGCATAACTTGAGTTCTGGGACTCCAAATCGAATAAACGAGTACACCGTCGCGAAGCTTAGGAAATTTCCAACTTTTTTCTAGTTATAGGAAAGACTGATTCGGACTCTAAAATTGTTTAATCTACAGATTACCACAATCTGTTCCAGTTACGTCACAGATTTTTAGGCGCTCGGTAAAACAGCCATAACTTTCAAACGGCTGATCGGAAATTAACGTGCTTTACATCCACGGAAAGATAATTAAATTATCTACAACTTCCTAGAAGTCCGTACGGTCTGATTCGGATTCTAAATCGACGGAAACTCGAACCCTAGTTCGACTGCTCAATCTGCCCGAAAACAGAAACGTGGACAAGTTTAGATCTAACCCAAATTACTTCAAACCAGCGCCTCCAATTGATCTAAAACTTGATAAACACCCTAATAACAGTACCTAGATCATCCCCAAGGATCCCCTAAGATCATACCTTTGCCCGGCGCAAAACTCCAATCAATCTCCTCGCGACCGCTCCTGCTCCACGTTACTCGCTTCCTCGCTTCGCCTCGCTCCGCTCCTCGCCTCCACGGGATGACTCCACAAGGTGCGGGGGTGGGGAGGCCACCCTAGGGCGGCAAGGGGTGGAGGGGAGGTGGGGTGGAGGTGGGGGCAGGGGAGGGGGGGGGCGCACGGGGTTGGGGGGCTCGGGCTGCGGGGAGGGGGAGGGCGGTGAGGGGCGCCAGAGGGGGCGGGGGGGGCGCAAGGGCCTGAGGTGGGGGCGCAAGGGGGCAGGGGGAGCCCTTTTAACAGCTCCTCAACCCAATCCTAGTCCGTTACTGAGTCCTAATCCATCCCACCAAAGCCTACCAAGGCCCAAAACTCCCGAGAAGGCCCAAACCCCGAAACGGGTCTTAAACGGCCCGAAATGTTATTAACCCCGATCCTTATGATTTTAACCTTATTTCCACATCTCATACTGTATTTAACCTTATCATGTTCAAAAATTAAGGATACGATTAATTCGAGGTGTCACATTCTTCCCTTCAACGGGATTCGACCTCGAATCTAAACGCACCAAACACGTAACCCAAAGAAACTAAAGACAACCAGATTTTCACATCACATACCCGAGGTGAAAAGCTCGGGATACTTCTCACGATGCGTAGATTCCAGCTCCCAAGTCGCTTCTCTCTCGGTCCGATGTGACCACAAGACCTTGACAAACTTAAGCGCCCTGTTTCTTCATCACTCGGCTCAAGTCCCTCTAATTTCCACAGACGGACTCGAAGGTGAGGTCCTGCTCAGCACTAATGGTTCCAATGGAACCACCAACTCCGATCGTGCAAGTATTTCTTCAACATCGAGACATGGAACACATCATGCACACCTTGCATGGATTCCGGTAGCTCTAGGCGAATAGGCCAACCCGCCAATCCCTGGCGAGGATAGGAAAAGGCCCAACATACCTTGGATCTAGCTTTCCTTTGGTGCCAAAACGCACCACACCCTTGGTGGGAGATACTGCAAGAGTACGCTATCACCCACCTCAAACTCCAAGTCTCGCCGCCACATCAAGATAGCTCTTCTCACTCGCTTCGTGCATGCAGAAGGTTTTGCTTAACCTCCGACACGCGATCAATCTGAACCTAATCCGGCCCAAGAATAGCTCTCTCGCCCACAAAGATCCCAACAAAGTGGCGATCTGCACTTCCACCATACAAGACTCATAAGGAGCAGCCCGGATGGCCGGAATGGTAGCTGTTATTGTAAGCAAACTCGCAAGGGGCAAATGGTCTTCCAGCTACCCTTCCAAGCCATCACACAGTGCCCCGAGCATGTCCTCCAAAGTTTGATGGTGCACGCCTGCATCGCCGATCTGCCTCGAGGGTGAAAAGCTGCACTAAGGCAAAGCCGCTGCACTCCAAAGCACTCGCAAACTCTCCCGTAACTTGGAGACGAACTTCGCATCCCGATCGAGATAATGGTCTTGGGTACACCATGCAATCTCACAATCTCCCGCGACATAGAAGGGAGCCAACTCGCCGCTGAATTGGTCGCGAAGTGATGGGAATGAAATGCTTGCAGACTCTGGCCGAGACGGTCCACCACAACCCAAACAAAGCATCCTTCCCTCGTGGAGAACGAGGTAAACCAACCACAAAATCCATGGAGATGTCATCCCATGGCCACACAGAATCTCCAATGGTCGCAACAGACCGGCTGGACGCTTTATGCTCGCCTTTGATCTTCCTGAATGTATCCCACAAGACGCCACATACTTCTGGCAATATCCACTCTCATCCTTTCCACTCAGAAATTCTTCTTCAAGTCCTCAGACATCTTGGTCTCTCCAGATGGACCGTGGTACGGGTGCGATGAGCTTCGTAATGTCTTCTTTCACTTGAGATTTCGGGGCACGCACAGACGGCCCTCAAACCTCAAAACTCCCGTGATCATCAACGGTAAAGTCTCCCGACTTGCCATCCTCCAGCGCTTCCTCACGCTGAGCAAACGATCATGTCGGCTGCGGCTCTCTCGTGACACGCCAGGAATCGTCGACTCAAGAATCATTTTGAGTTTCAGCCTGCATGGTCCCCGCAAAGCGAGGGGAGACTCCCAAACGCCAAAATCAGCAACAAGACAATCAACAACAGGGGGCATTGTCTTGCACTAAGAGCATCGCCACCACATTTGCCTTCCCTGATGATATCGGATCGTGAGGTCATAATCCTTTATCAACTCTAGCCACCTCCTCTGCCTCAAGTTCAAATCTTTCTGAGTAAAGATGTACTTGAGGCTCTTGTGATCGCTGAAAATATCACAAGACTCACCGCATGTAATGCCTCCATATCTTCAATGCAAACACCACGGCGGCTAGCTCAAGATCATGCGTGATAATTCGCTCATGCTTTTTCAATCGCCTCAAGCATAAGCAATCACCTTGCCCTCTTGCATGAGCACACACCCAAGTCCCAGCAGAAGCATCGAATAAGGTGAAACGCTTCCCGGTTCGGGAAGGGTAAACGAGGCGATCCACTAACTTCTCTCAGCTAAAGTCTACGAAGGCGTGTGCTCACACTCTGCGATCCGCTGGAACTTCATCCCCTTACGAGTCGGTTGAAAGTGGCTTGGCAATGATAGAGAATCACGCACAAAGCGCCGATAGTATCCAGCAACCCAAGGAAACTACGCACCTCTTTGACATTGGAAGGCCTCTTCCAATCCAAAGCTCTTGAGACTTTGCTAGGATCTGAGATATGCCCTACGGATTGATGATGTGGCCAAGAAAACCCACTTCTGAAATCGGAACTTCCACTTTTTCAACAGCAAAGAATTGATTCTCCTCGAATTTTCGGCACAAGCCTCAAGTGTCGCTCATGCTCCTCTTCGATTTAGAGTAAATCAGAATGTCATCGATGAACACTACCACAAACTCATCAAGGTACTTGTGTAGCATCTTGTTCATCGCCTCCATGAAGACGGCGAGGCATTAGTTAGTCCAAAAGACATAACTTTAAATTCATAATGCCCATACCTAGTGAGAAAGCGATCTTCTCAATGTCTGCTCCCTCACACGGATCGATTATACCATTGAAGATCAATTTTGGAGAACACCTTTGCTCCTTGATTGGTCAAACAGATCCTCGATGCGAGCAAAGGATACTTGTTTTTGGTGTCACTGGTTAAAACACGATAATCAATGCACATCGCCAACTTCCATCCTTCTTGAGGCGAAGAGGGCGGGTGCTCCCCATGGCGTCACGCTCGCCAGAATAAACCTTTGTGCACTTGAATCCTCCAAGCTGCTTCTTCAACTCGTCTTGAAAAGGTCGAGCCAAGCGGTATGGAGAGATAGAAATAGGTCGAGTGCAGGAGCAAGATCAATACGAAACTCCACATTCCTCACGAAGGAGGTAGACCAGGCAACTCGTCGGGGAACACATCAACGAACTCCTTCACTCTGAAATCTCCTCAATGGGAGGCGAGGAAGATGGTTTCTCGAGACAAAGTCATGAGGAAACCCCATGACCTCAAGCGCCAGGAAAACAAACTAGTCAAAGCAAAGAAGCGGGCCGGAGGGTATACCACCCTGAAAGGTCAACTCTTCACGGACGGGGCCTGCAAGGAAAGCTGTCTTCCGAAACAACTGAGATCTTAGCATGATGCCGATGCACGGCGGTCCATGCCCAAAATGACATCAAAGGAGCCAAGCTGGATCACCATGAGATTGGCAAAGAAAACCTCATCATCAATGGCAATGGTGCAACGAGGGCAAACCAAAGAACTAGCAATCAAACCCCAGGGAAGCCCGGCTAACACTGGACTCGTAAATCATTTGAACTCCCAACTTAGCTCTACTAGCAAACTCCGAGGCGACACAAAAGAGTAGGATGCTCGAATCAAATAGAACAAAGGCATCAACGGAATCCACGACGAGTAGCACAAACCACCTCCGGATGCCCTACAGACTCGCGATCGGCAAAGCGTACACTCTGGTGGCGCGGGACGAGAAGGAGCCCGACTCGAGGTTGATACCCCATCAAAGCAGAGGCGGAGGAACAGCGAGGAGGAAGCAGGCAGCTGCGGGCACCCGATAATCTTGGTGGCGCCACGCATAAGGCGGTGAGAAGCGAGGGGCAGCCATCATGTGCCGATCCTCTCGGAAGCCAGCGCCGGAGTGGGAGGAGAAGACACCGTCTCCACTTGATGATGCTACGGGATTCATCCGGCGGTTCGTCGTATGGCGGGCTTGCCGCGATGGTTGCAACTCGGTCAACCAACCACACTCTGAAGTAGTGCTCACCACCCACTCTCGAAACGATCCGCGAAAATCCAATACAAAACACTTTTCTTTTGGTTCAGCTCAACTAAAGCCAAGAAAACAGCGAAACCGACCGCCGTAACGGGCAGAGAACATCGAAGGGAACCACCATCAACTCTTCTATTTGACTCGATCAACTACGCGATCAAGGGCCGAAAGGATAAGCACTCTTCTCCCTCACAGGTTAATAGTTCTTCGGTGATGGCGCTACTTACCACACGTCAAACCTCAGATTACTATGAACCAAAAGAGGTGACCGAAACCGCCCGGCACCACAACCCCACTTTTATCACCACAGCAGAACAATCCAATCATTCATGCAGAGGCAGACTCACTGCAACTCTCTGGGAGCCTCGCCCCGGCCTCCCACGGCCATGGCGTCCACGGCCTCTACCCCTTGGCATGGCGCCGTAGCAGACAACCATCCAAACACAAAATATAAACACAAAATCACACAATCAAGATCATAGATCAAACATCATCATAAGCATATCCTTCATTAAATAATTAAGCGCAATGCAATGATGAACCGAAACCCCATCCTACTGTGCAACCAAGTGTGTCAAATTTTAGATTAGTTATACCACTTTTACAAGTTTTAATGTTGCTATCTTATAACAAAGTTTTAGTTAAGACCTAAGCCATGTTTCTAAGTTATTCCACATCACATTTTAGTTGTACCCTATAGCATGACACTAAAAATTCACATTCCAAGGACCTCTGACCGCTCGATACCATTGTAACACCCGGCATTTACTATGCCTGAATGTTACCAAACACAAGCTAAACAACATCTAAATACCACATTTAACATCAAATTCCAGCAAAGGTGCATAGACTAAAAACCGAGATTTCGGCAGCACCTCCTTTGTTTTATCATGAATTTAAGGAACAGCAACAATATAGCATTATATGGCAATAAGAGAAACATCTAAAACAGCAATAAATAAAGTCTTAACGACAATAAGAGACTAACATTAAGCTCTTAAGGTTCCAAGTGTCAAACAAACAATAGAACTCTCATTAACCAAGCTAGGACTTAATTTTAAAGATCACCACACGCAATTTATTATCAAACTAAATGAATTGACTTGGGGAAACATTAAAGTGAAGCAACGTGTGAGCGTGTGACTATTCCCCTTTCCCGCATGCCGTTCTCATGGTACCTAAAACAACAAGAAAACACAAGGGTGAGTTCGAAAACTCAGCAAGCATACTGCAATGGACAACAAGCATAACAACAAGTCAATAACATCTTTCATCATGTATAACATCTCATTCATGAATACTTGTCAATATTATCATCAATTTGTATGCGATGTAATGCATTGCTCCTGACACTCTGGAACCTCATACCGGTATGGGAAGTACACACCCGTCGGTGTGCACCCTTTCCTCCCTTCCATCCCGAAGATGGAGGGTGCCTACTCGCTTCCAAACACCACGTGGATGGAATCACGACATAGGACTTACTCAATGGCGTTCGGATTAGTCATAACTTTCACCGACCTTGCCGGACTAGTTAAGACTTTCTCACCGCCCTCGCCCTATCTCATGACATGCATGCAACCATGCCAAATATCATATTCAATTCACATATTAACACATGGCATCATAATATGTTAAACATGCTCATCATATCATATCAATCATTAAAACATGGCAAGTGGACATATATCATGTAGGCAATTCCATCTAATTTCAACATGCAACCTACAACTTGCTATCCATCACAACACACTTGCCTCAAACACGTGCAACGGATTGGCGGGAAGAAGAGGGAACTCCCGGGGTCACACCACCTGCACATAGGCATCACACACTCACAATCATAACCTCAAAACAGTACACACGCCCCCATCTAACCCGACATTGCCAACTACTCGCAAAACCTAAAAACAGAGGTTCTGTCCGGGCGGGACAGCAGCCTTGCAAAAGGCATAACTTGAGTTCTGGGACTCCAAATCGAGATAAACGAGTACACCATCGCGAAGCTTAGGAAATTTCCCAACTTTTTCTAGTTATAGGGAAAGACTGATTCGGACTCTAAAATTGTTTAATCTACAGATTACCACAATCTGTTCCAGTTACGTCACAGATTTTTAGGCGCTCGGTAAAACAGCCATAACTTTCAAACGGCTGATCGGAAATTAACGTGCTTTACGTCCACGGAAAGATAATTAAATTATCTACAACTTCCTAGAAGTCCGTACGGTCTGATTCGGATTCTAAATCGACGGAAACTCGAACCCTAGTTCGACTGCTCAATCTGCCCGAAAACAGAAACGTGGACAAGTTTAGATCTAACCCAAATTACTTCAAACCAGCGCCTCCAATTGATCTAAAAACTTGATAAACACCCTAATAACAGTACCTAGATCATCCCCAAGGATCCCCAAGATCATACCTTTGCCCGAAGCGCAAAACTCCAATCAATCTCCTCGCGAATCGCTCCTTGCTCCACGTTACTCGCTCCTCGCTCCTCGCTCCTCGCTCCTCGCTCCACGGGATGACTCCACAAGGTGCAGGGGTGGGGAGGCCACCCTAGGGCAGCAAGGGGTGGAGGGGAGGTGGTGTGGAGGTGGAGGAAAGGGAGGGGATGCGCACGGTTATGGGGGCTAGGGCTTAGGGGAGGGGGAGGGAGGAGAGGGGCGCAAGAGGGGAGGTGGGGCGCAAGGGGCTGAGGTGGGGCGCAGGGGGCCGGGGGGAGCCCCTTTTAACAGCCCTCAACCCAATCCTAGTCCGTTACGGAGTCCTAATCCATCCCACCAAAGCCCACCAAGGCCCAAAACTCCCCCGAGAAGGCCCAAAACCCCGAAAACGGCCCGGAAACGGCCCGGAAACGTTATTAACCCCCGATCCTTATGATTTTAACCTTATTTCCACATCTCATACTGTATTTAACCTTATCATGTTCAAAAATTAAGGATACGACACTCCGAGGTGTCACAGTGCAGGTGGTGTGACCCCGGGAGTGCCTCCTACTTCTCGCCAATCCGTCGCCCGTGGTTGAGGCAAGTGTATTGGAATGGGTAGCAGGTTGTAGTTTGCTAGATTGGTTGAGATTGAAATTGAATATATGATATGTTCACATGCCATGCTTTAATGATTGCCATTGATATGATGATATGCTTATTATGTTATGATGCCATGTGTTAATGTACAAGTTATTTATGATGTTGGCATGTTTGCATACATGGCATGTTACATGGCCCGGGCGGTGAGAAAGTCATAACTAGTCCGGGGAAGGTCGGTGAGAAAGTTATGACTATTCCGGAGAGCCAATGAGTAAGTCCTACATCGTGATTCCTTCCACCGCGGTGTATGGAAGCGAGGAGTAGGCACCCTCCATCTTCGGGATGGAAGGGGGGAGAGGGTGCACACCGACGGATATGTACTCAACCATACCGGTATAAGTTTCCAAGGAGACATGTGCATCGCATCGCATTGCATACATAATGATGATGATAATGATATGTGATCATGAATGAGATGATAGACATGATGTGAGTTGTTGTAGCCATGTAATTGTTCTTTTGTACCATTGCAATATGCTTGCTGAGTGTTGAACTCACGCTTGTGCTTTCTTGTTGTTTTAGGTACCATGAGACCGGCATACGGGGAAGGGAGATAGTCACACTTCTACACGTAGCTTCACTCATTTGTTTCCACAGTCATTCAATTGGGTCTTGATAATAAATTAAGTGTGATGCTTATTGATTTATGGTTTAGCTTTGCGATATGAGAGTCTGATTGTTCGTTTGGCTCATGGAGACATTGAATGCTTGGATTTAGATCTTTATTGCTGTCATGCCTTTAAATATTGCTATTCTAGATGCCTCTTATATTGCCATTTATTGCTATGCTGTTGTTGTTCCTTCAATTCATGTTAAAACAAAGGAGATGCTGCCGAAATTTTGGTTTTTAGCATTCGTGCCTTTGTTGTAATTTACTTGTATTTGTGGTATTTAGAGGTTGCTTAGTCTATGTTTGGTAGCATTCGGGCATATTAAATGCCGGGGTGTTACAGTTGGCCTGCCTCCCCCTCCCTCATGGGCCCAAAAATCCTCCCACCAAGGCCCACGGCACATCCCCCTTGGGCCCGAACTCCCTCGGAGAGGCCCAAACTCCTGAAAACGGCCCGGAAACGCGAATAAACCTCATACCGTATGGTTTCAACCTCCAATTCCACATTCCATAATGTTTTTGCCCTCAACATTCACCTTTTATAAGGTTACGACACTCCGTGGTGTCACAGATCTTGTCTCACGGACTTGATCTGAGTGGTGCCCTCATGGTAAGCATTGAGGGTCACCCAGATCTCGTGAGCCGATCGTAGGTGAGAGACGCGATCATATTCACTTCGGCTAAGTCCCTGTATGAGGAGGTTATGGCCTTAGCGTTTGCCTCAACGTCAGCCATGTTTGCGGCGTTGACGTTCTCATCGGCCAGAACCTCATACGGTTGTTTCACCTTCTGCCATAAAGAAAAGCCCTGGGCAGTGATCTATGTCTCCATCGGAACCTTCCAGAACGGATAATCAACTCCAGCAAAAATTGGAGGCTTAGTTGAGTACTTGTCTGTCGCCATGGCTCTTGAGACCGGTCAAGATCTATGAAAGAGCAAAACCGGCTCTGATACCAATTGAAAGAACGAGATGGCAATCAGAGGGGGGTGAATGATCCCAATAAAATTATCCCCTACTCAACGTACTCCAAACAATCTCGCAAAGAAACTCTGTGCTCCTCAAAATCACAAAACCCTCAAAATCGGGAACGACTAGACAACTATTTGTATCCCTAGCTTACATGGATGAGAACCATGAATCATGTGAGGGATTTTCAAATTACAATCATGGTTGTCAAGTGTCCAAAGCAAAGAGGGATCAATTCAAATACTTCTTTTCTAAAAGAGATCAAGCCAAAACACAAAAGCCTCTTTTCGAAAAGCAAAAGCAGATTTTTAAGGAATTGTCCTCACTTAGAGCAGGTGGATGGTGGACTTATGTTGCTCCAAAATTTTTTAGAATTTTTAAGCCTGTGAGAATATGAGTCATGAAGCACTCCACCAAAAATAACCACCAAAATCCTTATACAAAAATTAGGAAAAATCAAGGACTACGAATAGTCAGGATCTTCAATCAGGAATTTTTGGGCTCGGTTTTCACCTCATATCTCCCAAATGGTGCAACCAGTGGACTCCAAAAGTTTTTCACAGATGGATATATGAGCCACGCACCTTCTCCAATAAGAATCAATCAAAAAGGATTTTTCTATATTTTTCTAAAAATCAAAGACTGACTGCTGCGCGAAGAACAAGTTCAGGACAGATTTGCAATCTTGATAGAAACTTGATCTCTAGTCTATCCTAGGGTGCAAGAAAGATGTAAAACCAAATGAGCACCCTCAAGACATCCTTGATCAATAGCATTTAGAAGGAGAGGAGGCAAAACCAATTGCGAGAAAGTAAATTGCGAGAATTTACATGCGGGAAAGTAAATGCTGAATTTAAATTACGTAAAGTAAAGACATAATGTAAATACGGAATTTAAATTCACAAAAATGTAAAGAAAGTCTTTGTATTTTCTTGTTGGAAGGTTTACAAAGCCTCGCTTCATGTGGGCAAAGCTCAAAGGAGCAACTCAAACCTTCAAATGACGGAGGACACCCCTCCCCCTCTATTTATACTACTCTAGGGCCACCTACCACCATTGGATGAGTCCCAAACCCTAGGGCACTCCACCAAGGGCTAGGATTAACCCTCTCATTTCACCCCACACATGGGCCACATTGGCCATACATGGGTTTTAAACACAACCAGATCAACCCGATGCAACGGGCCTTCATCCGCCGGACTTGAACGCTCAGTTTCCTCATCTTCGAGCCTCCAACCCGAACTGGAAACCTTGAGCCACCTCAAGTCCATTTCCATGACATCCAAGTGATCCTGGTTTGAGCCCAACCATCTCATCAGCATCCTCGACCGCTCTGGACCTCGGTTCTCCCAACCTAGTCCCGGTACTCACCAACGACCATAGCTGCCTCATGAACCTGTACCACAAGGAACAAACCATTTAGCACATACCACTTGTAACACCCCGGCATTTACTATGCTTGAATGCTACCAAACATAAGCTAAACAACATCTAAATACCACAAGTTACCATAAATTCCAGCAAAGGTACATATGCTAAAAACCGAAATTTCGGCAGCATCTCCTTTGTTTTAACATGAATTAAAGGAGCAACAACAGTATATCAATGTATGGATTATGAGAGACAACTAAAAACAGCAATAATTAACGACTTAGCAACAATATAAGTCTAGTTTCAAACACATAATGTCTCCAAGGGTCAAACGAACAATAAAACTCTCATATAGCAACGCTAAACCTTAAAGCAATAATCATCACACGCAATTTATTATCAAACTAATAGAATGACTTGTGGAATCAATATGGTGAAGCTACATGTGGGCGTGTGACTATTTCCCTTCCCCGCATGCCGTTCTCATGGTACCTAAAATAACAAGAAAACACAAGCGTGAGTTCGAAACTCAGAAAGCATATTGCAATGGACAACAAGAACAATATCATGGCAATAACATCTCCCATCATATATATCATCTCATTCATGAACACCTAACAATATCATCATCATTATGTATGCAATGTAATGCAATGCTCATGTCTCCTTGGAAACTCATACCGGTATGGTTGAGTACACACCCGTCGGTGTGCACCCTCTCCCCCCTTCCATCCCGCAGATGGAGGGTGCCTACTCCTCGCTTCCGTTCACCGCGGTGAATGGAATCATGATGTAGGACTTACTCATTGGCTTTCCAGATTATTCATAACTTTCTCACCGACCTTCCCGGACTAGTTATGACTTTCTCACTGCACGAGCCATGTAACACGCCATGTATGCATTTATGCCAACATCATATTTAACTCACATATTAACACATGGCATCATAACATATTAAACATGCTCATCATATCATTGGCAATCATAAAAGCATGGCAAGTGATCATATATCATGTAGTCAATTCCATCTATTCTCAACAAGCAACCTACAAATCGCTATACATCACAACACACTTGCCTCAACCACGGGCAACGGATTGGCGGGAAGTAGAGGGCACTCCCGAGGTTGCACCACCTGCACATAGGTACCACATGCTCACAAACATGTCCACAAAACAGTACGCAAACCCTCATCTACCCCGACATTGCCAACTACTCGCAAAACCTAAAAACCGAGGTTCTGTCCCGTCGGGACAGCAGCCTTGCAAAAGGCATAACTTGAGTTCTGGGACTCCGAATCAATTAAAAGAGTACATCCTCGTGTAGCTTAGGAAATTTCCCAACTTTCTCTAGGTATATAGAAAGACTGATTCGGATTCTAAAGTTGTTTAATCTACAGATTACCGTGATCTGTTCCAATTACGTCACAAATTTTATCACGCTCGGTAAAACAGCCATAACTTTCAAACGGCTGGGCGGAAATTAACGTGCTTTATACCCACTGAAATATAATGAAATTATCTACAACTTCTTCAACATCCGTACGGACAGATTCAGATTCTAAATTGACGAAAACGCAAACCCTAAGTCGACTGCTCATGCTGTCCCAAAAACAGAACGTGGCAACATCTAGATCTAATCCAAATTACTCAATTCCAGCACCACCAATTGATCTAAAAACTTGATAAACACCCTTAGAACAGTACCTAGATTAACCCCAAGGATTTCCATGGACATACCTTTGCCCGACGCACGAAAACCCAATAGATCTCCTCCCGGTTCGCGCGATCCCCTTCCTCGCTTCCAAATCCACCGGATCTCCTCGTCGCGGAGCGCTCCAATGGATGGATCTTCGAGGTGGTGAGGTCAAGAACTCACCTAGGCGCAGCAAGGGAGGTGGAGAGGTGGTGGAGAGGGTGGTGGCGCAAGGGGAGAGGCTTGGGGGAGGTGGAGGCGCCCAAGGAGGAGGTGGGGAGGTGTGGGAGGCGGCTAGGGCACTTGGGGGCGCAAGGGGCAGGGGGAGGACGCCCAAAAGGGCAGGGAAACCCCCCTTTAACCAGCCCTAAGCCCCTTTCCTAATCCTAAATGGATTCCCACTCCATCCCACCAAAGCCCACAACCCCCTCTTTAAGGCCCAAACTCCCCCAGGAAGGCCCAAAACCCCGGAAACGGCCCGACAACGCTATTAACCTCCATACCTTATGGTTTTAACCTCTCATATCATATTTCAATATGTTTTTGACCTCATCATGCACCTTTTATAAGGTTACGACGCTCCGTGGTGTCACAACACTTCAAAAGGCCCAAAAACGCGAGTAAACCTCAAGCTGAAAGGTTTTATTCTCTAATTTCACATTTTATAATGTCACACCATACCGTAGTGTCACATTCTTCCCCCCTTCAACAGGATTCGACCTCGAATCCGAAGGACGCCATAATCAACAACAAAGTCCCCAAGGGACAAAAGGCTTCTCTGCAGCTCAAAACATTCGCACAATGACTAAAACCGGAACAAACGACAAACGAGTTCTCAAAACCAACACTTGGCGAGAAAAGTAATGATCTAGCTCAACCAAGGGCAACCTCTCACAGGTCGACCTTCACTTCCATTCCCAAACAGAATCTGCGTACCAACCACAAAGGGCTCCATCAACCCAAAACGCTCGAATCCTCACGGCCAACACTTCATACTACTATCACAACCAACATGACTACCATACTCCATTAAACTCAACATAACATAATCAAAGCAAGTCACAATTCATTTAATGACCTCTCTACATTCCCGAAAAATTCCCTCGAGGGGAATAACTCATTAAGGCACACTTGCCCTTCCGATACACGATCATGCTAACATTCATTCTATCCTCTCCCAGGCAAAACTCAAATCCAAAACAACTAGTGACGACAATTGCTCACGGCAGGACAAACATCACCGAACTACGGTCAACTTCACTTCCACCCATCACTACTCTTAATAAAGGTTAAATCCTTACATCATCAACCTCCATCACAAACCACCCTTATACCACTAAGGTTCTACACCTAGCCCCAAGCTAGGATCGTAAAAACTTTACCAAACCACAATTGGTTCCTTTCTTAAGAGGGTCTCGCCCTCACACAAAAACACTTAGCTATCAAGCCCAAGTGTACTCACGACAACTCAAACCCAAAGCGTTAACAACCATTTTGGAAAGAATTCGTCAACATCCAAAGAGCACACAAAGGAAGCATAAATCCCCTACACCACAACCAAGATACCATAATTTCTTCATTCTTTCTTTTCATACTAGAAAGCAAGGGAAATCTCGTTTCATGACATAAATGCACATTCTTCAGGAGCACTCCGGATTAGTCATATCTCCATATATGACTTTCTCACCGACCTGGCTCAACGACTCTTTTATCATTTAACATGTAAAAACGATGTCATGTTTACTTTTCACCATTCATTCATCATGGAACAACGGTACCGAATAGTCATTCACCAAATAACTTCTTCCTCGGTATCAAATGATTGAAATACCCATAACACTGACGGTTGCGCTAAATCATATAGACTATGACGGCAACATAATTAACAGTAAGGCACCACATCAAATCAGAACCCACCAACGATAGATAGCTAAACTTTGCAAAACATCGCATTTTAACCAAGATCAACGTTTTGGAAAAGAACATTGACTCCAAAGTTAGACATCTGCACAAACAACTGCCATAAATTTTATCAAAAGAGAGGGAAACTCAATCCCAAAAGAAAACTCTTCTCTAACCAAATTCACTTATGAAACATTCATAAAAATCCAGACTTGTGAAACATCCGCACACCAGACACATTTTCCAAATGACTCCAACTCTAGCCAAACAGAGTTACACATCAAGGGCTTAACTCAAAAGTTTCCAACACAACCCTTTATGACCATCTGCTTCCTTTTAAAATTAATTTCAAAGATAATTCAGTGCGAACGCGAAAGGGCGCGATCGACTCAAAAACTTTTGGGGTGTAAATCCATACTCATAGCACCAACTAAACAAATTAGCCAAAACCAAATATTTGCACCAATTTATACGAGTTTTAGGAAACTCAAACACGACATATGGAACACCTTGACCGAAAACTCTTCAACTAAAATGGCAAAGAACCAAACCAGTCCAAAAGCTTTTGAACACAAGCTCGATAAAAGAACCATCTCTAGTACTCCACTATGCTTTCTATTAAAGACTTCAGTAATCACTATTTACTCCTTGAGGAGCCCCAACACAAATCAACGAAAAGCTTCACAACAAATTCTTCCTCTAGTTACCATTCCCAACACTTTTAATTAAGGTTTAAGATGCTTATCACAAAGGCACCCAACCCAGACTACATTGACATGATCCCCACGGATCACTAAATCATAATACTTCTTACTCTAAATTCGAAACATAGTACTTCAACAGCTACTTGAGCATGGTCAACCTATCAATTTATACCATCCATACGTCAAAATCTTGACAATTGAAACTTGTTCAATCTATAAAATGACTTCAACAAATAAGTATTATCTCTACAAGATAAAATTCGTAAATAGGATTCTAAGATATGCAATCATTAAGATTAAAATCTTGCATCATGATTATTATCCATTGTTCATCCCATCACAACATGTACTTGACATAATACCACAGTTTTACACTTTTTCTTCTATTGGATCAATGGTTTCCAACAATTAACCACACTACCAAAGCATCAATATCAATTCTTTGCAAAATCATCAATCAACAACATTGCTTTTAGCTACCCTATACATCGGTTATAACAAAACTTCCACCACACAACATACTCCAACTATTAAATTGGATTTAATAAGTTAGATTAGCACAATGTTTTTAACAACATCATTAACAAATAGTCTTATGTCATCTCAATTGATATCAAAACTAACATTTTAGGAACACGACTGCATACTTCCAATCATGCTAATATTTTGTAACAACATGAATAGCAACTCTAATCAACTTCCAAGTTAAGGTCACAAGCTAGCATGATCAAATTTCTCTACTAACATGTTTAAATTAGAACATCTTTAAACAACCAGCAAAGCTTCTTTAACACTATCAGCAGTTTACATCATCTTAATGTTCTAACTATGCAACAGGGTTTAAAACTTTAAACCTTATCAAGGGTCATAAGAACTTTTAAAGCAAAGCAACAGATTCTAAGCATGTACTTTAGCACATTAAATCATTCTCGCTAAGAGTAAACTACAACACTAATAGTCTATTTATTCTCAAGCTAGAGATAACAACCGCATGGAATTGTTTCAACTCAGAAAATAACTTAACAATGCATCATCGCATAAATCACATTGGTACATGCTACATAACATGCTAAACAGCAATTCTTACTAGGGACAAACGATTTCAGTCAAAAGACTACTTACTTTGTTTGCAACATTTTAGTTTTAAAGCTCATCCCGAATTCATAAGGAAACTTGACTCTCAAAATTGCAATGAGACAAACCCAAACTTGGTCATGCAAAAGGAATTTTCCAAAACACTTTTAAATCTCAAGGACTCCCATAGAGGAAAATGGTTGAAAGACAATTTTCTCGAAAGGGAACCAAGCGCTCAATTAAACCTTTGCAATTAAAACCTTAACACCAAACCCCAAACTTTCACGAAACAAGAAGGGTTTTTCAACGATGATTTCTTAAACCAGTAAAATATCGAAATCAAACACCACTTACTCCTACAAAGCCACAGATCTTCAGCCCTGACAGTCGGGTCTTGTGACACTACGGTATGGTGTGACATTATAGAATGTGAAATTAGAGAATAAAACCTTTCGGCTTGAGGTTTACTCGTGTTTTTGGGCCGTTTGAAGTGATGTGTCACCACGGAGTGTCGTAACCTTTTAAATGGTGCATGTTAAGGTCAAAAACTTTATGAAATATGGTATGGCAGGTTAAAACCATAAGGTATGGAGGTTAATAACGTTTAGGGCCGCTGGGGTTTTGGGCCTTCAGGGAGTTTGGGCCTTAAGTGGGCTTTGGTGGGATGGAGTAGGTCTCCGTAACGGACTAGGATTGGGTGTGGGGGCTGGTAAAAGGGCTCCCCACCAGCCCTTGGGCGTTCACCCCTGCCCCTTGTGCGCCCTTCCCCCCCACTTGCCCTTGCCCTAGCCGCCTCCCTCCTCCCTTGGTCGTGCGCCTCCCCCTCCTTTGCCCCATTGCTCCCCACCTCTCCACCACCTCTCCTCCACCCCCTTGCTGCCCTAGGGTGGTCTCCACACCTCTGCACCTTGTGGATCCATCCGTTGGAGTGAGGAGCGAGGAGCGAGGAGCGAGGAGCGTGGAGCGAGGAGCGATCCGCGAGGAGATCTATTGGAGATTCGTTCGTTGGGCAAAGGTATGATCATGGGGATCCTTGGGTTTGATCTAGGTACTGTTCTTAGGGTGTTTATGAAGTTTTTAGATCAATTGGTGGTGCTGGGTTGGAGTTCTTTGGGTTAGATCTAGACGTTGCCACGTTTCTGTTTTCGGGCAGATTGAGCAATCGGGATAAGGTTCGAGTTTTCGTCGATTTAGAATCCGAATCTGTCCGTACGGACTTAAAAGAAGTTGTAGATAATTTAATTATATTTCCGTGGACATAAAGCACGTTAAAATCCGATCAGCCGTTTGAAAGTTATGGCCGTTTTACCGAGCGTGTTAAAATCTGTGACGCGATTGGAACAGATCGTAGTAATCTGTAGATTAAACAATTTTAGAGTCCGAATCAGTCTTTCCGTATAACTAGAAAAATGTAGGAAATTTCCTAAGCTTCGCGATGGTGTACTCGTTTAATCGATTTGGAGTCCCAGAACTCAAGTTATGGCCTTTGCAAGGCTGCTGTCCCGCCGGGACAGAACCTCTGTTTTTAGGTTTGCAAGTAGTGGGCAATGTCGGGTTAGATGGGGATTTGTGTACTGTTTTGTGGGCATGATTGTGAGTGTGTGATGCCTATGTGCAGGTGGTGTGACACCGGGAGTGCCCTCGACTTCCCACAAATCCGTCGCCTGCGGTTGAGGCAAGTGTGTTGTAATGTATAGCGGATTGTAGGTTGCTTGTTGATATTGGATGAAAGATTGAATACTTGCTATGATCACTTGCCTTGCTTGCTGTTTTCCAATGATATATTGAGTATGATTATCATGATATGATGCTATGTGTATATACTTATCATGATTCGATGCCATGTGTAATATTTGTCATGATGAGATGCCATATGTTTATGTACATGTGAAATATGATAATTGGCATAGTTGCATGCATGACATGAGATAGGGCGAGGGCGGTGAGAAAGTCATAACTAGTCCGGCAAGGTCGGTGAGAAAGTTATGACTAGTCTGGAACGCCATTGAGTAAGACCTACATCGTGATTCCATCCACGTGGTGAATGGAAGCGAGAAGTAGGCACCCTCCATCTTCGGGATGGAAGGGGGGAAAAGGGTGCACACCGACGGGTGTGTACTCAACCATACCGGTATGAGTTTCCAAGGAGATATGAGCATAACATTGCATTGCATTGCATTGCAATACATATTTAATGATGATGATGTCGTTATGTGCTCAAGTATGAGATGTTATATGTGATGTAAGGTATTATTGTCTTGTAAATGATCTTGTTGTCCATTACAACATGCTTGCTGAGTTTTCGAAATCACGCTTGTGTTTTATATTGTTTTTAGGTACTTTGAGATCGGCATGCGGGAAAAAGGGGTCTAGCTACACTTCTACACGTAGCTCCACCATCATAGTCCATAATTAATCACTTGGAGACATGATATTAAGAGTTGTGCCTTAAACTTAATGTATGGTTTAATTTAGCATACTAGTGATTCCTTATTTGCTTCGTTTTAGTTTATGAAGTGGTTGAGCGTGGTATTATTGGCGTAATTTGATGATATATCCATTTATGTTGATGTTTTAGATGTCGTGTGCTATGATATATCTTGCCATGATATTGATATGGTGTTAATTCATGGAAAAACAAAGGAGATGCTGCCGAAATATCGGTTTTTAGCATATGTACCTTTGCTGGAATTTATGTTTAAATGTGGTATTTAGATGTTGTTTAGCTTATGTTTGGTAGCATTCGGGTATATTAAATGCCGGGGTGTTACAGGTCTGGCACAACTCCGCAATAACTACTTTAACCTCGGAGAAAGACAAACACAGGAATGAAATTGAATGCTTCTTCCCCATAAAGAAATCAACAAACTAAGCATTAAAAGTGGAAAGGCACCCGAAAGAAGCGCCACCCTAGACTCCTCTTCTTCGTCTTCAACCAAGGAAGACAAAACCACACACCACATACGGAACGATCCGCGAAAATCCAATACCAAACACTTTTTTTTTGGTTTCCATCAACTAAAACCAATAAAACCAACCAAGACCGACCACAGAACGATAAAGAACATCCGAAGGAATCCACCACCAAACTTTTCTATTTGACTCCAGTCAACTACCCGATTTACGACAGAAAGGGTAAGCACTCTTCTCCTACAGGGGTTAATAGTTCTTCGGTGATGGCTTTAACCGGCCATACCGTCAAACCACACCCTTACTATGAACAAAAGTGGTGACCGAAACCCTTCGGCACCAAAACCCCACTTTATCACCACAATAATCACAATTCAATCATTTATCTCATCGACATAGCAGCATGCATTATCAAATGAAGCATTCAACATCGAAGCTTAAATACAACATTTAAGCGTAAGGAAACGATACCCATACCCTTTCCTACTGTGCATCCATTGTGTGTCAAATTTTAGATTAGTTATACCACTTTTGCAAGTTTTAATGTTGCTATCCTATAACAAAATTTTAGTGAAAACCTAATCCATGTTTCTAAGTTATTCCACATCACATTTTAGTTGTAACCTAAGGTATGACACTAAAAATACATATTCCAAGGACCTACAGCCCGCTCTGATACCAACTGTAACACCCCGGCATTTACTATGCCTGAATGCTACCAAACATAAGCTAAACAACATCTAAATACCACAAGTTACCATAAATTCCAGCAAAGGTACATATGCTAAAAACCGAAATTTCGGCAGCATCTCCTTTGTTTTAACATGAATTAAAGGAGCAACAACAGTATATCAATGTATGGATTATGAGAGACAACTAAAAACAGCAATAATTAACGACTTAGCAACAATATAAGTCTAGTTTCAAACACATAATGTCTCCAAGGGTCAAACGAACAATAAAACTCTCATATAGCAAAGCTAAACCTTAAAGCAATAATCATCACACGCAATTTATTATCAAACTAATAGAATGACTTGTGGAATCAATATGGTGAAGCTACGTGTGGGCGTGTGACTATTTCCCTTCCCCGCATGACGTTCTCATGGTACCTAAAATAACAAGAAAACACAAGCGTGAGTTCGAAACTCAGCAAGCATATTGCAATGGACAACAAGAACAATATCATGGCAATAACATCTCCCATCATATATATCATCTCATTCATGAACACTTAACAATATCATCATCATTATGTATGCAATGTAATGCAATGCTCATGTCTCCTTGGAAACTCATACCGGTATGGTTGAGTACACACCTGTCGGTGTGCACTCTCTCCCCCCTTCCATCCCAAAGATGGAGGGTGCCTACTCCTCGCTTCCGTTCACCGCGGTGAATGGAATCACGATGTAGGACTTACTCATTGGCTTTCTGAATTAGTCATAACTTTCTCACCGACCTTCCCGGACTAGTTATGACTTTCTCACCGCCCGAGCCATGTAACATGCCATGTATGCATTTATGCCAACATCATATTTAACTCACATATTAACACATGGCATCATAACATATTAAACATGCTCATCATATCATTGGCAATCATAAAAGCATGGCAAGTGATCATATATCATGTAGTCAATTCCATCTATTCTCAACAAGCAACTTACAAATCGCTATCCATCACAACACACTTGCCTCAACCACGGACAACGGATTGGCGGGAAGTAGAGGGCACTCCCGGGGTCGCACCACCTGCACATAGGTACCACATGCTCACAATAATGTCCACAAAACAGTACGCAAACCCTCATCTACCCCGACATTGCCAACTACTCGCAAAACCTAAAAACCGAGGTTCTATCCCGTCGGGACAGCAGCCTTGCAAAAGGCATAACTTGAGTTCTGGGACTCCGAATCAATTAAAAGAGTACATCCTCGCGTAGCTTAGGAAATTTCCCAACTTTCTCTAGGTTTATGGAAAGACTGATTCGGATTCTAAAGTTTTTTAATCTACAGATTACCGTGATCTGTTCCAATTACGTCACAAATTTTATCACGCTCGGTAAAACAGCCATAACTTTCAAACGGCTGGGCGGAAATTAACGTGCTTTATACCCACTGAAATATAATGAAATTATCTACAATTTCTTCAACATCCGTACGGACAGATTCGGATTCTAAATTGACGAAAACTCAAACCCTGGGTCGACTGCTCATGCTGTCCCAAAAACAGAACGTGGCAACATCTAGATCTAATCCAAATTACTCAATTCCAGCACCACAAATTGATCTAAAAACTTGATAAACACCCTTAGAACAGTACCTAGATTAACCCCAAGGATTTCCATGGACATACCTTTGCCCGACGCACGAAAACCCAATAGATCTCCTCCCGGTTCGCGCGATCCCCTTCCTCGCTTCCAAATCCACCGGATCTCCTCGTCGCGGAGCGCTCCAATGGATGGATCTTCGAGGTGGTGAGGTCAAGAACTCACCTAGGCGCAGCATGGGTGGTGGTGTGGTGGTGGTGTGGGTGGTGGCGCATGGGGTGTGGCTTGGGGGTGGTGGTGGCGCCCATGGTGGTGGTGGGGTGGTGTGGGAGGCGGCTAGGGCACTTGGGGGCGCAAGGGGCAGGGGGAGGACGCCCAAAAGGGCAGGGAAACCCCCCTTTAACCAGCCCTAAGCCCCTTTCCTAATCCTACATGGATTCCCACTCCATCCCACCAAAGCCCACAACCCCCTCTTTAAGGCCCAAACTCCCCCGGGAAGGCCTAAAACCCCGGAAACGGCCCGACAACGCTATTAACCTCCATACCTTATGGTTTTAACCTCCCATATCATATTTCAATATGTTTTTGACCTCATCATGCACCTTTTATAAGGTTACGACGCTCCGTGGTGTCACAACACTTCAAAAGGCCCAAAAACGCGAGTAAACCTCAAGCCGAAAGGTTTTATTCTCTAATTTCACATTTTATAATGTCACACCATACCGTAGTGTCACACCACTATGCACATACCTTTTTCTTCATTCATGTTAGTCCACAATTATCATTAATTCAAACATGCAATACCGAGTCAAATCAAACTCAAACCTGAGCACACCTTACTCAAATAATGTCAAATACTCATCACAAATATGGATGGACCTTCACATGGTCCTTCATGGGCGACTTTGGTTAGGTGATCAATTATCACCCATATTGAATCAAATCTTTGTTGAGTTCTGGGTAAACCGGTAATAAAATCCATACCGATTTCCTCCCATTTCCACTCAGGTACTTTCAAAGGTTGCAACAGTCCTGCTGGCCTCTGATGCATTGCCTTTACTTTTTGACAGATATCTGACAATGTGACATGTTCGGCAACTTCTCGTTTCATGTTTGGCCACCATAATCTTTCCTTGAGATCCTGATACATTTTTTCACTTCCTAGATGAATGGAGTACTTAGAATCATGTGCTTCCTCAAGTATCAACTGTTTCAAGTCCGGTTTATGCGGTACGCAGATTCTATTTTTCATCCACAATGTACCCCGCTCGTCGACTCTGAAGTCCTTGGCTAAGCCCTCATTCATCTTGGATTTGATCCCTAGAATCTTATCATCATCCTTTTGACCTTCCCTAATCTGCTCTTCTAGAGTTGGATTTACTTCCATGGTAGCCAAATATCTGCTAGGTACAACCTCTAATCTTAGCTTCTGAGCTCTTTACATAAGGCAAACTAATCTTCTGCAATCACCAAATTCAAGCTGTGACTTTTCCGACTCAAAGCATTAGCTACTACATTTGCATTTCCTGGATGGTAGTGGATTCCGATGTTATAATCATTGATTAATTCCAACCATCTTCTTTGCCTCATGTTAAGATCTGATTGAGTGAATATATACTTTAAGCTTTTATGGTCAGTATATATTTCACATCGGTTTCCAATGATATAGTGGCGCCATATTTTAAGGGTGTGCACTACAACAGCTAATTAAAGGTCATGGGTTGGGAAATTCTGCTCATGTGGTCTTAACTGTCTCGAAGCGTAAGCCACTACTTTTCCCTTTTGCATCAGAACAAACCCAAGTCCCTCACGCGAAGCATCACAGTAAATGTTGAAACCGTTCCTTACATCCGGCAACACTAAGACAGGTGCCGAAGTTAGATGCTTATTCAGTTCCTGAAAACACTTTTCGCACTCTGGTGTCCACACAAACTTTTTCTCCTATTTCAACAATTGCGTAAGAGGTCTTGCAATTGATGAAAAACCCTCAATGAACCGGTGGTAATATCCCGCCATTCCAAGAAAAATTCTTATCTGGGTGACCGACTTCGGTTGCTCCTAATGTAGCACTGCCTCCACTTTCTTCGTATCGACGTATGACACTACGGAATGGTGTGACATTATGATGAGGACATCACTCCTTTGGATACACGCATACATCATAGTCCTATGACACGAGCTCGTGCACGTCAATTAAATCATAAGGTGAGCTCATTTCTCGCTATTCATCATAATAATATTATTGAGGATGGGATTATACTAAATATTTTTGATGTCATACTTCTTAGGAACATGGGAGAAGAACACCAAGTCAATCCGAGGTTCAAGTCATCCACAATTCGGCCTCCGAGTCTAGTTCGAAGTCAGCGGACAACCATTCACTAAAACGAGCATAACTTTCTCATACGGAGTCCGATTGAGGAGTTCTTATGCTTGTTAGAAAGATAACGACGATATCTTTCCAATGGATCTGGTCTCAGCTCCAGATTCATCACCAGTCAGCAGGAATCATCAAAAGAACACACGAAATCGATGTTTTCTGGCTTTTTTGGGCCTTGTTAGCATGTGTGGGCAAAGCCCAGTTGTGTGTGCCAAGCCCAGTTGTGTGCGCCCCCCCCTAGCCGCTGGCCAGTCCTGGTGGGCGTGGACCATGGTGGGGCACCCCACCTCTGGCCCATGAGGGTCCAAGTTCATGGCTACGCAAGATTAGTACCATATTGCTTAGCGCTTCCTCTCCGGTAGCCCCTCAATACTATATATTGGACGTAATAGGCCGTCGTTTAGGCTTGGGTTTTGCTTAGATTTGAACTAGACACATTGTCTGTTTATCGCCGATCATCGGTTTGTAGAACCCCAACTTCGTGTTCTTAATTTCAATCCGCAATTTAAGATTGCTCTTCTGCGTTCTTGCTTGTGGTCTCGATTCGCTTGCAGGGATAAGCCTTCTTGGCTAGGTCAACCGTGTTCGTGCGTGGTTGATAACCAACGGAGTCGTGGTGTAACACCCAGGCATTTACTATGCCTGAATGCTACCAAACATAAGCTAAACAACATCTAAATAACACAATTAAACATAAATTCCAGCAAAGGCGCACATGCTAAAAACCGAGATTTCGGCAGCATCTCCTTTGTTTTAACATGAATTGAAGCAACAACAAAAATAACATGTCAATATAGCATAATGAACGTTAGCAATAACATGATCAAACGGAAAAACAGCCACCATACCACTAAGGATATAAATTCTATCCGTCACATGACAAATATGGACTAATCATTTACTCATAACGACCAACGAATCAACGAAACCACAGTTAGTTCAATGAATTAACCATAACCATAAAGGAAGGAACATGTCATTGTTTAAATGTGTGATGCTAAGTGATGACGTGTGACTAGCTCCCTTTCCCGCATGTCAGATTCATGGTACCTAAAAGAAAACAACATAAACACAAGCGTGAGTTCATCACTCAGCAAGTATATTGCAATGGTACAAACATAAACAATTACCTGGCTTCAACAACTCACATCATGTATATCATCTCATTCATGATCACAATTCATTATCATCATCATTATGTATGCAATGCAATGCAATGCAATGCTCATATCTCCTTGGAAACTCATACCGGTTGTGACACTACGGAATACCGAGACTTTATAAAATGTGAAATTAGAGCTTGTGGCATTACAAAATGTGAATGTTAAGGTCAAAAACATTATAAAATATGGAATTGGAGGTTGAAACCATACGTTATGAGGTTAATTTGCTTTTCCGGGCCGTTTTCGGGAGTTTGGGCCTTTCCGGGGGAGTTTGAGCCTAAAGGAAAGGGTCGTGGGCTTTGGTGGGATGGAGTTTTAGTCCTAATAGGAGTAGGAGACATGGTTGGGGGCCTCCCCCAGCTCCTTTAGGCGTCCACCCCCTGCCCTTGCGCCCCCACAAGTCCTAGCCGCCCCCTCCCCACACCTCCCCACCTCCTCCTTGTGGCGCCTCCACCTCCCCCATTGTTCCCCATTGCTCTACCACCTCTCCACCTCCCTTGCTTCCCCTAGGGGAGTTCTCCACCTCCACACCTCGAAGATCCATCCGTTGGAGCGCTCCGCGATGAGGAGATCCGGCGGGATTGGAGCGAGGAAGGAGATCGCGCGAACCGGGAGGAGATCTATTGGGTTTTCGTGCGTCGGGCGAAGGTATGGCCATGGGGAATCCTTGGGGTTGGTCTAGGTACTGTTCTAAGGATGTTTATCAAGTTTTTAGATCAATTGGTGGTGCTGGATTTGATTTGATTAGATGGATTCTTGAGTTGGTCACGTTCTCTGTTTCGGACAGCATGAGCATTCCACCTAGGGTTTCGTTTTTCACAAAATTAGATTCCGAATCTGGTCATACGGATGTTGAAGAAGTTGTAGATAATTTCATTATCTTTCCGTGGATATAAAGAGCGTCCAAATCCGATTAGCCGTTTGAGAGTTATGACTGTTTTACCGAGCGTGTTAAAATCTGTGACGTTATTGGAACACATCACATTATTTTGTAGATTAAACAATTTTAGGGTCCGAATCAGTCTTTCCATATACCTAGAAAAAGTTGGGAAATTTCCTAAGCTATGCGAGGATGTACTCGTTTAATCGATTCGGAGTCTTAGAACCCGAGTTATGCCTTTTGGAAGGCTGCTGTCCCGACGGGACAGAACCTCTGTTTTTGGGTTTTGCGAGTAATTGGCAATGTCGGGGTAGATGAGGGTTTGCGTACTGTTTTGTGGTCATGATTGTGAGTGTGTGGTACCCATGTGCAGGTGATGTGACCCCGGGAGTGCCTTCTACGTCTCGCCAATCCGTTGCCCGTGGTTGAGGCAAGTGTATTGTAATGGATAGCGGTTTGTAGGTTGCTTGTTGAGAATAGATGAAATTGGATATATGATATGATCACATGCCATGATTTAATGATTGCCAAGGATATGATGAATATGCTTACTATGTTATGATGCCATGTGTTAATGTAAGAGTGATTTATGATGTTGGCATATTTGCATACATGACATGGCATGGTACATGGCCCGGGCGGTGAGAAAGTCATAACTAATCCGGGGAAGGTCGGTGAGAAAGTTATGACTATTCCGGAGAGCCAATGAGTAAGTCCTACATCGTGATTCCATTCACCACGCTGAACGGAAGCGAGGAGTAGGCACCCTCCATCTTCGGGATGGAATGGGGGAGAGGGTGCACACCGACGGGTGTGTACTCAACCGTACCGGTATGAGTTTCCAAGGAGACATGAGCATCGCATTGCACTTCATACATATTGATGATGATGATAATATGTGACCGTGAATGAGATGGCTTACATGATGTGAGATACTATTGCTATGTAATTGTTTATGTTTGTACCATTGCAATATACTTGCTGAGTGATGAACTCACGCTTGTGTTTATGTTGTTTTCTTTTAGGTACCATGAATCCGACATGCGGGAAAGGGAACTAGTCACACGTCATCACTTAGCATCACACATTTAAACAATGACATGTTCCTTCCCTTATGGTTATAGTTAATTCATTGAACTAAACTATGGTTTCGATGATTCGGTGGTCGTTATGAGTAATTGATTAGTCCATATTTGTCATGTGATGGATAGAATTTATATCCTTAGTGGTATGGTGGCTGTTTTTTTTCGTTTGATCATGTTATTGCTATCGTTCGTTATGCCACATTGACATGTTAATATTGTTGTTGCTTCAATTCATGTCAAAACAAAGGAGATGCTGCCGAAATCTCTGTTTTTAGCATATGCGCCTTTGCTGGAATTTATGTTTAATTATGGTATTTAGATGTTGTTTAGCTTTTGTTTGGTAGCATTCAGGCATAGTAAATGCCGGGGTGTTACAGTTGGTATCAGAGCGGGCTGTAGGTCCTTGGAATGTGTATTTTTAGTGTCATGCTATAGGGTACAACTAAAATGTGATGTGGAATAACTTAGAAACATGGCTTAGGTTTTTACTAAAATTTTGTCATAGGATAGCAACATTAAAACTTGCAAAAGTGGTATAACTAATCTAAAATTTGACACACATGGATGCACAGTAGGAAGGGTATGGGTATCGTTGTTTACGCTTAAATGTTGTATTTAAGCCTTGTTGCTAAATGCTATATTTGATATAGTATGTTGCTATGTCTATGAGATAAATGATTGAATTGTGCTTGTTGTGGTGATAAAGTGGGGTTGTGGTGCCGAAGGGTTTCGGTCACCTCTTTTGGTTCATAGTAAGGGTGAGGTTTGTGGTATGGCGGTTAGCGCCATCATCGAAGAACTATTAACCCTTGTAGGAGAAGAGTGTTTACCCTTTACGTCGTAGAGCGGGTAGTTGACTGAGTCAAATAGAAGAGTTTGGTGGTGGATTTTCCTTCGGAGGTTCTTTATCGTTCTGTGGTCGGTCTTGGTTGGTTTTCTTGGTTCTAGTTGATGGAAACCTAAAGAAAAGTGTTTGGTATTGGTTTTTCGCGGATAGTTCCGTATGCGGTGTGTGGTTTTGTCTTCCTTGGTTGAAGACGAAGAAGAGGAGTCTAGTGTTGCGCTTCTTTTGGGCGCCGTTCCAGTTTTGATGTTTAGTTTGTTAATTGCTTTATGGGGAAGAAGCATTCAATTTATTTCTGTGTTTGTCTTTCTCCGAGGTTAAAGGAGTTATTGAGGTGCTATGCCAGACCTGGTTGTCAAGGCTGAAGTTCTGTGGCTTTGTAGGAGTAAGTGGTGTTTGATTTCGTCATTTTTCTGGTTTGAGAAATTATCTTTGAAAACGCTTCTTGTTTCGTGAAAGTTTGGGGTTTGGTGTTAAGGTTTTATTTGAAAAGGATTACTAAATCGTTTGGTTCCCTTTTAAGAAAATTGTCTTTCAACCATTTTCCTCTATGGGAGCCTTTGAGATTGAAAAGTGTTTTGGAGAGTTCCTTTTGCATGACCAAGTTTGGGTTTGTCTCATTGCAATTTTGAGAGTCAAGTTTCCTTACGAATTTTGGGATGAGCTTTAAAACTAAAATGCTGCAAACAAAGAAAGTAGTCTTTTGACTGAAATCGTTTATCCCTAGTAAGAATTGTTGTTTAGCATGTTATGTAGCATGTACCAATGTGGTTTATGGAATGATGTGTGCTAAGTTAATTTTTGAGTTGAATCAATTCAATGTGATTAACATCTCTAGCTGGGGAATAAATAGACTACTAGTGTTGTAGTTTACTCTGTAGCGAGAATGATTAAATGGGTTAATGTACATACTTAGAATCTGTTGCCTTGCTTTAAAAGTGCTTATGATCCTCGTCAAATGTTAAAAGTTTAAATCTTGCTGCATAGTTGAAACATTAAGATGATGTAGACTGCTGTTATTGTTAAAGAAACTTTGCTGGTCGTTTAAAGATGCTCTAATCTAATGGATTAATAGAGAAATTTAATCGTGTTGCCTAGTGACTTTAATTTGGAAGTTGATTAGAGTTGCTATTTACGTTGTTGCAAACTACTAGTATATTTGGAAGTATGAAGTTGTGTCTCTACAATGCTAGTATTGATATCAATTGAGAAGACATAAGACTTATTGCTAATGATGTTGTTAAAGGCAGTGTTAATGCTAGTATTCAATCTATTTTAAATAGTGGGAGTATGTTGTGTGGTGGTAATTTTCCTATCACCTTTGTATAGGGTAGCTAAAAGTAATGTTGTTGGCTGATGATTATGCCCTTTTGTTGTTATTGATGACTAAGTAGTGGTGGTAACTGTTTAGATTACTCGTTGGAAAACCATGGTTAAAATGGAGGAAAATTTTAACATGTTGCGATGGAGTGAGCTTTGGATAATTAACATGATAAATGATCTTATCCTTAATGAAAGTATAACTTAGAGTCTCACTTACGAATTCTTCCCTATGGAGATAATATTTACATGTTGAAGCCATTGTTTAACTGATCAGCCGTTCGGTTGTCGAGACGTGAGTATATAGGAGGTATGAAATTTATATGTTGATCTTGCTGAAAGATTTGTTGAAGTACTATATTTGAAATGTAGAATAAGATGTATTATGATATGATGATCCGTGGGGATCATGTCGATATAGTATTGGTTGGGTGCCTTTTTTATAAGCATCATAAACCCTAATTAAAAGTGTTGGGAATGGTAACTAAAGGAAGAATTTGTTGTGAAGCTTTTGGTTTAATTGTGTTGGGGCTTCTCAGGGAGTAAATAGTGATGATTGAAGTCTTTAATGGAAAGCGTAGTGGAGTACTAGAGATGATTGTATTTATGCTGAACTTGTGTTCAAAAGCTTTTGGACTGGTTTGGTTGTTTGCCTTTTTGGTTGAAGGGTTTTCGGTCAAGGTGTTCCATATGCTGTGTTTCAGAGTTTCCCTAAACTCGTAGAAATTGGAGCAAATATTTGGTTTTGGCTAATGTGTTTAGTTGGTGCTATGAGTATGGATTTACACCCCAAAAGTTTTTTTTCTTTTTTTTTGAGTCGATCGCGCCCTTTCGCGTTCGCACTAAATTATCTTTGGAGTTAATTTTAAAAGGAAGCAGTTGGTCATGAAGGGTTGTGTTGGAAACTTTTGAGTTAAGCCCTTGATGTGTAACTCTGTTTGGCTAGAGTTGGAGTCATTTGGAAAATGGGTCTGGTGTGCGGATGTTTCACAAGTCTGGATTTTTATGAATGTTTCATAAGTGAATTTAGTTGGTGAAGAGTTTTCTTTTGGGATTTAGTTTCCCTCTCTTTTGATAAAATTTATGGTGGTTGTGTGTGCAGATGTTTGACTTTGGAGTCGATGTTCTGTTCCAAAGGGTTGAGTTTGATTTTGCGAGGTTTTGCAAGGTTAGTTTTAAATGGATGATGGGTTTTCACACAATGTGGTGTTTTGTTGTTAACGATGTTGCCGTCATAGTCTATATGATTTAGCGCAACCGTCAGTGTTATGTGTATTTCAATCATGTGATACCGAGGGAGAAGTCTTTTGGTGAATGACTTTTCTGTATTGTTGTTATATGATGAATGAATGGTGAAAAGTAAACAAGACATCGTGTATAGATGTTAAATGATAAAAGAGTCGTTGAGCCAGGTCGGTGAGAAAGTCATATATGGAGATATGACTAATCCGGAGTGCTCTTGAAGAATGTGCATTCATGTCATGAAACGAGATTTCCCTTGCTTTCTAGTATGAAAAGAAAAGAATGAATAATGTCTGGTGTTGGTTGTGGTGAAGGGATTTGTGTTTCCTTTGCGTTTTGGCTTAGGAAATTAAAATGAATACTCTCTGGTTGTTGTCGAATCCTTTCCAAAAGTGGTTTTAGCGCTTTGTGGTTTGAGTTGTTGGATGAGGGCCACTTGGGTTCATGTTTATGGTTGAGCTCACTCAATGATTGTGCTCTTTATCGTGGTCCATTGAGGGGAAGGTTGTGTTTGACTCAATGCAAACCTTCTTGGAGAATTGTGTCGTTGAGATGTTCCTCGGTAGGGTTGATTAGAGTATTAGTGGACCACTTGGTGGTTGCTAGTAATTGTTTTCCTTTTCAGAGTGTATTGGACCTTTCTGTTGCTGAGGTTGAACGAGGTTGTGTCAACCGTAGCGATTTTGTTTGATTGTTACATTTTTTTTTCTTTCTTGCGAGTTTAAGGACCCTGATTGTAAGGTGGGCCTTTTCCTTTATGTGGTAGTGTTGGGTATTGGTCTTTTGTAAAAGAGCAATCCTTTGCAAGGTCTTAACCTCGTTTGTTCAAATAGTTGGTGGTCTTGGAGTATTTGTCTCACTTGGTTCGTCGTCGTTCTGAATATGGTGAACCACAGTAGAGAGGTTGAGGTGTGAAAACACGTTTGTGCGTGGGAGGTGAAGAGGGTTCTAGAGGTTGGTATTGTGCCTTTCTGGAGAGTAGTTTCAATTAAAGGGATCGGGCACGTTAGTGCCAATGAGGGATGGATGGAGGAGTGTGAGACCGTTCTTCTTTCGTGGTCTATTTGGGAATTGAGGTGAAGAGGGAATCATGAGAGGTTGCACTCTGTTGACCTAAATCAACACAAGTGTTGGTTTTAAGAACTCGCTTGTCGTTTGTTCCGTTTTGAGTCTTTGTGCAAATGTTTTGTGCTGCAGAGAAGTCCTTTGTCCCTTGGGGACTTTGTTGTTGTTTTTGGTGTTCTTCAGATTCGAGGTCGAATCCTGTTTAAGGGGGGGAGAATGTGACACTACGGAATGCCAAGACTTTATAAAATGTGAAATTAGAGATTGTGGCATTACAAAATGTGAACGTTAAGGTCAAAAACATTATAAAATATGGAATTGGAGGTTGAAACCATACATTATGAGGGTAATTTGCGTTTCCGGGCCGTTTTCGGGAGTTTGGGCCTTTTCGGGGGAGTTTGGGCCTAAAGGAAAGGGTCGTGGGCTTTGGTGGGATAGAGTTTGAGTCCTAATAGGAGTAGGAGACCTAGTTGGGGGCCTCCCCCAGCTCCTTTAGGCGTCCACCCCCTGCCCTTGCGCCCCCACAAGTCCTAGCCGCCCCCCCACACCTCCCCACCTCCTCCTTGTGGCGCCTCCACCTCCCCCATTGTTCCCCATTGCTCCACCACCTCTCCACCTCCATTGCTTCCCCTAGGGGAGTTCTCCACCTCCACACCTTGAAGATCCATCCGTTGGAGCGCTCCACGACGAGGAGATCCGGCGGGATTGGAGCGAGGAAGGAGATCGCGCGAACCGGGAGGAGATATATTGGGTTTTCGTGCGTCGGACGAAGGTATGGCCATGGGGATTCCTTGGGGTTGTTCTAGGTACTGTTCTAAGGATGTTTATCAAGTTTTTAGATCAATTGGTGGTGCTGGATTTGATTAGATTAGATGGATTTTTGAGTTGGTCACGTTCTCTGTTTCGGACAGCATGAGCAGTCGACCTATGGTTCGGTTTTTTGCCAATTTAGATTCCGAATCTGGTCATACGGATGTTGAAGAAGTTGTAGATAATTTCATTATCTTTCCGTGGATATAAAGAATATCCAAATCTGATCAGCCGTTTGAAAGTTATGACTATTTTACCGAGCGTGTTAAAATCTGTGACGTGATTGGAACACATCACAGTATTTTGTAGATTAAACAATTTTAGAGTCCGAATCAGTCTTTCCATATACCTAGAAAAAGTTGGGAAATTTTCTAAGCTACGCGAGGATGTACTCGTTTGATCGATTCGGAGTTTTAGAACCTGAGTTATGCCTTTTGGAAGGCTGCTGTCCCGACGGGACATAACCTCTGTTTTTGGGTTTTGCGAGTAGTTGGCAATGTCGGGGTAGATGAGGGTTTGCGTACTGTTTTGTGGTCATGATTGTGAGTGTGTGGTACCCATGTGCAGGTGATGTGACCCCGGGAGTGCCTTCTACGTCTCGCCAATCCGTTGCCCGTGGTTGAGGCAAGTGTATTGTAATGGATAGCGGTTTGTAGGTTGCTTGTTGAGAATAGATGAAATTGGATATATGATATGATCACATGTGTAACACCCCAAAAATTTTGCTTTTATTAAATTCATGTGTGATTTGGCACTTTGGTGAATTTTTGGAATTTACTGGAATTTATTTGGATTTATTTGGAATTTATTTGAATTTATTCCATTTTGAAATAATTAAAGAATTTAATTTTGCAAATAAAATTTTGTTGGAAATATTTTATTTGAGTCCAAAATAATCCAAAATATTTTCCAGAATTTTTCTGGAATTTTTCTGAGTCATTTGCTATTTTTAATGAATTAAATGAATTACTGGGAATTATTTTAAATATTAAATCACTGGAAAATGCGAGTGGGTTTGTACTGTTCATCCGACCGAGCCCGAGTCGAACCCGAGCTCGAGTCCGACCCGAACCCAACTCGAACCACGTTTGAACCCAACCGTGTCGGCCGAAACCCTAGCTCTGCGACCGTTGGATCAAGATCCAACGGCCCGCGTGGGTCAGCGTCGCCGTGGGTGACCGAGTAGATGCGTAGCGCCAGTTCGAATCGGAACCGTGGATCATGACACGTGTACGGCTCCTGTGCATCGTGCTCGTTCCAATTTCCCCGGCGAGACTGTTCATCTCCGCCGCCGTGTTGGATTCGGAAACCTAGCCTATTTAAAGAGGGGATCGATGCCCGAGGAACGCCATCCCACGCCGGTCCCGAAACCCTAGCTCGCGCCGCTAGGATCCCCACCGTCTAGCCGCTATTGCTCGCCGAAGTCAAGAACAGCCGCCGTGTGTTCTTCGTTCTCCGCCGCAAACCAGCGCCGCTCCGTCGAAACCGAAGACGGATTTGGACTTCCAGGAGCAGGACGAACCTGGGCGCACACTTCATCTCACCGGAATCGCGAAGAAACGCCGCTGAAGGTCGTCTCCTTCCTCTCCGGCCAAACCAGCGCCGCCAGACGCCATCGCCGCCGAAGCTCGGATAGCCGTCGGATCTTCATCCAACGGTCCAGGTTAGCCACGCGGCGCCCCAACCTGTAGAACCCAGGTTAGATCTCAACCGCTGGATCAAAATCCAACGGCCCTCGCTCGTCCACGCCATCGCAACGAAATCCACGCTGCGGTGGATTGGATCAATCTCAACCGCTCGATCCGAATCGAACGGCTCGGATCGTGCCACGTAGCCAGGCCACCGCATCGCGCAAGATGGAGGCGCAGCCGCCATGTATGGCCCGCATGTCGGCGATCAGACGCCGTGTACCGGATCCACCGTGGACCCGTCGCCCGTGGACCCGATCCATGGACCAGGACACGTGGTAGCACCGGTGGTGCCACGTGTCATGTCGACGCCAAGATGACGTCATCACTAACCCGTTCGGTGGTGACGCGTCGGCCGGTCACCGTGGACCAATCACAGGCCGCCACGTGTCCATGCCGACGCAATAATTAATTTCGAAAAAGAAAATGATTTACTAATTCGAAATAATGATTTGATTTTGTTTCAAACTTCAAACGCTTATAACTTTTGCGTTTCAACTCCGATTTGAGTGATTCAAATTTCTAAATTTGTATAAAATTGAGATCTACCTAAATATAAATTTTATTTAATTTTTGGGCTAAAGTTTTTCTCTGCAAAATTATTTAAATGATTATTCAAACTTTAAATAATCATAACTTTTGGCGCCTTAACTCCAAATTTGACGATTCCAGTTTCTAAAAATCCATAAAATTATGTTCTTTCTGTTTATGGATTTTATTTGGATGTTTGGACACTTTTTGCCTATTGTTTATTTGGGTATTTGCTATTTGCACGCTTTACGAGTAGACGTTGAAGTGCCGGAAGGATTCGAAGGAGAAGTATTGACTCAGGATCCAACTCAAGACCAAGAGCAAGTACTTTTTGAAGGCAAGTTGTGCTTTGACCATGTTGATCCTATTTCGAAATCTATTTTGATTTAAACTATTGCATGCTAGATCAATTAGAAAGATACTTTGTTTAAACATGGGGGTTAGGTAAATACCAATTTGCTGTATGACACCTTGATTATTTAAGTATGTGCCATGACCCTTGTCACCCTAGTTGTGGTTTACTAGTTGGACATAATCAAATTGCCAACATGGGTTTTAGACCGTTGTAGTAACGCTTAGACACCTCACGTGCTCATGACATGGTTTTGGACAATCAAATGTTAATATTGACTTAATGATATATTGAACCTGTTTTGGAAAGGTATCATGTGATGTTGATAGCACGTGGTGCTTGGTAATCAACTGGGGTTTTGATAAATAGTTTTCGACCGGGCATGTGGCAAGAATGATCAGGTGGGCAGGTGGCAATCGGGATGTTGATTTGGTTCTTCGGGTAGTCTTGCCCTGGTCACTCTAAGGACTTAACCTTGCAAGCCTTTGAACTGGGTCATACTTGCAACCACATGGCTGGAATGGGACGGCCCTAGTTGACTAAGTCGCTAAGGACTCACTTGTGGAGCCTCAGGGTGTCAATTACACCGATTGTGTGATTGTACGGGGAGCGATCGTGGCCGTGGCCGATACCCATCTAACGGTGTGTTGGTCCCATACTTCGCCTTGGCTAAGGGAAGGGATGGTGTAGAGCACGAACCGGAGAGGACCACCTGTGTTGTTTGAGGCTTCCGAAAGGCTTTGTTACGGGAACTCGCCTTTGTGGTGTTTGACTGTATCTTGTGGGTAAAGTGCATAACCTCTGCAGAGTGTAGAATCTATTTAAATAGCCGAGTCCACTGTGATCGACAATGCTCGGGGATTACAGTCAAGGGTTAGACTTTCTGAAAATAACTTGGATTTGAAAGGTTGGTTTGGTTTAGTAATGAAGATGATAGAAATGTGGTTTAGGATGGGGAAAATGTTTATTAAATTTCCTGAAAAGTTATTTATGCTTTACTTATTTCTACTGCTTACGAATCTACTTATATTACTTTTCAAATGCTGTTTACTGCAAATATACCTTGAGCTATTCCTTTGTACCAAGCCATGCATATAGTATATTAGCCTGCATTCTGTGCATGACTTGCTGAGTACCAAGTACTCACCCTTGCCTCAACACAACATCAGTTGAAGAGGAGACTACGCCAGCTGTGGAGGAGGAACTCCACGAGGACTCATCTACTTAGGGAGCGAGCCCAGTCAGTTGCCTGTGGTACACTGGATGGCGCCACGAAGTTATCTTATTTTCCGCTGCTATTATTTCTCTTTTAATAAGTTTCGCCTTGTGAGGCATATATTTGTAACTTGGCCATAAGGTCGAGTAACCAGTTTGGTTATTTAAATAAAGTACTTTATTGGTATCGAGTGGTATGATTGTGATATTTACCAATGTTAAGACTGTGGTGCACTAGCTGCGTTCTGGACTAGTGCTGAATACACAGAGGGTCCGGATTTGCAAATTCGGGGTCCCGACAGAGGTGGTATCAGAGCCATACTTGACTGTAGGCTCAACCCTAGCTAGAATGGTCGTAGAGAGGATAAAACCTATTTTCTAAAGCTAAAAATTTGTGAAGACAAGAAATGACATCTCGACTTATCCCCTTCTCTCTATTCTTGTCTCTTGCTGAAATTTTCCCTTACCTTGTCACAATTTAAAAATTCCGAGTTCTTACGTAAAGCACTCTTGTGACAGATGGAGGAAGAGTTCAACTACGTTGATCTGGGAGTTGGTCACGCAGAACTTTGGCATATGCTCTGAGACTCTCGGAGATTTTGAGAAGCCCCAATACCAAGTGGAAGTGATCGGACAAGCGGGATTGATCAAGGCTTGTGACGTGAGGATTGAGGTACTGCTAGGAAAAAGGGCCCAGTGCAATCGCCTCGATACATCAGACCGCCAGGAGATCTACGATGCAGATGGGTATCCAAGAAGTATCACGATGAGCAATGCGCACGTTACCCGTATTCACGCCAGAGAATTGAGAGCACGGTGTTCCGTTATCATCCGCAAGAGCGATAACCTTCTTGACCAAGGCGATTCAGGATGAGGATGCCACGGTTACATACGCTTGGCACGATTTGTCGTCGCCCAGGAGGATGTACTAGATAATACAAGCAAGGAGCTACAGAAGGCCCGCAAGGAGATCACGACAGAGAAGAACAGATGGCGGGAAGCTCAAGAGTATGTGGCACACCTTCTACGAAGGATTGACGAGTTGGAGATGACCTTGTACGGACCAGACCCAGAGCCAGTACTCGAGCTACACGAGCCAGATCCAGAGGAGTCAGATCTCGATGAGGACACTGCTTCTTCGACTACCACAGAGGACACAGTCGCTGGACATGGCGATCGTTTCGCGCCTATGCCACAGCATCCGTACCCAGGCCGTGGAGGTTTTCTCGATGAATGAGCGTAGGATCTATAGTGAGACTCCTTCGCCGAGTCGCGTCATAGAATAAAGAGTCACCCTTTAGGCGTTAGACTCCAGTGTTAGTTCGATTTGGATTTTCATTGCTTGCTGAGTGTGCAGTATGTGTTGCAAGGCCCTTAGGCATTGTAAGCAGCCATACCAAGTTATTAAATAATAAAGTTGGACCTTAAAGTTACCCCTTCGCCCCGCATAAGTTCCATATTACTTGTCTATTCTTGTTTCCCTCTCATCTCTAAACCTAGAGCAAATCGACAGATGGTGAACACCCGTGGAAACTTTGGAAGCAATGGGAGTGGTTCTCGCCAGCCAGAAACCCCAATGATGGAGCACCAAAGACCGCCCTTGGATGTGCAGAATTTCGAGCTTTTCTTCTTTGCTCAGACTCGATTGATGCATGCTATGATGCAACAAATGCAACACGCCACCGCCAGGCCAATGCTAATCAAGTTAATCATGGACAACGCCAGAATACAAGACTATCGAGTTCATGAGAACTCACCCACCCACTTTCTCGGGAATGCCAATCCATTGGAGGCCGATGATTGGTTAAGATCAATCGAGAGGAAGCTACACATAGCTCAATGCATAGGAAATGAGAAGGTACTTCACGCTTCTCATCACCGAAGGAACAAATTACGAATGGTGGGAGAACTTCGTGCCACGTAAGAGAACCCTCAAGATATCACTTGGGAAGAGTTCACAGTGCATTCGACAAGATCACGTGGCCTGAAGGAATCATGGACCTTAAGAAGGAGGAGTTCAGAGCATCAAGCAAGGTAATCAGCCAGTGGCCGACTACGTGAACAAATTCACACAGCCTAGCACGCTACACACCGAGGATGTAGCGACAGATAAATCCAGGCAGTCTCGCTTTTATGAAGGGACTTAACTCAGGATTGCAAGTAGGGTTGATCACCCACACCTTTCCAGATTTCCAAGAATTGGTGAATAAGGCGCTTATTCTTGAGGACAAGCGCAAGGAACTGGATGAGAACAGAAGCGCAGGATGCAACGGCAAGGATCACACCAGAGGAACGCATATGGCGCTGAGAGTTGCACCAAATCAATTCTTGATTCCAACCGCAGAATGCAACAAGGACACCATCCTCGCACCAAGACCTGCCAATCAGAACTACCAAACCCGGCCCCGCTAGAAACACTACTCGAGCGATCGGCAAGGAGCAGTGAGACGCTGCTACAAGCGCAACGAGCCAGACACTTTGCCAACAGTTGTCCCAAGAAGACAGCAGGAGTGACCCAGTTCGCTTCAATCTAGGAACCACCCAGCTAGGACGCCAAAGCACAGGAGCCACACCCTGCACCGTGGTGAGAGGCCGAGTCAACCATGTCACCGCAGATGCACCTGCGGAATGCTACTGACGTCAGATCGGGTAAGTTACCTGTTAACTCGATACACTGCTTGATTTTGTTTGACTCTGGAGCTTCGCATTCGCTTGTTTCGCAAGGCTTTGCTACTAGAAATGATTTGAGGATTGCAAGACTTAAGTGCATGCTTTTAGTTCAAACCCACGGTTCCGAACTCCGAACGAAAGTAGGATGTTCCGGGTGAGAATCTTGATAGGTGGAATAGAGTTCCTAGCAAACCTTATAATTTTAGAGACCCGGACCTTAGACGTCATATTGGGAATGGATTGGTTATCCAAGCACAAGGCCGTATTGGGTGTGGACGAAGGACTATCTCGATGGAGAGCAGTGTGGGAAGAAAGTGGAATTTCAAGCCACTTTGCGATTAGAGATGGACAGTTGATGGTCCACAGTACCACGACAATCAGCATAGAGGATGTTTCAGTAGTTAATGAGTACCCAGATGTTTTTCCGGAGGATCTACCTGGTAAGCCGCCAGACAGGGACCTAGAGATGGTGATAGAGCTTGTACTGGTACAAAGACCGATAGCAAAGAGACCCTATCGGATGTCCACCGAGGAGTTGGTAGAAATGAAGAAACAGCTAGAAGAGTTAATGGAGAAAGGATTTATCGAGGCCGAGTTCGTCGCCGTGGGGAGCACCAGTTTTGTTTGTCAAGAAGAAGGACGGGAGTTTCAGGATGTGCATTGACTACCGTGCACTCAATGAAGTCACCGTGAAGAATAAGTATCCGCTACCAGGATTGATGATTTGTTTGATCAGTTGAGAGGAGCGGAGTTTTCTCCAAGATTGATCTCGAGATCGGGATACCATCGGTGAAGATCCGATCGTAAGATATTCAAGACTGCATTCTCGCCAAGATATGGACATTACGAGTTTACTGATTATGTCCTTTGGGCCGATTTAATGCGCCACTTATTTCATGAATATGATGAATAAGGTGTTCATGGAATATTTGGACAAGTTTGTCGTCGTGTTCATAGACGATATCCTAATCTACTCCAAGACAGAGGATGAACATGCCGAACACTTAAGGCGAGTTTTGGAAAAGCCGAGGAACAGCAACTTTTCGCCAAGTTCAGCAAGTGTGATTTTTGGAAGGACAAGGTGGAGTTTCTTGGACATGTAATGACCGCAGAAGGAGTCGCCAGAGATCCAAGCAAAGTAGAAGCTGTGTTACATTGGGAGCAACAAGATCGTGACCAGATTCGAGTTTCCTTGGAATGGCAGGATACTACCGCTGCTTTCATCGAAGGCTTCTCGACAATTGCGAAACCTCTTACGCAATCACCGAGGAAGGAAAAGAAGTTTGCATGGACGCGGAATGTGAGAAAGGATTTCAGGAATCGAAAAAGCGATTGACATCAAGACCGGTGTTAGTTCTACCGGATGTTGCTCAAAGCTTCGATATTTATTGTGACGCATCGCGCCAAGGACTTGGATGTGTGGCCGATGCAGAATGGAAAGGTCGCCGCTTATGCATCAAGGCGCTTGAGGCCGCATGAGGAAAATTATCCGACACATGACCTAGAGTTAGGCTGCCGTAGTGCATGCTTTGAAGATATGGCGTCACTATCTCGATTGGAAACAGATGTGAAGTATATACGGATCATAAGAGCCTTAAATACATATTCACCAAATGGATTAGAACATGAGGCAGAGGAGATGGTTAGAGTTGATCAAGGACTACAATGTTGGAATCCATTACCATCCCGGGAAGGCCAACGTAGTTGCCGATGCCTTGAGTCGGAAAAGCCATACCGTGAGTACGTTGCTAGCCACAAGTCAGGATGAGTTATGCCTGGAATTCCAGAAAATGAAGATTGAGGTAGTACCTAGCGGATTCTTGGCCGCATTAGAAGTAAAGCCTACCCTAGAGGATCAGATCCGAGAAGGACAGAAGGATGATGACAAGATCCGTAGGATTAAGTCCAAAATGGAGGAAGGCAAGGCAAAGGATTTCAAGCTAGATGGGCAGAGCGCGTTATGGATGAAGGATCGGATTTGCGTGCCAAATAAGAAGGAATTAAAGCAACTGATTCTGGAGGAAGCCCATGACTCCAAGTATTCAATTCACCCAGGGAGTGCCAAAATGTATCAGGATTTGAAGGAAAGATTCTGGTGGCCGAGTATGAAACGTGAAGTTGCCGAGCATGTTGCATTGTGCGACGTATGCCAGAGAGTCAAGGCAATGCATCAGAGACCAGCAGGATTGCTACAACCGCTGAAAATACCTGAGTGGAAGTGGGAGGAAATCGGAATGGATTTCATTACCGGTTTGCCGAAGACTCAAGGAGGTTATGACTCCATATGGGTTATAGTGGATCGCTTGACTAAAGTAGCCCATTTTATCCCCGTGAAGACCACTTACTCGGGGATAAATTAGCGTAATTATACATGATCAGATTGTCTGTTTGCACGGAGTGCCCAAGAGGATCGTATCGGACGCAGGTACCCAATTTACCTCAAGGTTCGGAATAAGTTGCATGAAGCCATGGGAACCCGCTTTGAACTTCGATGCCTTATCATCCATGACGGACGGACAGACCGAAAGAGTCAACCAGATTCTCGGAGGATATGTTGAGAGCTTGTGCACTAGCTTATGCTACTTCTTGGGATAAGAGTTTACCGTATGCCGAGTTCGATTACAACAATAGTTATCAGGCTAGTTTACGATGTCACCTTTTGAGGCACCGAATGGTCGACTTCGCTTGACGCCATTGAATTGGAATGAGACCGCGAGCGCCGTGTCTTTGGGCCTGATATTCTTCAAGAGGTCAAGAGCAGATCGCCATGATTAGGGAAAGGTTGAAGATAGCCCAATCTCGACAGAAGAGTTATGCTGACAATCGTCGCCGAGATTTGAGTTTTGAACCAAAAGACTTTGTATACCTCAGAGTTACGCCTCTCAGGGGAGTTAAGAGGTTCCATGCCAAAGGGAAACTCGCACCCCGTTATGTTGGACCATTTAAGATTTTGAGTCGCAGAGGCGAAGTTGCTTATCAGCTGGAGTTGCCACAGTCGTTGGCAGGAGTGCATGATGTATTCCATGTGTCCCAGTTGAAGAAGTGCCTCCGAGTTCCTGAGGAACAGACACCGCTAGAGTTAATTGAGTTGCAAGAGGACTTGACTTATAAGGAGCATCCCGTGAGGATTCTGGACACAATGGATCGAGAAACTAGAAACAAGTCAACCCGTTTCAGAGAGTTCAAAGGAGCAACCATGAAGAAAGCGGCGACTTGGGAGCGCGAAGAGGATTTGAAGAAAGAATTTCCAAACCTATTCCTTTAGTGAGCCCCGAATCTCGGGACGAGATTCTATTAAGGGGAGGTTTGTAACACCCCAAAAATTTTGCTTTTATTAAATTCATGTGTGATTTGGCACTTTGGTGAATTTTTGGAATTTCTTGAATTTATTTGGATTTATTTGGAATTTATTTGAATTTATTCCATTTTGAAATAATTAAAGAATTTAATTTTGCAAATAAAATTTTGTTGGAAATATTTTATTTGAGTCCAAAATAATCCAAAATATTTTCCAGAATTTTTCTGAATTTTTCGAGTCATTTGCTATTTTTAATGAATTAAAATGAATTATCGGGAATTATTTTAAATATTAAATCGCTGGAAAATGCGAGTGGGTTTGTATCGTTTCATCCGATCGAGCCCGAGTCGAACCCGAGCTTGAGTCCGACCAACCCAACTCGAACCACGCTTGAACCCAACCGTGTCGGCCGAAACCTAGCTCTGCGGCCGTTGGATCAAGATCCAACGCCCGCGTCGGCGTCGCCGTGGGTGACCGAGTAGATGCGTAGCGCCAGTTCGAATCGGAACCGTGGATCATGACACGTGTACGGCTCTCGTGCATCGTGCTCGTTCCAATTTCCCGGCGACTGTTCATCTCCGCCGCCGTGTTGGATTCGGAAACCTAGCCTATTTAAAGAGGGGATCGATGCCCGAGGAACGCCATCCCACGCCGGTCCCGAAACCCTAGCTCGCGCCGCTAGGATCCCCACCGTCTAGCCGCTATTGCTCGCCGAAGTCAAGAACAGCCGCCGTGTGTTCTTCGTTCTCCGCCGCAAACCAGCGCCGCTCCGTCGAAACCGAAGACGGATTTGGACTTCCAGGAGCAGGACGAACCTGGGCGCACACTTCATCTCACCGGAATCGCGAAGAAACGCTGCTGAAGGTCGTCTCCTTCCTCTCCGGCCAAACCGGGCCAGCACCGCCATCGCCGCTTCGAGCTCGGATAGCCGTCGGATCTTCATCCAACGGTCCAGGTTAGCCACGTGCGCCCCAACCCTGTAGAACCCAGGTTAGATCTCAACCGTTGGATCAAAATCCAACGGCCCTCGTTCGTCCACGTCACTGCAACGAAATCCACGTTGCGGTGGATTGGATCCAATCTCAACCGTTCGATCCGAATCGAACGGCTCGGATCGTGCCACGTAGCCAGGCCACCGCACCGCGCGTGGAGGCGTGCCGCTGACAGGGCGGGCCCGCATGTCAGCGACCGTACGCCGTGTACCGGATCCACCGTGGACCCGTGCCGCCCGTGGACCCAGTCCATGGACCGGACACGTGGTAGCACCCGGGTGGTGCCACGTGTCATGCTGACGTCAGCATGACGTCATCACGGAACCCGTTCGGTGGTGACGTCAGCGGGTCACTGTGGACCAATCACAGGCCGCCACGTGTCCATGCTGACGCAATAATTAATTTCCGAAAAAGAAAATGATTTACTAATTCGAAATAATGATTTCAGATTTTGTTTCAAACTTCAAACGCTTATAACTTTTGCGTTTCAACTCCGATTTGAGTGATTCAAATTTCTAAATTTGTATAAAATTGAGATCTACCTAAATATAAATTTTATTTAATTTTTGGGCTAAAGTTTTTCTCTGCAAAATTATTTAAATGATTATTCAAACTTTAAATAATCATAACTTTTGCGTCTTAACTCCAAATTTGACGATTCCAGTTTCTAAAAATCCATAAAATTATGTTCTTTCTGTTTATGGATTTTATTTGGATGTTTGGACACTTTTTGCCTATTGTTTATTTGGGTATTTGCTATTTGCACGCTTTACGAGTAGACGTTGAAGTGCCTAAGGATTCGAAGGAGAAGTATTGACTCAGGATCCAACTCAAGACCAAGAGCAAGTACTTTTTGAAGGCAAGTTGTGCTTTGACCATGTTGATCCTATTTCGAAATCTATTTTGATTTAAACTATTGCATGCTAGATCAATTAGAAAGATACTTTGTTTAAACATGGGGGTTAGATAAATACCAATTTCTTTGTATGACACCTTGATTATTTAAGTATGTGCCATGACCCTTGTCACCCTAGTTGTGGTTTACTAGTTGGACATAATCAAATTGCCAACATGGGTTTTAGACCGTTGTAGTATACTGCTTAGACCTGCTACGTGCTCATGACATGGTTTTGGACAATCAAATGTTAATATTGACTTAATGATATATTGAACCTGTTTTGGAAAGGTATCATGTGATGTTGATAGCACGTGGTGCTTGGTAATCAAATGGGGTTTTGATAAATAGTTTTCGACAGGGGCATGTGGCAAGAATGATCATGTGGGCCAGTGTGGCACTGGGGATGTGGATATGGTTCTTAGGTTAGTCTTGCCCTGGTCACTCTAAGGACTTAACCTTGCAAGCCTTTGAACTGGGTCATACTTGCAACCACATGGCTGGAATGGGACGGCCCTAGTTGACTAAGTCGCTAAGGACTCACTTGTGGAGCCTCAGGGTGTCAATTACACCGTTTGTGTGATTGTGCGGGAGGCGATCGTGGCCGTGGGCCAGATACCCATCTAACGGTGTGTTGGTCCCATACTTCGCCTTGGCTAAGGGAAGGGATGGTGTAGAGCACGAACAGGAGAGGACCACCTGTGTTGTTTGAGGCTTAGAAAGGCTTTGTTACTGGGAACTCGCCTTTGTGGTGTTTGATTGTATCTTGTGGGTAAAGTGCATAACCTCTGCAGAGTGTAGAATCTATTTAAATAGCCGAGTCCACTGATCGGACAATGCTCGGGATTACAGTCAAGGGTTAGACTTTACGAAAATAACTTGGATTTGAAAGGTTGGTTTGGTTTAGTAATGAAGATGATAGAAATGTGGTTTAGGATGGGGAAAATGTTTATTAAATTTCCTGAAAAGTTATTTATGCTTTACTTATTTCTACTGCTTACGAATCTACTTATATTACTTTTCAAATGTCAAGTTTATCGCAAATATACCTTGAGCTATTCCTTTGTACCAAGCCATGCATATAGTATATTAGCCTGCATTCTGTGCATGACTTGCTGAGTACCAAGTACTCACCCTTGCCTCAACACAACATCAGTTGAAGAGGAGACTACGCCAGCTGTGGAGGAGGAACTCCACGAGGACTCATCTACTTAGGGAGCGAGCCCAGTCAGTTGCCTGTGGTACACTGGATGGCGCCACGAAGTTATCTTATTTTCCGCTGCTATTATTTCTCTTTTAATAAGTTTCGCCTTGTGAGGCATATATTTGTAACTTGGCCATAAGGTCGAGTAACCAGTTTGGTTATTTAAATAAAGTACTTTATTGGTATCGAGTGGTATGATTGTGATATTTACCAATGTTAAGACTGTGTGCACTAGCGCGTTCCTGGACTAGTGCTGAATACACAGAGGGTCCGGATTTGCAAATTCGGGGTCCCGACAACATGCCATGCTTTAATGATTGCCAAGGATATGATGAATATGCTTACTATGTTATGATGCCATGTGTTAATGTAAGAGTGATTTATGATGTTGGCATATTTGCATACATGACATGGCATGATACATGGCCCGGGCAGTGAGAAAGTCATAACTAATCCGGGGAAAGTCGGTGAGAAAGTTATGACTATTCCGGAGAGCCAATGAGTAAGTCCTACATCGTGATTCCATTCACCGTGGTGAACAAAAGCGAGGAGTAGGCACCCTCCATCTTCGGGATGGAAGGGGGGGAGAGGGTGCACACCGACGGGTGTGTACTCAACCATACCGGTATGAGTTTCCAAGGAGACATGAGCATCGCATTGCACTTCATACATATTGATGATGATGATAATATGTGACCATGAATGAGATGGTTTACATGATGTGATATATTATTGCTATGTAATTGTTTATGTTTGTACCATTGCAATATACTTGCTGAGTGATGAACTCACGCTTGTGTTTATGTTGTTTTCTTTTAGGTACCATGAATCCGACATGCGGGAAAGGGAGCTAGTCACAAGTCATCACTTAGCATCACACATTTAAACAATGACATGTTCCTTCCCTTATGGTTATGGTTAATTCATTGAACTAAACCATGGTTTCGATGATTCGGTGGTCGTTATGAGTAATTGATTAGTCCATATTTGTCATGTGATGGATAGAATTTATATCCTTAGTGGTATGATGGCTGTTTTTTTCGTTTGATCATGTTGTTGCTATCATTCGTTATGCCACATTGACTTGTTAATATTGTTGTTGCTTCAATTCATGTTAAAACAAAGGAGATGCTGCCGAAATCTCGATTTTTAGCATGTGCGCCTTTGCTGGAATTTATGTTTAATTATGGTATTTAGATGTTGTTTAGCTTTTGTTTGGTAGCATTCAGGCATAGTAAATGCCGGGGTGTTACACCGGTATGGTTGAGTACACACCCGTCGGTGTGCACCCTCTCCCCCCTTCCATCCCGAAGATGGAGGGTGCCTACTCCTCGCTTCCGTTCACCGCGGTGAATGGAATCACGATGTAGGACTTACTCATTGGCTCTCCGGATTAGTCATAACTTTCTCACCGACCTTCCCCGGACTAGTTATGACTTTCTCACCGCCCGGGCCATGTATGCCAATATGCCAACAACATAATTAACTTGTACATTAACACATGGCATCATAACATAGTAAGCATACTCATCATATCATTGGCAATCATTAAAGCATGGCAAGTGTTCATATCATATATTCAATCTTCATCTAGCCTCAACTAGCAACCTACAAACCGCTATCCATTACAATACACTTGCCTCAACCACGGGCGACGGATTGGCGAGAAGTAGAAGGCCCTCCCGGGGTCACACCACCTGCACATAGGGACCACACACTCACAATCATGCCCACAAAATAGTACGCAAACCCTCATCTACCCCGACATTGCCAACTACTCGCAAAACCCAAAAACAGCGCATCTGTCCCGTCGGGACAGCAGCCTTCCAAAAGGCATAACTTGGGTTCTAAGACTCCAAATCAATTAAACGAGTACATCCTCGCGTATCTTAGGAAATTTCCCAACTTTTTCTAGGTATAGGGAAAGACTGATTCGGACTCTAAAGTTGTTTAATCTACAAAATACCGTGATCGGTTCCAATCACGTCACAGATTTTAACACGCTCGGTAAAACAGCCATAACATTCAAACGGCGGGGCGGCATTGGACGTTCTTTATATCCACTGAAAGATAATGAAATTATCTACAACTTCTTCAACATCTGTACGACCAGATTCTGATTCTAAATTGGCGAAAACCTAAGCCCTAGGTCGACTACTCATGCTGCTCGAAACAGAGGACGTGACAACTTCTAGATCTAATCCATTCTACTCAATTCCAGTACCACCAATTGATCTAAAAACATTATAATGACCCTTATAACAGTACCTAGCCCAACCCCAAGGAGTCCCTTGGCCATACCTTCGCCCGACGCACGAAAACCCAATAGATCTCCTCCCGGATCACTCCTCGCTCCTCGCTCCTCGCTCCAATGGACGGATCTCCGAGGCGCAGGGGTGGAGAGGCTACCCTAGGGCAGCAAGGTGTGGAGGAGAGGTGGTGGAGAGGTGGGGAGCAATGGGGGCAATGGGGGCGCATGAAAGGGAAAGGGGAAGGTGGGGGGCGGCTACGGCACGGAGGGAGAGGAGGGGGCGCACAAGAGGGTGGGGGCGCAAGGAGGGCAGGGGAGAGGCTCTTTAACCAGCCCACACAAGACTCCTAGTCCTAATTGGACTCATACTCCATCCCACCAAAGCCCACAACCCTTTCCCCTAGGCCCAAAACTCCCTGGGAAGGCCCAAACTTCCAGAAACGGCCCAGAAACGCTATTAAACCTCCTACCATATGGTTTTAACCTCCAATACCATATTTCATAAAGTTTTTGACCTTAAAATTCACATTAAATAATGTCACACCATTCTGTAGTGTCACATTCTCCCCCCCCTTCAACAGGATTCGACCCCGAATCCGAGACACGCCACTTCGCAAACAACCAATTCAAAGGGAGTTATGGTTCACGCATCAGAACCCGCTTAGAAGCCCCTACGACTTGCACCAGTGTAACATCCCAAAATTTTGCTTTTCTTAAATTCATGTGTGATTTGGCACTTTGGTGAATTTTTGGAATTTTCTGGAATTTATTTGGATTTATTTGGAATTTATTTGAATTTATTCCATTTTGAAATAATTAAAGAATTTAATTTTTGCAAATAAAATTTTGTCGGAAATATTTTATTTGAGTCCAAAATGTTCCAAAATATTTTCCAGAATTTTTCTGGAATTTTAAGTCTTTTGCTATTTTTAATGAATTAAATGAATTATCGGGAATTATTTTAAATATTAATTACTGGAAAATCCAACTCGGTCAAGTCTGTTCATCCGATCGAGTCGGACTCGAGTCCGACCGAGCGTTGACTCGACCAACCCACTCCTAACCCTAATCAATCCCAACCGTTGGATCAAGATCCAACGGCCGAGATCACCGCACGGCTCGAGCCGAATCGGGCGGATCCGATCGCGCCGCGGCGATCGTGGCCGTGATCGCGCCACGTGACGGCCACGATTTCGTTTTCGCCGAGTCCGAGCGGACCGCCGCCGCCGCCGTAGCGAACTAGGTTTCCGCTAGGGCACGGACGCCGAGGCTATTTAAAGCGTGAGACGCCCCCGAGGTTGCCCTCATCCTTGCGCACTCCGTTCCCGAGCCATCTCGCCGAGCCGCCACCGTTGAGCCGCAATCGCCGCCGGAGTTGTCTCTTCCTCCGCTGCGGTTTGCGCGGTTTCGCCGTCGTCCGTCGTCTTCCAGAAGGAGCCCAGATCCGGAGTCCGCGACGAGGCGCACGCGAAGGAGGTTTCATCTCGCCGAGCACGCCCCAAACGCCGCCGCTCGGGCTTGCCGTCCCGTCCCGGTCAAGCCAGCGCCGTGAAGCCATCGCCGTCCGCGAGCTCGGAGGACCGTCGGATCCAGATCGGACGGTTGAGGTGAGCTCACGTGTTCCCAAACCCGATTGGATCTGAATCGTTGGATCAAGATCCAACGGTTCACAATTGCCACGCGTCCGTAGCAAGCGCGAATATAGGATTAGATGCGGACCGTCCGATCTAGATCGAACGGCCCACGAGCAACGAGTAGTTTCAACGTGTTAACCCTGGATCTAATCCGCGCCGTTGATTTTCAAACCAACGGCTGAGATTGCGCCACGTGTCGGGAAGATGGACCGCCGCGGTCAACGCCGTCCACGCGCGCGCGACGCGCGAGGGCCCGCGTGTCGAGGGGCCGCATGTCGCTGGCTGACCCGCCAGCGCCGACGTCACCCATGACGTCACAATGGGTCCCACCGCCGCAAGTAAGTGGCCGAGCCCCGCCGACGTCGGCGATGACGTCACCCGAGAGGCCCACATGTCGGCGACACGAGTCGTGGACCGAGTCCACGGTAGACCCAAGCCGAGCGTGGACCAAGTCCATGGACCGGCTGACGTCAGCAGGCCAATCAGAGGCTGCCACGTGTTCATGCTGACGCAATAATTAATTTCCAAAAAAGAAAATGATTTATTAATTCGAAATATTGATTCAAATTTAGATTCAAACTTCAAACGCTTATAACTTTTGCGTTTCAACTCCGATTTGAGCGATTCAAATTTCTAAATTTGTATAAAATTGAGATCTACCTAAATATGAATTTTATTTAATTTTTGGACTAAAGTTTTTCTCTGTAAAATTATTTAATTGATTATTTAAACTTTAAATAATCATAACTTTTATGCTTTTAACTCCAAATTTGTGATTCCAGTTTCTAAAAATCCAGAAAATTATGTTCTCTCTGTTTATGGATTTTATTTGGAGTTTTGGGATCTTTTGCATAGTGTTCATTTGTGTATTTGCTATTTGCACGCTTTACGAGTAGGCGTTGAAGTCTGGGAGGGATTCGAAGGAGAAGTATTGACTCAGGATCCAACTCAAGACCAAGAGCAAGTGCTTTTTGAAGGCAAGTTGTGCTTTGACCATATTGATCCCATTTGAAATCTATTTTGATTTAAACTATTGCATGCTAGTTCAATTAGAAAGATACTTTGTTTAAACACAGGGTTAGATAAATACCAATTTGCTATATGACACCTTGATTACTTAAGTATGTGCCATGACCCTTTGTCACCCTAGTTGTGGTTTACTAGTTGGACATTATTAAATTGCCAACATGGGTTTAGATCGTTGTAGTATACGCTTAGACACGCACGTGCTCATGACATGATTTTGGATAATCAAATGCTAATATGGACTTAATGATATATTGAACCTGTTTTGGAAAAGTATCATGTGATGTTGATGGCACGTGGTGCATGGTAATCAAGCGGGGTTTGATAAGCGATTTCGGCCGGGGCATGTGGCAAGAGTAATCAGTGGGCGGGTTGTGGCATTGGGAGTGTTGATTTGGTTTTGGGTAGTCTTGCCTGGTCACTCTAAGGACTTAACCTTGCAAGCCTTTGAACTGGGTCATACTTGCAACCACATGGCTGGCATGGGACGGCCCTAGTTGACTAAGTCGCTCAGGACTCACTTGTGGAGCCTCAGTGGTGTCGATTACACCGTTTGTGTGATTATGCGGGGGGCGTATCGTGGCTGTGGCCAGGTACCCATCTAACGGTGTGTTGGTCCCATACTTCGCCTTGGCTAAGGAAGGGATGGTGTAGAGCACGTCTGGAGAGGACCACTGTGTTGTTTGAGGCTTAGAAGGCTTTGTTATGATCGCTCATTCGCATACTCTTGTATGGCGATTCACGGCCGACGTGGTGAGTGGATTGTATCTTGTGGGTAAAGTGCATAACCTCTGCAGAGTGTAGAATCTATTTGAATAGCCGAGTCCACGGTACTGGACAATGCTCGGGAATTACAGTCAAGGGTTAGATTTTCTGGAAATAACTTGGTTTTGAAAAGATGGGTTGGTTTAACAAGGAAGATGATGGAAATATGGTTTAGGATGGGGAAAAATGTTATTTAAACTTCTTGAAAAGTTATTTATGCTTTACTTATTTCTACTGCTTTCGAATCTACTTATATTACTTGTCAAAAGTCACATCGCAAATATACCCTGAGCTACTCCTTTGTACTAAGCCATTAATTTAGTATATTAGCTTGCATTCTGTGCATGACTTGCTGAGTACCAAGTACTCACCCTTGCCTCAACACAATATCAGTTGAAGAGGAGATTACGCCATCTTTGGAGGAGGAACTCCAAGAGGACCCGTCTACTTAGGGATGCGAGCCCGTCAGTTGCCTCGTGGTATCTTGGATGGCGCCACGAAGTTTATTTGATTTTCCGCTGCTGCTATTTCTCTTTTAATAAGTTTCGCCTTGCAAGGCATATATTTGTAACTTGGCCATAAGGTCGAGTAACCCTTTGATTATTTAAATAAAGTACTTTGATAGTATCGTATGGTATGATTGTGATATATACCGATGTTAAGACTGTGTGCACTAGCGCGTTCCTGGACTAGTGCTGAATACAGAGGGTCCGGATTTGCAAATTCGGGGTCCCGACAGAGGTGGTATCAGAGCCATACTTGACTGTAGGCTCAACCCTAAGCTAGAATGGTCGTAGTGAGGATAAAACCTATTTTCTAAAGCTAAAAATTTGTGAAGACAAGAAATGACATCTCGACTTATCCCCTTCTCTCTTTTCTCGTCTCTTGCTGAAATTTTCCCTTACCTTGTCACAATTTGAAAATTTCGAGTTCTTACGTAAAGCACGCTTGTGACAGATGGAGGAAGAGTTCAACTACGTTGATCTGGGAAGTGGTCACGCCGCGGAACTTTGGCATATGCTACAGACTCTCGGAGATTTTGAGAAGCCCCAATACCAAGTGGAAGTGATCAGGCAAGCAGGATTGATCAAGGCTTGTGACGTAAAGATTGAGGTACTGCCAGGAAAAGGGGCCCAGGCAATCGCCCGATACACTGCCCTGCTAGAAGGTCTACAATGCAGATGGGTATCCAAGAAGTATCACGACGAGCAATGCGGCACATTACCCGTGTCTACGCCAGAGAGTTGGAGAGTACGGTGTTCCGTTACCATCCGCGCAGCGATAACCTTCTTGACCCGAAGGCGATTCAGGATGAGGATGCCACGGTTACAGGTTGGCACGATTCGTCGTCGCCCAGGAAGATGTACTAGATAATACAAGCAAGGAGCTACAGAAGGCCCGCAAGGAGATCACGACAGAGAAGAACAGATGGCGGGAAGCTCAAGAGTATGTGGCACATCTTCTGCGAAGGATTGACGAGTTGGAAATGACTTTGTACGGACGGACCGAGCAGCCAAGATTGAGCTACAGAGCCGATCCAGAGGAGTCAGATCTCGATGAGGACACTGCTTCTTCGACTACCACAGATGACATAGTCGCTGGACATGGCGATCGTTTCGCGCCTATGCCGCAGCACCCGTACCCAGGCCGTGGAGGTTTTCTCGATGAGTGAGCTTAGGTTCTATAGTGAGACTCCTTCGCCGAGTCGCGTCATAAAATAAAGAGTCACCCTTTAGGCGTTAGACTCCAGAGTTAGTTCGATTTGGATTTGCTTTGTTTGCTGAGTGTGCAGTATGTGTTGCAAGGCCCTTAGGCATTGTAAGCAGCCATACCAAGTTATTAATAATAAAGTTGGACCTTAAGGCTACACCTTTTCGCCCGCATAAGTTCCATATTACTTGTCTATTCTTGTTTCCCTCTCATCTCTAAACCTAGAGCAAATCGACAGATGGTAAACACCCGTGGGAACTTTGGAAGCAATGGGAGTGGATCTCGCCCAACAGAAAACCCAATGATGGAGCACCCGGCACCGCTTTGGATGTGCAGAATTTTGGAGCATTTCTTGCTCAGACCAGTTGATGCATGCTATGATGCAACAAATGCAGCACGTCCATCGCTCAGGCCAGCTAATCAAGTTAATCGGGGACCACGCTTGAATACAAGGTGTCGAGTTCATGAGGACTCACCCACCCACTTTCTCTGGAAATGCCAATCCGTTGGAGGCCGACGATTGGTTAAGATCAATTGAGAGGAAGCTACACATAGCTCAATGCATAGGGAATGAGAAGGTACTTTACGCTTCTCATCAGTTGGAAGGAACATTGCCGAATGGTGGAGAACTTGTGCCACGCAGAGAACCCTCAAGATATCACTTGGGAAGAGTTCATTGCATTAAGCGAGTATCACGTGCACGAAGGAATTATGGACCTTAAGAAGGAGGAGTTCAGAGCCGAGGCAAGGTAATCAGCCCGGTGGCCGACTACTGAACAAGTTCACACAGCTAGCACGCTACGCTTTGAGGATGTAGCGACAGATAAATCCAGGCAGTCTTGCTTTATGAAGGGACTTAACTCAGGATTGCAAGTAGGGTTGATCACCCACACCTTTCCAGATTTCCAAGAGTTGGTGAATAAGGCACTTATTCTTGAGGACAAGCGCAAGGAACTGGATGAGAACAGAAGCGCAGGATGCAACGGCAAGGATCACGTCGGGAACGCAGGCGCTGAGTTGCACCAAATCAATTCTTGATTCCAACCACGAGAATGCAACGAGGACACCATCCTCAAAGCACCAAGACCTGCCAATCGAACTACCAAACCTCACCCGCTAGAAACGCTACCTCGGCAACAAGAAGGAACAGTGAGACGTGTTACAAGCGCAACGAGCCAGGACACTTTGCCAACAGCTGTTGCGAAGAAGACAGCAGAGAGCGACCCGATTCGCTTCAATCTAGGAACCACCCCAGCTAGGGCGCCCGGCCAGGAGCCACACCCTGCACCGTGGTGAGAGGCCGAGTCAACCATGTCACCGCAGATGCACTGCGAAATGCTACTGACGTCGACCGGGTAAGTTACTTGTTAACTCAAGACTGCAGCTTTTGTTTGACTGAGCTCAGATTCGTTTGTTTCGCAAGGCTTTGCTACTAGAAATGACTTGAGAATTGCAAGACTTAAGTGCATGCTTTTAGTTCAAACCCTGGTTCCGAACTCGAGCGGAGTAGGATGTTAGGGTGAGAATACTAATAGATGGAATAGAGTTCCTAGCAAACCTTATAATTTTGGAGACCAGGACCTTAGATGTTATATTGGGAATGGATTGGTTATCCAAGCACAAGGCTGTATTGGATTGTGGACGAAGGACTATCTCGATTGAGAGCCCGTGTGGGAAGAAAGTGGAATTTCAAGCCACTGCGATTAGAGATGGACAGTTGATGGTTAACAGTACCAAGGCAATCAGCATAGAGGATGTCCGGTAGTGAATGAGTACCCAGACGCTTTTCCCGAGGATCTACCTGGTATGCCGGACAGGGGACATAGAGTTTGTGATAGAACTTGTACTGCACAGCACCGATAGCAAAGAGACCCTATCGGATGTCTACCGAGGAGTTGGTAGAGATGAAGAAACAGCTAGAAGAGTTAATGGAGAAAGGATTTATCAGACCAAGTTCGTCACCGTGGGGAGCACCAGTTTTGTTTGTCAAGAAGAAGGACGGGAGTTTCAGGATGTGCATTGACTACCGTGCACTCAATGAAGTCACCGTGAAGAATAAGTATCCGCTACCCAGGATTGATGATTTGTTTGATCAGTTAAGAGGAGCCGGAGTTTTCTCCAAGATTGATCTGAGATCGGGATACCATCAGTTGAAGATCCGATCAGAAGATATTCCGAAGACTGCATTCTCGTCAAGATATGGACATTACGAGTTTACAGTTATGTCCTTTGGGCTGACGAATGCGCCGGCTTATTTCATGAATATGATGAATAAGGTGTTCATGGAATATTTGGACAAGTTTGTCGTCGTGTTCATAGACGATATCCTAATCTACTCCAAGACAGAGGATGAACATGCCGAACACTTAAGGCGAGTTTTGGAAAAGGCGAGGAGCGACAACTTTTCGCCAAGTTCAGCAAGTGTGATTTTTGGAAGGACAAGGTGGAGTTTCTTGGACATGTGATGACCGCAGAAGGAGTCGCCAGTAGATCCAAGCAAAGTGGAAGCTGTGTTACATTGGGAGCAGTAGAAGGCGTGACCTGTTCGGAGTTTCCTTGGAATGGCAGGATATTACCGCCCGTTTCATCGAAGGCTTTTCGACAATGAAACCTCTTACGCAATTGAAGAAGGAAAAGAAGTTTGCATGGACGCGAATGTGAGGAAGGATTTCAGGAGTGAAGAAGCGATTGACATCAAGACCGGTGTTAGTTCTACCGGATGTTGCTCAAAGCTTCGATATTTATTGTGACGCATCGCGCCAAGGACTTGGATGTGTCTTGTCACGAGAATGGAAAGGTCGTCGCTTATGCATCAAGGCAGTTGAGGCCGCATGAGGAAAATTATCCGACACATGACCTAGAGTTAGCTGCCGTAGTGCATGCTTTGAAGATATGGCGTCACTATCTGATCGGAAACAGATGTGAGGTATATACGGATCATAAGAGCCTTAAGTACATATTCACCCAGTCAGATCTGAATATGAGGCAAAGGAGATGGCTAGAGTTAATCAAGGACTATAATGTTGGAATCCATTACCATCCCGGGAAGGCCAACGTAGTAGCCGATGCTCTGAGTCGGAAGAGCCATACCGTGAGTACGTTGCTAGCCACAAGTCAGGATGAGTTATGTGAGGATTTCCAGAAAATGAAGATTGAGGTTGTACCTAGCGGATTCTTGGCCGCCTTGGAAGTAAAGCCTACTTTAGAGGACCAGATCCGAGAAGGACAGAAGGATGATGACAGGATCCGCAGGATTAAGTCCATCAAGGAGGAAGGCAGGGCAGAGGACTTCAAATTGGATGAACAAGGCACGTTGTGGATGAAGGATCGCATTTGTGTGCCTAACAAAAAGGAGTTAAAGCAACTGATTTTGGAAGAAGCCCATGACTCTAAGTACTCGATTCATCCTGGAAGCGCCAAGATGTATCAGGATCTGAAGGAGAGATTACGGTGGCGAGCATGAAGCGTGAAGTTGCCGACCATGTTGCATTGTGCGGCGTATGCCAGAGAGTCAAGGCAATGCATCGAGAGACCGGCAGGATTGCTACAAATGAAAATACGAGTGGAAGTGGGAGGAAATCGGAATGGATTTCATTACCGGTTTGCCGAAGACTCAAGGAGGTTATGACTCCATATGGGTTATAGTGGATCGCTTGACTAAAGTAGCCCATTTTATCCCCGTGAAGACCACTTACTCGGGAGATAAATTAGCAGAATTGTACATGATCAGATTGTCTGCTTTGCACGGAGTGCCCAAGAGGATTGTATCGGACAGAGAGGTACCCAATTTACCTCAAGGTTTTGGAATAAGTTGCATGAAGCCATGGGGACCCGTTTGAACTTCAGTACGGCTTATCATCCACAGACGGATGGACAGACCGAAAGAGTCAACCAGATTCTGGAAGATATGCTAAGAGCTTGTGCATTGGCTTATGCTACCTCTTGGGATAAGAGTTTGCCGTATGCTGAGTTCAGTTACAACAATAGTTATCAGGCTAGTTTACAGATGTCACCTTTTGAGGCACTGTATGGTCGACCATGTCGGACGCCATTGAATTGGAATGAGACCGTGGCGCCGTGTCTTTGGGCCTGATATTCTTCAAGAGGTGAAGAAGCGGTCGCTATGATTAGGGAAAGGTTGAAGATAGCCCAATCTCGACAAAAGAGTTATGCTGACAATCGTCGCGAGACTTGAGTTTTGAACGAGAAAGATTTTGTTTACCTCGAGTTCGCCTCTCGGGGAGTTAAGAGGTTCCATGCCAAAGGGAAACCCGCACCCGTTATGTTGGACCATTTAAGATTTTGAGCCGCAGAGGCGGTTGCTTATCACCGAGTTGCCACGATCGTTGGCGAGGAGTACATGATGTATTCCATGTGTCCCAGCTTAAAGAAGTGTCTCCGAGTTCTGAGAGCAGACACCGCTAGAGTCAATTGAGTTGCAAGAGGATTTGACTTATAAGGAACATCCTGTGAGGATTCTAGACACAATGGACCGAAACTAGAAACAAGTCAACCCGTTTCCGTAGAGTTCTGGAGCAACCATGAAGAAAGCGAAGCGACTTGGGAGCGCGAAGAGGATTTGAAGAAAGAGTTTCCAAACCTATTCTGTAGTGAGCCCTGAATCTCGGGGACGAGATTCTATTAAGGGGGGGAGGTTTGTAACATCCCAAAATTTTGCTTTTCTTAAATTCATGTGTGATTTGGCACTTGGGTGAATTTTTGGAATTTTCTGGAATTTATTTGGATTTATTTGGAATTTATTTGAATTTATTCCATTTTGAAATAATTAAAGAATTTAATTTTGCAAATAAAATTTTGTCGGAAATATTTTATTTGAGTCCAAAATGTTCCAAAATATTTTCCAGAATTTTTCTGGAATTTTTCTGAGTCTTTTGCTATTTTTAATGAATTAAATGAATTACTGGGAATTATTTTAAATATTAATTCGCTGGAAAATCCAACTCGGGTCAATCGTTCATCCGAATCGAGTCGGACTCGAGTCCGACCCGAGCCAGTTGACTCGACCGAACCCACTCCTAACCCTAATCAATCCCAACCGTTGGATCAAGATCCAACGGCTGAGATCAGCCCGTACCGGTTCGAGCCGTAACCGGGCCGGATCCGATCGCGCCCGTGCGATCGTGGCTGTTGATCGCGCCACGTGGACGGCCACGATTTCGTCGTCTTCGCCGAGTCCGAGCCGGACTTCGCCGCGCCGCCGAGCGAACTAGGTTTCCGCTAGGGCACGGACGCCGAGGCTATTTAAAGCGTGAGACGCCCCTCGAGGTTGCCCTCATCCTTGCGCGCACCCGTTTCGAGCCATCTCGCCGAGCCGCCACCGTTGAGCCGCAATCGCCGCCGGAGTTGTCTCTTCCTCCGCTGCGGTTTGCGCCGGTTCCGCTGTCGTCCGCCGTCTTCCGCCGAGAAGGAGCCCAGATCCGAGTCCTCGCGACGACGCACCGAAGGAGGTTTCATCTCGCCGAGCACGCCCCAAACGCCGTCGGGCTCGTTGCCGCCCCCGTCTCGGCCAAGCCGGCGCCGTGAAGCCATCTCCGTCCGCGAGCTCGGAGGACCGTCGGATCCAGATCGGACGGTTGAGGTGAGCTCACGTGTTCCCAAACCCGATTGGATCGAATCGTTGGATCAAGATCCAACGGTTCACAATTGCCACGCGTCCGTAGCAAAGCGAATATAGGATTAGATCTCGGACCGTCCGATCTAGATCGAACGGCCCACGAGCAACGAGTAGTTTCAACGCGTGTTAACCCTGGATCTAATCCGCGTGATTTTCAAACCAACGGTGAGATTGCGCCACGTGTCGGGAAGATGGACCGCCATGGTCAACGCGCCCACGCTGCGTGCGTGACGATGCCGGCCCGCGTGTCGAGGGGCCGCATGTCGCTGGTCGACCAGCGCCGACGCGTCACCCATGACGTCACAATGGGTCCCACTGCCAAGACCGTGGTGAGCCCACGACGCCGTCGGCGACGCGTCACCCGAGAGGCCCACATGTCGACACGTGAGTCGTGGACCGAGTCCAGTAGACCCAAGCCGAGCGTGGACCAAGTCCATGGATCCGCTGACGCCAGCAGGCCAATCGAGGCTGCCACGTGTCCATGCCGACGCAATAATTAATTTCCAAAAGAAAATGATTTATTAATTCGAAATATTGATTCAAATTTAGATTCAAACTTCAAACGCTTATAACTTTTATGCGTTTCAACTCCGATTTGAGCGATTCAAATTTCTAAATTTGTATAAAATTGAGATCTACCTAAATATGAATTTTATTTAATTTTTGGACTAAAGTTTTTCTCTGTAAAATTATTTAATTGATTATTTAAACTTTAAATAATCATAACTTTTGCGTTTAACTCCAAATTTGATTTATTCCAGTTTCTAAAAATCCAGAAAATTATGTTCTCTCTGTTTATGGATTTTATTTGGAGTTTTGGGATCTTTTTGCATAGTGTTCATTTGTGTATTTGCTATTTGCACGCTTTACGAGTAGACGTTGAAGTCTGGGAGGGATTCGAAGGAGAAGTATTGACTCAGGATCCAACTCAAGACCAAGAGCAAGTGCTTTTTGAAGGCAAGTTGTGCTTTGACCATATTGATCCCATTTGAAATCTATTTTGATTTAAACTATTGCATGCTAGTTCAATTAGAAAGATACTTTGTTTAAACACAGGGGTTAGATAAATACCAATTTGCTATATGACACCTTGATTACTTAAGTATGTGCCATGACCCTTTGTCACCCTAGTTGTGGTTTACTAGTTGGACATTATTAAATTGCCAACATGGGTTTAGATCGTTGTAGTATCTTTGCTTAGACACTTTACGTGCTCATGACATGATTTTGGATAATCAAATGCTAATATGGACTTAATGATATATTGAACCTGTTTTGGAAAAGTATCATGTGATGTTGATGGCACGTGGTGCATGGTAATCAAGCGGGGTTTGATAAGCAGATTTCGGCCGGGGCATGTGGCAAGAGTAATCAGTGGGCCGCTTGTGGCATTGGGAGTGTTGATTTGGTTTTTCGGGTAGTCTTGCCCTGGTCACTCTAAGGACTTAACCTTGCAAGCCTTTGAACTGGGTCATACTTGCAACCACATGGGTGGAATGGGACGGCCCTAGTTGACTAAGTCGCTAAGGACTCACTTGTGGAGCCTCGGGTGTCGATTACACCGTTTGTGTGATTATGCGGGGAGGCGTATCGTGGTGGCCAGGTACCCATCTAACGGTGTGTTGGTCCCATACTTCGCCTTGGCTAAGGGAAGGGATGGTGTAGAGCACGTCTAGGAGAGGACCACTGTGTTGTTTGAGGCTTCCGAAGGCTTTGTTATGATCGCTCATTCGCATACTCTTGTATGGCGATTCACTACCGACGTGGTGAGTGGATTGTATCTTGTGGGTAAAGTGCATAACCTCTGCAGAGTGTAGAATCTATTTGAATAGCCGAGTCCACGATCGGACAATGCTCGGGAATTACTGATCAAGGGTTAGATTTTCTGGAAATAACTTGGTTTTGAAAAGATGGGTTGGTTTAACAAGGAAGATTATGGAAATATGGTTTAGGATGGGGAAAAATGTTATTTAAACTTCTTGAAAAGTTATTTATGCTTTACTTATTTCTCGCTTTGAATCTACTTATATTACTTGTCAAAAGTCATTTCGCAAATATACTGAGCTACTCCTTTGTACTAAGCCATGCATATAGTATATTAGCTTGCATTCTGTGCATGACTTGCTGAGTACCAAGTACTCACCCTTGCCTCAACACAATATCAGTTGAAGAGGAGATTACGCCAGCTTTGGAGGAGGAACTCCAAGAAGACCCGTCTACTTAGGGATGCGAGCACTGTGGTATACTGGATGGCGCCACGAAGTTTATTTGATTTTCCGCTGCTGCTATTTCTCTTTTAATAAGTTTCGCCTTGCAAGGCATATATTTGTAACTTGGCCATAAGGTCGAGTAACCCTTTGATTATTTAAATAAAGTACTTTGATAGTATCGTATGGTATGATTGTGATATATACCGATGTTAAGACTGTGTGCACTAGCGCGTTCCTGGACTAGTGCTGAATACACAGAGGGTCCGGATTTGCAAATTCGGGGTCCCGACAACCAGCCAGCACTCAGAGGCAAGGAGCTAAGGATCAAAGACTGATAGCTCTAAAGATAACTCACAATCAAAACTTGCGAGAACTTTACTCAACATTGAAACACAAAGTACTCACACACGGTCTCAGCACGACCCCAAGCGATAAGATAAAACCTCAAACAGCCCACAAAACAAAACGGTCTCAAACTCCTCGTTCGAAGCATTCCTTGGCACTAAAGTGCCCGATCCCTTTAACTCATGCTACTCTCCAGAAAAACACGGTACCAACCTCCATTCTGTGGTTCCTTGTACTCAAGACAACGCGAAACATGAGAGACACAACGCTCTAAGAATACCACCAGAACGAACAACCTACTTTATATCCAGGATCCGTAAGACTCGCTCAACAGAAACGACCGAACGTTCCTCTGCGGTTGACACAACTCGCTTCTTGCCCAACGACAAAGAACCAATACACTTCAAAAGGAAAAGCGATCACTAGCAACCACTAAGTGGTCCACTAATAATGGAATAAACCCTACCGAGGAACACCTCAACGACACAATTCTCCACGAAGGTTTGCATTGAGTCATACACAACCTTCCACTCAAAGGACCACGATAAAGAGCACAATCATTGAGTGAGCTCAACCATAAACATGAACCCAAGTGGCCCTCATCCAACGACTCAAACCCAAAGCGTTAAAACCACTTTGGAAAGGATTCGATAACAACCAGAGAGTATTCATTTTAATTTCCTAAGCCAAAACGCAAAGGAATCACACATCCCTTCACCACAACCAACACCAGAAATTATTCATTCTTTTCTTTTTATACTAGAAAGCAAGGGAAATCTCGTTTCATGACATGAATGCACAATCTTCAAGAGCACTCCGGATTAGTCATATCTCCATATATGACTTTCTCACCGACCTGGCTCAACGACTCTTTTGTCATTTAACATCTATACACGATGTCTTGTTTACTTTTCAGCATTCATTCATCATATAACAACAATACCGAAAAGTCATTCACCAAAAGACTTCTCCCTCGGTATCACATGATTGAAATACACATAACACTGACGGTTGCGCTAAATCGTATAGACTATGATGGCAACAACGTTAACAACAAAACACCACATCGTGTGAAAACCCATCATCCATTTAAAACTAACCTTGCAAAACCTCGCAAAATCAAACTCAACCCTTTGGAATAGAACATCGACTCCAAAGTCAAACATCTGCACACATAACCGCCATAAATTTTATCAAAAGAGAGGGAACTCAATCCCAAAAGAAAACTCTTCACTAACCAAATTCACTTATGAAACATTCATAAAAAAATCAGACTTGTGAAACATCCGCACACCAGACACATTTTCCAAATGACTCCAACTCTAGCCAAACAGAGTTACACATCAAGGGCTTAACTCAAAAGTTTCCAACACAACCCTTTATGACCATCAGCTTCCTTTTAAAATTAATTCCAAAGATAATTCCGGGCGAACGCGAAAGGGCGCGATCGACTCAAAAACTTTTGGGGTGTAAAACCATACACATAGCACAAATTAAACAAAATAGCCAACACCAAAGATTGGCAACAATAACTATGAGTTTTAGGGAAACATGGAAACACAACACAAGGAATACCTTGACCAAAGGCATTCTACCAAAATGGCAAACAACCACACCAGTTCAAAAGGTTTTAAACAACAGCTCAGCATGAAACCCACTATAACTCGTATTCCACTACACTTACCATTTAAGCATTCAATAATCACTATTTACTCATCAAAAGAGTCCAACCGGATTTAACAACATTTACATAACAATTTCTTTCTCTAGTTACCATTCCCAACACTTTTAAATAAGGTTTAAGATGCCTATCACAAAGGCACCCAACCAAGACTACATTGACATGATCCCCACGGATCACCAGAACATAATACATCTTATTCTAAATTTGAAACATAGTGCTTCAACAAATCTTTCAGCAAGAACAGCTTATAATTTCATACCACCTATATGTTCACGTCTCGACAACCGAACCTTATTCAGTTAAACAACGACTTCAATTTGTAAATATTATCTCCACAGGGAAGAATTCATAAGTGAGACTCTAAGTTATACTTTCATTAAGGATAAGATCATTTATCATTTTAATTATCCAAAGCTCACTCCATCGCAACATGTTAAAATTTTTCCTCTATTTTAACCATGGTTTTCCAACGAGTAATCTAAACAGTTACCACCACTACTTAGTCATCAATACAACAAATGGGCATGATCATCAACCAACAACATTACTTTTAGCTACCCTATACATAGGTGATAACAAAATTACCACCACACAACATACTCCAACTATTTAAAATAGATTGAATACTAGCATTAACACTGCCCTTAACAACATCATTAACAAAAAGTCTTATGTCTTCTCAATTGATATCAATACTTGCATTGTAGAGACACAACTGCATACTTCCAAATATACTAGTAGTTTGCAACAACGTAAATAGCAACTCTAATCAACTTCCAAATTAAAGTCACTAGGCAACACGATTAAATTCCTCTATTACTCCATTAGATTAGAACATCTTTAAACAACCACAGAAAGTTTCTTTACTTGATAATGATCTACATCATCTTAATGTTTTAACTATGCATCAGGGTTTAAAACTTTAGACATAATCGGGGATCATAAGCAGTTTTAAAGCAAAGCAACCGATTCTAAGCATGTACATTAACACCTTTAATCATTCTCGCTAAGAGTAAACTACAACACTAGTAGTCTATTTATTCTCAAGCTAGAGATAACAACCGCATTGAATTATTTCAACTCAGAAATTAACTTAACAACACATCATTCCATAAACCACATTGTTACCTATTACATAACATGCTAAACAACAATTCTTACTAGGGACAAACGATTTCAGTCAAAAGCCTAGTTACTTTGTTTGCAGCATTTTAGTTTTAAAACTCATCCCAAATTCATAAGGAAACATGACTCTCAAAATTGCAATGAGACAAACCCAAACTTGGTCATGCAAAGGAATTCTCCAAAACACTTTTAAACCTCAAAGGCTCCCACAAGAGGGAACCATGCGATCAAATAACCTTTGCAAATAAGACCTTAACACCAAACCCCAAATTTTCATGAAACAAGAAGGGTTGTCCAAAGATGATTTCTTAAACCAGTAAAATAACGAAATCAAACACCATTTACTTCTACAAAGCCACAGAACTTCAACCCGGACAACCAAGTCTGGCATAACGCCGCAATAACTCTTTTGACCTTGAAGAAAGACAAACACATGAATAAATTGAATGCTTCTCCCCATAAAGCAATCAATAAACTAAGCATAAAAGCTGGAAAGGCGACCAAAACAAGCGCAACACTAGACTCTTCTTCTTCGTCTTCAACCAAGGAAGACAAAACCACATACCGCATACGGAACAATCCGCGAAAATCCAAGACCAAACACTTTTCTTTTGATTTCAATCAATTAAAACCAAGAAAACCAACCGAAACCGACCCTTAGAACGGTAAAGAGCATACGAAGGAATCCACCACCAAACTCTTCTATTTGACTCTAGTCAACTACCCGATTTACGACAGAAAGGGTAAGCACTTCTTCTCCTACAGGGGTTAATAGTTCTTCGGTGATGGCGCTAACCGGCCACACCGTCAAACCTCACCCTTACTATGAATAAAGAGAGGTGGCCGAAACCCTTCGGCACCACAACCCCATTTTAACACAATAACACGAACAATTCAATTCAATTCTCTCATACACATAGCAGCATACTATATCAAATATAGCATTTAGCAACAAGGCTTAAATACAACATTTAAGCGTAAACAACGACACCCATACCCTTCCTACTGTGCATCCAGTGTGTGTCAAATTTTAGATTAGTTATACCACTTTTGCAAGTTCTAATGTTGCTATCCTATGACAAAATTTTAGTTAAGACCTAAGCCATGTTTCTAAGTTATTCCACATCACATTTTAGTTGTACCCTATAGCATGACACTAAAAATACACATTCCAAGGACCTACAGCCCGCTCTGATACCAACTGTAACACCTCGGCATTTACTATGCCTGAATGCTACCAAACATAAGCTAAACAACATCTAAATACCAAAATTAAACATAAATTCCAGAAAAGGCACACATGCTAAAAACCGAGATTTCGGCAGCATCTCCTTTGTTTTAACATGAATTGAAGCAACAACAAAAATAACATGTCAATATAGCATAATGAACGTTAGCAATAACATGATCAAACGGAAAAACAGCCACCATACCACTAAGGATATAAATTCTATCCGTCACATGACAAATATGGACTAATCATTTACTCATAACGACCAACGAATCAACGAAACCACAGTTTAGTTCAATGAATTAACCATAACCATAAGGGAAGGAACATGTCATTGTTTAAATGTGTGATGCTAAGTGATGACGTGTGACTAGCTCCATTTCCCGTATGTCAGATTCATGGTACCTAAAAGAAAATAACATAAACACAAGCGTGAGTTCATCACTCAGCAAGTATATTGCAATGGTACAAACATAAACAATTACATGGCTTCAACAACTCACATCATGTATATCATCTCATTCATGATCACAATTCATTATCATCATCATTATGTATGCAATGCAATGCAATGCTTATATCTCCTTGTAAACTCATACCGGTATGGTTGAGTACACACACGTCGGTGTGCACCCTCTCCCCCCTTCCATCCCGAAGATGGAGGGTGCCTACTCCTCGCTTCCGTTCACCGCGGTGAATGGAATCACGATGTAGGACTTACTCATTGGCTCTCCGGATTAGTCATAACTTTCTCACCGACCTTCCCCGGACTAGTTATGACTTTCTCACCGCTCGGGCCATGTAACATGCCATGTATGCAAATATGCCAACAACATAATTAACTTGTACATTAACACATGGCATCATAACATAGTAAGCATACTCATCATATCATTGGCAATCATTAAAGCATGGCAAGTGTTCATATCATATATTCAATCTTCATCTAGCCTCAACTAGCAACCTACAAACCGCTATCCATTACAATACACTTGCCTCAACCACGGGCGACGGATTGGCGAGAAGTAGAAGGCCCTCCCGGGGTCACACCACCTGCACATAGGGACCACACACTCACAATCATGCCCACAAAACAGTACACAAACCCTCATCTACCCCGACATTGCCAACTACTCGCAAAACCCAAAAACAGCGGTTCTGTTCCGTCGGGACAGCAGCCTTCCAAAAGGCATAACTCGGGTTCTAAGACTCCAAATCAATTAAACGAGTACATCCTCGCATATCTTAGGAAATTTCCCAACTTTTTCTAGGTATAGGGAAAGATGAATTCAGACTCTAAAGTTGTTTAATCAACAAAATACCGTGATCTGTTCCAATCACGTCATAGATTTTAACACGCTCGGTAAAACAGCCATAACATTCAAACATCTGGGCAGCATTGGACGTTCTTTATATCCACTGAAAGATAATGAAATTATCTACAACTTCTTCAACATTTGTACGACCAGATTCCGATTCTAAATTAGGGAAAACCTAAGCCCTAGGTCGACTGCTCATGATGCCCGAAACAGAGGACGTGACAACTTCTAGATCTAATCCATTCTACTCAATTCCAGCACCACCAATTGATCTAAAAACATGATAATGACCATTAGAACAGTACCTAGCCCAACCCCAAGGAGTCCTGATGGGGGTGTAGATGGATGCCCGAACTTCCATCAGGTGGAGGATAAGTCGATTAGGCGGCGCGAGACACTCACGATCCGGCTTCTTGATCGACACGATCAAAAACCCCTGCAATCGCAGCACCACGCGTCCTCTGGTTATCAACCGTGCGCTGCCCGGTTGACCTCGCCACGAAGGCTAATCCCTGCCAATGAATCGAGAACACAAGCAAGAACAAGAAAGATGCACTGAATTTGAAAATTGAGGATGAATCTCACGAGTTGGGGTCTCACAAACCGATGAACGGCAATACTATTCAAAAGACAGCATTAATCTAAGCAAAACCCAAGCAATCCCTAGTGGCGGCTACTGGATATAAAGGCTAGGGGACGTCGTAGAAACCCTAGACGTGTCCGTGATGGACTCCAACACGATACATGGGCCAACGGCCCAAATTGGTGACGCAGCACCCTGGGACAGATTCTGTCCACCAGCTTGCAACGTAAATTCCTGTCGACTCCGAAGTCCAAATGACCTAAAACCGGTGCCATTGGAAAGCTTATCTCCTTAGCTTTCTATGCATATGTGGATCATCAAAATCGGAGCCCGTTTGTGGCCTGGGCGACGATTTTAGTGAACGCTGCTCCTGGTGGCCGAGGTAGTCGACTCCGAGATGAATTGAACCTCCAACTTGACTTGTACACCCTCTTTGCCTCCCTCTTGGTCCTTGATGGTTTCCAAGGCCTTCATGGTCCTCTCCAAAGTTCCTAAGTACAAGATAATCAATAATATCATTAGGTAGCATACCATCCTCACAAGTATCTGCACGGGCACTTAGGAACGAGCTCAACTGTTGATTCAATTGCCATGCTCGTGCTCTTGTGATGGGTCCTTGCATCACAACTTGAGGAGGCTCGGTCCTATGCATAGGAGTGATGTCCTCATCATCCTCCCCCTCTTGAAGTGGAGTCGTCCTCGACTCAAGCTCATCTTCTTCTCCCATGAACGGTTTCAAATCTGCAATGTTAAATGTGGAACTAATCCCAAATTCGGGCGGCAACTCAAGTTTATATGCATTATCATTTATTTTCTCAAGTATCTTGAAAGGACCATCAGCTCTAGGCATTAATTTAGACTTTCTCAATTCTGGAAAACGATCCTTACGCAAGTGTAACCATACTAAATCACCCGGTTCAAGTTTTACTTCCTTTCTACCTTTACTTCCCTTGATCCTATACCTTTCATTCATCATTTCAATATTTTCTTTAGTCTTTTCATGCAATTTCAGAATAAATTCAGCACGTTCCTTAGCATTAAGATTAACTCGTTCACTAGTAGGTAAAGGTAATAGATCAATAGGAGCATGGGGATTGAAGCCATACACTACCAGAAAAGGACTTACCTTGGTGGTGGAATGTACCACCCTATTATAAGCGAATTCAACATGCGGCAAACATTCTTCCCACATCTTCAAATTCTTCTTCAAAACAGCCCTCAACATAGTGGATAATGTACGATTTACTACCTCGGTTTGGCCGTCGGTTTGGGGATGACATGTTGTTGAAAACAGCAGCTTGGTCCCCAATGTATTCCATAGAGTTCTCCAAAAGTGGCTCAAAAACTTGGCGTCACGATCTGAAACAATAGTAGAAGGCACACCATGCAAGCGAACGATTTCTTGAAAGAAAAGGTTAGCAATATTAACAACATCGTCGCTCTTATGACAAGGAATAAAGTGAGCCATCTTAGAAAATCTATCAACCACCACAAAAATACTATCCCTCCCCCTCTTGGTCCTAGGCAGTCCTAAAACAAAGTCCATAGATATATCCTCCCATGGAGTGCTAGGAACAGGAAGAGGCATATATAAACCATGTGGATTCAATCGTGACTTAGCCTTTTGACATGTAGTGCAGCGGGATACAAACCTCTCAATGTCTCGCCTCATCTTTGGCCAAAAGAAGTGGGCAGACAGCACGGCCTCCGTCTTCTTGGCACCAAAATGACCCATCAACCCTCCTCCATGGGCCTCCTGTATCAAAAGAAAACGAACGGATCCAACTGGAATACATAGGCGGTTAGCTCTAAACACAAATCCATTGTTTATCACATATTTGTCCCATGTTCTTCCCTCTTTGCAATGCAGCAATACATCTTTAAAGTCATCATCATGAGCATATTGTTCTTTAATTGATTCCAATCCGAATATACGACAATCAAGTTGGGACAACATGGTATATCTCCTAGACAATGCATCAGCAATCACATTATCCTTCCCTTTCTTGTGTTTGATAACATAAGGAAAAGGTTCAATAAATTCAACCCATTTAGCATGTCTACGATTCAGTTTCACTTGACTGCGAATATGTTTTAGTGACTCATGATCAGAATGAATAACAAATTCTTTGGGCCAAAGATAATGTTGCCACGTTTCTAAAGATCGCACAAGAGCATACAATTCTTTATCATACGTGGAATAATTCAAAACAGGACCACTCAATTTTTCGCTAAAATAAGCAATAGGTTTTCTATCTTGCATCAAAACACCACCAATTCCAATCCCACTAGCATCACATTCAAGCTCAAAGGTCTTATTAAAATCAGGAAGTTGGAGTAAAGGTGCATTAGTAAGCTTATCTTTCAAAAGGTTGAAGGCATTCTCCTGTGCTTGCCCCCAATGGAACACAACTCCCTTCTTCGTCAATTCATTCAATGGAGCTGCAATGGTGCTGAAATCCTTCACAAAGCGGCGGTAAAATCCGGCAAGTCCATGGAAGCTCCGCACTTGTGAAATCGTCGTGGGCGTTGGCCAACTCTTAATCGCGTGCACCTTGGCTTCATCAACCTCACCCCTGTGAGTCACAACATAGCCAAGAAACGACACTGCTCGGTGCAAAAAGTGCACTTCTCAAGGTTACCAAATAAACGTGCAGTACGCAAAGCATCAAAAACAGCACGTAGATGATCAAGATGTTCATGTAATGACTTGCTGTAAATCAATATATCATCGAAATAAACCACCACAAATTTCCCAATGAAAACTCGTAAAACCTCGTTCATTAAGCGCATGAAGGTGCTCGGTGCATTAGTTAAACCAAAAGGCATGACTAACCACTCATACAATCCAAACTTGGTTTTAAAAGTTGTTTTCCATTCATCTCCCAGTTTCATTCTTATTTGGTGGTATCCACTACGCAAGTCAACCTTAGAGAAAATTATAGAACCACTTAACTCATCAAGCATGTCGTCTAGCCTAGGAATAGGATGACGGTACCTTATTGTGATATTGTTAATGGCTCTACAATCTACGCACATGCGCCAACTGCCATCTTTCTTAGGAACCAAAATAACAGGAACAGCACAAGGACTAAGGCTCTCCCGTATATACCCGCGGTCCAAAAGATCTTGGACTTGACGCTGAATCTCCTTAGTCTCCTCGGGGTTGGTCCTATAAGCAGCTCGGTTTGGCAAACTCGCTCCAGGTATCAAATCAATTTGGTGCTCAATCCCTCGTAGGGGTGGGAGTCCTGGAGGTATCTTGGCAGGAAAAACATCCGCATACTCCTGCAAAAGGTTAGTGACAGCAGGAGGCAAAGTACTGGGCAGATCATCCAATGAAAACAAAGCATCTTTGCATAGCACAACATAGCACAAAGCATCATCACTAATTGCAGCAAGATCAGATTTTGTAGCAAGCAAGACGGGATTCCTCAATTTTATTTGGTTGGCTACATGCTGAATTTCAGATTTTTCATCAATGGGTTTCTTGTCATTAGCAATCCGCTCCCTATCAGATTTAACAATTTCAGCGGGGGTCAAAGGTAGAAGTGTAATTTTCTTTCCCTTATGCATAAAAGTGTATTTATTACTTCTACCGTGGTGAAGTGCATCAGTGTCATATTCCCATGGGCGACCCAATAAAAGAGAACAAGCTTGCATCGGCACCACATCACAATCAACAAAATCAGAATAGGAACCAATGGAAAAATGAACCCGAACTGTTTGTGTTACCTTAGCTTTGCGAGAATCATTTAGCCACCGAATGTGGTATGGATGTGGAGTGCGGTCGTGTGGTCAAGCCAAGCTTCTTGACCAAATCTGTACTCACCAAGTTGTTGCAGGCCGGAGTCAATGGTCACGCCGCACTCGCTTACCGTTGATGACGAAGAAAATCTGGAACAAGTTGTGGCGCCGCTGCTGCTCGGATTGCTCCATCTGTGCACTAAGGACACGCTGGACAATGATGGACCTGTACGCAGCAGTATCCTCGGCGCCAAAGGTGGCTTCATCATCAACCTCGTCGTTGTCCACCCTGGTGTCGTCGATTTCGTCCTCAACATCGGAGGCGCTGATGTAACCTCCATCATCGGTGGCGATGTATGCCCGCTGGCTGGGGCATTCTCTCTTGACGTGGCCAATCCCTTGGCACTTGTGGCAGCGAATTCCCGTCGATGTACGGCCTGTGGAAGCGACGGAGGAGCTATTGGCCGGTGTTGGCGGGGTCGACTTGCTTTGTTATGCGTACGGGTGGGTGGTGCCGTCGCTGCCGGTTGTGTGTTCGGCAAAGGTGGCGTTGCCGCTGGTCGAAAGGTTGAAGAAGGCACTGTCTTTGCTTGTCCCGTAGTCGTTCGGGGCGTGAAGGTGCTACCGGCATTGCTCCTGCTCTTGGAATGGCGTCCCTGCAATTCCTTCTCTGCTAACATAGCGAGTTGAAACAAGCGATTGACAGTGGTATATTCTTTATAATCAACAATATCCTGAATTTCTGGACGCAATCCACCGTAAAAACAAGCAATTTTATCCTCAGGTTCCTCTACTACCCCACAACGTAGCATACCCTTTTGAAGCTCTTGGTAATATTCCTGTACAGTCATACTACCTTTATCTAATCGTTGCAATCTCTTGCACATATCACGTTGGTAGGAAGGAGGAACAAATCTATTACGCATAGCATCTTTTAATCTCGCCCAAGAATCAGGTTGTAAGCGGGCATTTACTAGTTCATTCCACCAGATTATAGCAAAATCTTTAAATTCACTAGTGGCTTGTCTAACCCTATGAATCTCGGGAACTAGATGGGAGTTAAATTTCTGCTCAACCGCCATCTCCCAATCTAAGTAAGCATTAGCATCATAAGCTCCAGAAAAGGAAGGGATGGTGAATTTTACCTTAGCGAAAGGATCATCATTGCGGTTCTGGTTATTACCTCCCATACCGTGACGGTTGCGGCGAAGACGGTCATGCAGGCAGGCGTCTGTTGAGCAAAGACGCTCCCTGGCAGCACTTTGCTGCTCATCTTCATCTTCCTCAAAATCACCATCCTCATCGTGGTCGTTGTTGTCGTGGTTGGCGCCGCTGTTGACGGTTGCACCTCCTTCAATGGTCGCTGGAGGGCATTTTTCGACGACATCCATCCTCTTGTTGAGGGTGGAAACTCGTCGATCGATGCTCTCAAGGGTCTTGTTCGTCATCATGGCATGCTCCTTGAACATCATTTTTATCTCGTCCATCATGGTCGACAATTCTGAATGAAGGACACAGTCTTCGACGGTAACATCGTCATCCTCGTTCCTGCCCTTCTTGCCACCTGCCATGGTTAGCGCAGAAAAGGACAGAAGGAAACACAAACACAAGTGTTATGAGCCCTATGAACTACTAGGTGGGATCTCACGCTCACGCTCTCAAGCAATCTTACCAAGTTCTTACCCGGTTCTTACCAACACAAATGAGGACGGTGCAACCTGGTGGTCGGGTTCGTGACACCGTGAGGGTGTGATGAAGCGATTGCAAGGGTCAATAACCCGTGCTGATCAGAAGGATTTATATGTGGAGCTGTAGGAAGGTTATATGGATGGGTGGCACACAATGCAGTAACAGATAGTAATGCTGAATAAATGTCCAAAGTACTTGCCCTAGTTGCTGGTATAAATGTGGCCTTAGTCTAGCTGCAGCAGAAAATAAGGAATAAGTAGAGACAAGCAACAAGGCGTCAGAGTATATGAACAGATATCAGAACCGCAACCGCATCAAACACTTCTACTTCTATCAGGCACGGTAGAAACACCTACCTTTGCTCCTGCCCTTTTTTTTTAGGCTCTATGCCTCTATGCCTCTTTCACCAATTTTTTTTTTCTTTGATTTTTCTGATATTTTTCCTAGGCTCAGGAGCACAAAGGTAGATAGTACACAAATTTTCAGCCTGAACAGATGTAAGATGAAACCGATATAAAATAAGAAGTGTTTTCCGAAAAGCGTGCTCAAACTTCGGCGGCCGAGAACTCAATCTTCCCGAGGGAATTTCGCAAAAATAATTTCGGCAAACCCGACAAAGTCGGGGAGAATCGGATGTAAAATTTTCTGTAGATGTCCGTAAAAAAAAATCGCCTAATTCCGAGTCCGTATGCGAAAGTTATGGCCGTTTTACGGAAGGACTCCGAATCAGGGTTTTTTTTTAGGCGGCACCTCTCCAAACTCAAGGGCGTATGGAGTGGATATGAACGCGATGATCTGTGGTGGCAGGTTCTGTGATGAGGGGTGGCGATATGGCTAACAGGAGGTGGGGGGGTTAGGGTTTATGAAGGAGAAACCCTAACACAATTAGGACTCCGAAACTGAGGAGAACCACAAAACAAACCGATTCCAACAAGGACTCAAAATACGATTGGATCGGTGTAGGATATGGGATGCAGCGGAGGTGAGACACGACTAAATTAAGACCATGATCTAAACCAGCAACACGACTCGATTCTGGACACAAACTCAGTACTACGGACTCTGAAACCGAAATTGTGCAAAGGCTAGGCGTGGTTCTAGGTATGGTAGACTATGAACTGCAATTTTTTTTTTGGCTTTTTCGTGGACTATAGGACGAACGCAAAACTAAATCAAACTACGGGGAGAAGGCGAACCTGACGGTAAACCTTACTCTGATACCACTTGATGGGGGTGTAGATGGATGCCCGAACTTCTGTCAGGTGGAGGATAAGTCGATTAGGCGGCGCGTGACACTCACGATCCGGCTTCTTGATCGACACGATCAAAAACCCCTGCAATCGCAGCACCACGCGTCCTCTGGTTATCAACCGTGCGCTGCCCGGTTGACCTCGCCACGAAGGCTAATCCCTGCCAATGAATCGAGAACACAAGCAAGAACAAGAAAGATGCACTGAATTTGAAAATTGAGGATGAATCTCACGAGTTGGGGTCTCACAAACCGATGAACGGCAATACTGTTCAAAAGACAGAATTAATCTAAGCAAAACTCAAGCAATCCCTAGAGGCGGCTACTGGATATAAAGTCTAGGGGACGTCGTAGAAACCCTAGACGTGTCCGTGATGGACTCCAACACGATACATGGGCCAACGGCCCAAATTGGTGACGCAGCACCCTGGGATAGATTCTGTCCACCAGCTTGCAACGTAAATTCCTGTCGACTCCAAAGTCCAAATGACCTGAAACTGGTGCCATTGGAAAGCTTATCTCCTTAGCTTTCTATGCATATGTGGATCATGAAAATCGGAGCCCGTTTGTGGCCTGGGCGACGATTTTAGTGAACGCTGCTCCTGGTGGCCGAGGTAGTCGACTCCGAGATGAATTGAACCTCCAACTTGACTTGTACACCCTCCTTGCCTCCCTCTTGGTCCTTTATGGTTTCCAAGACCTTCATGGTCCTCTCCAAAGTTCCTAAGTACAAGATAATCAATAATATCATTAGGTAGCATACCATCCTCACAAGTATCTGCACGGGCACTTAGGAACGAGCTCAACTGTTGATTCAATTGCCGTGCTCGTGCTCTTGTGATGGGTCCTTGCATCACAACTTGAGGAGGCTCGGTCGTATGCATAGGAGTGATGTCCTCATCAAGTCCCATGGCCATACCTTCGCCCGACGCACGAAAACCCAATAGATCTCCTCCCGGATCGCTCCTCGCTCCTCGCTCCAATGGACGGATATCCGAGGCGCATGGGTGGAGAGGCTACCGTAGGGCAGCAAGGGGTGGAGGAGAGGTGGTGGAGAGGTGGGGAGCAATGGGGGCAATGGGGGCGCATGCAAGGGAGAGGGGAAGGTGGGGGGGCGGCTAGGGCATGGAGGGAGAGGAGGGGGCGCACAAGAGGGTGGGGGCGCAAGGAGGGCAGGGGGGAGGCTCTTTAACCAGCCCACACAAGACTCCTAGTCCTAATTGGACTCATACTTCCATCCCACCAAAGCCCACAACCCTTTCCCCTGGGCCCAAAACTCCCCGGGAAGGCCCAAACTCCCGGAAACGGCCCGGAAACGCTATTAAACCTCCTACCATATATGGTTTTAACCTCCAATGCCATATTTCATAAAGTTTTTGACCTTAAAATTCACATTAAATAATGTCACACCATTCCGTTTCTAGATTTATCCTTTCAACCAGGTGATCTTGTTTGGCTGCATTTGACAAAAGATAGGTTTCTAGATTTGAGAAAGTCCAAATTAATGCCTCGAGCTGATGGTCCTTTTAAAATACTTGAAAAGATTAATGATAATGCCTATAAACTTAAGTTGCCTGCAAACTTTGGGGTTAGTCCACCTTTTAACGATTCAGATTTAAAGCCGCACATGGGAGAAGAGGATGAACTTGAGTCGAGGACGATTCCAATTCAAGCGAGGGAGGATGATGAGGACATCACTCCTTTGGATACACGCATACATCATGGTCCTATGACACGAGCTCGTGCACGTCAATTAAATCATAAGGTGAGCTTGTTTCTCGCTATTCATCATAATAATATTATTGAGGATGGGATTCTACTAAATATTTCTGATGTCCTACTTCTTAGCAACATGGGAGAAGAACACCAAGTCAATCCGAGGTTCAAGTCATCCACAATTCGGCCTTCGAGTCCAATTCGGAGTCAGCGAACAGCCATTCACTAAAACGGGCATAACTTTCACATACGGAGTCCGATTGAGGAGTTCTTGTGCTTGATAGAAACATAACGACAAGATATTTCTAATGGATCTGGTCTCAGCTCCAGATTCATCACCAGTCGGCAGAAATCATCAAAAGAACACACAAAATCAATGTTTTCGGGCTGTTTTGGGCCTTGTTAGCGTGTGTGGGCCAAGCCCAGTTGTGTGCGCCCCCCCTAGCCGCTGGCCAGTCCTAGTGGGCATGGCCCATGGTGGGGCGCCCCACCTATGGCCCATGAGGGTCCAAGTTCATGGCTACGCAAGATTAGTACCATATTGCTTAGCGCTTGCTCTCCGGTAGCACCTCACTACTATATATTGGATGTAATAGGCCGTCGTTTAGACTTGGGTTTTACTTAGATTTGAACTAGACACATTGTCTGTTTATCGCCGATCATCGGTTTGTAGAACCCCAACTTCGTGTGCTTAATTTCAATCCGCAATTTAAGATTGCTCTTCTGCGTTCTTGCTTGTGTTCTCGATTCTCTTGCAGGGATAAGCCTTCTTGGCAAGGTCAACCGTGTTTGTGCGTGGTTGATAACCAACGGAGCTGTGGTGTAGCAATTGCAGGGTTCGGTCTGTTCGGATCGTAAGCCGGATCGTCAACGTCTAGTCTCCACCAATCGACTGACCTCTACCTATTGGAAGATCGGGCCACCGTGCGCATCACATTAAAAAATATGAAATTAGAGAATAAAACTTTACGGTATGAGGTTTAATCGCGTTTTCGGGCCGTTTTCGGGAGTTTCGGCCTTTCCGGGCCGTTTTGGGCCTTAGGGGGGACCCCACATGGGCCAAAAGTGGAGTTTTTCGGCCCATGTGGGGGAGGGGGCAGCATTACCCTGCCTTGCGCCCCCTCCTTGTGCCCTAGGGCGCCCCCCTTTCCCCCTCATCCCCCAAGCCGCTGCCCCCTCCTCTTCCACACGCCTCTCCCCTAGCTGTACCTCCCCCTTGCGCCACCTCTCCCTCCAGTCCTCTCCACCGCCCTAGCCGGCCTAGGGGAGATCATCACCTCTCCATCCCGTTGTCTTCTCTTTTGGGAAGCTCCGCGATGAGGAGATCCGGTGGAACCGGCGCGAGGAAGGAGATCAGGAGAACCGGGATGAGAAGGCTCGTCGTTCGTCGGTTCGCTGTTCATCAATCGAAGGTTTGGCTATGGGGAGATCTTTTGGGATGGACTAGGTGCTGATCTAGAGGAGGTTTTGGTGCTTTTAGATCGAAATGTGGTGCTGCATTTGGATAGAATTCATGACAACTAGAGATTGCATGGCGTTCTGTTTTGGGCAGATTGGACGTCCAACTTAGGGTTTGAGTTTTCGCAATTTTAGAGTTAGAATTTGGTCGGCCGTCTGTTGATAAAGTTATAGATAATTTCAATAACTTTTGGTGGACACCAAGAACGTGTAATACGATCAACCTTTTGAAAGTTATGGCTGTTTTACCGAACGTTTTCAAAACTGTGACGTGATTGGGACAAATCAGGTTGATCTGTAGATTAGGCAATTTTAGAGGCCGAATCAGCTTTTCCCAATACTTAGAAAAAGCTAGGAAATTTCCTAAGCTTCGCGATGATGTACTCGTTTACTTAATTTGGATATATCGAACTCAATTTGTGATTGTTGGAAGCCCACTGTCCCAACGGACAGATTGGTCTGTTTTTCAGGTTTTCGGGGTTTTGGGTAGAATCGTTGTGTTCTGAGTTTTGTACTTACTTGGGTGGTATGATATTGAGTGGAAAACATGTATTTGCAGGTGGTGTGACCTCAGGAGTGGCATCATCATCTCGCCACACCGTTCCAAAGGGTTAAAAGCAAGTGTATTGGAATGGGTAGCGTGTTGTATGTTGCTAGTCTTGATTAGATGCAAATTGATTACATGATGTGTTATCTTGCCATGACTAGTGTTTTCCCATGATATGATGAAAATGACTTATTATGATGCTATGCAATGATTAGTTGAGTTATGTGCAAATTGTTTATGTTTATGGCATAATTGCATACATGGCATGAGAACTGGCCAAGTCGGTGAGAAAGTCATAACTAGTCCGGTAAGGACGGTGAGAAAGTTATGACTAATCCAGAGCGCCATTGAGTTAGACTTACCTCATGATTCCATCCACAGTTGTGATTGAAAGTGAGGAGTAGGCACCCTCCATCTACGGGATGGAAGGGGAAAGAGGGTGCACGCCGACGGGTGTGCACTCAACAATACCGGTATGTGCTTAAGTCATAGATGCGAAATTTTTGCTCAAGGATGTATAATTGGTTTGTATCTGTTACTTTTCAAGGATGAGTTATCGACTGCATTGTTGGTTAAAAGAAGTAGCTAAATCTAATGTAATGATTTAAAAGTTTGGGATTTGGAGATTTGTACATTATTAGTTTGTCTACAGATAGATTTGATTAAAATGGGTGAGGTTTTGTGGACGCTTCTTAAAGACGATCCTTATGATTGTTTCCCTTTATTAGTTTGTCTACAGATAGATTGATTAAAATAAGTGACTTATGCCAGTAAAGTAGTTTTTCTGTCGGGAAATGAGTTTTCCCTTTCCCTTAAAATTTGTGTATATATATATATTGTGTGGAGGTGTTTGATTCCTTGATTGGTTTCTTCTTTCCGAAATGTTGTTGTAGAAGACTTTTGTGGTGTTTCTCTGTTAAAAAGGAGTTTCTCCCCGAGGTAAATTTTGGTGTATTTGTTTTATGGAGTTCCTCTTTCAAGTCGAGTTGTCATGTATGTGAATTTTAGAGCCTTGGTTTAAAGGTGGTGATTGTCGTTCGTTGTGTTAAAGAGAATGAAGTCTCTTGGTGGATGATTATTCGGTATCGTTGTTTCATGATAAATGAATGGTGAAAAGGGAAACCTGACATTGTTTATATGTATGCAACCATTAAAGAGTTGACGAGCCAGGTCGGTGAGAAAGTCATATAGGGGCATATGACTAATCCATAGTGCTCTCGAAAAGTTTTCATTCATGTCATGAATCGGGATCTCCCTGGCTTTCTAGCATGAAAAGAAAGATTGAATAAGTTATGGCATTTTGGCTCTAGCGAATGAGATTTGAGTTTCCTTTGCGTTTTGGCTTAGGAAAATGAAATGATTGCTTTTTGGATGTTGTTGAGGTCTTTCCAAAGTGGATGTTTGCGCTTGGATTCAAATAGATGCATGTGGATCAATTGGGTTCAAAGAAATTGTACTTCTTTCGAAATCTAGATGGGGTTAAGAAAAAGAATGTTCATGGTTAGAGTTGAGTATACCAAAGATTTATACTCTTGGTCTTGGATGCTTGAGTGAGAGATTGTGAGGGCGACACCCTCATGGGAAATGCACCAATTGTGGTTCCGTAAGGTTTTACGGTCCTAGTTGGGCTAGGTGCTAGACGTGAGTGGAATAAGGGTGGATCACGATGGAGGTTGAAGATGTCCGGGTCCAAACTTTTATTAAGAGTATTGGTTGGTGGTAGTGAAGGTGACGGTAATTTGGTTGATAAATGTTCTATGGTAAACAATTTTCTTAGCTAGTTGTCTTTGGGTATGAGATATGCCTGGGAGAGGATAGAATGAAATTCTAGCATGATTGCGATTTTGGAAGGACAGTTGTGCCTTTGTGAATTATTTCTTTCGATGGCATTTCTTGGTAATAGTCCATTTGGTTGAAAGGGGAATCGTTTTGAGTTCATTAGGTTGTTTACGATAGTAGCGTGGAGTGTTTGATATGAGCATTTGGGCGTATTAATTATTTCAATTAGGCCTTTAGTGGGTGAAATCGGGGATTGTGAATGGGAATTTGGATTGAAAGGTCGAGCTGTGAGAGGCTGCACCCAGTTAAGCTAAGTTAGCTCTTTCTCGCTAAGTGTTGGTTTTGGGAATTTGCTTGTCGTTTGGTTCGGTTTGAGTCTTTGCGTGGATGTTTTGTGTTGTTTGTTTGGCGTAGTGGCGTGTCTTGGATTCTGGGTCGAATCCTGTTGATGGGGCGTAGAATGTGACACTACGGAATGGTGTGACATTATAAAATATGAAATTAGAGAATAAAACTTTACGGTATAAGGTTTAATCGCGTTTTTGGGCCGTTTTCGAGAGTTTGGGCCTTTCCGGGCCGTTTTGGGCCTTATGGGGGACCCGACATGGGCCAAAAGTGGAGTTTTCCAGCCCATGTGGGGGAGCGGGGCAGCATTACCCTGCCTTGCGCCCCCTCATTGTGCCCTAGGGCGCCCCCCCATTCCCTACCTCATCCCCCAAGCCGCCGCCCCCTCCGCCTCCACATGCATCCCCCAAGCCGCACCACCCCCTTGCACCACCTCTCCTTCCCTCTCCTCTCCACATCCCTAGTCGGCCTAGGGTAGATCCTCACCTCTCCACCCCCGCTGTCCTCTCCGTTGGGAAGCTCGGCGATGAGGAGATCCGACAGAACCGGCGCGAGGAAGGAGATCGGGAGAACCGGGAGGAGAAGGCTCGCCGTTCGTCGGTTCGTTGTACGTCAATTGAAGGTATGGCTATGGGGAGATCTTTGGGGATGGACTAGGTGCTGATCTAGAGGAGGTTTTGGTGCTTTTAGATCTAAAGGTGGTGCTGCGTTTGGATAGAATTGATGAAAACTAGAGATTGCATGGCGTTCTGTTTCGGGCAGATTGGACGTCCGACCTAGGGTTTGAGTTTTCACAATTTTAGATTCAGAATTTCGTTGGCCGCCTGTTGTGAAAGTTGTAGATAATTTCAATACCTTTCAGTGGACACCAATAACACATAATTCCGATCAGCCGTTTGAAAGTTATGGCTGTTTTACCGAACATGTTCAAAACTGTGACGTGATTGGGACAGATTGGGTTGATCTGTAGATTAGTCAATTTTAGAGGCCGAATCAGCTTTTACCAATACTTAGAAAAAGCTAGGAAACATCCTAAGCTTCGTGATGATGTACTCTTTTGCTTAATTTGGAGACTTTGAACTCAAGTTGTGATTGTTGGAAGCCCGCTGTCCCGACGGACATATTGGTCTGTTTTTCAGGTTTTTGGGGTTTCGGGTAGAATCGTTTTGTTCTGAGTTTTGTACTTGCTTGGGTGGTATGATATTGAGTGGAAAACATGTATTTGTAGGTGGTGTGACCCCAGGAGTGGCATCATCATTTCGCCACACCGTTCCGAATGGTTAAAGGCAAGTGTATTGTAATGGGTAGCGTGTTGTATGTTGCTAGTCTTGATTAGATGCAAATTGATTACATGATGTGCTATCTTGCCATGATTAGTGTTTGCCCATGATATGATGAAAATGCCTTATTATGATACTATGCATTGATTAGTTGAGTTATGTGCAAATTGTTTATGTTTATGGCATAATTGCATACATGGCATGAGAACTGGCCAAGTCGGTGAGAAAGTCATAACTACTCTGGTAAGGTCGGTAAGAAAGTTATGACTAATCCGAAGCGCCATTGAGTAAGACCTACCTCGTGATTCCATCCACAGCTATGAATGGAAGCGAGGAGTAGGCACCCTCCATCTACAGGATGGAAGGGGAAAGAGGGTGCACGTCGACGGGTGTGCACTCGGCAATACCGGTGTGTGCTTCAAGGAGACATGTGCATTGCATTGCATTATATGATGATGTTATATGATTATGTTATATGAAGAGGTCAATGAGATGCATACAAGGTGAATATGAAATGTTTATGATGTTGAATATGAAAAGTAGTGATGAAGGTATTGAAATGTGTTTTCTTGTACCATTGCAATATACTTGCTGAGTGATGAACTCACGCTTGTGTTTTATGATGTTTTAGGTACCTTGCAATCGTCATGCGGGAAAGGGGTTTAGCTACACTTTTCCACGTAGCTCCACATATTTAGTCCATTTATCAATTGAAGACATGATAATGAGAATAGTGCGATGAAACCTTGAGATTTGCTTAATTATGTGCTCGGTCTTATTATTTGATTCGTTTAGCTCATGAAGTGGTTGAATGCTTTATCTTGGACTTATATTGTTGCTATGTCACCTGTTATTGCTATTTTTAGATGCTTTCCATTATGATATAACTTGTGATACTTTATTGTTGCTCCGAATCATGAAAAAAAAGGAGATGCTGCCGAAATTTTCAGTTTTGGCATTTGCACCTTTGCTGTAATTTATCTTTATTTATGGTATTTAGATGTTGTTTAGTCTATGTTTGGTAACATTCAGGCATACTAGATGCCGGGGTGTTACACGACAGCTACCCCTTCGACAGTCATTACATGACCAAGAAACTCTACTTTCGTTTTCCAGAAGTCACATTTTCTAAATTTTGCATATAGTTGGTTTTCTCTTAGCTTTTCCAAAACCATCCTTAGGTGTTCTGCATGCTCTTCTTCTGTCCTGGAGTAGACTAGGATGTCATCAATGAAAACGACAACGAACCTGTCTAGGTACTCCATGAATACTTTGTTCATCATATTCATGAAATATGCCGGGGCATTGGTCAATCCAAAGGATATGACTGTGAATTCGTAGTGCCCATACCTTGATGAAAAACCTGTCTTTGGTATGTTCTCGGTCCGAATTTTTAGCTGGTGGTATCCGGATCGAAGGTCTATCTTAGAGAAGACTCCCGCTCCTCTTAACTGATCAAAAAGATCATCTATCCTAGGCAAAGGATATTTATTCTTTATCGTCACATCATTGAGTGCACGATAGTCTATACACATTCTAAAACTTCCATCTTTCTTCTTGACAAACAACACCAGTGCTCCCCATGGAGACGAACTGGGTTTGATAAAACCTTTCTCCATGAGTTCTTCAATCTGCTTCTTCATCTCCACTAGTTCCTCTGTGGACATCCTATAAAGCCTTTTCGCGATCGGAGCTGTGCCAGGCACCAGCTCGATAATGAACTCAATTTCCCTGTCCGGTGGCATACCAGGCAGGTCTTCGGTAAAAACATCAGAAAACTCTTTTACCACTGGCACGTCTTCTAGACTGACAGTCTTCATGCTGTTGACCAGTAGTTTTCCATCTCGGACTGAGGTTCCTTGAAATTCCACTTTTTTCCATCTTGGTTCTCTACGGACACTACTATGCGGCCACAATCCAATACGGCTTCGTGCTTGGTCAGCCAATCCATTCCAAGGATTACATCTAATGTTTGGGTATCTAGCACAATTAGGTTTGCTAGAAACTCTACCTCGTTTATGACCAACTTAACTCCCGAACAGCCTAGGTTAGATTGTAGTTTCGACCCAGGTGATTGCACTACTAGTGTGCACTTAAGTTTTTTTAATTCCACCCATTTCCCACAACAATGTCTTGAGAAATGAATGAATGTGAAGCACCAGAATCAAATTAAACTGTGGCAGGTACTGAGTTAACCGAAAACATACCCAATACAACGTCTGTGGCATCTTGAGCTTCAGCAGTTGTGATATGATTCACGCGACCTCAGACGATTGTGGAAGGTACAACTCCTGGTTGGTTGTTTCCACGGCTTGCTGCTGGTGCTGGTGTCTTCGTCGGCGTGGGCCCCAAGTTGAAGCGAACTGGGGTCACATTGCCCCTCTTTGGACACTGATTGGCAAAATGTCCCAGTTCGTTGCAGCTGTAGCAACGCTTCACTGTGCCTTGTTGGTTCGAACCAAGTGTGTTTTTTCCCTGAGCTGGTGTTCTGAAACCCTGGCTCGAGGATCCTGGTGTAGCAGTTGTCTTTTGACTGGTCAACTGCGGCTTGAACCTCACAAACTGTTGGGGATTTATCCTCAACCTCATCTGGTTTGGACGTCCTCCCTGGCTGGTCATCTGGCGCTTGCGGTCCTCGCCTATCTCTTTGCGCTTATCCTCAAGAATGAGCGCTTTGTTGATAAGTTCTTGAAAGTTCGGAAATGTGTGGGTGATCAGTCCCACCTGTAACCCAGAGTTGAGTCACTTCATGAATCGGGAATGCCTCGCTTTGTCCGTTGCCACATCCTCTGGCGCATAACGGGCCAACTGAGTGAATTTGTTAAGATAATCGGCCATTGGTTGTCCTCCTTGTTTTAGGGAACGGAAGTTCCTTTTTGAGTTCCATCATTTCTTCCGGTACATGGTACTAGCGGAAGGCTGCTGTGAATTCCTCCCAAGTAATCTGCTGAGGATGCTCGTGTGATGCGCAAAAGTTCTCCCACCACTCTACAGTAGTCCCCTGAAGCTGGTGTGAAGCATACAAGACCCTCTCATTGGCAGCACACTGAGATAAAGGTAAGGATGCACAGGTTGCAGCCCCCTCGGGTACGAGGGGACATGCACATGCTCCCACTTGTTCCCATGGTTACCCCAAGCTGGTGGGGGGCCATGGGAATCTGATGGCCCGCCTAGACGAAAGGAGGCCCCAGCGCGATTGCGACTCGCGCAACGTCCTTAGGGGGCGTCGTGCGCACGTGCAACGTCGCGTGGACCACCTGACGTCTAGCGGTCAGGGGGAGACCTCGCTCCCTGATTCTGGGAGAGCGTAGACTCGCACTCCTCGACCCCATCTCGGGGCCGATAAGAGGGCGAGCGACGCTGCTCCCCCTACAATGTCGGATGCCAGGCGTTTTCCCTCCGCCTACGCCAAGCCGCGTGGCCGGAGAGGTTCCGCCCCGAGTCCATCGAGAAGTACGACGGCACCACCAACCCGGAGGAGTTCTTACAGATCTATACCACGGTGGTGCGCGCCGCGAGAGGATCTGAGAATATCATGGCCAACTACCTCCTGAAGTCGCTGACGGGCTTTGCCCGCTCCTAGCTGTTGAACCTCCCGCGAGGATCTGTGCACTCGTGGGAGGAGCTGTGCAACATCTTTATCGCCAACTTTCAGGGCTCCTACACTCCGCCGGGTGTGGAGGATGACCTCCACGCCCTGGAACAGACAAAGGGGGAGTCCCTGAGGGAGTTCATCCAGCGATTCTGCCACTTCCGGAACACGATCACCCAGATTTCTGAGCAGTCGGTGATTATCGCCTTTCAGAGGGGGGTCCGAGACCAGAAGATGCGGGAGAAGATGGCTACCCACACCATTTCGACCACCTCCGAGTTGTTCTCCTTGGCGCATAAGTGCGCTAGGGTGGCGGATGCCTAGGAGCGCACGGCGGGGCCGTCCGGCCACAGCGAGGCGGGAACCTGAAAGGCTTCTGATCACAAGAAGAAGAAGAAGCGCAAAGAGATCGGTGCCAGAGAGGTCCTAGTCGCCGAGCCGGAGGACAAGCCCCAGAAGCGCGACCGCCGGGACAGGAGGGGTGACCCTTGAGACCCGTGCCGCGACCGCCGAGACCACCGTTCGCCCGGCCAAGAAGACGACAGGGGCAGACCCTACTGCCCCATCCACAGGACCAATGGGCATGATCTGGAAGATTGCCAGGTCGTGTCCAAGCTGGTGGAGCAGCGGCTTAACGAGCGCCGTGAAGATGACCACGATGATGCGGGTGAAGACCCTGCTCTGTTGGCCTTTCAGCAAGCGGAGCACACGGTGGTGTTCATTCATGGTGGCTCCGCCACCTACTCTTCAAACTCGCAGTACAAGCGAGAGTTGAGGGAAGTGTGCGCCACCATACCAACTCCCGGGGCGAGCAGGCTACTGAAGTGGTCGAAGGAGCCGATCACCTTCAGTCAGGCCGACCACCCGGAAAGCACCACAGGCTCGGGCCATCTCCCGATCGTGGTTTCTCCCACGGTCCGGAATGTGAGACTCGGGCGGATGCTCGTCGATGGAGGGAGCTCCATCAACCTTATGTCTGTGGGGGCGTTCAAGGCACTCCAAATTCCTTATGAGGAGTTGCGCCCAGCCCCCCTCTTCTACGGAGTTGCCCCTGGGGTGGGCTTGACGCCCCTGGGGCAAGTCCGGCTGCACGTCACATTCAGAAGCGTGGAGAACTTCCGGACGGAGAAAATCAACTTCGAGATCGCAGATTTCGACCTCCCCTACAATGCTTTGCTTGGCCGCCCAACTCTGGTCAAGTTCATAGCGGCCACACATTACTCCTACATGATGATGAAGATCCTTGGGCCTGGAGGCCCGATTACCGTGAAGGTGGATCGGCTGGAAGCCCTGCACCTCAGCAAGCAGGTGCAGGAACTGGTCGGCACCACCTGCTCGGCCCGAGGCGAGGACGACCGCCCAGAGCTTCCCCCGGTCAAGGCCCGCGCCTCACCTGGTTCCTCGGGTGAGGTGAAGGCGGTCCCCGTGGACGAGGACGGTTCTGGGAAGGCCGTGAAGATTGGTGCCAGCCTCAGCACCAAATAGGAAGACACGCTCGTCACCTTCCTCCAGTCTAACTTAGATGTGTTTGCTTGGGAACCATCTGAGATGAACGGGGTCCCTAGGAAGGTGATTGAGCACCGATTGGCAACGCTCCCTAGAGTGCACCCAGTCCAGCAGAAAGTCCAGAGGCAGGCACCAGAGCGGCAGGATGCCATTCGGGATGAGGTAGAAAAGCTGTTGCAGGCGAGGATTGTACGGGAGGCCGCCTACCCCGAGTGGCTGGCCAACCCTGTGCTCGTTAGAAAGTCAAACGGGAAGTGGCGGATGTGCATCGACTTCACCGACCTCAACAAAGCCTGCCCCAAGGACCCGTACCCCCTCCCGCGGATAGACATTGTCGTCGATTCCACAGTAGGGTGCGAGGTCTTATGCTTCCTAGACGCCTACTCCGGCTACCATCAGATCAGCATGGCGCGGGAAGACGAAGAGAAGACTGCTTTTGTGACCCCTCTAGGCGTGTACTGCTATGTCTAAATGCCTTTTGGGTTGAAAAACGCTGGTTCAACCTACCAGCGCGCCATGCACACTGTATTTCGGTCGCAAATTGGAAGAAATCTTGAAGTATATGTCGATGATTTGGTAGTGAAGACCAAAAAGACTACTGGGCTTGTTGAAGATTTAGAGGAGACCTTCTCCCACCTTCGGCAGTATTGCTTGAAGCTGAACCCTGAGAAGTGTGTGTTCGGTATGTCATCTGGAAAACTACTTGGGTTCCTCGTTTCCAATCGTGGAATCGAGGTCAACCCGGAAGAGATCGCGGCCATCGAGCGCATGCAACCGCCCACATGGCTCAAGCAAGTCCAGTGCCTGGCGGGTCGCCTGGCTTCTCTGGGTCGTTTTATAGCCTGGCTTGGAGAGAAGAGTCTCCCCTTCTTCAAGCTATTGAAGAAAACCAACTCCTTCGAGTGGACTACAGAAGCGCAACAGGCACTCGAAGAGTTAAAGAAGTACCTCTCCTCCCCTCCGGTGCTGGTTGCTCCCGAGCCAAGCGAGCTGCTATTGTTATATGTGGCGGCCACTCCTGCGGTTGTGAGCGCGGCACTGGTGGCGGAGAGCGAAGGGGTCAAGCGGCCGGTATACTACGTCAACAAGGTGTTACACGATGCCGAGATAAGATATCCGCGAGCTTAGAAGATGGTGTATGCTGTGCTGGTGGCGTCCAGGAAGTTGCAGCATTATTTCCAAGGAAGGGAGATCACAGTGGTTTCGGCCTACCCCTTACGCGAGATCCTTCACAATCGTGAAGCAGAGGGCCACATTGCCAAGTGGTCCGTGGAGCTGGGGGAGTTCAGCCTCAAGTTCGCCCCCCGCACTGGGATCAAGAGTCAAAGATTGGCAGAGTTCGTCGTCGAGTGGACCCCTGCCGAGTCTGAAACTGAAGAAATCCCCACGCCTTCCCCCTGGA